>CM063516.1:40593802-42993802 GCA_032199755.1 Ambrosia artemisiifolia | reverse complement strand
CGTTAGAGTCCAAATGTATGAGACTCCTTCCTGCGTTAAGACTAACAATTTTGTTTGCCTTGCTGCATTTAAGCCTTGAAGCGCTAGAGACGTCTAAACTATCCCTTATTCGTAGCAACAATCACTAGACAAACATTTGTCGAATCATGTATATAGATGATTTTTTTTGTAAAAAAATATTTCACTATGTTAACTTTAAGCTATACACACCATATTATTATCTAATACAAATATACCATGAAATTAGATATTCTTTAATTATCTCGAAGCTGCATTTTTCTCTTAGGTACTGAAACACTAGCTTGGAAAATCTGTATATTACACGGGTTGTACATTAAAAACGATAAAATTCAAAAACAATTTACCATCATTTTTTAACTTTGAATATGAAGTTATAAATAATGAAATTTCAAATAATTATGTCTTTTTTTTTAAAGTTAACTTCATTAACACAACAACAAAAACCAACGTCTCAAGGCGAGATGAGGCTGCTCCAAACCATTACACAGTTAAAATATACACGTAATAATTATATCTTAATTTTTGGTTGTGGCATATAAAAATGGCAAATTAACTACAAAATATACAAAATGATATGTGACAAAAATAGCCAAGTGGTAAATAAAAAATTTCTTTTATTAGAATAGATAGATTGTGCTTATCTCCTTCATTTTCCTTGTATAATTATATATCATTATTGTGTTGTATGAGGAATATACAATTTGAAATTATTATATTAACTAGTTAGGTATGCAATTCACCGAGCCATGAGTTAAGTCGAATGAGAACCAAGTACAAGTTTAACTTTCAGCTCGAAACTCAAATTGATACTGACACGTAATAAGTCACTCTATTCAAAGTTTCAAACCTATATAAAAAAGATTCAACATATTATGCTCATTCCGCTAATTGTATAAATAAATCAACGAAGGAATGGAACGGAATCAAGAAAAGAGATACCTAGTTGATCAAACAAATGGAAGTCATAATACCATGGACAACAAACCATAGGATGAGAGTGTTTCAAGGGGGAATCAACTTTAAACATTAACGTGTAAAATTCATTAAAGTCAAATAAATAAAATCAAAACAAAGCTTTTTTTTTTTTTTTTTTTTTAAAAATTTAGTTTATGCTAAGAAAATATAATATAAATTTGACAATATATATTTATTTTAGGTAACGAATATTTAGATGTGTTTAAACATCAGAAGTTCAGAACACAAGCAAAAACGTTCCACATTAAAATGGATTTATTATTAACTTTTAAAAAAAATACAAATAATGGGTATATATATTAAGTATGAGAATAAAGCCATCATCAAGCTAATAATCTAATTGTTTTAAATAACTAAAAAGAAATGGGCACAGAGGTTGGTTCGAGTTCGATCGAACGTGGATTCCACAACAAATGCACTTTCATCGGCCACTAAGATTTAGCCACCAACACCCCATCATTTGCACTCCTATTTGCATTGCTTTTAAGCTCATATTTTAACAAACACCCACACTTGGTTTGTTTGTTGCTATTTCCATTTCAATCATACCCATATATTTTTATTTATTAAAAACTAATTTGTTTTAGCTAATAATTCGACAACTTTTTATTAAGTTGTATATTAAATTTGATAGTATATTTTTTAAATAGAAAAAGGTATTATCTATACATATAATAAAAGAAAGCCATTTTAATGACATGGCACTCAAAGAGGCATTCTCCTCATTGAGTGTGCCATGTGTCATCCCATGTGGCATTGAGATATTTTAGGAAAAAAATAATTTAAAAACAAAATTAGATTTTTCTCTCTTATGTTTCCTCCCATAAGTTTTAAACGTTAATATCTTTTATATACGAGATTTTTTAAAGAAAAAAATTACACCAAATTAACGAGTGTTTTATTATCTTTCCAACGAGTACCATAGTGCTATATAAAAAACGGAGAAAAAAACCACTATTTTTTGTTGGGTTTTGTTAAAACAGGAAAAAAAACACAAAGCGTTCAGGTAAATCATTAATCATGTATAGGCAAGTCACTAATTATGTTCAAATCAGTAAATATGAATTCTATTTTCAACATGCGTTAGCATTGGAGTAATACATTGTTTTAGGTTAGATATTAATATTAGAGTCATACATTGTTTAAGGTTAGGCGTTAACATTGGAGATATATTTTTAATTGTTTTAGGTTAGCTGTTACCCGAAGCTTTCATGCATGTAACTATTAAAGCGCATCATTCTATTTCATATGTAAAATTAATATGCCATATTAGATTTTTCAACCCCGGGACATTCCCGGGGTTTAATCTAGTGCCACATATTGCAAATCATTACAACACGGTATCTTATTATATTTTACTTTTCAAAAAGAAAATGAAAAATAAATTAGCTTCATTACATTTTATATTACTTAATTAGTTGTTACTTTGTTTATAATTGATAATGGGGTTGTGGATTCATACACCCCTATTTTAGGATTCATACACCCTGGTCCACATCACACACCAATAGAAAGCTGCCACATACACAGAATGTGATGTCATACACCCTAAATATGATGTCACGTGGTGTATGAATCCTAGAACCCTTGATAATAATCTTGACTGGTATTACAAACTTTGTTACTGAATACTAATTTATATTTTTACTGAAAAATATAAATATAACTCACTAGTGATGCTTTTACTGAATAAATATAAATAATTAAAAGGTCACCGTCCTTACATATGTATTCTAATTTGTCATTAGTGAAAAAGGTCATCAAATGTTGTTCAATTTGTCAAGCAAAATTCTAAAGAGTATAAATTGTAAAATGTACAAGAGTTCCAATGTGCTTGCTTTTTTCGAATTACACATACCCCGACAACAAAGATGTTGCATTGTTGTTGCGAACTATCTTGTCTACAATTATAAATACTTAATTTGAGTATGAAAAACAAAAATAACAATAACTTGTACACACAAAATATTGAATATTATATTGATTATTTATATCTTTAATTAAAAAATAATTCTACATAACTAAGTAAGATAGAAACAAATAATATTTTTAATTAAAAGATAAATATCCATAGTTAAGTAGAAGAAATATGGGTAAACTAAAAAAATAGATAATTCTAGTGAATGACACGTGTCCAACTTATATTGGTTTAATATACATAATAAATTAATAATAGATTATTTCAATGAAAATATTCTTTTAATATGGCTGTTAAAAATATAAATATGCAACAAACGATTTTGTAAATGAATAAACATAAAAATTTTAAACGGACAATTACATATACTCCTTAAAAACTTAATTAATTACGTATATACCCTATTCAAAAAAATATAAAGATAAACAAGTATTATAAAGATAGTGAATTATCTTGTTTGGTATTATAAAAGACTTCATTAACACATCTAAAAAAATATAAAGATTGATGTGATTTTTGAGAGAGTTGTGTAGACACTTGACAACCATAAAGTGAAGCTAAAATAACCTAACTCTCTAATATACTCAAAAGTGACTTTCTAGAATCATAAATGTTAAATTTATGTATACATGAAATGATTTTGTCTAAATAAGTTTTTAGTAAGTATTTTTTAAAAATTTTATTTTACCTTCAAAAATTTAGTTCAATTACACATTTTTAAAAAGAAATTATACAATCAACAACAATGTGTATTAAATATTTAAATGCAATTTTTTTTTTTATTTAAGTTCAATATTAACTAGCATTTAACATAAGGAAACCGAGTAGAAAAGAAAGCAAAGTATATTATCTAGCGACACGAATAGCCCCCACCCTTCTATATTAAAAACACCTCATGGGTCCGTCTTTTTTGACAGATTGCTTTTCGCTATACCAATCAAATCATTTTCTCAAATTATTTCTAATATATTTCTTCCATCAATACAAACACTTTCAAACATTCATTCATGTCACAATGAAGAACAACAATCCAAACTCACTATCCACCTTCTTCAATGCTCGATTACAATTATCAAATCTTTTCTCTATTATTATTTTCTTCGGTTTCGGTTTATGTTTCGGTATCATTCTCACTTTTCATTTAAAAAACGTCTCATTTAATCTCCAATTCACACAATTGTCAATCTCCACCGACACTAATACCGATACTGATACTGATACCAATGTTATTGTATCATTGCCACCACCACCACCACCGTCACGGATAAAGATTGGGCTAGAAAAGTATATACATCCATCAAATGTAATGCATGAAATGTCCGATGACGAGTTGATTTGGAGAGCGTCTATGGTTCCTAAAGTGTCCGAGTATCCGTACCATAGAACACCAAAGGTGGCATTCATGTTTTTGACAAGGGGATCGGTCTTGTTGTCACCTTTGTGGGATATGTTTTTTAAAGGGCATGATGGTCTTTTCAGCATTTATGTACATAGCTCCGGTTTGTCTTCCAATTGGACAGAGCCAGAAAAGGAGTCTGTTTTCTATTGTCGGAGAATTCCCAGCAAGGTAAATTTACATTTCTACCCCTAGTTTTTTTCATAAATTTTATTTCATTAGTTATTTTACTAAAACTAATTCATAATCTTTTTAACGTGTTATATTTTGTTTGGTGAAATATAGGATGTCGAATGGGGGAAAGTGAGCATGGTTGAAGCGGAGCGTCGGTTGCTAGCGAACGCGCTTCTAGATTTTTCGAACCAACGATTTGTTCTCCTATCGGAGTCATGCATCCCACTGTTTAATTTTTCGACGATTTACGCTTATTTGATTAACTCTAAACATAGTTATATTGAGTCCTATGACTTGGCGGGACCAGTTGGACGAGGGCGGTACAGCTGGAAAATGCACCCGAAGGTTAAAATTCACGAATGGCGAAAAGGGTCACAATGGTTCGAAATGAACCGTGACCTAGCAATTGAGGTGATATCTGATAAGACATATTTTCCTGTCTTTCAAGACTATTGCAATGGTTCGTGTTACGCAGACGAGCATTACTTGCCTACGTTTGTTACACTTAAATTTGGGGAATTGACTTCAAACCGGACTTTGACTTTTGTCGATTGGGCAAAAGGCGGACCTCATCCGTCGCGGTACACGAGGTACGATGTGACTAGAGAGTTTTTGGAGAAGTTGAGGAGCAAAAGAAGTTGTGAATACAATGGGAGAAGTAATGAGACGTGCCATTTGTTTGCAAGAAAGTTTACACCACATGCTTTGGACAGGTTGTTAAGACTAGCACCAAAGATTATGCAGTTCAACTCATAGCTCTTTCACAATTTTGTATTCACTAATTATTTGTTTTGCTGATTTACTGATTAATGGATTAATAATAGTAACATACATTTTTTTAATTTTCTTTTCGGATAGTGCTAGGCAATGAGTAAAGTACCTTTTAAGAGATATATTAAACGTGTAAATAAAAAACCGCTTGTTTTTATCTATTTGAATTTGAAAATCTGATGACTCAAAAGTTGGATAGGGTTGACACATGTTTGATCTTTTGGCACTTGAGTGAATGACATTAAACTTGATTCAAAAGTTGAGGACTTGATCTCCCCACTCATTTGCTTTTATAGTACTAGCACAAATCCAACTATGTGATTTGGTGAAGGCATGAGCCCAAGGGCTCGTTGGCAGAAGCGACGCCTAAGAGGCTGATAATGCCATTGATAACATAGGATGGGTAATTAAGGATAAATCCGTTTTAAATAAGCATAAGACAACATTTAATTAGCCAAGACGTACCGAACCATTTGATCAGAATGACCGATGACCAACAAGACAGTAACCGATCAAAACATGGACCTAATCGGATAGGACGACCCGACCAAATTGGACAGAAAGACATAAGGACTAATGGACATTACACAAAAGACTATTAACCACTAAATAAAACAAAGGCGGCTATTACCCTCTGGTACGTAGCCGACCTCAAATAAATAATAATATAAACCATGCCCTGTCAGGCAGGAACAGTGACAACCGTCACTGTTCACGCCGACCGAATCATTACCCACAATTAATGCGCAGTCATACCAACCCTATAAATACTGGGTAGTTGCTCGCATTTACTCACGAATTTAATACTCATCGGCAGTCACTCTGCCTCCGAACCATCGCAATAACCCATCACTAATATCCAACATTCAACATTTGGCGCCCACCGTGGGGCCGAAGCAAAACCACTAAAAGGCGCTCCGCCCCCACATCACCATGTCATCATCCGATCCCCCTCCTACAGACAATGTCACTCCACCCCCCACGAGTGGTACCTCCCTGTTAGCCACCCAAAGCACGGCTCCGATCGTATCGCCCGAGTTGGTGCGGTCTAACTTCCTTCAGATACGGCAACTAATGAATGAATACGTAAGAGAAGAAAGGGCCAAGGGCCTCTCACTCAGACTGTCGTTTGATGAGGAGGATGCTAGGGGCAGTGGGACGTCCCAGCCGATACCGTTCCACACCCCCGGTCCTTCAACGGTAACTATGACTCCAGCCTCCTGGCTGGCCGATATGGTCCAGAGAAACTCCCGAAATCCCCAGTCCGCTGCAATGTCGATGTCCGCCCCTTTGTTTCATATCCATGAATCAACGGTAGCCCCCGGACCGGTAACGTCCATGCCTTTAGACGAACTTTCTCAACCTTATCGGCCGTCCGGAGGATCAAAGTTTACACCAAGAATTGCCAACTTTGTCCCGCCTGTGCGGATCAAGATGCCTGCCAATGTCAGAGTGTACGACGGAACGGCGGACCCGGAAGATCACATCTTATTGTTCGATAGTGTGGCTAGCAATGAGGGGTGGCCGATGCCCTCGTGGTGCCATATGTTTGTACAAACCCTATCCGGAGTGGCACGGGTATGGTTCAATAGTATCGCTCCGGATAGCCTTGACAGCTTCGATGATTTAAAGATCAGGTTCTTGGAACATTTCCGGCAGCAGCGAAAGCACATGAAAGACCCTGTGGAGCTACATAACATCAAACAGAGAGAAGGGGAAAGTCTGAAAGAATTCGTGACTCGTTTCAAAGAAGAATCCCTACAAGTTAGGGATGCCGACGAGAGGATGCGTATTTCGGGTTTCTTGCATGGCCTAAGGACTAAACAGTTGGTAGAGAACCTAAATGCGAGAGTTCCGGCTACTATGGAAGAGGCCATCGAAAGGACCGAAGCCTTTGTCAGAGGAAAGGAAGCTGCTCAAGCCATCGAGTTCAAAAAGAAGCCCGAAGAATATAATCGGAAGGGAACATACAGGGGAAACGGAAAGCGAGATCAGTACTCTCAGAAGAGATACCGAGAAAGTGACAACAGGAGCCCACCGGCTGATAAAAAAGATTCACAAGATAAGTCCAGAGGTAGTGAAAGAAAGGGGCTAATCTTAACAGAGCTGACAAAGACTCCTCAAGAAATCTTGGCTTCTGAAGCGGCTAATGTTAAATTCAAACCACCCTTTCCCCTCCAGAAGACGGCTAAGCAGCAAAGCTCACGAAAGTATTGTGAATTCCATGAAGACAAAGGGCACGACACGAATGAATGTTTCCAGCTAAAGAAGCAGATAGAAGAAGCCGTTCAGTCCGGGCAGCTGGATCACCTCGTCAAAGATATCCGGAACAAGAAAAGAAAGAATGAGAAGGGCGGGAAAGAAATATTGATGATACATCCAACGGTAGCTCTGAAAAGGCCGAGGATAATGATTGAGGAAAAGGGGGAGGTCCTGCATTGGACCGAACTACCTATCCATTTCCCGTCGTTAAGGCAGGAGGATGCCAGAGAAGATCCGCTGATAATCCGAGCAAGTATCGGAGGACAGATAGTACACCGAGTCTATATAGACGAAGGAGCGGCCTCCGACATCATGTATGAGCACTGTTTTGCCCAGTTGCCAGACTATGTACAAAACGAGATCGTGCCAGTCTCTTACCCTTTGGTAGAGTTCTCCGGTGAACAAGTGTCCCCCAAAGGACAAATACAGCTCTATGTAAGCATCGGAGAAGATCCACAGATAAGAGTGGAAATGTTAACCTTCATTGTCGTAGCTGCTCACACACCCCACAACGTTCTGATAGGTCGACCAGGGATCAGGACGTTCGGAATGGTTACATCTAGCAAACATGGGCTGATAAAATTTCCTACGTTGGGAGGAATAGCTACTCTGAAGACTTTGGTGCGATGCCAAGAGATTGGGTATCTGGATTCCGATGAAGGACTACCAGATAAGTGGTGCATAAATGACCGATACCCTGACCAAGTCATAATGGTAGGGCGAACACTTAGTCCGGAGTGTAAGGAGCACCTATATCGGTACCTGAAAAGGAATTCCGATGTATTCGCTTGGGAGCCTAGTGATATGACAGGTATTCCCCGATACATAATAGAGCATCATCTAAACGTTTACCCTCATCAACCTCCGGTTGTACAAAAGAAAAGGGCTCTGGCCCCTGATCGGAGTGTTGCGGTAACCGATGAGGTGCGGGCATTACAGAAGGCTGGAATTATGAAGCCCGTTCAATACCCTTCTTGGGTTGCAAATCCAGTAATGGTTGAAAAAGCTAATGGATCATGGAGAATGTGCATCGACTACCGAGACCTAAACAAGGCCTGTCCCAAAGACCATTACCCATTACCGGAGATTGACTCCAAAGTAGAATCGGTGGCCAGTTTCCGATTCAAATGCTTCCTGGACGCTTACAAGGGATATCATCAAATACAAATGGCAAGGGAAGACGAAGAAAAAACAGCCTTCCATACAAGTCAGGGGCTGTTCTGCTACCGCAAAATGCCTTTCGGCCTTAAGAATGCAGGTGCCACATATCAGAGGCTGATAGATCAAGTTTTCCAGGATCAGATCGGAAAAAATATGGAAGCCTACGTAGATGACCTGGTCATAAAGAGTCCCGATGAAGAACGTCTGCTCCTTGACATTGCTGAAACATTCAATAATTTAAGGAGAGTGAATATGAAGTTGAACCCTTCGAAATGCTTCTTCGGGATGGAAGAAGGGCGGTTCTTAGGGCACATTGTGGCTAAGAAGTTGATCAAAGCAAACCCAGACAAGGTCCGAGCAATCCAAGAGATGAGGTCCCCAAGAACTATAAAGGAGCTGCAGAGCCTGAACGGCAGGTTGGGGGCCCTCAATCGGTTCCTTTCCAAACTGGCCGAAAGGTCACTGCCTTTCTTCAAAGTCCTGAAGGGCTACACTAGAAAATCTGACTTTAGATGGATCGACGAGGCCGAAGAAGCTTTCCAACAGATGAAAAAACATCTTTGTACCTTACCCTCTCTAACGGTCCCTGAACCAGAAGAGATTCTGTTTGTCTACTTGGCAGCGGGGAAAGAGGCAATCAGCAGTGTCCTATGTGCCAGCCGCGCCAAGGGGTTCATGCCCATTTTCTTCGTAAGCAGGTGCCTGCGGGACGCAGAGCTCCGATACTCGCCAATCGAAAAATTGGCACTAGCTTTAACACATACGGCTCGGCGCTTACGCAGATATTTCCAAGCTCACCATATCGTAGTCCTTACCAATTCGGTGCCCCGAGAAATTATGAGCCGCCCAGAAGTGGCAGGAAGATTGACTAAGTGGGTAGTAGAATTGGGTACGTTTGGCATAGAATATAAACCGAGGTTGGCAATAAAAGGACAAGTCTTGGCTGACTTTTTGGTGGAAAACGTAAACCATGTTGAAGACCCAATGATTATTGACACGGTCATTGATCAACCTGAAAGTTCAGGAACATATGAGGGATGGTGTTTGTACACTGACGGAGCATCCAGTAGGGATGGGGCGGGGGCTGGCCTCATCTTGGTGGATCCCGAAGGGATTGAAACGGCTTATGCTCTCCGCTTCAATTTTAAATGTACAAACAACATGGCCGAGTATGAAGCTCTACTAGCAGGCCTCCGAATAACAAGTCAAATGGGGGTGAAGAACATCAAAGTTTTTGTTGATTCCCAATTGGTAGCAAGTCAAGTAACCAACGACTTTGAGACACGGGATGCTACCATGAAAAAGTACGCAGAGGCTGTTAGAAAGTTGATGGCTTCATTTGAAGGATGTCGTATAATCAAGATACCGCGAAGCAAGAACAAGGGAGCCGATGCAGTAAGCAAGATGGCTTCGGTAGCCTTTGCTCATTTGACAAAGATGGTGCTGGTCGAACAGTTGGATAAGGCATCAGTAGAAGACTCGGCTCCGTTGGTCGTCCTACAAATCCGAAGGGAAAATGATTGGAGGACTAGTATCATTAAAGCCTTAGAGGGAGAAGCACCAACCGAGGAGGAAAAATTACGAAGCAAGTCATATGAGCTGATAAATGGAACACTCTTCCGAAAGGGGTTCCTTTCACCATCGTATCGGTGTATTCTCCAAGAAGAGGGCGTACGGTTACTCGAAGAGTTGCACGAAGGTTTGTGTGGGATGCATGCTGGTGCGGCCACCTTAGTCACTCGGGCTACGAATCTCGGGTACTACTGGCCGACAATGAGACAGGATAGTGAGGAATTGGTCAGGAAATGTGAATCATGCCAACTGTATGCTCCCGTACCAAGATTGCCGAAGCATGGTCTTGTACCGATTACCTCCCCATGGCCCTTTTACCAGTGGGGGATGGACCTTCTGGGTCCCTTCCCGAAAGCTAAGGGAGGAGTCCAATTTCTACTCATGGCGGTGGATTATTTTTCTAAATGGGTGGAAGTAAAACCCATCAGCAGCATCACTGGGGACCAGATAACTACTTTCGTTTGGGAAAATTTGATCTGTCGATTCGGCATCCCAGGGAAGCTAATAACAAACAACGGGACGCAATTCGCGGACAAGAAATTCCGTGGATGGTGTGAAAGCTTGGGCATAAAGCAGGTATTCGCCTCCGTCGCTCATCCACAAGCAAATGGTCAAGTGGAGCGGATGAACTGAAGCATTTTACAAGGGTTGAAAACCAGATTGGGAAGGTATGGAAAAAAATGGTTAAGTGAATTACCAAGCGTCTTGTGGTCCCTAAGGACGACAGAAAAGACAAGCACGGGGAGAACTCCATTCAGCTTAGTGTTCGGAACAGAAGCTGTTATTCCTGCGGAAGTCGGTCTACCAACCAAACGGGTGTTGACAATGAACGAAGAAACTAACCAAGAAGGCTTGCTGACAAATCTTGATAACTTAGAAGAATATCGGGTGAATGCAAGTATTCAAGAAGCAAAATACAAGCAGCAAATGAAAAGGTACTACGATCAAAGGGTCAAGACCATGACCGTACACCCGGGTGACCTAGTGTTACGATCCAATGAAGCAAGTCGGAAAGAGAACACGGGAAAGTTGGGACCCAACTGGGAGGGTCCGTATGTTGTGGTAGAAGTTCATGAAAAAGGGTCGTGTAAGCTTGCTACGATGGAAGGAAAGGCCGTTCCAAGGCACTGGAACTTGGCCCAACTTAAGAAGTACTATGCTTAGGCCGAACCACTAATGGCCGATCAATAAGACTGTCATTTTGTAATAGCCCTTTGCAGGCAATGATCATATAGTGTTAATGAAATGACAACTTTTTGCTATGATTTATCACCTGTACGATTAAAATTATTACACTAACAAAGCACAATGAAAGGGATCGCCCCTCCGAATAGCGAAAGGAACTTTTCCATTTAAGGGTCAGCTCCTTCGAACTCGGCTGTCCGAACAGATCTCTGTTCGGAGAAAGGGGAAGTCCCTTAGAATAACTAACGGCAAAACTACTAAAGCAACCACACATACATATACCCATACGCTGGTCGGACATCCGACTCAGCCAAAAAGAAACAGTAATTGTACGACCACAAAGGGTCAATATTAAATTGTCTTAAAATACAAACGAATCAAGGAACATCCTTGATAAGACTACCCGAAGGGACGAGCTTCTCGACATCAGCAGCGGTCTTACCCTTCAATCCCTTCATACCTTCAATAAAGGGGTAGGTAATGGACTCCCAAGTCTTCACTCCGGCCTCGTACACAGAGTTAGCTTTCACATCGTAACCTTCAATCCCTTCAATCTTCAACCCAAATGAACAACCTTCAAACCCCGCTACAATGCCGTCATGAAAGGCAGAGTTATACAGAAGGGTCTCCATCTCGCCGAGGGGCTCTAAGAATTCGGTCGACTTATGAAGCTTAGAAACAACAAGCGGGATCACCTCGGTAGCCAACCGGTCCCTATCCTTCTCAGCATCTTCCAAAAACACCTTAAGCTGATCGATCACTTTGTCTCCAGCGGCAAGAGCCTCATCATAGTTTACTTTGCACTGCCTCCACGCCTCCTTCTCCTCGGCAGCCTTGTCAATACGCTCCTAAAAGGAAAGTGTTAGAAACCTATAAGAAGGAATGAATGACAACACAAGTATATACCTGGAGGGACGATGAAGCCTTCGTCAGAGAGATGTTTTGTTCATCCAACAAACGGTTTTTCTCTTTCAACTCTTCAATCTCCTTCTCCTTGGATGACAGATCCTGCTGCAACGATTCGGTTTCTTTAGCATGCTTCTCTTTCATCTCTTCCATGGCTCGGATGGCCTGTTTTCCCTTCTTGATGCTGGAGCGATCACCCTTTTTCCGTTTCGCTAACTTAGCATCCAACTTGGTGATTTCTGCTCTGTACTCCTCAATCCGACCACGAAGCCTCTTTTCCACAGCTGACTTTTTGCAATAACTTTGCACCAACTCTGACACAGAACTAAGAGCCCGAACGATAGAGACACTGGCCCCCTCGGCTGGATAATCTTCTTTCTTCTCCCTAGCACGGTCTAATTCCCCAGGAGGAATAGCATGATGCAGTATTTGATAACAGACAGCAGGGTCGACCAAGGTATCACCGTTCTTTACATGCCAACGTGGCACATACGTCTCGGTAATGTCGTAAGAGTATTCCGAGCCCTTAGAACCTTCATCATCACTAGCTTGACGATGCTTCTTGCTGCTCTGTGGGGTCTCATCAACAATGTCTTCAGAAACTTTTCTCTTGCGGTGGTGTTCCTTCCGAGCCGGACTCGGACTCACACCTGTAGCCTCCACCCCCAACACTACCTTCTCAGCAGAGTTCTCCCTTGATCCTCCCGACCTAGCTGGAGACGGAGTAGCCTTAGCGGTATCATGATCACCACTCTCAGAACTTTTCTCTTGGGAATTCTCAATGGTTTCTTTGTCTTGGACATCGGACGAAAACAAGAACCGATCCAGGTTCCCTCGATTTTCAGCAGTTTGACCCCTTGGTTGACGAGGTTCATCATCTTTCTCCGTTTCCGGTATACTGTAGGTAACGGCGGCGGTCCGGTCTAGAACAAAATCCTCAGTAGGAGCAAGGGGCCGAGAGGTAGCTTTATAACCCTTCCCTTTCCTCTTAACAAAACCTAACAAACTCATTTCTGCAAATACAAAAAAGGAAACACATAAACGCTTATGCTAAGATAAATTTTCCAAAGAAGTAAGCAATAATAACCGTACCCTTATTCCCTTTCTTAACGATTGGCTCTACCCCTTCAAACGGCCACATCCGGCTAATACCCGTCAATATCAAAACAACCTCAGGAAAAACTTGAAGGGGAGTAGGGGTCCCTAAAAGTTTATCGTAAAGTTCGCCATCGAATACGTCCTCCTGCTTCGGATTTAGAGTATCCTTGGGACCCTTCCAAGGCATCTGAAACGGGACAACGTTGTCCGGAACCCAAAAGAAACGGTTCTTCCAATTCTTCAACCCAGAATAAGTTTCGTTCAACATTGATTTTAACTTAGAATTCTCACCAACAGTGAACCAATCCCCAGCCGTGGTCAGGTGAAAAAATTGGCGAAACAAGCCAATGGTCGGTTCCCCCCCATTGATACGACACGCTACTTCAAAGTGAGTAACCTTCATGGCACCCAAGGGACTAAGTTGGCGAATATCAAGTTTATAAAACTGTAAGAACTCTAGGAAGAATACCGATAGAGGAAGACGGACCGATGCGAAATCAAAATGACGGGTATAAAAACCAACATGCCCTTTCGGACAATCCGTTATCCGATGGGTAGACTTGGGAACAATGGGTTTATAGACAGTGGTATTAAAAAATTTATTACAGAAGGCCGTTAACGTCGGCTCGGATACTACGGACGTATGCATATCCATATCTTTTCTACCGACCATATTTAACGAACAAGCAAAGACCAAGGAAAGACTAGAAGTACGAACCTGCTAAAACTCGATCGGAGTGAGAGCTCTGAGGACGATCAAGAAGGGGTAAAAAATTTTTACCCATAAACAGTGCTATATATAGGGAGATTTGGGAAGATATCGAGGCTGACAACCCGTCCCATCAATGAACAGTCGGGCGGTTACAATTTTAACCAATCAGCAACCGACACGTGGAACACGTAAAAAAAAAAAAAAACTTTTTTATAATAATAATTACATTTATATTTTAATACAGGCAAAGGGTTTTGATCATACCTACCATCCGGAACGGCAATAAACGAACCGATTAAGCGTATGCATCAGCCTGACGGTCCGGAACGGTGGAAAACAAACCGATTGAGTGTTCCCTTCGTCCTGATGATACGGAATGAGAAAATATATAAAGACTAAGTTTGATGATTCTTAGGCAAACAAGACATGCTAAGATCATCAAACTGGGGGGCTGATAACATAGGATGGGTAATTAAGGATAAATCCGTTTTAAATAAGCATAAGACAACATTTAATTAGCCAAGACGTACCGAACCATTTGATCAGAATGACCGATGACCAACAAGACAGTAACCGATCAAAACATGGACCTAATCGGATAGGACGACCCGACCAAATTGGACAGAAAGACATAAGGACTAATGGACATTACACAAAAGACTATTAACCACTAAATAAAACAAAGGCGGCTATTACCCTCTGGTACGTAGCCGACCTCAAATAAATAATAATATAAACCATGCCCTGTCAGGCAGGAACAGTGACAACCGTCACTGTTCACGCCGACCGAATCATTACCCACAATTAATGCGCAGTCATACCAACCCTATAAATACTGGGTAGTTGCTCGCATTTACTCACGAATTTAATACTCATCGGCAGTCACTCTGCCTCCGAACCATCGCAATAACCCATCACTAATATCCAACATTCAACAGCCATCAAATTTAGATAGTGTTATGTTAACATTTTTACTTATATGCGTTAGCGAGGAACTTCTCTTTATATCTGTGATCGGTAATATTATGGTTTACCCTCATCTAATCATAATGATTAATGAACCCTAAGAAAGGTTAATAAACCCCTCCCCTCCCCTCCCCTCCATGTGGTAAACATAATCATGCAATGCAAGTGATATGACTAATTATTTGCCAAAAAAAGGGTAATCCATTGCACACTTCCTTACTATAGTACTGAGAGTAAGTTTCTCACAACACTTTAAATCAAAACGGTGAGAAGATGCAAGGGAAATTCTATGCTCACATATTCAATCATAAATTCACCATCTTCATGTTTTTATCATATATTTACTAAGCATGATTACGGTTAACAATTCTATAGGCATAATCATTGTAAGCATATTATGAACAAGATATCCGTATTATCTACGCATGATATTAGCTAATTACTTTTAAAGACATGAATATTATTATAATTAATTTTTAGCAACAACTTTTTACACCTAAACCACCTATCAACTAGCACATGCAAGGATATGAACTCATACCGCCACTATTGTAAGGGGAAATCACCAAATCTGGATAGGCGCAAACGTCTAGTACTTGACAATGACATGGATGTTGCTTTTAGATTTTTTTGCCATTTTAGTGGCATAGTAAATATTTTTTGTGCAAATGGGGGGTGTCAGTGCCAAGTTTACAAAAATGGTGAAGTTGCAAGACCATGTTGCGACTTCTGCTGATGTGGAGGGGAGAGGAGAGAAGGGGTTGCCTAGTAGGAGAGAGAGAGATAAACTTGCAAGATGATGTTGCGACTTCTATTTTCTTCCGGGGGCTGAATAGTAGTTTTTTAGGTAGTTAAAGGGGGTGATTTGGAAAATTTTAGAAGTTGCAAGATGGTCTTGCGAGTTCTATTTTCGAGCAGGGGCCATATTGTGGTTTTTTCGATAGTTAAAGGGGGTGATTTGGAAAATAAATTAGAAGTTGCAAGATGGTCTTGCGAGTTCTATTTTCGAGCAGGGGCCATATTGTGGTTTTTTCGATAGTTAAAGGGGGTGATTTGGAAAATAAATTAGAAGTCGCAAGACCATAGAACGAGTTCTAATTGCATCCGGATAAAAAATAAAAAGTTTGGTTAGTTAAAGGACTAGTTTTGTAACTTAACAGGGACCTGTTTTATAGATAGTTCGATAGCTTAAGGGGGTGTTTTGTAAGTTTACTTAGAAAACAATATACCATCTTGCGGTTTACTCCATATAAATTGTTATTACCTCGTTCCATATTCAGTCGCATTTGCCGCACCGTAGAAAACTCACATGCATGCTCTTTCCACAAATGTGCAAACACCCAAACACAAACACCCTGCAAACACCCAAAACACCCGTATCCATACTTACATTACAAAATGATTTATGTTACATCCACCTGAAACCGCCTCATTGGATCGATGTTACATCCACACGAAACTACTTGGATCGATGTTACATCCACACGTGTTTTAACACGTGTAGAATGCAACATTGGTATTGTAGTTTATAAAATGAAATACTTGGCTTGCAATGGTGGTTTGAAGATCCCGTGTACCACCCCCAGGCGTGCCAGTTATTTCTTTCTTTGGAGCCACCCTCCAAGCAAATCCTTAGGGAGGCGGTGGTGGGAGTTCCTCAGAAATGGCGCGCCAGCCTGTAGGATTATGGCAAGGCGTGTAGTAAAGTTGGAATAGGTGTTCTCGGAAATTGAAGGTGGTCGACTCATCAAAGTCGATCATTTTGGCAGCAAATTTAATGGCGCTTGCGGGTTCTACACCTTCAGCGCAAGGCCCTCCGACGTCGAAGAAACACGCTCCGTCATTAGCGACGTCGGGGATATCGGATGCACCAGCTCCTGCTCGTACCTCGATAGTACCAGGAATCTGACATAGTTACGTAGATACCCTTGACTTGGTACCCATGTACAGCAAATCGATGAACTTAAAGATAAAGCTAAAATATGGGCCAAGTGTCGAGGGAGACTGCCTGCATAAATATGGGAAGAGATGCATAAATATGGGCTGGTTAAAACACTAAAGATATGTAGTGTGATAGATATGGAGTTGTATGTTGCTTCTGCAGCTACATTGGAATTGGTGGTCTCGGAAATAGATTGTTTTGTAACTTTGGTAGATTGTATATTTAACGTTTTGTGTGAATAATAAATTTACGTTGTTTTTATTCAATAAATTTATTATTGTTAAATAATTTTGTTAAATAAATTGACTAAACGACATATTAAATAAATAAAATTAAGATAAAAAACATTATTCTAAAAAAACGACATAAAAAAAACATATTACCAAAAAAAACGACATACAAAAAAAACGACATATTAACTAAAAAAATAAGATAAAAACTTGTCAGGTAATTAATAACAGAAAGTGGGGCTTTATAAATAAAGCCCCCCACTACACATGGTATAAATATATATCCATTGGAACTACACGTACTTTTTTTTCTTTATAAAAAAAAAAAATTAATCAATCAACTCATCCACCAACATGTTATCCATACAATCTGTGTTCTTAAGAGATTCGAATTCACATTCTAAAATTATAAAAACTTGTCAGGTAATTAATAACAGGCCGAAAGTGACACTGTTAAGAGTCTAGACACGTTGTACTAACTTGGAACATGATCATTATCAAGTAACCAAGTAACTTTGGTTGGTAGCTAGATATTGAGTAAAGATACTTGCCATACTTATTACCCCCATTCAAACATACAGGTGAATACATTTACTACCCTCCAACCACCGCTCAGTACCCCTCAATTTAAGATAAAAAACATTATTCTAAAAAAACGACATACAAAAAAAAACATATTACCAAAAAAACGACATACAATAACCACGACACTCAACGTAGCAGAGACGGTAACATACGACAATCAAAGTACAATAATGACGACACTAATACGAGTAGTTGCTAAGAAATACGAAGAAACAGTAGTGCAAACATCAACACACGACAAACAACACACGACAATGAACATCACTGGCCACGGGTTTTACACCCATTTTTGTTGTGCCCTGTCTTCTTACAAATACTGCATTTGCGGGGAGCACGTGGTTGGTCCTCATGCCTTTCATCCATCTCGTTATGGATCCTCTTCTGTTTCAACCTGCCACGTTTGACGGTAAAATGTGACGGGTTACTGTGACACCCGGCAAATTCAGGTTAACAACGTTGTCTAGATTAAAGTCTACCTTAGCGAGTCACGCGTATATTATACTTAACTGGGTTAGTTGAGTCGTGTTATGGTTCGGGAACTGTTATTTTAGTCTAGAGGATCGTTAGATATCAGTCTAGAAAATCAGTAGATGTCAGTCCTTAACCAAGTGTACAAAGGGTGACGATTCGTAGAATCGTCAAAGCATTGGGAACATACAAGTCTCGAGTCCCGGGAATTGGTGAACGAGTGTGAATGTGTTTGTTTGCAAGTATTACGTGTTTACAATCATTATGTGACTTGTCGGTATGTGAAAATGTGTTAACATATGTTAAAACGGGGTTTAACGCGCAAAATACGCAGAACCAACCCCTATAGGCGATTAAGGAGGGCTAATCGCCTATATGTTAGGCGATTAGCAGGCTAATCGCCTAAAGGGGTGGCGATTAGCAGGCTAATCACCTAAAGGGGTGGCGATTAGCAGGCTAATCGCCTAAAGGGGTGGCGATTAGCAGCCCTAATCGCCTAAAACTGCTGCATAATCGCCTGCAACGTACTTGACGACTAAAAACGACTATAAATACAATACTTGACCTCCTAAACTTCATTATAACAACCGGTGGATACACCGGTGGAAACCCTTCTGATATCAACTCCCCCACCACTCTATGAAAACTGCGATTATCCCAGGAGGCTACATAGGTGGCATGTTTGCTTCGCCAGTTTGTTGCCATTTGCCTGGTAAGCTTCTGTGTACGCAAGTTTAAAAGGTCTTCATGGCTAAGGGGATGATTATCAGGCCTCCGTTGGGTAAACTCGTACTGTCTAAGTACCCGCTACGGTGCGTGGTATTCCACCACTTGCATCCACACAATATAGCATTGACAATTCCAGGAATCCTCCCCGGATAGACAATAATCCGGCAGAGAATCCTTTGCCTCTTCGTATGGACGCCAGACAAACTGTTGCAAAAATATAATAAATTATTAAGCCAATGTACGGAATTCATCAGTAATTTAATTAATGTGACTTTACTCCTACCGAGTTCTCCTGAAGACTGGATAGTTGCGAGCGGAGTGCGCGCACCGTGTGTTTGATCGTATCCGTGAAATTGTGTGGTACACGCCAGCTTTAAAATAGAATTATGAAACACAATAATTACTAAACTTAACATGTTTTAATAGAAAGAATCAATAAAATTGTGGTCACGCATAACATAGTACTTACATTGCCCCATATGGGAGTCGTTCTTCTTCTTCTTGTTGTTGTTGTAACCGTACAATTGTGGGAGCAAATACCCGGAATCTGGTATAGGCCCACAACTGTAACAGATAAACACACCCACAAATTGAATCACCGTCCATTACTGCTGCTTTGGTCAGGTTGCGATACAACCATGCCAACGCAGCACTACCCCAACTAAATGTCGCGCATTCATTGAGGTCCTGTATGAACAGTAAAAAGCCCAACTTCAAAAGACCGGTCCTGTTTTCAGCAAACAAAGAACATGACAACAGGACTAACATCACACAACGTGCACGTTGTGTGATCTCCACCTCATCCGCGTCATCGGACAACGGAACCTCGATGTGGTTTAGAACGGTTGAGGTCTGCACAGTGTTTCCCCTAAATTCGTTGGTTGTTATACCCAACAAATTGTGGACAGCTTGTGCCCGTTCCTCATCATCCCTCGCGTTCCATGGCATCCCTGTCACCGCTCTACCATTAATAGGAAGACCCATCAAACATGCAACGTCCTCTAACGTCACCGTCACCTCACCGAATCGTAGGTGAAACGTGTTGGTCTCAGGACGCCATCTTTCAACGAGGGCAGTTAGCAACCCTCGGTCAATCTTGCGGTAACCGCACTCAAAAACTCCAAGAAAACCCGCCACCCGCAGCTTCGATTTAACACGATCATCCGGTGGAACGTTATGAAGTGTCGTCCACAATGCTTGGTCCCCCCGTCTGCAATTAAGTCGCGGGGGCTCATCTCCATCAAATAACTTCGCACTACGATGTTGTGCTTGATCCCATAGAAGCTCATTAGAGCGAGGACCAGGGTTTATAAATGCCATAGTTTCAAGTTGAAACAGAGTGTGATATAACGATTGATGAAGTGAAGTATGAATTTTAACGATTGATGAAGTGAAGTATGAATTTTAACGATTGATGAAGTGAAGTATGAATTTTAACGATTGATGTTCAGGATATATGTTATCAACATATATCATATATAAAGAAGAAGAAGTAAGTTCGTATGCATGCATGCATTTACAACTTTTGTTTTTTAGTTGTCTGTATACTAACTAGACTTGACAATTAATTGACAATTAATAGACTTGACTTGACAACCTTCTTACTAAGATTTTCAATGTGTGGATGGGGTGTAACCCATGTGACGAATCTCTCTATATTCATACATACAAAACAAAATATGTTGCAGGCATTTAATTAAAACCCGCAAGACCATAGAACAACATTGAATTACAAGTTACAATACACCCCCTTAAACTATCTAAAACCCAACCCTATACCCCCTGCATGGTCAAACGCGTCAGACTTGTCATTTAAAACTCGCAAGATGGTGTTGAGACTTTGTAATTGTAAGAACATAAATACAAAAAACCTCCTGCTTGTGTCAGCCTTAGAAGTCGCAACATGGTATTGAGACTTTGTAAGAAAGTTACTCCCCCACCCCCTAAACTATCTAAGTAACACAATATTAGCCCCTGCTCGAAACATGCTTGTCAGATGACTTAGAACTCGCAAGACCATCTTGCAACTTCTAATTTATTTTCCAAATCACCCCCTTTAACTATCGAAAAAACCACAATATGGCCCCTGCTCGAAAATAGAACTCGCAAGACCATCTTGCAACTTCTAAAATTTTCCAAATCACCCCCTTTAACTATCTAAAAAACTACTATTCAGCCCCTGGAAGAAAATAGAAGTCGCAACATCATCTTGCAAGTTTATCTCCCTCTCTCCTACTAGGCAACCCCTTCTCTCCTCTCCCCTCCACATCAGCAGAAGTCGCAACATGGTCTTGCAACTTCACCATTTTTGTAAACTTGGCCCTGACACCCTCCCTTTGCACAAAAAATATTTACTATGTCACTTGAGGAGACTAGGCGTGCAACTTGGTTTGAATTTACATTGTAAAAAACTAAAAACGTATATTGCTGTTAACTATATTTGTCACATAGCTATTCTTCAAACTTTCTTTAAAGCCATCAATGATCAATCTCCATGTCTTTTTAAGAATAAAACACACGCCATATAAACACGCCTGTTCATTTAGAATAACTAGAGCCATTTAGTGGTGTTGGGCGCAGGTCATTTTTGGCCAACTAATCAGGAATTAAATGCATGTATGTGGTTTTTGGTAAACTAGAATACTTACATGTCCAAACAACTGGAAATAGTATTGTTTTGTATGACTATGTAGAGGTGTGTATATAATCTGTTATAAACACTAATCCTTATACTTAGTTATGTCACTGAAACTAGCCAGACATACATGTAAAAATTAGCTGTTGTTTCTGGAGTGTGTAGTTAGGCAATACTGGGAACAAAGTCCTGACTCGGCTATTTACGATTCTAATACGAAAAACAGACTCAAGTGACCAGAAATTGCTGCTTTTGAATTTAATTGGGATACAGACTATAAACATCACATATAAATTATGTATTGCTCCAATTTTGTCGCTTTCTACAGATACAGTCAGCTGCCAAGATCTGAAACAGTTGGACAAAGCCTGCCGATCTTTTTAATTGCCGAGGTCAAAATGAAGTACAGGCAGGATGTTGCGCTACATTTAACTTCTCTACATTTACTTGCATTTTATAAACATATTTTTCCATACCCAGCCGCCGCAACGCGCGGCAGGAAACATACTAGTTTTTCATAAAAAGGAAATTCAATTATTGATTTCGGTATCTAAAACAATAAATGTGGAATGGTCCAAACTGGATTATATATTAGCTGTTTAGTGGTGGCAAATCGGGTCGGCTAGAGGAGATGTTTACGGGTTTTTATTTTCACATCTTATTATTATTATTATTATTATTATTATTATTATTATTTACCTGATGTTAAAATCCATTTAGATTTGTACTACTATAAACGCATATATCTGGTACTTAAAATTAACATTAGACTCGTTGAGATCTTTAAAAAGAAACAAAAATTACGTGAAGAAATTTTTAGTATTTGTTGTTAATATGATGTTTACTTTTGTAATTTTTAGTGAAATGTCTATAGACTAGAGGATTTGAGCCGTCAGGGGCGGCGCTACAGCAGCGGTGAAGGCAGTTGGCAGTGCGTTGGGCGTTTGGCCCGTTTGGTGAAACCTAAATACAAGGTATGATTAAATCATCTTCCAATGTGAAACATCTTTTTGGACTTAAAAAAAAAGGAGCAGAGCAAAGTCGTGGCGTTCCAACCTTAACTGGTATTTAAAATTTTGAAATTTACAAGTGTTCGTTTAACAATGATTAGGTACAAAATGTATATAAATGTTTTTAGTTTGCAATAGGGCTGAACAAATTCGGTATTGAACTATGATATCTCTGCTAGCCATCAAACTAAGTTACTGAAAGTATCTTGGAAGTTACCCTTATTGAATTTTCAGTTTGTAGTGAGCTAAAATGTAAGGACATTAATGTTTTATTCTTCTTTTCCATTTTTTAGGTACATCAACTTACTGATCCCGAAGGTTGGTGAACAAAGTGCTTTTGGTTAAAGGGAGCAGGTAAAGCACTCCCACATGATTATGCAGCAAAGGGGAAGAACCAAAATCAGCTGAACCAGAGGTTAGTATTATATATTAGCTGTTTAGTGGTGGCAAATCGGGTCGGCTAGACTTCTGGTCAACCTGTTAGAATAAAATGACTTAAAAGCTTGCATACATTTAAATTACACTCAGGCAACCTGTTAAAGATAATATATATTGACCCGTTTGTAAGTATATGGTCAAACCGCCACCTCTAGTTTTGTTATTACTAAAAAATTCTAAACCCGAATCTTGAGTGAGTATTGAAAGTTGTTATAAAAGATCACGATTTTTATCGAAAACATCTAACTTCTGCTGCAATCTTGTTGCCTATTTTTATCGAAAACATCTAACTTCTGCTGCAATCTTCTGCTGCAATCTTGTTGCATATACATGATAATTAGATTCAAATTCATAAGATATAGGCACTGTTCTGCTGCAATCTTTTTGGTAATATGAAATGGATTGCATAATATGAATACCAAATCCCAAAGTGAAAATGTGAATGTATTCTTTTTGGTAAGCCTTTAATGTTCCTTTTTAAACCATCTTTCTTACCTTGATAGGCTATATGCAGCTACCAGTTATAGAGAAATGGGATAACGGGTCGGTTCAGAACGGTTTTGGGTGGCATGTCGAGTCAAAACAGGGTCGGTTCAGAACAGTTTTGGGTCGGGTGGTCGGTCATAACGGGTTACATTAGTTTGGGTTCGGGTAGCTTTTCCAATTTGAATTTAATAAATTTGATCTTTAACACTTTGCATTGGTTTATTAGATTGAAAAGTTGAACGCGATCATCCAAGATGTAGTGAAAGAAAAAGAAGAAGAGAAAGAAAGGCTGAACGGAATTATTGCGGAGTTGGTGATGGAAAAAGAGAAAGATAAGGCGGAGAAAGAGGCTATGAACGAAAGGATGGCAAACATTGAAGCGATGTTAAAAGTTAGGTTTCAAAACGTCTAATCATCGACTTATGCTATAAACATTTTATTTTGATTGTGTTTTTTATGTTAACTCAGATATTGATGTTTCAAGTAGAATGTTTTATATAACTTTGTGAATTTCCAATAAATGCTTAAATTCTAAAAATATGATGTTATAAGAAGATTAAAATAGAAAATAGCTCCAAAAAGCTAAAAATCAAATAGATAAGAAAAATATTTTGCGACCGCAAAAGCGGTTGCAAAAGACAAGCGATCGCAAAACGGTTGCAAGGAAAGCGGTTGCAAAACGGTTGCAAGAAAAGCTGTCGCAAAACGGTCGCAGGTTTCTCGTTACAAACATAACCTCACAGCAGTCGCAATATTTGCGACCGCTGTTATAGTCGCAAAATATGGGTCGGAAAAAGATAACAACGGTCGCAACTTGGACGCAATAGGGCATTTGCGTCGAGTGTTTTTCCGACTACCTTTACAGTCGTAAAACGGTCGCAAAAGGACAATTGCGACCGCTTTGCGACCGGAATCGCTATCGCAATTGCTCAATTTTCTAGTAGTGGGATGCATGGAATAACTTCATGGGAAAAACATCGTACATGATGACATGAAAAGTGACAACGTACTTACTTGTTAATCTACGTGTACCTTGTAGGCCATGGGTTAAAGACATGGTTGTTTAAGGCCAAAGAGAAATTTTATTCCGTGTTCACAAATATGCGAGAGATCGCCTATTGATGAGTAATTAGTAGTCGCACACGCCAATGATTGCCGTATGTTAAGTGGGAAGTTATAACCAATGACGAAGGATAATGGGGGCCAAGGATGCCCCGGTCCCCCAGTTTTTTTCTCAGTGGTGGAAGGTAATTTTTATATGAATTGAGTTCGGCCCTCATCGATTTGATTTTTCGCCCCCACCGATAGGAATAAAATTGGGTCTCGTGATTTTTAGCCCCCGCCACTATTTTTTTCAAGCTTCGCCACTGGTTATAACACCCACTATGTGCTACTTCCGAGAGATTCATATCAAAGTAGAATGCCTATCCTTACACAATTGGATCTTGCGAATTGAAAGTATGTTGAGTAGTGAATATATTTTAGGGATGAGCTCGGGATGGTATAACCGATACCGAAAACACCCTAAACCCAATACCGATACTGAACACATACGGTACGGTATCGGTATCAGTATGGTATCGTTATTTTACCTTAAAAATTAAAATACCGATACCGATAATACCGAAACCGAAAACCTCTAATTGTGGGTACCGATACCGAACACCCTCGGTTCGGTATCGGTTCGATACGGGATCGGGACGGAACAGTATCGGTATTCGGCTCTATGTGCTCATCCCTAATATATTTGGTGAGTATGTTATTATGAACTTCATTTCAACGTGGGAGGTTATTATACACACAGGCTAGTGTTGTGAATCTCATTGCGTAGGCATGATGTTAATGATAAAATTAGTACATTAAGTTTTAATAATATTGTAATTATAATTTATACATTCGCATGCCAACGCCGGGACTAAATATGAAGCAAATTGTTCTCACCTGAAGTTAATTCTCCACCGTACTTTAAACTCACCCTTTTAACTGCTTTCTCAGTAGCTAGCGACGGCTTTGTAGCCAGTTAATAAGGTTGCATGAACTGATGCCCATGTTCTCCACTATGCATGTTCCTAAAATTATGGGATGTGTTTAGAATGCAGTTGCCGACCAGGCTATATATACTGTTGACTTTTGTATGAAAACAAGCTCATCTTCAATTTTCAGCAGACTTCGACACCCATTGAACAACAGAATGGGCATACTCCAGCAAAACAAATGAGTCAATTGTCCATGTAAGATGCAATAAATATTTATTTGTCTTTCATTTGAAATATTCAACTTATTATGTTATGAAAACCGTATTGGATAGTATAAACTATGAACTCTATATTTATATTTGTATTGTAATAAGTAGATGATGAACATATGTATGTATTAATGTATTATGTGTGTATGTAGTTTAACGTAGTTCTTAGAATAATGTATCTTAGTTAGATTAAGTGTAATATGCTACAAATGGGTCAAGAAAAGAGGCTGCAACACTGCAAATGTATTCGGACCAGAAGAAGCAAAGACAGCAGCATATGTCTGAAGAAATAAAACATAAAACAAGGCTGCACATGAAGGAAAAGACCATTATGTCCCTGACGGTTATTATTGTTAAGTTTGGCGGGAAAAGGTTCAACCAGTGGCAGTTACACAAACTGATCGACATAGCCGTTGCATAATAACTGCCAAATGATTCAGAATGTATATATAGGACTAGTAGGACATAATTGTTCTTTACCAAGATTGTTTTATCCTTAATTCAATCCTAAATTTATCTTCGGATAATTCATTGAGTATCAAGAATCTTTGTTCATTTGTTCAATCCTTTTGTTTATTGTATTGTTGTTGTTTAAAGATAGTTTGTTTCTGTTCTTGTTGATCATTCCGCTGCCAACAAACTGGTATCATTACCTAGTCGGTTCTTGATTGAATTCGTATCTTTCACAGAAACAACAACACTTGTTTTTCGATTCTTGTTCACTGTGTCATTATAATCATGTCGGGTCACGCAATGAAAAACTATTCTGGTCAACGAAGATCATCATCTTACCCATCCAGAATTGAAGAGAAGAAAGAAAGACAAAGAAACATGAAGAAAAGATCCATAGAGACTTGAAAGTGCTACTATTGTCATGAACCAGGACATCTAATTGGATCATGTAATCAGAAAGAAAGAGACGAGGGAACACAACTTATAAAAGATTCGATTGACACATGTATAAGTTACTTTCCTTCGGTTGAAATGAATGAAAGTGAGGATTACATGTTGTATGATACGGATCACTAAAGTTGGAATCAAATCTGGTATGTTAGTCTGAATTTGCAAAGTCATGTGTGTGGGAATCTAGATTTTTATCTAAAGATTAAGAAATCGTTTGGGATTGAGAGTAGATTTAAAAACAACTTTGTTTTTATAAGAGGTGTTGGTGTTATAAGCATTAGTTCCGATGAACAAACACTAATAATTCCAAATGTGTTTTATTCCTCGGACATACAACGCAATTATCTAAGTTTGCATCAATTGAAACTCCAAGGATTTAAAGTTAAAGTTGAAGGGAACGTGTGTTATGTATCAAACATGTTTAAGAACATAACAGTGTTTCAAAGAAATATGATAGAGGATCGAGATACAAAAGAAAATATGTTAAGAACTCTAAGTGATGAAGGTGAACATGAGAGAAAGAAAGAAAGAAATGTATTTGAATAAATACTTTGAGACCTTATCATTAGATGCCGATGAAAATATAAGAAAAGTTAATGAGGCTGTGGATGGAATAGAGTTCTTATCATTAGAAGATTGTATCAAGTTGTTTGAATTGATTGATAGCGTTGAATGTCCTTGGGCGTTTAGACACATACTAAAGGATCCGTTTTTAAAGATGGTAACTTGGTTTATAGTAGATTACTTAAATTTGACAAGTAGGCCGATTCCACCCAAGAATGAAAATGGAAAGGAAATAGAATTGTTTGATCTTTATGTAATGGTGAAGAAAGAGGGTGGACATAAGAAAGTGCAATGTATAATCTATGGGTAGTAATTGCCAAAGACTTAGGACTTGATTATGAAGACAAAGATTATATCCGAATATTGTATGCACAATATTTGGAAGTGATTGAATGGCAATATCAAGTAAGGAGAACTGCTATGAAAGTGGCTGAAAGTTGAAGGCAAAGGAAGATGGAAAGCAAGAAACAAGATCATTCAACATTTGGTCTACTCCATCATGATGCAAGATCATTCGAGGACGACTACGCTTTGTACATGGGAGGAGACTGGAATGCTGCAAAAGGGCTGTTAAAGAAAAGAAAATTCGACTTCACAAGGGCAGCACATGCATTGGATGAAGAAAACAAGACATTGCCTTCCTCAAACTTGAACTATTAAGTTCATGTTTAGGGGCGAGTGTTGGATAGTATAAACTATGAACTTAATATTTATATTTGTATTGTAATATGTAGATGATGAACATATGTATTAATGTATTATGTGTGTATGTAGTTTAACATAGTTCTTAGAATAATGTATCTTAGTTAGATTAAGTGTAATATGCTGCAAATGGGTCAAGAAAAGAGGCTGCAACACTGCAAATGTATTCGGACCAGAAGAAGCAAAGACAGCAGCATATGTTCGAAGAAATAAAACATAAGACAAGGCTGCACATGAAGGAAAAGACCATTATGTCCCTGACGGTTATTATTGTTAAGTTTGGGGGGAAAAGATTCAACCGGTGGCAGTTACACAAACTGATCGACATAGCCG
The DNA here is from genome assembly GCA_032199755.1 of Ambrosia artemisiifolia. Classification (NCBI taxonomy): domain Eukaryota; kingdom Viridiplantae; phylum Streptophyta; class Magnoliopsida; order Asterales; family Asteraceae; genus Ambrosia; species Ambrosia artemisiifolia. Next base: position 42,965,415 of record CM063516.1, on the reverse strand, counting down.
TTGCATGATAACTGCCAAATGATTCAGAATGTATATTTAGGACTAGTAGGACATAATTGTTCTTTACCAAGATTGTTTTATCCTTAATTCGATCCTAAATTTCTCTTCGGATAATTCATTGAGTATCAAGAATCTTTGTTCATTTGTTCAATCCTTTTGTTCATTGTATTGTTGTTGTTTAAAGATAGTTTGTTTATGTTCTTGTTGATCATTCCGCTGCCAACAAACCGAATAATGTTTATGTGGTCTGTTTACCTGCAAACCCAATTTCACTTTTATAATTTATCCTTTTCAGGTTGTGGAGATGAACATATATCATGGATGATCATCTTGATCAAACCTTCAATTGAGTCTTAAATAAATTAATTTTCAGAAAGTTCCTTTGGGTCGGCTCTAATGATGGCGATAAGATTCACTGGGTGGCTTGGATAGAGTTACGGCCCCTAAAACAGAGGGTGGTTTGGGTATCTGTAGGTTGAATGATGTAAATGAAGCGCTATTAGCCAAGTGGGTTTGGAGGTTTAGAACGGAGACGGGTGTCTTTGGAAGAAAGTTATATATGCGTGTCATAAGACCCACAACAATTGGAATTGCATGCCAATGAATACCTCAGTCTGTGGATGTTGGAATGCTTTGGTAAAGACCGGGAATAATTCATGGATCTAGATATTTCTATTAAAGTCTTCACAGCTTTCTAAGTCCCTTTCTGATCTTTGCATGCCTTTTTAAGTCCAGAATTGTTGAAAGTTCTAGCCTTTTTTTCTTTGGTGTCTTGGCTCGGTCACAAACATCATCTCTGAAATCCTTCACAGCAATAAATATTTGGACAGGTCACAACATTAAGCTAATCTTTAATACATTCGAGGCATTTGAGTGATTTGTATCCACTTTTACACGAACTAGCGGGTGAATTATAATTATGAGATGTGAAGTTGTTCAAGGGACGATGGTTATCAACTTAGTAATGTAGGACGCTTGTTATCGCGTGCACTCAAATAAACCAAAATAGACAATATGACAACATTTAGTATCTCCAAGAAAGGTCCATACACAAATCAAGGTCATATACGATTCACGGTCACCATTTATCATCCACTAGTTCTTTAAAGACTACAAAAGGGTCCTCCCTAAGGATGGTGAGGTGGTCATCTCCTCATGAAGTGTATCCTGTCTCTATTATTTCACATTCTCTAATGTGCTAACCTAATTGTTCTAACCGTTAAATGGTAATTCAACCTCACTTCATAATCACCTTAACTGAGTGTTGGTTATCCTAAATTGTTCATTGGAAACGTAGGCCATCTCCTAAATAGTTGCATAGGCAATTAAACACTCTATTTCAAGCAATAATTTAGATATTAAAGGTGTCTTGAATTATTTTGACCTTGAAAAAATCTGTTTTCTGCTTGTATATATGAAGCCCAAATAAGAAAATTAACACAAATAAAGTACCAAACATGTAGATGTTAAAATGTTTCTAGTGTCACACACACACACACACAAAAAAAAGTCATTTTTAGTAATTTTGTTTTTAGATAAGCCCAAATTAAAGCACGGCCCATTGTCAGAATCCATATAATAAGTGGCAGATGAGTGATGAGGACCAACAATAAAACCAATAAACCATAAATAATTAATGTCAACCACGGACATAACACAACACAACAATACAAAGCAGACCTTATTTGAATTTTCAACCGACACTATTTTAATTTTAAAGAATTTGTCAAAAACAAATAATAAACAAACACTAACTTATTAAATAAAAGTATAAAAACAAAAGTAACCCCTACTTTACATCAACCCAAACAAATCTATGAGACAAAAATTAAAATCCCCAACAGACTCCTAACTACTCACTGGCTCGGCATGTGTCATCAGATGCCGAAGGCGAGTCCGAGACCGATTCAAGCATCTCATGACTCGGTGACACCTCAACGCCACGTATCTCCTCGATCATTTTCAAAACATATCCCATTGTGGGACGCTGATCAGGTGCACCCGCGGTACATGACATGGCAATTTGTAACAACCCCACCATTTCCTCTTCAATATCCTTGTACCTCATTAGTTCCAAATCAAAAACCTCCGCGGTCCATTCTTCGCGCACCACTGACTGCACCCACCTAGGCAAGTCCACGGCTCCACCATATCCCGTCCCACCATTGTCCACCACGGCTGGACATTTCCCTGTTAGAAGTTCCAATAACAACACCCCAAAAGAGTACACATCAGATTTCTGAGTGGTTTTACGAGGGTCAATTGTTAGTAACTCGGGTGCAGTGTATCCGTTGGACTTAGGGGCGTTCGTTGGTGGGGCAAAGGCGGAAAGGCCAAAGTCGGACACACAAGCAATGCCGGTTTTATCAAGGAGGATGTTTGTGGACTTGATGTTGCCATGGGTGAGTTTAGGTGACCTGGAAGAGTGGTGGATAAAGACTAGTCCTCTGGCTGCATCTGCTGCAACCTTAAGCCTTGTGGTCCAGTCCAAAGGTGTCCTGCCTGGTCCTCTGTTTCCTGTTTCATGACACAAACAAAAAACCCATGACACTTTTAGTTATGCTGTTGCTTTCACTACATTGCACAACTTACAATATATTGAGTTAAATATTAAAACTAGCATAGAGTGAGTAACTTTTTTTAAAATAAATTTGATGAATGGAGGTTACAAGCATATAAAAAAGAGTGACTGGATAGAACAACATAAATGGAAAAGGAACAAATAGAAAAAAGATAGAGAAACAATGAAAAAGACAAGAAGTTGATGGGAGCAAAACATGCAATAAAGAAAAAATTACAACAGATTTTGCAGTTTCCCAGATCAAAAGAAAAGTGGGGGCCAGCCTGCCCTTGTTATTTTATATTATTTGACCAAGTTATTGGAATGCTCCTCCTGTTAAGTTTTTAACAGAAACAGTCCTCTATGTCAACAATTATTCACAAACAATTCCTCGATTTATGAATTTGTTATTATCAACTCAACATTTGGTTTTTACATCAAGTCACACTTCGAAATTAAAACACATAAACACTCGCACAAAAAAAAAAAAAAAAAAAAAAAAAACTTTTTAGTAACAATAACCTTTAACACATAAATAGTTAAATTGCAACTAATTTTGCATTTTAACATGGAACAAACACTATATCACTAGATTATAGATAACGAAAGACAATTGAGTAAACAAATCAGGCGTTCATTAAATTGTCTATGAACCGTTTGACAAGAAATTCACAAGTATTTGATAATTGAATGGATTTTTATGTAATTAAATAAAGGGAGCATGTATTAGAAAATTATTTAGAAATTAGAAGACTCTAAAAACCTTAATTACTGACACAACATAAGAAATAAAAAAGCATAACTACATAAAGATGCATTTAAGCTGAAATTAGGCAGACAAGAAAAAAGTTTAAAACGGGAAGATTGTAAGATTGTATATATTAAGGATGTTTGTGATCATTAAGCACCCTAAATTATGCTTCTTTTTCTTTTTGGTTCTTTCAATAAAGTTAATATTTACCTTTTGACCCTTCCACGGTGTGAGCCGCTAGCGACCCGACGCGAGTAAAGTTTCACTCCGATGCTTACCTCCAGCCACAACAGCTCTGGCGCGAGCACACGTGAAGAGCCCCGGCGTGAGCACACACGATCGTGCTCGCGTGCATTAACGGGAGAAAGTAAGCACAGGTCGCGCCGGTGCTCACCCTTAGCCACAACGAAGTCAAGCGATGGGGTTACTTGACAGTGAAGTCCGTGGCTCACGTCTCACGTTTGATCGCTAGCGGATAGTCTTCAAATAATTCCAATTAATAGCTTATTTGCATTTTCAAGTGAGTTAAATTATTCAATTCTACAACCGAAATACCGAATTATTATTTTGGCACAAGAAAATAGTAAATTTTGCAAAATAATTTCACAAACTAAAACTAAAAACAAACTTAACGGTAAGAAAAACATACCATGAAGAAGCCAAAACAAGTTACCGTTACTCATATACTCACACACCAACAACTTCTCATCCCTAGCAAAATAATACGCCTTCAAACCAACCACATTAGGATGCCGCAACCTCCCTAACACCTCCATCTGCTGCTCAAACTCGCGTCGTCCACCAATCGCCGCGTCCTTCAACCGCTTCACCGCCACCACATTCCCATCATCCAACACCGCCTTATACGCCGTCCCAAACCCCCCTTTCCCCAACATCTCCGCTGACGCCCTCAACAAATCCTCCAACTCAAACCTCCTCGCCCCTTCAAAAAAGACCATTTTACCCCTCTCAAACCCCGTCTGCCCATTTATGTTCGTGTTCATGTTCGGATAAGGACTAGACGAATAAACTATTTTTTCCCCTTCCAAAATTTGCGCTGACGCCGTTAACTTCCCGTTACCTTTTTTTAAACCAAAATTAAAATTCCTCCAAAAATAACAATACAAAATTAACGTCACTAACGCCAAAACCAACACATCTCCAAAAATAATCAATATTATCGCCACAGTACTTATTTTCCCACCACTGTGATGACCCGTTGACTTTTTACTACCGTTAGGCATTAACGCCGTTGACGGCATTGAACCAGGCGATGACGTCACAACCGTGTTATCCGGTTTCCCTAACGGACCACCTAACGGCGCCGTTAAACCAGGTAATTCCGGTTCCGTACAGTTAGACAACGGATAACCACATAATACCTTATTATTTAAAAATGCAGCAGCAGGAAAGGTAGACAGTACGGACGGTATTTGACCTGACATCAAATTACTAGAAATATTAAAGTCTTGCAAATTTTGCAAGTTAATAACGTTAATAGAGCCAGAAAAAGAGTTATCTTCAAGGCGTAACGTCAGTAAGTTGGTTAACCGGTTAACGGTAACCGGAATGTCACCGGAGAAGTTGTTGTGAGAGAGATCGAGACGGTAGAGACCGGTTAATGAAGGTAATGAGGAAGGGAAAGGACCAGAGAGTTGGTTGTTGGATAAGAAGAGGAGTTTTAAAGAGGTTAGGTTAGAGAGGTCTGGGATTGGGCCGGTTAGGTTGTTGTGTTTTAGAGAGAGAATACGGAGAGTGGTTAAGGATGTGAGAGAGTTGAATGAGCCTTGAAGGTTGAGGTCTTCGAGGACGAGTCGAGTGACTCGGTCGTGGAGACAGGTGATGCCGTAGAAGGTGCATGGGTTAGAGGTTGGGATCCAGGATGTGAGGTGTTGGAATTGATCAGATGTGGATTTGAAGGATAATAATGGGGTTAGGTCTGGGTGGGGTGGTGGTGTGGCGTGGAGTTGGAGGAGAGAGAGGGTGAAGATGAGGAGAGAGAAGATGAAATGTGGTGGTGGAGACGGTGGTGATGGTGGTGACATTGGTGTGTGTGTGGTTAGTGGTGGAGTGTGTGTACTGTGTAGTGTGGAATGACAGCGAGTGTAGTGAAGTGAAGAACGTGAATGTTAATTGGGATGATGAATTGGAGTAAAGTGTGTGTACATGTTTAGTCCTTGTGGTTTTGTTGGATTATAAAATGGACCTTTTGGTTTTTTATGTTATTATGTTATTGGCTATACGTTAAATGGATAGAACAAAAGGGTTTGATTAAAGAAAGGTGAGTGATTATTTTATGAAAAAGGATGCTCATCCCAAACATAGCACGTACTTAGATGTTAGATGGTCAATGCGTATTACCTTGACTAATTATGACCCACCTCAATTTGTAATACATGGCCCCCCCTCAAATACTCAATAATTGAAAATTGGTCACTCTTAGCACCCATAAAAAAATATGAAAAAAAGTTAAAACCGAATCAAGACATTCAATCTCTCAAGAGTCAAGAATATAAGAGGAAAAAAAAGAGTTTTTGTTAAACATAATTTATTGCTTTCTCATTACTCTGTCTTGGTATATAATGCTTTTAATGATAATACTCTAGGCTCTAAAATGTTTTTTGTCATTCGTTTTTCTTTTTTACGGCATGAAAAATACTGGTAACATGGACCATATAACAATAAAAGAAGAGATAAAACTAAAAAGGGACATTTTTAATACGATCAAGATCAATAACTTAAAGTTACATGTGGTGATGTAATCTACCTATACTAAATGCAAGCTAAAGAAACATAAGTTGTCGACTTTCTCTACAAGTTTAACCTATGACCCGACTTGGAATTCCTTTATTTCGAATGGCTTTGTGGGTTGGGTTAGCTGGTTTTGTATCATTTGCTGTTGTGTCTACCTTACAACTACAATGTAAGGATGGGGGAAGTGCAACCCTAGCTACCATAAGTTCCATCAATCAGGCGTTGGTAACTCACTATTAACCTAAACTACCCAAAAACACCTTACGGATTGGGGAGTGCAACGCAAAACTATCTTAAACCGTGAGTCCCATCATTTTACACACAATATCATCCACTATTTTCTCTTGATATCTCTCACCTACACAAACACAAACTATTGGCTTGTATCATCCTTAAACACTACATGCGCATCCGGAATGATGTAGCCACTCGGATACCTCCTACACAAAAGGTAACCGAAACCCACTCCATACACCTTAATAGACTAATAAGTTCAATTTATATCAACATGCATAAGAATAGTCTAGTTTTTATATGCATCGTTTGTATTTAAAATTTGGCAAAATTAAAAAGAAATGTAACAAACTGAACTGCTGAGAGAAGTATATAGGATTATTGCTTTCAAAAGTGATAATATGTTCACAATTTAATTATTATATGTATTGGAAAAGCACATGAAAAGAAGCGTGGCGTTCATAACCCATGTTGGAGACAAGGCCATTAAAGTTATGTGTCAAATTATTTACCACTTGAAATTAAATAATAAATCATGGAGTAATAATATATATTTGTTATAGTGGTAGTAACAACTTTTCAGCACATACTCCTAACTTTCTCTTTTGTCCTTTTTGACTCATTATTCTATTTTAACCCATGTACTTTATAGTTAATAGGAACAAAAAGCCCGTGTTATTAAATAAAAAAAAGGTTGCTAATTTGACATACCCATGTTTTGTTATAATAAAAGTTGATAATTTATGTTATTTTTTTCCTTAATTACACATGTTACTTAGATGGAGCATTGGCGTTATGTTTTATTTATGTAATCTTTGGTTATAACTCGATCTGCGAAGCCAAGTAATTGTGTATTTAGTAAAACAAGGCACCATGATCATTGTTAATATTAATATTGTAGCATCATGTGATATAACAACCGAGGGAGGTAATGCTAAACTAGATTGTTTTGGATGTCTTCAAAGGATTTAATCAATATTACCGTTAGCCTCGTAATGAAGGTTCATCTAGTGACCAACTCTAGCATCAAAGTAAGTCTACGTAATTGCTTATAGTGTGTGTGGTAGTGAAAACACAACACATATGTGAGAGTTGGTAAGTCATACATGATGAAATTCAATGTCTACTATGTAGGTCGTTCTTTTGACGGTTTTGGTTGAAGTGACTATATATATTGTTTCTAGAGAGCTTTTGTGTACATATATAGATGTATTAGACTTGTGAAGGATCAAGGCATAAATGAGTAATAAACATACGAATTTGGCAAAAAGAAATGCAAGACATGAGTTTTAGTTGTCTAAAAACAAATTACAAATACTAATATATTCTTTTTGCACTGTCGATCAATAACAAAAAAATAATAAAAATAATACATATTAACTAGTTGCCTATAAAAAAGCTCCTACATGTGTTCATCTACAGAAAAGTATTAATTTTGACGACAGCATGAAAGTAGTAAATATGTTTTGATCACAAACGACATGATATCTCATACTTTCAAGTATGCTGGCTTATCCAACTTCACCTATTTTATTAAAGGTATTAAATGGAAAACTTTGTTAAATAGTAAACTGATTTCAAGAGTGTCCTATTCATCATACATGTCATTACTTTAGTTCCGGTCATATTTATTTTACCTAAATAGAAGGTCATTCATCATACATGACATTACTTTAGTTTTTGTTCAAAAAAAATCTCATAACTGGTGGACGTTGTCGGTACTCAAGCATTCGGGCAAGGCGCGTGGTGCCGCGGTCCAGTGGCTTATCCAGGACGGATATTCAGGGGGTTCCTTTCGTAGATTTTCACTGATTTTCACAAACTTTTTGAAACTTTCCACTAAATTTTTCAATTTTTTCCAAACCGAGGGGGTTCCTGAGAACCCCCTAGAAGCCCCTAGATCTGCCCCTGCCGCCGTCTTATACAAGAGATTAAATGGAGCCATTGAGGGGTGGTATATATTTGTTTTATTTTTACAATAGAAAATAAGTTAATAAAATATAATCACTAATCTTTTTGAATATTCTTAGACTGCACAGTGTGGGGCGTGAAAAAGGTGTGAAGCATCTCCACGTCACTCACACCACCTCGGGGCTAGCGTGGAGCCTGACGTGGGACACTCTTAGTTGAGATTTCCCCCGACGTGAGGCAAATGTTTTTTTAAATTACCATTTAATTCAAATTTACCAATTCAAAATTTACCTATTTAACTCAACCTCTTCTTCACCATTTTATCCACCTCTTTTCCATCGTTTCTCCACTGTTTTCTCTATCGTTTCCCCACCCTCGTTTTTACCCCAAATTCAAGTAATCAACCATGACATGTTAGATCAAGGAAGAGGAGATGGCACTAGTGACGGCTTGGACAGAAATCAACAACCTTCCACCCGACGGAGGGACGATTTGGCTACACGTACTTTGCGTTTTCAAGGTGTTAGTCGGTGGTTCTAACCGAACCATCGATTCACTAAAACAAAAGTGGACCGATCTGAAAAACAAGTGCAGGCGATTCGAGGGTCACCATCGAACAACCTTGCAACACCTACCCGCCAATACCCACGAACATGAGCCCATTGCACTCACACAAATCAAGTACGGATTTCAGTACGATGGTGAATTTCCCCACATATCGGCGTGACAAATGATTATGTCGACACTAGATTCGGTTTTTTAGTTATGTTTAATTATGTTTTAATTAAGTTAGGTTTATTTTTATGTAATCTTTGTATTTGTATTTTATGTTATGTTTTTTATATCATGTTATATTTATTTATTTGCTTTAATTATTAATCTAAACTAAAAATGGAAAAAAAAACTAACCGAAGTGACGTGGAAGCCACCCGACCACTGTTCACGCCACTGCCACCAAGTGTATTTTTGGTCTTGAATGTGAATTCCACCTTTAATATGTGGATGTCACGTGTGGGTTCATGCTTCCTCAAGAGTATGATCACACCGTGTAGCTTTAGGAAAAATAATGTCAAAAACCAACTTAACGTGTGACCAGTTACAGTTACACATGTATTAAAGTTAGAATTGAAGTTTTTAATATATACAATTAAACTATAATTATTATAGTTCTGGTTTTTTTCAGTTACAACTTCGACTCAAAAGTCTTTGAGTGATCTCAAAACTATTTTAACTTTTAAGTTGAAGGTCTACTTTCTTACTTTCTTCAGTTTTCTTTATCAGCACACAACTTCAGTCGTACCTGTATACGAATATGATAGATCAATTCGAACAAGTTGCTTTACATACATTGATTATAATATGTTCAAAAGAAAGCTAGTGATATGTCTTCTCAGCCCTATGAAATTAACTTGCTATGTTGAGTGCTTATTTAGACCAGCAATTAACTTGCTATGTTGAGTGCTTATTTAGACCAGCATGGATGATCTTAGCTATCAAAATTCTGACTTTGCTCTAAATAGACATGATCACACGAGCTGGGTACCTGGAATTAATTTGGCTGCGATCTGGTTGTCCACTATTGACATTACCAAGTATTTATGCTATTCGCATTGATACAAAAGATTCCTCTTATGCCTGAGTAATTTAGACATGAGGCAAGCGCTAATATAGTCTACCATTGTTATTAAACTGCACGTAAAGTAAACGTAGCTATTTTTGTGAGATGAACAGAGTATCTGTTACGTTCATACTACCTAATTAACTAACGTTGATATGTAATACTCAGTTGAATTTTATTATTAGCTTGCATACGCACACATTCTCTCAACAATTAATAGGAATTAACCAACATATATAGCAATACTTAAATGACACCAACATTATGTGTTATTGGTAAACAATACGATCGAATGCAACTAATTTGTAGTTGATAGATCACCTGATCTTTGTGGTGAACACATATATGGTTTTGGAGGGATTTTCAGCAACTCTAAGCTCCCTTCTAACATTTCCAAGACCTTGGTGATTGCCGGCCGGTTCACGGGATTAGTTTGTATGCACCACAAACCCACAATAATCATCTTCCTTGCCATTTCGTTTTCTTCATTGCTCACAATCCCATGCAGTCCAAGTTGTTCTTCTTCTATCTCAACTTTCTTATATATCCAATGAGGAAAGTATATTTCACTTGTATGATCAACTTCAGTTTCAACATTTCTCCTCCCTCCAACCATTTCTAGGATCATCATCCCGTAACTATAAACATCTGATTTGTGGGAGACCTGCCCGAAATTTCTTGAAAATAATTCAGGAGCGATATATCCTGGTGTTCCTCGCATACACGACACAGATATCATGCTTCTTTTCTCAAGGAATAGCTTAGCCAGCCCAAAGTCAGATATCTTAGGACAAAAATCTTGATCTAAAAGAATATTATGGGGCTTTATGTCAAAATGTAGGATCCTTGTGGTACAACCCTTATGCAAGTATTCTAAGCCTCTAGCAATCCCGATAGCAATCTGGTGCAACTTTTCCCACCCAAGTTGATTAATGCTTGAAGAATCCCGGCCGTAGATGAACTTCTCAAGGGATCCGTTAGGCATAAATTCATAGATCAAAGCTCTTCGACGACCCTCTAAACAAAATCCCACAAGATTGACAATATTGACGTGGGAAGTCCTGCTCACACTGTCAACTTCATTAATGAAATCGTCACCGTTACCTTTTGTTTCACTTAAAACCTTCACTGCCACCAAGCTTCCATTGCTTAATGATCCTTTGTACACAGATCCGAAGCCACCTTGGCCAAGTTTGATCTTAAAGGAGTTTGTAATCTTTTGGACTTGTGAATAAGAGTACCTTTTTGGAGCAAGGAACTCCTTATCATTTAAAAACTTTTCAGCGTGGACGTTGGACCTCAACCCTTTTCTCCTTCTAAATTTACATATAAAACAAAGTAACATCGCCATGAGAAGAGGGAGCGTTGTTAAAAGGATGATCAGCTTGTGATGAAAGCTATCATTATTTTTCTTCATGGAAATTTGACTCTCACATAGTTTTAATCCAGTGACATTTCCACACAAACCTGGATTGCCTTTGAATACTTGTATGGACGAATTCATGAAGATAGGAAATGATGTGTGAACTGGACCTACTAGCTCATTATAAGACAGGTCAACATCAATCCCACTTGGCAATTTTCCAAAGGTATCTGGAATTGAACCAGATAATCTATTGTGTGAAAAGTCCAGTCTTGCCAAACTTACTAAACCTTGAATTTCAAATGGTATCTCTCCTGTGAGTTTGTTATTACTAAGATTTAAGTAATATGTCTGGTTGAACTCACCAATATATCTCGGTATCGATCCGTTCAATTTATTTGATGATAGATCGAGAGAAAGGATATTATGCAGCAAGCCAAGCTCTTGAGGTATCACACCCGAAAGTTGGTTATGTTGCAAGAACAACTTCCGCATACCTTTCAAATTTCCAAGCTTCTTTGGAATTTCACAAGACAAACTATTTGAAGACAAATTAAGCACATGTAGCTGAGTTAAATATCCAAACTCGGGTGGTATGCAACCTCTGATACTGTTAAATCCCATCTTCAAGGATGTCAAATTTTTGCATTTACTCCAGTTTTGAGACAGCTTCCCATGAAAATTGTTATGGCTGATGTCAAGGTATTCTAAACTTGGATACGCCCCAAAACTGTTTGATATATCTCCAGCAAATTGATTAAAATCAAACCACCCTGTTCTTAAGCTGGAGCAATTCTTTAGGCGTGTGGGTATGGGACCGGTAAGTCGATTACGACTTACTGATAAAGATTTAAGCTTTCCTCCATGGCACAAATCTTCAGGCAAATGTCCAGACAATTGATTATTGTCTATTTCTAGATCAACCATTTCTTGACTTGCTAGTACTCCTTGTGGTATAGGGCCAGATAATTTGTTCACACGTAGACACAAATATAGTAGGTTCCTTAAGTTTTTTAGTGAAGAAGGAATAGAACCATTGAGTTGATTTTTGCTCAGTACCAACAGAGTGAGAGACTTCAACTTCCCTAGTTCAGGAGGAATGGGTCTAGATAGGTGATTTTGGTACAAGTCCAGGAATTGCAAAGACGTTAAATTCCCAATGGTAGGTGGAATAGGGCCATTTAGATAATTGTTGCCAATACCTAATACCAAAAGATTGACAAGGTACCCAAACTCATTAGGAATTTGACCAGAAAGCCTATTATCATCAAGCTCTAAGTGAAGCAAGTTTGTTAAGTTGCCCAATGTTGGGGGCAAATTTCCTTCAAGAGAGTTATTATACAAGGCAAGCTCAGAGAGAGAGGTCAGTTGACCAATCTCTTGTGGTATTGAACCATTTAAGTTATTATTCGAAAGGCCGAGGGTTTCAAGACTGGCTAACATTCCTATTTCGGGTGGGATTACCCCAGAAAACATATTGTCTGAAAGATCAAGATACACAAGTTTGGACAGGAGCCAGATTTGTGTGGGGATTGGACCAAAAAAGTGGTTTGAACTAAGCTGAAAATGAGAAAGGTTGTGGAGAGAAGAGAATGGGAACCGATTAAGCGTACCATTTAGTCCAAAATATATGAGGTTCAGCCTTTGAAATGTCCCATCATCATTGCAAACTACACCGGACCATGGTGAAGCAGTACAATTAACAGAGAGGTCTGTCCAAGAATATAATGGGGAGTCGTCTGGATTTTGGAGGCTTGCTTTCCATTTAAGAAGAGCATTGGCTTCCTCCTGGAAAGATGCAGAAGCAAACCTTGAAAGTGAAATGATTAGTAGAGCTAGAGATGGAATCAGTAACAAGTTTGAACAAGACAATTGTATTTGCCTTCTCATGATTTCTAGCTTGTTTTTGAGAAATGACTTATTGTGTGTCGTAACTTATACTTGAGCGGCTAACCTTTTTTCTTATTAGTTTATGTTTCTCGAAATAAAGAAGATGAAGTCAATTCCACATTTTCCACAAGCAACATTTAAAAAATATATATTTTGAGAATATGTTACAAGACCGTATTACTACTACACTAGTACACTGGACGGTGAGATCGAAAATAGGAATCAATGTCCTTTAGTAAACGACGACTTTGATAAAGAGCATCAAAATTTTGACGTGTTCCATAATGCAATGAACCAAGAGATTGTACTATATTAATATATCTTGTGCATTGTGTTAACGATCGATGTGAAATCAAGAAGGATGGAAAGAAAAGATTGTCGAGTACTATTACTACTGACCCAAAGTCAAGATAGAGAGACAAAAGCCATGAATACCAGGGGCGGTGGCTTTAGTCCGGGAGACACCCGCTACCCCTCGATTTTTCTGGCGAAGTGGATTCTTTTTTTACATTTTTTTTGTAAAATGTTACCCCTAAAATAAATTTTATGTTTCCATTTAAATAAAATATTCCTTTGTTTTTGGGTCGTTATATTTGAACACCCCACCAAAGCGAGACGCTTAGGGTTACTTTTTTAGACTTTATGTCAAATCAGTCAAACCTCGTACACTAAAACGCCTTTGCTATTCAAAAGGGGTTTGCGGCGCAACTCATTCCCTGTTTCTTTTTACCCCAAATTCAAGTAATCAACCATGACATGTTAAATCGAGGAGGAGGAGATCGCACTAGTGAAAAATTGGACAGATATCAATAACCCTCCACCCGCTGGAGGGACGATTTGGCCACACGTACTTCGCGTTTTCAAGTTTTTAGTCGGTCACTCGGTTAGAAACCACCGATTCACTAAAACGAAAGAGGGACTAGTCTAAAAAACAACGCATATGATTTGAGGGTCACCACCGAACAACCTTGCAACAACTACCCGCCAATACCCCCGAACATGAGGCCATTGCACTCACACAAATCAAGTACGGATTTCAAGACGGTGGTGAATTTGGCCACATATCGGCGTGACAAATGATCAAGCCGACACTAGATTAGGTTTTTTTTAGTTATGTTTAATTATGTTTTTTATGTTTAAATTAAGGTAGGTTTATTTTTATGTCATGTTTTTATTTGTATTTTATGTTATGTTTATTTATTAACTTTAATTATTAATCTAAACAAAAAATGTAAAAAAAAAACCAACCGGGTGACGTGGAGGCCCAACCACCGTTCACGCCACCGTCACCCTGTGTAATTTTGATCTTGAAGGGGAATTCCACATTTACTAGGTGGATGTAACATGTGGGTACATACCCCCTGAAGAGTATGATCACACCGTGTAGCTTCAGGAAAAAAAGGGTTAAAAACCAACTTAACATGCGACCAGTTACTTATGTATTAAACTTAGAATTGAAGTTTTTAATGTAAACGATAATATATATATATATATATATATATATATATATATATATATATCAAAGGACTAATTCTTACACATGACACTCATATAGCCATTCCTACCCATTAAGAGGTCCAACTTAATGATTCAACAGTTAACCATTTAGACATCTTAACCATTCAGCCCTCTTAGTGATTCAACATTTAATCAACCAAACAACCCTTAAGTAATTTTAGGAAGAAAAAAATTTGGATTTTTTCCCTCATGTTTCCTCTTATAATTTTAAACGTTAATATCTTTTATCTAAGAGATTTTTTAAAGAAAAAAATTACACCAAATTAACGAGCGTTTTATTATCTTTCAAACGAGTACCATAGTGTTATATAAAAACGACTATTTTTTGTGGGGTTTTCTTCATACATGAAAAAAACACGTATTCAGGTAATTCATTAATCATGTATAAACATGTCACTAATTATGTTCAAACCAATAAATATGAATTATATTTTCAACTAGAGCAGAATAGGTTAATAGTGTTATACGTTGTTTTAGGGTATGTATCAATATTAGTATGTTAGAGTTGTACATTTGTTTAGTCTTTAGGATAGGTGTTAATATTAGAGTTACATTCACTACAAGAAATTTAGGTATTTACCCACACATAGTATGTGTAGGAAAAACCATATAATGTGTTAGTACTTACGTTTACCTACACATAAATTAAGTGTCATGATGTGTAGACTCAGCACTGTGGATATAGATCATTACCTACACATTTATTATGTGTAGGTATATAGCAAGCTATATCTACACATATATGTGTGGCTAAAACTAATATACATGTGTTGGTAGAAGTATAGCAACTTTTAGATTGGCGTATGACGTGGCATTTGACGTGGCAACTAATTATGTGTAGGTATTGATCTTAACATGTGTAGAAATAATATATTGATGTGTTGGTAAAAATATTTAAATGTGTAGATAATAACCATGATTTATTTAATAATATTTTTTTAAATATATACAAACAAATACAAAAAAAGTTATAGAAACATACACGACCAAATTAACATTCATAATCAAAACATAAGTATTCAAACAACCAAACAAAACACTTAAACAAACAAAGCAAATATTGACCATAAGTTACTAACGGGTATATAAAATTATTAAACGACATCACTCATCGATACTTTCATCACCCTCTAGAGTATCGCCTTGAGATTGCCCAAATGTGCTTGATAAAGGAGACATGATATTACTTGTCACTGTTTGAAGTGCATGGACTAGCTCATCATAAGAAGGATGCTTTGTTTTTTTAGTTGTACCCATTGTGTATCAACAATAACCGGATCACGTCCCCACCCATGCAAACGAATAGAGCTTCGTCCAAGTACATTCTCAATAATCGACTTGTCGCTCATTGGTTCCACAGTATGCTAGTTTCTCAACTTCATCATTTCTTCCTTTTAAGAAAAAAACAAGAAAACAAATACAATAAATTAATTATTTACCAAATAATGAACACTTGGAAGTAGAAAAGAAAAAGTAAACTTACATATATTGAAACCACATTTTTAGATATCCAACCTTTTTCCGCATTCCAATGTCTAAGCCCCCAAGTCTCAAGTTGACTAGATGAAGAATACATATCCAATCCACGCTCAATGTGATAGCGTATTGTACACTTTGAACCATTTCTACTATCAAATGCATCCACAACCACTTCCATGAATCATTATCCCCAACGTCACAACCATTCTCTTCGAAAACCATACCTATAAGCAAGTGAATAGGTCACCGCTTAAAGAAAACAATAGTGATGTTAATCCAGGAAGTTAAAGATTAGACACTTACTGACATATTAAAGGAAATTGTTGCAATTCTCATGAACAGAAGATCAATATGGTCATCATGAACCCATTACGTGACCCGTCCGTGTTTCCAGGCCTACTAATAAGTAACATTTACCTAGAACAAAATTAGCATTTGAATAAATAACTCTAAAACAAATATTTAATTGCATCATAACCCCATGAACTTGTCTTTAAATGTCATGTCTCTATGGTAAACCAAAGCAAAAAAAAAAAAACATAGTTAACTAAGAAATCACTATAAAAACTATTAACATTGCCACATTGGTTATTGAACTATTAACTCGAGCTTGAAACATGACTCGTTTAGTTATTGAACCCGAGCTCGAGCTTTTCTTACAAAGACCGTTTAGGCTCACGAGCCTAAACGAGCTGAGCTTGAGCTCAAAGTATTAGGCTCGAACCGAGCCAAGCTCGAGCTTCGTAAAAGCATGACGAGTCGAGCTCAAGCCTAGTTAGGCTCAGTTCGGCTCGTTTATACCCCTACCTGAAAACATATTACACCACACAAATTAATAATCCAAGAACACAAATATTTTATAAAACGAAAGAATGTAAAAAATCTTCCATTGAACGATTATACTTTGGATTTCCTGTATTAAAATCATCCAAAACAATTAAACTTTGCATTTCTTGTATTAAAATCATAGGATTCAAATAAAAAACACAGTTTGACTTTATACAAAAGTCAACTATAAGTATGCAACTTCCTTGCAATTCTTCTAAATCAAAACATGATTAAACATTTAAAGTTTTAAACATTAGTTCTCATCAACCAATTTTCTAGAAACACATATGAAAATTAAAACATAAACACTTACAAAGAGTGAATCCTTTGAGTCCATCCAGGAACCAAATCCGAAAGAAGAGCTATTCATCAGTTTATCTTCATTAAAAAAAAAAATTCAACCAAACACAAAACATGACACATTTTATCAACAAAATAATGTCACACAATATTTATACCATCACTTAGCGGGGACCTTTAAAGCCATCGGCTGAGCTTCATGACAAGGGCCCTCAGTCGCAACCTTATAAAGCACGTACAATTGCATCTGCACATCACTTCCTAAACTCTGTAACAACTTACCATCCAATTTACAATACTCTGCAGCCATGGCAAACACCTTTGCAAATTGCTCCTCTCCACCCCATCCCAATCATCATCAGACGAATCGTCTTCTTCCGATATCAACCCTTCCTTATCCTTCTCTGCTTCATCAATAACATGATTAAACATTTAGAGTTTTAAACACTAGGTCTCATCAACCAAAAAATGATTAAACACTAGTTCTCATCGACTAATCTTTCCAGAAACACATATGTAAACTACAACATAAGCACTTACAAAGAATGAATCAACAACCCAACTATCCAACAGGTCTAATAAAATTATTAAACCTTATAATAAAAAACCCCTCTTTCACACCTTATTCCCCCACTAGCTTTTAATCATTCGGTGTGGCTGGGCAAAAAAACTAGGGTTTTATTAATTTTGAATGGGGAAAGGGGAATTAGGGGGCAATAATAACAGTAGGCGGTTACTTTAAAATGTTTAGAAATATAGATTCAATAGTTAGATATTTGTTTAAAATTTAAATTTAACCTCCAAGATGCGTTTGTTTTTCTGAACGCCAACAAAAACAAACAAGGGAGTAGCATCCAAGATGCATTTGTTATTTCTATTTTTTTAACCGATTTTATTATTCTATTATTTCAGTTAGACTAACAAGTGTGGTAGATGCATATCTTAGACCATGTGTAATGGTGGGTGAAAGGGGCTTGAAATAGGCAAGGTGTGTAATGTTAGATTAAATTTGGTGGGTGAAAGTGCCATTTTTTTGATTGGCTATTTTTTATTCAAATATATAATTAATATTATATTTGAATGAAAAAAAAATTAAAAATGACATGGAAGGATGTGATTGGCTGGGAAAGAGAAGAAGTTACGCGAAATATTTCGCGTGAGGGCCTTTAGCGCCCCTTTAACATGGAGGGGGCGGTGTAGCTGGGTGAACGGGGCGCCAAAATAGGCATTTCATGCCCAATTCGCGAACCATTACGTATGGTCTTAGAAGGACTACCCCAAAAGTAAAAAATGAGTCTCGCTCAAAAGATAACAAGATAAGGACTACCCAAGGGTGTGAGGGTCATTCTCCACTCCTATTGGTCCAAGTTTATTTTTTTAGTTTAGTTTATTGTATAAAATTTGAAAAATATATATTAAAAAACCCCACCAACATCACAAACCAATCACAATCACCCATCCTCTCCCTCTGATTTTTGACGATAAAGACGATCCGACCCGACTGTGGCGGTGTTGGCCTGCCCAAGACGTAAATGACAGGGCGAAGACTACCACCATACCAGATAGTCTTAGATATAATATATTGTACATATGTTATAAATAATAAGTACTAATATTAGTTCTCAGTAAAAATACGATAATAGTGTATAAAACTTTTGATGATTATTAGGAATGAGATTGGTATTATACACATACTTGTAAAATAACAAACCTTTTATTTATTTTTTAGGTTTTAATAATATCTACTAATAAAATATGTTTTCAAATGAAGTATTGTGATACTTATTGATATTAAAATAATATTTTTATATATGTATAGTAATTACATATACATATATGTATATGATATTAATGTAATGTTAACTAATAAAATTTGTTAATGTTTGAATCTTAAAAGATATGTATTAATAAAATGATTTCGATTATTATATAACATGTGTAAGTATTTATTTTGTCATGTCATTTTCAATAAATCAAATAAAATTAAAATACTTTATCTACATATTTAATTAAAACTATTATGTGTTGGTAAACATAATCATTTACCTACACATATTAGCTTTTTATAAATGTGTAAATAAATTAGCTACACATAATAAATTTTTGCAACTTGTGTAGGTATTTAATTTTTAATTGATGGTGGGAAATTTTCCCACCAACATCAACGTGTAGCTAAAAGGTATTACCTACACATAATAACTGTTTGTGAAAATGAAAGTATGTTATCAATAATTACCCACACATATAATATCAAATGTAGGTATTTACCCACACATTTACAAGTGTAGGTAAATTATGTGTAGGTATATAGCCCAATTTCTTGTAGTGATTGGAGTTTTACATTGTTTTAGGTTAGGTGTTAGCATTGGAGTTGTACATTGTTTTAGGTTAGTTATTAATATTAGAGTTATACACTGTTTTAGGTTAGATTTTAACATTAGAATTATACATTGTTTAAGGTTAGGCGTTAACATTAGAAATACATTATTAATTGTTTTAGGTTTGGTGCTACATGAGGCTTTATTGCATATAACTGTAAAACGCATCAGTCTATTTCATATGTAAAATTGATGTGTCATATTAGATTTCTCAACCACGAGACGTTCCCAGGGTATAATCTAGTTTATTATAGTTTTGTTTTTTTTCAGTTACAACTTCGACTCAAAGTCTTTTGAGTGATCTCAACATACATGGGAGATCGGGCGCATTGTTCATCGGTCGTCCCAATCATCACTTGTAGTCTCAAAACTATTTTAACTTTTAAGTCGAAGGTATACTTTCTTAATTTCTTCAGTTTTATTTATCAGCACATAACTTCAGTATATGTATACGAATATGATAGATCAATTCAAACAAGTTGCTTTACATGTATATAAGATCATGCGTAGTGGGGGGCTTTATATATAAAGCCCCTCTTTCTTATTGGTCCACGTGGCAGCTGAGTCAGCATGGAGAGATAAAGTGAAAAAGGGGTGTAGTGGTGGGGCTTTATTTATAAAGCCCCTATTAATATTTTATTATATATTTTAAATTAAAAAACAATAAAATAGAGAGAGAGGATGAGTTGGCAGATGATGATTGGAGGGGGAAAAAAGAAAGTGGCGCTATATTGATGGAGCCCAAAGCTGAATTTGGAAAATGGAGCCCCCCTGTAATGGTGTGGGGGGCGCCATTTTTGTCCACATCACCTTGGGCGTGATCTATGAAGCCCCAGTACATAGGGTCTAAAATGTTCGATGAAAAATGCCTAAAAGAGAGCTAGGATAACTCTTCTTAACCCTGTCAAACATGCTATGTTAAAATGCTTATTTAGACCAGCATGGGTGATCTTCACTATCAAAATTCTGAGTTTGCTCTAAAGAGATATGATCACATGAGCTGGCTATCTAAAATTAATTTGGCTGCCCTCTTGTTCATAGGGCTGGCAATTTTAGACCCAAACATGATAATACGACACGAACCTACACGACCTTAACAAATTTTGTGTTTGACCTTTATAGGTTTCGTGTCTTAAACCGGGTTGACACGATAACACCTTAACATGTTTTGTGTCTTAAACAGGTCGACATGATAGCACCCGTTAAGACATTTTAATAAATTTATTTCAAAAAGTTATATATGGAGTGTAGGTATACTTTATACATATGCGAACTAAAGATCAAGGAACCATAATTTTCAATTTCTAAATCACAGAGTACGGACATATACATCGCTCAGTCATCCATCCTCTTCCTTCTCAACTCCACCGTCCTCGTTACCCATCCGCTGTCACCTATCACTCGTTCATCGTCAACTGTTCTCCTTCTCAACCCCGACGCCGCTCAGTCTCTCATTCATTGGTTCGTGGATACGTTTTTAGGGTTAAGTTTATAAACAAGTTCTTGTCTTATCGTGTTAACATGTTATAAACAGTTTCGTGTTCGTGTTTGAAAAAATGACACGATAAGTTATCGTGTCGTGTTCGTGTTTACATGTTTCGTATTTGTGTCTTATCGTGTTCGTGTCTTAACAGGTCGTGTCTGACACAATATGCCAGCCCTACTTGTTCAGTGGCGAATCCTGAAAAAAATTTATTGGGGTGGCCGAAAGTCGAATAACTCTTAAAACTCTCAAAACGGAGAGGGCCAGACCCAATATATATGGAAGCTTTGGCCGAAAATTAGGGTTGTTCACGAGCCGAGCCGATCCGAACAGAGCTTTGCTCGTGCTTGGCTCGTTTACAAACCGAACCGAGCGGAGCGGCTCGTTTATAATCGAGCCAAAAACCGAACGAGCATTCTTCGAGCGAAAATTTTCCGAGCGAACGCCGAGCGAGAATCGAGCGGAGAATAATCTGGACGATTATAAAATTGGGATGTTTCCTTCGATGTTTTCGTTGTTGGGTGACAACTAAGATCAAAATGTCCGAAGATAACACTAATATTGAGAACCCAATGTCCAAAGATGAGGCTTAGATTAAGGCTGGTGAGGTGATTAGCATACGTTAGACAACAGTTGTTGCATTGTGACGTAGGTGTGATATCAAGCGACAAGTAACGATGGACGACTGTTAACATAAAGAAGTCAAGACTGTCACCTTATGACTTATTGTTTTACTATTAAATCTAGTGTTAATTTTTTATTGTGTTAAGTGGGTTGGTTATATTTTTTTGCATATAGTGACTCAAATCCAATAGAATCTTATATATAAATCTATAAATTTATCTGTAAATTGTGTGTATATTTATTAATAAATAAATAAAAATTTATTCGAGCCAAACCGAGCCGAGCGTACCTTTGATCGTGCTTGGCTCATTTACAAACCGAACCGAGCCGATCGGCTCATATACAACCGAGTGGAAAATTGAGCGAGCAAATTCTGAGCGAGCGGCGAGCGATCGGCGAGCGCCGAGCGTTTTGAACAGCCCTACCGAAAATACGTAAATTTGCACTATTGAGCAAAAAAACAAGAGGGCGGGGCACCCCTTGCCTCCATTATCCTTTTCCACTGTCCTGGTTGCCCAATTTTATGCCTAAGTAATTTAGACAAGAGGCAAGCTAATATAGTCTATCATTGTTACTAACTACACGTAAAGTAGCCGTTGCAATTTATGTGAGATGAACAAACTATCTGTTACGTTCATACGATCTAATTAACTAACATGGGTATGTAATACTCAGCTGAATTTTAGTATTAGCTTGCGTAATAAGGTTGAATTACAAGAAGAACAACTTGGACTACATGGGATTGTGAGTGATGAAGAAAACGAGATGGCAAGGAAGATGATTATTGTGGGTTTGTGGTGCATACAAACTAATCCTGTGAACCGTCCGGCAATCACCAAGGTCTTGGAAATGTTAGAAGGGAGCTTAGAGTTACTGGAAATCCCTCCAAAACCATATATGTGTTCACCACAAAGATCAGTTGATCTATCAACTACAAATTAGTTGCATTCTTATTGTTTACTACTAACACATAATGTTGGTATCATTTAAGTATGGCTATGTTAGTTAATTCCTATTAATTGTTGAGAGAATGTGTGCGTATATCCAATGAGGAAAATATATTTCACTTGTATGATTGACTTCAGTTTGAACATTTCTCCTCCCTCCAACCATTTCTAGGATCATCATCCCATAACTATAAACATCTGATTTGTGGGAGACCTGCCCGAAATTTCTTGAAAATAACTCAGGAGCGATATATCCAGGTGTTCCTCGAATACACGACACAGATATCATGCTTCTTTTCTCAAGGAATAGCTTATCCAGCCCAAAGTCAGATATCTTAGGACAAAAATCTTGATCTAAAAGAATATTATGGGGCTTTATGTCGAAATGTAGGATCGTTGTGGTACAACCCTTATGCAAGTATTCTAAGCCTCTAGCAATCCCGATGGCAATCTGGTGCAACTTTTCCCACCCAAGTTGATTAATGCTTGAAGAACCCCGACCGTAGATGAACTTCTCAAGGGACCCATTAGGCATGAATTCATATATCAAAGCTCTTCGACGGCCTTCTAAACAAAATCCCACAAGATTAACGATATTAACATGGGAAGTCCTACTCACACTGGCTACTTCATTAATGAAATCTTCACCATTTCCTTCTAATTCACTCAAAAACTTCACTGCCACTGAATTTCCATTGCTTAATGATCCTTTATACACAGACCCAAAGCCGCCTTGGCCTAGTTTGACTTGAAAGGAGCTTGTAATCTTCTGGACTTGTGAATAAGAATACCTTTTTGGAGCAAGAAATTCATTATTCTTCAGAAAAATTTCAGCATCTACATTGTGTGTGGCCTTTTTTCTCCATCTAAGTTTCCCTTTTAAACATAATATGATGATTAATGTTGCCACAGCTCCTACACAGAGAGTTGCCACACCTACACAGAGATCTTAAACATTAAGTAGATGGAAGTTGTTTGAATAGTTTTTTATTCAACGTCAAATAGTGGGTTATGGTAATAAACAATCATGTTTTTGATAAATTTCATAAAATGTTTTAGTAATATAAATTTACAAACAGATAGAGCTAGTTATAAATTTAGTTTTATTGTTAACTGAATAGGAGAATGACTTTCTTTAGATGGGAAAATAGTTTCAGTGTAATTTATTCATATTAGAAATATTTTAGTCTCTATTTGATCCTCTTTATACACATACATGCATACATATATACACACACACATAGAAATTGGCTTGTGTAGTACTTTATTGTTGGACACAGGATTGATTAAACACAAAACAAATTCGTATAAACAATTGATTCTTCATTGAATGGATTGTTTACACTTGAACATCAGGGACATTACAAATGGTTGCTGGAGATGAGTTTATATACCCTCTGGTGACGGTTATTCTGTCAACAGTCACAACGATTCATAACCAACATTATGATAGCAAAAAGAGAGAAATTTAACAGAAGAAGAAGAATTCTCACCAAATGCTGATCTTATTAATCGGTTATTATCAGCTCTTATAGACATCAACGACAATTAACTATCTTTTAACAAATAACTAACTAGTTACATCTTCAGTCCCTATTCTTTACTCTTATTACAACTATAGTTAAACTATTACAAACATATAATACTTTCTGATAATTGCATAACTGGTCCCTGTACTTTTAAAACCATAACAATGCCTCCTCCATTTTAAAATCCTTGACCCAAGGATTAATCAATAGGAAAGTCAGGGAACCTCAACATGAATTCATCACGATACTCCCAAGTAGCATGAGTCAAACTTTGACCCTGCCATTGAACCAGAATCTGACCAGCAGCCTTATTCCTTCTTCTGGTAACTCTGCTGTCTAAAATCATGAGAGGCTGTAAAACAAATCTTGGAAGAGTAGGCAATTCAGGAGGAGTAGAAGGAGGACCAGAGGCTTTCTTAAGCAGTGATACATGGAACACAGGGTGTATTTGGGCAGTAGGAGGAAGGTCCAGTCTATAAGCCACTGAGCCAATCTTCTCAATGATTAAAAATGGGCCATAATACTTCTGAGACAGCTTAGAATATCCCAACTTCCTTAAAGAAGATTGCACATAAGGCTGCAGTTTCAAATAAGCCCAAGAACCAACTTCCAACTGTCTTTCACTTCTGTGGGCATTAGCAAATTGCTGCATTCTATTTTGAGCTTTAGTCAATGAAGCCTTTAATATCCTGATGATTTCTTCCCTTGCAGCCATTGTATCATCTAACTCAGCCACATTAGAATCCCTGGGAACATAAGGAACATGCAAAGGGGGTGCATATCCATATAGAGCAGTGAAAGGAGTGGTGGATATGGCTGTATGGAAATTGGTATTGTACCAATATTCAACTAATGATAGCCAGCTTTCCCAAGTGTTAGGCCTTTCAAAAACCATGCTTCTCAAGTATGATTCCACACATCTATTAACCACCTCAGTCTGCCCATCAGACTGAGGATGATATGCAGTGGACATATTGACAGATATGCCCTGCACTCTTGTAAATTCTTTCCAGAAACCACTTAAAAACACACTGTCTCTATCTGATACAATTGTAGAAGGCCACCCATGCAGCTTGAACACATTATCAACAAACACTTGAGCTACTTGTTTAGCATTGAAGGGGTGACTTAAGGATATAAAATGGGCATATTTTGTTAATCTATCCACCACCACAAAAATGACCTCTTTACCCTTAGACTTAGGGAGTCCAGTGATGAAGTCCATGCTGATATCAGCAAAGACATATTGTGGTATTGGTAAAGGCTGCAATAGCCCTGCGTAAGCCACAGTTTCAGTTTTTACTTGTTGACATACATGGCAATTTCTTACAAATTGTCTAACATCTTTTGTCTGCCCTTGCCAATAAAACATGCTTTTTACCCTTTGATAAGTGGCATGAATCCCAGAATGGCCCCCCCATAGCAAATGAATGACATTCCTGAATAATGTCCCTTCTTAACTGCTCATCATTGCCCACTACAAGTCTATTTTTTTCTTTTAAGTAAGTTCCCATCCCAAGAAACATGAGGAAAGGTCATACCTTGTGTCAGATCTTGAATCATATGCTGAAGATTAAGATCATTGGACCAAGAGGCCTTGATTCTGTCCAGGAAAAGAGGCTGATAGGATAATAAGGTCATGTCAAACAAAGAAGACCCTTGTAGCCTCGATAGAGCATCAGCAGCAACATTTTCACACCCTTTTTTGTAAGTAATCTCAAAATCATACCCCATTAACTTCACTAACCAAGAGTGTTGTAAGGGAGTTGTAATTTTCTGATCAATCAAGTGTTTCAAACTTATTTGATCAGTTCTGATAACAAAGTGACTAGTTATCAGATAATAATGCCAATGTTTAGTAGCAAAGATGATTGCTAACAGCTCTTTCTCATAAACAGAAAGAGTTTGCTGCTTTGGTGACAAAGCTTTGCTAATATAAGCCAAAGGATGCTTATCTTGCATCAATACTGCTCATATACCTCTATTGCATGCATCAGTTTCCACAATAAAAGTCTTTGACAAATCAGGTAATGCTAAAACAGGAGCAGACACTAAAGCATGTTTAAGTTGATCAAAAGATACCTGAACTACTGTAGACCATTTGAAAGAATCTTTCTTGAGTAATTCAGTTAGTTGCTTAGCTATTATTCCAAAGGATCTAATGAATCTTCTATAATAGCCACAAATTCCCCAAAAGCCCCTAAGCTGCTTCACATTAACAGGGGTAGGCCACTGCTCAATAGCTTCTATTTTTGAAGGGCCTGTAGACACTCCATCTTTAGTGATAACATGCCCAAGGTACTCAACTGATTGACCTCCAAAAACACATTTGGACTGCTTGGCATATAACTTTTGCTGCCTCATTATCTTCAGTACTTCTTGCAAATCTTGTACATGTTGTGAAACAGATTGGCTATACACCAAAATGTCATCAAAGGAGACAAGAACACACTTCCTAATTAAAGGCTTAAATCTCTTATTCATCAAAGATTGAAAGGTTGCTGGAGCATTAGTAAGCCCAAAAGGCATAACTAAAAACTCAAACAATCCTTAGTGTGTTCTAAAAGTTGTCTTCTCTCTGTCATCTTCACTCATCCTAATATGATGATAACCAGCCCTATTAATGATAATAATACTTCACCTATTAATGGAAGATTTACAGCAGGAGGTAATAATATTCATAATGATAATAATAACATTCATAATGATAATTATAATTCACACATATATACTAGAAGACCTGTCATGGAGGAAGAGGGACAGGGTGGATTTAATGATTACAGGTGTACTCGTTATGGAAAGATTGATTTTCCTAAGTTCAGTGGAGATGATGTAGAGGGTTGGGTTTACAAATGTAATCATTTCTTTGTGATGGATAGGACACCTGCTCATGCCAAGTTAAGAGTGGCAGTTGTGAATCTTGATGGGAAAGCCTTAGAATGGCATCAGTCATACATGCAGTCAAGAAATTGTACTGTGGATACCTTACCATGGGAAGAATATCTGAGGTCTTTTCAACTTCTTTAATTGTGGTCGCCATTAATGAGGTAATTGAAAAGAAAGAATCGAAATGAATGAACAAATTGAAGAGAAAAACAAAAGATTAACCGAAAGATGATGAATCTTGAACAGAATTGAATGGAAAGATTAATCGAAAGAAGATTAACCCAATTAGAATTGAATCAGTTGATTAATCGAAAGAAGATTAATCAGAAATGAAATGAACGAACAGAACAATTAGGGACGATGAATGAAATGGACGGTGGCTGAACGGTGGTTGATCGGAAACAATGGTGGAAAGAACTCCGAGAAGACCGAGAGCTCTGATACCACTTGATAGCAAAAAGAGAGAAATTTAACAGAAGAAGAAGAATTCTCACCAAATGCTGATCTTATTAATCGGTTATTATCAGCTCTTATAGACATCAACGACTATTAACTAACTTTTAACAAACAACTAACTAGTTACATCTTCAGTCCCTATTCTTTACTCTTATTACAACTATAGCTAAACTATTACAAACATATAATACTTTCTGATAATTGCATAACTGGTCCCTGTACTCTTAAAACCATAACACATTAGCCCAAACTTTCTAACATTTATATTTAGAGCACTAACTAAACTTTCTGACTATACTAACGATATTAACCAACATTTATAACACAAGTTGATTGAAGAGGTAATTTACCTAGGAACAGTATGTGTTTTTTGACTTGTTTTCCTGCAGTAATCAAACAACAGAAGATAAGTCATATATAGGACAGTAACTTAATTAACTAAAGGTTTATGTTGAGATATATGGTGTATCCATGATAAGGAGAGACAGAGGAAAAGGTGAAAAGAGTCCTTAAATACCTTTTTTGGCTTCTGAACACTCATGACTACAAGAAGGTGACCGAAAAGAAATATAATACTGAGAAGTGAGAAGGGAAAATATATCGGTGTAATTAGTTACTTGATCATTTACCATGTCGGTTCGTGTTCGTCCTGGAAGCTGTATTACTTCACAGCCATGTGGGAGATCATTTGGAAGTAATGAAGAGCTGATGGGATGCTTATGGTAGAAATATTGATATTTGCATTTGTTGTAGCTATTATAATTAGACTGGTCAAAATAAGCATCAAAATGTGTACTATAATTGGGATGTTTTGGGCATCTGAAGAGAGTCAGGAAGGGTGTAATTGAAATGTAAAACAATTGAGGCGTTGGAGAAGTGAAATTATTTACGAGAGCCTCGCAGTCTTTTGTTTCTACAAGTTTTTGAAATGTGGTGTTTTGGATCTTGACGGAAGAACCCTGAAAAACCTTCTCAGTAATCTCATATGAGTGTCCTCCTATTTGAATACTCTGATTACTCAAAGTACAGTTAACCTTGATTAAACCGCATCTAGTATCAGTAGTATTGTAAAAAGGGAACTTGAACGGACCAAAATCTGGGCAACTGAAACTTTCTGGACAGATTGGCTTATATGTATTGACATAGGCAGCAGAGCGTTGAAGAGGTGGACACGATAGCATAACAGACACAAAAGTGATGACGAGAATCATTTTAAATATCCAACAGGACAAGATTTGACAACTAGCCAACTTATCTCGTGTGGCAGGACAAGTTTTTTTTTTTTGAACGGCAAATTTCTACTCCTTGTGGGACTTGAACTCATGACCTCTCCCTTAGGTGTTTCTAGAAGCATTGCTTCTACCATTGGGCCACCAACCCCAATGGCAGGACAAGTGTGTGTGAGGTTTTCGGATGGCTAAGAGAGGGGACCTGAATTCTTATGTGAATACCATTAACAAGCTTTCACATTCACAATATCAACTTGTCCAGTTTTTTAAGCCATATAAAAACACAAAAACTCCCTGACGATTGTAATATTTTCCACATCCACTAACACCATCAAGACTTTGACTCTCTTTCTAGTCTCCATCATTCATCATTTAACCCCTTTCGAACGGCCAAACGACACGCTTGGTAAGTTTATAATGCTCTTTATACCAAATTTAGCCCGTTTAATACGTCTCCACTTATCATAACCCAAAGTCAAAATAATAAGATATTGACACCAGATACCAATTTTAAAATTTTCCAATATCACATCATACTAGAAGAAAATGTCAATGTTTATGGATACTATATGCTTTTGGAGCACACTTGAACAAAACGTATAAGAGGAGTTGTTGGATAAAGTCAATAAACTTAAATCATTTTGTTAGTTTAATCCTTAAGAAAACTTTTGTAATGGTTTTACCTTTTAATTAGTTTGGCTTTACTTAAAAAACATAAAAATAAAACCCCTATGCAAGTGTTCTAAACCTTTGGCGATCCTGATGGCTATCTGTTGCGCAACTTTTCCCACCCAAGTTGACTAATACTTGAAGAGCCTCGATCATATATGAACTTCTCAAGGGATCCATTTGGCATGAATTCATAGATCAAAGCTCTTCAACAACCCTCTAAACAGAATCCCACTAGATTAACAATATTAACATGGGAAGTCCTGCCCACACTAGCAACTTCATTAATGAAATCTTCACTGTTAGCTTTTGATTCATTCAAAACCTTCACCTCCACTAAGTTTCCATTGCTTTAGTGATCCTTTGTACACAATTCCGGAGCCACCTTGGCCTCGTTTGAACTCAAAGGAGTTTGAAAGTTGGAACCTTCTGGACTTGTGAATAAGAGTACCTTTTTGGAGCGAGGAATGCATTAATATTTACGAAAATATCAGCCTCCACATTGACACTTAACCTTGTTTCTCCGTTTAGATCTCCTTTTTAAGCATAATATGATTATAAATGTTGTCACAGTTCTTACACAGAGAGTTGCAACTCCTAAACAAAGCGCTGTAACATTAACATGATGCAAGTTGATTTGTATTTATCATTCAAAGTCAGATTGTAGGTTATGGTAACAAACATCTCATGTTATGATATCCTTGGAGTTCTTTGCATAAGTAGTGCATTCTCCCTAGACATTTTCACTTCTAATGCTACTCTCTCCCTATTTTTACAAATGATGCAATCGCCAATAGCAAAGGCGAAATCATCGAACCTGGTACAAGACCCTGGTAAAAGCTGCACAATCAAACTGAAACATTCTGACATTTTATAAAAAATCGAGCCTTCGCCATTGCTAATGGCGAGACCTGCCATAAAGTGGACCTTCGCCATTACAAACGGTTCCGCTTAGAAACAACAAGTCGTTGTTAAGGGCTCCACCACTATAGTGAATCGCCATTACAAACGGCGATTGTCAGAAAAAATAATTGTATTTTGAATAAAGAAATTGATGTGAATGGGGTTTGTAAAAGCGATGGGGTTCGAAAGAAATGGTCCCCTGCTTATTATTTATCTTGCTCAAACATAAACATCCGTGACCCACTTTTGTTTATCGCCATTACAATTGGCAATGCCACAGAAATTGCGACTAGCAACAACGATTGTGCCGGATATCGTGGTTCCCAACGGCGATGATGGCAGAACTCGTGGTTTCCAACAGCAACCATGGCAGTTATCGCCATTACTAATGGCAGCATGTCAGAAATCGTGAATACTAATGGCGAAAGGTACTATTTTTGGCAGGAATCGCCATTACTAAAGGCGACGGGTCAATTTCATGGCAGAACTTGTTCAACTTTTGTACTTTTGTGCAAGACTTGTAATATAAGATCACTCTGTCATTACTATCAGTGATTGCATTAGTTTTGAAAATTGGGAGAATGGTTTGCTTTATATATAAACTGATTTATGGATAGACACATTCTTTTATTTGTTAATCATGATCCTGAATTTTGGTGGCTTGAAAAGTTGTTGGCCTTTCGATCAGAAAAAAAAAAAATTATGCAGTAGTAACTAGTAAACAAATTATGTGGTCCAGAAATAATAACATTGGTTTTAAGAGTTTTAGGTTTAGATACAGAATTAACATCGTCTTCTAATAGATTTGAAAACGTATATGCATATGTGTATAACACATAGGGTTGAAGATATATATTACTTGGTATCAGTTTTATGTTGGGAAATAATATCACAAATCAATTCTCTTGTACCCTGGCCTATATATTAAGGAGGGTATAAAAGAAGTCGTAAATACCCTTTTTGGGGTCTAAACACAATAAAATAGCCGTTGGTAGTGTTACAATGTCGGCCTCTTTTGTGACACTCTTCACAGACAGTTGACAGCTGAAATGAAATAGAGAATCCGGTAGAGAGAAGAGTTTTTGTACCATTGTTGGGTTCGTAGGCTTTGGTTGCCGACCCTAATTAGGTTATGAGGCCCACTTAGTTAACTTGTTGATTAATTGTATCATGTGAGCACCTAGTTGCAATCAGTGGACGTATGTCTCCTTGACTAAACCACGTTATATTCTCTTATTCTTTATCTTCTGCAAGTTTGTGTGTGTGTATGGTTGTTTCGCTTCCGCTTGAGCCTTCTCTAATTTGATACCTAACAAGTGGTATCAAAGCCCTGGTTCAGTTAAGCACACTGCTACACATGGTTTGATCGCAGGAGAGGAAGAGAGTTGTTCGAGAGGTCCAAATCGGTTGTTATACTGCCACCGACATGATTACAACCCGCATTGGATCTTCAAGGTACGGCCCACACGGTTTAGGGTTTATGGCCGTTGGGTTTTGTGTTACTGTTCTGGTGGGTTTTGGGGTGTTTTGCAATCAGGGGTTTGGTTCTTGAACCATGGTTATTCACTGTTTCCCTCGAGTCTGCAGGAGAAGTTGCCAATTCAGGTGCTTCAGGTTTTTTCTGTTTTCTTTTGGAAGTTTGTTTAGATTTTGGTAAAGTTTTCATCTTGGTTTTCACTTGTTAATCTTGTTTGATTGTTATCCATGGCTGAAGAGAGTAAAGTTTTGATTGACAACCTCAATGGAACTGACTTTGCTTGGTGGAAAATGCAAGTAGAAGCATTGTTGGATCAAAAATATTATGGATGTTGTTTTAGAGGAAAAATTGGATACTTAATGGAAAAGAATGCCGAAGCGGTTTGGAACTCAAAGGACAAATAGGCAAGAGGGGTGAGATTACATTGGCTTTGACGAGGAGTGTTACATTTAATATTAGGCACAAAACCATGGCTTGTGCGATGATGAAAGCTTTGTCAAATATGTATGAAAAGCCGTTTAACGATAATAAGGTGTTCTTGATGAGCGAATACTAGGATGCATGAGGGAAGCTAAGTCACTGATCACATAAATAATCTTAATTCATAATGTCCAGGATATCATCAGTGAGGCTGGCACATCTGATAGATGTTGTTTGGTCAGTCAAAAACATGTAAAAATATGATATCGTGAAAGTAGAGTCGCTTCCACAGGGAATTGGTGGAAAGAATAGCTTTAAACTAAATTAACTATTTATCTAAATAATTTCTTTGATTGTTTTGGAAAATCGTAAATACTAATAACTTTGATTTGGTTAGAAAAAAAAATAGTGAGAAAGAAGTAAACTCCTCCAAGTTTTAGGTTTTGGGTTTCACATGAAATTTAGTTAATTGATTGGAAACCACATAAACATAGTTCTTAGAGTTAGTTTATTAACAATCAAAGCAGGTTCTTGTCATCAAACCCTATCAATTACCTAATTTACAAGTGTCAAGTCAACCCCTTTAGTCACCAACCGGCTTCTAAATTTTGTAATCAACCGAACGTAATTGTAAAGAGGGAACTCAAAACACAAACGTTTGTCATCACATAAAAGTAAGATCCAAAACATAAACTAACGGATTAAAATATAAAACCTATATGGACCGTCCACCTAAAGAAAGTCACAATGAAATTAACCGGTCACGGCTTATGGTAGCTTCAATCTTAACCTGGAGTGTCAAAAACTCTCTCCTAATTGTTCCCCAGCCATCCAAGGTCGATCCCCCAAATTATTGTCGTATGCGACTCCCCAATTGCTACGGTGAAAAATTATTTTATTTCTTTCTAGCCGCCTTTGTTTTCTTCTGGCTTACGTCACTTCAGTTTGTGGCGCAGTACCAATACATCTAAGTGCAAGTCCATTTTTTTCAGCCCAGCTAATAATCAAATACCCTTTTAACAGTTACGGCCCAATACACATTTAATTTTAGTGAGAACAGGTACGGCCCATGTATATTTAATCAAGTAAATATGATATCTCCATGTTGTCGGCTGTTCATTTAGAAAGCCCACATCATATTAATGCAATTCATATTTCTCTTAAACTTGCTGTGCAAACAAAAGACATACTAAATTGAATTAGCGACAATTAAATTGATTATTTATTGTCCTTCCATCTGCAGCGTAGTGGTTGTGACATTTCGGTGAAGGCTTGGCTTGGGATTTAACCCGGGTTTGAGTCCAACGGGGGGCGACGGTTTACCCATTCCAGGGGTTCCTTCGCATCTAGGGTCGGCTTAGCGAGAAGTATCCCGATCGGGAGAATTTCGCCGGTACTCTGGTTTGGAGGGTTTCGTTGGCCGTTCAAAAAAATGTTTGATTATTTATTCCAATATACAAGTTAGATTACTTCTCATTAATATACTTCACTTCGTAACCTATTATTTTTGGTCATTTACTCCATATATTTAATCAGTGGTGAAGCTTGAACAAAATTTTCTAAGAGGGGGGGGGGGGGTGGTTCCCGAATGTTACGGGAGCTTTAAATTAGGGGAGGGGGACACAATACGTATTAAATTTTTAGGTGGAATACTAGTAAATTTACACTACTGAGGAACAAAAAAAGGGCACCCCTGGCCTCTTCAATCCTCACCCCCCCCCCCCCCCCACCCTTGTATTTAACACATTTCAGGTTAATAATCGCTTCAAACCAAAAAACAAGTTAAAACAATATATTTTATACTAATATTAATGCATTATATACTATTAATAGCACAAGTATTTGAACAATATTTTCTGGTATCATTGTAATTTTCGTCACTAGGCAGGTTATTTGGTCATTTGTCAAGTGTAGCTGCCACCTAAACAGTTGCGTGACAAGTTTTGGTCAAGCTAAATCATGTGTACCTAAAATGCATTGATCACACACTAAAATATATAAAAAGAAACTAGCAAGTGTGTTTCATAACACATCAATATCGTGTAATACACAGCACGATAAGACATGATACACGTATCCTTATACACGAACATGAAACGATAAGTTATTGCGCCATTTTTTTTCAAACAAGAACATAATTTGAATTAAAACAGGAATGCACAAAAAATACTTGTTAATATCAGTAGTGAACAATAAGGTTGAAACTAAGTTGTAGTTGATAAATCAACTGATCTTTGTGGTGAACACATATAAGGTTTTGGAGGGATTTCCAGTAACTCTAAGCTCCCTTCTAACATTTCCAAGACCTTGGTGATTGCCGGACGGTTCATGGGATTAGTTTGTATGCACCATAAACCCACAATAATCATCTTCCTTGCCATCTCGTTTTCTTCATTGCTCACAATCCCATGCAGTCCAAGTTGTTCTTCTTCTATCTCAACTTTCTTATATATCCAATGAGGAAAGTATATTTCACTTGTATGATCAACTTCAGTTTCAACATTTCTCCTCCCTCCAACCATTTCTAGGATCATCATCCCATAACTGTAAACATCTGATTTGTGGGAGACCTGCCCGAAATTTCTTGAAAATAATTCTGGAGCAATATATCCTGGTGTTCCTCGCATACACGACACAGATATCATGCTTCTTTTCTCAAGGAATAGCTTAGCCAGGCCAAAGTCTGATATCTTAGGACAAAAATCTTGATCTAAAAGAATATTATGGGGCTTTATGTCGAAATGTAGGATCCTTGTGGTACAACCCTTATGCAAGTATTCTAAGCCTCTAGCAATCCCGATAGCAATCTGGTGCAACTTTTCCCACCCAAGTTGATTAATGCTTGAAGAATCCCGACCGTAGATGAACTTCTCAAGGGATCCATTAGGCATAAATTCATAGATCAAAGCTCTTCGACGACCCTCTAAACAAAATCCCACAAGATTGACAATATTGACGTGGGAAGTCCTGCTCACACTGTCAACTTCATTAATGAAATCGTCACCGTTACCTTTTGTTTCACTTAAAACCTTCACTGCCACCAAGTTTCCATTGGTTAATGATCCTTTGTACACAGATCCAAAGCCACCTTGGCCAAGTTTGATCTTAAAGGAGTTTGTAATCTTTTGGATTTGTGAATAAGAGTACCTTTTTGGAGCAAGGAACTTCTTATCATTTAAAAACTTTTCAGCGTGGACGTTGGATTTCACCCCTTTTCTCCCTCTAAATTTACATATAAAACAAAGTAAAATTGCCATGAGAAGAGGGAACAATATTAAAAGGATGAGCTTGTGATGAAAGCTATCATGATTTTTCTTCTTCGAAATTTGACTTTCACATGCTTTTAATCCGGTAACATTTCCACACAAACCTGGATTGCCTTGGAATACTTGTATGGACGAATTCATGAAGATAGGAAACGATGTGTGAACCGGACCTACCAGCTCATTGTAAGACAAGTCAACATCGATCCCACCAGCTAATTTTCCAAAGGCATCAGGAATTCGACCTGATAATCTATTGTGTGAAAGGGTCAGACTTGCCAAATTCACTAAACTTTGAATTTCAGAAGGCATCTCTCCTATGAGTGAATTCCAAGAGAAATCGAGTGTGCCTAGTTGAGTTAATTTACCAACCTCGGGTGGGATTTTTCCGCTTAGCTTGTTATTACTAAGATTCAAGTAATAGATCTGCTTCCACTCACCAATATGTCTTGATATTGACCCATTCAATCTATTTGTGGATATATCAAGAGTAAGGAGATTATGAAGTGATTTAAGCTCTTGTGGTATCACACCTGAAAGCTTGTTATCTTGCAAGAAAATATTTAGCATACCCTTCAAGTTTCCAAGTTCCTTTGGAATCTCACAAGCCAAATTATTTGAAGAAAGATCAAGTCTTTGTAGTCGAGTTAATTTTCCAAACTCGGGTGGTATGCAGCCACTGATGTTGTTGTGTCCCATCACCAAGGCAGTCAAGTTCTTGCATTTACTCCAGTTTTGAGACAACTGGCCGTAAAAGTTGTTATGACTGACGTCAAGTAGATATAAACTTGGATACACCCCAAAACTATTTGATATATCTCCAACAAATTCATTAAAATCAAGTTTCCCCCTGATTAAGTTGGAGCAATTCTTAAGGCCTGTTGGTATGGGACCGGTGAGTCGATTATGACTTAGTGATAATTTTTGAAGCTTTCCTCCATGGCACAAATCTTCAGGCAAATGTCCAGACAATTGATTATTGTCCATTTGTAGCTCAAACATGTCTTGACTTGCTAGTACTCCTTGTGGTATAGGACCAGATAATTTGTTCATACCTAGATACAAATACTGTAGGTTCCTCAAGTTTTTTAGTGAAGAAGGAATAGAACCATTTAGTTGGTTTTCACTGAACCCCAACTCAGTCAGAGAGTTCAAATTCCCTAGCTGAGGAGGAATGGGTCCAGAGAGGTGATTTTCGGACAAGTACAGGAGATTCAAAGATGTTAAATTACCCAATGATGAGGGAATTTGGCCTGATAGATTATTTGCAAAGAGGCTGAGGCCCTGAAGTGAGACCAGGCTCCCGAGTTCTTGTGGTATCGAACCGGTCAAATTGTTTAGGAAAAGGTACAAGGTGGTTAGCCGCTTCAAATTCCCAATGGTAGGTGGAATAGGACCATTTAGAGAATTGTTGCTAATACGCATTTCCACAAGATTGACAAGATTCCCAAACTCATTAGGAATTTGACCAAAAAGCCTATTATTATCTAGAAATAAGGAAGTCAAGTTTCTTAAGTTGCCGAATGTTCTCGGCAATTCTCCTTCAAGAAAATTATCAGACAAGGCAAGGTCGGAGAGAAAAGTCAAGTTACCAATGGCGTGTGGTATTGAACCATTTAAATTATTTTCAAAAAGGTGGAGGGTCTCAAGACTGACTAACATTCCTATTTCGGGTGGGATTACTCCAGAAAACATATTCCCTGAAAGATCAAGATACACAAGTTTGGACAGGAGCCCAATTTGTGCGGGGATTGGACCGAAAAAGTGGTTTACACTAAGCTCAAAACGAGAGAGGTTGTGGAGAAAAGAGAATGGGAACTGGTTAAGCGTACCTATTAGTCCAAAATATGAGAGGTTCAACCTGTGAATGGTCAAATCATCATTGCGATATATGCCGAACCATAGCGAATCAGTAGAATTAACAGGGAGGTCTGTCCAAGAATATAATGGGGAGTCGTTTGGATTTTGCAGGCTTGCTTTCCATTTAAGAAGAGCATTGGCTTCCTCCAAAGATGCAGAATCAAACCTTGAAAGTGAAATGATTAGTAGAGCAAGAGATAAAAGTAACAAGTTTGAACAAGACAATAGTATTTGCCTTCTCATGTTTTCTAGCTTGTTTTTGAAAAATGATCAATTGTGTCCTAATTTATGTTTTTCGAAATAAGAAGACGATTAGACGAAGTCAATGCCATATTTTCCACAAACAATATTTAAAAAATAGATATTTTGAGAATACACTGGATGGTGGCATCGACAATAGGAATCAATGTACTGTACTAATAATAGAATATTATTTCCATATTAATTGTAATTATTGTATTAATTGTATTTCCATATTTTACGGATCTAGCTAGAGACTAGAATGATCCTGCTTATATTCATGGTTAATGAGAAGATATAATCAACCTTGACAAGGAGATCTAGAATTATTAGATAGTATATCAGATTAAGGTTTTGGTAGTATGAGCCCTCGGGCTTAGTTAGGTTTTAGGGTTCATTGTGATCTCTATATATTGTAACCTAACTATTCAATAATAGGAATTCAGTATTTATTATCTGACATGGTATCAGAGCCTTAAGGTTCTGGTTACTTTTTTTTCCTCCCCCACGCCACCACAAAAATACAAACCCTAGCCGTCACCTCTTAAAGAAAAACCCTAGACAGGGCGGCGTGCCGCCATTGCCGCCGCCCTGTCCGGCCTCCGTTCGTTTTCGTTTTAGTGTTACGTTCACTTTTTTTCTTATTCCCAGTTCTAAATAAATTTTCAATTGTCGGTTCTAGACATATTCCCGCCGTTTTCATAAATCTTTCTTATGAACCATTATCCATACAATTTTTTGATTGGTTCTTTGGAATTGCCGCCACATCCTTTTTTATTGATTTCGCTTCTCCGTCATGTCGCTCCTTGCCGCCTCGCCGCCGCTTATTGGACTACTGTCGCGCCGCTTGCAGGACTATGATTCGCCGCCGCGCCGCTATCCACCGCCGCCGCCGCGCCGCATTGGTTGCCTCATATCGGATTACATGATCATTAAATTAGTGGTGGATTTTCATTGAAGAATACGGATTGCAAGATTATGAGATTATGGCAGAAGTTTTGACCGACATTGAAGAACGTTTAATATTATTATTTTTTTATGTTTTTTGTTTTTCCAGTCTGAGCTTCTAGTTTCCTTCCGCTCTGACTGCGGGGGAGTATTAGATAGTATATCAGATTAGGGTTTTGGTAGTATGAGCCCACGGACTTAGTTAGGTTTTAGGGTTCATTGTGATCTCTATATATTGTAACCTAACTATTCAATAATAGAAATTCAGTATTTATTATCTGACAAAAATCCTCCTTTATCAATCTATCTATATACTTACTATAATAGAAGAGTCGTAAGTGATATAAGAAAAGCTAATGTGTCAAGCATAGAGATAGGTCGACAGTGCCTTAGCGATGCAAAAAGTGATGTCATTAATCTGCTTAAAATATTGAAGAAAATATGTGGGACACTCATATAAAGTAATTAAACAAGAGAAAATTTACGTAACAAAATGATATAGCGTACAAAACATAAGAAGCAATGATAATCGTACACGTGGAAGCGGTTACCAAATTACCTCGTATTCTACTTTCCAGAAGGTGAGGGTATTATAGACTTTTCTCCTTTTATGTTCTATTTTTTTTGACTTTTCTCCAAATTAAAGGACATGAAACCCTAACACCATGACCATTCTATAATTTCTGGTTGAGTATTTGTCTAACTCGATCGATCAGTTATTTCGTACAAATTATAATCAATAATCGTTTTAATCAATTTTTTCAGATTTTAACGTTTCACAATTTGCATTGACAATTTTGGATGAAGAAGCTGATGTTACAGTCAAGCCAAAAGCTAACGAAGATGAAGATTACATCTTGAATGATAGTTGTTTTATGTTTGATTTTGTAGTCACGTAATTGTGTTTTTAAATTAACTTTGTACATATGTAGTTGTGTGTTATGTTTTGAGTAATTTCTATCATCAATGATAGGTGATTTATATTCAGACGAGTAGTTGCGTATTATTTATTTCTATCCTTCTGTTTTATATATAGTTGTTTTTTTACAATTTGCGTTTGAAGTTGTATGTATTTGCGTTTTTAGACTGAAGACTATTAAACCTTTTTTTAAGATTATTTTTTTTGTAGATATATTACTTACGTGTAAATTTAATTTCTACTTACGTTTTATATATTTTTATATTTATGAAACATAGGTTCTTCATTCAAAAACACCATTTTACTAGATAAATTGATTTAAACTATTTATGGAAAAACTAAAACAAGATTGAAATAAATATTTATGGAGAATATTAATATACTTGTAATTTTTGTACATGCGTGTAAGTTGGTTATGCAATTGCGTTTAATATATTCCATAATAATTTATAATTGCGTTTTATTCATAATAGTAGTTGCGTCCTTTTTTAGCAAAACTGATTGTATTTGTCTTTTTTTGTTTTATCTCATAAGTTGCGTTTGAATTGTTGTGCATTTGCGTTTATTTATTTATTTTCATGACACTTCATATAAGTTAATTGAAAATGAAAGCTCCATCAAATATGTATGAAAAGCCTTTTGACGGTAATAAGGTGTTCTTGATGAGTGAATACTAGGATCACATAAACAATCTTAATTCGATTATGTCCAGGATATCATCAGTGGGGCTGCCACATCTGATCGATGTCGTTTGGTCGGTCAAAAACAAGTAAAAATATGATATTGTGAAAGTCGAGCTGCCTCCACGGAGAATTGGTGGAAAGAATAGTTTTAAACTAAATTAACTATTTATCTAATTAATTTCTTTGATTGTTTTGTAAAATTGGAAATACTATAACTTTGGTTTGATTAGAAAACAATAGTTAGAAGTAAACTCCTCCAAGTTCTAGGTTTCACATGAAATTTAGTTAATTGATTGGAAACCACATACACATAGTTCTCGGAGTTGGGGGCTGTTTGGTTGATTAAGTGCCGAATCATTAAGATGATTTGAATGGTTAAGAGTCTCTGAATGGTTAAGAGCTGAATCATTCAGCATCCCATATTAGCTTACTGATTCAGCACTTAACCATTCCATTCAAATGCTGAAACAAACAGTCTGAATGCTGAATGATTCAGAACTGAATGGTTAAGAGGCTGATTAAGAGGCTACCAAACAGCCCCTTAGTTTATTAACAATCAAAGCAGGTTCTTGTCATCAAACCCTATCAATTACCTAATTTATAAGTGTCAAGTCAACCCCTTTAGTCACCAATCCGCTTCTAAATTTTGTAATCAACCGAACGTAATTGTAAAGAGGGAACTCAAAACACAAACAAGTTGTTTACCTTAACTAATATCACAATCAGATTTAAACGCTTGTCATCACATAAAAGTAAAATTCAAAACATAAACTAATTGACTAAAATATAAAACCTATACGAACCGTTCGTCTGAAGAAAGTCACGATGGAATTAACCGCTCATGGCTCATGGTAATTTCAATCTTAACCTGGAGTGTCAAAAACTCTCTCCTAATTGTTCCCCAGCCGTCCAAGGTCGATCCCCCAAATTATTGTCGTATGCGACTCCCCAGTTGCTACGGTGAAAAATTATTTTATTTCTTTGTAGCCCGCCTTTGTTTTCTTCTGGCTTACGCCACTTCAGTTTGTGGCCCAGTACCATTTTTTTCAGTCCAGCTAATAATGAAATACCCTTTTAACAGTTACGGCCCATGTATATTTAATCAAGTAAATATGATATCTCCATGTTGTTGGCTGTTCATTTAGAAAGCCCACATCATATTAATGCGATTCATATTTCTCTTAAACTTGCTGTGCAAACAAAAGACATACTAAATTGAATAAGCGACAATTAAATTGATTATTTATTGTCCTTCCATTTGCAGCGTAGTGGTTGTGATATCTGGGTGAAGGCTTGGCTCGGGATTTAATCCGGGTTTGAGTCCAACGGGAGGCGACGGTTTACCCATTCTAGGGGGTTCCTGTGCATCTAGGGTCGGCTCAGCGAGGCGTATCCCGATCCGGAGAATTTCGCCAGTACTCTGGTTTGGAGGGTTTCGTTGGCCGTTCAAAAAAATGTTTGATTATTTATTTATTCCAATATTCAAGTTAGATTACTTCTCATTAATATACTTCACTTTGTAACCTATTATTTTTGGTCATTTACTCCATATATTTAATCAGTGGTGAAGCTTGAACAAAATTTTCTAGGGGGGTGGTTCCCGAATGTTACGGGAGCTTTAAATTAGGGGAGGGGGACACAATACGTATTACATTTTAAGGTGGAATACTAGTAAATTTACACTACTGAGGAACAAAAAAAGGGCATCCATGGCCTCTTCAATCCCCCCCCCCCCCCCCCCCAAATCCTGTATTTAACTCATTTCAGGTTAATAATCACTTCAAACCAAAAAACAAGTTGAAACAATATATTTTATACTAATATTAATACATTATATGCTATTAATAGCACAAGTAGTCATTGTAATTTTCGTCACTAGGCAGGTTATTTTGGTCATTTGTCTCGTGTAGCTGCCACCTAAACAGTTGCGTGACAAGTTTTGGTCAAGCTAAATCATGTG
Organism: Ambrosia artemisiifolia; assembly: GCA_032199755.1. NCBI lineage: Eukaryota > Viridiplantae > Streptophyta > Magnoliopsida > Asterales > Asteraceae > Ambrosia > Ambrosia artemisiifolia. The sequence continues at coordinate 42,923,335 of CM063516.1, read as the reverse complement.
TACCTAAAGTGCATTGATCACACACTAAAATATATAAAAAGAAACTAGCAAGTGTGTTTCATAACACATCAATATCGTGTAATACACGACACAATAAGACACGATACACATATCCTTATACACGAACATGAAACGATAAGTTATTGCGCCATTTTTTTTTCAAACAAGAACATAATTTGAATTAAAACAGGAATACACAAAAAATACTTGTTAATATCGGTAGTGAACAATAAGGTTGAAACTAAGTTGTAGTTGATAAATCAACTGATCTTTGTGGTGAACACATATAAGGTTTTGGAGGGATTTCTAGTAACTCTAAGCTCCCTTCTAACATTTCCAAGACCTTGGTGATTGCCGGACGGTTCACGGGATTAGTTTGTATGCACCACAAACCCACAATAATCATCTTCCTTACAATCTCGCTTTTTTCATTGCTCACAATCCCAAGCAGTCCAAGTTGTTCTTCTTCTATCTCAACTTTCTTATATATCCAATGAGGAAAGTATATTTCACTTGTATGATCAACTTCAGTTTCAACATTTCTCCTCCCTCCAACCATTTCTAGGATCATCATCCCATAACTGTAAACATCTGATTTGTGGGAGACCTGCCTGAAATTTCTTGAAAATAATTCTGGAGCAATATATCCTGGTGTTCCTCGCATACACGACACAGATATCATGCTTCTTTTCTCAAGGAATAGCTTAGCCAGCCCAAAGTCAGATATCTTAGGACAAAAATTTTGATCTAAAAGAATATTATGGGGCTTTATGTCGAAATGTAGGATCCTTGTGGTACAACCCTTATGCAAGTATTCTAAGCCTCTAGCAATCCCGATAGCAATCTGGTGCAACTTTTCCCACCCAAGTTGATTAAGGCTTGAAGAACCCCGACCGTAGATGAACTTCTCAAGGGATCCATTAGGCATAAATTCATAGATCAAAGCTCTTCGACGACCCTCTAAACAAAATCCCACAAGATTGACAATATTGACGTGGGAAGTCCTGCTCACACTGTCAACTTCATTAATGAAATCGTCACCGTTACCTTTTGTTTCACTTAAAACCTTCACTGCCACCAAGTTTCCATTGGTTAATGATCCTTTGTACACAGATCCGAAGCCACCTTGGCCAAGTTTGATCTTAAAGGAGTTTGTAATCTTTTGGACTTGTGAATAAGAGTACCTCTTTGGAGCAAGGAACTCCTTATCATTTAAAAACTTTTCAGCGTGGACGTTGGACTTCACCCCTTTTCTCCCTCTAAATTTACATATAAAACAAAGTAAAATTGCCATGAGAAGAGGAAGCGTTATTAAAAGGATGATCAGCATGTGATGAAAGCTATCATTATTTTTCTTCATCGAAATTTGACTTTCACATGGTTTTAATCCAGTGACATTTCCACACAAGCCTGGATTTCCTTGGAATACTTGTATGGACGAATTCATGAAGATAGGAAATGACGTGTAAACTGGACCTACCAGCTCATTATGAGACAGGTTGATATCAATCCCACTCTTCAAATTTTTAAAGGCATTAGGAATCGAACCCGATAAGTTATTGTAAGAAAGATTCAGACTTTGTAAACTTACCAAACCTTGAATTTGAGATGGTATCTCTCCTGTGAGTGAATTCCAAGAGAAATCAACTGTGTTTAGTTGACCTAGTTTACCAATCTCAGATGGGATTTTTCCGTTGAGTTTGTTATTACTAAGATTTAAGTAATATGTCTGGTTGAACTTACCAATATATCGCGGTATCGATCCGTTCAATCTGTTTGATGATAGATCGAGAGAAAGGATATTATGAAGCAAGCCAAGCTCTTGAGGTATCACACCCGAAAGTTGGTTATGTTGCAAGAACAACTGCCGCATACCTTTCACATTTCCAAGTTCCTTTGGAATTTCACTAGACAAACTATTTGAAGACAAATTAAGCACTTGTAGCTGAGTTAAATTCCCAAACTCAGGTGGTATGCAACCACTGATACTGTTAAATCCCATCTTCATGGTTGTCAAATTTTTGCATTTACTCCAGTTTTGAGACAGCTTCCCATGAAAATTGTTATGGCTGATGTCAAGGTATTTTAAATTTGGATACGCCCCAAAACTGTTTGATATATCTCCAGCAAATTGATTAAAATCAAACATCCGCTGGAGCAATTCTTTAGGCATGTGGGTATGGGACCAGTGAGTCGATTATGACTTACTGATAAAAGTTGAAGCTTTCCTCCATGGCATAACTCTTCAGGCAAATGTCCAGACAATTGATTATTGTCTATTTCTAGCACAAGCATGTCTTGACTTGCTAGTACTCCTTGTAGTATAGGACCAGATAATTTGTTCACTCCTAGAGACAAATATTGTAGGTTCCTTAAGTTTTTTAGTGAAGAAGGAATAGAACCATTGAGTTGATTTTGGTACAAGTCCAGGAAATTCAAAGACGTTAAATTACTCAACGATGAAGGAATTGGGCCTGATAGATTGTTTGCAGAGAGGTCGAGACTTTGAAGTGAGACTAGGCTACCGATTTCTTCCGGTATCGAATCGGTCAAATTGTTTAGGTAAAGGTCCAAGGAGGTTAGCCGCTTCAAATTCCCAATGGTAGGTGGAATAGGGCCATTTAGAGAATTGTTGCTAATAGCTAATACCATAAGATTGACAAGGTTCCCAAACTCATTAGGAATTTGACCAGAAAACCTATTGTCATCAAGATATAAGTAAGCCAAGTTTGTTAAGTTGCCCAATTGTAACAACCCGGTCCGAGACCCCAAAATTTTTTTTTTACAAATTATTACTACATATGACGAGTAGACCATCAAAACGGAATAATAATTAGTAAGTTATTATTCGAAACCGAAAACCAAACCAGTACATATAAAATATTAGTAAGGAATACGCTTTATGAGACCGAACTAACACGCAATACGAACCCGAACCCGATTCGTAACTAATTAACATTAGTCACCATGGGACACATGGCCTCTTTGCCATGTGCCCCATGGCATATTAATATTATGACACACACACACCTCATCACTTATTAAAACCCTTGACCATTTTCCCTTCCCTGCAACCACTCACAACTTCTTTCATCTCTCACCTCTCACACACCTAAAGTCATTCTCTCTCTCTCTCGTAACCTGCACACACACACATGACACCCTCTCTCACTCATCTTACACCCATAGTTACAGGAAGCAAGAGAAAGCAAGATAGAGAGGGAAACCGAGAGAGGAAGTACAGGGGACCTCCGCCATCCATGGCGGAGCTCCGGCCGATTCGACAACCAAACAACCAAAACTGACATCACCCACTTTATTCTACAAGGAATCTAGAGAGTTAGAGAGAGAGAGAAAGAAGGGAGTCGATAGAGAGAGAGCTCGGAGGTGGGAGGAAGATGACAGCGGCGGCGGCAATCAATCCTCTGACCACGATGGGTTCTGCTATAGATAAGGTTCTGATCCGATTAGCAAGCACCGATAACCTTTCCTATTTCTATTATTGTTACTGTTACTGATTGTTGTTTTGTTGATGATGGTGGTGGTTCAAGCATTAATGATGGTGGGGGTTGTGATGAGGTTATTAAGGTGGACAGGCGACGGTGGTGAAGGGTTTTGATAGTGGAGGTCGTATGGTGCCAGTGGTGCGGCGATGATGGTCAGAAGGATGGGGTCGAAGGTTGAGAATACTAGGATTTAGTGGTTGTGGTTTGATGGGAGTTGGTTTATGTCAAGAAGCGGGTCATGAAGATGGGTCAGACCGAAGGTCAACACCAGTCAAAGACTGGTCAACTGTCGGGTCAACCAAGTCAACTCTAGTTAACAGGAACTAGGTTCGGACATAAGGTATAATCGAACCTACAACTCGTAAATTATAAACATTAATAATATATTATCTTGTGTGGGACTTGACGAGCAAGTACGGACTAAGACCGAACCAGGAATAAACCGGACGTTAGCGTGTATCTTGAACCGGACATATGGAGTTAGACACTATAACATAAGACTTGAGCATTAGATTACAGGTTCGGACATTAGTTACGGACACTTGGACATTAAGAGTTAAGCATTGGAACTTGATAACTTGAACGTTAATACATAATCTCGGACATAGAGGTTGATAAGCAATTTGTACCTACTAGCGACTAGTGTATAAATCAAGCATTAGAAAAGATATAAACTTGTGGACTATATGGGTGAGATATGAGTTATAGATATTAGAAACTAAGCGTCGTATATAGTTAGATTCGAAACATGCTAAGACATAACTCGGATATTGATTTGGGCAAGACTATATCCGACATGCCCTAAGATACGTATATAATCCATATAATATTGAAATACTCACAGGATTGGTACTTGAACATAACAACTTTAGACATAAACACTTAGACCATGGACTTGGACAATTGAGACTTAAGATATATATTGGATAATAATAGATATGTGATAAGAATGACTAAGATACAAACGTGATGAATGGAAATTAAGGTTCGGACATAACTATAGATATCGACATATATTAAAGATACATTCCATCTACTTATATACTAGGACGGATATATGCTCGTAAACTAGCATGTTCAAACATCTATAGAACCGTGATAAAGAGAACCATATGCTCGAACTCGTCCCACACGTGAAACCATTTACGAATAAATCTAAGACTAATTATGTATGTCGACATAGGACTTGACCAGGAAGAATACCAGTATGAGATGTTGGACGCTTCGATTACTATAAACTACACGTGTACAGTATTTCCAGGTGAGTCTCGTGAACCATCCCCTCTTTTCTGTTTTAAACTGTTTTTGGGGTGAACATATGCTTCCAGTGTAAAAACCAGAATAATAAACCAGTTTGATGTGACAAGGTGTGCTCTCGAATACCGAACCTTCACACTCATTAACCCAACGGAAGATTGGGCCACTTAATATGTGGGTAGTACTACTTGGGGAAACCCCCACACACAGTGGACCCGGAAACCCGGGGAACCCTCCACTGAGGTTTGTGACACGTATTCTGCCATGGGAATCCATAATGAGAGCAGATGGATTCAGTGTCTGGTTTGAGGTGTGGCTTGTACATCACCAGTGTAATCATGTGTTAAACCGTATTAAACTTGTTTTGGAATGTTAAACTTGTTTTGTGTTAAACCAAGTAAAACTTGTTTTCAAACGATAAACTATTTTGAGAAGATAAACTTATTGAAATCCAGTTTAACGCACACACGGACTCACCAACATATTTGTTGACCCAAACTCTTTTTAAGCATGTGTTCAGGTACAACTCATGGATGGATGGCGAATGCGAGGTATATTATATTAGTTGCGGATTAGAGCGCATAGAGCTAAGCACGGCTAGAGATTGGATTGATTTGAGGATTGCACATCATCGACTGCTTCGACGACCGCCGCGATTCGTCTTTGCATACCTTTGAACCATTTATTTTAAGTATTGTATTTATATTATGGAACTAGAAATTGTATTAAACCTTTAATATAGTAATTGTTACTTCCGTTGTGCAAGTTTGGTACCAATCTGTATTTTGACCAGGCCCACCTTGGTCGGGTTGTGACACCAATGTTGGAGGCAATTCTCCTTCAAGGGAATTACTAAACAAGGCAAGCTCAGAGAGAGAGGTCAGTTGACCAATCTCTTGTGGTATTGAACCATTTAAGTTATTTTCAAAAAGGTGGAGGGTTTCAAGACTCGCTAAAATTCCTATTCCGGATGGGATTACCCCAGAAAACATATTCCGTGAAAGATCAAGATGCACAAGTTTGGACAGGAGCCCGATTTGTGTGGGGATTGGACCTTTAAAGTGGTTTGAACTAAGCTGAAAATGAGAAAGGTTGTGGAGAAAAGAGAATGGGAACTGATTAAGCGTACCATTTAGTCCAAAATATATGAGGTTCAGCCTTTGAAACGTCCCATCATCATTGCAAACTACACCGGACCATGGTGAATCAGTACAATTAACAGAGAAGTCTGTCCAAGAATATAATGGGGTGTCGTCTGGATTTTGCAGGCTTGCTTTCCATTTTAGAAGAGCATTGGCTTCCTCCTGGAAAGATGCAGAAGCAAACCTTGAAAGTGAAATGATTAGTAGAGCTAGTGATAGAATCAGTAACAAGTTCGAACAAGACAATGGTATTTGCCTTCCCATGTTTTCTAGCTTGTTTTTGAAAAATGATTTATTGTGTGTCGTAACTTATACTTGAGCGGCTAACCTTTTCTCTTATTAGTTTATGTTTCTCGAAATACGAAGATGAAGTCAATGCCACATTTTCCACAAGCAATATTTAAAAAAAATAGATATTTTGAGAATATGTTACAAGACTGTATTATTAGACTGGATGGTGACATCGACAATAGGAATCAATGTCCTTTAGTAGCCGAAGACTTTGATTAAGAACATCAAAATCTTGACGTGCTTCGTACTGCATTATATGAACCAAGAGATTAATATATGAATGAATCTCATGCATTGCTTGAACGATGGGAAATTAAGAAAGGTGGAAAGAAAAGATTGTCGAATACTATTAATATTGACCCAAAGTCAAGACAGAGAGACAAAAGGATGAATAAGATAGGTGTTTGTGGATAATAAATATATTGAATGTTACAATAGGTTTATTTTTAGGGAAAATCACCATATTAAACATTGACCCACTATAATTTACCAAAATAAACACCTATATCGTTTTAAATATAAAGACTTCACAATGTCTTATATGCTTAAGAGTGTGACACGTGGACGAAAAGGCTTAGATGAAGACTCTTGAACTTGAATCGGACCCACAAATTAACCAATTAAAAGATGACACGTGGCTAAAGAGGCTAGTAGACGCTTGAGTTTTGTAGCATCTTTAACATAGACGCCAAACTTGAAGAGTCTTTGGGACACACCTTTACCCTTTCTCTTCTGAAATAACACTAAAACATAATCAGCGTCTTTCATCTAGTAACACGTTTACTTCTTTTAAATTAAAAAAAAAAAAAAAAACCCCACAAGAAGTCAATTTCCCAAGGATTTAACTCACTCCTCTTGATTCTCTTCAAGCCTATGATCAACAGTCAAAACAGACACACCACCACCTTGTGTATCCAAAATGCAACGGGAATCTCCAACCGATGCAACCGTTACTGTCCATCTATCAACAATCACAAAGGTAGCAGTCGTTCCAGAAGTTTGACCTGCAAAAAGTCAACCATAAGTTGAGCTGATTTTTTTTCAAACTACAATTAAAAACAGGGGTGACCGTGACATGCCTTTGCTCTGGAACTCCTTATCAGCCTTGACAAAACCTGCAACTAATGCCCTAGGTAATGCCTGCAGCCACTCCTCACGTCCGAGACCCCGAGGAATCGCACTCAAAATATGGTTTAAAAGATTATCCCTTGAATATAATGCTGCAGCATTCCCATTATGACCATCAAATATCTACAAGATTATTAGCAAATGATAAAGGCATCAACTTTCTGCATCTATCATGGATCTGACATCAGTAATATCAAATAAAAACATTGCGAACTGCATACCGCAAAAACTGAAAAACTTGTTGATTGTTGACCAGGAACGCGTAGGCAATCGGTTTTCATCATGAAGTAATCTTCACCTTTACACTAGTGACGGCTTGGACAGAAATCAACAACGTTCCACCCGGCGGAGGGACGATTTGGCCACACCTACCATCGATTCACTAAAACAAAAGTGGATCGATCTGAAAAAAAAAAAGTGCAGACGATTCGAGGGTCACCACCGAACAACCTTGAAACACCTAACCGCCAATACCCCCGAACATGAGCCCATTGCACTCACACAAATCAAGTATGGATTTCGGTACAGTGGTGAATTTCCCCACATATCGGGGTGACAAATGATCATGCCGACACTAGATTAGTTTTTTTAGTTATGTTTAATTATGTTTTTTTATGTGTTTTATGTTTAAGTTAAGTTAGGTTTATTTTTATGTAATGTTTGTATTTATATTTTATGTTATGTTTTTTTATATCATGTTATGTTTATTTATTTACTTTAATTATTAATCTAAACCAAAAATGGAAAGAAAAAAAAACTAACCGAGGTGACGTGCAGGCCACCCAGCCACCGTTCACGCCACCGCCACCCTGTGTATTTTTGGTCTTGAAGGGGAATCCACATTTGCTATGTGGATATCGCATATGGGTCCATGTTTTCTCAGGAGTATGATCATACCGTATAGCTAGCTTGAGGAAAAAAAAGGTCAAAAACCAACTTAACGTGTGAGCAGTTACATATGAATTGACGTAACATGAAACTTATTAGTCCGAAAGCACCGTGGAGAGCAACAAAAGTCCACAGACCGTCTAATTGACAGTATTAAACTTAGAATTGAAGTTTTTAACATATACAATTAAACTATAATTTATTATAGTTCCGGTTTTTTTTAGTTACAACCTCGACTCAAAGTCTTTGAGTGATCTCAAAACTATTTTAACTTTTATGTCGAAGGTATACTTTCTTACTTTCTTCAGTTTTCTTTATCAGCACACAACTTCAGTCGTACCTGTATACGAATATGATTAGGGATGCAAACGAACCGAACGAACACGAACAAGGTCTTGTTCGTGTTCGTTTGCTAAGGAAATTATGTGTTCACGAACACTTCATAAATACTTACCAAACGAGATTTCTTGTTCGTGTTCGTTTGTTAAGATAACACGCGTGTTCGTGTTCGTTTGTTAATTTTGTTCATGAACACACAAACATAAACTAACGTTAATGAACACAAACAAGTGTTCATGAATCCAAAGAATTGTTCATGAACCAAAACAAACACAAACGAACATATATTAATTTCGAATAAGATCAAATTCACATATATTAAGAAATTAAGTAGAACACCAACATATAACCTAACTATACAAACATATACATAGTATATAACATAATATTGGTAAAACATAATCAAGAGTGTCTCAAAAATTTACGCTTTCATCTTTAACTTGAAGTTTTCATTTATTTAAACTTGAAGTCTTATGTACTTCACATAAATTATTTATTCATTTTAGTAAAATAAATAAAAATTAAAGAATACAAAATAAAATTAAAAACTCCATTAAACTATTGAACACAACGAACATAAACGAACACATTACCAAACATTCACGAACATAAACGAACGAACACGACCTCTGTACATGTTCGTTCGTTTAACTAAACGAACGAACTTTTTTGTTCGTGTTCGTTCATTTAATCAAATGAACTTCCCGCCGAACGGTTCATGAACTGTTCGCTGAAAGTTTAGTTCGTTTGCAGCCCTAAAAATATGATAGATCAATTCGAACAAGTTGCTTTAATTAATTATAACATGTTCGATGAATATGCCTAAAAGAAAGCTAGTGATATATCTTCTCAGCCCTATGAAATTAACTTGCTATGTTGAGTGCATATTTAGACCACCAGCATGGATGATCTTAGCTATCAAAACTTTGACTTTGCTCTAAAGAGATATGATCACACAAGCTGGCTACCTGGAATTAATTTAGCTGCGATCTGGCTGTCCACTATTGACATTACCAAGTATTTATGCTATTCGCATTGATACATGAGTAATTTAGACATGAGGCAAGGACTAATTAGCCACTAATATAGTCTACCATTGTTATTAAACTGCACGTAAAGTAAACGTAGCTATTTTTGTGAGATGAACAGAGTATCTGTTACGTTCATACTACCTAGCTAATTAACTAACGTTGATATGTAATACTCAGCTGAATTTTAGTATTAGCTTGCATACGCACACATTCTCTCAACAATTAATAGGAATTAACTAACATATATAGCAATACTTAAATGATACCAACATTATGTGTTATTGGTAAACAATAAGATCGAATGCAACTAATTTGTAGTTGATAGATCAACTGATCTTTGTGGTGAACACATATATGGTTTTGGAGGGATTTCCAGTAACTCTAAGCTCCCTACTAACATTTCCAAGACCTTGGTGATTGCCGGACGGTTCACGGGATTAGTTTGTATGCACCACAAACCCACAATAATCATCTTCCTTGCCATCTCGTTTTCTTCATTGCTCACAATCCCATGCAGTCCAAGTTGTTCTTCTTCTATCTCAACTTTCTTATATATCCAATGAGGAAAGTATATTTCACTTGTATGATCAACTTCAGTTTCAACATTTCTCCTCCCTCCAACCATTTCTAGGATCATCATCCCGTAACTATAAACATCTGATTTGTGGGAGACCTGCCCGAAATTTCTTGAAAATAATTCAGGAGCGATATATCCTGGTGTTCCTCGCATACACGACACAGATATCATGCTTCTTTTCTCAAGGAATAGCTTAGCCAGCCCAAAGTCAGATATCTTAGGACAAAAATCATGATCTAAAAGAATATTATGGGGCTTTATGTCGAAATGTAGGATCCTTGTGGTACAACCCTTATGCAAGTATTCTAAGCCTCTAGCAATCCCGATAGCAATCTGGTGCAGCTTTTCCCACCCAAGTTGATTAATGCTTGAAGAATCCCGACCGTAGATAAACTTCTCAAGGGATCCGTTAGGCATAAATTCATAGATCAAAGCTCTTCGACGACCCTCTAAACAAAATCCCACAAGATTGACAATATTGACGTGGGAAGTCCTGCTCACACTGTCAACTTCATTAATGAAATCGTCACCGTTACCTTTTGTTTCACTTAAAACCTTCACTGCCACCAAGCTTCCATTGGTTAATGATCCTTTGTACACAGATCCGAAGCCACCTTGGCCAAGTTTGATCTTAAAGGAGTTTGTAATCTTTTGGACTTGTGAATAAGAGTACCTTTTTGGAGCAAGGAACTCCTTATCATTTAAAAACTTTTCAGCTTGGACGTTGGACTTCACCCTTTTTCTCCCTCTAAATTTACATATAAAACAAAGTAAAATTGCCATGAGAAGAGGGAGCGTTATTAAAAGGATGATCAGCGTCAGCCTGTGATGAAAGCTATCATTATTTTCACATAGTTTTAATCCGGTGACATTTCCACACAAACCTGGATTTCCTTGGAATACTTGTATGGACGAATTCATGAAGATGGGAAACGATGTGTGAACTGGACCTACCAGCTCATTGTAAGACAGGTCAACATCGATATAACCAGGCAATCTTCCAAAGGCATCAGGAATTCGACCTGATAATCTATTGTGTGAAAAGTCCAGACTTGCCAAACTTACTAAACCTTGAATTTCAAATGGTATCTCTCCTGTGAGTGAATTCCAAGAGAAATCAAGTGTGAATAGTTCACCTAGTTTACCAATCTCAGATGGGATTTTTCTGTTGAGTTTGTTATTACTAAGATTTAAGTAATATATTTGGTTGAACTCACCAACATATCTTGGTATCGATCCATTCACTTTGTTTGATGATAGATCGAGAGAAAGGATATTATGAAGCAAGCCAAGCTCTTGAGGTATCACACCCGAAAGTTGGTTATCTTGCAAGAACAACTTCAGCATACCTTTCACATTTCCAAGTTCCTTTGGAATTTCACAAGAAAAACTATTTGAAGACAAATCAAGCACTCGTAGCTGAGTTAAATTTCCAAACTCGGGTGGTATGCAACCTCTGATATTGTTAAATCCCATCTTCAAGGCTGTCAAATTTTCGCATTTACTCCAGTTTTGAGATAGCTTCCCATGAAAATTGTTATGGCTGATGTCAAGCCAATTTAAACTTGGATACGCCCCAAAACTGTTTGATATATCTCCAGCAAATTGATTAAAATCAAACAGCCCTCTTCTTAAGCTGGAGCAATTCTTTAGGCATGTGGGTATGGGACCGGTGAGTCGATTATGACTTAGTGATAATCTTTGAAGCTTTCCTCCATGGCACAAATCTTCAGGCAAATGTCCAGACAATTGATTATTGTCTATTTCTAGCACAAGCATGTCTTGACTTGCTAGTACTCCTTGTGGTATAGGACCAGATAATTTGTTTACACTTAGATACAAATTCTGTAGGTTCCTTAAGTTTTTTAGTGAAGAAGGAATAGAACCATTGAGTTGATTTTGGTACAAGTCCAGGAGACTCAAAGACGTTAAATTACCCAACGATGAAGGAATTGGGCCTGATAGATTGTTTGCAGAGAGGTCGAGACGTTGAAGTGAGACTAGGCTCCCGATTTCTTCTGGTATCGAACCAGTCAATTTGTTTAGGGGAAGGAACAAGATGGTTAGCCGCTTCAAATTCCCAATGGTAGGTGGAATACGACCATTCAGAGAATTACTAAACAAGAAAAGCTCTGAGAGAAAACTCAGTTGACCAATCTCTTTTGGTATTGAACCATGTAAGTTATTTTCAGAAAGGTAGAGGGTTTCAAGACTGGCTAACATTCCTATTTCGGGTGGGATTACCCCAGAAAACATATTGTCTGAAAGATCAAGATACACAAGTTTGGACAGGAGCCCGATTTGTGTGGGGATTGGACCGAAAAAGTGGTTTGAACTAAGCTGAAAACGAGAAAGGTTGTGGAGAAAAGAGAATGGGAATTGATTAAGCGTACCATTTAGTCCAAAATGTATGAGGTTCAGAATCAGAAATGTCCCATCATTGTGAACTACACCGGACCATGGTGAATCAGTAAAATTAACAGGGTATGTCCAAGAAATTAATGGGGAGTCGTTTGGAATTTGAAGGCTAGCTTTCCATATAATAAGAGCAGTGGCTTCCTCCTGCAAAGATGCAGAAGCAAACCTTGAAAGTGAAATGATTAGTAGAGCTAGTGATAGAATCAGTAACAAGTTTGAACAAGACAATAGTATTTGCCTTCCCATGTTTTCTAGCTTGTTTTTAAAAAATGATTAATTGTGTGTCTTAACTTATACTTGAGCGGCTAACCTTTTCTCTTATTAGTTTATCTTTCTTGAAATAAGAAGATGAAGTCGATGCCATATTTTCCACAAGCAATATTAAAAAAAAAATAGATATTTTGAGAATATGTTACAAGACTGTATTATTAGACTGGATGGTGACATCGACAATAGGAATCAATGTCCTTTAGTAGCCGAAGACTTTGATTAAGAACATCAAAATCTTGACGTGCTTCGTACTGCATTATATGAACCAAGAGATTAATATATGAATGAATCTCATGCATTACTATTAATATTGACCCAAAGTCAAGACAGAGAGACAAAAGGATGAATATGATAGGTGTTTGTAGATAATAAATATATTGAATGTTACAATAGGTTTATTTTTAGGGAAAATCACCATATTAAACATTGACCCACTATAATTTACGAAAATAAACACCTATATCGTTTTAAATATAAAGACTTCACAATGTCTTATATGCTTAAGAGTGTGACACGTGGACGAAAAGGCTTAGATGAAGACTCTTGAACTTGAATCGGACCCACAAATTAACCAATTAAAAGATGACACGTGGCTAAAGAGGCTAGTAGATGCTTGAGTTTTGTAGCATCTTTAACATAGACGCCAAACTTGAAGAGTCTTTGGGACACACTGAAACGTCTATGTCAGTCCTAGTGTCTTAGTTTAAGACGCTTTCGTTGACTCAGAACTTGGCTTAGACGCATGATCCCATCAGACGGTTCAAGAGGCTTGGCTTCAGACGTGAGGATAAATCAGTATTCATTTCATTTGGATATATAGCATATGTATATAGTCATGAACTAGATATTTATCCTTGCTATATACATAAGAATACTACAGTTTGCGTGCATGCTCAGTAGCTATGAGGTAATAACTAACTTGAAAATGCTTACATGACAAAAAGCATAATAAAGTCCTGGTAAATGAACAATATAGTCACATGGTTTGTATAGGTTGGCTTAGAAGAGGGGCCCTGAACTATCATATGACTGACATTTAACGAACTTTCACATTCACAAATACAACTTGCGCTATTTTCTATGCCAAAAGATAATAGAAGTTCCATCACTTTGCTATTTTTTTCCATATTGACTAACACCATCAAGACATTGGCTTAGTGACTCTTCTCCTCCATTCATCCTTAACCCCTTACAAACGCCAAAAGGACGTAACACTTTGTAAGTTTTTATGTGGTCATTTTTCCCTTCTCATGTAACACACATCTATACAGTTGTAGCTGTATGTAGGATAGTGTGTGACTGTGTGTGTGTGTGTGTAGATATAGTAACGGCATGTAGGATATAGTATATCTATACTATATACTTTTGCAGCACACCTAAAGCAAAATTTTTATTTTTATTTTTTTACCTATATAAAGCAAAATTATATAGGTAAACATAAGTTCTTATAATTTTGATTTTGCAGTTGACTTGAAGTGTTTGTTTTGTATTTTTATTGTAGAAAAATGTATGTTTTTCTTAGAAAGTTAACGGAAACTCCCCTATGCCATAACTCTGCAATCTGGATTAAGTTTTTGCATAAAATGTATGTTTTTCTATCAGGAAATGATGTAGGCGTTGAAAGAATTCAGAGAGAAGAAACTTTGTATGCTCTTATTATTACAAAGCTTGAGATACTGTTAAGATTAGAGCTCATTTACAAAGTCAAATACTATAAAGTCAGAATATATTGGTCAAGTTTGGATGGATGGCTAATGATATTTATAACTGATTCAAGAGCTAGCCCACTGTCACTGTGGACCAGCTTGACACAGGCAAGTGGGCTAGAACAGGGCGAGCATAACTTTCACTACATTTAGGATAATGGGTCAAAATAATAATTTTTGGAAAGTTAGTCATAAATGATTATCTTTGCTGTGTAATTCCAATTTCTCCAGCACTCATAACGTGAAGGTGGCATTGGAAATAAAATATAGAAGCAGCAACAGAGACGATATTAGATACTCCGTTGTCATACTGATATGCTACTCCTGGTAGTTGTATTACTTCACAATTACCTGAAGCTGAAATTTGGTTTGTCAAAATAAGCATCAATATCTGCAAGATACTTAAAATTTAATTTATATTTGAAGAGTTTGATGAGGATTTGGAATGAAATGGCAAACGAAGCAGGGGTTTGAGAAGCCAAATTATTTATGAGTACCTTACAGCATTCTGTTACAATGCTCTTTATAAGTATAAAGATGTAAGGACTAGAATCAAGCTTGACCATAAACATATTACATGACATCCTCCAATCTGTATTTTCTCATAATTCAATTTACAGTTGATCTCAATCAACCTGCGTCATGTGTCAATGGCATTGTAAAGAGGGTACTTGAACTAACCGATGAACCATTACTGTCAAATCTATTGTTTAAAGTTGTGTTTATTTGTTATTCATGGCAATTGTTAATAAAGATAGTTGGGGGATGTAACGCTGAAATGAGATCTTGAAGGGCTGCAGCATTGTTGTAAAGTATGACTTTTTATCTGTACCAAGAGTCTTTTAGAGTTTTTGTGTTGAAAGTGTGTACCAATTCTTAATCTCTATATGTTCTTGAGAAGTTTTCACACTTTTTGTCATACTGTAATGAAAAAGTTGGAAATGTATTAAATGGCGCCGCTTCCTTTGGGCAATCGAGCATTTGAGCAACACAGTTTCACAGAAATTTGACCAAATAAAAGAGCATGAAAATAATCAGTCCTAAGTTATTTTATTCTCAACTACAAAAACTCATATCAACAAGTTTACCAAATAATAAGCACTCTCTAGACCTACATTAATTCTCATCATATTAGAAGGCTACAACTCATTATTTGTAATTATCACATATACACACCGACTCTGGATTTAAACGAACCCTTCAGTTTAGGCTACTACATTGGAGGTTAAACTAATGGAGCGAAAGAAATGTGTGTTAGGTTACTTTGACTCCACTTGGTCGTTTTCCCTCCATTGCATCTTTCTTATTACGACAGTCTGCACACAGAAAAGGACCTTGCCAAGGCTTTGAGCTTGTTGAAAAGATGGAACCAGCATGAACCGATATGCCTTCATTTGCTGCTATGTCAACTTGACAAATACCACAGATGAAAAGACCCGTTGTTGATGAACCACCCGTCTCATCATTCCCCAATCTACATTATATCCAAATAAAACGTTTATCACCATGCCACCTCAAACGTATATCCAAAAAAAACTGACCTTTCTGCAAGCATGGCTGAACCTTCTTCAAAAAGTTCCTCAACGATGCCTACAGCAGATAGTTTCTTTGACAGTTTACTCGTAGAACCAAGAGACTTTGCTCTGAGAAAGAAAGATTTAAGCTTGCTTTGCTTTTTACGCGGAGGAGATGGTGGTGGCATTGCATTGTCCGGGGGGATTATGTCCACAACTATGCAGGTTGTATCATCCCTTAATCCTCTTGTTCTTAATGCTTCCTGAAAAATCATCCATACCGGCAGCGGTCAGAAGGTGTAGTTTGACTTTTTTGGGTCAATGGACTAAAGCTTTACTTCATAATTGGTGTGAAACATTAAATGTTTAAGCAAAGTGGATGAAAACCCATGTTGTATTATACTACCAAATGAAGTACTAATTTGTGGTTACGTCTAAGAGAAATCGTAAATACAAAGAAGTTTAAATTACTATTTACTAGGTTTGACCTCCAAAGTCAAAATGTATAAGAACGTTAAAATACCGGAATAAAGAAACTACCTTCACAACTTGCCTAGCAGCAAGTTCAGCAGGCAAACCACGACAAGATTTTGCAGCCGTCTCCGACGACACGGCATCCCAAATGCCATCAGAAGCTATTATAAGCCTTCCACCAGCATTCGATAACTTTAGCACAAAAACATGATTTCCATGGTGTTAGAAGAAAAATCAAATCCAACTCTGGGCGCCTAAACGGAGATTAAAAGCAAACTGTATGCAGAGTTACTAATGGTTGGTTACTTAATTGGTTACCTTGACTTGCTTTACATATGGTATGGGAACTATAAATTCTCCAACATCCATGTCACCGATCGACCTAGAAAGACATAGACCTCCTGGCCAACAACGAAGGGGACCGATCTGTCAAAATTTATACCATAAATTAGGTTCAAATCCAAGGAAAAAGTTAAAAATTTGATGAAGTTTATCTTCTTTAATTAAGTAAAACCTCACCTCGGCACCACCCAAGATACTGAGCCGCCCTACTTCCCCTCCACTAGCCTTTACCCGTTCTCTTCTGAAACAACACTAAAACATAATCAGCGTCTTTCATCTAGTAACACGTTTACTTCTTTTAAATTAAAAAAAAAAAAAAAAAAAAAAAAAAAAAAAAAAACTCCACAAGAAGTCAATTTCCCAAGGATTTAACTCACTCCTCTTGATTCTCTTCAAGCCTATGATCAACGGTCAAAACAGACACGCCACCACCTTGTGTATCCAAAATGCAACGGGAATCTCCAACCGATGCAACCGTTACTGTCCATCTATCAACGATTACAAATGTAGCAGTCGTTCCAGAAGTTTGACCTGCAAAAAGTCAACCATGAGTTACACTGATTTTTTTTTAAACTACAATTAAAAACAGGGGTGACATGCCTTTGCTCTGGAACTCCTTATCAGCCTTGACAAAACCTGCAACTAATGCCCTAGGTAATGCCTGCAGCCACTCCTCACGTCCGAGACCGCGAGGAATCGCACTCAAAATATGGTTTAAAAGATTATCCCTTGAATATAATGCTGCAGCATTCCCATTATGACCATCAAATATCTACAAGATTATTAGCAAATGATAAAGGCATCAACTTTCTACATCTAAGTTCTATAGATAATTAAAAACTCATGGATCTGGCATCAGTTATATCAAATAAAAACATTGCGAACCGCATACCGCGAAAACTGAAAAACTTGTTGATTGTTGACCAGGAAGGCGTAGGCAATCGGTTTTCATCATGAAATAATCTTCGCCTTTCCTCGACTGAGCGGCATAGCCATACCGAACAGTCGGTTTCTCCATCTTCTCACTTCTCATTTCTCTACTGATCAATGCAGCTAATGGCACAAGATCATGATCCCTCTCTACCCTAGATCCCATAACTCCCTTAATCAAACACAACCCTTTTCCTCAAATCCAAATTATAACAATTCCCTGATTTCAATTTTTAATCATCACTCCCTAAAATGTATCTTGGAACAAGAAAAATAATATTTTTAAATGTTCAACCTGCAATATATAACATAAAACATAAAAATCACACATGCAGAAACACCTGAACACACAATTTGTACAAAAAAAATAATAATAACACATAGAAATAAATAATAACAGATCTAAAACTCACCCATAAGAATTCAATGTATGCAATGCAAATTCAGATCCCACAACTGTCCTAGGAAAAATAACAAAAACAAGAACAAGAACAAGAACTATGAGTGACAGCTATTAATTTGCAATAAATTGTATATCCTCAATTATAATCTACCAACTGTATATTAGTTTATATATATAGCTAATATATATGTACCAGAAAAAAAAAAAACAGGGGTCAATATAAACATCCACATCTAGCAGAGAGGAGACACAGATATTTCAGCTAATTAATTTAATGTGGCATTAATTTAATATGGAACAAAATAGATGTACAATTAATTTATTTATTTAGATCTAAAAGGGAGAGACCTTTATTGTTATATATATGCTGACTTTCTTGAAAGTGAGTCTTGCAAATAATAACCCACCAAAGAGTGAATAATCAAAAGTATGTTTGATGGGATTCTTGATTTTTTTTTAAAGTATTTGGGTGAAAAAAGATTAAGGCTTTTTTTTTAAAAAAAAAACATAAAAAATTATAATAATAATAATAATGTAGTGTTGTGTTGTGAGGAAGGAATCTTGGTGATTGGTTTTGTAGTGAAGGATGATGTTAACGTGTGAAGATGAGACGGATCGAAAATGGTCGACACGCGTTGCATGATTTTCGGAAAGTGTATTCACTCTAGTGGTGTGAGAGTGCTAAAACAATGTTTATTTTGTTGTGAATTGAAATATCATATTTTTAGACTTATATAAAAGAAACATATTTTTAATATTTTTAACAACCTTTGGATAATATAAGAGAGTAACGGGTTGATTGTCAACCTTTGGTTATTAAGCGTTAAGCAAGCAAGATGTTGATTGGGTAAGAAACTCTAAACAAGTAAGGGTATGTAGATGTAGTGGTGGTTAGTAGTGGAGAAAGTGGTGGTGGGTTGAGGAGGTGGTGTGTGAGTTAGGGTTGCTCATTTTTAACTGAACCTGAAACCCTACCCAAATCTGAAGTCACCCGAACACGAATTAGAGAATACTTGAAAAACCCGAACCTGACCACCCTAAACTTTAAATGGGTTGGTTATCATGTCACTTTTTTCCCAGCCAAAAACCTGAAGAACCCAAGCCAAAAAAACCGAAATCCGACACCCAAAAAAAAACTCGAACATTTAACGTCTTTTTTTATATAGAAGCGTTTAAGTTTATTGTCTTTGGAATATGAAACATTAAGTTTTTAAGACTTTTAAACATTATCATATCATATTGTCAAATAATATATGAATTTTGATAATATTTTTAATTAATGTGATGAGTGTTGATATTTTGCAAAAGAAAAAAAAAACATTTTCTGTTACACCTATACCAAAAATCGAACAACCTGACCCGACTAACCTGTTTCAGATGTAGTCTCTTAATAGAATCATTAAAAGGCTATCACACAATTTAACTTTAAATATATTTAAAAAGTCTTTTGTTTATTTTGTGACATGATAGAATCTCGTGTAATACATATTTGAATAAAAGTAGTGTTATATACTTAGTAGTAATAAAAATTATTTTATTTAAGAACATGTGCATTAATGCACAAGTTAATAAAAAATATAACGCAATTTATTAACATATTCAATCCTTAATCTATGTTCTTAGAAAAATGAACTTTGGACTAACAATTATAAAATGTTAAGTAATTTTTTAAGACATTTTTTTCAACTAGATATTAAATTTTTTTTTGTCTAATTAATTAATAAATGTTAATTCATTTAAAGTGTATGTTATAGAGGGCTGGAGGAAGTAGCCTTAAGTTAGTATACATATATCAATGCATGTATACGTAAATCATAATCATCATAAGTATAAAATAAATGCTTAGTAGATATACGGAGACTGTAGAGAGACAAATTTATAAAAGGAAGTGAGTCTCTAATGTGTCGAGTTAGGTTAGGTCGGAGCTCACTATATCGGGCATAACTTACTCCATATGCATATCCCAAATATATAAAGTATATGTATAATGAAACGTGAACAATTGTGCAACTGTCGTTTTTCAATTATTCCTTGCTTCTTATCCAAAAATGTTTTTATTTGTGGCATTTAAAGATAATATTTTTACATCCGTATTGAAATAACTGATAGAAATAGGAAATGATAAACATGAACTTAATAAACTAATATTGGAAACTCATGGTCAATCACCATCAGTCTCTTCAATGTGTGTAAACAAGATAGTGCTAACACTCGTACTACTGGTTAGTTGGCTTGAGTTGTAACACAAACCAGCCTGTTGTGATAGGTCCTTTTGCCCCCCATGAGACCATGATAACTGCACTCACTATCCCACTATTACAATTTACAGCACCAACCATACAACCGGGTCCCTTTGTTTTTTTTCTTTTTAGACATGTTTGGCAAGGAGTTTTTAAGAGCTTCTAGCTTTTAAGAAAAAGCTCGTACTTAATAAAGAAGCTTTGTTTGGTTGAAGGAGCTTCAAACTTTTAGGTTAGGAGAAAAAACTCCACGTTGAAACGCTACTAGTAGTAGCGTTTGAGAAAAAAAACTCCTACTAGCTACAAACTTTTAATGAATAAAATGATACAAATACTCATTCTACCATTAAAAAAACATGCATACAAGCTTTTAGTTATGCCCATTTTAGTCATTTTGTACATTTTATTAATAGCTCAAGCTAGCTATTCTGCCAAACACCAAAATATAATTAAAAAAGCTACAGCTACTAGCTTCCAGCCCCCAACTTTCAGCCACCAGTTAGTTTTGCTAAACATACTCTTAGTTTGGACTAATTACACACATGTTGCATACATGTATACTTTATTTTTAGTTTATAACTAGCGGAATTCGCCTGCATGTTGTGACGAGAATTCGGTCGGTATTACTTTGATTTATAATGGTATTAGTATGGACCTTCCATATATATCTTATTCTCTTCTAGAAAATGCATGTTCTGTGAAAGAAAAGAAAAATGAAAAAAGATGACCTAAAAGATGGTGAGTGCATGATACACTGATACAAACCTATAGTTTTACATTTTAACCTTTTTATTTCAATTCATTGCTTAACGTTAAGAGTACCTACAGCACACCTTATTTACCCTCTAACATGGTTACATATATTATTTTTATAGCTGACAAACAACAATTAGTCCTCGATCAGTTTCCAACTCCATTAAGCACTCTGGCCTCAATATTTTCATGCATGATCAATAAGTTTACTAAACAACACATGCAGTTTATTTAGAAAATAGATTACTAGGAACATGTATGAAACTCGTACGTTATATATTCGGGATACTATATTTTTCTTTTAAATTATACTATTATTGAAATGGAAAACTGCATTATGGTGCAATATTCCATGCTTCAGTTTTCAATTTACGTAACAGTCTATTATTTTTTCTAATCAGGGTGATATAGTAAGCAAAAAAGTTCAACCGGTGTAACATGTAACCTACTAAAATATGATTAGTAATTAAGATCCAACTAAGATGACATAGAATGTGACTTTATAACTCACTTAGATTTTAACATCTATGTAACTTATGGTAACCTACGATGTGACATCTCACTATATTTTGAAATAAAAAAAAAGTCATAAAATATTTTTAATATTTTCATTTATGCTTTTAGTACTTTGATATAACCCCAAATACTTCCTCTCCCACAGACCGTTCGATTCAACCTAATTTAGGTTTTAAGGAGAAGAAAGACAACTAATTACTAACCACCATGTTAGTGGAGAGTGACGGATTTAAAAACTTTATGTTGTCATATCTCACTAAGAATTCTTATGTTTAAGAACTCGTAAAATTAATTACTAGATCAAGTTACACTACTAGAACACTTTACAATTTCCTATTTCGTCAGAAATGCATAGAAAACGGTTGTTTCCAACAAAATGGCGTTGATAAAAAGAGGTACGGTCCTTGGAAAGTTCTAACAATGAACACTTTATTATTAACAATTAAGGGGCTATTAGGTTGATTAAATGTTGAATGGTTAAGTGCTGAATCATTAAGGGCCTGTTTGGTAGCCTCTTAATGAAGCTCTGACCATTCAGCTCTAAATGGTTCAAGATCAGACTGTTTGTTTCAACCTAAAAAAGGTTCTAAATGCAATGATTAAGAGCTGAACCAATCAGACTTGGTGCATAGCTGAACAATTCGGCACTTAATCATTCAGAGCCTCTTAACAATTCAACACTTATTCAAACAAATAGCCCCTAAGTGTTGTTTTGTTGGACCTCCGAATAGTTATTCTTCTTAACCCACACTAGTAGGCGAAATAAAAATGCATTGGTTTATATGTGGAAACCACTTGGAAGGTATCAAATCTTATGTTTCACATTTTACTCGTTTTGGCATATTTTATTTTTTATTTTTATTTTTTTGTAGTTTTTTACGTTTTGGCATTAGAGTTTCAGCTGCAATTTAAATTTTCTCATATCCTCTCTTTAATTCCTAAAAGTTTCACCATACATCTAAACATTTCATGAAACCAGTAACGACCAATTTCGTCTCAATTTTATTTTCGGAAAGATGTAGCGATTAATTTCATCATAGCAAACCACTTAGGCCGGTGGGTGTGGAGGAGGCTCATCATCCATGATGGTCCTCCACCTCATATGTCACAGTAGCGTTGGGTAAGTCAATCCTCCCCATGATAGTCCAAGGGTGTACAGTGATGGGCCTACCCCCCCCCCCCCCCTCTTTCAAGTTAATTAATATTATAAATTAATGGTTGAGATCTTATCATCATCATCATCATCATTATCTTGCCACATGGAGGAACGGCTTGGGCGGCATGTGGTTGCCGTTGTTGATGATGCCACCCCAGGGGGTGGGTGTTGCCGGGCAAACCGTCCCCATACCCCTTAGCCTTATATGAATTCAAATGTGTAATTTGTATGGCTTAATTATTCTACCCTAATACACAACATTTTCTTGTCGCCACCACAAATCTCGTGTATTTGGATTTAGGGTGGGACGTCTTTCTAAAAAAGTTAGAATGTTGATTTTGATTGTTTTGATTAGAATGAACCTTACTAACATTTTTTATGTGTGTTTGTAGTATATGTGTACACAAATTTTCTAAGAAACCGAAGGATTCAAAAGCTTTGTGGTGACAATAACGAATTTGATTTGTGCCATGGATTTCTTGGCATGTATGTGCTTTATTTGAATTAAACTCTTAAGTTTTCTAATTTTGTGATAATTACTTTTGTTAAACAACCCATCTGTTAATTCGTTTTGGCTTTGCTGATAGTGGTTGGGTGTGTCAGTGTGTTATGTTGGTGGGGTGTTGTTTTGTTGGTAGGGTGATGTTGTGAATGGTCTGAAGATGACGAACATGCAACCACATCGATCAAGACTATAAAATTTAAATATAATAATAATAATAATAATAATAATAATAATAATAATAATAATAATAATAATAATAATAATTATTATTATTATTATTATTATTATTAAAATAATAGTCTTATGTTATCCATGTTTAAAACAAATATTATCATAAATAAATATATAACACAATATTTAGAGGCTGTTTGGTTGATTAAGTGTTGAATCATTAAGATGGTCTGAATGGTTAAGAGGCTCTGAATAGTTAAGAGCTGAATGATTCAGCATCCCTTATTAGCTTAATGGTTCAGCACTTAGGGGCTGTTTGGTAGACATGAATGGTTAAGAGGCTACCAAACAGCCCCATACCCAATCAAAATAGACATATATGTACCTGGTTATAATATACTAGGTTAGAGGCCCGCGTGTACACGCGGTACATGTCCATGTCAAATGAAAAAAATTCTATAAAGATCGTAGTATGCAAATTTTATTTATTAAAAGTTACGTAATACAATTCGTATGAATTTTGTTTGATTGTAAATTATCATAAAAAAAGTTTAATGTTACCCAATAACAGATATATGAAACAACAAATGAATGATTAGACGTGATTTAAAAACACATAATGAAATGAATAAACATATATTTATAAATGAAGATTAAATTCAAAGTAAATAAATGTAGTTTAACAAATCATACAACCAAAAAATTATTATAAAAACGATTTATGCAAAATATGATCGCATACTTATTGTTTCTCATTCTGATGAGTTGCAACATATTTAGACATCTCCATGGCATACGTATCCCACAAGGTTACATAAATGCTCAAACCCCTTCAAAAAGTAATGATTTTAGTTTAGTATAAAAAAACAATTTTATATTTGATGATTTGCAATTCTTATAAAATAAAAACAAAAAACAATAATACATACCCGTTATCCTGCATTTCCATTGTTAACCTCTTTTTGTCAGCGATAACCTTTTTATCTTTATCATAATTGTTTAAAAACTTGATAACATGTCCGATAACATCTATATAGAACTATAAACAAACGTTCTATAAAACATTACTTTTGAATATTATGGTTTTTATATAATAAAAAAAGGATATAGGGAGGATACATACCTATTGTGACATTTTCATCAACCTCCTTGTCCAGAATTCTTTGATAGGGGACAAAAGAGAATCCAAAATCTGGACCTTGAAAATCGTCATAATTTGAAACCTGAGTGTTCATATTCAAACACAGTTTGTTAGGGTTTGGTGCATACTTGTATTTTGTTGAATTGACACCAATTCCTGGATTTCTTATAATAAGAGAAGCCTTTTTTAACACCCCGACCGATGGCGGAATCATCGAGGTGCCACGTAGTGACGATTGTTCAATAGCTCATGGTACTAAAGTGTAAATTTGAATACATTGAATAAATAGTTTATTACATTGAAATGAAATACAAAATACAATGATTCTAAAGTATCAAGTCTAACTAAAACACAAAGAAGTCAAAACTTAAATATGAATCCAAAAGCTTAAGATACGCCTCAAAATAACCTGAAACATGTACAAAATAATTTTGTCAACACATATAATGTATTGGTGAGCATACCCTGTTTGAATACATATAATAGAAAAGTGTTTCGCAATTTATGTGCTATGATATTTGTAATATGTAAAAGGTCAAAATCAAGCCTCACATCGTTCAATAATCGTTCACACATCGTTCAATAAAAACCATAACAATGACCAAGGACTTAAGGGACATGATTCGTAGTACTACTCATTGTTAGGTGCGGCCCAAATGTTAATGACTTTGACAAATCGTTCATACAATTCACACAAAACATATCAAAGAGCACATTGCTTTATAAAGAATATACGTAAGTTTAATAATAATGGTACATGAGTCACCCCAAAAGAGTAAAACAGTAAAAAAGGGAAAGATATACTCACAGTGTGCGTAGGGATTTGATCCTATCAAACGATGAGTGTTTAAATAATAAAGATCCCAAACGATTTAACCTAAAGGAATAATAATTATAAGATAATGAAGCTTAAAATATAAGGTATCGAGGATTGGGTACTTAGGGTTTATAGATTAAAATTTGGGGATTTTTAGGGTTTTTGAATTAAACCCTAATTGGTTTTAATTGAACAAGTATGATTTAAGAGTGGAAATAAATAATAAATATAAAAAATTTCAGATAAGTTTTATTCTGAGATAAAGAATATATTTCAGAATTTATAAAATAACAAAAAGTCCATTGAGTACTAATCTATCTAAAATAACAAAACACATAATTGGGTTATTCATTTATCTAAACTCGAAGTAACTACTATTCAGCAAATTAAACTGTTTATTGTCAACAAAATTGTACTTAGCAAATTTGAACGCAGTTACCCTAAGCATGACAAAATCAAATTCAAACAGTATCAATTATAATAACAAAATCCTAGTTAGTAAATGTTTTTAAGGTGTTTTACATTTGTTTTTTTATTTGTTATTGTTTGAATGTTTTTTTTGGTATTTCAAAGTCAATCAATAATAATCAAACGACCTCATAAAACGAATAACCAAAATTAAACATCATCTATCGTAAGTTGAACTTTTCTGATAAGATTTCTAAAAGACTATATCCATATCATAACAGTAGAATAACAAAACATAAAATAACAAAAAAAATAAATAAAAACATCGGATAAGAAAAACTTACAAAATGGAATGCTGTTGCACAATCAAGTAATTCTATGTAGAGCAACTTAGATGGATTTGATAAAACTATTTATATAGATGAAGTGCAAAAATGGAAGACATGTATTAAGACGTCAATCAATGCTAATTGATTGAAATTAGCGAAGTTATTGTCCGGATATTTTAAATAGCATTTATGACTAATTAGAATAGTATAATATACAAAATTAACTAATAAATTAGTATTGATTGATTATTAAAGTCATATAAGTAAAATTAGTAAGTTTCCATTATGTGTTTAGTATTTTGGTGTAAAAGATTTATAAGTTTTGAAATTCAAAAATAAGATATACGAAATGTGGCTTTTTTTGTTTAAACATTTTTACAACTAATAATTATGCCTAACGAAATTCAAACGATATTATAAAAATGATTGGTTTGTTAGATGTTTACATATTATTCATACGTCCTTTACATCTAAAAAATATATATGGATTGATGTTATATATCAAACATGGTAGTTCACAGTTATAATATAAGTGTTTTTTTCCTTATATATTTGTATTATGGAAAGTTTAAATTTTAGTATGAATATAGAAAACGTAAATTATGATAAAGAATTAATTATGTAGTGCAAATTAGTATTTGAAATTTAAATATTGTCTTAAAATTACTCCACCTATTATGGTTAACCTAAATTACATTAATTATTTCAATTGATTGACAGTCAATATAATTAATACAAAAGAATAAATGTGAAGTAATAATCAAATATTAACAAATCACATTAAACGCTTAATGTGATTTTCAGGACCAAATCTTGGTTTGTGGCCACATGTTAGTAAATATCAGTTTGTGGTGGATGATAATATAGTTTTCAGGATCAAATATTGGTTTCTGTCTTTCGATCAAATCGTGTATTTCTGTTGAAAACCAATACATGTATATGAAATAAAAAATTAATGATTACAACAAAGCCCTTAAAAACACAATTGTATAATAATATCCGGTTTAAACAATAAGAAACAATATAAGAATGAAATCCGTATGTATGTTTTTGTACATGATTTACATTCCATACTGGTTTTGTACATAAAAAATCCGCTTGAATGGTTAAGGAAACTTGTTGACTATTGGATGTCAAACATCATCTTCAACAAAAATAAACACCCTTTTCCTTGTGCCAAGGTCATTCAAACGATTGAAACATCTGAAAAAAGGGAAACAACAAACAAATAAGACATATGAAGATTCAAATGAATATATTTAAAAAAACAGTTTAATATACCAGAATACTGTTGGATTAAAGAGACGATTTAAATAAACGGGTGTCAGAAACAACTATACTCATCGGGTGTTTAACTTTATATGTAACATGATAATGTTAACAATATAAAATGACTAAAAATTATGCAACATTACTTGGAGTTGGTTGTGGTTGTGGAGATTTAACATATGATGTTAGATAAAGAAGGAAGAGTGAAAGATTGGTTAGAAAGAAAATGAAGAATGAGGATTGGAAGTTTGTTGAATGAAATCAAAGGAAGACTGGAAAAACAAAAACAACATATTGGTTTTTATAGCAAGAAATCTCGGAGCTCCATATAGCAATAAAGATCCTTCAGGCTCTCTCTAAAGTCTCCATTCGACCCGAGATGTATTTAATTATTATATAGATATATTACTCTGAACTCCTCTAATGCTTGAAAACGGATAACACACACCTGGCACTAGGTGGCGGTCTTTGAAATCGGACGTCGCCTTTGGAGGATGCATCCACTAGTGGGTGTTTGAAAGTGTGTTTGAATATTTAGACCATGTGTAATGGTGAGTGAAATTTGGTGGGTGAAATGGGCATTTTTTGACACTTGATATGTGGGGCCACTTTGGTGGGTGAAAGGGGCTTGAAATGGGCAAGGGGTGTAATGGTGGGTGAAATTTAGTGGGTGAAAGGGGTATTTTTCTGATTGGCTATTAAATATATAATGAATATTATATTTGAATGAAAAAAGGAAAAAAAATAAAAATAAAGTGGAAGGATGTGATTGGCTGGGCAAAAGAGGTTGCTGCGCAAAATATTTCGCGTGGGAATGGTTGGCGCCCCTTTAACTAGGGGGAGGGGGGGGGAGGGGTGTAGCTGGGTGAAAGGGGCACGAAATTGGGCATTTAACGCCCTTTTCGCGAGCCATTACATATGGCCTTAGACATGAGATGTCAGCATAAATTTACAATATATAACAAATTAAGATAATATAAGGCCCCAATGGTAATATTTTGTAACTAAGTATTAGCTAAATTCTCAAATATTTTCTTATTATCCGGATTCTCAATAGCCATTCAATTGTTGCCCTCCTTCATCTTCAATCCCTATTGTCGCCCTCCTTCATCTTCAATCTCTAATTTGATCGACTAATTCTTGTTACGAGCCAAGCTTGAGGCCAACCTCTAATTTTCAGCTCGTTAAGATAAACGAGCTAAATAGAGCTAACTCGTTTAACTTCAAGAACTATGATACCGAGTTGAAGTTGGCTCGGCGTGACTTGCTTGTTAAGCAACCTACTTTAGAATGAGAGCGTGGGACTAATGACTATTTGATTGGAAAAATTGAAATGACCAAAAATTGGGACGTATGAGCCTATGAGGTTAATCAGATCACCGAGATAGTGGAATGTTATGTTTCATTCCCTTATTGTATAACAAAAGGGGTCATCAAAATACATAATATGATATTTTCTTATTTTACCTGTTTTCTATGCCTTTTCAATCATCATCGAACATCTATCTATAACTTATAGTAAAAGAATTGAACTTTGATGATGTGACATTCAATGGAGGCCTCAACCCCTCTTTGAATGTGCCACGTGGCATCATGTAGGATTTTTTAATTTTTGAGTTTTTTTAATAAATCTATATATATTATAATTATTTTAGAAAAAGATAAGAATTTAAAAACAAAATTAAATTTTCTCTCTAATGTTTCCTTCCATAACTTTTAAACGTTAATATCTTTTATATACGAAATTTTTTAAAGAAAAAAATTACACTAAATTAACGAGCGTTTTATTATCTTTCTAACGAGTACCATAGTGTTATATAAAAAACGGAGAAAAAAACTATTTTTGTGGGATTTTGTTTTCAAATATATTTTACTCTACTAATAAATCACAAACGATAAACATAACTTCATTGACAGAGATTCCTTTTTTTATATTTGAATATGATAACTTATGGCAGAAATTTGTTTAAAATAAATAATAATAATAATATTATTATTATTATTATTATTATTATTCATTAGTCATGTATTGGCAAATTATTAATTATGTTATCATATTAGATATTTTATTATGTTATATTAGATATTTCAACCCCGGGACACTCCCGGGATAAAAGCTAGTGACATATATATGTAGAAACTCTGAAAGAAATAAATAATTCTTCTTGCGATATTGCAATAAATACATAATTGTTTATACATAAAAATTTACATGTTGTATATGAATCAAGATATAATATCTTCTTCTATTTAGTACAGAACAAAATAAATGTACCTAAAACGACAGCTACAACGGTGCAAACAATGTGAATATGAGACAGAGATGCTAACGATCGACAAGTCCAACTTCGTGCCACTTTTATTTGATTATTTTGAATTAAAGATATCAGTAGTGTTAGTATGTATAGTGATGGTCTTGGACTCTTGTCCAACGTCAAGTGAAATACAAAAATTGACTTCACATTATTAATTTAAATTGGACTTACTTGTTACTTAACTATATATATTGGTTGAACCAATAGGGTTGGTAGCTATTGGCAAAGACACAACTTTTAGAAAGCCTAGGTTTGAAACTTGGGTTCAAGTCTCATATGACAAGATTAAAGAAATTCACTATTCTTAAAAAAAATAAACTAATTACAAAAACTATATTGGCTGAATTAAATACAGGTAGGCTGAAAAGTGTGGGCTAAACTTGTTTCTTTGGGCTGGCGTCCGTGGGCTATCGGATGAAGAAAAGAAAACCGAAAAAAAAGGATAACAAAAAGGTGCTAGTTCGGCAATTTTTGGGACACATCAAGGATTTTTTTTTTTTTTTTTTTTTTTTTTTTTTTAGTAGCAGGCGGTTTCGAAGATCGAGAAGAACAACACAATTGGTTCCCGGTTGTCAGTTGTGAAAGAAATTATGAAAAAGAAAAATAATCAATGATATTTCTTTCTTTTTTCATTATTCTCGTGATCACAACCTCGGTTTGGTAACCTTTTAACTTTGATGCATGTAATTTGTATGTGACACATGAAAGTCATTAGAATCACTATATTAGATGCTAAAATTCTTTAGTTTTTCCTAAAATTCTTTAGTTTTGGAATAAGTTATTATTATATGCATTATTTTATTATAAAAATTGTTAAAGTATACAAATTATCTTTTTTTAAGTAATTAACTTGGAAAAAGGTAAATTGTGTTTAATACATATTACTAAAATATGAGGGGTTTTGTTTAGTCTACAAATATTTTTCATTGCCATCAAGAATTCATAATTTGCAATTGGTTACATTTTCATAAAGTTTTTTAATTTATTTAACTTTATATATAATGGCATTTTTATTCAGTTAAAATAATTTTTACACATCTCATAGTAAACGTATATAGATCATAGAAATAAGAAATCTATAGTTGTGATACACGGCAAAAAAAAAAATTATAAAATGGGCATGAACATCATAATAACAGCTTCACATTGTTTTTAATATTACAAATTCGACAAATAATTTGAAATTTCTATTAAAGTTGTGGTAAATAGTTTTAGAAATATTAAAAAAATTAAAATAGTACCAATTTCAGTTTTTCCACAAAAACCTGAGTATGAAAACAAAATTGTTGTATATTACGTATCATAATTTATGTTCCACAATCTTGCAAGTGTAAAACGAATATAAAACTTTCAAAAATAATAACTTACATTTATCATTTTATCTTTACATCTATGCCTTTTATTGTTTACCAATAAAAATTGTACCCTCATATAAAAGCATGTTCCTAAAAGTCAAAACCACGGTTCAAAATCAAAACCATTTTACATTCCAACATCATCTATTGTCTGCAAGTGTGTGTGTATCTTATATATAGAGAGAGAAAGATAGAGACATCGAGGGATGTGTGGGGGTGGGAGCGCCACACCAGGTGTCGCCGGTAGCCTTGTAATGGTTCAAGATGCACATCACCACCATGAAACCGCCGCCGCCGCCGCGACAACACCACCACCAACTGAACATCGTCATCACATCTTAGGATTCCCGAGTCTTTAATTTTTCTTTGAAAAAGCCTTTCTGGACACGCATAACCACCACCACCACAGTACAACTGCCTAGCGACCTGTCTCTCCTTAAGACTGATGGAAGTCTGGTGGTTGCGGTGGTGCTTTTGAACTTTTTCTTGTGCCCTATGCTTGTTTGTACCCTAATTTTTTGAAGAAAAAGGTTTACATAAAAATGGCGGTGACGGTTACAGATGACGTAAATAGTTTTTTTGAGAATGGAAATGGTAGCAATTGAATAAAAGAACAATGGGAAGTATAACGGTTATTCAATGAATCGGGGCTTTTCCTGTTGACATAGCGACATGACGGTTGGTCCAAAGTGTGAAATATTGAAATGTAGCGAGAGGAATGGACTGTCTCTATATCAGGCCGGTGGGGGTGTTAAAAGAAGTTAACGGAGTGATAACGGTGTTAAGTTAGTTTTTGTGTATATATATAATGTGACACGTGGGTTCGTATTTATTCATGTGATTATTGTTTGGTTATGTTAATTAACGGACGGGTTATAGTATATTATGCAATCGGTAATTCCAACTTAGTTACTGTAGTTATGGAAAAGACAAGTGGTAGGAATTAAAGTAATTTGTGCCCTAAGTTAGTCGATCAAAAAAAATACATGTTATGTCTATGTAACTAATTGAATAGGTGTATCAAACATGGCGTTAGCAATTGTTAGTTCCACTTATTTGAACGATAATTATGTTTAAGTATTTGAACATACGTTAATCGTAGGCATTGATTTGACAAATGGTTTATAATGCGCCAACTGATCATGCCTACTATGCCCTTGTTAGTTTAGTAAAGGATTGGATGGTTGGTGTGTAAATACATGGATTATGCTCTAGATCCATGGATGGATTAAGTTATATATGTGTACGTAACCGATTGCTTGTTCGTGTTTTCATAACTTATTCCAACTCCATTATATTGTTTGTGAGTTTCTTTCGCCAATCACTTATTGCATTTTCTTTTAGAATCAAACAATACATGTAATACTAGCACTGTGTTCATTGTGAATACAATACTCTACTTACCTTAGCTACTTATGTTATTTAGGTTTTCACATGACTTAACAACATTCACCAATTACATCATAATAGAACATATAATACACTGATGGAAATTTCTATTTCAAATATTATAGAAAATATGTATAAGCATTTAAAAACAGAAAATATTCATCAACCTTTTAAAGTTACAATACATCACTTTTTAATTAGAGTTTGGGTGGGCTTATGCATTGTTGTTGCTGCTGATTTTCTATACTGGTACCATTATTTGATGGCAATCTATCACCATTGCTGCTGAGCGTAGTTGATGTACTGTTATCACTTTGCCATTCACTAGTACTGATGGAGACTGGCGAAGGCGGGAAGTCTTTCAAAACTACCGAATCACTAATTTCAGACAAAGGTTTCGGATTCACTGTTTCCAAATCTCTGATATTGTTACCATCATGTATTCTTTCCTCGGCTTGAATTTCCATCAACGCATCCAACACCTCGTTCATTCTAGGCCTCATATGTGATTCAAACTGTAAACACCGAAAAGCCAACTTTGCTACTAATGTGATCATGTTCTTGATTTCAGGATTCGAACTAGATCCCAATATTGGGTCAATTAATTGATCAATTGCACATTTTTGGATCATGTTTAAAGCGAGGTTAGCCAAACTAATCTCTTCCCGAGATCCAGTTAAATCAACCGGCATCATTGATGATATAAGTTCAATCAGGACTACCCCAAAGCTGTAAACATCACTCTTATCCGTTAATTGATAAAGTTGGTGATAGTGAGGATCCACATATCCCGGGGTTCCTTGAGGAGCTCTTGACACATGAGTGACATTATTAGGCACCAGCCTTGAGAGACCAAAATCTGCCACCTTGGCACAAAAACTATGATCTAGAAGAATGTTATCGGTCTTTACATCACGGTGTATGATTTCAGAGGCATGAAGGTACACTAGTGCATTGGCTGTTTCAATAGCGATTTTCATGCGCATTGGTCATGTTAGCATGCTTGGATTTGCATGTTCCCCATGGAGGTGATCAGCAAGGGTGCCATTGGGAATGTACTCGTAAACCAGGAGAAGCTCATGGCTCTGCCATGAGGTGCAACCATAGAGCACAACGAGGTTTGGATGCCTTAATCTGGTCAAGATTTCAATCTCATTCATAAATTATTGGATTCGCTTGTAGTTGTGCTCGTATAGTCTTTTCACAGCAACTTCTCGTCCGTCTGGTAGTTTACCTAGTTCAAAAAGATTAATGATAGAGGAGTTATTACCAAAAGGGAAATTGGATTTTAACACCCTGAACTATTGACAATTGGCCGCTGACGCACTGAACTACAAAATTGACCAACACCGCACTGTACTTTTAACTTATTGTCCTGTATCACCCTCAGACTAACCATGGTTAATTTTTGCTGA
Organism: Ambrosia artemisiifolia; assembly: GCA_032199755.1. Classification (NCBI taxonomy): domain Eukaryota; kingdom Viridiplantae; phylum Streptophyta; class Magnoliopsida; order Asterales; family Asteraceae; genus Ambrosia; species Ambrosia artemisiifolia. The sequence continues at coordinate 42,889,340 of CM063516.1, read as the reverse complement.
CGTGGCATGGTGACGTGTCCATTTTTGCTGACGTGGCAGGTGATGTGTCCATGCCATGTCAGCTTATTCCCCATGCCACGTTAGCAAAAATGGACACGTCACCATGCCACGTCAGCAAAAATAACCATGGTTAGTCTGAGGGTGATACAGGCCAATAAGTTGAAAGTACAGTGCGGCGTTGTTCAATTTTGTAGTTCAGTGCGTCAGCGGCCAATTGTCAATAGTTTAGGGTGTTAAAATCCAGTTTCCCTTATAGTGTTACAGTTATGCGTGACTAGGGTTGTAATAAGCATGTTAAGTTCTCACCATGGTAAACAGCTCCAAAACCGCCATCTCCTAGTTTGTTAGAAGGGATGAAACTTTTGGTGGCATCTTGAAGCTCTAAGTAGGAGAAAACAGACATTCCGCAGAAGAGACTTCCTTCTTGATCAAGGTTTGGAGATTTGTTCTTTGATGAGACATAAGAAAAAGGGTTGCTCTTACTGTGATGCCAGATTATGAAGATGATACAAGAGAGCATGAGGATGATGGATGATCCAGCCAGAACTAGAGTAAGAAAAATTAATATCTTCATATATAAATTAAATTGTAAGTGTGTGTAACACATGGGGTGAATATGTATATTACCTAGTATCAATTTGATGATTGGTTTCCCTGCAACAAGTAAGCAACAAAAGATTAATGCTATAATGTAGGATAGGATGACTACGAGGGGAGTGCAACAAGTAAGCAACAAAAGATTAATGCTATAATGTAGGATAGGATGACTACGAGGGGAGGGCGGGAGCTTATAAGTACTACCATTTTTGGGATCTGAACAAACAAAATAGCCATTGGTGGTGTTACAGTGTTCGCTTTATTGTGACACTCTTCACATGAAGGCGACAACTTGAATGAAATAGAGAATCCGGAAGAGAGTAGTGAGGATATGTTGGTTTCATGAGGTTGTCTTGGAAAAAAATGCCATCGTTGCTTGACTGGCAACCGTATTACTTGACAAGTATGTGGTAGATCATTTGGAACTATTTCATTACTTACCAAATACTTATAGTAGAAATTGTGATCTTTGCATTTGTTGTAGCTATTGTAACTACGTTGATTGAAATAACGATGAACTTGTTGAGCATAACCGAGATTGTTTGGACATTTGTAAAGAGTTATGAAGGGATCAATTGAAAAGGAATACAAAAGAGGGCTTGGAGAAGTGAAATTGTCCATAAGTGCCTCACAACTTTTATTGTGCACAAGTTGGTTAAATGTACTGTTATATAACATGAAAGAATAGCCAGAATTAAACTTCTCCAAAATCACATACAAACGTCCTTCCATCTGAATTTCCTTATGTTTCAGAGTACATTTTACCTTGATCAACCCACATGAAGTGTCGGTGGCATTATAAAACGGGTACTTGAATGGGGCCAAAGCCGGGCAACTGAAGCTTGACGGACAGATGGGCATAGAAACGTTTCCGTGTGTAGTCGAGTGAAGACCATGTAGACAAGAGAGAAGAACACACACAAAAAATAAGACAATAATCATTTGAAACATCCAACATAACAAGTTAGGAAGTGTTGTGTAAATGAGTGTGCATATTTTCTACCATCATATCATATATATGTATTGGATACACAATAAGTCTTTGGGAGCGGTTGGGCTTAGCCCAAAAGAGATTTTACTTTGAATGGTGTTCTTAAAAGCATAGACATTATTCCATAACTTTGGTAGTTATTTCCATATTGACCAACACACCATCAAGACTTTGACTGGCTGAATTTTCTTGTTAACCCCTTTTAAACGCTAAAGAGAACAAAAACTAGGAAAGTTTCATCAATGTAAGACATTTCAAACAAGAATAATCCAAAACTAATGAAGGATATGTGGACTTTTAACGCCATTTCACATAAGCTTTGTGTATATGCGCTTTGTTGCAACATCAATCACCATAAAAATTAAGTAGATTTTTTAGCATATGATATGAAAACCCAGCAGTTGGCTTAAATTTTTAAACATGGGAAAGTTGTTAAAATATTCCAATTGCAATAGTTAACCAAACACATCTTTAGATTTTTTTTTTTTTTTTTGGTTATGTTTTTTTTAGAAAACCACTTTTATTAAATACGTGAAGAATTACATCAAGATAGCGGGTAGACGGGCAAACGGACCATAAAAATTTCAATAGGAGTTTAAATCTTAATTTCACACGCTACCCTGACCCGAACGTCCAACCCCAACCACGCACAGCTTACCCGAACCAACACTGGCCTGCTGACCCACACCTATCTAAAGATCATGGCATAAACTTTACACTAAGATATTGATGTTGGTTTGGTGGTTACATAGAAATTTTTTTTTGCTGAAATATGTTATTTGGAAAACATAAGTGATGATTCAAAAACTTCAAAGATCTTTAATTTATATTCATACTTATACAATCTCCATTGCTGCTTAGCGTAGTTGATGCACTGTTATTGCTTTGCCATTCACCAGTGACCGAAACAGGCGAAGGCAGGAAATCCTTCAACCAAACCACAGAATCTTTGATATCGTCACCAACTTCTATTCTTCTATCTGCTTGAATTTCCATCAACACATCCAACACCTCGTTCATTGTAGGCCTCATCTCGGAATCAAACTGTAAGCATCGAAAAGCCAATGCTGCTACTGATGTGATCATGTTCATGATTACAGGATTCGATTTGGATCCTAATATGGGGTCGATTAATTGATCAATTTCACATCTTTGGATCCTGTTTAAAGCAAAGTTAGCCAAACTAATATCATCTTGGGACCTATTTATATCAACAGGCGCCATTGATGATATGAGTTCAATCAAGACAACTCCAAAGCTGTACACGTCGCTCTTATCTGTTAACTGATAACGTTGGTGATATTGGGGATCCAAGTATCCTGGGGTCCCCTGAGGAGCCGTTGACACATGAGTGACATTATTCGGTATGAGCCTTGAGAGACCAAAATCTGCTACTTTGACAGAAAAGTTGTGATCAAGAAGAATGTTGTATGTCTTTACATCGCGGTGTATGATCTCAGAGGCATGGAGATATACTAGTGCACTGGCGGTTTCAATGGCAATTTTCATGCGGATTGGCCATGTTAGCAGGCCTGGATTTGCTTGTTCCCCATGAAGGTGATCAGCAACAGTGCCATTGGGGATGTACTCATAAACAAGTAGAAGCTCACGGCTTTGTCGGGAGGTGCAACCATAAAGCAAGACTAAATTTGGATGCCGTAGTTTGGTAAGAATTTCAACCTCATTCACGAAATGTTGGAGTCGCTTGTAGTTGTGGTCATAAAGTCTCTTCACTGCAACCTCTCGCCCGTCTTGCAGTTTACCTTGTGCAGAAAAATAAGGTATGAGCAATTAGTAACTTAATTGTTTCATGTTGTAATTAGAATGATACTTAAGTTCTCACCATAATAAACAGTTCCAAAACCTCCATCTCCTAGTTCATGCGAAGGGTCGAAATTTTTGGTGGCGTCTTCAAGCTCCATATAGGAAAAAACAACAACGCCGAAGAAGAAACTTCTGTCTTCACAGTTTGGAGATTCTTCCTTTGATAAAAAATACAAAAAAGGATTTTTCTTATAGCGACGTGAGGTTATGAACATGGCGGTAAAGAGCACTAGCATGAAGGCAGATCCAGCGAAAGCTAGAGTAAGAAATTGAAACAACTTCAGTTATATATTCTTTCATGTATGTGTGTAGTAATAATATATGTATGATTGGAGAGGTAAGTTACCTAGCTTCAGTATCACTTTTTTGTCTGCAGTAATCATATGACAAAAGATAAGTTATATACAGGACAATTAATTTATATAAGGGAATATATAAGGCGAAACAGAGAGGAATGAGGGGTAAAAAAAAGCCATTGATACCTTTTTTGGTTTCTGAACACCAAAAATTGTCATGGTTAGGACAGTCGCCTTTCTTGCGACAATCGTTACAGGAAGGTGACCAAAAAGAAATATAAAACTGAGAAGTGAGAAGAGAAAATATATCGGTGTAATCAGGTACTTCGCCATTTACCACTTGCACTCTCCCTGGAAGCTGTATTACTTCACAACTATTTGGGAGATCGCTTGGAACTGGCGTAGTGCTGATGGGATGCTTATAGTAGAAATTGTGATGTTTGCATTTGTTGTAGTTATTATAATTAGGTTGGTTAAAATAAGCATCAAGTTCTGTACTATGGTTGTGATGTTTTGGGCATTTAAAGAGAGTCATGAGAGGTGTGATTGAGATGGAAAACAAGTGAGGAGTTGGAGAAGTGAAATTATTCACAAGAGCCTCGCAGCTATTTGTATCTATAAGTTTTTTAAACGTAGCGTTTTGGATGCTGACGGAAGGACCACCAAAATACTTGTTCATAATCTCATAAGAGTGTCCTCCAAATTGAATACTCTCGTTACCCGGAGTACAGTTGACCTTGATCAAACCACATCGCGTATCAGTAGTATTGTAGAAAGGGAACCTGAACGGACCAAAATCTGGGCAACTGAAACTTTCTAGGCAGATAGGCTTAGATGTATAGACATATTTAGCTGAGCATAGAAAAGTTGGACATGATAGGAAAATGGACAGAAAAGTGACGACGAGGATCATTTCATATGCCCAATATGAGAGGTTTGACAAGTAGCCAACTTATAACGTGTGTTGAGACGGGTGTGTATTACTATCTTTTTTTTTTTTTTTTTTTTTTTTGCATGAGGTTTTGGAATAAAAGAGGGGAGCCTGAATTCTTATGTGAATATCATTCACAAACTCTTAACTTGTGCAGTCTTGAGTCTTCTATGAGATAGAGATCCCAGCACTTATATGTAAGATATCCACATTCACTAAAACCATCAAGATTGTTGACTTTGACTCTTTTCCATCCATTCATTCTACATCCATCAACACCCTCAAGACTTTGACTTTTCTTCCATTAATCCCTTGCCCCCTTTTATACGCCAACAGGGAGCATTTGGAAAGTTCTATGGTTTTTTTTTACTAAGTTACCAAAACCATCCTAGTGGTTTGGGCAAATATGCCACTTGAGTTCAAACTTTTAAAAATTGCTTGAACAGCTCCTGACTTTTGAGAAAATATGCCAAAACAGTTAAAGGACTTAACAAAGTTAATTTTTTGATGTTAAGTCAAGGACAATTTGGTCAAGTCACTTAAAAAATTGTCTTCTTTCCCATTGTCTTCTTCCCTGATCAGACCCACCACCACCACTACCCACAATCTCCTCCACCTTTCACCACCACCACCATCCACCCACCAACATAAAACAACCTGTCAGTGTAATAAAGAATAGTTATAATAAAAAAATATTGTCATGTTAAAGCCCAAGAGGCCAACGTCAAAGATAAATTAGCTTACAAAATAAACACTCCTTGTCAGTGTAAGTGTAAGTATACTGTATAATATTGTAGTATTGTGTAATTATCCTTATATTAGTTTTTAAACTTCTATGAATAGTGCCTACTCGAGTCGCTTTTCTCCACGCGTACCAACCCTTCTTCTCCACACTAAACCTAAGGTGGCATCTGTTCAGCACACACGAGTCCTTCACCGCCTCATATGTTCTTCTAACAGCTCTTTTACCCATTTGTCATTTGATCAAACACCTCTCTCTCTTTCTCTTTGTCTCTCTCTCTCTCGGTGCACCTCAGCCGGATACCTTCGGACCACCTCCTAACGATTGTTCTATCTCTCTCTCTCTCTCTTTCTCTCTGTTCCGGTGTTTCCGATTTGTGGGCCATTTGGTTGCTGTTTACATGTTGATCTGGTGTTCAGGTTTTCTCCAACTTACTTACTCTTGGCTATTATAATTTGTCACTCACTGATTATCTTTTCACATGTTAGCTTTCTCCTTTACTTTTGTTGGAAAACTTACATTGTAATAGTTGCACGCATTTTGTACATGAAACTCGCATGTATCAGAGTCTTTGTACTTGCTGTAGCAAATTCTAACAGAAAAGAAATCATAGACGTGAACCGGGCTTGTGTTTGACACAATTCCCTTATATTAGTTTTTAAACTTCTATGAATAGTGCCTACTCGAGTCGCTTTTCTCCACGCGTACCAACCCTTCTTCTCCACACTAAACCTAAGGTGGCATCTGTTCAGCACACACGAGTCCTTCACCGCCTCATATGTTCTTCTAACAGCTCTTTTACCCATTTGTCATTTGATCAAACACCTCTCTCTTTCTCTCTGTCTCTCTCTCTCGGTGCACCTCAGCCGGATACCTTCGGACCACCTCCTAACGATTGTTCTATCTCTCTCTCTCTCTTTCTCTCTGTTCCGGTGTTTCCGATTTGTGGGCCATTTGGTTGTTGTTTACATGTTGATCTGGTGTTCAGGTCTTCTCCAACTTACTTACTCTTGGCTATTATAATTTGTCACTCACTGATTATCTTTTCACATGTTAGCTTTCTCCTTTACTTTTGTTGGAAAACTTACATTGTAATAGTTGCACGCCTTTTGTACATGAAACTCGCATGTACCAGAGTCTTTGTACTTGCTGCAGCAAATTCTAACAGAAAAGAAATCATAGAAGTGAACCGGGCTTGTGTTTGACACAATTCCCTTAAACAGATTCGCGGTCTGTTCCCAGGGTACACCGGTTCTTTTATAGTGGTGGTGCACTACCGGACTATTCCACTTACGTGAAACATAATCAATGAAGGGCTGTTGTTGTATATGCGTTCTGTGTATGTATATGGGTTGCATCAGAACCTATGACTAGTGAATGTGTATATCTGTTGGTTGTGTTTTATCGAGTTTTATATTGTGTATCTTCTGCAAAAGACTATGCCTGCATTTTATAGACTCAACACACCAGGAGATGAAACTGAATAAATCTGCAGGAATGATGTTAATCAATCCGAGATTAATACCGATTAAACTCGTTTATTTCTCTATTAAACACAATTAACTGCAGTTGAAGACTATCAGTCTTCTTCTGGAAGCTCTTTTAATTACACATTAAAAACTAAAACGGGTAGCAAAAACCCGGATTTTTGGAGCTGCATTCTTGTGCGTAGGTCGTGCGGGCCTTGCGTTGGTTCAAGAATTTTCCTCGAACCAGAACCCATTTTTGCAACCCACCCTGCGCGCGCGGGTAGGTGCCCAAGCATAATGTCACTTGACATATGTTACTCCTTCCAATTTAGTTTCACCTTATAAACTCTTCCACTTTTCATCTCACAACCAATGTGGGATAACTCACATTCACACATCCAAACTCCAACAAACCCCCACATGAATGGGAGTTGTTCACAGAAACAACCAAACAACCTCATTCCGACTAAATTTCAACAGTTGAGTTTTGCATATGATAGGTAGGTGTGACCCTTTGAACCTTCGCTCATGAAACGCACTTAGCCCATTGGCTCTGAGTAGACAGCAATGTCTTTGAACTCGTTTGCCGTTTTTGTAGACAACAATACGCTTCACACACTCACCCTGACAACGTCAAGTCCTCATAGTTATGTCTGTTATGGTCATAGACACGTGCCTGGTTCTGCGAGAGCTCTTTGGTGTTATGCCCCAACAATACCCTTCGAAGCGACCCCACTTCTCTCTCACATAGGTGATTCACTAGGACTGGTTACCTCAGTCGAATCATTAAAAGCCATAAGCTTAGCCCCAAACTTGTCACTTTTAGGAATGGACTAGGAAGCTTACCAAATTCCTATGGCAAACTCCCTTTTTAAAGTGTAGGGTTTATAGCAACTCTTCCCCCCATAGTGACTTCACCTGTTCATACAATTAGGTTGTCCTATTGAACTCAGATCTTAGGATCTCCAGTCAGCTGAGTTAGGTTTCCTTCGCATAAACTTAGTCTTTCATGGACTGAATTCCCATGTACGACTTCTGAACTAACTCTCTGCTTAAGCCTTCTGTTAGCAGATCCGCGATGTTATCCTTTGACTTCTCATAGTCAACAGTGATAACTCCTATAGAGATTAGTTGTCGTACCGTATTATGCCTACGTCTTATATACATGTTCTTACTGATACACATTGTGATATGAGCTCTGCCAAGTACCGATTGGCTATCACAACGTCATTAGGCCGATGCCGGCTTCGGCCACCTAGGTATATATTTAACAAATTAACGTAGCTATTCTGCCTATTCATCCTCTAAAGCGATGAATTTTGATTCCATCGTGGATCTAGTAATAACCGTTTGCTTAGATGATTTCCACGTTATCGTAGCACCTTAAGTGTGAATACATACCCACTCGTTGCCTTGGAATCATTCGTGTCAGATATCCAATTCACATCACAGTAACCTTTCAATAACTGCTGAATATCTTTTATATTGCAGCCCGTAGTCTCGTATGTATCTTAAGTACCGAAGCAACCGTGTCACGCAATTCCAATTAATTGAACTTGGGTTGATCGTGTATCTACTTAGCTTGCTGCTAAGTCTGGTCTGGTACACTTCATCTGATACATCAGACTGCCAATTATTCTTGAGTACTCTAATTGGTTAACAGGCTCACCTCGATTCTTAGCTAGATGTTGACTCGTGTCAATGAGAGTTCTAGCCATATTAGAGTCATTTCCATTGAACTTCTCAAGAATAGGATGACTTATAACAAGTACATTCTGGGTTTGTGTGATTTGTACTTCCCAAAAAAACATCCGTTCATATCAAACCTTTTATATTCAAATGCAAGTCACCTCCACACTTATGTGTTTATTGGATAACTACCAAATGGGGGTGATGAAAGTTTTTTCCTTTCATATGTAGTTTGAAAACTTCTCAAGTACCATTTTTACATCCTTACGGATTGTTTCTTAAATGCCCCCCCCCCCCCACATTGCTTGCATTTTGATTAAGTTCGAGTAATATCACTCATGATGACATTAGACACCGGCGATAAGATAGCGACTATCTATATCTTTGTGTTATTGAGGTCATCCCATTATATTACTCAACCCATATTTCTCACATGAACCTTTTTCTGAGCTATATGAGTTCTCCTCATATTAAGCTAAATAGTATCATAACCAATGAACTATATATTCGATCCTTTCAAGTCATCCTTTTAATGACTTATAGTTGTTTTTACGAAATTCATTCTTATGTCGTCACATATGTTTGAATGTTCAAAGTTAATTTATTCTCCGTGGAGCATCTAAATTAACAAGTATTAGTCTAGCATGCTTTAGACTACAAATACTTAGCATGTGAATAGAAGATGCCTCATTCTGATTCTTCATAACCTTAAGAGATAACTCACTTTCTCTTCCTAATCATTAACTTTTTTGGATCATCGGGTCATAATGATGTAGCCATTATCTTTTTACCTTTTTTAAACCCATGTAACCAACTCTTCCTACGACATAAAAACCAGATCCGTGTCATACAAAACTGGCGGCTTACATGGTTGCTCGTTCGATACATGTGAGTTGTGTGGTTGCACTTCTAAGACCATATTCATTGTATTGATTGTTTTCTAATACGTACGCATGTTCACCACCATGTTCGTTGTACTGATTGTTTTCCGGTACATAGGAAGGTTCACAATCGTGTTCATAGTACTGATTGTTTTCTGGTACGTACGAAGGTTCAACATGGGGTTTGTAGCACAGGGCCGTCTCTAAGAATCTCCGAAACGTTCTGGGCCTAGGGCGACTAAAAAAATCGGGCCCTTATAAAATTCAAGTTTTAACTTTCAATTTTCAAATTTGAGTAATTAAAATTTCAACATTTAATTATCAAACATCAATACCTAGAATATATTATATTGAAAAATAAAGAAATGTTGGTCTTCTTCTTTAAATGCATTGATATACAAAAATTAAATACATGAAGTGGGATTTGAACTCAAGTTCTTTATCTTGAAATATAATTCACTAACCAATTCACCTACCTATGCTTTGTTATCATTTCCTACACCATAATAATTTAAATACACTTTATAAATAATATACATTTTAAATTTTTAAAATTTCGTGCATCCCGGGAGTTTGGGCCTTGGGCTGTCGCCCACCCCGCCCATGCCCAAAACCGGGCCTGTTGTAGCACACTTGTTCAGGTCTGGTAGCAATGGTTCTTTGTAATCAAACACAACCTCTTCCTCGTGAGGATCATTACATCTTCTTTCGTAAAAATCAGAAATAGTTGTGTCGTAAGAATCAAGGTCGTAAACGTTTGATTCCTGATATAATTATATAACCAAGACATGCTTGAAAAGAATAAAAAACACATGAATGAAAAAAAAGGCAACAAAGAAAACGATGGTCCGTTAATGTGTCGAAGTAGAAGAGAAAGAAGAAGAAAATGGGAACCACTAATCCAACGTTAGCTACGCCTCGTATTGGTCTATACAAGACGTATAGGATACCACGTGGTATCAAGCCAATCATTGTCCCTTTCAGTCAGACTATAGGTCACGTGAAACCTTATACATCTCGTATTGACCTATACGAGATGTATAGGGGTCAAATACTTGTCTTTATCCAAGCATGTGGGAAATTATGGAAGGAATACGCCTTGTATTGACCGATACGAGGCGTATTCAGGGTGTGTCTTTGGGTGTCTAAATATTATGAGCCTTAATTTAACTGGTAAAAATGTCTATATTGAATCGTGTATTTAGTCTTCTTTATTTTTTTTTAAATTAATGAAATGTTATTTATGATTCTTATATAACTTTTTAATTAAAATAAATTAATTTTTTATCTAGCTAAATAATTACAAATATTAGTTTAGGGATCTTCCGGGCTGTTTAAGGATGGATGCCACGTACTTTGGAGATGTTTAGGGAAACTCTAATGTAACATGATGCAAATGGAAAACCTTAACAATATTTAGACCATCCACAATAAAATATATCAAAAACACCTAAACTAAAAACATTTCCAGCCAACTAACCTAAAAAGCATTGATCATTTTAAAAGACATTGGATCCCTTTGATAGCAAGAATCTCTCCTAGCCATAGTCGATGTGAAATTTTCTTAAGTTGTTACAATGGTCCATATTAATCTTGGTATTGTTACAATTCTACGTACTCTGACTGAGATGTTTTAGAATACATAAGTGAGAGGAATTTGAAACTTTAAAGGTCCTAAAGTTAAATTGTTACTCATACGATTTTCATTGACAATCTATATCTCCATTGCTACTTAGCCTAGTTGATGCACTTTGCCATTCACTAGTGACGGAGACAGGCATAGGCGGATTCGCTGTTTCCAAATCTTTGATATCGTCACCAGCATCTATTCTTCTCTCTGCTTGAAATTCCATCAACACATCCAACACCTCGTTCATTGTAGGCCTCATCTCGGAATCAAACTGTATGCATCGAAAAGCCAACTTTGCTACTGATATGATCATGTTCTTGATTTCAGGATTTGCATTGAATCCTAATACCGGGTCGATTAGTTGATCAAATTCAGATCTTTTGATCTTGTTTAAAGCAAAGTTAGCCAAACTAATATCATCTTGGGACCTGTTTAAATCAAGAGGTGCCATAGATGATATTAGTTCAATCAAGACAACTCCAAAGCTATAAACATCGCTCTTATCTGTTAACTGATAACGTTGGTTATATTGGGGATCCAAGTATCCTGGAGTTCCTTGAGGAGCTGTTGACACATGAGTGACATTATTCGGTATGAGCCTTGAGAGACCAAAGTCTGCTACCTTGACACAAAAATTTTGATCAAGGAGAATGTTGTTTGTCTTCACATCGCGGTGTATGATCTCAGAGGCATGGAGATACGCTAGTGCACTAGCGGTTTCAATGGCGATTTTCATACGTACTGGCCATGTTAGTAGGCTTGGATTTGCTTTTTCCCCATGGAGGTGATCAGCAATGGTGCCGTTGGGAATGTACTCATAAACAAGTAGAAGCTCTCGGCTTTGTCTAGAGGTGCAACCATAAAGCAAAACCAAATGTGGATGCCGTAATTTGGTGAGAATTTCAACCTCATTCATGAAATGTTGGGAGTCGCTTGTAGTTGTTGTCATAAAGTTTCTTCACTGCAACCTCTCGCCCGTCTTGCAGTTTACCTTGTTAAGAAAAAAGAAGGTATTAACAACTCAAAGTGGTAGTAGGATTTTGTTAGCAAGTCGAGTGTGTTATATGGTTATTAGTGACCTCAACCGTTTCATGTTGTAATCAAAATAATAAGTTCTCACCATAATAAACCGCTCCGAAACCTCCATCTCCTAGTTCATGAGAAGGGTCAAAATTTTTGGTGGCATCTTCAAGCTCGGTGTAGGAGAAAATGAAAACGCCAAAGAAGCGACTTCCATCTTCAGGGTTTGGAGATCTATCCTTTGATAAAAAGTATGAAAAAATATTGTTCTTATAGCGACGTATGAAAATGGCAGCAGAGAGCAGAAGGAGGAAGATAAACGCAGATCCGGTGAGAACTATAGAGAAAGAAAATGCTACTTCAGGTACAAATCTTTTTTATGTATGTGTGTATAGCAATATGATTGGAGATTTAAGTTACCTAGGATTAGTATTAGCTTTTCATCATGTTTTCCTGCAGTAGTCAAACCACAAAAGATAAGTTATATATAGGACAGTAAATTCGTCCCAGGTTTATGCTGACATATCCGCTAATTCGAGAATAAGAAGAGACATAGAGGAAAAAGAAGCTGTGAATACCCTTATTGGCATCTAAACACTCAAATTTTCCTTGGCTGCCACCACGACGACAGTTGTCTTGTTTGAGACACTCATTACATGAAGGTGCCCAGAAGATAATAATAAACTGAGAATGGAGAAGAGAAAATACATCGGTGTAATTAACAGGTACTTTTCCATTTACAATTTTCCGTCTCGTTGGCAAGCTTATTACTTCACAATTATGTGGGAGATCAGCGGGAACTGTTGCATTGCTGAACGGACGCTTATAGTAGAAATTGTGATGTTTGCATAAGTTGTAGCTATAATATGTCGGTTGGTCAAAATAAACGTCCGTTTTTGCATCATACTCAGGATCTTTTGTGCATTTGAAGAGAGTCATACGAGGTTTAATCGAAATGGAAAACAACTGAGGAGTTGGAGAAGTAAAATTATTCACAAGAGCCTCACAATTTTTTGTTTTTATAAGTTGTTGAAACGTGCTGTTTTGGATGTTTACGGCAGGACCCTGAGAATTTTTGGCAGCAATCTTATACGAGTGTCCTCCTAATTGAATACTCTGATTACTCGAAGTACAGTTAACCTTGATTAAACCGCATCGAGTATCAGTAGTATTGTAAAAAGGGAACCTGAAGGGGCCAAAATCTGGGCAGCTGAAACTATCCGGGCAGACAGGCTTAGATGTATTGACATATGTAGCAGCAACACATAGAAGAGGTGAAAGCCATAGCGATAGAATAACGGACACAAAAGTGATGACGAGAATCATTTCAAGCCAACTTATAAGGTGTATATGTTATTGGAACGGTTGGCTAACATTAATAACAAGTTTTATAATTCACAAACTCAAATTTTCATGTTGTTATATATAGAATACCTGTTACTTTCACAATGTTTTCAACATTAGCTAACAGTTTTTTAACGACATATAACACGATTCAATATTTTGACTTTCTGCTTTACTCATTCCACATATTCGGTAACACCGTCATGGCTTTTGACTTTCCTTCATTCAATTAATTATTATTTGCCCATTTTGAAACGGCAAAATGACACTTTGGATTTTTTTTTCTTTTTTTAGCAATTTATCCATGTGTACTAGTCTCCGCTTACCACACATGAAGAAAATTCATTTGTTCTACTCTTGGATAAAACCTAAGGGCTTTCATTATTTTTAGGTTACGTTAAAAAGCTTTAGCAAATGTTTTTAATTAGTTGTCTAGGCAAGGTTTTTTCCTTTTTCTTAACGGCCAACAAATAAAAGTCCGGCTACCCGAGGTAACCCAATGGCAAAAGATAACCCCATACGTGATATGTTGATGAAAACACCTTGTTAAAGTGCTAGTTTTGCATATATTTTAGTGTTTGATCGGTACATTTTATGTGCACTTTATTTGATAATAGTTCTAATAAAAATGCATTGATTTTAGTATAAAATATATTATTTTAGTCGGGCTGTATATTTTATAAGGTATATAAAAGAAGGTATATAAAAGAAAAGTGAGGATAAAAGAAAAGAAATTTAAGAATTCAAACAAATATTTTTTTCTGGTTAAATAAAAAAAAATGATTACAATTGTTTTTCTTGAAAGCTACGTGAAAGAAAATATAAATATATAGATCGAATTATTTATTTGAGTTATTGATCTTATTCACGGATTAATGTTGGCATTTGGACCTAAATGGAATTATGAAAGTGGACTTCAACTTAAAAGTTATGGGACTGCAAATATAACATGATATGGGCTGCATATACGAAGGAGATCAGAAGAAAACAAGCAAGTTTAGAATGAATAGATGTTATATAATGCATATTGATGATTTGTAGGTTAAGCAAACAAAGTGGGAATGGAAGACAGTCGAATAAAAAGGAAAAGAGGGCAAAGCAAATACCATCATGGCATCATGGATGATCGATCATAACTCTACAATGTTCAATTCTTTCACCTTATAGTTACCTTTGAACAAACGATAAACATAGGATTTGGACCTTTGGTACATCATACGTGACCACCATAGATATCTACAGTTGCCTAACGTATAAGGTGGTGAAACAGAAACAAAATATGACAACTACTCAAACCGAAAAGAAGAAAAACACATCACTTTTGCATATAGTTGCAACCCCAACAGTAATGACTGCCAACCTCTGACAGCAAATATGAAATGGTCAATATAAGACCATGTGTAGTGGGGGGCTTTATATTTAAGGTCCCCCTCTGTGATTGGTCCACGTGACGGCTGAGTCAATATGGGGCTTTAATTCAAAATGGGGTGTAATGAAGGGGCGTTGTTTTGTTCAAAAATTACCTAGTAGAAATAATTTTGTATTCCAAATTAGTAAAAGTGAGGTAGAGTGCTAAATGTGTGAAATATAGTAAAAACTTAGTGTTATTTCGAAGATGACAGTTTATTATAATAGAAATAACAATATGACAACTATGCTCAGGGTGGCAAGGAAATTGGTCAGGATGCGCAGTTATATCCTGAGGATGTAACTGTCTGACAGAAGGATAAAATAGGCAAAGATCAATGAATGTAAATGTAATGCAACAAGAGAACAATACTCGATGTATGAGGAAAGCCCTTGATCAGTAGATGATCGCCGGCACAAAACCTCGGGAGGAGTCTAAGCCCCTGCCTTGTTTGTTAATAGAGAGAATTACACATATTGTCCTTTAGTTATACATGAAATTGCATGCTATGTCCTTTTTGGATATTTTTGACTCCTTATGTCCTTTGTTTTATACACTTGTTACACCCTATGTCCTTTAGGCCAAACCAAGTTAAAAAACTCAGTTAACTTGCTCACGTGCCCCTCAC
The DNA here is from genome assembly GCA_032199755.1 of Ambrosia artemisiifolia. Classification (NCBI taxonomy): domain Eukaryota; kingdom Viridiplantae; phylum Streptophyta; class Magnoliopsida; order Asterales; family Asteraceae; genus Ambrosia; species Ambrosia artemisiifolia. The sequence continues at coordinate 42,873,890 of CM063516.1, read as the reverse complement.
GTGAGGGGCAAACCTGTCTTTTCACCTTAAAACATGATAAAACTTAAAAAAAAACTTTCAACAATCTTCAACAATCAGACAAACATGATAACCACCACCACTGATGGACGGGGTAAATCATGGTGTTTAAGATGCTTAATTATGGGGTTTTATTGTCGTTTGAGCGTTTATATGCTTTGAATGTGATAACTACGCAACTTTGTTTGATTGTAGGTTAAATGGCATAATTGGATGGATTTGGAGGCTTAAACGTGGTTGAGGTTGAGTTTGGATGGTGAACCGAAGATGTGGAAGTGTTCGGGACGTTTTGTATGGCTAAATGAAGTTAAAGAGGAATTTTGGATAAGCCAAAAACACCCGAGTGGGATAATAATAATAATAATAATAATAATAATAATAATAATAATAATATTAATAATAATAATCTATATATATATATATAAAAGAAAGCATATATGCTCATTGAGAGTGCCACGTGGCTTAATAATTGAGTGTTTTTGGTGTTTTTGAGTATTTTTCTAAATTTATCTCTCTATCTCTTAATTCTCAATTACTAAAATTAAATTGAGTTATTTTAGGAAAAAAAGAATTTAAAAACAAATTTAAATTTTTCTCTCTTATATTCCTCCCATAATTTTTAAACATAAATATCTTTTATATTCGAGATTTTTTAAATAAAAAAATTACACCAAATTAACGAGCGTTTTATTATCTTTCCAACGAGTACCATAGTGCTATATAAAAACGAAAAAAAACGACTATTTTTTGTGGGGTTATATTCATACAGAAAAAAACACAAAGTGTTCAGGTTATTCATTAATCAAATTGTAACATATTTTAATTTACGTGAAGATGATTATATGTTGAAGGTTATCCTTTTAATACTTTATTATGTTTAATATGGTTTATGCTTTTTATTTTTTTAACTTTTTAAATAAATGTTTTTTAATTAAGATTGATTATGTTTAAGTTATTTACTCTTTTCGTGATTTAAGTTTTCTTTTTTTTTTATCATTTTTTATTAAATCATATTAAATTTTTCAACCCCGGGACCTTCCCGGGGTAATCGGCTAGTAATAATAATAAAACTAACGTAGTGAAGAATGAAAGATTGAAAAGAAAGAAAATAATGAAAGAAAGAAAGAAGTGATTTAATGGCAAAAAGGCACGAGTAGAATTCAAACAACAAAATGGTCCAGTTATCGATGGCCATAGGGCCTTGTACCCCAACCGTGTAGCAGCTAATAATCAGCCTTGGAGCAGAATCTAACAGCCGTAAGGCCTGAGGATCCAGCAGTAAGCTACTACGGTCATTCCCCTATTTTTTGGAAAGTTGTTTGTCAAGATATAAAAGAAAAAAAACCTTAACCTAGTGGGAGGCCAGCCACCAAGGGACGAAAATAAGCAATCTTTTGGAGCATCTTGTAGCTACAATCATCATTCTTTATCATCATTCATCAATACTTTCGATTTCAATCATCATGTTCGGTATTATCATTCAAACTTTTGATTCGTTTCTTGTAACCATGAGCGGCTAAACATCTTGTAATCACCTCCGGGTGTATGGTTTAATTGTGAAACTTGAACTCTTGTTTGATTTGGTTTATGGATTGTTTTTCATTTAGTTGAAGAATGTTTGTGGTTTTTATCATTTAAATAAGTCACTTGTGTTCAATTGCTTATCTCTTTATCATTCACATTCGGTTTCCTTGCATCGTGAGTAGTTTGATAATTGGGAGGGTAAGTGATACTTGTGGGTTGGTAATTGAATTGTACAGGTTATTATTAAAAACTTGTGTTTGGTTATCACTTGATTTGAACCGTCCAACAAAACTATGTCTATGTAGTATCCAATCATTTAAACAATAGTAGGGTGGATCATTAACCGGAAGCCTGGAGGGGATTACTTCTTTAATATAATTGTTTACAACTTCTTAGATTCATTTTATTAAAATTCCAAAACAAATAACAAATCAAGTAGGCGTTAATTTTATTAGTTAAGTTACAAAACTATTCTTTCCACCAATTCCTTGTGGAGACGACTTGACTTTCACTATACTACTTATTTTTATATTTTTGACCGACCCAACGACATCGATCAAATGGCGCCGTTGCCGGGGAGCTAGTGCGCTTAGTATTACATTGCTTGTTTGTTTGTTTTTTTTATTTATTGTTTTGAAAACAAAAATAGAAAATCTTAAAAAAAATATGTATACAAGTGATTTTTAATTTTTAGTAGATTTCACTTTGGGTATTCTAGCTTTCTGTGCAGGAATTTTCTTTTACAGATAATAGAAGCTCAAAAGTTTTGACCATGTATGCAAATCGCTATACATGTGAATATTGTGGGGATCCACGCCACGCATTGGAAGATTGCCTAGAACGTTGGAAGTATCAGGAGACGTTAAGAAGATATAATGAAGATTATGAAAGATGGGAGAACACTCCGATCTTTTGTTATGACGACTTTGTTCTTGCTCCAAAATTCAAAGATTACCAAGCACTAGTTGATGAAGAATATGAGCATGTTGAAAATACACGCTCATACTCTTCATACTATGAACCACCTCCACCACCGAGTTCTCAGGATTACTATCATTGTGAGGAAAATTTGTATTATAATACTTATGATCCTAACATGTCATGTTTTTCTAATTATCAGGAGGAATATGATAACAATGAGCATTTTGAAGATTATGATGATTATCAACCGGAGATGACACAGTACCTGAGTGACCGGTGTGAGTATGATGATTGTTACTATGAATACTCTACACCGGCATGCACAAATCGGTACCCATGTTATCAAACGAATTGTTGTGAATGCTCAAATCAACAACTTCAGTCAAAGGAAAGTAGTTTTGACGAGATTTTTAGGAGAGTGCGACTTTCTAAAGTCGAAAAAGAATTAGCACTACCTAATAAATCTAAAGAAGATCGGTTAAAATTGTTGAGTTACAAGTACGATCTTCTAAGTAAGGAAAGAGAAAAAGATAAGGCTTATTCCGTCTTAACAACGATTGAAAAAAGTCAAGCAAAACAAAGATGGCTACTCTCACACATTGAGGAGGAGGTTGTTGAGGTTAATACCACACCGACCCCTCAAGTGGTTGAAGATGTAGAAATTGAATCCACCATGGCTGAAGAAGAGGTTCCAAGTCTTCCTAAACAAGAAAATGTTTGTTTAAATCGTGATGAAGACACGGTCCCTCAAGAAGAACTAGTGATCTTGGTACCTAAGGTTAGGAAGGTTGGCTTGCACGACTTTGGGCAAGTTATTTTGAAGCGGATCCACAATCGCTACATGCCGTGCATGAAAAAGCAAGTCTGAATATGGCATGTTAATTACCGAGCCTACATTGGGAATGCGGTGGGCAAATGTTCTTTGAGACCACCATGAATGAACATCAGGTATGATTTTTGTATATTTTGTATATTTATATATTTTATTTTTTTATTTTTATTGTTATTGTTATTTTCAAGTGTGTTCGAGTCAGTTTTATTTTTGTTGGAGTCATGGGATTGCTTGTTATGATTTGAACTGCAAGAATGGATTGCCCCGCCCGTACTCAATCTCCATTCGGGCGGTGACAATCTGGAAATCACTAATGTTTGCAGGTATCCCGATTTGTTTGTTTTGTTTTTTTTTTCTTTTGAGTCTTAGTTTCAGGTTTTTTTTATCGGTCGCGAAAGAAATGCTATACGGTCGATTGGGAGGAACTTCATAGACTCATACGCATATTGCTTATCCAGGGAAGTTGTTCCTTTTAATGTTGTATTTTAATTTTATTTCTGCTTTATTTTATTCCTAGCTCAAATTGAGGACAATGTGTCGTTCAAGTGTGGGGGTGGGGAAATTTCATTTTTATTTATTTTTGAGCGTTTAAAAAATTAAATAAATAATTAAAAAAATTAAAAAAAATGAGAAAATGTCTTGAACTATTCCTAAAAAGCATTCTAATCAGACATAAAACAGCTCTTTCGGTACCTACCAGTTGTTTCTTGATTGTTTTGGCAATAGATCCTTAGTCATGGTCTAATTTGTGGAAAAGTAGTATGAACCGTTTTCAGCAGGTATTTTTAAGAAAAAAAAAAGTTTAGAATTGCCTGACTAGGTTTAACAAGCTATTGGTGATAAATGCATGCACACATCGGTAACCCATTTCCCCACTTTTGTGAGATCTTGAGCCTACTAGTTGATATACTGATTTATATACATTTTCGTTTGCTGAGAGTAGGCCAAATGTTTCTTTGTTGTAGAACTTGTGTGATTTGATACATGCTGAGATTGTAGACTAGATATGCACGTAGATGACAAAGGCGATTTAGGATTACCTTTTTTGTTTGACACCTTTTATTTGTTTTGTGTTAACCGGTTTACCCAAAAATATTACCATTAGTAGCCAACTTTGAGCCTTATACCCTTTCGTTTGCTAAACCACATAATCACCAAATAAACCAGTACCTTTATCAAGTGTTGATGACATCCAAAGTGTTAAGTGATTGTATTTATGTTAGAAAAAAATATATGTGAAAAAAAAAATCAAAAAAAAATCAGAAAAATACAAAAAAAAAAAAAGATGTTGCTTGTTATGGTTAATTATGACCAAAGTTGTGTTTAGTTATGTGTATTATGAATAAGGATTGTCAATCAATTTGGTTACATCATTTTTATTTTAGCCACTTCTAGCCAAATCTATCATACCTTTACCCTAAGCCCAAAACCAGTAAGTCCTTTAGATATGTGCATTGTCTATAGTTGAGGTGTGATTGTTATACAAGTCTATGATAACAGAGTTGCATACTTGGTTCTTGAGTGATTCATACTAGCACATTACATGCTAGTCCAGATATTAAACCGAGTGGAGTGAAAAATTGTGAGGGGTGTGTTGCATGGAAATAAAACCGAAAGCATGTTAGGCTTAGTCGGGTTAGTTCTGTTTTTAAATGGAAATCAATTTGATTTGCTGAATTAACAAATCTAATGCTGATCTGTAAATGGGGTATGACTTTGGACCTTAGCTAAGGTATGATGGGGCGACTGGGGTGCTAATCTGTGATAATGTGTTGAGTAGAGTGAAAATAATTTTTTCGAGACGAAAAAAGATAAGTGTGAGGGTGTGATGTGTTTGTGAAAACACCTTGTTAATGTATTAGTTTTGTATATATTTTAGCGTTTGATCGATGCATTTTAGGTACATTTTATTGAATATTAATTATAACATGATCGCATCAATATTGATACAAAGTATAATAAATAGTTTAGTAATTTGATAAAACTAAATTACATGGTGAGTTTCTTATGGTATATAAAAGGAAATCTAATAAAATCTATATTGTTTTCATTCTTTTGCAGGAAACTCACACGTAGGGGTCCGGTTAGAACCGACGGGTCCGGTTAAGAACCGTTAGAACCGTTTTGAATTAAATTAAATATTTAAATATTCTATTATTAATTTGAAATAGAATGTGCTGTTTCCTTCTTTACAGTTCTTAATTACACTTTTAAATTGTTTTACTTGGTAGGAATGTAGAGTATTGCCTTATGTGATGGTCAGCAGTCAGCACAGCTTGTGCTGACCCGTTTAATCTATATAAAAAGAATGATCTGATCCGAACAAAACATATTTTGATACGTAAACTGCTATACTTTTAGTAACCATGGTTAACACAAACTATTGATAATTTTTTTAAGAAAAATCATTGTTTTTGTTTATTTTTTTATTTAATTGTTAATGTGAATTTTAGGATTTTATTGACAACCGATTCCGGTCTAGAACCGTTTCATGAGAACCGTTTCACCCGGTTCTGGAACCGAACCTTTTAGTAATTATCGGTTCCGGTTCCGGTTCTCATATTTTGGAATAAACAGTTCGCGGTTCGGTTCGGTTCGGTTCGGTCCGGTTCTGAACCGTTGCACAGCCCTACTCACACGGGACTTTTGGACTTTGTATGGATATTTGGATTTAAAATAGGCTTTGACAATAGGCCTTATTGGACCGAAGGAAAGAAGAAAAGAAAAAATCCATATTGAGCTTCAAGAGCCCATAAAAAATATGATGGGGAATAAAAAGAAACGTGGACAGTAGGTTTCAGAGGATATTGACTGACGGCATAGCGGAGGATCGCATAATTAATTTCGAAGGCAGCAGCCTTTTGGCTGCCTAAGTTCGCACAATAGAAGGCACAAAGGGAAAGAAGATGGAGGTTTCTACTATAACCATGAGCGGTTAAGTCATACGTGATTTCCTTCGGGTGAATATTTGTATTGATTTCGTATTCTGAACTCGTTTTAATTATGTGTGAACTAGTATTTTTACTACTTGTGTTGGATTGAATAAACCTTGCTTATATTTGAACCAATTTATCTATTAACTGTGATTTCTGGCATCATAGGGAGGTTGGTTGATATTTGTATAGGAATAATTAGGCGTACGATTTACGTTGAAAACATGTCCCTAGTTATTATTTCAATCTGAATAGTTATTGTGACAGGATAGCTAGTTATTGTGACAGGATAACCAAGGCCATGTCTATGTGGTGTTCTTGTAGTTAAATCGAATAGGTTGCAAGATTATACAAATTGGATCCCGGGTGGAAGTTACATTTATATTTATTATTTATTTAGATTATTTTGTTATCATTTCAACATTCTTATAACAAGCTTCGTAATTGTATTTTTTATATTTACTTTGGTAACTAGCTTAGACAAATAAATAACCATTGTGACGCTAACCACATGCTCCTCGTGGATTCGATATTCCCTACTTACCCTGGCTACCTAGGTTAATTAGGTTTTGTATGACCCTTGACGACAGACGGTCATCAACCACCTCCTCCATACCTATCTCCACCACCTCCCCACCGTCGAACCATCGCCGGACCACCACCACCTCCCCACCGTCGAACCATCAACCACCACCAAACCCCTCATTTAGATCCACCCAACCACCATTTGAACCACCATTCGAACCCCTCATCAGATCCACCCCAAACCCCCACAACAACCACCCAAACCCCTCTGCAAAACACCCACAACAACCACCCCAAACCCCTCTGCAAAACACCCACAACAACCACCCCAAACCACCTCTGAAACCCACCTTCGTCAACACCACAGCCCCCCTCCTCTGCAAAACACCCTCAACGACCACCATCAACGACCGTCAAACACCCACCACCAAAAAACCACCGCCGTCCCCCTGCCACCATCACCGTCCTCCGCCGTCCCCTCCCCCCTGCCACCACCGCTACATTAAAAAAACCATGGGAACTTTGAAGTATAGAGAGAATTACACAGGTAGTCTGAATCAAGAAAAGGGGGTTTTACCTAGTTGTTCAGGTCTGATCCCGATCCGAACCCACTGTACTCGATTCCCGGTCACCTCTGCACCTTCCTGCTTCTGAATCCACAGGCGTCGTCGGAATCACTCTGTCACCGCCCTGCTTCGTCTCTCTCTCTCTCTCTCTCTCTCCTTCTCTAATCCTCTGCTTCTCTCTCCTCTTCTCTAATAAACAGTAACGCGGTGGGGGTGGGGTTCGACCACCGGAGAACCACCGTCGGCGGTGGTGAGAGTCCCTCCGGCTCCTCCTCCTTTCTCGGCTCCTCTCCTCTCTTTAGGTATTTTATCAGAATTCAGGAGTGTGTGTTTGTGTGTGTGTGTTTTAGAGAGAGAGGGGTGAGAGATAAAGTGTTATTATTATTATTATTATTACACAGATTGTTCTTCATTGAGGGTGAAAAGACAGGATTGCCCCTCACGTGAGGGGCACGTGAGCAAGTTAACTGAGTTATTTAACTTGGTTTGGCCTAAAGGACATAGGGTGTAACAAGTGTATAAAACAAAGGACATAAGGAGTCAAAATTTTCCAAAAAGGACATAGGATGCAATTTCATGTATAACTAAAGGACAATTTGTGTAATTCTCTCTTGTTAATATTAATAAGGTAAAAATATGTACAACTTTGGATAGGTGATGAACGAGTATCTAAGATTACAATATGAGTGTTGTGTGTGTGTAAGAGCAAGGTTTTGAAAACCGGACCGGCCGGTTCAACCGGTCGGACCGGGTTCCGGAGGTGAGGGCGGTCCGGGTCGAGACAAAGGATCGGGTATGCATTGAACCGTCCGTTTGGACTGGGACCCGGGCGGTCGGACCGAGAACCGCTTGGATTGGACCGGACCGCTTGCTACTTTACCCTCTTCAGTTCTTCAGTCTTCACAAGTTCACAGCCACCCTCCGGCCGACCAACCTTTCTTAGCAAAGTTATCCAAAATCTGATAACTATTTTAAGTTTGACCTTTAATATTTTTGATATAGTAGCTGAAGTGGAGAGAGAAGTGAAAAAAGTTTAGATTTGATTTCAATATCTGATTTAGACTTGCATCCATGAGAGAGCCGGAGTAAATGTGTGGTAGGTGGTTACTGATGATAAAACGTGAAGAAGATGAGTAGTAAAGTAGGGTTTGCTTCTTTATATGTATTTAGGGGTTTTTTTATGTTGTTTTTGGGCCTTTTTAGATTTAAGCCCAACATACAAATTTTATTACCTATTGTTTGTATTCACGATGGAGTACAAGAGTGAAAGTAGGATACTATATATTAATTATTTGGGTATGGATTTTTAGTAGTACACAGAAATGAAAATCCCATACCCAAGGGTTTCATTTTGTGTTTTTTATGATTTTTTTGTATTTTTATGGGGTTTTTTGAATTTTAATGAATTTTTATAATTTTTGAATTTTATATATATTTTTTATAATATTTATAGCGTTACCCGGTTCTTAAATCCGGTTGGACTGGTCCGACCAGTGGACCGGTAAGTAGGCCGGTTCGACATCCGGTCCGGTTCTGAAAACCTTGGTAGAGAGAGTATCAGGTGTTCTAAGTGTCAATCAAGTGAGAAGAAGTGTCCTAGACTCGTTTAATCACCCCCTTTATATAGTTACAAGTGAATAATGAAAATCCCATGATATCCACCTATATTAATGAGTCTCTTGACTGTTTCCAGCTGTCTTTGAAGAGTGTTTAACCAATATAGACGTTGGTTAACCGTTTCATTATTTCTCGCCTCTCATTAATGCTCGTCACCTTTGACCTATTCTTTAGTGTTGGACTTGGCTTGCAAGTATAACATCATCATCCTTGAATTCTTTGACTGGATGTTATAATATAGACGTTGGAGAGGAGTTATGAATCTATATTATAGCTTAGTTGTACCTGCAATTATGTCATATAAAGATAATTCGTTAGTCCATCATCAGGATGTGCACATGCTGAAATATAGTCGCATCCTGAAGTCTGTTAAGTCCTTCAGCATCCCGAGGATGTTACTCATAGAATATGAGGTAAAATCATCCTGCATTCATATAACAATAAGATAGTTAGTTTATCCTCAGAATGTGCATAAGATAATATTTAGTGTCATCCTGAATCATGTTCTGCCTGTAGTATCCTGAGCAGAGGCGGAGCCAGGATTTCATGATAAGGGGGGCTTAGATTATTGGTGTGAGCGTTAAGGGGGGCTTGATGCAATTTTATTGAATTTTAACCTTAAAAACAGGGGGGCTTGATACAATTTTATTGAATTTTTACCTTAAAAACTTAACAAATTTGGGCCATTGGGGGGGGGGGGGGGGGCTTGATACCCCTCAGTCCCCCCCCCCCTAACTTCTCCTCTGATCCTGAGGATGTCACATAGAAAATATAGGTTAGTTCTATCGTGAAGATTTCACCACCAACAGACGTTAAATTTAAGGCCCCACTGGCCCCACTATCTGTTTGTGGTGTTGTGTTTGACTGTTTGTATATATATATATATATATATATATAGGATAAGGATCCTAAGAGAACCAACCCCTATTTGAGAACTGAGAGAACCATTCTGGGCCACACATTTCATATAAAGGCAAAAAAAATTTTTTTTTTTTTTTTTTTTTTTTTTTTTTTGCTTTAATCGCACATTTTTATGCAAGGAAATTTTTTTTTTTTATTTTTTTTGAATTTTTTTTTCATTTATACATATGTGTATATGTCAATTATACATATGTGTATATAGCATTTTTCAGCTATACATATGTGTATATTGCATTATACATATGTGTATAATGCAATTATACACATGTGTATACTGAAAAAAAAATTCAAAAAAAATAAAAAAAATTTTTTTTCTTACATATAAAGCAGCGATTTTTGCAAAAAAAAAAAAAAAAAAAAAAAAATTGCCTTAGAGAAATGTGTGGCCCAGAATGGTTCTCTCAGTTCTCAATTTGGGGAAAGGTTCTCATTTGAACCAAATCCTATATATATATTTCTCTAAGGCAAAATTTTTTATTTTTTATTATTTTTTTTTTTTTTTTTTTGCAAAAATCGCTGCTTTATATGTAAGAAATTTTTTTTTTTATTTTTTTTGTATTTTTTTTTTCAGTATACACATGTGTATAATTGCATTATACACATATGTATAATGCAATATACACATATGTATAACTGAAATATACACATATGTATAGCTGAAAAATGCTATATACACATACTAGCAAATTACCCCGGGAAGGTCCCGGGGTTGAAAATTTTAATATGACTTAATAAAAAATAATAAAAGAAGAAAACTCAAATCACGAAAAGAGTAAATAACTTAAACATAATCAATCTTAGTTAAAAAATTTCACTATGTGATAACGTATTGCAAATGACTCAAGTTAACTAACCACAAAATCTCTCAATCACTGCATGTCCCTAACCTAAAACCATCAGTAATCATCTAAATAATCTAAAACCTAATCGACTAAACAATCACTTAATTAAATAAGTTGCAACAGTTCAAAAACTTATCACATGCATGTTTATGGCATTCTAATCGCTCATATAACCTTAAACCTAACCTAACATAAAACCTAATCAACTAAACAATCACTTAAGTTGCAATAATACCTAAAACCTAATCGACTAAACAATCATTTAATTAAATAAGTTGCAACAGTTCAAAAACTTATCACATGATTCATCTCTCTAATCTTTCACATTCAATAATTGCATGTTTATAGCATTCTAACCACTCCCATACTCCCTCACCTATAACCTAATAAACTAAACAATCACTAAACTAAGTTGCAACAGTTCAAACACTTATCATATCTCTCTAATCCCTCGCATTTAATCACTGCATGTTTATGGCATTCTAATCGCTCCTATAACCTTAAACCTAACCTAATATAAAACTTAATCAACTAAACAATCACTTAATTTGCAATAATAAAGAAACCTGTCACTTATTCTCTATCTGACCTAATATCTTTTCAAGTATAATCTAATGAGAATCTCTTAAAGATCCCCATTCTCCAAGTTTGCAATCAACTGAAATAATGCCTATGAGACAATTAACTGAATAACATTTAACTCAAAGCACATAATTCCAGTGCTGAACCTAATCACAGTTGTTGGCATAACTAATGTCTTACCTCAATCAAATTCGAGTCCAATAGTAACTGAAACCAAACGAATAAGCCTTAAGTGGTGGAAACTATATGTTAATTTAAACCTACTTGAATCATTGCAAAGTTCAATCACAAACAACATGAGCATGAAATCAGATGCTAATTGTTAATAATAATAATAATAATAATAATAATAATAATAACATGATTTGTTATTAATATATACCTCAAAGAAAAAGGAGGTCATGAGGAGGAGTGAATGCTCTCTTCTGCTACTCCTTTTAAACCGGTCCCCGAGCCTGGATCCGATGACCGTACGTCTACTGCTAATGTCACAACTGCTAATACTTTTCATCCTTAATTAAAACAAAATCAACAGCCAAAGAAGATGAGAAGATACATTATCCAATTACAACACCGCTACTGTAAATCGTAATTATTTATGGCAAACATAATATGATGCAAGTGGAACCCTCAAACAACATCCACATTTAGGATACATACAGTAATTAAAAAATCCTATATAAATCTTATATCTCCTTAATAATAATAATAATAATAATAATAATAATAATAATAATAATAATAATAATAATAATAATAATAATAATAATAATAATAATAATACCAACATAGATAATATATAGGCAACGACAACCATTGGTGATAATATACCGTGAGTGCCTCTTTCATAGTAATCGGAGCGTTAGCAGCCGCCATGGTGGTGGCAGAAGAGAACAAAACGACGGCGTATCAGATGTGGATATGATATGATGATCTGTGAACGATTTGCTTCGATTGAATCGACGGTGATGATATTCCGGTTAAATAGGTTATGTGATATCTCTCTAGGATGAGAGATCTGGAGAGAGTGTAGAGGCGAAGACTTCAAAATACAGCGATTGGAATCCCTCGCTCGTTTCACTGTCGATGAACACAACAACACATATTAATATCAGTGAGTTAATCGATCAATAATATTCCTACACAATCAGTGAGTTAATCGATCAAAGATATGTTTGGTATAATCCACAGATCGGAGCAATCGGTTAGTTCTAGAGAGAGAGAAAGAATGATCGAGAGAGAGAGAGAGGGGTGAGAGAGAGAAGATTTTGAGATGCTTATGAGAAAAGGAGGCGGATTGGGATGAGAACACGGGAATTAGGGTTTTTTTAGGTTTAATTAAACCAAACTAATTAAAAAACACTAAAAACACTTAATAAGGATGCCACGTGGCAATATAGAGGGGAGGTTGGAGGCACCATTGAGCGACACGTATGGGAGGAAGATAAGAGAGAAAAATTTAAATTTGTTTTTAAATTCTTTTTTCCTAAAATAACTCAATTTAATTTTAGTAATTGAGAATTAAGAGATAGAGAGATATATTTAGAAAAATACTCAAAAACACCAAAAACACTCAATTATTAAGCCACGTGGCACTCTCAAGGGGCATATATGCTTTCTTTTATATATATATATAGATTCTTGGCATACGAATCGACATATTATGTGGAGAATAAAGAAGATTGAGAAACAGAGGGTGAGTTGACAAATAAATGTCGAAAGAAGTAGGAGGACGGTGGGACGGAACAGAGGAGGAGGTGGTGGGAGGTCGGTGATGGTGGGAGGTCGGTGGTGGTGGGAGGTCGGTGATGGTGAGGGTTGAAGAAACGAAAATATAAAAAGATAACATCTAAATTATAGTCTGCTGTATATTTAACACCAATATGCATGCATCCATTGTACACATGCAACTGAGGTTTTCTTCACGCGACGTTAAGTTTCAGTTATATGAGCTTGAAAACCATGAAGTTGAAACATTAGTAGTAGTATATGCCAACAAAACAAAAGTATAAAGTTAAACCATACATGTCCAAATGAAAACAAGATCCCATCACTCGATAATGCACAATAGGTCAGTCTTAACCGAAATGCCAGAACAGAATGGAGACCCTGCAAAAGTCTATTTCTTTCATAAAACATTACCTTGTTTATAAAACCTAACTGTAGAGGTCGTCATCATCAGCTCCACCACCAGATGCAGCAAACGGATCAGAAGCAGCAGCAGCAGCCCCACCAGATGTCTCCGAGAACCGGAATTCAGACCCAAATCCTCTCGACTGCTGCAATGTCTGAGCAAACGCTTGGTACTTCCTGATGTCAGCATCACTCACACTTCTGCGTGCATACTTCATTGATTCCTCAAAGTGAGCCGCCTTTATTTCCGCCACATCATCCTCGTCCTCATCCATGGAATCAGGATTCTCACTCCTCTTTCTTTCCCTCTCTATGTCCTGCAACATAGACAAAGTTACGCATTAGTCATCCCGAAAACAAACACATATATAAAGATTTAAAAATAAAAAAAACCCTTACTTTCTCAATGTTCTCTCTAATGGCATACTTGCAGGCGCGTTGACATATCTCGGTAATATCAGCACCACTAAATCCTTGAGTGTACCTAGCAAGAGCTCTCAAATCAACATCTTTAGAAACAGGGGATTTCCTCATTGCAGCTTTAAAAATCTGGTGGCGTGAGTCCTCATCTGGCAATGGAATATAAATTAGTTGATCAAGACGCCCGGGTCGAAGTAAAGCCGGGTCAATAATGTCGGGTCGGTTAGTGGCTCCGATTATGAAAACAGTCTTCTTAGCAGACATTCCATCCATTTCAGTCAATAGCTGATTCAAAACCCGGTCAGCAGCACCACCTGCATCTCCAGAACTGCTACCCCTCTGCAATAATTTATTTACAATATAAATACCTAACATTGAATGCCAAAAGGTCATGTGAGTAAAATGTGTATATAGAGAGAGGTGATGTGATCACCTGAGTTGCAATGGAGTCAAGTTCATCAAAGAAAAGGACACATGGCGCAGATCCTCTGGCTTTGTCAAAAATCTCACGAACATTAGCTTCACTCTCCCCAAACCACATTGTTAGTAATTCAGGTCCTTTGATACTAATGAAATTTGCTTGGCATTCATTTGCAATAGCTTTTGCCAGCAATGTTTTACCACATCCAGGTGGGCCATAGAAAAGAACTCCTTTCGATGGTGACATGCCAAACTTCTCAAACTTCTCTGGATGCTCCACCGGATATTGAACAGTCTATGTAATTTATTAAAATAAAAGAACGTCAAAAGCGCAGCATAAGTATAAACTGAAATAATTAAATTTAATGACGTCATTTCCATTACCTCTTGAAGCTCACGCTTAACATTCTCAAGGCCTCCAATATCCTCCCAGCTAACATTTGGTACCTCAACGACCTATTATCCAAACCGAAAATAATGAATAGCTGGAAATGATGTTAGTAAATATAAAAGTTACATATAATCAGTATATCGACGACATACAGTCTCACGCAGAGCAGATGGATTGCTAGTTCCAAGAGCAGTAGAGAAATGCTCATTCGTGACTGCCATAGAGTTGAGTATCTCAGCATCAATAGATTCATCTTCCAAATCAATAACATCCATTTTTTCTCTAATGCATTGAAGTGCAGCTTCAGTGCAAAGAGCAGCCAAATCAGCACCAACATAACCATGTGTTTCTTTAGATATCTTTTCCAGATCAACCTACAAAAAAAACGTATGACACCATGTTAGTGATTGATCAACTTAATGTTTATGGTTTAAAAACCGCTAGTCATACTTACATCATCAGAAAGCTTCATGTTCTTTGTATGGATACGAAGAACCTCAAGACGTCCAATTTCATCTGGGACACCAATATCAATTTCCCTATCGAACCTACCAAACCGTCTAAGAGCAGGATCAATGCTGTTTGGGCGATTCGTGGCCCCCATTACAATAACGTGGGCCCGCGATTTTAATCCATCCATAAGTGTCAAAAGCTGTGATACAATCCTTCTTTCAACTTCACCATTAGTCTTCTCTCTCTTTGGAGCTATAGAATCTATCTCATCAATGAAAATAATTGATGGGGCGTTCTTCTCAGCCTCCTCAAACGCCTTTCTGAGATTGCTTTCACTCTCTCCAGCCAATTTTGACATGATTTCTGGACAGTTGATTAAGAAAAAGAAAGCTCCTGTTTCATTAGCAACAGCTCTGGCTATCAGTGTCTTTCCTGAACCAGGAGGTCCATAGAGCAAGATTCCTTTAGGGGGCTCGCTAGACTGGCCATCTGAATATATACAATTCATTAGCATAGGGAAAAAGTAGATAACTGATATAATCCACTTGACATAATCAAACCATTATTGTATATAGTTATACACCAGGTCTATAATTTCTTTTTTGCATTATTAAGAAGGTTATTACAAAGCCATTAAACAATGCAAAGATCCGAGATGTGCATAAAAATAAAATCTTGATCACAAACTCTATGATCATTGCTTATAATAATTTCTAGGGGTAGCAATTTATACATGCCAAAGCCATCAACCATATCCGGGACACACTTAATATCGTGTAACCTATGTTACTAATTTATTTAAACGCCGATGTTACTAATTTATTTAAACGTGTCAAACGGACGTTGACAGTTCCTAATAAGTTCTCTACGGGTTAAATAAGCCAAAAATGGGTTCACCTTAAAAGTATATAATTTTAAATTTCAGCTTTAAACATTTTGAAGAGTCAACTGTAAACAGGTTAAGCGGGTCAATCCATACACAACTTGTTTATCAAGTGGGTTAGAAATGATAAGTCCAAAACCTGATTGAAACGAAATCAGGAACATACCTTCATGTCACCAGCTTTCCTCCCAAACCTTTGAGTCAACAAAACTAATGTATCAATGGTTCCCTTGGGTACGGGAGGCAGCCTGTTTATCCGCGCATACGCTTCCCTTAACCTCACACAATCAAACCTCAGTATATTGTGACCAGCCCATATCCTTCCTGTCAAACAATCCATTTCACAACAATGGCAGAAGAAGAGCTCTACCTGAAGAAATTTAGCATTCTGGTTCTTGAGTCATGATCAATGTCAGCAGCGTTATCTAATGCTTGTTGCATGTGGTGTAGCCACCTCTCTGCTGCCTTATGAGTTACCGGGAATGGGCGGTGGCAGGCTATCAGAGCAAGGTGACCTGAACATAATCGTTTCAATTTCACCAAATCATATGCAAGGTTCCACTTTCTACACAAAAATCATCAAATATCAAAACATTTAGGCTTTATAAACAGTTAATTAATAAGTCAATAGTTCAGGTTATATATGGCCAATTTTTTAGTTGGGGGTGCTAGTGGCCAATTTCAAATAGTTCAGGTTATTAAAATCCAATTCCCCTTAATTAATATGGTTAATCAACTGTTGTATATTTCTTGATTGTACAAATAAGTAGCTCAAACTATAGGTAAAAATAATTTTAGTATAAAAAGGACTTAGCAAAATGGGAAGCCTATGGTTAACTGGTTAAGAACCATACTATGACCAAGTCCTCAAAGTACCCATTTTTATTGATGTCTACATCATTACTACACATTGTTTATTTATGAACAGAGAATGATGAATCAGGCTTGTGCAATAATTTTAACATAACAAAGGCAAAGAAAATAACAAAAATTTACCTGCATCTAGGCACAAAAGCGCAAACGCGTTGTACGCCAAAATACCTGCAATCATCTTTTAAACGATTAAATACTGGCAAAAAGTTATCAGTTCTAAGTTATAATAAACAGTCAACTAAAAACTGGAAAAAAACACATAAACATCAATATCACTAACACCTAAAACCAACACAAACAACAACCAGAAATATCACAACATGACATTGAACACCGAGTCAAAGGCGCAAACATGTTGTACGCCAGTAATTTATCAATTAAAAGGTATAATATACAGTAACTAAAAAAACTGGAAAAAAAACACATAAACATCTATATTACTAACACCTCAAACCAAACAACAAAACATATTACTAACATGATAAATTCAATCTTACAAATGACTTCCCTAAAGAATTTGTCAAAGACTTCAGTTCCATAAGCATATGAAGTAAGAACTAAGAAGTAAGAAGCAATACATAACCTAAAACAATGTATAACTCTAATATTGATACATGTCATAAAGGCTAAAAAAATACATAACTCTAATATCAATATTCAATACCTAACCTAAAACAATCTATAAATCCAATGTTAACACCTAATACTTTAACATGAATAATCACTAAAAACGTTACCGAATCGGTAAAAGATACATAACATATTATAAGAAGAAGCTCAAAGTCTCTTAAAGGTCCTGACTTTTCTTGTAATAACTATACCATCTGTGTGTGTGAGAGAGCGCCTAACAAAAATGTTCAAGATAGTCTAACCAAGCCAACATATTAATAATTTAACACACATTTATCATTCTAAGTTTCTAATTATTCAAAACATAATATAATCATATTTTATCAAACACTTATATCAATTCATCAATTATAAATCCAACTTAATTAAATAAAAGAAATAACCTTACTATAAGGTGACATCATCTATTGCAGTTTTATGATTCTTTCTCCTAGCTTCTCTTTCTTGTTCACCTGCATGTTCCCAAAACACCAAAACACCAAAAAGAAAAAAAACAAAGTCAAATGAGTTTTTAAGAATATATTATAAGAGATTAACATCAAATATACACATACAAAGATAACTGAAAAGCGCAAAACAAATTCAAAGGTGACACTTGCACAATCATAAAGGTATACATGATTCTTGAAGCTGACATTCTCTTTCTCCTTCCTGGTTCTATACTCAACATACAAAACACTGATGAGATAAGCAGTCCAACTCCCAAGCAGACCATAGAACACTTGTAGCATTATTCCTGAAACCATTCCCAATTGAGAGAAAGAGTATGGCAATGTCAACAACACTTGTGCCACCTAAAAAATAATAATAATAAAAATTTTCAATCTTTAATTCAACCAAAAAAAATCTCAAAAAATAGTTAAAGAGTAACAAAAAAAACACAATTATAATTGATGGGATTTAAAGGGTATATAGGTAAATAACCTGATTTGAAGCACAGCTAAACCAAGCATCATAAACAGACCCACCATGCCAAAGAAAGTTCTTGAAGCCAGACATTGACTGATCTACCCCTAATATACTATATCATAAAACCAAATACTAACCTTGATACTTGATAGCATTCCTCCTGCTAATGTCGCTGGGAGATTCCAGATAATCAAAATCTACGATATTATGAAAATAAATCAAACATCGAATACATATATGAATCTCTAATACCTGATTGATAGCATTCCTCCTGCTAATGTCGCTGGGAGATTCCAGATAATCAAAATCTACGATATTATGAAAATAAATCAAACATCGAATACATATATGAATCTCTAATACCTGATTTAGATTGTAGGACACACAGGAGGATGATTTGATGTACACGGCGATAAGTAGGGATGGCGGCTAGGGTTTCCGACGAATTAATGATGACGGTGGTACTACTGGTGGAACCGTGGTCACAGGAACGTTGGTGGTCGCTTGGTTTGGGTCGGGACTGATGGTCCGACGAACCATACCATCAGTATAGGGGATGAGGGTTAGGTACGATTAAAGAGAGAATGAGAGGGAGAGGTGGGGAGTAAAGGAAGAATTAGGGTTGAAGGAAAGATTGTGATTGAGGAATACGGGAATAGGGTTGGGAATAGGGTTTGTGTTGGTTTTTAGTAAAAATTGTTAAAAACGTATTAAACCAAAATAATTGAAAAACACCAAAAGCTTTCAAATACAATGCCACGTGGCGATTTCAAGATGACCTTGAATCAAGGAATGGGCGCCACGTCAGCAAAACACCTTTGTTTTATATATATATATAGATGTATAATTGCTATATACACATATGTATAATTGACATATACACATATGTATAAATGAAAAAAAAAATCAAAAAAAATAAAAATTTTTTTTTTCCTTGCATAAAAATGTGCGATTAAAGCAAAAAAAAAAAAAAAAAAATTTTTTTTTTTTTTTTTTTGCCTTTATATGAAATGTGTGGCCCAGAATGGTTCTCTCAGTTCTCAAATAGGGGTTGGTTCTCTTAGGATCCCTACCCTATATATATATATATATATATATTGAAGTTGGGGAAGAGAGAGGTTGAGGATGATGAGGTGTCAAAGGATAATTGGTTGTTGGATCTTGATGCATGGCGTTAAAATTTTAACGCCCCGAGCTCATTTTCGGAATTAACGCCCCTATGTTTCGGTGTTGACGGCGCGAAAATGATTTTAGCGCTGCCGTTAACGCCCGACTACGGGTGCTCTAACTTTTGCATATAGTTGCAAACCCAACAGTTGACTTTGAAATTTCAGTATATCTCACAAGCTAGTTGATTTCATTCTGGAAAAGTTTGGCGCCATCCTCGAGCATCAAACTTACAATGGACGGTTGAAATCATATCTCGGATTACTGTCCCTTGGAAACTAGTTACCACATATACAACCACCAAAATTTGGACATATCCATGCAGGTGGTCCTGCAATAATTTGTCAGTACAAAATCTGGACATATCCGTGTCTTGACTGTGATTTATCTTAAGTTTAGTTTGATTTGTTGATATTTGCTCTGTCAAATAAAACAAAAACTTAGTTTGAATTATAACTATTATGAATTGAGTCATGAGAATTTAGCAATGCTTCAAGGAATTAGTTTAAATTGTATTAGATATATAAGCTTGATTAATATATATTATCATAAGTTATACATAATTCTGTAGTGTTAATATTATCGTAGGTTATTAGGTAGTTAGATACAAACCGATTCACAAACAAGACGCAACACTTCGCAAACAAAGACGCGACCGTTAATATAGTTGTGACGGTTACTGGTTTTAGTTTTATGTATATATAGGAACCATATGTTACATTCTTACGGTTACCAAGATAATGTAATCCAAAATCCATTACCGAGAAAACCTTTGAAGAACACTTTTGTACAAAACATTGATTATCAATAAGATTGTATTCTTCAAACATTGAATCTTGTTCATTGATCTTGTGTTTGAATTCATTTGTTAAACTTCCGCTGCCAACAAATTGGTCATTTGAAGGATCATAGTGTAAATTTACATAGAAAAAAGAAGTTGACATATGTTATTTAGAATACATAAGTTATGAATTAAAAAACTTATAGGTGCTTGAGTTAATTTGTCACTTATACGATTTTCATCGACAACCTATCTCCATTGCTGCTTAGCGTAGTTGATGCACTGTTACTGCTTTGCCATTCACCAGTGACGGATATTGGCGAAGGCGGGAAATCTTTCAACAGAAACACCGAATCCTTGATATCAGACAAAGGTGGCGGATTCGCTGTTTCCAAATCTTTGACAGTGTCACAAGCATCTATTCTTCTTTCTGCTTGAATTTCCATCAACACATCCAACACCTCGTGCATCGTAGGCCTCATCTCAGAATGGTACTGTAAGCATCGAAAAGCCAGCTCTGCTACTGATGTGATCATGTTCTTGATTTCAGGATTCGAATTGAATCCTAATACCGGGTCTATTAGTTGATCAATTTCAGATCTTTTGATCCTGTTTAAAGCAAAGTTAGCCAAACTAATATCATCTTGGGACCTGTTTAAATCGACTGGCGCCATTGATGATATTAGTTCAATCAAGACTACTCCAAAGCTATAAACGTCGCTCTTATCTGTCAACTGATAACGTTGGTGATACTGGGGATCCAAGTATCCCGGGGTTCCTTGAGGAGCTGTAGACACATGAGTGACATTATTCGGTATGAGCCTTGAGAGGCCAAAGTCTGCTACCTTGACACAAAAATTTTGATCAAGAAGTATGTTGTTTGTCTTCACATCGCGGTGTATGATTTCAGAGGCATGGAGATACGCTAGTGCGCTGGCGGTTTCAATGGCGATTTTCATACGAATTGACCATGTTAGCAGGCTTGGATTTGCTTGTTCCCCATGGAGGTGATCAGCAACAGTACCATTGGGAATGTACTCATAAACAAGGAGAAGCTCTCGACTTTGTCTAGATGTGCAACCATAAAGCAATACTAAATGTGGATGTCGTAATTTGGTGAGAATCTCAACCTCATTTATGAAATGTTGGACTCGCTTGTAGTTGTTGTCATAAAGTCTCTTCACTGCAACCTCTCGCCCGTCTTTCAGTTTACCTTGTTCAAAAAAATATGGTGTGAAAATTGAAGTAGTAATATGAGCTTGTTAGCAAGTGGAGTGTATTATAGTTATTATTGTCCCCAATTGCTTCATGTTGTAATCAGAATTATAATTAAGTTCTCACCATAATAAACAGCTCCAAAGCCACCATCTCCTAGTTCATGTGAAGGGTCAAAATTCTTGGTGGCGTCTTCAAGCTCCGTGTAGGAGAAAACAGAAACGCCAAAGAAGAAACTTCCATCTTCAGGATTTGGAGATTTATCCTTTGATAAGAAATACAGAAAAAGATTTTTCTTATAGCGACGTGGGATTATGAAAAAGGCAGTAGAGAGCACGAGGAGCAATGCACATCCAGTGAGAACTAGAGCAAGAAAATGAAACAATTTCAGTTATAGTTCATTAATTTCATGCATCTATGTGCAGTAATATTATGTACAGTTGAAGAGGTAAGTTACCTAGGATCAGTATCAGTTTTACATCTGCAGCAATCAAACACAAAAGTTATGTATTGGAATAATATTGGATAGTAATTAATTTATTCCTGGAAATAAGGAAAAAGAAGTTGTAAATACCTTTTTTGGCATCTTTACAGTCAAACTTTTTATGCTTGTGATGACAGTTGCCTTTTATGTGACACTCATGACAGGAAGGTGACCAAAAATAAATAGAATACTGAGAAGTGAGAAGAGAAAATATATCGGTGTAATTAGTTACTTGGTCATTTACCATTTCCATTCTTCCTGGAAGCTGTATTACTTCACAGCCATGTGGGAGATCATTTGGAAGTAATGAAAAGCTGATGGGATGCTTATGGTAGAAATATTGATATTTGCATCTGTTGTAGCTATTATAATTAGACTGGTCAAAGTAAGCATCAAAATGTGTACTATAATTGGGATGTTTTGGGCATCTGAAGAGAGTCAGGAAGGGTGTGATTGAAATGGAAAACAATTGAGGAGTTGGAGAAGTGAAATTATTCTCAAGAGCTGCACAACTATTTGTTTTTAAAAGTTTTTGAAATGTGGTGTTTTGGATCTTGACGGAAGAACCCCATAATTTCTTGTCAGTAATCTCATATGAGTGTCCTCCTAATTGAATACTCTGGTTACCCAAAGTACAGTTAACCCTGATCAAACCACATCGAGTATCAGTAGTATTGTAAAAAGGGTACTCGAATGGACCAAAATCTGGACAACTGAAACTTGCCGGGCAGATAGGCTTAGATGTATTGTCAAATGTAGCAGAACATAGAAGAGGTGAACACGATAGCATAAAGGACACAAAAGTGATGACGAGAATCATTTCAAGCCAACTTATAAGGTGTGTAAATTCGAGTGTATATGTTTCTGGAACGGTTAGCTAAAAGAGGGAGCTATGTGAATACCAATATTAACAAGTTTTCACATTCACAAACTCAACATGTCCTCTCTATATAGAAATCCCATCACTTTCACAATGTTTTCCACATTCACTAACACCGTATATATCAAGATATATTCAAGATTTTGACTAATTTCTCTTCCACTCATTCCACATTCAGTAACACCGTCAAGACTTTTGACTTTTGAGTCTCCTCCATTAATCATTTGCCCCTTTTGAAACGGCAAAATTACACTTTGTAATGTCTTTTGATAGAGTAAGTTATTTTTACCGGCTCATTAAATCTATTGCAAATATGTGCATATTTTGTAAAAACAAAAAGTGATAAGAAACTAAGTTATTATTCAAGATGCATGAACTAAAATGTAACAATGGTGAGATTATTCTAAGTAACTTGCGTATGGTAAATGGTGGATTTTCTAGCACTTGTATGGAAAAATATTTCATTGTATGTATAGTTTTTCATTTTTCATTTTAACCTTAGGTTTAGTAAGCCTGCATTTTGTGGTGAGCATCAATTTTTTCGCATTCCCCCACACGCTGCAACGGTAGTTTTGTTAATATCGTTTTGTTTTGTTATGCGTAAAAATATCAATCGGTGTATAAAACATCGTATTTTAAATGTTATAAGAGATTGAAAAATATACTCAAAACAAATTGTAACAATAAAATAATAACAAAATCTGACGTCTAAAAGAAAGATTGATTAAATATTATTCATTATTTTAAATGTTATTATTTTTCTAACTATTAAATATAGTAATTTCTAATTGTTAAATGTACGTAGTAGTATTCAATAATTAATAAAATGAAATGATTAAAAAAGAAGAAGAAAACAAAAATAACTTAGACCAAGGAGTAGTGTAGAATTGATTTTTCGGGTCAAATAACTTGACCTGATACTAATAGGCTCAGAATTGATTTTTTGGGTCAAATATTACTTTTCCGACTTTATATAGGTGCAAGTAATCTCCTAAATAAAACTGAAAAATAAAAATTATAACAATTCCCATAGTTTACTTGAGTACCTCAATAAACTTTCATGTAGTGAGTGTTCATATGTGGTATGCTAGAAAATATTGAAATCATGCATTCAAATAAGTATAAATATATAAGATATAAATTATATATAAGTTTTCATTCATTCTTGTTATTGGTAGCTTACTAAGACTTTTTTTTTTTTTTTTTTTGACATTCTATGTTTTTCTAGTTGTGCCAATCTTTTGAGTAAATATATATTAATGCATTTATTTGAGCTCTATGCCTGGCTTTGAAGTTGTATGTGTCATTAGAAACAATCTATCTTCTGAGATAGAAATAAGACTTGCTTGTCTATATACCATCCTCAGCTCCTCAAATCCCGCTAATATCTTGGTTATGGTGAGATTTCAATGGGTATGATGGTTGACATTGTTGCATCTTGCATGTGTGTGCTTAATTCCCTTGTTTTGACTTAATAGTATTGTGATATGAAACGTATTTTATTTCATTATTAATTTGTGCTTTATTTATGATAAATAATACACTTAGAGAGGTTTGATAAAAAAATAAATTTTATACATCTCGTTCATTCATAAATAGTTATATTTATAAAGTTATTTTACTTTGCATGGATGTTATATAATGTAATATGGTGTTTGTAGGTTAATAAAAGGAAGACAAACGAATAAAAAGGAGAAGAGGCCAAAGCTAATTAATTATACCACCGTGGATGATCGATCGTAGTCTGTAATGTTCTTTCATCGTATACTTAATTACGGTTGACATGAGTTGAACAATTAAAGGAAAGGAAAACATCGGATTTGGTACACCATACATCATGGATCGATCTACAGTTGACTAACGTATACCGTGGGGAAACAGAAAAAAACATATGACAACTAGTCAAGACCGAAAAGAAGGGAAACCATCACTTTTCTTTCTTGGACAATTTTGACCTATAGAGTCAAGACTGCCAACCTTTGACAACACATTTGAAGAAGTTGTATAGTTTTGCCATTGCAACTTGCAATCCCAACAGTTGACTTTGAATTTTCAATGTAATATGAGAAAATCAATTATCTATGGGAAGTCTATTCACTCATAAAAGTCACGCATAAGTTATAAGTATATATTTTTAGGGTTGGAGTCATCATATAAAGGCTAAGGAAAATGAGAGGTGGGAAAAGCTACTAGAGAGTGACATGTGTTTGTCAAATAAACAAGTGGCAATGGTAGTTTTGTCAAAACAAGAAAAATGAATATGTACATGGAAGTCACATTCTACCCCCCCCCCCCCCCCCCACACACACACACATATTTTTAAATATCCATAACTTTTTTATACGTTATATTTTTTAAAATTATACCATAAAATCAAACGTCTTTTTATCATTAATATGAGTATCCTATTGTTATACTTTTGAAAGAAAAATCGAAAACCCGGTTGTATAAAATACAATGGAGAACGTAAAACACAATGAATTCCAAACTAAAAATGCAATGAACAATAAAAATATAAAACACAATGAACAATAGAATAAAACACAATAAATGACATAATAAAAACACAATGAATAGTAGATTAAAACACAATGGATAATAGACTAAAACACAGTGAACAACAAAATAAAACACATTATACACCAGAAACGCAAAACCCAGTTGCGTAAAACACAATGGAAAGCATATTGAAAACACAATGGATAAATTTAAATCATGTGTAGGCTAAAAAAACACAATGAACATAGTTCTAACGCATACGTCCATACTATAACACAATGAACGAGCAAAAGACGTACACAAGAAGAAAAAAAACCCAGTTAACACATATTTTTTTTTATCAATGTGGTACTCACATTAAAGATAAAAGACAACCATTAATATGGTGAATTTCTTTTTTAAAAAATAGTATCGTATGAAAAAAGTTATAGACGTTTTAAAATGATGAGGAAATTAACATGTGTCTTGCATGTGGCGAGAGAAAGTCAACAAATGTGGTTTTCCTTTTATACTCTTCCTCTAATTTAATATATTTTTTTTTTTGCAAAAAACTAATATCAACGCTTCAAATCTAAGATTAATGCACCATAATCTTTCTCACCGTTTTAGAAAAATTGTCTTGTATATTTGATCATAACCCTATATTTTTATATTGTAGGATCGATTATGGACAATCTTTGACCAGTCACAACTGCCGTTGATCTTGAATGCAAAAAGAATCAGATCACTCGCTGAAACTTTAACGCTTGATGAGCATATAGATCTAGGAAGTGGATTGGATGATGATAGAGAAAGCCACATTTTCTTCAGACAAGTTTATCAGCCACATAGGATCCCAGACTCGAATCTTTCTACAAATCTTCAGTGCATTGTCAAGAACAATCACGTCTTCCGTCGTTAAGTAATCATAATACCAGAACCAGAACTTTAGGTGAAAGTTTTGTTCTAATGGAGTGATTGGGATCTTCAACATGCTATTTGGAGGCTTGATCTCGTGCTTCCAGATTAGATTCCCTGTCTTTGGATGCAGTTCATTGGTCTTGTAAGACTTCGGATACTGAGGCATGAACGTCTTCCATCCATCTTGGCTTTCTCTCTTCAGGATATTGACAAAAGAATCGAATCCTGGACACTTCTGATAATACAATGGTTGCAGACACACTAGATCTCTGACATACCAGAGTGGAAGACTCTTGATTTTGCTGTACCAATTGAAGTATAGTAGTCCGTCTTTCCTTTTGGTACCAAACACCTTTGCGTGTTCTACGTAAGCCCGGCTTAGAACATTCCCAGACATCTTCGATAGTCTCTTCTTGAATATTGATGCATGTTTAGGTGTCTTCTTTGCAGCATGCTCGGCTGGTGATGGATACCATTTAGCACACAGCTTTATAATGCACCATGTTCTTGATTTTGCATCCTTAGGAGTAACTGTCTGTTCAGAGCGAAGCTGATCCTTAGCCTTTTTGAGCATATCTTCGTCAATATCTGGTATACTAGTGCTTTCATTGTTGAAACAATCATCTGTATATTCCTCGTTTGTAATGTCTGCCATTTCTATTTCATTGTGACAAGGATCCAGCTCTGGAGGAGTATTAGGTGTCCTAGATGATTCCCCAATGGTGATACCAAAGATCTTCGCCATATCTTCTCTTGACAATTCAAGTGGTATCTCACCTTCCTCCAGATCTTCATGTTGAGGCTCCTTAACTGGATTTCCGTTGTCATCATACAGAAATATGTTCATCAGAGGCTCAATAGCTTCTAACGCCACTGATCTAGTAAGTATGAAATCCTTCAGCCTCTTGATTGCATCTGCATTAGACTCCCCCTGAGTAGATGAACTACCTTTGGGATCCTTGCCTTGCATATCATGTTCGCTTTTGGTACGACGTTCCTCTCCTATACCAAACGAGGAACCCACACCTGCATTACCAGCACCATTATCATCGTCTTTACCGTCATTATCATCATCATCATTTCCATCATCATCATCTTCCTCGTTCTCTTCCTCTTCTTCTTCTTCTTCATCATCACCAGACTCATGTGTACCTGTTATCCTAGGACGATCTTCAAATAACTATCAACCCGTTCCTTGAGTCTCTGGTTTTCTATCTTCAAATAACTATTAACCTACTTATTTTTCTATTAGCCCACAACAGCTACATCAAAATGGCGCCGTTGTCGGGGAATCAGTGCACTTAGTGTTAGTTATTTTGTTTGTTTTCATGTATCTAAAATATAAAAAAATCGAAAATATCTTATTTTCTAATCTAGTAGTGTAGTTGTTTTATTTAGTTCAGTGTTACACTATGTTTGGTTATTTGTGTAGGTGATTTATAATTGCATGCATCATACAACGCCATTTGATAAAGACTTCGCCTCTGATTTCGATCCTAAAAGTGAGAAGACAACTAGGAAGAACCAGGCAATCCACTAGACGAAAACTAGTACAAGTAACTTAGCTGAGATAGAGATATCATCATTCCAAAAAAAAAGTAATCATAGTAACCCAGTAGACTAGGGTAACCCGCAATCGCCACAAACTCCACCACAACAAAATCCATTACCCAATATGCCACCACCACCCTTTACACAATTTATCCAACAACAACCACAAAATCAACCACAACAAAATCCATTACCTATTATGCCACCACTACCCTTTCCACAATTTATCCAGCAACAACCACAAAATCACCCACCAGCTTAACCAATTAACCTGGCACCACAAAACATCTGACCTGTACAAACCATTCAACAACAATTTTAATTAGGGGTGGGGCGTTTGAATACCTACATTATGAGCGCCAACTCGAATACCAGCCGCCACAACTTGATCCACTGTGGGTTGTTAAGAGAGATCATTCAGGAACCCGTTTTACTTACCT
Source organism: Ambrosia artemisiifolia (assembly GCA_032199755.1). Taxonomy (NCBI): domain Eukaryota; kingdom Viridiplantae; phylum Streptophyta; class Magnoliopsida; order Asterales; family Asteraceae; genus Ambrosia; species Ambrosia artemisiifolia. The sequence goes on along the minus strand of CM063516.1, from coordinate 42,845,580 downwards.
AAAATGAGAGCCACATCCATACAGGCAGACAGTCTTTTTAATGAAGAAAACATTCGGGCTAGGGTAGAAAAATGGGATGATGGGGAATATCATGAGGGTTATGAGGTTGATCCAGATTCAGTTGATGAATGGGAATATGAAGTGAATCAAGGAGGTCAGTATGATCTCCTAATGAACATAACTCAAGGTGGTGGACATTAAAATCAAAATCCACCTAGAGTGAATAGAGCACCAATGATACCTCCACACAGGAAGTGGGGTCCAAGACTACATAATCCTCACATTAGAGTAGTGGATAGCCACTCAGACCTAAGATCGTACAGAGCATATCACCTATAGTTATGCATGTAGCACATGGGGGTAGAACATTTGAGGCTAAACCTCACATTCTGAACATGCATCCCATATTTCACGGGAAAGGTAGTGAGAAGACTTATGCGCACATTGCATATTTTATGCAGTATGTGGGATGATAAGTATTCTTCCGAGTTTCTGGTGTCGACCAGTATCTTCTCATGTTATAATCACCGTCTGCGACAGTGATGATAAGCGTGTCTATAGTACAGACCTTATGATATGATAGGACAGCCATGACAACCTCTATCCAAGGTTCCAACCTTTCGTGAAAACGTTTTAAGCCAGATGTTTTGTACACGCAAACCATGTTCATTTTTTGGGGTCTTTTGCCCGCTGCTTTCTCATTTCCTGTCGATGAGTTGCTTGATGTCTTTCACCAGGTGTACCAATTTGCCGGTATTACGAAGTGCTCAATTTATTTATTTAGCTGAAAATAGTCATTGGTATCGTGCCCGTTCCCTTTATGGAGTTTTTGTTAGGTTGGGGTCTTAAAACCTGTTCTTTTGAGTTGTTTCGCTTCGACTCATGTAGGGGCTGCTTGACTTGTTGGAGCAGTTGTTAGAGATGCGTAGATCATTCCGCTGATAGGATGGTCCACCATTTCCTCTTCCTTTAGAGCTCATGTAGTCTACTTCTCCCACTGATTTGTGGGAATCCGGTTTCGCATCACGGAATGATTCATGGAAATCGACTTCTCTTGTTTGACGTATACTTTAGCAATGGTCATCATTTTTCCCATAGTTTGTGGGTACCTATTAGGACCATGAAGCTCGCTCAAAAGGCCATCATCGTTTACCCCCATGGTAAATCCTGTGCATACCAATTCTTTGGTAAGGCTAGGAATATGTAGCCTTTCTTTGTTGAACTAGGTGATCAAATTCATGAGAGATTCATTGTCTTGCTATCAGATGTGCATGACTTCATGTTGTATTTTGATGATGATGTTGTTGACTAAACTGTTGAAAGAATTTGGTAACAATCTCTTCATAATTATCAATGGATCCAGGCGGTCCCACCATACGTGTACTTCTCCCAACCGTTTTTGTACGAACTTGTGACACCAGACAGGTAAGGACCATGTCTTTACTACCCCGATAACAGAGAAGATGTTAAGTTCATCATCAGGGTCACCTGTCCCATCATATTTTCCAACGGTAGCTCGCATGTTAAGGTTTAGAGGCAGTGGAGCGTTAGCTATTCGCCTTGTAAACCTTGAATTGACAGCCAATGTTGGAGGCTTGTGTAGTCTTGTCAATTCTTCTTCGTCATTAGCCCTAGGCTGCTCCTGCGCGTAGTCGAGGTTAGTGTTAGTTGCTACCTGGGCGTGCGGTGCTTGTCTTCATACGTGAGACGTGTTCGGACGACGTCTCTATGTGTATCTGGTTGTGTTTGTTGATGGGTTTCCCAGCCATCCGCCAACCTAAGGGCGGTGGACTAGTGTTGTGATATGGATACGAGTATGGAGGTACCCACCCGCGGGAGGTGGGTATATGGCATGTATGGCAGGTCTTCGGGAGTCATTGCGTGTATGACGCTTCAGTTGGTTTCACCATATTTGGCATTGGGGATGTTGAAAAAGCTAGCGTTAAATAAGAAGAGTATAGTGGTAGGACGGAAGCGGTCATGCCAAATGGTATTGTTGACAAAGTAGGTCACACACTAGAGGTGCGAGTTTTTGTGCTGACTATCAGTGGTGTTGTGGTATTGGTTGCTTGAGGACGCAAACACAAGAACGACGGTTTGAATGAGGCACTTCTCATGGATAGCGGTCCAAGGGTTGTGGTGTTTTAAGGTTAAGTTACTATTAACTCGAAACAACCTGGAGCTTGCTCCTTTTCTTCTTCTTCAAAATAAAAGTCCAGCTCTTACGGGACACTGTTAGGCGGAGTTGCGTGCTGGAGGATGCTGCTAGTTTCACTATGTTTTGATTTTTTTTTCACCATCAGAAGAAACAGCGAGGATTCTCGTGTTGTCCCACGGATGACGTCATTGAATAAACATAGCATGTAACTAAGAGTATGATCTTCTGCCGCGAATTCAGGCCTTTGCTGCTCCAATTACCTTCAAATCAGGACCTGGTGACTACAAAACAAGACACCGTTAGGACTCGTCACATGATTTGGGTTTTCCCTGTAATCGTTCTCTGGTGTGAGAATAAGTATTCGTAATTGGGAGTTTTAAGTTAGAGAGGGATTGGGGGGGGTTGTGAATATATAATGTGTGATACTTGCTCGTCTATTTATACTCATTGGTGAGGTAGGGTTTACCCTTTGGAATTGTATTCATCTCATGATTGTGTTTCCGAATTATAGCAAATCATCATTGAATGAGGATTTTTTGCATTAAAATCGAAGATCCCGTTATTATGTGATAAGGATGTCTCCTTATAATAAGTTTGTTGCCTTAGACGGTCCGGAGTGGGGGGAAGGGGGGGGGGGGGAACCCACTTCACGCCGGCAACACCGCCCCGTAAGGGCGTGGAAGGCCCCTTGGGGGGGGGGGGAGAAAGTTAACAGGCGTTGGGCCAGGGGGACACGTGGCGCGATATAAGTGGTGGAACGAGGTGGTGACCGTTGCTCTAAAAAAATTGAAATATTACCGTTTGGTTTTCAACGGTTAAAAAAAAATATTTATACCCCATTATTTCACACAACACCCACTTCTTTCCAATTTCTTCGCCTATTTTATAAACTTCTTCATATATTTTTATATTTCTTCACCTATTTTATAAAAAAATTAACTCATTTAACCGAGGCTTTGACCCGAACAACCCATACAACTTCATCCCGAAGCCAAATACACCACCGGTTCGTCCGATACCAAACCGTCCACCCATTCAATCACCTTGTCCTGATTACGCGGTTTTCCCGAGTTACTTAAGTGGGCAAATTTATCCAAATTTTCCATTTAACGATTCCCTCGTTCCTTCACAACCGGATAATCCTTTAACATAACCCGAAAGCGTACCCGAAACACCAGAAGAAAAAATTGTGGGATCATCGTCGGGTAAAAAACCCACTGCAAAAAGAAATCACAAGAAGAAGACGGCGCAGGAGAAAGCGTTGGCCGCCACCAACCGCCAATTAATTAAGTGGACAACCGCCGAAGAGGTTGCAATAACGAGAGCTTGGATAAGCGAGTCAGAAAAAGAGCAAGGTATTTGTAAATTTCTAAAAATTTAAAATTGTTGTTAAAAATATATATTTTTACGTGTGACTAACAACTACTTACTTTTTTAATTTTTTTTTTATAAGAAATAGTTGCCACAAAAACGACTTTTGGCTCGAGATAAACAATTCGTTCCATAAGTTGATGGAACGAGAGTTCTATCGAGCAAATGATAGTCTCTCATCCAAGTGGACCGAGATAAGCAGGGCAATGAATGCGTTTCACCCGCATTATTATTACGCAAGACTCAATCCAAAAAGTGGTGAAACAGACGGCGACTACCTCACCAACGCCCTAAAAGCTTATCATGAAGACAAGGGCACCGAATTCAAGTTTTTGCATTGTTGGGAATTCGCCAAAAACCATTCAAAATGGGCGAGGGTTCCCACTGCATCCGAATCGTCAAAACGAACAAAAACAAATTCTTCTCATAACCGTTCTGCACGTGAAAACTTGGAAGAAATTAACTTGGATGATGACGACTTTGACGAGGAATTGAGTCGCCCACCCGGTCGAGATAAGTACAAAAAAGAGGGCGCAAAAATCAACAGCTTCGGGTTCGGGTTCTTGATCGGGCAAAGGTTCTTACAGTAGCGACTTGGCCGATTTAAATGCCAACATCGCCCATTTCAACACGATTCAGCAACAAAGGTTAGAGGAGAAAAGAACCATTCGCGAAACCTTTGAAAAAAAAGTTGAGTATGAAAGACTAGCGCGAAAAGCGTGAAGATATGAAATTTCTCGCCATGAACACCGATCATCTAAGCGGTCCAGGGTTAGGGATGACGTTACAAATGAAACGTGAGATTATGGCAAAATATAATATGTAGTTTTTTTTATGGTTTTTGTGTGTTCTAGGTTTTTTTATGTTTATTTTTTTATGTTTTTTTATTTTCTAGGGGTTTTTTTATATTTATTTTTTATGTTTTTTTATTTTCTAGGTTTTTATTTAATTTTAATATTAATTATTATGAATTTTAATTATGTTTTTAATTAAAAAAGTTATTTTAATTACTTAAAAAAAAGAAATAAAGAAATAATAAATGTCACATGTCACTCCCCCCTTACACTCCTCACAATTTTCACCCTTCCCACAAGGGCCTACATGTGCCACGTGGCGCTTCAAGCCCCTCCCTCCCCCCGTATGGTCTTATAATGAATATGTCGGTTACTCTAGAACCGGGTTTGCTTGGTTTTAGTTGTTGGCCGATTTGACCAGACAGGGTCACACCTTGTCACTAAGTATTATGTGATAGTAAGGATGCCTTTTCATGTACACGGCATAAGCTTCAAACGAGTCGAGCTCTTATCAAGCTTGTGTGCGTTATGAGCGATTCCAAGCAGTGGTTTGCCGAGTTCAATTTCATGCAAACAGACTGAAAGTATATAACATCATACAATCTAGACTTTGCTATCTTGTTCACATATTGAATTTTATTATTATTGGTTATATAGTTTGTCGTAGCTTTAATTAGTGCGTACGTGCTAGTTCCTGCAAGGAAGGCCACAACTATTCTCCACATCACAACCGCACACGTTCGTGGACCACGTGCCTCCCAACTCCTTCTCATCCTCTTACCATAAAATGTTACATTATTATTTTTAACGAATGAAGATTAGTATCATTTATCTTCTTTTATAATCAAGGAATTCTTTTTTTACATAATTTAATCAACCACACCACTTCAACCAACATAACTTGCAAATAATTTATTTGCATTCAAGATCTACTGCTTAATATTAATATAAACAAAACAGGATAAAAACAATTTAATTATTTTATAAACATCCATTTCCCTCACACTCTTGTTTTTCCATTTATTCCATCTTGTTTACTTATTGAGTTTGTCAATATCAAACAGTTAGTAGTTTAGAGCTTTAGACCAAATGTTAGGCACTGAAATGCAGTTCGAACGACATCGTGACGAAAATGATAGGCTTTACAAGCCTGTGACAGCTAAAGGGAATGGTTGGAATCAAGAGAATCCTAGTATAGTTCATTCTACAACTTTGTTTGGTCCAATGTTGCCCGAATCTTCACTGTTGTGTAATCTTGAACGGTTTTTGGAATCTGTTACACCTTCGGTTCCTGCTCAACATATGTCTAAGGTTTCTAACGATGTTAATATATTATATTCAGTTGACTATGTTTTGTCTTTATAATTTGTAGTTGTAGCTTTCATATGTGAAAACAGTTATAAAAGTTGATTAATGGTTTAATAGTTTACATTTGGTGTTATATTTCTATTGTTAGTTTGCAGTCAGGTGAGTTGTGTAATAAGTTTAGGAGTAATGATCATGTTACATTGTGATTTTGATTGTATTTTGTGCGAGCAGAGAGGCGTGAGGGGATGGCGGACTAGTGATGCGGAATGTCAACCGTATTTTGTGCTTGGTGATTTATGGGAATCTTTCAAGGAGTGGAGTGCTTATGGTGCTGGATTTCCTTTGATGTTGGATGATACTGATGGTGTGGTCCAGTATTATGTGCCGTATTTGTCTGGCATTCAAATCTATGGAGACCCTTTAAAGTCTTCAACAAAATCGAGGTACTATGGGAGTACATGTATTCGGTTGTGCACTTTTTTTCTTTAGGCGTATGTTAGGCTGTATGACATGTTTTGTGTTTGTTATTACTTTGTTTTTTAGTAAAAGAATAATTGGTTTTTGGTTGTTCTGCAGCCAAACAGCGGTAGACAGTGACAGTGACTCGTTTAGGGATTCAAGTAGTGATGCAAGTAGTGATTATGAACATGAAAGGGAGAAAGAGAGTAATTACCTCTCAGATAGTGAAACGTCTAGGCGAATGAACCGGTTGTCAATAAATGATCAGTATCATGTACTTCAAGAAGGCTTTTCTAGTGATGACAGTGATTCTGTTAGCTCACAAGGTTGTCTGTTATTTGAGTATATGGAGCGCAATCAGCCTTGGGGTAGGGAACCTTTATCTGATAAGGTAAGTTGCAATGTCAACTCCAATACTTGAAATTGGGCTGATTCAGGTTAGATCTTATCTCTAACGGGTCGAATGTGTCACAAAAATTTACCTAAAAATCAAATGGGTCAGCCTGGTTGAACGTCGTCCAATGTTTCCAGCTTCTTAAACCAGTTTATTCAAATAAACTAGACATCACTATTATAAGAAGATAGTTTTTTGTTGGCGTTATACGTTAGTCATTTATAAAATGTCAACAAAGTTAACAAGTGGTAACTTGCGTCTGTTTCTACTATTTGAGTTTATTTTCCTGCTCTAACAGATACTTGATCTTGCACGATGCTTCCCTGAATTAAAAAGTCTAAGAAGTTGCGACGTGCTGCCATCTAGTTGGTTCTCAGTAGCTTGGTATGATTATGACGACCTTAAATTTGGTTCTAATGCGTCTTCTCAGTACTTGTATGTGACTTGATGGACCTTTGTGGACTGTGGTGCTATATTAGGTACCCAATATACAGAATACCCATGGGATCCACCATGAAAGATCTTGATGCTTGCTTTCTGACATTTCATTCTCTCCACACGCCCGTCGCAGGTCAGTCATAGATTCTAGTCTTCTACCCATTAAATCCTTTGAAAGTAACGAGGTTATTACTTTTACTGTGTATAAAATTTTAAGAGCTGCATTATTGTTTGTTGAAGGTAATCAATGTGATCATCCACCTGTTGTAAGCTATCCCAATGGGACAGATGGTATTCCAGTAGTTTCATTACCGGTGTTTGGTCTTGCGTCATACAAGTTTAAGCCACAATTTTGGGTCGACCAAAATGAACCACAGTTGGTGAGCGATTTGTTGCAGGCTGCGGACAACTGGCTGACAATGCTACATGTCAATCATCCAGATTATCTTTTCTTTTCGCGTAGATGATATCTTGTTAACATTGTAGTAAGTTACAGTTTTGTAAGAAACCTAAATTACAAACTGGAGTTGAAGAAAGGAAAAAAGCCTTGATGCTTTATCACCATTCCGATCGAAAGAAGCTTACTCTATTTGCAGCTTAGAAAAGGTGAAAATTTGAATTTCGGCTTCCATCTTAGGCATATACCATTACCACTTATTTGAGTATCAATTGTCATTCACACCTTAGAAACCATTTCTTCCAACAATGTGAAAGAATTTCTTTTACAATTTGTAAATGGTACCAGTTTGTGTTTTCTTATAATACTAAATGTGTTTAAGAGTATCATTTTAAATGATAAGTGTTCGTATCTTATAACTACTAGGTGAAGCTAGCAACGATGATGTTAATATTTTAAAGAGCCCGTTTGAACAATGTGTATACTAATAGTCACCCGCGAAAAGATGTTGTAAAACAACTAAAAAGGAAAATCAAATAGTGTGAAAAAATAGACGAAAAACACAAACAAAAAGTAAAAAAGAAAAATTAATTTTTTTTTAAGTTAAGGGATAATTTAGTTAAGCAAATTTATGACTTTAAATTGGGATAATAAAACATTTTTTTCTTTAAAAAATCTCATATATAAAAGATATTAACATTTAAAAGTTATGGGAGAAAACATTAGAGAGAAAATTTAATTTTGTTTTTAAATTCTTATCTTTTCCTAAAATAATTATAATATATATAGATTTATTAAAAAAACTCAAAAATTAAAAAATCTTACATGATGCCACGTGGCACATTCAAGGAGGGGTTGAGGCCTCCATTGAGTGCCACATCATCAAAGTTCAATTCTTTTATTATAAGTTATAGATTATAGATTATTTTTCTTATCACTACCTAATCCCACGTTGTATTTTAAAGTGTTGAACTGTTGATCTAAGAAGGGTGAGCAATGGGAATTATATTACGGTACAAGACTACAATCCAACCCACTAAGAATAATTGGAACCTCGATGGCTCGATCTCACTGAGAAACAATGGGTACCTAGGCCCACTAATAGGCCCAAAATGATTCAAGAAAGGGCCAAGAGGCTTACCTCATGCATGTTTAATTGTTTAGAAAGTACATTAGTGGAGGCGTCAAAGAAAGAAAAATAATAAAATATGAGTACGTTAGAGGAAAAGGGGGCAAGTGATTTCAAATCAACTTTAATTTATTTGAGATCTGTGCTAAAAGATCATGTTGCAATGTTTTGTAACAAGCTTTTCCTAAAATTATGGGCATCTATAAGTCAAGTACGAAGCATGCTTGATGGACAAAAAGCCGATTATGTTACACAAAGTGTAGCTTATGTGATCATTAGGGGGTGGGGTGGTCATCACATCATCACTAACCAATTCTCATATGCCATCTTATTTCATTACATTCCGTCACATTTTACATGGGTGGTGGTCATCACACCATTAGTAACTTTTTTTAATAAACTAACAAAATAAATAACATTAGATTACATAAAATAAAGTAACATTGCATTAAATAAAATAAAGTATAAACATTACATAAACTAAATTAAAATAATAAAATAACATTACATAAAATAAAATAAAATAATAACTAAAAAATATTATTAACCTAATTTAATTTGGCCGTAACATATGTCACACCAAAACATGTTGAAAATCTTGGTCGGCATCAGAAACATATTCGAGTTGAGCGAGGGCTATGAGCATGTCTTCAATTGTGTTGGGATCTTGGCCAACCTCCTTCTTGACTTTTTTAAACATTTTTTCAAAGGTTATATACTTCCATTTGAGATCGTTATACTTGTGCGAGATTGAATCACAATTGCGTTGTGTTCCCTCGACTAGGACACCAAACTCGACTAAAACTTTAGCCCATTGTGGAACCCGACTGCCCCGACTCGTGGATGTCGTATATCCGTGTACGTTATTATACTCAATTTCCTCCTCTTCGGACCAAAGCATCATTGTTCAAAACAAATTTGAGAGTTGAAAATATATTGAAAAAGGTAGTGACGAGGAGTTAAATATGGTGAAATTGTGAATGGAGTAAAAAATGGGGTTTTTTTATGATTTAAACGTTCAAATGATCGTTATCCAACGGCTAGCACTCTGTCGAGGGCGTGATGCACAATCTGACCGCGATGAATTCAGCCCATCACGGTGACCACGGGGCGGTGTTCAGGATGGTCATGGTCATCACGACTAGCCCATCACGGACCGCCCGTCCACTCTTACTAGCTCGACTTTATCGAATTCGATCAAAGGGGTTCCTTTTGAAGATTGATGATCATGCTAGCTTAATGTTATTTTGGAGATATTATCAGTAAAGGTGTGATCATGATACATAATATTAGGACAAAGTAGTTAAGTTAATTTGGTTCCAATAATAAACCAATAAGGGGTGTTTGGATCTACCTATCCTTATGATGAATACCAGTAAATTAAACACATATAATATCTTAATAATTAAGATTTAAGACATACTACATAGTACCATTAACCTTAATTGGTAACTTGGTGGTGAAATATGATCGCGTGGTAACATTGGTGACACGATGACACTCCAGTGTTCCGTGAGTGATTCCAATTTGTTGGCCGTTCAAAAAAAATACCATTAACCTTAAAAAACATTACAATCCCGTACATAGTACCTACCCTCCAAAATACTGCTAAGAACTTAATAACCTTCAAACAAATAAAAAAAATACAAAAAAAAAATAAAAATACCATGCACATACACATAGACTAAACACGTACGGACGGGTGTGTGAGGGTTTCTTTAAGTGATTAACAAGTGGGGAAAGGGGTGCCACAAGTAGCTGCAACCTTTCTAGCATTAGGAGTATTGATAAACTTCTGCAATCTTGGATTCTTGATGTAGTTGCATAGGCATGGCCGCTGCTCCTTGAGCTTTCCACAACAAGCTTCTGATGGGGCGGTGGACGATAAGATTGCGGTGGCACATGGGCTTAGTTGGATCGGGTTACAGTTTGTGGCTGCTTCAGCTGACAACCTACTGTTAATGACAACCACCACCATCAGAATGCACAATACCAACCTAAGCAATTTCATGTTTATGATAATAAAGTAGGTAGGTTGGAAGAAGAGGGAAGTGATGTGGAACTTGTGATATGGGTTCAATTTATAGTAATTGAGTTGTTTTTTTTATACACTACATAAGTCAATCAGAGTCGGTCCAAAGTTTTTGGAGGCACTAAGGAAACTAGAAAGTTGGGGGCCTTTGAATTTGTATAAAAACTCGCAAATATCAAAATGTAAAATTGCTTTTATTTTGTTACTCAATCGCAAATCACACTACATATCTAGATTAGTATTACTAGGAAAAAATAGTCGTTACATGAATAGTCATTATTTCGCTTGATATTAAGACATTTTGCAACCATTGGCGGCGATTGATTACCCTTAATTTCGCTCATATTTTCTCTACGAATCGCCATCAAAGTCAGTTTCAATTAGCGAGGGCGCAAGTAATGAGGATAGGAGCTGAGGATGGGTTCAAGAAAAAAAGGATAAGGCCATTATTCTTCAAGTTTTGGGTCTAGACATTTTACTTGTTTGGTCTTTTATGTATTTAGTTATTAGTTTGTTAATTTAGGCTAAATACACACGTAATATATGACCAAAGGAGAAAATAAAAATTGGAGGCCCTTATTTTTTGGGGGCCTTAAGCTTTTGCCTGGTTTGCTAAGCCTGTCGGGCCGGCCCTGAAGTTAATACATCATATAAACATTATGTGTTGTTATACCATGTGTTCTTTACCTAATGTTTTATAGAGATATGGTCCATTGATGTACCAAAATTATGCGGAATTGACTGTGTTTTTCCTGCAAATTGTGTAATTTTGACTAACTGTTTACAGTGGCAAAACTAGAATATCGTGTTTACATATATGTTGTTGGAGTTAATCAACGATCTTGTGCTAGTTTGTTAAGTTTTATTAGAAAGCTCAATTTGTATAGCTAGGGTGCTGCCAATCACCTTATGGTGGAATGGCAGCCCCATAACCTTCCAATGTGAAGGTTATGGGTTAGAGTCTCACCTAGAGCAAATTTATTATAGGTTGAGCCCGAGGTTTTACTACAGTAGGCCTTCTGGCGGTAGGTTTTCTCTGAAATGGTGACGGGCCGGGTTGGGTCATCAACATTGTCTGCGTTCGCGGGCGTAGATGGCCTTTTGCCATTGGGTTTACCCGAGTGACCGGGCTTCGTTGGTCATTCAAACAAAAAAAAAAAGTATAGCTAGGGTGCTATATGTAACCTATTGTAAGTTTAGGGTAAGTTATGAAATTGTAAACTAAAGGAAATGTCACGTTCATTACGAACCTTCGCATCCCTTTACCGGTAGGTTACTCCTGCGTAGTGTAAGGATCAGTTGTCATTAGTTCACATACAGAAATACAATACGAATCGTTTTGATATCAATTGTTCGTGTGTATAATCGATCTTGATTGAGGGCCATCAAATACTATCTTGACTCAACGCATGCTAAAAGAAACTTTTGAGCATATTTGGTTCTTCATTTTTTCACCTCCTTATGACTTATAACCTCTCCAATTGAAACTTTAAATCCCTACCTATCCTTTTTTTAATATTAAAGTAATATGATCGTCGAAAAATACAATATCGTTCTCCGAAATTACACGGTGTTACTTGATTGTCACACACAAATGTAAAATACAGATATTTTTATTTTCTAACAGTATCATATCATGTGAGATTGGTCTTTTCAAACTAAATCCTCCGCTGTCAATAAATGTCAAGGAATTTGTTGTCATTTGTATTTCGAGCATTTCATCAGTCTCATGTTAATGTCATGAGCAATTTCTAACAGTGCTTTGTATAGTCATCTATATCTTACTCTGTTGGTAGGTTTAACAGTGAAAATTAATGAAAACAAAAAATACTTTACAAAATTATTTTTCAACTTTATACATTACTAGATGGATAAACCGCAATATCTTTCATTTAATAAAATTATTTTTTATACTAATTAAATCAAAATTATTAGCATTTACCCATATACCGATGAATAAAGTTGGAAAATAATTTTATAAAATATTTTCTGTTTTAATTTAATATAAAACATATTTATTTTCCTTAATAATGAATAACTTGATTTAAAATGCTTAAAAATATTAAAATATAGTATTTTCAGTAGTCTTAGTGCTGAAATTAGCAGAGCGGAGAAGGTCCTCGAAGATTCCGCAGAAACATTGGACGCGGTACCAGACATCTTCAAAAGGCTGCTAAGGCCGTCAGACCTAATGCGGCGCGCGAAGCCATGTTCACGCGCAAGAGGAACGTCCACGTCATCGCTTCTAGGGAATCTTCGCGCGTAATACTACGCGCGGAATATTCTCCCAACCCCACCTTTTAGTACGAGGTACGGATGATCAAGAATGAAGAAAATTTACTCAGATCTGGGCAGGCTCTGCGCCAATCAGAGGCCGACACGTGTCAGGGGTGGTCCAACAACCACTGACGGGAACAGTGACGTGACTGGTTCCAGGCTTCCACCATGCTGTTGTGTACAGTACTCGTCAGAGCATGGTACAGACGTGCTTACCTGCTGCCGATGTCACGTCAGACACCAGCAGATAAGTCAACCATGTTGTGTCAGTACGAAGCGCTGTCGGCGCCCAATCAGGAGGCGCCACGTGTAACTTCTGCAGACTAGCTCCAACTTTCCCTCACATCAGCATTTATGACTACCCGTTTCCCACCAATTTCATGGGCCGAAGACCTCTAGGCCCAATCAAAGACCGGATCAGCTATAGCTTCTTGTGGGCCGTCTCCCAGGGCCCATGATTCCTCCTATAAATAGAAGACTTCATCTCCTTTGCAAAGGATCCGGAAATCACCACTTGTATGCAAAAGCTAGAATAGCAATAATCTTTGTACTACTTTGTAATCTCCAAAGTAATAACATTCGGCTCTTTACAGTGGACGTAGGTCATTGACGACCGAAGCACTTATATTCTCGTGTTCTTACTTTCACCACACACACACAATAATTTTGTTACTGTCTTGGGTTTCAGTTAGTCCACTGGTGTGAGCAAAGAATTGTACCTGAGCGAACACGTGTATTAACCACTTGGTGATTATCTTTAATCACCATTATACTCATTGTTTCTTCATTGGCGGCATCCGTACCGGCTAGAACACCTTTCTTTTCCATCTTTTAGCCCACCCACATGGCTGAACCCAACCCAAACACCTCTACTGCCAACCCAGCCGAGGACTTAGATGTCCAACTCGGTGGGAACTCTGGCACACCAGCCACTGTCACCAAACAAACCACCACACGTACCCAGAAACCAGCTTTCGAAGTACATGATGTGGACAGTGAGAAGGATAGTGGCAACAACTCTGAGGAGAACCCCAACGAGTGGCTCCTCGGCCAAAACGCCAGAAGCACCGCTAAGTACCTGCGAATGCTAATGAAGCAGGCGAAAAGAAGGGCAAGACCCTCACTTATGACTCTTCGCCTAGGAAAAGTCATAAGGGAAAAGAAGCTGAACGCCGACGTGACGGTCGTAGCGGGGGGGGGGGGGGAGGCGATGCTCGGGGCTAAGCCAAGTCACGTCACGAACCAGATGGTTACGAGTCGTCTAGCAGCGACTCAGACCATAGTGAACGGAGACTCGCGCCGTTCACACTCCACAAGCCACAAGAATGTGGATGACGACTTGTTCAAACCATATAGGCTAAAGTCTGTCGCCGAGAAGTCCAAGTTCGTCGCTCGCATCGCGACAGCGAGCATTCCTAAGAAGACCAAACTCCCCAGCAGCATCGACAAGTACGATGGCCTGCGTGACCCAGATGATCACATTCATGACTTTGAATGTGCGGGGAGTTCAGTGCTCTGGCCAGTTAAGGTTTGGTGCCACCTCTTTGCCCAAACGCTGACTGGCGCCGCCAGGGTCAGGTTCGATAATCTCCTCGCGGGGAGCATTACGGACTTTGACGATCTTACCACCAAGTTTGGTAACCATTTCTCTCATCTGCGGAAACACAAGAAGGACAAGGCACACATACTGTTGTGCCAGCGCCATGACAATAAGTCCATCGAGGACTTCATTGTCTGTTTTAATAGAGAGGCCCTTCAAATAGGGTGCGGCGAAGAGCTTACTCGCGCCGCTTTCATCCATAATGTGCATAGTGAGGAACTCATGAAGTGCCTTACAGTCAAAGATGGCATCCCTGAGTCCTGGGACGAGCTCATCTGCGCCGCTAAAATTTATGCGTTATCTGAGAGGTTCTTCTGCCAGATGCGCCACACCCAACACCGTAATAATAATAATAAAAAAAATAAAGCCAAGTCCATCTGGACACGCATTTCGGGCTCCACAGAGGAAGGGAAGTATTCCTCCTCCAACGACGCCCGCCAACTCAGCAATAATAAGCAAACGCGGGACCAGTGTGGTCACTCCAAAAAGAACCACGACTGGACCCCGCTAATAAAAACTCCGTCTCAAGTCCTCAAGACGGAGCAAATCACGCTCAAGGAGCCTAAGCCCCTTGGGAAAAGAAAAAATGTGGATATGAGCAAGTTCTGCGAATACCACAATGATTTTGGCCATCTCACAGGCAATTGCTATAGTCTGAAGATGGAAATCGAGTCTGCGCTGAAGTCAGGTTAGCTTGGACACCTGGTCAAGAACGTACACCGTGCAGCGCGGGGACAAAACGACGATGACAACCAGGCTGAGGGGTCGCGCAAGAAAATCTGCGACCTCAATACCTATACGGTAACCTTCGTCCCGCGCCACCAATGCAACATGACCAGGCATGGGAAGAAGACAGCTTACCACGAGAAACGATCCCAGGTGCAGCAAATTGATGACTCTTGGAAGGAAGCCGATGTACTCCTTCCAAAAGTTCGCGGCGGTGCATCCTCCGCCGCCCCACTAGTAATTACAGCCGTCTTTGGACACCACCGCACGCGGTACATGTTCTTAGACGGCGGAAACAGCACTGACATCATGTATGATCAGTGTTTTCAGCAGCTGGATGAAGAAGAATAAGCAAAGCTCGTACCAGTCAACGAGCCAATCTCCGGCTTCATCCATGAAACCATCATGCCTCGCGGCATGATCTCCATGCCTGTCACGATGGCTGAGGAAAACCATGAGCGCACCGAAATTTGCAACTTCATGGAATGGTTGGTTTCCCAACCAAGACAGGCCTCGCATTTATTCGAGGAAACAAAGATTGCCATATGGCGGAAATCGCCAAACCCCCGAAGATGGTCAAAACTGTTTCCTGCACAGAGCCGAAAAAATGGGTTCTCAACCCTAAATTTCCGGAGCAAACGGTGGTCATTGGCCATGTAATCTCCGACACCATCCGCAACCACCTCAAACAACTGCTAATCAAGAATATGGATGTTTTTACATAGCAACCGGCAAACATGGTTGGTGTTCCGTGAGACATAGCGGAACACAGGCTCAACGTGTACCGATTGGTAGAGCCAATTGTCCAGAAAAAACGAAGCATGGGTCCGGAGAAAACAAAGGCCATGAACGAGCAGGTCACCGAGCTGCTCAATGCGGGCATCCTGCGCCCCATCCGGTACCAAACCTGGGTCGCCAACCCCGCCATGGTCGCAAAAGCCAACGGGGGCTGGCGCATGTGTGTGGATTACAAGGACTTGAACAAGTCATGTCCTAAAAATTGCTATCCGTTACCAGAAATCGACTTGAAGGTG
This sequence comes from Ambrosia artemisiifolia, assembly GCA_032199755.1. Lineage (NCBI taxonomy): Eukaryota > Viridiplantae > Streptophyta > Magnoliopsida > Asterales > Asteraceae > Ambrosia > Ambrosia artemisiifolia. The sequence continues at coordinate 42,829,463 of CM063516.1, read as the reverse complement.
GATTCCTTAGCCCCTTATCGCTTCAAATTTTTCCTCGATGCGTATAGGGGCTACCACCAAATATAGATGGCAAAAGAAGACGAGGACAAGACGGCGTTCCATACAGACATGGGCACTTTCTGTTACACCAAAATGCCTTTCGGTTTGAAGAACGTGGGCGCCACCTACCAGCGCCTCATGGACACCGCCTTTGTTAAAGAAATCGGCGTATGATTAGAAATGTACGTCAATGATCTTGTAATCAAAAGTAAAGAAGAGGGAGACATGTTGCGGGATATAAAAAAACTTTTGACCAGTTGCGCAAAGTGTGCATGAAGCTTAATCCCAGCAAGTGTTCCTTCGGCATGGAGGAGGGCAAATTCCTCGGAGTCATTGTCACGCGGGATGGTTTCCGCGCAAACCCCGAGAAAGTCCAAGCAATCGAGCGGATGCCCTCCACCGCGTCAGTTAAGGAAGTGCAAACACTGATGGGCCGTCTGGTAGCCCTTAACCGCTTCCTCACAAACTACGCTTCAAAGTCCTTTCAATTCGTGGATACTTTGGAGAACTGCTTGAAAAAGAGCAATTTCCGCTGGACGCCAGAAGCGGAAACCGCTTTCCAAGAGATGAAACGGTGCTTAATGAACCTCCCAACACTGACAACGCCTCTACCAAAGGAGCCGCTTACGCTATACCTTTTCGTGGCAGAGCGGGCGGTAGGCGCGGTCCTCCTGGTAGAACGTAAAGGGGTTCAGACACCAATATACTACATCAGCCGCACCCTCCTGGACGCGGAAACAAGATACACAATCTTGGAAAAGCTGGTTCTCACGCTTGTCCATGCATCCCGAAGATTGCGCTGGTATTTTCAAGGTCATCTAATCAACGTCCTCATGGACTATAGGATCTGCGATGTCCTTTGCAAACCAGAACTATCAGGCCGCCTTGCCAAATGCTTAGCCGAACAATCACCCGCGCTACCTCAAGACAAGTCGCAAAAGTGGTCCCTCTACACAGATGGGGCCTCCAACGACAACGGTTCTGGTGCTGGTCTCCGCCTTATCGGCCTAGACAAACACGAGTTCACGTACGCTATCCGTCTGGACTTCAAAAGTACCAACTATGAGGCAGAATACGAAGCGCTGCTGGCAGGCCTCTGCATCGCGGAAAAAATGGTGGCCAGGCACGTGGAAGCACATGTGGACTCATTACTTGTCGCAAGACAGATAAATGAGACTTACGACGCGCGAGACGAAACCATGGCACTTTATTTGGAACAAGCCAAACAACTCATGCGCAGATTTGACTCCTGCACTGTAGAACATATCAGGCGCATAGAAAACAAACCAGCTGACGCACTGAGTAAAATGGCTTCAACAGTTTTTGATCACTTGGCAAAAGAATTTCGCGTTGAGGTACTCAACCAACCATCTATCCCGCTTCGACAAGTAAACGTCATCCAAACAGACAACGCGTCCTGGATGACGCCGATCAGGGCCTATCTACCCTCCGGTGCCCTGCCTGATAACAAATTAGAGCCCGGAAGATTCAACATAAGGCTCTCCATTATCAGCTGACCGACGGAACACTTTACCACCGATCCTACTTAGGGCCACTTCTCCGCTGTGTTGACTCCGCGGATGCTTCCTTCCTCATCAGGGATATACATGAAGGAATTTGTGGTCTGCAAGCGAGGCCTAGAATGGTAGTCGCGAAGCTGATGAACGCCGGGTACTACTAGCCAGGCATGCACCTGGACGCTGTCAAGGAACTCCTCAAATGCGACAGCTGCTAGCGTCACGGGCCAAACACCTTGTGACCCAAAAACGATCTGGTGCCTGTCATGGCCGCCTGGCCTTTCCAAAAATGGGCAATCGACCTGGTTGGCCCATTCCCGACGGCGCTAGGTTACATCAAGTTCCTTATAGTCGCCATTGATTACTTCACCTAATGGGTTGAGGCAAAACCCCTAGCCAAAATCGACGGGGCGCACGTCAAGAAATTCATTTGGGAATTTATTATTTGCAGATTCGGACTTCCAATGTAGCTTGTGAGCGACAACGGTACGCAATTCGCGGACCAAGCACTACAAGAATGTTTGACGCAACTTGGCATCCAACAAATCTTCACATCAGTCGCGCACCCACAAGGCAATGGTCAAGTCGAAAGAACAAACAGAAGTATTGTGGAGGGCATAAAGACAAGACTCGAAAACCAACGCACAGGGTGGGTAGACGAACTCCCGCATGTACAATGGTCCTACCGCACCCTAACCAAAACAAGTAATGGTGACACTCCATTCAGCTTAACTTACGGTTCTGAAACAGTAATACCCGCCGAAATTGATTGCCCTTCCGCAAGAGTTCTCGTGGCGGACAAACGGAACAATGATGAAGAGCTCCGGTTAAATCTTGACTTACTTAAAGAGCGTCGCGATCTCGCGGCAATTAAAGAAACAAAGTACAAGACGCAACTGGAGCGCTACTACAATCAGCGCGTCAAAGAATGCAAATTCAAGATCGGAGATTACGTTTTCCGCAACAACAAGGCTTCCAATGCGGAAAAACCAGGAAAACTCTTTCCAACCTGGGAAGGGCCATACAAAATCCAAGAAGTCTTGGGAAAAGGCGCGTATGCGCTAGAAAGACCAGATGGAACTCCTGTCCCGCGATCTTGGAACGCAGTACATTTACGCGCATGCATGGTTGCTGAACTCGCTAGGCGCTACCAACTCGGCCGACTGGGGAGTTGCGAGTACTCGGCCTAGTCGGGCGAGTACTCGGGGATCGAATCGGCCTATGCGGGGAGTACTCGGAATATTCAGCCAACTTGGCTATACTCGGCGACCCACCGTGTAGTGAGTACTCGGCGAGTAATCGGTCAACTCGGACGACTTTTGCAACTATGCGCGCATGTTATTTGTGATCTATTTGTAATTCTGGCTAACCACGCCAATGTACATATTCAATCAATGAAGTTTGTTTCCTGTATTTGTTATTCTACTTGTTTTTCCGCGCCACAGTCTTCAAGACAAAGCTAACACCTACGTGGGACTTACTGGTCGCGTATCCGAACATGCACCGCTCTACAGTCTCCAAAACATGTTTAACGCATGTCCTACTTAGAAGTCGTACACTGCCATATACATAGCGCTATAGTCTTCAAGACATGGTCACGTGTCGGACTGCGAAGTCGCGCATGGTAACATGCGCCCGGCTACAGTCTTCAAGACATGGTTTTTAACACTGAAGTCGGACTAACGGCACAAGCTGTGTTACACTACAGTCTTCTAGGCAAAAGTACTTAATACTTAGCACCGGACTGCGAAGTTAGACGCATACGCTAATTTCTACTTACACACCGGGTGACGACTTGGTTAAATAGGTATTAACAGAAATTAGCGCAAGAAAAGCAGATGTAACAAACATATTTCATTGATACTTGGGAATTAAAAACCCAATATATTTACAAGTAAAAAACAGCCAAAAAGATTACAAAATCATACTACTCGGAGCCGCTAAAGTCAACCAGCTCCACTTCTGGATCAGGTTGACTCCTAGAAAACCCCTCCCAGAGGCTATCTGGTGCTCCTTCTCCGCCTGTTCTGCCCAGTGCGTAGCCTCTACGCCTAAGCGGTCAGACTGTTCGATGAAATACCGAAAGGAAGCCGTCGGGTCAACATGACGGTTGCAATCGCAACCACCTGAAGGATGGGGAACTCAACCTGTTCAAACGTGGTCAGTTCCCTCTCATAGTCAGCCTTCAGGGGCTTTCCGAAATGCTCCGCCTCCTCAAGATTTCCACCCTCCGCAGAATGGAGGAATCCTTCATTGAAGCCCTCTCCATGGTCGTAGGCGTATGCGGCGGCGACAATGCCAGCAATCTGGTCTCCAAGCTTGGGGTCGTTCCAGAATAGCTTGAAGATTTGTACAACAAATCAAACTGTTAGCATATTTTCGCAAATAACGAACAAGGAAAACAAGATACTTACTCCGTTAATGCCTGCGCCCATGAGCCAGTGGATGGAATCATTCGCCTTCTCCTACGCCGTAGCAGATTGATCAAGTAAGGCCTTGGCATTCGTGGCCTTTTCCACAGCGGCGTTGCATGCCTCTTCCATCGAGGCCCTCTCATTACGGAACCCCGCCATCACCTGGCGGTCCTGCACCCGCTCCTTATCTCCAAGAATCTTCCAGGGCATCGCCACTGGTATCACTCACCACTTAACGAAAAAATATCTCTCCTTCCAGTCCTGGAGAGACTTGGGGACGACGGAGGCCAGTGACGTCACCTTCGGACGCGGCTTAAAGGAGAACCACGTCTCGTCCCGCGCCAAGTAATAAAACACGTTAAACCGATACACCGTCAGTTCAACATCCAAGGCGCGACAGCAAGCCTCAAAGTGCACCAGCCTTAGCATCCCAAATAAGCTAAGCTGGGTCACAGCCACCCCGTACTCCACCAGAGTATCTATCTGAAAGCGGGTGGTTGGGAGGCGGAAGCCACACTTAGAAAAGTGTGCTTCTTAAAGAGCAATCTTACCGGAGGGTGGAGTCAACACCGTGTCATTGGGGTCGGGCAACTCCGGTTCCCATTCCGATGCAATCTGAAACAACTTGCAGAATCTGTCAAACCTCTCAGGGGTCCACTTCACCGGGGTATTCGTCATCAGCTTCCTTTCTTTAATCTTTCCCCGCTGAATAATCGGCTCCTCCACAACCCCTTCACAGGTAACCGCTTGTTCCACCGGCTCCTCCACCCAGCCTTCACCGGAGTGAACACTACTAACAGATGTTTCGTACATATTCAACAAGCAGAAAATACAAACAAGAAGACAAACAAAAGACTCTGGAAATACTTCTAAAAAGTTCACTGGAAAACTCGAAGATCCGTCGGAATACTTGAATGCTGGTCGGAATTATGAAGATCAATCGTAATCTTCAAGATCGTCACCGAGAATTGAACGAAGTTTGAGAGAAAATGCAAGAAAGTGTTGGAGAAATTTTGAAAAAGTAACAAAAAAATGGAACGGCTCCAACTATTTATACCCATCGCATTAATTGCGATGGGGCCCACCAGGAAGAAAGCAACTGTCTCGACTCATCATCTGGACACCCACGATCATGACACGTGGCGATAAACTCATCAGATGGTTCACTTGCACGCGTGGGACTTCACGCATCTGACAAGTCTCACGGATGAACGACATAGAGCGAGCTCACCCACACGCCTGACAAAAGACATGTGTCTGTGGACACGTGGCAAGATCCTGATCACTCATCAACCAACTTGCGCGCGTGGTGCACGACGCGCCTGACACTGGAAGAAAAGTTGGTCCTGCCACATGCCTGATGTGACAGACATTACGGAAACGTGTCGGAAACGTGCACGATTCGCCCAACCCCACCTTTTAGTACGAGGTACGGATGATCAAGAATGAAGAAGATTTACTCAGATCTGGGCAGGCTCTGCGCCAATCAGAGGGTGACACGTGTCAGGGGTGGTCCAACAACCACTGACGGGAACAGTGACGTGATTGGTTCCAGGCTTCCACCATGCTGCTGTTTACAGTACTCGTCAGTGCATGGTATAGACGTGCTTACCTGCTGCCAGACGTCACGTCAGACGCCAGCAGATAAGTTAACCATGTTGTGTCAGTACGAAGCGCCGCCGGCGCCTAATCAGGAGGCGCCACATGTAACTTCTGCAGACCAGCTCCAACTTTCCCTTACATCAGCATTCATGACTACCCGTTTCCCGCCAATTTCATGGGCCGAAAACCTCTAGGCCCAATCAAAGCCCGGATCAACTATAGCTTCTTGTGGGCCGTCTCCCAGGGCCCACGATTCCTCCTATAAATAGAAGACTTCATCTCCTTTGCAAAGGATCCGGAAATCACCACTTGTATGCAAGAGCTAGAATAGCAATAATTTTTGTAACTACTTTGTAATATCCAAAGTAATAACATTCGGCTCTTTACAGTGGACGTAGGTCATTGAAGACCGAACCACTTATATTTTATTACTTTCACCACACACACACAATAATTTTGTTACTGTCTTGGGTCTCGGTTAGTCCGCCGGTGTGAGCAAAGGATTGTACCTGAGCGAACACGTGTATTTACCACTCGGTGACTATCTTTAATCATCATTATACTCGTTGTTTTTTCAATAGTATTTTCTAAATTAATAATTTTTATAGGGGCTAAATATGATAGAAAATTTTTTATAAAAAATTTGGATTTTGAATCACTCAAATCTAATTTATAATGAAATAATTATGAATTAAAAATTAAAATATATTTAAAACATATTTTCTGAAAGTAAAAAGACAAATAATGAAATTTGGGATGTAAATATGCTTCTGCAAAATTTATTAAATTTTTGGAGTTGTTAATGTATTTTAAATAATTATTGAACCATTAAATAAAAATTATATAATTAAAAATAACTAAGATATTGGATGAGGTTAGAGAAGATAACCAAGATATTGGATGAGGACAAGGGAAGGGGTGGGGGGAATAATTTCCCTCAAAAGGGGGAGGGGAAGGGGAAAAAAGACGTGGCGCTGATGTAGACAAGGGGAAGGAAGGGGAACCACACCCCGTAGCCTTATTAATGTAGGAGATGAAACTAGTTATGCTCTAGAGTTGAGAAAGACGATGATAGTGAATTTCATCTTTTAATAGATCTTGAACTCGATGCATTCAACAATCTAATGGCTTAGTCATATCATACACTTTCACTTAAAAAGAAATTGTTGAAAAATTGAATACTTTTGGGTTATTTTGTTTATTATGGGTTAACTTTTGGATTATCTTTTAATATGTAATCATGCACTTTTAGATTATATTTTGAGTTGATGTTGTAATTTATGGGTTTATAGGGTTAACTAATCAACCTACTTTAGTTGAACCACCTGATACAATTTGGTTCAACCGTATTTAAACCATTTTTTAGCTAAATCCAATATGATTTAAAATCCGGTTTTAAAACATTGGATTCGTACGTGTAGAAATAATTATCAAAATGTGTGCGCATGAGTTTAGCCATTTGATCTAATGATTATTTTGTAATGAATATACAAAATTGATTAATAATAATTCATTCTATCCCATAATTGCGATGCGTTTATTAGTTCAAAATAACCAAAATCCAATTGTCGAATTGTAACCTCATAACTTTCCTTACGGGAGGTTGTGATTTAGAGTCACGCCTAGAATAACATTCGGGTTAAACATGGGTTTTCTTGGTTGTTGTTGGTTTTGTAGATTTTCTCCTGGGCAAACTGGCAAAGTGAGTCAGGTCATTACGTTTTATTCTTTGAACAAAAGAATGATCCATTTGCTATTGTGATTCCGGATGCTTAGAGCTTTGCTTTTCAAAAGAAGTTCAACATAGATTTAGCAAAGGGAAAATCACCAAAATAGCCCGTTGACCGAGTGATTTGCCAAAATGGCCCTCTCCCCCCTCTTTGGAGAGACAGGTCACGTTTCCCAACCAGTCTGAAGCGTCTCCCGAGAGGCTTCCCACATGAACCAATAAAAAACCAACACCTCAGCCCTCTCCCCCCTCTTTGGAGAGACAGGTCACGTTTCCCAACCAGTCTGAAGCGTCTCCCAAGAGGCTTCCCACATGAACCAATACAAAACCAACACCTCATCAGACACTCTCTCTCCTCGCTTTCTCTCTCCTCACTCTCTCTCTCTCCCTTTCTCTCTCTTGAACCGTCTCCTCACTCTCTCTCTCTCCCTTTCTCCCTCCCTTTCTCTCTCTTCTCTCTTTCTCACCCGTCTTTTTTAACCGAAGAAAACAAGCAAGAGACATACACAGTCTCTTGAGTTAAGAAACCACAAAGAGCCGGTAACAGTCCAAGCCCATAAGTTAAAAAAAAAAAATAATAATTAACGGTATGTCCCTCTCTTTCTCACCCTACGTCATTTGAAATATTCATCAACAAACTTCATGAAGAAGACTTTGAGAACCACAATTACTTAAGTAATAAAGTCTAACGTGAAAGAGAAATATGATACCACTATTCGTAATTCATGTGTGTGTCATGCAGTTGATCAAGTTGGGTTGATTCGGATAATACGAAGATGAAGAAAAACCTCCAAAAGTTGCAGGGATCTACAGTTGTACATTCATGCTTGTACTCTTCGCATCCACAGTTGTACATTAGGTAAGCTCTGCAGTCTTAAGAAAATAAAAAGACGGATGAGAAAGAGAGAGGACAGAGAAAGGGAGGGAGAGAGAGGAGAGAGAAAGATAGAGAGAGAGGAGAAGAGGAGTGGTGTCAGGATAATGAGGGGATAATTATTAGAGAGAGAGAGTGTGGTGCTGATGTGGCGGTAAATTATTGGTTAGAGTGGGAGACGTCTCGGGAGACGGTTGAGACGTCTTGGAAGGTGTGACACGTCTTTGGGAGAGGGGTCAAGGGGCTATTTGGGCAAATCACTTGGTCAACGGGCCAATTTGGTGATTTTCCCACCTTTACCAAATGGCAAGAAAAAAAAAAGTCATTATAGTTAGATTATATGTTGAATTTTCTTTTATTTTATTTTTTATTTTACATCAAAAATAAAGTTAAGGGAAAATTGCGAATCTAGCCTTTGACCGAATTGTTTTGCCAAAGTAGCCCCCTCAGCCGTCTTTTGGAAAGACGGTTCCCAGTTCCCGAGGCGTCTCAGCCGACTTCTGATTCTCTTTTCCTACGGACCAATGAAACCCCGCCACATGTCCGACAAACCTGCGAGACGACTTAAAGTCGTCTCACTCGTCTCGGGCTGAGGGAAGTCTCAAAGTCGTCTAGGGAAAAGGGACGAGTGAGACGACTTTAAGTCGTCTCGTGGACGAGTGAGACGACTTTAAGTCGTCTCGCAGGTTGTCGGACACGTGGCGGGGTTTAATTGGTCCATAGTAACTCAGAATCTAAAGACGTCTGAGACGCTTTGGAAACCGGGAACCGTCCTTCCAAAGACGGCTGAGGGGGCTATTTTGGTAAAACAACTCGGTCAATGGCTAGATTCGCAATTTTCCCTAAAGTTAAATAATCAAGTTTGTTAGTCAAAACATATTGATGGTCACCAAAAATTATACTCTTATTTGCTACAAAACAATGCTAATGAGTGCATTTTTATTTTTTAGTATTTAAAATTTGGTGTTTAACATTATAGGTAATAGTATTTGAAATATATATATATATCTTAATTAATAAATCTTATTTCGACATTTGGGAATACACCATAAGTTGATTAAAAACATGTAATTGGCCCTATATTTGTTCCGATGAATTTCTCTTCAGAGGAGAGATTTTAAATTCAAGTAAACAAATACACAACATGTGTTTCTTTTTATAACTCATAATTTTAAAGAATTGACATGTTGAAAACCTAAAGTATCCTAAAAGAATTTTCTAATTCTTGAATTCACGTCTTATGTTGTAAATTTTTCAAATAAATTGATATATAACTGACAATACATAAAAACCACAAATACTAAGTACGTACAATATATTAAAAATATTGTTTGGTAACAGATAAAATAACTTAATTAAAAGTATGTGTACAAAACTAACCGACCTTATAAACTTAGTGATAAATACGAATAGTTGATAAATATACCGTTTAATATAGTTTAAACAATAAATTTATTCGTCTAATCCTAAATAATGATTATTTACACATCTTTACTCAAGTAAGAAGACCAAGGCAAACGAGTTCACCTTATCGCTTGTTCTCCAAATGATGATTGGAGAGAGGGATTATGTTTTCATGTCCTGTTGAAATATATATCATGTCGATCTTTTTTTTTTCTATCAAAGATGCCACACGACTAAAAACGTTTTTTTAACGGCTGATTTCTTACACTCCTTTCTTTACACCATTTTTGCACGTCCTTAGAGTTGAACTCCCAATCTCGCCCAAGAGAGGATTTCCTCTCTGCCACTAGGCTATAACCTAAGTGGGTACATGACTAAAAACGTTATTGACCAGGAAAAGACAACAAGTTGGCTCGTGATCAATAAAAATAACAACAATTATTTATAAAATATAAATAGTATTATGGATCCATGCTTTTGCGTCAGGATCATTCAACCAAACAAAAAGTAGATGTAAAAACGTTGAACCACACACTCATACTGCCCGCATTAAATCAAAAAAATTAGACCGTAACATAAAACGTAGAAAAATAACTAATAAGACTTGCCCATTGCGACAGGGCAGCTACACGGCAAAAAGGGGGGGGGGGGTGTTTTTTTCCTTCCTTTGTAGAATTAGAAAAAGCACAAAACAATTCTTAGTTTGAACTACTAGAATTCCCTCGTGTTGTGGGGCGGCGGCGTAAAACCGTGCTACCAGCGTTGTAGGATGGGGGCGTAAAACCTATTACCAGCATTGTAGGTTGTGAGCGGAAAACCGTGCTAAGTAGCAACGGAAAAGCGAGGAAAAACAGGACAATCGTAAAACAAAAAAACAAACTATTAACACAAAGTGACTCACATAACGTGAAAACGTAGCATGCAAATGAGTCGTAAAACTATGTTAAGTATCAACCAAACAAAGAACAAACACGTGCAAAGTCGGAAAAAAAACTGCGTTAAATAACAAAACACTAAATTACAAGGGGTATAAATAGAAAAAGAAATGCTTGATGACGAAATAGGCTAGAAGACGAAATATTTAGTGGCCAAAATGGAAAAGAAGAAAAGTAAACTATTGCGTAAGATGACGAAATAGCCAAATAAGCTACAGGATGAAATACTTAGTGGCTAAAATGGAAAAGAAGAAAGTTTAGTATTACGAAGAATCCTGAGAACTCTCATTCATCATTCAGCTGTATCTATTTTATCCATGCATGAACCATTCACTTCTTTTGTGATCAAAGATTAATATTAGAGAGAACTACACAATTAGTCCTTATGGTTTACCGTTAGTTTCACCTTTGAGCATTAAGATTTAAAAGTTTCATGTTAAGGTGTTAAGTTTAGTTTTTGTAAGATAATAAGGTATTAGCACTAACGGGGGTTAATATTTAACTGAGTTTACTCTCACGTGAAAAATGGTAAACCACAAGGACCAAAGGTGAAATTTCAATGGGGCCCACCACCAACCTCAAAGGTGAAACTAATGGTAAATCATAAGAACTAATTGTGTAGTTCTCTTTAATATTTAAAAACTTTAGTAGGACCCACCCCCACCTCCTTCTTCACCTTCACCCACCATCTTCTTCACCTTTCACTACCACAATCAACCACCATCTCCTTCTTGTTGGCAATTATTATGATACTGTACACGCCGTGTGCAACAATCCTTTGGTTAAGAAACATTCAAACATTCTTAACAAATAACAAAAATAATAAAGGGAAATGGAGTCTGAACTAACCATAACTCATGGAAACAGTGAACAGGTAGGGAAGAAAATAAACAACTAATGGAAACCACTACTAGCAATGCTGGGCTGTGTTTGTTTGTATTAGCTCCAATATGAGTAATAGGTTTGTTGTGGGAGTGTCAATTATAGGGGGAAAAGAATAGAACAAGTGAATATTCAAACACTAAAACTACACATATGTGATATGTGTAAACCAGCAGCTGCTGCCTAAACTCCAAAAAGAAACAATGGCATCCATGAAAAAGCAATACATCTTTTTCATAAATAAGAAAGCGAAAAGGAATAGAATACAGAGCACAAAATTATAAAATCCCACTTCAGGAAATGAGATTAAGGGCTCTTAAATGGAGGGAATTTATGTTTGGCGGTGCACTGCAAAGAATAATCCAATCCAATTTGGTAAAACGTTTTTTTTCTTTCAATTAATCAATCATTTGTTTAAACACATTTTATTTGATAATTGATGGATACCCATTACCTTGAAAGTGAAGCATTACCATCTGTGACTAGCAAAGATTAGATCTCTTTCGTGATCAAGATTCAAGAACATCATCATCATCCTCAAATGCAGCAGCGTGAAACAGAGACATAGTAATAATAAAAGTGGAGTAGATGGTGGTTGATTGTGGTAGTAAAAGGTGAAGATGATGGTGGGTGAAGATGAAGAAGGAGGTGGGTGGTGAGTCTCACAAAGTTTTTAAATATTAGACAGAACTACACAATTAGTCCTTATGGTTTACTATTAGTTTCACCTTTGAGGTTGGTGGTGGACGCCACTTAAGTTTCACCTTTGGTCCTTGTGGTTTACCATTTTTCACATGAGGGTAAACTCAGTTAAATATTAACCCCCGTTAATGCTAATACTTTATTATGTTACAAAACCTAAACTTAACACTTTAACATGAAACTTTTAAACCTTAATACTCAAAGATGAAACTAATGGTAAACCACAAGGACTAATTATGTAGTTCTCTCTTAATATTAACTAGTAGTTTGCCCGCGGGCTCCGCCCGCGAACATGACGTTTTCTAGAAGTCGTATTATCGGTGTTGAGTGGATGGAGGGCTAAGCGGGTACCGTACTCGCATGGGTACACAGCCACCACCCGTTTTAACCCGCTGAAATGGGTTGGTTAGCGGATTAAACGGTATCGTTCTTGGTATGCGCCGCATTAAACCATATCGTTGTTGGTACACATTAAACCGAATCTCGCTGTTTGTGGCTAAGGTTGTTCCTATTGGTGATGCTGGGCGTGAACTTGCTTGTATGTCTGGCTCACTAATTTTATTGTGTGTGCATTTGGATTAATAATATATACAAATCATTTAGCAAATAAAGCATATATCACTAACAGCAACGGCCTCACATATGTTTTATTCCAAAGCAGTATGTTCATCAATTTGTTTTCTCCAAGACTCCTAAAAGCATATTATTATTATTTTATAATTATTACACATCTTCCTTTGTACTAAAATACCAGCTACCGTTTTATTCTTTAATATCAGTAACAACCGATGAAGCCGTCAAAAACATGATCGATGAATACGAAAAGTTAATTACCCCAAAAAAATCTTACCTTCATCCCAAAACCACCGTCAACAGCATCACCAAGAACTACGGTTGCCGGATTTTTTCCAGGTGCTTCTGTGATTCCGTTACCAAGTCGCATACATAAAATAGACACAATAACTTGCTTCGAAAGATGATTATTATTATTATTATTATTGTGTTTGATTTATGTGACAAAACATGGTGATGGATTTGAACCCCTCCCGTCGGCTGCGTCGTTTCCGACTGAAATACAGACCATATTCTTCCCTACTCAGACTGCCGATGTTCGTGGTTACGGTCGGGGTCACGGCCATGGGTGCGTATGAGCAGAGTACAAGAAGAAAAATCGTGACGACGGTGGTCTTGTGGTGGGTGGCTGTGTTGAAGCTGCAAGGGTGAGATTGTAATTTCGTCGCGTCAACCGCCGCCGATTTTGACCTGTGTTAACGCCGTTATTCCAGCTCCGTTAGTACTGTTGCCTAAGGCGATGTACTTTAATATAAAGAGTAATATTTAGCAGTACAACTGTACAAAGAAATAAAAGATAAAAAGAATTGAGAGAGGCTATTGTACAAAGCCTACTTAAAATACAAAGTGTAAGAAGGCATCCTGGCCCTCCATTGCATTTTAATCAAGATCATCTGCATTTAATTTCCCACGAGTGTTTTAAGGAGGCAGTTAACAACAGGAGGGTAAATTAGACAAATTGCCACTATAATAATTTGAATTTTTTTAATAATAACGCCTAATTCATCTCTCATTTATGGACAGTTACTTAATCATAATCAAAAGGAATTCACAAAATTAGAAACACACACAAAAATCAAAAACCTCTGTAAAACAAAAAACAGAGCATCAAAGAGAACGAAGCAAATAACAGTCGATCAAACAAGGATTATGGCTCCAAAACGCAAATCAAGTAAGTAAATGTTCATATTATGATTTTCATTTTGCTCGTATAACAAAACAATCAACTGATAAAAACCCTACAAAAACGTAACAGGCGAATGAAGGGAAAGAAGAAGCAAAATGAATAATGACAGGCCATCGAAGGGGACCATTGCAGGTATGTTTTAGATCGTGTGTATGAAATTATTGAAGGCGTTTTTTGATGATTTGAAAGATGAACATTTGGATCTGATAATGTTTTTTATGGAATTATAAAAGGCGTTTTAGATGTTATGATAAAGGCTTTTTATCTGATTATTGATGCATGAGATGATTTGATGATTTATGTGTTTTAAAGTAGGACAAATGTGATTATAAAGGGTTTTTATAAGTTTATGAAGGCGTTTTAGGTATATTATAGATGGATATGATGTTTTAGGTTATTCATTGTTTGAAAATTTGGGCGAATGTGATCGTAAAGGCGTTTTAAGTAATTATGAATGCGTTTTACTAGTTTTACTGATGAATATGATGTTTTGGTGATCTATAGTGGTAGATGCGTTTTGAACTTTTAGTAGAGGCATTTTATGAATTTATTGATGCATTAGATGATTTTTGTGTTTGGAAGTTGGACGAATGTTACTGATGGATATGATCAAATAGGCGTTTTAGTTAATTATGAATTCGTTTGACTAATGTTACTGATGAACAAACGATACGGCCATGATCCAAAGAAGGTGGGTGTTGATACAAGTAGACAAAATGAAAACTTGACTAAAAAACATGTACGTACTACATTTCGATAAAACGCATTTGTTATACTTAAAACGCATTTGTTTATCCATAAAACGCATGTATTGATTTTTTGACAGGGTGTAAATGTTGAAGATGCTACATCAAACATGCTTGATGAGAATGTAGCAGGGGACATGTTATTGATGAAATTGTTGGAGACAATACATCAAATAGGGTTAACGAGAATGTTGCAGGGGATAAATCAAGGTTGGTTGCTGAGAATGTTGCAAAGGATAATGTTGTTGCAGAAGTATTTCAAGATGAAGATATAAGTGATACAGTAATTGCTATGTTACAAACAATAGAGCCAGGAGTGTACGGTGTAAAAGTTTTAAGATTGATAAGTTTGTTAATTTTGCATCTTTACATTGTTGAATGTTACATTGTTAGACATGAATTTCTCTTTTGGTATTCAAAATGCATGTTTCATTTGATGTTTTACATGAAAGCATGTTAAAACGCATTCAATAAATACTAAAACGCATTTGATATATGGAAATCTATTTAACAGGTGATATAAAACCAAAACATAAAACACATTTAATATCTCTTAAAACGCACGTACATTATTATTAATGCCACATTTTACATCATGAAAACAAACAACACAAACACTACTTAAAACAAATGATAATAAAGTAGCAGAAAAAGAACATAGACACAAAGACATTAAGAAGGCTAGAAGGTTTAAAGTGATTTGAGAAACTTGATCTTCATTTCCATTAAGCACCTTAAAAGAGCTATGGATTTAGTAAGCTCTTCAACAAGATTCATATCTCTTTGTTTTGAATCAATCATGAACATCAATGCCAATTCATGAAGACTATAATTTGGCATCGTCTTGAGAATGTTACAAACGCATTTCTTAATACTTAAAATGCATTTCTTAATACTTGAAACGCATGTATTGATTTTTTGACAGGGTGTAAATGTTGAAGACTATAATTTGGCATCGTCTTGAGAATGTTACAAACTTCATCTTTTCTAGATATGCCTTCGTGGATATTGTTCAAATCATTCATCAAAACACTATCCGAATAATGATTTGTTCCTCAATCCTCTTAATAAAAAGAGATCTTGCAGAGGATGATGAAGAAGACATTGTTAGTGTAAATTATGTTTGTGGTGTAAAATCAGAATGTACATATTGATGATAATATAGGAAAAATAATATACAACATGACAAAATATAATCATATGTGTTACTATTCCACTAGTTGTATTATTTGTGAAAAAAATCAGTAAAACGCATCTTGTAATAAGGTAAAACGCATGTGTCAATATCAAAATAATCATTGGTGGGGACAAACACTAAATTACATCCTGTACGAATTGAAGGTCTTTTCTTTTGTTTAACTTTTTTATTGTCATTCTGTGAACTAACTTTATATGGCTTCTCACCCTCTTTGTAACATACAAAATATTTGATACGAAGAACATTTTGATGAACATATTGTGTACTCTTCCTAGCAGTAAACCCAGAAGCCTTTGCATAACGCTGATAAAACTCAACAGCATGTTCTATACTTGGAAAAACCATACCAAGTTCTGGTTTCATTGAAGATGCAACAGCAGGTTTGTATGTTGGAGTTTCATCATCAATCGAAACATCTTTGTTAGATAGATCTGTCATAAAACACATTAAATATCATCAATGGAAGCTCACATGAACATTAAAAAATGATCTGTCTAACAATCTCAAAAAACGCATGTTAAATACACCATAAAACGCCATTTGTTTGTACCCAAATACAAACCACACTATAACCTCAAAACGCATGTTAAAAATACAATAAAACGCATGTTATATATTATCAGCTACATTAAACAACACATATATCAAAAAACGCATGTTAAAAAAAAAATCCTAAAACGCAAATTGTTTATAATAACACCAACAATTACCTTGCATCCTTCTGTCATCAACCATGAAATCAAACCTCTCACAACTATGTTCATCAGTGTTGTTAACATCTTCACGTATAATATCTACACACAAACAATTAAACAGTTATCGATCAAACCTCTGTTCAGCTCGTTCATCAATTAAACAGTTATGATAATCAAAAAAGTAAAAACTAACCTTCAAAATTCAGATTATAAGGATTGACAACATCATCTTCGTCTTCGTTTACGATTTCAGGTTCATTGTTTAGATCTGATAAACAATTAAAATCAAAATAAGCTTGCGATTAAGTAAAGTTATAAAAACAGAGTACGTACCAAACATGATGAACTCTGCAAATTGATTGTGATATCGATGAAGAAATTTTGAACGATAGAGACGGAATGTGATTATAGTTTTGATTAAGGTATGAATTGATGAAGAAAATCGTGCAAATCAGTTATGAAAAATCTAATTATGATGAAACGATAAAACAGGGATTTGTGAAATCAAAATTTTGAATGTGATTTATTGATCGATGTAAATGTCAAAACTACCCCTGTATTCAGTTGTTATGAGATAACAGACATGATCCACGTGGCAACAAGTTGTGGCTTCCTACACTTTGTAGGTTAAGGGTACTTTGTACCCAATACTTTCTCAAAAGAATTAATATGTCCATTAAGTTTCATCATTATTATTATATTGTTCACCACACAAGTAACCTCCACTTTTAGTAAAAATAACTGTTTTCACTTTGATCTGTTCACTTTGATCTGGACCATTCAAATTGGGTGGTTTTTTTTGAGATTAAATCTCAGCCAGAATAATAGGTGGTTACTCTAAAAATTTGACAGTTTCCTTATCTAAGAGGCAGTTTTCATCTCCTGCTCATTCTCCTATTTTCTTGCCACTCTGTCTCAACTACTATTATTCTCCTTTTATATGGAGGGGATTTATCTTCCTAAATCTAACACCAACCAATTGGTTACCGACCACCATACCACCACCACCACCGCTCCCTTACCACCAAACCCTACCACGGCAGCCCATTCGTTCATTGTTGTTGATAAAGTTATTGTGACCGGTGAAATTATGGTGTGTCTCAGCAGCAATCAACACAGAAAAAATGCGACGATGGGTGAGTATAAGACAACAACAATGGGTGTTGGGGGCAATGTTCATCAGGTATAGTTGCTTATTTTTTTCCAGTGATTCGATTGTTTCCGTTGTTAATTTAATAGACAATTTCTTCTGTTAATTATTGTCATACAGTAAGTTTTGCTAATTCTTTTATAGAGCAGTTATATAGAGTTCCACATCCATAACTATAAACTCCCCACTTTTGTACTTTTCGCATAAGAGCCGGGAACAGAGCACAAGGACGACGAAAATGAGTGTAACGCTGAGTAAGGGTTTATAGGATATAATATTTATATTTAGGATATTATATTGTTATTTATTTTCATGATTATCAATTCCTTCATTTAAGCCTAATTAGTTGGCCTTTCCTTTGTAAAGGACCTGTATGAGGTTTTTATATTTCTTCGATATTTTGTGAAGAAAAGGATCAATAATAGATGAACTAGAAAATTGCTCTCATAGCTATCTAATTCTAGAGGGTTTCAAGGATGTGCAATCAACATAGCCTTCTGCTTCCCACGCCTCTACATCTTCAAGTCCAAACTTTCATGTTCCAAGTCATATAGTTGAAAATGGCGTCGATTCAAGGAAGCAGCAGTAGTTGGAAAGAAGAAAACCTCTCCAACAACTTGGTACGCTTTTCTGATTTTAATTATCTTCATTTTCTTATATTAGGTGTAGGATTCATGGCTTGATGGACAATGATGTTAAGAAGGGTTAGAAAAAAAAACTTTTGTTTCAATTGTAGTCACACTAAAAGATGGTTTCATCAAATGATGTTTGCAGTTTGTGATTATGATAGAACTCCAGCTGTGCACACCAGGTGTTCGATGAAATATTTCATGTTTTATTTACAAGATATTGTTTGTTTGCAGGTGCCTATCAACGTTACTTTTTTGTATATGGCTTTCAATAAAGTAATTAATCCTTTCTTATTTTCTTCACAAAAAGGACCAAGAGCAAGCTTGTGTTTGCTGGACTTTCAAAGACTGCTGAACTTCAAGTCAGTGTTATGTAGGGATGGCAATGGGTCGGGTTTGGGACGGGTTTAGGTAATCCCAACCCCATACCCGATTAAGTATGCTTGTCCCAAACCCGTTCCAAAACCCGTCGGGTTTGTATCGGGTAATTACCCGTCGGGTATCGGGTATATCCGCGGGTTTCGGGTAAACCCGTTAATTTTAAAAACTTATCCATTGGGTATATCTGACTAAAAACCTGTCAGGTATCTATTGCGTGACTACTAACCAATACATTTAGCATTATCAAATATGTATGTAAATGATTACAATGTATAAATATAAAATAGTTAAATCATATAAAAACACTAAAAGACACAGATAACATATATTATACACAAATAATTGGTGTTTTTTTTTAATAAGATGACAATCTAGATGCACAATTAGGTATATTATGAACTAGCCGATTACCCCGGGAAGGTCCCGGGGTTGATAGGAAAAATCTTAAACTCTCATCACAGATCACACACCATTCCACTTAATACATGTATCAATTCTCTTAACAAATTAAACTAAACTGATATAATGGAACTTACATAACCACCAATACCTCTATCAAATCTGTTAAGAGTAAACTTAAGTGACATAAATTAAGCTTAACTGAATGTAAGTAAACTCAACTTAAAGTAACTAATGAAACATGTAACTCAACTCAGCTTTAAGTACCTAATGAAACATAAATCTATTATACTATACAACTCAACTGACATTGAAACAGACCTATGAGTAATAGATGTAAACAATCTTCCAATACATGTATCAATTCTCTTAACAAATTAAACTAAACTGATATAAATTAAACTTAACTCAACCTAACAAAACTCACCTCTCTACAAAAAATAAAAAAGAACAATAATCTATTATCTATTATCTATTAATATATATATATATATATATATATATATATATATATATATATATAAAGGAGAAGGGTGTTAACCTCAATAACGATCACTAAAAAAACAAAAACTAAATCTTTAAGCATGAAATAAGGTGAATAACAGTAATAATATCATACCTTCGATCTAACCATGAACCTTATGCCTCGAATGCCACACCACAGAAAACGAACCTGATTCGAGCTGTCTCCCTACCATGTAATCCCCAACCGATCGACCTCTGTACGAAGACTGAGTCATAATAATAATAATAATAATAATAATAATAATAATAATAATAATAATAATAATAATAATAATAATAATAATAATAATAATAATAATAATAATAATCACTATACTCGTTACCAAACATCCTAGATAATTGTTACTAAACCTATTACCAAACACCCTTTATTTACCTTGAGTTATATAAATCTTGCTCCTCTTTATGTTGTTCCTGTTAACGTAACACCACACACACTAAAGTGTGTTGCTGTTTAGGAGTATTGCATCGATTGGTATAATCACTAAAACCTTAAATTAAAAGGGATGACTTGCATGAAATACCTGTGAGACCAATTATCCTTTCAAGGTCCGGTGCAGTCTCCATAAAATCATCATCTTCACAATCACCACCCCTACTTTCCACCATCTTCAAAACACGGTTCAGTACATATTTAAAACTGTTTTGCTTCTGGGTCATCATCAAAACTGGCAACTTACGTTTCTTAGTGTTACTCGTCTCTTGTTCTCTTTGAGGCATTTTATCAAACACTTGGCGTGCACTTTCATCAGGCGAACTAATAACCTCCGTTTCACACCCTTCAGTCACCAAATTTGCAAAATCAGTTTCATCAACATCGATGGGCTCAGTATCTAGATTGTCCGATTCGTTAGCTAAATCCACAACTCTCTGTTCATCAAAAGGTGCCGTCTTTGTTACTAAAACATGGCCGTCATTACTTGAGTTCTCAGAATAAGGTTGTTCAGGGGGTGTTTGGTACTCATCGAAGCTGTGATGATGGAGGACGGTGGGACGGAACAGAGGAGGAGGTGGTGGGAGGTCGGTGATGGTGGGAGGTCGGTGGTGGTGGGAGGTCGGTGATGGTGAGGGTTGAAGAAACGAAAATATAAAAAGATATTGAGAGCAGGGAAGGAGAAGAGTGAGGAAGAATTAGGGATATTAGGGTTTGAGGGACGGTCAAAGAGATTGATGAAGAATTAGGGATATTAGGGTTTGAGGAGAGATGGGATAATCTATACTATATTATAATGCATGAGGCAAGGACTTCTTAAATTTTAAACAATACAATCAAACTTGCTCAAGTTACAACATTTGATGCATATGTAATTTAAATTTTAGGGGCAAATTAGTCTTTTAGGAGTTTGAAGGATTTATAGGAGGGGAGGTTAGGGACGAGATTCCTCTTCCCTTTAATTTCGCTCCACTTCGTTTATTGGCATCTTATATCAGATCCATCAACAATGTTTGAGGCCAATCAATATCGCTCCTCATGAATTATATAACCTCATATCTATTTTTATTGTTTGTTAAAAGTTGTTGTTTTGCATTTTATCATTCTGTTGATTCATTCAGGAGAATGTGTGACGTGAGATCGAAAAGAGATGAAGCCGAAATTGAATGCACAAAGGTACTACTCTCTTTGATCGATTTCGAAATGGGTTTTGTTTATTTTAACGAATTAGGAGTTGCCGTTTGTTTAATTTGATGAAATCAGGTTGTTTTTGTATTATTATCACCAGGTCATCCTGTATACCATGTGCAAGGTTAGTTTTTTAATTAATTTATTAGGGGTTTTAAACTTCAATGTTTATGTATAGATTAGAGAGGATTTTAATTATTCTATGTGATCAATTTAAAGTGTAGAAGATGCAATTCACAGATATGTTTTCTGGGTTCTAAAAGTTTTATCGATGGACCAAGAATTGGATGTTCCCTGCTTGCTTAATCTAAGGGAGCTTTCCCACCTCCAAGGTAATCATGTCCGTTTAATAATGTGAAATTTTTGTTGTTGCCTGCATTTGTTTGTAGTCCTGATTAGGTTAATTTTTAATCCGCCTTGGGCTTACGTCTTGGTTCGCCTCACGGCTTACGCCTCGTGAGGCGAAGGGAAAACGCCTCGAGGCTCGATTTCGTTTTTTCAAACTTTGGTTCTAATAGTCCTTGAATGTTCGAACCGTTATATGAGACAACCACAGTTATAGTTTAAAGCAATGGTAAATGCAAGACTAAAGGCCAGTTTGATATTGTTTGTTTGTCAAGTGTGTATGAAATGAAGTTAACTGTAGTTTTATTCTGAAACTATATGTGTAGGGTTATTTTTTGGTCATTATGAAGGCGAAAATATGAATTGAGGAGTGAGCAGTGGTGGTGGCTAGAGTTCTTTGAGCTACTTGTTTGGGGTGAAGAAGCACCAAAACCAGCCCAAAAGGCTACACAATCTGAAACACCGGCACCAAACAATGTGACAACTACAAAACCTGATGTTTCTAAGCAGACTCCTGTAGGTATTCATGGTAATCCTTCAAACGGTTACTTTAGCGCTGATGGCCAGAACACCTGTAACCTCATTATGGTATGTCACTTTTCGATAATAATATTTTCATGTAATCTTTGGTTATAGTAATCTAAGTTTTGATCATTTGTTTTTGTACTATGATATTGGAAGAACTAGAATAAACAGGAGTGGTACAAAACATAAATAATTTAAGTTTGTGCGTGGTTTTAATATAAATTTTTTAACGTTTTACAGGAACGACCTTCAACTAAGGTCCACAGTGCACCTGGTGGTGGATCATCTCTTGGATACCTGTTTGGTGGTGGCAGTAATGCTTGCTTCGGCAAATTTGATCTCTTTTTTCCGCTTAATCAAGAGGTATTCATAATTTCATATAGGAACTAAGATAATTTGGTATCTTTTCATGTTACAGCACATCTAGGTGAATAAGCAGCTGAAAGGAAGACCTCTGGATAATCTTGAATCTATAGCAATCGATGAAACGATACTATGATTCTATTAGTGGAGGTTGTCATTAAAAGTAACTCATTTCATTGAACTCAGAGCAATTAGCAATACCATTTTTTTTGCTCTAATATAATTTCCTTTCCCTGTTTGGTTTCCTTGAAATCGCAACTCATTTGCTAATTATATAATCTCTTTCACAGCCATGCCCAATTCTTGATTTTAAAAAGCGCGCCTAAGGAGCGAGGTGCATCAAAGCTCAAGGCATGTCGTTAGAAAAAAAAAACTTTGAATGACTTTCAACTCGCTTGACCTGTTTCCCTTTTATCAACATTACAACTAACTTTATTAGACCTGTTACACACATTATGTTGTTCCATAAATGCCCCCAACTATTTACTCATATAATATGCAACCGCGTTTATACATTAAACTAAGCAGGGGTTTCTAATTGAGGCATTTGGCAACAATTGGTCGTGTCTTGAGTCCAAGCTAAATCTATAATCCTGCTACAGGTTCTGCAATTACCCCTCTAAGAAGCCAAGGAAAAGTCATAACATTGTTCCTCATTCGACAACTTTTAAACTCGCAAGAGGCACCACTTTCACTCTTATAGTTGCCTCCGGGTTCCCCTCACACTACTTAGATTTCATACCGTCATGGCATTCATGTTGCAAATTTAGCTAATGGGCATATGGCTGCCTTGGGAAAACTATCAGACCCTGAAATAGGTATGCATCTCTATTGTCATGTTTTATTTGGAATTTTTCTCTATGCATTTAGTAGATGTCTAGACACAAGAACAAATGAACACAATTTTGTTTTATTTACATTTGTTTATTATGCGTTTTTTGTTTTAAATTTTCAGAGAGATCCATTATATTTGGTTCCCTATCGACAAGCTCAGAGGTTAAAATGCACTCTTAGAAATTGGCCCAATCAAAGTCTGTAAGTATGCATATTTCTATATAGACTTGAATACATCAATAAATAAGTGGGCTGTAAATTTTTTACCTAACATGATATAAAAGAAATTTGGGAAAATTGGCATGATGTTCCTCTCTAGATAGCAAATGTAAAAATGGTTGTCGTGAGTAGTTTCAGTTTATATAAATGCTTCTCTTCACTTTTCAACTAATATGCATAGTTAATTCACTGCATAATAATAGAATCATAAATTCACTGCATAATATTGCTACTTTGGACTTATTTCCATGGAGTGTGTGTTCAACTTAATTTCATTGCTTATTGCCTTAATTTTTGAAATTTGAGTTTTAATAAATAAATCATAAATGTTTTAAGAGAAGGTTTATAAGTGAAATATACAAGAATATTATATCCATTTTACTAGGACAAGAAAGGTAACTTGCATGCTACACTGGTTTCCCAAAGATTAGAGGAGGTTTATTTGAGGATACGCTTATTGCTCAGAGGTACAATATATTTTGTGTAGCCTCATTTGTATTAGGAAATACTGTTTTAGTTTAAGGAACATTGGATTGTATTTTGACACATATGATAACATCACAAAGAAAAACGTTGTGTTTGTTTCTATTGTGTAATATTACACATGCTATATGTAAAGTACTTTTTTAAATTTTAATTGTTAAAACTGGTAAAGTTAATTGCTTACTTAATTATGATTGATACTATTTTTTCTCCGACTTTCATCTTTCGTTTGCTGTAATGGGTGAACTGGATTATGGTTGAGTACCGCGTTGTAAATTATTGCCGTTGCTGCATCACGCTGGTTTCCTACTAGGATATTTGCTTAGCTTTAAAAAGCGAGAAGTGCACCGAGACGCAAAACACAAAAGCGGTGCGTTTTTCGTACGCGAAGCACAAATTGATTATATATATATCAAAGGTTTTTAGCATGTTTTTTAGATGTCTCCAATCTAGGACTTTTTGTGGTTATTGTGAGGCTTTCAAATTGGTTTGAGTAAGATTGACTTTGAGAATCAACAGGTTAAAGAAGATCATCCATAACTGAAGTTCCCACAGCAAGTGAGTAACTACCTTTAACTATATGCTATGCTTGAATTGTCTCTTTTACCTTCTAATACATTTATTATACTATCTATGCATCATGTCAATAAAAGTATTTTGGTTCTTGATAGTGGTCGGAATTTGATAAATGATAAGATGTTGGTTGTTGTTTAGAATGGTACAATATATATAATACTTATTTGTATTGTATGGTGTTTTCAACGAACGGTGGAACTCAATATTATTAGTTAGTATTGTATGGTGGAAATATTATGTATGATAAAGTTGGTCATAATGTATTGTATATGGTGTATAATACATTAATACACCATTACATCTGTGTATAAGACGCCGACCAGGTCGCTTTTCGGCTTGGACCATTTCTAAAACAATGATTTTTGTGACGATAAGGAGTTACAAGTTGGGTTATGAAAGATAACTCACTTAGCTTATATGATTATTTCAACTTATATGTTTGGAACAATTTATGGATTTCTTTTAATCAAAATATGGAAGTTTTGATGTAGGATACGTGTGAAAAATGATTTTGGTTGAATTTTGTTATGTGATTTTATATAATTTTTATTGCTTTGTAACACATATTGTTGCAGATAGCTTCTTCATTATGTAGAGGTTCCTTGCACCCAGTGGTATCTATCGCTTATAGATCCTTCAGTTTTTCATATGTCAATTTAGACCCCTGCATTGGCTATTCAAGGTCACAACCTTTGTAAAGATATTTATTTTTGCTCATTCAGAAGTTTTTTTTAATAACTAAATGAATAAATGATCCCATGTTGTATGTAAAATCTAATTCTTTGCCTTCATAATCTAGATGTTTGTTTATTGCATTATATGAGTTTCATGTTTATTGAAACGCAGATCTCATTTGGGAAGCATCATACAAATGAAGAGACTTGGATTAAAACTTTTAAATAAATATGGTTTTTGTCACTTTTTTTCTTATTGCTTAGATTGGTTGCAGATGTAGATCTTAGGTCAGCAAAAGTATGTGAACTTTGGGTCTTTTACTGCTAAATTATAATGAAGCGAATGTGTTATATCCATATGAGAAGAAGTTTAGTTGTTGTTGCTGCTGCTGTTGTTTATACTTCCAGCTTTTATATATATATGATTGTGTTGTATTATTAATATATTAAGAAATATGTAGTTCACTTCTGTTGACTTGTAGTATAAATTTAGCAAAATAATAATTAATGTACTAACTATGATATGATTAGGATGATTTCAACATGTATGACTCATATGACATGTTTCATCTCAACAAGGCTGTTAGGTGATCTAAATAACACAAGTAGGATCAACCCGTTTCTTTTGCTTAAAATATAAAGGCGAATAACTTCATGTTTTAAAGTGCACAACAAAACACCAAATCCTGAATTAAAAGTCAAAAGGCCTCATTTCGTGGGCTAAATGGGAAACTATGATAAAATGCTCATTTCCCTTTCAAAATGACTCTTCATGCTTCGCTCGTCTAATGAAAGCGAGTACCGCGTTGTATTGTCGTTCCCGCTGCATCGCGCGGGTTTCCTACTAGTATTATAAGAACGAAAAAATTAAAAAAACTTAAAATTTTCACCTCATTATGCCACGTGGCACATTCAAGGTGGGGTTGAGGCCACCATTGAACGTCACGTCAGCAAAAGGGCTTTGTTTTATATATATATATATAGATACATATTTTAAAAGATATATAGAAAATTACATCGGGTAAACGGGTATACTTTATCGGGTAATCGGGTCGGGTAAATGGGTATATCATCAAATCCCAAACCCGTCCCAAACCCGCGAAAAAAATAAAAACTAATCCCATACCCGGACCCATACCCGATTACCCGACCCCAAACCCGTCCCAAATGTGTCGGGTTTCGGGTTTACCCATCGGGTTCGGGTTTGATTGCCATCCCTAGTGTTATGCCATATTTCATCAGTTTTTTGTTTGAATTTTTTATGTAAGTGTGACCCTTGTGATGATTTTTGTCTGATTATGCTTGATTTGTTTGATTGGATCTTATATATAATATAACACCTAAGCTGGTTTCGGTTCATCATGGTAGACTTAGCTGCAAAGGTGAACAAGAATTCACCTATGGTGACACGGTTATAGAAGAGATCATCAAGCCTGAAACCATGTTACTGAGGTACTTAATTACTTATATCTTATGTTCGTATTGTCTTTGTGTAAATTTGATCGAAGTTGATACTTTGACTCATAATAGATCCTGTTGGATGATGAATTATGGTCTTTTTATAAGAAATTTCATAAAGATTATACTGCCCCTTTTAATAAATTTAATCAAAACTTGGTTTTTTATTTGGAATCATTTAATTATGAATTATGAAGTTCTTTTAATGCGGGGAAGTTTTTTGGACATCATATGCACTATCTTGATCAGATTATGGATTGTACATGTGAGATTTTTATGATAAGAAGTGCAGACTTGCACATTGGTATAGGAGACCAGAGTGGTTGGGTATGAGGTGACATATGGAGTTAAGTTTGTGCCTGCGGCTATAGACGGCTACGCTGTGATCATCAAAAAATCAAGAAAGGTTACAGCAAACGCGGACGAGCTGGTCACCTGCGGGGGCTTCAGATGTGGTGAACCAGACAAGTTTACCTAAGAGAATAAAATTCTGTATCTTGGCATTTGCTTAGGCATGCATGTTTCTATTACTAAGATCTGTAGATCTGTAAGTTGTTCAACAAGTACTTGTATATTGTTCAACAATAACTATAAAATTTTTTAATATTACATATTCTTATTTTTTTAACAATTTACCCAGATCTTGCGCTGGAAGGAGCAAACGGTATTGAATTTTTGATGAGCATGCACCCAATCATGTTAATATTGTTGTAATACTCATGATAAAGGTATTTCTCTATAATATGTTTATTTATTTTTTTTGACAACCTTTTGGTTTTCTCTATAATATGTTTATTTATTTTTTTGACAACCTTTTGGTTGCGCCATTGGAGTTTAAAGGGGACGCACCATCGAGATCTTCAACAGTTTTGAGTCGATGGGTGCCGGAGAAGCCACCTCTCTCCCCCGTCCCTCCACCGCCACCGGTACAACTTTTGCTTGCCTTTCTTTTCTCCGTCTTGCTCTGGACTCTTTTCCACAAAACTACCTTCGAAAGCCGACGAGACTCTTCAGTTATCAAAGCGTCTTAGTTTACAACGTTCACCGAGTCTCATGATCTAAAGGTACGGATAGTTAAGTTTGAATATATAAATTATAATCATCTTTTAGTTAGAAGTTAAAACATGATGCATGTTAATTTATTAAGTATGATTACAAAACAATAATGTTACAATAAGAATCTAAATCTTTGAACAAAATACATTACTTGAGACTGTTATGAATACATGTTTATGACTGATAAACATTCAATATTTTGATGCTTCTATTCTTTATGTACTTTACAATTTTTTATCCGTTCGTAGATTTAAATATATAATGGGGGTTCTATTTCTTCAATATCAAATATAATGTCGTGATTGTTGCAAATGTTAAGTCACTGTCCCTATTCTTTCCTATCAAAGGGTGTTTGGATGTACTTTTTGGAAATAATCTTGCAATATTGAGCATTTAGAATTTGATAATTAACTGTAGTAAATGGGCTGCAAGAGATGATGGTTGAATGTGCTTTTGATGCTTGAAACCGTATTAGCTAAATAATCACTTTTTGTAACATTACTATTTTCTGTCATTGTATCTTTTTTATTACTGTTTCAGTGGCTTGCTTGAGATCAACTGTTCGAAGGATATTAAAATTCATGGGATAATTGGACCTTGCACATCCTTGGACAGGGTCATTTACTAAATCTTAGCCTCGATTGAAAAGTGATTATTGATTAAAATGTTTATTAAATCTTTTTTGGTGGTTATTGTACTCTCTGTAATGTTTTTTTTTTTTCTTACACTTTGGTTGTAGAAAGGACATGTTGTTTCCAGTATAGCCTTATATGTTTGAAGTTATATCATTCTTTTTTTCTTAAAAATTTTCGGATTATACACAACGAAACAAAGATGTTAAATTGTGCCACTAAATAACAAAAGTTGGATAAGACGTTATCGAGATATTCGATGTATATATTGTTTGAATGTAATAAATTTTAGGAACCCGTCCCAGCGGACGGATATAATACTAGTTATCATTTATCCCCAACAAGAATTAATATGTCCACTTTAACTTTAACTTTGCTGGTCAAGGTGTCATGTTTCGTTAGCCACTCTAATTAACATACTATAATATTAATCGTTAGCCACTTCTACGTCTAATTAACTTAGTATAATATGTTGGAAATCTGGATGAAAAAAAGTATTTTCATAAATATAGGAAAATGAGTTTTTTTTTTTTTAATTTTGGTCTAAAATATATATTTGAAACTGAGGCTTAATTATATATTTCTTTGTGGGTTTATGTTCTATGTTGTGAGAGCGTCGCAACGAACCAAACCACGTCCAAAACGGAACTAGTATGAATGTGATATTGATGCTCAAAGTTTGGTGAATGAAACATTCAAAGCTGGAAATTGGAAGTGAAGTGGTCAAGTGAAACTTGTCCCACATTGTTGGAGAGAAAATACTTGGAGTAGTTTATAACTGAGAACTCTCATTCCTTAAAAGTGCGGAGCACCCTTGCTCGCACTTGCACATGCGCGTGGCGTGGGTGATGGGCGCAATGTGGCGCTTTGATAGCACCCTTTGCACTTCGCACACACACGTCGCTTGAGAGCCGCCTTAGTATTTTTGAACTCAAACTCGTGGTCCAGTACTTAGGTTGTGAGGACTACGTGGCAAGCTGTGTGGTGCGCAAGTACACGCGAAAGATTAGGTGTCGTCCTAGTCTGCGTGGAGGATTCCAGGTTGGCAAGCGGGTGCCACTCCGCATCTGACGTAGAATGGAAAAGACGTGTCACGCGGACCTACGGGTCTGCTCCGCGTTTGACGTAAAACGTCAATAGCTTGTCGTGCAAACCTGCGGGTGTGTTAAGCGTCTGATGTAGAACGTCAATGACGTGCTCTGCCGGTCTGGCGTGCGTGCGGAGTCGCATGGCTTCTAGTAGCTGCTGTTTCAGTCTGTGAGTTGTAACAGACGAGTCAAACAGTAACGTTTAAGAATTAAAACAGAACTAAATGGCATTGAAGACGTTCAATGCACTTTAATTTTCGTTTTTAATTCTTTGACTGTTTTGACTCATTTCTCCACTATAAAAGCAAGGAGTCCCTTGCTTCGGAGACACACCAAATCATCTAAACTCATCAAAAAAATACTCCAGAAATTATTTGTTCTTCTTTAAGGTACCATTAAGGTTTTAGAGCTACCTCCAGCAGTACTTATGCTCCTCCGGCTGTTGTACCTGGGAAACAAAACGAGCTCTCGTAATAGACTCGTAATTTGTTTTAAGGGCCTCATGTTCAACACGATTCTAGCGGTGGTTAATTTATAACTGAAAATCTTGTCACGTGCCCCAAACGTCAGGATATCATCAAAGCTGACTCACACAACCATTTATCATTTTCATCGTTTTAATAATACAATATAATATGTTATAAATATTTGAATATACAGTTGTGACATGAATATTTTTATCTACTTTTTGATAAAAGTTTATCCTTTTGTTCTTTACCGTGACAAACCGAAACTGATACTATCCGGCGTCGTGACAAACCTAAGAGATTCAGACCGACTAATACCGGCACCGATATTGGTATTATACGTATCGTACTGCTAATCGTTTTTATGCTTGTTGAACAATGTAAAACACTTGTCGATATCATTTGGCATGTGTCTTTTAGTTACTATATGTACCATAACAAACCGAACCACTACCAAACGAATGCTCGTCACAAAGTGCAAGAAGTCCCACTAGGCCACTAGTTATAAAAATTTATAAGGGTTGTTTTGAATAATCTAGAAGGGAAATGACCTAAACTGATCGAGATGTAATTAGCAAAGTGTAGTAATAATTACAAGGAAATCACGCCGATCATAATAATGACATGTATTTTAGTCATTAACCTCTCTTTTTTCTGTTTTACTTTATGTTGAAATTTATTTGATTCTCCTTCATGTAAGTTTTTTTTATTTATAGCGGTAAGATCTAGTGTACATGTGATTTGAAGTAAAGTTTTTTGGCATAAACATATGCACGTCGGTGTTAACACTATATAAAGTTATAAACATATACACAATACACATAAATGTGAAGAAAAAAAACGTGTCAAGTAAGCAGGTGAGAATTTTATTTTTCACACAAATCACACACAAGAACAAGTAGTGTTGAGAGGGTGAAATGTGGTAGTGGATTGGGGTGTCTCTGAATAGTGGGGAAATATACTATTTATATATATTCTAATTAGCAAATGTTTTTTCTTGTAACATGTGCATTATAGGTTGTATAGTGGTATTATATTTATATTATTCTCCGCTTCATGGTTTGTACATATGCTTAATCTATTTGTACGTGTCTCACACCTTCTCTCCTTTTTCCTTTCTTATTTCTTTCTCCAGACCATTCGTTTCTCACTCTCTCTCTACATACATGTTACACCACCACAACAAAATTCCATTTCAACCCAAACAACAATCACCAAAAAACTCCTTACGGATCTACTTATGGAACAACTTATCTGCTATGCTTCCATCTTCTTCCTTTAATATTAATAATATTAATCCCAATCAATCCAATCCCATCCTTTTCTTCATCCAATCCATGTCTGTCGAAAGATCATATGCTCACACACATAGACAAACACACTCACACTCTCTCTTTATCTCTCTCAACCCCCCCCCCCCCCCCCACACACACACTTACTGATAAGTTTACAGAAAGAGAGAAGCGACGACAGACAGAGACGGTGGAGCTGGACAGAGATACGGCTGCAGTGGTGCCGGCTTCGTCTTTGCTCGGTCTTTGTTTCAGTTGACTGTAGAGTGTATGGATGATGACGTCAGGTGAGATTTTTATTATAATTTGATTTCCCTAAACTTAATCGATGTGTTGTTTTTTTATTAATTTGCTTAGTGCGGAGTATATGAATGATGACGTCATATGAGGTTTTGATTTCTGTTAGTTAATCGATGTGCTTTTTGTTAAGTTTTTGAGTGTTAATTGTATCAATAGGCGATATGAAGCGTATGTTCGTATGCTGATTGCTGAGTTGTTGAAAATTTTGTGAAGATAATTGATTTGGTTCATTCATGATTTAACAATTCAACTGCTATTAGTTTATAATCGAAGTGTTTTTGTTAAGTTTTTTAGTGTTGATTGTAACTATAGGACCGGGTTATCGTCAAACGAGGTAAGTCAATAATCCCTTTCTCCCTTGATAATAGCTTATGATGGTTGTGGTGATGGGTTACTACCGAAGTGACAGAGGCGATGGTGGTGGCTGATGTTATTATTGGTGGTGGGACGGCGTGAAGATCAGTGTCCCGACGGTCGTACTGGACGGCGAAGCTGGGCAGAGACACGGCCGCGGCGCCGGCCGCGTCGTCGTCACCGGGTTATCATCAAACAGAGGTAAGTCAATAACCCCTTTCTCCTTTGATAATAACTTATGATGGTTGTGGTGATGGGTTACTACTGAAGTGACCGAGGCGATAATCCCGACGGTTGTACTGGACAGAAACGGTATATGCAATTTAAAACAATGTTCGTCTAATAATACATGTTAAAAGACATTCATTATTATTTGTGTAATCAAGTAAGCGGGTCATAGATTTATTCCTTTGGATATTATGGACTTTGTGACTTTACTGACGATATAAAAAATCAAGCCTGATTATAAGCAAAAACACATTAGCCATATCCCCCGCTGCAACGCGCGGAGTCGCAATCTAGTTTAATATTTAAAAAGCAAAAACTAATCATAATACAAGTCCACCCCATGGCCGCGACTCCACTGCCCTAGTGCCCCTTCGCACCCCAGCGGTCACAGCGTTCATGTCCATCGTTGCCACGTGGCGTGGCTAAGCGTCCCTTCAACCCCCACCCCCACCCACAACACATGGCCTAATGAATGATGATGATCTCACTTAAGGTGATATATAGGGCTGTTCAAAACGCTCGGCGCTCATCGATCGCTCGCCGCTCGCTCGATTTTCCGTTTGGTTGTAATTGAGCCAATAGGCTCGGTTCGGTTGGTAAATGAGCCAAGCACGAGCAAAGGTCTGCTCGGCTCGGTTCGGCTCGATATAATTTTTATTAGTTTATTATATATATAATTATATATATACATGACACTTTATTGGGTTTGGCTTAATATATGCATATATACAATTATATTTATAGTTATTGGCCCAGGCAACCCAATGATAATTTAACACTACGTTTAATTGTAAAACCCTAAGTCGTAAAAAAACATGCTTGATTTCATAGGTTGTCCACCATCAATCATCTCCCGCTATCAACCTACGCCACAACGCGACAATTGTTATCTGTAGTATGCTCATCACCTCACTGGCCTCAACTAGAGGCTCATTCTCGAACGGTCGAACCTCAGTCATCACTAGGAAGCGCAAATATTAAAGGAAACATCCCAAATTTATGACTGTCCAAAAACACTCACCGCTCGTCGCTCGCTTGAAAAAATGTGTGCTCGAACAATGCTCGCTCGGTTTCTGGATCAATTGTAAATGAGCCGACCGGCTCGGTTCGGTTTGTAAATGAGCCAAGCACAAGCAAAGGTCCGTTTGGTTCGGCTCGACCCGTGAACAGCCTTAATGATATAAGCTTAATAGATCAAACTAATCAACAAAATGAAACCGAAAATCCCTAAAAGAGAATCCATACTAAGCAATTGGAGATAAGTCAAAAGAGGAATAAAGTTGGTTTCAAGTGCTTTGGTTGGTTGAGTGAAACATGCATGTATGGACCTTACGGAGGTATCTTCTTTGGTTGGTTTAACGGAAAACGGGTGTGTAGCTGGACAAGCATCAAGAAAGGTGGATCGAAGAAAATGGATAAGCACGTTAAAGCTTGTGTAGAGAACCAACATGTCTTTGTCCCCTTGGCCTTTGATATCTTTGGCTTCCTAGCGCCAGAAGCTATTCGATTTTTGACCAGGGTCCAGCGGGTTATTCACAACAATAGTTCATCTCCATGGGGCATGGGTTTCTATTTGGTAGATTAGGGTTCGCAATTCAAAAGCGGTGGCGGCGCAACTTGTTGCCTGTCTACCTTCTATTTTGATATAACTCAGCAAGTTTTAAGAAATGAAATTCATTTTCCTTTAAAAAAAGTGCTTCTTTTGGTATGGACCATATATAGGCAACTTTGCATTAGTTCGTAGGACTAGGACGATGCATGTTCAGTTCAGGTTACGTTTGTCAAGGTAGATTTAGATAGTCACAAACAGTTGATGAATCATCAACTTAATTGTCATAAAAATTAAAAACCAACATAAGATTCTTTTGTGAACGAATATGATTATATATAGGAGATTCCATGCATATCGTATATACTTCAAATATTATAAAATCAATATATGGATATTCAGATGTCAGGCATCATATGACAAAACCACAAGACTTGAATCTTACACTAGATAGAGATAGCACTGTCGTGTAGTGGATAAATTAGAAATGGGGTGGTCCGGTGCATGACCATATATGCCTTCCTTGTTGGAGGTAGCTGCAGACGATATTGGAAGCATTCACTGCAATAAATAGATATATTGATTGCTTGACTCTATGTGTGTAAAAATGTGAAACTAAAAATCAGAGATATTTGGATTTTAATTGTGATAAACTCGTCTAGTTTATCTACTTAGGGAAGGCGGGACGCCTTCGGCTACGACTGATCGGCAACGTAGCCGACTCGGCTACACTTTCTCGTCCCCTTTGGCTTCGGCTTCGGCTATCGGCTATGATTATCGGCGTGTGGTTGCTGACTGTTTTTACTCCCTTCAAACGTTCATGTGACTGTTACACATTAAAAAAAAGTTTTTAATTTATTTAATTTAAACACTATATAAAACACACTATTCATACATAAAATTTTGTGTCACTCTCATTCAATAATTTACTATCATTCTCACTCTTATACCAAATTTCACACTTGCATAGTTTTCTTTTCAAATGGCAAATAAATTACCTATGATTATTCCATCAATAGAGTCGGATGACGATATTTCAAACAACAACAGTATTATTTTTTTTAAGGATCTCATCGAGCAAGTTGACGAGGAAGACATGACATCATCTAAACAAGTCGTCAAACGTGATCGCAAAAAAGGTAACGAAGTTCTTATCAACGACTATTTTGTTGCTGAACCCAAATATAATGATGATGTTTTCTACTATCGCTTTCGTTTGTCGAAACAATTGTTTTTAAAAATTGTTGCCGACATCACAACCAAATGTCCATGGTTTCAAGAAGGTTACAATTGAAGGTTGAAAAAAAGCTTTACACTGATTCAAACAATCACTTCTGCCGTTAAACAACTTGACACACCGAATGAATACGACAAGTATTTGTCCATGTCTAAAAGGACTTCCCGTGAATCCCTTCAGTTTTCTGCAATGCCGTAATTTAAACTTACGGTGAGGAGTTTCTACGTCGACCCACAAGCCACAATGTTGCATATTTATACCAAAATCACGAAGAAAAATATCAAATTCCTGGCATGACGGATAGCATTGATTGTACACATCTAGAATGGAGGAATTGTCCAAGAGAATTGAAAGAAACATTTACGAAAGGTACCTACAATCACCCAACAGTTGTACTCGAGGCAGTTGCGTCACTGGATATGTGGTTTTGGCTTGGTTATTGTGGTCCGCCTGGTTCACTCAACGACATCAATTTCCTCCAAACTTCTCCTATTTTTCTCAATGAACGGAATGGAACGGCTCCTAAATGTCCATTTATAGTCAATGGGCACACATACAAACGTTGATACTATCTAACCAACGAGATATACCCTACTTGGGCGTTGTTTGTGGAAACATTTGCACATCCAACGAATCTAAATGAAAAGAAGTGGAAGAGATTGCAAGAAGGCGCAAGAAAGGATGTTCAACCCGTTTTTGATGAGGATTCCCTTCGTGAAATTATAGATCCACACACGCATTCCGACTTCGCATTGACCTAGTCGAACATTTCTCAACTCAAGAACTACCATATCTTGAAGAATCCTACGTTGAATAATTTAATTTTTAACATTTTTAGTTGAATTTTTTATGTTTTGTATTTCTTTTTATTGTATTTAAATTTATTTTATTTTATTTTATTTAATTAATGTTTATTTGGTTTTATTTTATTTTAATTAATTACTAATTAAAACAAAAAGTTTTAGGCTACTTTAGCCTAAACATTTCCAGTGTTTAGGCTACTTGAGGGTAAAAATAACACGGCACTAATGTGGCATTGGGCTTGAAGTCTAAGGTGCCCCATCCTCCCTTATAGGTGTTAGTATTTTTAATAAACGTAAATATAACAGAATTACACATTTTTATAGTTACTAAATTGTTGTCCGTGTGAACACATGGTTCAATCAATATCAGTACTTTGAGGGGTAAAATTCATTAAGACATAAAATATAGTGCAACTATTTCTGTTAAAATTTAAAAGTAAGGAATACAATGTAATTCAAATATCACTAAATATTTCCTTATATACCACATTCTTTGTTTTATTTGTGACATTCCCGTTGCTATCAAGTATAAGTAATTTCACCCATACCTTGCTCATAACTATTGGCAATGCCGCATAAAGTTGCCCATGTGTGAATATTGGGTCCCTCAAATAGCAGCAAGTTTAAGCACAGAAACTACGTATCAAATATAATTAATTTGGATACTAAATTAAATTTCAAATATATAGAAATTTAGAATAATATAAAAAATGTAAGTAATAAAATAACAATACTGTTTGGGATATTAGACAAAGGAGTTCATTCCACATAACCTTTAAAAAATAGAAAAACATAATAAATATAATTTAATTATGAATATATTAAAATTTTCAAATTAATAGAAAATTATAAATTAATACATGGTAGGAAAAATTGTACCGGATTTAAATACATTGAATGGAGTTTTGACGGTTGATCTTGTTGAATATAATAGGTGTTACATTGAATGGAGTTACTATTAAATACTCTTGGGTTTACTATTATTATTATTATTATTATTATTATTATTATTATTATTATTATTATTATTATTATTATTATTGACATTGTGTCTCTTAGCATCAAATTGTGACTTTCTATATCTGCAACACTCGGCAGCATTGTGAGTTTTGTGGACTATGTAGAAAATATAATTAGTTAAAATAATATTCTGAGCATATAAATAAAGAAGTTGAACATACGAAATTGAATTATCATTTGAGATATTAGATAACGGTGTTCGTTCCACATAAACTTAAAAATATAACCAAACAATTACCATTTGAAATGTTAGGTGATGGAGTTCATTCCATTTCATCTAAAAGAAGGCAAATTCCACATAAGATGAAATGTTAGACAATCATGTTTATATTTCTGGCAAACAAAGGAAATAATTGTATTGCAATTGAAGTTTGTTATACTAATATTGTTAGTATAATTAGTTGTTATAAAAAATAAAAAAACATGTTCGTTTTTGACAGAAAAATTAAATAGGTTTTTAGTATTTATTAATGCAAAGATATATATACATGAAAGTTGAATACTACCATCCATAATTTATCTTTTGCTTGCACATCTTTTTCTGAGTTGCCGAAGTCCTAGTTCTTCATATGGACTTATTATAGCAGGAAAGCCAGTCGAGTCAACCCGTCATTCTTGCACCTCTGTGTCCACCACTCACTTTCACTTATGTTTTCTTCAATGTCACCTTCACAATATTCCTTTTATTGTGCTTCCAATGCCCTTGCTTTTGTTTCATTTTTCATATCATACTTCTTCAAGAGATGATTTTTTATTATCTCAATATTTTCTGCAAACTTCTCCAAGTCGATGAGCGGAGGCTCGGAATCGGGTGTAGGCTCGGGTTCGGGCTTGGCTTTGAGTTTGAACTCAGGAAAAGGGTTTGGTGATGGAAATGGCAAAAATGGTGGTGAATTTTCAAGGGGGTTCATTTCTTCAAAAGGATAAGGTGAATAAGTTGGAGAATAAAAAACTGGTAGTATTTGAAATTATGAAAATGTTGACGAGTCATATGGAGGTAGTTCGTAAGAAGGTGAATACGGAGGTAGTTCGTAAGAAGGTGAATACGGAGGAAGTTCATAAGTATGTGAATCATGACTGTCAAAAGATGGAAGACACGGAGGTATGTATTCTTTACCATTGTGGGGGAAAGAAGGTCCACCATAGTAGTCACATGAAAGATAACAAAGTAGGTAGTCTTCACAATTGTGAGGGAAAGGAGGTCCACCGCAATAGTCACATTCTTGTTGAACATAACAACCATTTTCAATTTGATGATACATCCTGCAAAATAAAACAATAAACTAGACAAATGGGTTATATTAGTAACTTAA
Source organism: Ambrosia artemisiifolia (assembly GCA_032199755.1). Classification (NCBI taxonomy): domain Eukaryota; kingdom Viridiplantae; phylum Streptophyta; class Magnoliopsida; order Asterales; family Asteraceae; genus Ambrosia; species Ambrosia artemisiifolia. Next base: position 42,791,446 of record CM063516.1, on the reverse strand, counting down.
AACCTTTCCCTAAAAATATCGTGTCCCAGGGAAGGACGCCATAAACTTGATGTGTTGAGTTTTATAAATTTTAAAAGATGATTCAATGGTGTTAAAACCTGGTGTTCTAAACCAAAGAAAAGTAAGATTTTATCAAAACCCTATCAAAGTTTTAAATTTATAAATAAAACGATATTTGCTTAGTAGTATAAAACTCACACAATAGGCAAGTTTACCTATCGGGTGTAGCATAGATTTGAGCAAGTATCGAGTATCAAACCCAAAGACACGACTTTTATTACTCAGTTTTAAGTTGTTAAGAAAAAGTTTATAAAAATGAAGAAAATGAAAGTGGCCTAGAGAGTAAACAATAACCAAACCAAAAGTGTTGCTTCGGGATCCAATTTCTCTTCGTATGAATTAATAGTAAATATTTAGCTAAATGATGTGTCTAATTATGCCTCCCGCAATAACTTCAAAACGATTTGTGTTATTGATTGTTATTGTGAGGGTCTCGTCCCGGTATATTCACCTCTTAACTGTGAGAGACGTATTACCCAAGATTGTATGCATCCAACCCTAAAAAAACACACCTCCCAAAGTTGCGATATTTACATCTGACTACTCTTTTCTTTTGTGAATAACTTGCCAAAAGCCGTAGCGATTGACAACCTACCACTTGACATGGCAAAGGCCTCATATCCTCCTGAGTACGCTCATCCTTTGCTGAAATAATTAATTTACCAAAAAGTGATTGATCTATTATTAATTGTGTGACAATATAATAAAGACCGATTACTTCTAACACGAATTCACCAATATTTGGTTTGCGCTAATGCTAACACATAGACCATGTAGCTAAGTCGCACAACCAAATCTTGGCATAACACCAAGGCCAATATGTAGACTGATCGACCCTAAGTGAGGTTTGATAGTTGAGGATCTACCACAAAGTGTCGGTGTTTCCACAACACAAATGGGCTAATCGCTACATGTGAAGTTAATGGTTAGCCTACAAGTATGTGGATTTTTACACGCCATGAGTACACTCATAAGTCCCTCCACTTCCTATCAAAACACCCACAAGACCAAATACTAAGTTCATTAATTAGTTAGTACCAAACAAATAAATAGTAGAAAGAATTACCAAGAACACAAAACACCACTTAAACTAAACATAAACTATATAAATCATACCAAGTTCATTTTCACCGTAACACCACCCTAGAAATATAGCCAATAATTGGCATTACAACAAGCTCACAAGGTAGATTTTAGAAAGAAATCATGGTGAGGGTTTGATGTGCCGAGAATTACACATGATTTATATAGATATTTTCACCATTTTTCCACTCAAATTCATGCTTTTATCTTAGTTTTATCATCATGTATCTTTCTTTGTTGATAACTGCAGGTTTTGTGGTCAAGGAGTGAAAAGAGGAGAAAAAAATGGCAAAAAAGGCAAGGAATTGAAGACCTGGAAAGTTGTTTCAGATGCAGCACGACCGCGCTCTGGCCGTGCACTGCTATGCACCTGTCCCGGGTCAACAAGTCAACATTTCTAAGTCAGTAGGAAGCAAAAGTTAGCTTGCAACGGCAAGCACGGGTGTGCCCAACATATGGCACGGACGTGCTTAAGTCAACGCATATCCAGGAATGTTCCAAAACTGACCAAACTGACAAGACGGTTGCCCAAAAACGCAAGCACGGGTATGGTCACCAACTGTACCGACAACACCTATGTTCAAGGACTCTGCAATAGTACCCGGTGTCAAGCACTTCCGTGCACACTCTTGAGCATGGGCGTGCTCCTGCTGATGTGCGTATAAATAGAGACCTCCACTCCTCACTTTGGCATCCCTTAACCCATCAAATTCTCCACCTTCTACATGAAGTTTCTGCTATCTTTGGTACTTGTAGGTATTCTTTGGAGCTTGGGATCACTCCATAAACACCACATTCGAGAGAGAAACAACCCACAATCACTCAAAACCAACAAGAAATCTCCATACAACCCTCACCATGTTTTGTACGCAAAACCAACCTTGTTAGCTTGTTGTATCAACCATGCTAGGCTATATTTCTCTTGATGTTGCTAGGATGATGATGAACTTGGTATGAATTAAATATTTTAGTTTTATTTAAAGTGGTGTTTTATGTTCTTAACAATTTTTTCTACTACTTCTTTCTTTGATGAAATAGTTAATTAACAACTTAGTATTTGGTCTTGTGAGTGTTTTGGTAGGGAGTGGATGGACTTATGAGTGTACCCGTGGCGTGTAAAAACCCGCGCACTTATAAGCTAACCTAACTCCACGTGAAGAGATTAGCCCATTTGTGAATAGAAATATTCACACTTTGTGGTTCAATCCTCAACTATCGAAATTTCACTTAGGGTCGGTACGTCTTTATACTGGGTCCTAGTGATAAGCCAAGACTTGATAGTGCAACTTAGCTACATGGTCTATGTGTTAGCTTTGGCGCAAATCCAAAATTGGTGAACTCCTCTTAGAAGTAAATGGTGTATATTTACTTCTATTATTATATTGCTGCACAGTTAATAATCAGCAAATCACTTTTTGAAAAATTAACTAATTCAAGTAGGGGATGAGTGTATTCGAGAAGCTGCATCACCTCTGCCATGTCAAGTGGTAGCTTGTTCGGCCATTCTCCGGCCGCCAGAAAGTTATTCATAAAAGAAACTAGTAGTTGAATGTCAATATCGCAACTTTGGGAGGTGGGTTCTTTAGGGTTGGATGCATACAGTCTTGGGTGATCCGCCCCTCACCGTTGAGAGGTGAGCTCACTGGGACGGGAGACCCTCACAATAACTTTAAGAACATAAATCGTTTAGAGTCTAGTGTGGCTATGCCTAGTTTTTAAACACACCATTTAAACAAGAGTTTACTATTATTTCATACCAAGAAACATCAGATCCAGAAGCAGCATCTTTGTTTTGATATTGATTTCTCTTACGGTTTAAATCTCTCTTTCACTTTTCTCTAAGCAATTTAAAAAATCTTTTAGTAATTTTTAGGAAGCTGAGTAGTTAAAATTGTGTCATTGGATTCGATACTCGGTACTTGCTCATTTCTATACTACTCTCGATAGGTACACTTGCCTATTGTGTGGGGTTTAGAACGTTAAGCAACTATCGTTTTAGTTCATAAATTTAAAACTTGAAAGTGTCACACACCAAAGTTTTCGACGTAAACTCTTTCATCATCAGGTTTTTGGCACATTCACCAGGAACTTGTTATTTTTAAGAAAAGAATTTTAAGTCACTAAAACCACACACATCAGGGTTGGATAAATATTTCTAGGGGTGTTATGATTTCTCTCTCGAGGGTAGGTGTTATAGTCAAAAATTACCTAGTAGAAATAATTTTGTATTCCAAATTAGTAAAAGTGAGGTAGAGTGCTAAATGTGTGAAATATGTTAAAAACTTAGTTATATTCTGAAAATGGCACGTTAGAATAACAAAGAAATGATTTTTGACAACTATGTTCAGGATGGCAAAGAAACTGGTCAGGATGCACAGTTATATCCTGAGGATGCAACTGTCTGACAGAATGATGAAATAAGCAAAGATCAATGAATGTAAATGTAATACAACCAAAGAACAACACTCGATGTACGCGGAAAGCCCTTGATCAATTGATGATCGCCGGCACAAAACCTCGGGAGGAGTCTAAGCCCCTGCCTTGTTTGTTAATATTAATAAGGTAAAAATGAGTACAACTTTGGATAGGTGATTAACGAGTGACTAAGATTACAATATAGTGTTGTGTGTGTAGAGAGTATCAGGTGTCTATGAACTGTTAAGCAAGTGAGAAGTGTCCTATTACTCGTTGATCACCCCCTTTTATAGTTATAAATGAAATAAATAGATGATCCCATGAAATCTGCCCTTTTTAATGAGTCTCTTGACTGTTTCCAGCAAGCTTTGATGGTTAGTTAACCAATATAGACGTTGGTTAACCGTTTCCTTGATTCTCGCCTCTCATTAATGTCGAGCGGTTACACATTTGACCAATTCTTTAGCAAAAGACTTCTTTCACACGTATTTCTCTTGCATCCTCAGCTACATTGACTTAGTAAGACTATATAGCCGTTGGGGAAGAGTTACAAGTCCTTATTATTGATTGATTATACCTGCAATTACATAATAATAAGATAATTCGTTAGTCCATCCTCAGGATGCACATAAGGTAAAACACAGTTACATCCTGAACCCTGCTTAGTCCTTCAGTGTCCTAAGGATGTTACTCAGAGACTATGAGGTAAAATCATCCTGCATTCATACAACAATAAGATAGTTAGTTTATCTTCAAAATGTGCATAAGATAATATTCAGTGTCATCCTGAATCCTGTTATGCCTGTAGCATCCTGAGGATGTCACATAGAAAATATAGGTTAGTTCCATCCTGAAGATTTCACCACCAACAGTAGGGTACAACGAGTGTTTATGCAGTGATCCCAAGCTTCAAAGGTCACTCAAGAACCTTAGAAGGATGGTTTGGGGGCTAGAGAGCCCCTTTGGCGGGAGAAAAGAAGTGTTTCCATCAGAAGTGTGGAGTGAAATGGATAGAAAGGGATGCAAAAATGAGAGGTGAAGGACTCTATTTATAGGTTGTCTAGCAGGCCATGCACGGCCGTGCACACGCCTGTGCACGCCCATGCAAAACATCTAGGAGCAGTTTGCAGTCCTTTCTTGCAGACGTTGTCGGGGCAGTTAAGCTGCACGCCCGTGCACCCCCATGTGCACGCCCGTGCATGCCACATGGCATAACTTCTATCATTCTTGATCAGATTTTGGAACCTTAGGTGACGTTGTGAGGTAGCGCATGGTCATGCACCCCCTGTGCACGCCCGTGCATACTTTGTGGCACAGTTTTTGGCAGTTTCGGTCAGTTTCAGACCTTCTTGGAAGCTGGGGTCAGCATGCGTGGCCATGTACGCCCGTACAAATTGACTTTTCCTTTTTATTGGCTCTGAATTGTTGATTTGTTGACCAGGAACCAGTGCACGGTCGTGCAACATCTGCTGCCGTTGCTCATCAAGTCTTCAATTCTTCATCTTTTGTGTCGTTTTTCTCCCATTTGTGCTTCTTGACTCCAAAAACATGCAATTATCAAATAAGAAGGATTTAGGCATGATATACTATGATAAAAACATGATTTTGGTATAAAAGGGTAGTAAATGCACATGCAAAACATGTGTAAATCTCGGCACATCACCGGTCCAGGTTATACTCATAAATATCCGGAGTGAGTGATTTAATCAGTCGAGCCCAAGATGCCAAAAATATGGTCCAGTCTTCTTTTGTAAATCCTTGTTTACGATGCTTCCCAATATTTTATTGAATGTGACAACAACAACAACAATGACGACGAAGACAACAACACTATTTTGTGATATGTGCTACCTACATAGCAACTTCAAAGCTTTTAGGACTACTATATCGCATGCATTTATCAGAGCTAAATCCCTATCTGTTATTATAACACGTGGCTCCATACACTTTTGCAGCAAGTCTTTGAGCCTCTGTATGACCCATACGAAGTTATCATTTTTTTAGATAAATGCATGAGTGATACAAAATGAGTTGTTTGTCAATGTCACACCCACAACTTGAACAAACGAGAATTTATACTCATCGTTTTGTAGGTGGCGTCGATCATCAGCACATGTGAGAATGCACGCCACAACTTGTACGAATAAAGATGGACAAAGAAAACATCCTCGACCACATTTGTGGAGGGATTCTGCCGAGTGTAGTAAATAAATTTATTTTTATCTAAGATACTCTTGAGTATCTGCATAGCAATTGTAGGATCGACGAACGTGTCAACCGACAATCACGAGGTTTATACTCAGAGTGCGGAAACCTCTGAATATGTTCCAATAACAAAACCAACTAAGAAACAATGATATGCGAGTAATTAACACACACAAACGGGTCAAAAGATTAAAGATTTATCATTAAAACAGAGCTCGAGTGTTACAATGATCAAATCAGACTTCTCAGAACTGGGGAGGGTGTTTGGAGAGTGTGTGTGGCAAGAACTAATGATTTGGGTAATGAATGGGCCTATTTATACCTCCTGTACTCGTACAGAACAGCTCATGCGATTGGAGAGGCTATCCACCGTGCAGTAACAGGCGATTGGGCCTAATCGCCTGTACTATCATGCATTTAGGAGCCTACTCGCATGTTGATACATGCGAGTGGTAGCTAATCGCCTGTTGAGGCTTCCTAACACCTCGAGTCTGTTAGGTATCTCAGTGCCAGAATCATCAACGACATACTCAGGGGTTGGCACTTTGGTCCCATCTTCCATCTCCACCTCATTGTTATCCGGATTCATCTCTGGAGGAGGGTTGTGACTTGCACCGGAAGATTCTCCGCGTGCTATGCCAAAGATCTTTTCCAAGTCATCAGGAGTAACCTCAGGTGGTATTTCACCCTCTTCCAAATCATACTCTGGAGACTTGGGTGGTACTATTAAGTCGCCATCATCATATGCAAAATAACTGTTCAGTGGCTCGACAACCTCTACAGGAACTACAACCTGCTTCAATGACTCCCGCAGTTGTTGAATCCTGTCTTGGAAAGGCTCCCCCTGAGCAGATGAACCTGCTTCGGGATCCTTGCCTTGTTTATCATGACTTTTCTTGGTTCGCCTCGCACCAGATCCGGCTGATGACCCGCCACCACCTGTGGCTCCAGGATCACCACCACCACCATCTTTACCTCCATCATCATCAGTATCATCATCACTGTCATCATCTTCATCATCTTCTTCATCGTCTCCTTCTTCTTCATCATCACCAGCACCAACTTCTGAACTTGTACCACCTGTGATTCTAGGAAGATCTCCAGCCAACTTGTTCATCCTAGTCCTCAGCCTCGTGTTTTGCTTCTTGTATTTGGTGATTCTACGTTCATTGTTGACGTTTGCAAGCTGAAGCTGGCTGTATTGGGATTCAACACTGGTAAGTCTAGCTAAAGTGCTTTGATTAGACTGTACCAGTTGCTGGTGAGATTCTGTAAGCTGCTGATTAGACATTAGAAGCATTCCATTTGAAGCTTGCAGCTCTTTGTTTGATTGGATGGTTTCACCGATCAATTCCAGCATAGCCCTTTCATTTTCTTCAATTGTTGCGTTTTTGCCCCTTAACTCAGCAATCTCACGCGCTTGTGCAGCAACTATAGCAGTTAGCTCACTGAACTGGCGTTGTAGTTGATCATTTGAGGCCGGTGCTGAGGAAGAGGAGGGCTGTCTAGCTGTGGAAGAAGCTAATGGTCGAACTTCTTGTTGCAGCTTCTTAATGATGTCACCAATAGGGTTTGAAACAATCTAAGAGCTTGTCGCTGCTTCAGTAACTGAGACTTGCTCAGTGAAGATTACTGAAGCAGGCATCGACATGGTGACACCTGCAGTCATAGCTGCACCCGCTGATGTGGTAGCTGAAGTTGTTGCTGTAGCTATTGTCGTTGTTGTTGTTGCAGCCGGGGAAGACTGAGTTTCAAGACCCCCAAATGCTTCTGGAAGATTAACCCGTCTTGATCTCTTTGAAGTTTTCTCAACCGGTGGTTTCTGAGACATTCTCTTCTTTCCCCGACCTACATCTTTCTTTGCCTTTGTCTTTTGTCTCTTAGGAGGAGGAGGAGTGTTTAGCTCTGCGTCTATTTCAGCAATGTCATCATCTAGATCCACAGTAAAGGTAGGATCCTCAGCAAGAGCTTTCTCCTCAGCTGCACGAGCTTTCTCCTCAACTAGCTTTCTCATTCTCTCTGCCTCTTTTCTGGAAAAAGCACCAGGGGAGTCATCCTCTGTATCATCTGAGTCATCTTCTTCACTTGTTATATCAACAAGGGCATCTTCATCAATTGGCCTCTTTTCTTTTGCTGATTGAGAAGATTCTTGATCTTTCGCTGCACTGGAGGGTTCATTGGAATCTAGAACTTCCGTTTCAAGCATATCATCATGAGTAATAGCAGCATCAGCAGTGCTGCCCGGAACGTTATCACCCAGTTCATCTGTCTTTCTGCCTATGTCATCTCCTTCTTTGAAAACTTGTTTGTGAATCAATATGTCGTCTTCTGAATCACTATCATTATGTCTCCACCTATTGCCCGGTGGTGAATCATAGTCATCTCTGCTCAAATGCCCTTAAAGACGCCTGCTAGGTGGATACTCAGCCTTTTGCCTGCTTTTGTAAGATGTCATTCTGCCCATTTCTGCCTCGTCTATGTCATCAATCGTAATAAGCTCTGACGGATTCTTTACTAAGTGTGGAACTTGGCGATCAATCATCATTTGTAGGAAGCGAGGATAAACAACAAATGGAGTCTTCGTTGTCTTCTGCAATAACACTTCCTTCAGGTGATGCATGATCATTCCAGAAAAATTAAATGGCTTATTCAGCGTCAATGCAACTATCGCTGAAGCCAACGTGTCCCTTATAGCATCGAACGTCCCTTTTGCTTGGACCAATGCATTTCAAGACCACGTGTGTGAGATACTTCAGTTCAGGCGGCAGGTTGCTCTTTTGCAGTATCTTCTGTTCTCGGACATCTCCAGAATACTTCATTCTTAAGAAACCACCTCGAATCAAAATGGAGTCGAATACAATGGAATCATCCTTCGCATCCTTGAATTGAAGAGCTTCACGCACAATGTCTTCAGTTATCATCACATTCTTCCGTTGGACCACACTCGTGATAACAAACGGTGTAGACTTGCAATCCACTTTGGCATTCTTGTAGAACTCTCGTATGATGTCTTTATAGGCTGCATGTCGTTCCGAAATAGCATAATTAATCCTTGATCGCTTGAGAAAGTCAATAACACCCTCCCAGACTTTGCATTTGTCTTTCGTAACAGGACCGAGGAACGCACAGCAGTTCTGACGAGCAGATGTTTCCCACTCCATGATTCTAAAGCACAAACACAAGACATAAGTACCACAAACAGATCACAGATGCATAAAACGGACAAAAACGGACCAAAGTTCGACGAAAAATGGTCAACAGTCTGCAACAGGAGATTACAACCTTGTAATCGCCTATAATCAGGCACGAATGGGCTAATCGCTAGGTTGTATACACGATTAGAGGGAATCAGTAAGCCAATCGCACCACTGTTCATGCGATTAGGGATTCTAATCGCGTGAACAATGTTCACGTTCACCATCCTTTGTCAAATTCGAAATGGGTTGATTTGGGTCCGGATTTTTGTTACATTAGAGCCTACACTAATCGTTTAGCAAAACCCCTATGAAATCATTCATTATCAGATCGGTTTTATGGGTTAATTGGCCGGTTTTAAAAATTAGGGTTCTTGTGGCACTTTAAAATTGGGGCTTTTTGTTTTAGGATGATTTTGTTAAAAATTTTGGGTGGATTATCATCTACATACGCCGATTAACAAACCCCCATACTCATTTAGTATCAACAAACATGTATTAAACCCAAGCAATCAAGAATATGTATCCTAGGGTTTCGGTTCTTAACAAACAGATTTGGAAACTTTGAGGATATGTTACCTTGATTATGTAGAACAATAATCATCTAGAGTCAAATAAACACGGGCAACAAGGTTTGGCAGAGGTCGATTAGAGGGAAAAACGGTTCTTGTAGAGATAGTTTGAAAAAAAAATGAAGAAAAACTTCTAAGTGTCCCCTTTTATACTTCCTCGTGATCGCCTGAAGTTTATGAGCAAGTAGACTACCACTCGCTTACAAGGAACGCACGACTACACCAATCGCACATAGCTACACACGAGTAGTGAACCAAACGCCTTTAGCTGATTAAATGGCCACTCGCTTGTACACAACACACGAGTAGGACAAAACTAGCGAGTACAATGCTAATCGCTTGGTTTTATCACACATTTAGTCTACTCGCATGCTTTACCATGCGAGTACAATCCTAATTGTGTCCAGCCTTCACAGAAATTACCAATTTGCCTCTACAGCACCAATTTTGACATATTTGACCCGTTAAGGTTCAAAACATGCGTTTTTCACCCCGTTTTCCCAAGTGACTCAGATGTTGACTCAGGACTTTGAAATATTTTCATTTTCCACCCCTGGACTTAAGAGAAAGTACGGTTTTGACCCGACAAAAACACAATTTTCAATTAGTTGAATTTCGGCGTTTTATTTCTGAAGAATTAAGATTACAATGGATTAGGATTCCAACATCGGCAATCAAGAATGATTAAACAAATAAAACTAAACAAAAATTAAACGAAAACAGGAAATCAACTAACTACACACTATCATATTTTTGCGAGTTTCATCAGTTAGGGAATCATATCAGTGTACGGACCATACTAGAACCCTTATATGTTTAGTTTTAGATTAAATTACCAATAAGCATCCTACAACAACTGTCATTATTGTTTTCCACCTAAACTCAAAATCAAGTTTTGTCGCTAGGCACTTTAGATACGTTAAGGTAATATTAAGACTGATTAAAGGTGTTCCCTGCACACGCGACATATTCCCGCGTCAAGGCATGCGCAAAGCTTCCTCGTAACCGGTGAATAAGCTGTTGTCATCCGTATTTACAAGGAATGGACTCAGTGGTGATCAGGTCTGCAAGAACACTGCAGCAGAGAGACCAGTGAGATCCAGACCAGGGTTCAAGTCAAATACCGTATATTTGATTTTTCACGGTACGATGCTTTAGGTAATTGATTTGCTACCTTAGAGCGATTCTCTTTGGGAATAGAGTTTTGGCATTCATGATCTTTTTGCTCTTTTAAGGATTCCCAGACGTCTCCTTGTCAGAATTTATTCTATTTTTTTTTTGTTTTTCTTTTCTTTTTCTTTGGGAATGGCAATGAGGTGTCTCAGTTGTAGGCTGCGAACCCAACGTACGTCACTTATGCCACCCCATTTTATTCTGAGAGACGTCTAGTTCACCCCGGATGTACCAACCTCTTAAAGACCAGAAACCTCGGATTTTGGCATTCTATCAACGAGATTTAGGTTTTTGGACCATATGCCAACGCGACGTTAATCCACACAATGCTCAGTTGATTTAGGTTTATATCACCGTGCCGAGCTTGGAAATGATTTCGAGCCTACCAACACATCATTGTAGAGGCTACTTATCAGTTCCAATATTTTTAAGATGATAAGAGTCCAGACAGTCCAACTGATGGGTTAATATCATCTTCCCTATTTCACCAAAGAAACTCATTTTTGCAATTTTTCAATTTTTTTTTATTTTTGCATTTTCTGATGTTTTTGTATTTTTCCGAATTTTCTCCCCCTAAAAATCTAAAAATTTGCGAAAAGACAACATTTTGGATTTTTCTGATTTTTGAAGAAAAATATTTACAAAAACGATTACCGATGAGGATCTAATCCTGCTTTTCTTTAATGCCGTTTAAGATTAACAGATACTCAAAACGAGGTCCGTCAAAAGCTTTGGTGAATAAATCGGCACGTTGGTAATCCGTGTGGATTTTAACCATATCGATAAGTCTCTTTTCATAGCAATCGCGTATGAAATGATACTTAACCAAGATATGTTTCGCCTTGGAATGTTTAATTGATTCTTTAGCTAGTGCTATAGCGGACTCATTGTCACAATGAATGGGAGTATTAAGAAATTTCAAACCGTAGTCTCTCATTTGTTGCTGTATCCAAAGAACCTGGGAGCAGCAGCTAGATGCAGCTACATATTCCGACTCACAGGTGGATAAGGCGACTGAGGCTTGCTTCTTGCATTGCCACAAGACTAGTCTTGGTCCCAAAAACTAGCATCCAGCCGATGTGGATTTTAAGTCTTTCTTGCATCCGCCATAGTCAGCATCACTAAAGGCGATGAGGTCAAACTTATCGTAATTAGGGTAACATAGACCTTTGGTCGAACAACCCTTTAGATAACGTAAGATCCTTTTTTCACAGCAATCATGTGGGACTAATTTGGCCTTGACTGGTATCTGGATAGTAGACATGTCGCGAACATTATGTCAGGTCTTGATGCAGTGAGGTACATAAGTGAGCCAATCATCGCCCGATAAAGAAAAGGATCAACGGCTTGTCCTTTCTCGTCAGGTCCAATCCCGTGATTGGTCTGAATTTGGGTGCCTACTGAAGTAGAGTCTTCCATCTGGAACCGGTTCAAGATGTCAGCAACGTATTTGTTCTGGTGGATGAAGATCCCCGACTCTTGTTGTTCTACTTGTAGACCTAAGAAGAATTGCATCTCCCCCATCGAGCTCATCTCGAACTTTTCCTACATAAGTCTTTCAAAATCCCTGCACATTTCATCATTAGTAGACCCAAAAATAATATCATCGACATAAACCTGTACCAGAAGACGGTCACCACCCTTTTCCTTGGTGAATAAGGTGCAATCCACAAGTCCACGTTTGAACCCGTTGGATATAAGATAGTTGCTAAGCATTTGATACCATTCACGCGGAGCTTGATGGAGTCCGTGCAGCGCTTTGTTCAATTTGTAAACTTTTTCACGATGAAGCGGATCCTCAAAGCCCGGTGGCTGAGCAACACACACCTCTTCCTTCACGATACCATACGGAAAAGCACTTTTCACGTCCATTTGATACACCTTAAACCGTTTGTACGAAGCGTAAGCTAAGAACATCCGGATAGCTTTAAGGCGAGCAACTGGAGTGTATACTTCGTTGTAATCTATTCCTTCGATTTGACGGAAGCCGAGGACAACTAATCGAGCCTTGTTTCTGATAATTACCCCGCGGTCATCCCGTTTACACTTGTAGACCCACTTTGTTCCAATTTTCTTTGCGCCTGGAGGTAAGTCAAATAAGTCCCACACTCCTAGCTTTTGGAACTGCTGAAGCTCAGTTTGCATTGCATCAATCCATGGTTCTTCCCTCAGTGCCTCTTGGACAGTTCTTGGTTCCATTTGAGAAACGTAGAGAGCGAAAGACCAATCATTCTGGTGACATGCTTTTCTGATTTCCGAATAGAGCGCCAGGGTAGTTGCATTGTCACTTGGACTAGCATTTCTGATCTGACTGCGTGTCATGACTCTGCTAGCCGGATCACCAATCACATTCTGCATTGGATGAGTGTTGTGAATCCGAGATTCTGGATGTGCCGGCACTAGATCATCCGAATGCAAATTGAGATTTTCAAGTCCTTGAGAAATATTTGTCTCTGCGGCGCTTGAACTGGAGGGAGCAGCGGGTTGCATATTAAAACTGGTGAAATCAATCTTTAGACCAATTCCAGGAGCTGCTGAAGTAGAAGGACCAGCTTGATTGTTCCCTGTAGGATTGACTGGAGCTGTAGTGGTAGATTCACCATGTCCAGCTAGATCTTCAGTGAGTGTTTCACGAGACTCTGCAAATTCCTCTTCTAAATAAGATTCCAGAATCTCTGTTGACGCTTCCTGAAAGGCTTCCTCAACTTCAACTGCTACGGTTTTACCAGGGGGACCCGTGGATGCAGAGGCATCAGATGCGGTAGGCACAGGTGCATTAACCACGATCGGATGCATTAGCGGTGAGCTAGATGCGTTTTCACACTCGTAATACATTTGCGCCACAACATCATCTACCAAATTGTCCACGTTGAAAGAATCAAACAAACTCTTATAGTGGAACAACCAATCAGGTCCAACACCGGGTGCATTGGCAGTGTAACGTTGAACATCGACATTAAGCCACTCTTCAACGTTATTGGTTCTTTTGTTGTATACTCTCTTCTTAGGAGTGCTGTATCCAACAAAGAAACCTTCTTCTGCCTTTGCACCAAACTTCCCATCGGGATGTATCATTGTGCATGGAGCTCCGAAAGGTTCCAGAAACTCTAAGTTCGGTTTCCTCCGGTTCAGAAGCTCGTAAGATGTCTTGCCAAGCCTCGTTACCGTAAGAACCCTATTTAGAGTATAACACGCACAGTAAACTGCCTCGTTCCAAAAGATCACAGGCAAGTTTGAATCTGCGAGCATTGTTCTGGCTGCCTCAATAAGAGTTCGATTCTTTCTTTCTGTAACCCCGTTTTGCTGAGGAGTGTATGGCGCTGTGAATTCGTGATGAATACCCTTTTCTGCACATAACGACTCCATAGCATGATTCTTGAATTCTGTTCCATTGTCGCTTCGAATCCTGCGGATCTTTAGCTGATAGATATTTTCAAGTTTGGTGAACAGATTTTTCAAAAACTCAAATGTCTCACTTTTGTGCTGCATGCACACAACCCAAGAGAATCTTGAATAATCATCTATGACAACTAGGCAGTATAGATCCCCATTTTTGCTTTTGCGATTGACTGGGCCGAAAAGATCCATGTGCAATCGCTCGAGAGGCATACTGACTGAGTTGACCTTCTTAGGTTTGTGAGATTTCTTATTATGCTTCCCTTTCTTACATGAGACACAGACATCATTCAGATGGAAATTCTTGACTGAGACACCTTCCACAAGCTGATTCTGAACCAAGTGATTCATCTTCCTTAAGTGTATGTGCCCTATTCGTCTGTGCCACATAATAGACTCCTTCTCTGTAGCTTTAGACAAAAAACAAGTGACCTCCCCCTTAGCTGTCATGGCTTGACTCATATCCAGAACATACAAGTTGTTGACTCTTGGAGCTGAGATCATAATCCATTGTTTCGGAATCTTAAAACCAGGTCTCAGAATAAAGCAAGCATTGTCATCAAAGAACAATGTGTATTTCTTGTCACAGATCTGTGAGACACTCAGCAAATTGTGGTCTATTTGTTTCACAAAGCTTATCCTTTCAAAGCTTACAATCCCATTGCTCATACTGCCTTCTTTTGTAATATAACCCCCTTTGTTACCAGCAAAGCCAACATACCCCCCGTTGATATTCTTGATGTCAAATAGCAGGGATAAGTCGCCTGTCATGTGTCCAGAAGCTCCACTATCAACAATCTATAGGCTGCTGATAAGGCCCTGTGGAACTCCCTGCACAACATTCAAAGTTTAGTGGTTAAACGGGGACCCAAGCCTTCACGGTCTTGGGTCTTCCATCTTCATCTAAAGTCGGAAAATCAACCCACTTTCCGTTAGGAGTTGGAGTTGTTCCCGATGGTCCGGCAATGTTAGCACTAACAGATGATTCTCCAGTTTTGGCTGGTGACTTGGGTCTCCAAACCTGTTCCGGTCTTTTTGGCTTGGGCTTCTTCTTTGCCTTGGGGCTAGAAGGTCCAGCCTCAGTTTCCTTTGGTGGGACAGATTTTGGATCCACTTCAGACTTAACTGCACTTAGAGCAGTTTTAGGGTTACCCTGAGGTTTAGCTGCAGCCTTTGCTTGTGGCTTAGGCGCTGCTTGAACCTTTGTGGGAACTGGGCTCCCCCTCAACTATGGACCCCTCCCATCAACTGGCTTTTGGTTCATAGCAATCTGGTTGCGGTTGTCATAAACTAACTGCTTTCCCTGTTGTTTTTCAGTAAGTTTAGGGGAAACAGGTCGTTTTGGTATTGCTTGAACTTGGAGCATCATCTACTTCGATCCTTTTGCGTCTCAACACAGGGCACGCAACAACTAAATGCCCACGTTCCCCGCATTTGTGATAGGATCTATACTCCTCAAATGGTGGAGCATTTGCATCCTTACCCTTTTTCTTAGATTTTGTAGCAAATGAGTTCTTATGTTTCAGATCCTCGAGACATTGTTTTTGCCAACCAGTCTCGAGATAGTTATCGACCTCATTGTCTGAAGATCTAACAAACTGAGTAACATGCTTTCTAGGAGATTTCTCCTGAGCTTGAGTTTGTGAGTTCAAAGTGTTCATCTTTTGATTTTTATTTTTGTTTTTCTTGGACTGATTACCCTGACCCTGTTTCCCTTTCCCCATCTTTATTTTTCAATAGTAATGGTGGATTCTTGCCAGATTTTACCAACAAGACCAGGTGCCAAAAATCTTAGAGGAAATTCCTCATCAGCATAGATTTTATCAGATCCTTTCATTTTGTAGAACACTTTGACAGTCTTACCATCAGAAGTTTGCACTTTCGGTTCAGGATCACACAAGATGTGATTTTGGATAGGAATATCCTCATTCTTAACCGGTGCATACCTCTGAGGTTCATCAAGCTCATCATCAGATAAGTCTGTTTCACAGACACTGACATCATCAGCTATCTCACCAGTTTTGGCAGCTTCAGCAGGTGGAGTAGCCTTAGTAACTTCAGCAAGTTTAGTTGCTTCTGTCACTTTGGTCACAGGTGGAGCAGCCTTAGTAACTTCGGCAGGTTTGGCTGCTTCTGTCACTTTGGCTGCTGCTGCAGCTTTAGCTGCTTCTGCTGCCAAGTCCACAAACTCCTCCTTCGGCAAGATATCATAGTGATGATTTTCGAATCTCACCGGAGGTGGACACTGTGAATATTTAGGACTGGTGGAATTGCTTTCTTTCTCTAAGTGTTTAATGATATGATCAAGAACATACTTGCAGTTCAGGTAACTTTCAAGTTTCTTCTTGATCTTCTCATAGTCACAGTTTACAATGGCCAAATGTTTCTTTGTGTCTTCTAACTCATTTATGTAATTATTTATAGCGATTTGCTTATTTGCTAGAGTTTTTGACAATTCAGAAACATCCTTTTTGTAGTTTTCAACCGTACTTAGAAAACTTTTCTCTTTTTGCCTCAAGGAATCAATTGACCTTTGTAAAGGACCTACATCAGCTTTCAGATTCAGATTCTCTTCAGTTAATTCTTTGATTCTGAATTTTAGCTGATCACACTCAGGAGTTTCTTTCTTCAGAGTCTCAATGGTGATTTTGAGCGCCTTTTCATTAGCCCTCAAAACATCATTGCTCTGTTGGCATTGACTTAAGTCAGCTTTAAAGTTGAGAATTTCGTCTGTTAAGACATCCATTCTGTACTTAAGCTTGCCACATTCTACACACCCAGGTTTAGAATTGGAAGAAGAACTTACCTTGTTAGAAGATTCTGTAATAGCCATCAAAGCATAATGAGCAGCAGTCTTCTCAGTTCCGAAGAATTCGGCAAGGTTGTTCTTTGTGCAGTCAGCATCAACAAGAAACGACCTTTTGCTGATCAAGGTATTTGCTTCAGCTAACAAGTCTTCCAAATCTACCCCCCACATCGGAATCACACTTCGAATCACAGTCAAATGTTTCAGCTTCAAGGATAATGACTTCAGACTGACTCGGACATTCTTCAACTTGTGCATCAGAATTTTGTTGGACATAATATGCTGCACCACCCTGCGGAGCATCTTCTCCAGTAATTAGGTGATTCCAATTGAATCCTTCATCAGCTTGGATTACCAGGGCTTGTCCTTGATTATTGTTTGCGGGAGGCCTCTGGTTCTGGTTGTTTACTAGGACAAGAGCTCGTTCAGTATTTAGGATAGGTTGTGTCTGAGCTTGTTGCCTCTGATTCTGATTGCCTCTGTTGTTGTTGAAGGGATTCTGATTTCCCTGTTGCTTAGGCGGGTCACATTCTCTTGCAAAATGCCCTTTGGTGCCACAATTGTAACACGTGACCTTTGTTTTATCAAACCCAAACTTAGTGTTGTTGATCAGCACATCTCTCCTTCTAGTTCTATCCATGTACTCCTTTGCCCTTCTTACAACACTCGCGAAGTGCCACTGGATGTCTATCAGATCCATATCGTCTTTATCAATTTGTTCATAATCCTCTTGCGTGAGATGAAGATTCCCGATCTGTCCAGCAACTAGCCCACTATAGGAATTGACCAAGGTTGACAGTAGAGCCATGTGTTCTTGGGCTAGCTCTACAGTCACCTTCTCAAAACCCGTTGTGTTCAGCTGCTCTACGATTGGATTGGTCCGATAGCCACCATGACTTGAAGTCGAAGCACCTCCATATCCACTATAACCTGTAGATGGGACACCACCAAACCCTGATGAAGAAGGTCCACCAAAGTTTGAAGTTGCCTGAGCTGGTGCTGCAAGATGAGAAAAAGGATTAACACCAAACTGGTTAGTATTATAATTCAAAGGATACTGGTTTCCTTGTCCCAAAGGATAAACTGGTGGAGGAACATCAGATGGGGGACCATATTTGTCAAACGCATAGACTGGATCTGGGTTAACCACAAAAGCAGTCTGTGGTTTGGATCCACCCACACTGGCGTCCTGCGGAGGGTTCCCATAGTAGATGTTGGGATTCTGAGGAATGAGCGCCTTGTTTGCCCTTCTGATCTCTTTTATCTCCTTGTTCTCCAGCTCTGCCACGAACTCATTGATGGAGAGTGTCTGATATGCATTGTTGGATTTCTGGATGTCCAGCCACTGATGCCAGTGAGAAGGAAGCGCCTCTGCAAATCTTTCCACAAGTTCTGCAGATGTGTATACGACCCCGTACTGATACATCTCGGACATCAAATGGTAGTATCTTGCAGTCATGTCTCTTAGCGATTCATTCCCAATTGCAGTGAAGTTCTCGAAATCCTTCTTGAGTTGATCCACCTTGATCTTTCGAGTCTTCAGATTTTCTTCGTTCCGTTCAGCAAGCGCTAACCAAAGCATCTGCGAAGTAGTGCACTGTGCGAATTGATGAAGTATGTCTTTGGGAAGTGCTTGCTTCAACGCTGCCATCGCCTTCTTTTCATAGTTGTAATTCTTCCTCTGATCTTCGGACATTGCTTCCAGTGAGATCGGAGTATTTGAATTCTCAACCATCGGCCTGCTGTACCCATTTTTAATAGCTGACCATACGAGACCATCTATACCCTCAACATATGTTTGAAATCTGCCCTTCCATCTGTGGTAGTCGGCCTTGTACTGCAGTTTCGGTGCCCTATTGGAACTACCAGTCTCTAAGTCACTTAAGAGAACAGAGGACAGATGATGTGTTTGTTGATTCGTAGCAGCCGCGAGTGCCCACGGATTCGTATTCATTGCCGGCTGTTGAGCCGCAAGCGCCCACGGATTGGTTCCGGCAACATTCGCTTGCATTTGCGATTGTTGCATCCATTGCGCATTACGCTCGGCTGAGAATTGCCAAGGGTTCGTGGGTACGTTCGCTTGATTGTTTATTTGTTGGTTAAATTGTTGCCTTGGTTGATTTAGATGTCCCCACGGGTTCGCCATATGTTTAGGTTCGTTAAATGTCCGATACTTAGTCAAATTTTCAGTTACAGCAAGTTATACGCGATTGGAAATTGCAAATGCTAGTTTATAGGTGATTGGGATCCTAATCGCTAGTTTTTACACGTGATTGGTGTAAATGCTAGTGAACAGTTGAGCGATTACGAGTTTGGGGGTGATTAGGATTCAACACGTGATTAGGAGCTATACCCTATGATGTTACATGCGATTAGCTCCTAATCGCTAAGTAGAACACATGAATACAACATAATAACAGGCGATTGGGGGCCAAATGCTAGTAATAACAGGCGATTGGGGCTAAATGCTAGTAGGAAGGGGCGATTGGGGCTAAATGCTAGCAAGAAGTGGCGATTGGACTAATCACACAAACTGTTCATGTGATTAGGGTCTGCAAATCGCCTGACCTGATCTGCAACCTCACCTTTGCTCAAAAACTACCATTTTTGCTTCAAAATCTTGTCCAAAACGATGTGTTTAATCCCTAAATGATTAGAAAAGTTTCCAAAACAGTTTTAGAACAAAACCTAATAAAAAACACACGTTTTCATCCGTAAAAACACACTAAGATTTTGAAAATACGGGTTTTTTATGAAAAACTCAAAGTTTCAAAGTTCAAACAGGTTTTTGGATAAAAGTTTCAACTTTTACACAAAAACCAACCTGTTTTCACTCGTTTTTGCTATCAAAACGCTCGTGATAAGAGCCTCGGCTCTGATACCACTTGTAGGATCGACGAACGTGTCAACCAACAATCACGAGGTTTATACTCAGAGTGCGGAAACCTCTGAATATGTTTCAATAACAAAACCAACTAAGAAACAATGATATGCGAGTAATTAACACACACAAACGGGTCAAAAGATTAAAGATTTATCATTAAAACAGAGCTCGAGTGTTACAATGATCAAATCTGACTTCTTAGACCTGGGGAGGGTGTTTGGAGAGTATGTGTGGCAAGAACTAATGATTAGGGTAATGAATGGGCCTATTTATACCTCCCGTACTCGTACAGAACAGCTCATGAGATTGGAGAAGCTATCCACCATGCAGTAACAGGCGATTGGGCCTAATCGCCTATACTATCATGCATTTAGGAGCCTACTCGCATGTTGATACGTGCGAGTGGTAGCTAATCGCCTGTTAAGGCTTCCCAATCGCCTGAAGGACCCAAACACTCCTAAAACGCTTATAAACACCTCCAAACACCCCGAAACGCGTCCAAACAACTAATATACTAGCCTAGGGACATCATGCGCTAACAGGAATAATGATAATAATATTAATATTAATAGTAATAATAATAAAATAATACATGCATTTGAGTTATGTCGTCGTACATTGTGTGTTTGGTCTTCTTTATCGTATTGTGTATGTCTCGTAGAATGCAAACACTGTCTTGGTTTTGTTCTCTTATGGCCAAATGTATGTTTGTCAGCTCCACATTTTAAAAATAAAGTCTCTTTACCAAACTTTCTTTGCTCGGTGTCAGCATCCTAGCAAACGTGTGACCCTCAAGATGGTGAAAAGGTTCGTTGTTATGATTTGACTCCTTCACCCCCAACTTCTAGCCATTGGAGCTTAGTTTCCCTATCAATTCAAAAGGAAACTTAACCTTTTTGCTACTCAAAACCCGAACTTTGACTGTACTAATGTATTCGCCACCACGGTCGCATCGTAGCAACTTTTGAAGTCATACGCTCGGTCATAATGACGTAACCGCTCTCAAGGGATCTGTTGTAAGCCCATTGCTAAAACTCATCAAGAGACTCGAATATCTGAAAATTTATATACGAGTCTAGTCAAAATTTATAACCTAATATGAGTCTAAAATATATTCTAGTATGTACAGGGCAATGTATTTATGAGTATAAAATATATTCTAGTCTAAATTCCACAAATCCTAAAACCTATTTTAACCTAAATTATGTGTGGGCTAAATATATACGAGTCTAAATCATATACGAGATTAAATACGGGTCTAAATTATAAACAAGTGTCAATAAATAAACGCACTTGGTCGGTTTCAAACAAAACATCTGGGTTAGGTTCTGCTTTGATTTCAGCACCTTCATCGTCGCCGGCAACATCCTCGTCATCAACGGCTTCCTCGAAGCCGTTATCACCTTCTTGAAAGTCCTTAGCACCTTCCTTGTGCGAATGGTAAGTCCCGTAGGAATACTGCGGATAGCTTGGTGGCATGTAAAATGACCCCGCTTCATCTACGTAGTCCTGGTTCAAATCGGGTAGCAACTTGTTGTCATTACAACAAACCATGGATTTAAGCTCCTCCTTACCAAGTTCAACCTGGGTACAAAAGCGCTTTCGGGGATGTAAGAAGCGTTCCGAGATTCGCCAAGCACATTACTGAGGGAATAGTTATATGAAAACGACATCGTGATAGGGTTTGGCGTAGAGGGAATTGTGATTGTCTTCAAATTTTAAGGATCGTGTTATGTTAAATGGTGCCAGTCATGCATAAAATTACAGACCTGTACGAGTCATACAGGGTTTAATGCTTCACCTACCGTCCTTGTCTACGAGTTGTATTACCCTCTATGACTCGTAGAAAAGTTACTTTTCAAACTGAACACCCTGCAGTGCAGAGAGTTCAGTCTGTACCTCGTACTTCTCGGACCTATACGACTCGTATAGGTCTTTACGAGTCATATATGGTTCATTTTGAACCCTATACGACACGTAGAGTCCTCTACGAGTCGTAGAAGGGATGTACAAAAAATTTTTGGGATGTCTAGATAATACCACCCTATATAAATTTTAAAGAAAAACCTAATAACGACCCATGAAACGAATTTTTTGCATTTATAGGTGAATTTGAAAATGGAAGAGTGATTTGAGTGTTTCATACAAAAAATTGTGTTTATGGGTAATTCGCTAAGTGAATCAGCAAACTCCAACATATTTTGTTGAAGTTCGCTGATTCAATCAGCAATCTTCAATATAATTCACCTATAAACACAATTTTTTAAGTCTTTTTGGACAAAATCTGTTGAAGATAGCTGAATCAGCGAACTTCAACAAAATCTGTTGGAGTTCGCTGATTCAACGAACTACCCATAAACACAATTTTTTGCATGAAACCCTCAAAAGCACTCTTCTATTTTCAAATTCACTTATAAATGCAAAAAATTCCTCATGAAACCCTACTATAGATGCAACTTTAAAATAGATTATCCAATAACGATGATGATGTTCATCAAACTGTTCTACCATCAGTGCATATGATTTGTCTTTACGCTGTTTTTGAGTCGCTTGGTTTTGCGCTATATTTTCCGGTTATTAACTCCAACAAATAGTTTCATAGCTAACTGCATTAGTGACGTGGAAATTTGTGTAAGGTCGTTGGAAGGCGAAACTTTGTCATGACTCTCTACCATATGCATATATAGATGCTGCCAAAAAGGGATCTTAATGTTGTACGTGTACGTATTAAGACACAAAAAAAAAAAGATTTAATGTTTGGTAGCCTATTAATTAGCCTCTTAACCATTCAGTTCTGAATCATTCAGCATTCAGGCTGTTTGTTTCAGCATCTGAATGGAATGGTTAAGTGCTGAACCATTAAGCTAATAAGGGATGCTGAATGATTAAGCTCTTAACCATTCAGATCATCTTAATGATTCAGCACTTAATCAACCAAACAGCCCCTAATATATATGCTTCTTGATCTTCACTGGACTCTTATCAATCATCTGCACGTACATGATCGATGCTTACTATTCCTGTAAAAGAAAGAACCTTGTATTAGTTTAGACATGCATATTATAATATTATAAACACATGTATTAAACATATTTGACACAATCAATGTTATGTTATGGACTCTTAACTAACACTACTTTAATTTCTGCCTTTGTGGGACTAGCTTAGATGTTAGAGGTGGAAGGTTTTCGGTTCAATCTGAGTCAAGGAGTAGATTATGATTAATTTGTTAGGAGTGAGTAGTGTTAGAGTAACATTCGCCGTTAAAAAAATCAGCACTACTTTCTAACTAAAGATCCATATATATATGAAACAAGCAATGCCATAATCACCTCATGACTGCCGATATGGAGATTGAGAAGAGATCCCAGATCCAACTTGAGAGGAAGTTGCCACTATTGTGTCTGAAGACGATGTAATAGAGAACACATGTTCAGATGTCTGTGATGGACATTGTAGATGAGGATTTGGAAGCAATCTTGGTGATGCTCCTGTGCCTACCGGCATTGGTGGAAGGAAACCGCCTCCAAAAGGTGGAAAGACAGGAGACATTGAGTTAAAATAGGGACCATAATGTCCCATATTGTATCCCATTCCATTCATCATGAAATAAGGAGCAAGATATGGTCCTTGGTGCCTCCCTTGTGACATGTAAAGACCTTGTGGCGCGGTATTAGCTCCCATGGATTGCATCATCTGATTTACCTCGAATCATAGGAAGAAATTAATTTCAAGTAAGTTCTTTTGTGTTGATCAAGAATTCAAAAAGAGTGATCTAGAGAGAAATTAAGCCAGTACCTGCACTTGCAGTTGCAAAGATTTAATATGCTCAATGGCATCATCTAGAATCGATGCTTGGTCTCTCTGTGAAAATTGATTTATGGTAAGAAAGTAGAACCATTTTTTTTAAACCAAAACAAAATGAAATTACTTTATTGCATTGGGGAACAAGCTCCTTGAGAGCTCCTATTCTTTCGTGAATTCGGGTCCTGCGCCTCTGCACAAAACACATGAAACCAAAATCTATACAAGACAACAAACATCACACATAACAAAGGCCACAGCTCGCTTAAAGACAACCAACACACTACAATGAACTGGCATATGGACTGCAGTCAGGTGAGTCACTAACAACTTAGTTGTTTTTAACCGCAAACTCAAACACATCCAACACACTGCAATTACTTGCATAAAGACTTAGTTTTTTTTTTTAAACCGCACGACTTAATTAGTTTTGTATCCAAAAAGGGCTAGCAGCGCGTGTTGTCCGTTTGCCTAATTTCTGTTTGGGATGTTTGATCAAAACTTATAATACCCGCTGAAATGATCACTGGTTTCCAACTAACAGGATGTTAGGAAGAGGACTGCAGTCGTATGCTAATCAACTGGTATTGTTCGATCTTGTTTCATATCGATCTGACCTGCCTTGTACTGCGTGTTACATGAGCCTGAGATTGCTTTCCAGATTCCTGCATATTTCCATGTGTATCTTTAACTTCCTTTTGACCTTCAACGTTTCCCTAAAAGATCAATAACAGAAAATGTAAGTAAGTCTTTGTCATTTAGTAACCATCATCTCTAGCTTCCATTATCTTCAACAAACAAATTATCTTTTATGTACTCCCTCCGTCTTATTTTAGATGTCATTAGGCCCACAAACACACATATTAAGATTTTCTTTTGTCTTTTATATAAAATAACAATAATATCCTCAAGTTATTATTTCAAATCTTTGATTGTCTTTTGTCTTTTATGGACAAAACTGGAAATTGATTAGAAATAACATTTAATTTAGGACAACAAAAAGTAGAAAAATGGACATTTAAAATGGGACGGAGGGAGTATGTCACAACAACATTCAATCATGCATATATACAACATCCAAGCGATTCGAATAATAATCTTACTTCAATCGCAATATCATCGACCTTCTTGGTTCCACTCGATTGACCATCTTGGAAACTGCATGATGTTGCCAGTCCAGGAGATGGAGAAGGAAGCTCTACTTGTGATAAAATCTTAGCAATATCATTATAGTTTGGGCCATCACTGCTACTAGCTGGTGTACCATTAAACAACAAAGTTCCTGTTGAATACTCTGATGTTATACTTTGCTGCTGCTGATTATCATCACCTATATGCTGCATGGAGTGAAATTCTTTTATAAAACTAGAGTGGGAGTAAAGAGACTAGTATATTTTCACAATATTACTGTTATGGGTTAAAGAATCCTTTTGCAAGTGTAAATTGATATAAAGTTGTAAGGTTTCAACCATGTGACGGAGATAATATATAAGCCTAGTTACTTGTGGAACTTGTAAACAAACTCTTTTCTTTTACATATTTAATTAGAAGGCAAATTTTGAAACTTACAAAGATGCGAATATTTTGTAAAATTTGAATTTTTCCTTCTATATTTAGGATGAACGGTATGGATTCACGCCCCCTCTACCTTAGCAATTTTACTAAAATAGCACAGTAACGCCCATACCATTTCCTGAACGCCATTAGGGGGCGCTATTGAATGGAGGGGCTTTATTCCATTACTTAAGTATTATTAAAAGGATGCAATGAAACCCCCTGTTGACTTGGTGTTGATGTGACATACGGCTCCGTTCTATACCATATTGCCTCGTATACTTAAGGTTAGGATAATTGTTTGATAAGAGTATCTATATCTTCTATATATATATTAATATTTCAAAGCTTAAAATCCTACATGGGACTTAAAGAGGCCATCCTCCTCCCTTGAGTGTGCCATGTGGCACTAGGTAATTTAAATAAATAAATAAATAACCTCATCCTTATAAAAGTTTTCTCCCCATCTCAAACCCTAAACACTCACTCCCCCCCCCCCTCCCATCTCTCTTTCTCCCGCGGCCGCAAACACGTGAAAACCCTAAAACACCTTCTCTTCTTCACCTTATAGCACCACACATTACCCCTAATACAATAACAGCTCGCCGTCTTCAATCACCTCAGGTATCCACTATCTACAACAATCTTTATACAATTAGGTCAGAAGTAACTCAAGTTGGAATCGATGTAAATAGTCAATCATGATAATCGACTCAATGATCATTCAATCTCAATCTGTTGTCTCGGATAACAAGTTGTTGTGCGGTTCTCTGTGTTGTTCAGTTAGTCATTCACCTTTGTGGTTGGCTAATCGATTTGTTTTATTTTGTCCAACCTTACTCTTGATATTGATTAAAATTTAGTTTTCTCCACCCCATGTTTGATTGTTTTCTTATAAATATATAATCTAATTAGACTTAGATCAATCAGTGAGCTCCAATTTGATTGATTGGATTGTTTTGTTTATCCCTAATTCGTTAGGACTTAATGAGGATGAATTGAAGGAAGGTTGAAAAAACTTTGTTGTACCTAGAGTCGCTACCTTGCATTGGAAACCCTTTAACTCCTTTGTTTCACATAATAATAATAATAATAATAATAATAATAATAATAATATTATTATTATTCCAAGAAATGGGAGAGAAGAAAGCTAAGCCTGTATGAGGCGTGTGGCCCACCATTAAGTCGTTTGTAAATGGGGGAGCTTCTGGTATGTTTGCCACGTGTGTCATCCAACCCATTGATATGATAAAGGCACATTATTTTGCTTAAGTTAAGAGTTGATTAAGTTAGTTTGTACGAATTGTAAGAAGAGGTGTGAGTCTGGTTGTTATGAGGATGTGAAGGTAATTTGTATGTTTTTTGTTTGGTTGCATAGTTGTTAGGATTCATGGTTATAGGACTAGCCGATTCGGTGGCGGTCGTGGTGGACGCGGTAGTGGCGACGGCCTTTGGTACTATTAACTATGTTTTTTTGATGTTTTGATTCCCACTTCTCTCAATGCTATACTTTAGATAAGTTTTTAGAGGATACGTTCTTTCATAGCGATTTGTGCTACCTTATTCACGTCTCCCTAGGACTGCGTTTGCATGATGAATTCGTTTATTTATTATGTTTTAGTTGTGAGTCTTGACTTAAGTTTTTAGTGCTTGCTCATGTTGAAATATTGGGTGTTAGCATTGAATTTATAGATAGTTTTGGGTTAGGTATTGAATATTGATATTAGAGTTGTGCATTTTTTTAGCCTTTATGATAGGTGTTAATATTAAATTTATACATTGTTTATGTTGGGTATCAATATTACTATGTTAGAATTGTACATTTTTTTAGCCTCTAGGATAGGTGTTAATATTAGAGTTACATTGGAGTTATACATTGTTTTAGGTTAGGTGTTAGCATGAGTTGTACATTGTTTTAGGTTAGGTATATACATTGTTTAAGGTTAAGTGTTAACAATAGTATACACTATTTTAGGTTAGGTGTTACCATTGGAGTTATACATTGTTAATTGTTTTAGGTTAGTTCCCAGTCGGCCCGATAGGATTAGCAAAGCAGGCAAAAGCCTAGGGCCCCTCAAAAATAAAGGCATCCAATTTTTATTTTATACTTTCTACATATATTACATGTGTATTTAGCCTAAATTAATAAATTAATAACTAAATACATAAAAAAACCAAACAAGTAAATGTCAAGACAAAAAAAAACTTGAACTAATGACCGGATCCTTTTTTTAACGCATCTTCAGCTCCTATCCTCATTTTTTATATTTACGATTTTTATACGAATTCAAAGGGCCCCGACTTTCTAGTTCGCTTAGGGCATCCAAAAACCTAGGACCGGCTCTGGTTAGTTGCTACCTGAAACTTTCTTGCATGTAATGTTAGCTTTCTTGCATGTAATGTTAGCTTTCTTGCATGTAA
This sequence comes from Ambrosia artemisiifolia, assembly GCA_032199755.1. Lineage (NCBI taxonomy): Eukaryota > Viridiplantae > Streptophyta > Magnoliopsida > Asterales > Asteraceae > Ambrosia > Ambrosia artemisiifolia. Next base: position 42,763,879 of record CM063516.1, on the reverse strand, counting down.
TGTTATATGCATCAGTCTATTCATATGTAAAGTTGATGTGTCATATTAGATTTGTCAACTTTGGGACGCTTTCGGTGTATAATCTAGTTTAATTAATTAAAATAAGTACTTTGGAGACCGCTATGATATTTCCATATGATCGACGTCATCGTTATTACATCATCTTCATCCGCCGCTAGAGAGCATCTTCAAACATTGTCATTAGCCACGTGTAGCAACGTTAGAAGGACAAGCTACAGTAGTACTGTAGAGTATATTCTCGACATGCATTAGGCACAACAACCTAGTAACTATGTTTTGAAAATATTCACAGTAAACATATTTGATTATTAAAACAGATTACAAAGATTCCCCATTCCCATTTATATAAAGGAAAAATACAATTAACCCCTAAGCATCAACCAATCAAATAATAAATATACGCAAATACAATACCATTTATAATATCCTTGTGAAAGGTGGTGGAACAAATGCTTAGACTGATTAAAAAACTATTGAAATATCTTATAAGGAAGCCCTTTTGTAAAGATGTCAACGTACTAAAAGAGAATGAAACATGTAAAACCTGAATCTTATTAATACGAACCTTCTCTCAAACAAAGTTAATATAGATTTCCATGTGTTTAGTTCGCTAATGCCGATCTGGATTTTTTTAAACTATTGAAATAACGGATAAGGAAACCCTTTTGTAAAGATGTCAATGTACTAAAAGGGAATGGATCACATGTAAAACCCAAATCTGACTAATACGAACCTTCTCTCGAACTAAGTGAATATAGATTTCTACGTGTTTGGTTCGCGGATGCGGGACTAGATTTTTAGACATGTATATATATGTCGTTGATAGACGAAGTAGACAGCTGTTGCTAAGTGAGAGGAAATATGAAGCTCTAGCAGGAGATTTCAAAACCGGCCAACTGGCTTCAGACAGCTTTTGCGACTCCTGTATCCGCCTCGGCATTCGATCCAGAGATCGTTGTCCTGCCTCATGTTTCACAAAATACCACCAGTTAGTCGTGGCCCACATTGCAGCACAAAACCTCCACATTAGTCGACTTTGGACGTTCTCATCACAACTGATATTGGCACGTAAATCCAAAGTTAATAAAAAAAACCTTGTTTCGATATGTAAATCCACAGATTATTAGAAAAAAACAACGACGAAAATAAGAAAAACAAACACACTGATAAATAAAAAGACACAAATCACAATGATCTAAAACAAAAAGTCGAAAAACTACAGAGTAAAAATCCAAAAGCGAAAACCTTAAATCTAAGATCGTAGAGTTTGACGAGATGGTTTCAATGCCGCTGTTTAATACTTTTCGTACGACTGCCTAGTTTTAGGATACCATGCATTTGAACCCATGCCTAACGCTATAAGACTGATTATCTCCTAATCAAAACTCAATAAATGAATTAATAGTAAAACCAGTTTTTTTTTTTTGAAAACAATAGTAAAACCAGTTGAATACAGTTACTAGCAAAACCATACACCTTGGGTTGATGACAAAAAAATAGCCAAACATAATAATAAAGAAATCCAATACTAATACTGTAACTATCAGCTTCTTAAAAATATGATCTCCGTCCTCTTCCTTTTTCTCTAATTCTCTTCCATTCTTTAATGAAACTCTGTAACATAGTGTAAAAGATAGTGCCCTCATATTGCAAAGCAGCCCACAAGGGTGCTGCCTTTTGCTTCGTGCGAATTTCAAACAGCCGTCTCTCCCTCTTTCTGTTGTTCTTCACGTTCCATTTTAATTCAAAGAATTTGATTTGTGGGCTTGTTAATGCATTTACTTCCAAGCCTAAATACTACAAGTTCATTTTCTTTTTTTAGCCCATCATTTGGCCCACATGTTTAACTATGTCATCATATAAATTAAAATATGAGCCCAACGTAGATTAATTTCACGCCAACCAATTAATTGTCAAATAAAATAAGGATGAGATATACATATTGGAGGAAGGTTTTTTACAAATATTCTTATTCTACAGATAGTCCTTAACGTGAGAAATGAAAGGGGTATTTTTTTTTTCTTCCCATATTATTAGACATGTAGTTTACTACTAAAATCTAAAAAAAAAATAGTGTACAGTAATTACTCTAGTGTAAACTATTGTAACTACTCTAATGACGTAATTACTCTAAAAAATATTTTAATATTTTTATATAGGAAAAATGGAAATAAATAATCCCAACTATTAACTATTGGCCAATAACAGTCTCAACTACGAAAATCACCAATATTGGTCCCAACTTTCGACATATTGGAAACCAACGGACCCAAACTAACGGAGTTAGCCTCCGTTAGTGTGATGTTGACGTGGCATGCCACGTAGGATGACACGTATGATCATTTTGCCACGTGGCATGCCACGTATGATGCCACGTAGGATCATTTTGCCACGTGGCATGCCACGTAGGATCATCTTGCAACCTAAGCATGCCACGTCAGCATCACACTAACGGAGTTAGCCTCCGTTAGTTTGGGTCCATTGGTTTCCAATATGTCGAAAGTTGGGACCAATATTGGTGATTTTCGTAGTTTGGACTGTTATTGGCCAATAGTCAATAGTTGCGATTATTTATTTCCATTTTTCCTTTTATATATTATTAATCTAGAAAGCATATTTAAGCATATGGAAAAAATTTCAAAAAAAAAGATCCCTCTTCACTTCTCATGTTTAAGAGCATTCACAGTAGAGCCTCTATATTTGTGTGAGGGGGGCCTCCATATTATATAGAGTGTGTATAAGTGGTTGTGAGTAGAGGAGAGAGAAAATATATAGATGAGACACTGTTCATCAGTAAATTTGGAGGGGACATTGTTCACCCTCCATAATTTTTTAATATTTTTAGAAGTGGTTGTGAGTAGAGGAGAGAGAAAATGTAATGATAAAAGTATAGAATAAGTATTATTAAATAGAAAAGGAGAGAGAATGGTAGTGATTTTTAGTGTAATTATAGAGATGGAGAAGGAGGATCTAGTGTGAATGCTCTAATAGGTTAAGCCTATTTGTATTTGATCTTTACTCTATATAAATAAGCACTCTGATGGTTCCTTCGTTGATTATGGCGTTTCACTATTCAATAGACAGTATAAACAGTTTTTCGCAAAGGTATACATTGGCTCAGATACGCTTCCTCATTGTGGCTACAAATAATTAGAATGCTAAGCCAAAGCAACGAAGAGACGATTTTCTTGTATCATCACAGCCCCATTGCAAAAATAAAGTGAAGCACATAACAGACACAATTTCCGGTCTCTCCCCCCCCCCCCCCTCTCTCTCTTTATACCTCTTTCTATCTCTCTCTCTCTCTCTCTCTCTCTCTCTCTCTCTCTCTCTCTCTTCTCCAATATGCAAAAGAATACTAAGAAGCCAAAGAGGTAGTGGTGGAGTGGTTGAGGAAAGACTTCGTGCTCCTTATAACCCAGGTTTAATTCCTACTCTCCTCATTATTTTCTATGGCATCCGGGCAAATATGGTGACAAACGCACCGAGGGGCGTTCGATCCTGAGCCATATCCCGGTTTTCACCCGATTGTTACTCCAGCGAGGAAACTCGTGTGGAATCAGTACGGTTTCCGGATAAACGCCGTAACCAAATCTGATACACCAGGGCAGGCCGGTTAAGACAACATAGTTTAGGGCAGACCTTGGCTAGGACTGCCGATTAGGCAGTGTCACATGCATAGGAATGGCTCATATGAAAGTCACTCTTAAAAAATAGAGAGAATACTAAGAACAAAAAGGTATTGAAGGAAAAAGGATGCGAACACGCGTAGGAAAAAAAAAAAAGAGGAAACGCGTCCGCAAGCATGCACCATAGATCACACAATCAAAGGCCAAGATCAAAATAAACATTGTTCAAATCGTTTACTTATTTATAGGTGGTGTTGTCGCCTTTCTAGGTTAAAGCTTAATTTCATCCTATATAATAATCTGAACTTCAGATTATTTAATTAGCTAATGCAAACTCTCAGTTCACAACAACTTCTTCACCAAATTAACTCATAGTCAGATGATCTCAGACTATAAAGAATGGAGGGGGAAGAGGAGGTGAAGCATGTGACACTTGTGGGACCTATGTGGAGGAGAGGGGATTGTGGGGAGTGGAAGGGGGAGATAGGGAGGAAGTGTCACGTGGAATTTATTTTTCTTTTTATATTTCTTTATAAACTAATAAAAAACACAATTTTAATAAAAACATTATAAAAATTTATTGTAAAAAAAAATACATATAGTTTTTTTGTAAGAACTGTGAGAATCAAAGGGGGTAAAAAAAATTTATTTTTTTTTAAAATTTTTTTTTTCCCATGTGCTTAAACATTCTTTCTAGATGAATAATACAAAAAAAAAAATTTTAAAAAAAAATTTTTTTAGTGTAATTACGTCATTAAGGTAAATACATTAGTTTACACTAGAGTAATTATGTAATTACTCTACACGTAATTACTCTACACCAAAATTTTTTTATTTTTTTTTTAGTTTTCAATACTATAATACATGTTTAACAATATGGGGAAAAAAATTTTGAAAAAAAAAATTAAAAAAAAATACCCTCCTTTGATTCTTACCGTTCTTACCAAAAAAGCTATTTGTACCGGATCTTTCCCCTTAATAATAAACTACAAACTAAAAAATAAAAAAACATGAAATAAAAAAAATGCATCAACTAAAAAAATACATAAACAAAAAAAATACATGAACAAACATGTTTTTAATCATTGTCGGATTCGTAATGTCTTGGTAGACTCCAAATATGATCAACCAAATCCGCTCGAAGGTTGTGATGTGTTTGGCCATTCTTGATTTCCATGTTGTTTAACCTTATTTCTTCATCAGTAATGTTTCCTTGACTTGATGGTGGTTCCTCACCAAAGTACTTGCATATTGCACGCCCTTCGTCTTCCAAAATCATGTTATGTAAAATAAGGCATGCGTACATCACATTTCTTATTTGAGGTTTTTCCCACATTCGACATGGCATAGACAAAATGCGCCATTTTTTTTTTTTTTTTGCAAAACACCAAAAGCTCGCTCAATGTCTTTCCGTGAAGCCATTTGAGCTTTGTTAAACTTTTTCGCTTAGGGTCTAACGTAGCCCTCCGTGTAAAAGATTTGACGAACACGGCCCACTCAGGGTAAATTTTATCTGTTAACAAATACCCGTACTTGTATTCTACCCCGTTTACGAAAAAGGTTCCTTTTGGTGCAACATCATTTACAAGATCGTTGAAAATTGGCGATTGATTAATAATATTTATATCGTTCAACGAACCGGGCTCACCAAAAAACGCATGCCAAATCCAAAGATCTTGTGATGCAACCGCTTCAAGCATCATACAAGGCTTTTTATGATATCCGCTTGAGTGTTGACCTTGCCATGCAGTTGGACAAAGTTCTCACTGCCATTTCATACAATCTAAACTCCCGAGCATCCCAGGAAAACTGTGTTTGTCTTCGTGGAACTCCAAAAGTTGTACGTCACTAAACGTAGGTTTTCTCAAATATTTTTTTTAGATATCGTTCAATGATGTACGAACAAAAATAGTGGAGAGTTTCCCTAGTCGTTCGCTCCGACATCTTTAGATAGTCGTCCACTACGTCGGAAGTTTGTCCGTAACCAAAGTGTCTAAGCGCGGCTGTGACCTTTTGCAACGTGGTAAATCCCATCTCACCACGCGCATCGGGCCTTTGTTGAAAATATTCGTAATTATTTTCTAAATCGTTTGATATTCTTAAAAATAAAGTACGACTCATACGAAAACGCCGCCTAAAAGTTTTTTTATCGTATCTTGGTTTGGGCGAGAAGTAATCACGTACCAATAAATCATTTGCGGCTTGTCGTTCACGAAGTATATACTTTCTACGCTTGGCTTCCGAGGTCCCTTCATCATCCACTATAGCTTCAACGACTTTCTGAACGGTAGCCATTATCAATTCTGCGCCGTCGTCGGATGAGGACTCCAAAGCGAGTAGATCAAACGCATCAGATGAACTTGAAGATTGGTCCGACATCTTGCAAGTATTTAAAAAAAATAATAGTTTGGAGAGGATTTTATAAAAATATGAGAGTGTGGGTTTGGGTAGAAGAGTATATGGTTGTGTGTGTGTGTGTGTGTATATATATATATATATATATATATATATATATATATAATTTTTTCAAAAAAAAATTTTCTTTGAACCGTTGCCAACGGTTAGTTTTGTGATTTTTAATTTTTTTTTAATCCAACGATAACCTTCAAGACCCAATGATCAAGTGCCACGTGTCCTTCCTCCTCTCCCCACGCACGGCCAAATCTCCCCGCCCAACCTCCCCCCCCCCCCATCCACGCCCTACCGGGACGGTGTTCCCCCCATGAAAGCCCTTCCCGCCCCACTCCGGTTAGTCTCAGCTCGTTCCTGAAATGCTAACTAACAAAAACATATGCATTTCTTACTTTTATTTTTCATTTAATCTCAAAACTATATAATTCAAATTAATTAGTTCATGATAATTATCTATATATATATATATATATATATTTGAGATGATGTTGTCCTACATTGCATGCATGCATACATGCATTCTCTCTTTTGAAAGTGTCATGTTGGATCCCATGTGGACCAATCAAAAAACAAAAGTGATTGAGTTATTTTAGGAAAAAAGAATTTAAAAACAAATTTAAATTTTTCTCTCTAATGTTTCCTCCCATAATTTTTAAACGTTAATATCTTTTATATACGAGATTTTTTAAAGAAAAAAATTACACCAAATTAACGAACGTTTTATTATCTTTCCAACGAGTACCATAGTGCTATATAAAAAACGGAGAAAAAAACGACTATTTTTGTGGGGTTTCGTTCATACAGGAAAAAAAAACACAAAGTGTTCAGGTTATTCATTAATCATGTTTTTTCTTTTAAACCAGGTTCTTATCTACGATGTTGAAATTCAGCCCAATCGTCATGCTATCATTGGAATTTTACTCTTCTAAAGATGGATAGGTATACTTCATCAAGAGAAGAAAATTACACCAAATTAACGAGGGTTTTATTATCTTTCCAACGAGTACCATAGTGCTATATAAAAAAACGGAGAAAAAAATGACCAAATTAACGAGCGTTTTATTATTTTCCAACGAGTACCACAGGGCTATATAAAAACGGAGAAAAAAACGACTATTTTTGTGGGGTTTTGTTCATACAGGAAAAAAAACACAAAGTGTTCAGGTTATTCATTAATCATGTATAGCCAAGTCATTAATTTTGTTCAAACAAGTACATATGAATTCTATTTACAACAGGTGTTAGCATTGGAGTTGTACGTCGTTTTAGGTTAGGTTTTAATATTAGAGTTATACATTGTTTAAGGTTAGACGTTAACATTGGAGATACATTGTTAATTGTTTTAGGTTAGGTGCTACCCGAAGCTTTCCTGCATGTAACTGTAACGTGCATCAGTCTATTTCGTATGTAAAATTGATATGTCATATTAGATTTCTCAACCCGGAACGCTCTCGGGATATAAACTAGTTTATAAATATGGTATCCGGTCCGTTGCATCATTATACTATTTTAGCTTTGTTTCTCTCAAAAATTTTAAAATATCAAAACAATTTAAAACAATAATTATATACAAAATCAAAGCATTTGACTAATCAATTATTACGAGCGTGAGAGTCAGAGCAAGCCCGTAAACGTAGGTTACATCACGTAACTAAACCACGTAAATTTGTTGTGCGGGTGTGCAACCCGAATCCCTAACGATGGAAGTTTTGAAGGATAACATAATGAAAACTAGAGATAAAACTTCTTACTTTAAACCTTTTTATTGCTTTGTACAACATAACAAGAAAAATATTGAATTCATAACTTTAAAAAGTTATATGTGTTACACTAGCAAACCAAAATTATTTATGTAAGCAGTGGCGAAGCTTGATTCTCGAATCGAATGGGGCCGGACTCAATTTATTCGATCGGTAGTGGCAAATCGGCGGGGGCCGGACTGAACCCGTACTCAATTTACTTACGAAAATCGCAAATTTCCACTACTACGCCAAAAAACAGGGGGGCAGGGCCACCCATGGCTCCTATATATCCTTCGCCTCTGTATCATATTCAATTTTCAGGTTAAGTCCCCATTACTCAATTTAGGTTTATTGAGTCCCTGTCATTTCAGAAACTAGTTAATCGAGTCCAATCGAGTCCCTACTTCAAACACATGTCCCATTTTTCGTAGATGGAAAGTGAAAAGACCATTATGCCCCTTGTAAAATTGCATTTTGAGTACATGTGCTTTGTTGTTCTATTGTTTCCCTCAATTTTGGTTTCCCTCCTCATTACAAATAGAATGTGTAACAACTATAAACAACATGATCAACAACCATTAATTGTATATGTTCACCATTCTACCCCTCGTAAAACAACATTAACACATGACATGAAAACAATTTGAAGCTTGAACATTGAAAAATTATGGATAACAACAGAAAACTTATGCATAACAACATCAAATCTGAAGCTTGAACATTGAAAAATTGTGCATAACGACATCAAATTTGAAGCTTGAACATTAAAATTTGTGCACAACAACATATTGTTTCCCCAAAAAACCGAAGCTTGAAATTAGTAACTATGATCAACATATAATTATGTATCGATAATGTACAAAACTAATATCATTACCTATTCCTTGCCCCGTTTATACTTCAAATTAATGTTCATGTTGTTCCAAAGATTGAACACCACCTTGAAGTGCAATACAAGATGGATTAGTGTTGGATCAACCCTAACCCCTTCTCCAACAGTGTTCAAGAGAAAGGTGAAAACAACTCGACTGTATTACATTGTTAGTTACTAAACAGAAAATGATGAAGATGATGAACAGAAATGATAAGGAACAATTACCCTCCAAGACACGGTTTTTTATGACGACAGGGGTGTGAATGGTGGTGACGACAGGGGTATGAATGGTGGTAACGGCAGGGAGATGGAAGGAGTTGAAGTGGGTGATGTAAATGGTTGATTGGGTTTTGCTGGAGGATGGTTTAGGTTTAAGATTGTGGGTTTAGGGCCAAAATACAGTTTTACCCCTCGTCCAATAGTGTTATTTTTTTTTTAAATTAATATGGTAAACTTTTTGAAAAGTAAGTTACATTTGGATAGTTGATCGTCTAACTTCTAACGGCCACATGTAACGGTGTTTGTGACAAGCACTCAATTAATCAATTTCTAAAATGATAGGGGCTTAATAAACCTAAATTGAAATATAGAGACTTAATTTGCAGATTGGATATTCGCCACAAGGACTCAAATTACAAGTAAGGGGCTGATTGTTTCAGCTCTCAATGAGTTATTAATGGAACAGATGTCTAAATCAGTCAGACATAGTTCATTCAGACTGTTTATTTCGCAAGTAGATGTCTGAATCAATCAGACATTTGCCTCTGAATAGGTAAGCATTATACTGAGTCTTAATAGTTCAGACCTCTAGCACTTAATGGTTCAGTCCACTTAGGGGCTGTTTGGTAGCCTCTTAATAATCATTCAGAGGCTACCTCTTAATGGTCCATAACCTCTGAATGGTTAAGAGGTAACCTTAAGTCTGAATGGTTAAGGCAATCATTAAGATGTTAACTCTTAACCATTCATACTTAAGATTACATCTTAACAATTAAGAGACTATGAACCATTCAGATGTAGCCTCTTAATGACCATTTAGAGGCTATCAAACATTCCCTTACTCATTTAGAAGTTGACCAACATTCTTAAACTCTATTATCACTTAGGCTATGGGGTATGGAGACGAGAGGTTCTCCTTCACATAGGAAAATTTGTCAATGGGGGCCAAATATCAAAAATGGAGACATGGGAGGGAGCGGTGTGTATGTCCAAGACATGGGAGAACATGGCACCTGATTGGCCAGCTTGAATGGAAGATTATTGTGATTGGAGTGTCTCGGGCGTCCATATGGGGACGGGGGTGGAGGGCGGTGTTGGAACGGGGACGGGGCAAAAAAAGGTGGGACGGGGTGGTGGGGCATCTTCGCTATGCCTAGCCTTAATGTTATAAAAGGATATTTTAATTTTCTCCTTTTAAAAGGAAAATATATAAAAGCATGATAAGTTGATAATCGTGTTCAACTATCTTTTGTATATATATAAAGAGGTGGAATGGAATAGAAAAAAAAAACACTTTTTTTTTTATCATGTATCATTGATTGGATTTAAATTTGAGTAAAGTTATATATCTCCTCGGAACATTGTGCATGCCCTTTGCCTTTCATGTCTCATTCCTTCTCTTCTTTTTGACTCTCTGCACCCTCGTCGTTGCGTTCCAACAATACCCATTCTCTCTCTCTCTCTCTCTCTCTAAAACACATACACACACAGTTGGACTGGAGAGGCTTCTTGTTGATTGACACAGTCTTGTCATTTTGTCAAGTTATTTCAGGTATTGATGCTTCAGAATCTTATCATTTTGTTTACTGCATTCACACGGTTACAGATTCTCTATTTCTGTACACAATACTGAATATTTATGTCTATCTATCTGTCTTCTTTTAAAAAAAAAAACGAATTATGTAGGTGGTTAACTAACTCATGTTTTACGGTAAATTTGTTTTATTGGATAATGTTAATAAGTTAGATTTTTTTAGTTTTTTAAATTTTCTAAGAATAGTTTAATTAATTGACCTAAGACTGTATTTAGTGCTAAAGCTTGCTATATTGATGAACTCTGTGTATATGCATAATTGCATATATCACTTCATGCTATAGGACTGCATTGCGTACATTTCGAGTATTGTTACCGAGCTCCTGTGTTGAGTAACTCCAATTTCGCTATTGCATCTATCGTTCACTGTATTTTTCATGATTTTTAATAGCAAAAGCCGCACCTTCTGTATAAAGAGCCGATAATTTAGCTACACTTATAAACCAAATTCTACTTGTCTAGATTCACCGTTGTATATTAGTCGTTGAGCTGAAAGCCTTTAACAAATTTGCTCTTGGTTTCTCCAACTGCAAGGTATAGACGCCTCTTAGATCGCCTGGTTGTGATTTTTAGCAATATGATTCCGGTTATTATGAACTGTCCAGTAAGAGGTCTGAATGGTTAAGAGGTTCTGAATGGCTAACTGCTGACCTAGTAAGACGTCGTTGGGTTTTGCTTTTTTTATCATGTCTTCGTCCGTCGCTTGCTGGAGAAGGCCTGCCTCGTTCCTTCAACTCGGTCGCACTCATACGCAGCATCTGAATCAGTCAGATGTGTCTTGAAAGCTGACCTGTTAAGAGCCTTGGTCAAACCCGTGGCTCGTTCAGATGTCCCGGCCAAACGTCACCTGGTCTGACCGAATCAGACCAGGGCCTCTGACTGCTTCATTCATATGGAACCAAACAGGGGCTTAATCTTCCTTTATTATTATTACCTTTAACCCAACTCTGCTCATGTATATCCTATATTAAAGACTGTTCATGATAACTCTGTAGTTAACAGCTTATGCTGATCTTTATTTGACGTTTTCTTATGTTCGTTATCAAATCATTCCATATCTTATCTAACGTTTTGGTTTGCAAGACTTAGGTGATTGGAGATGCCAGAAATCCAACTAGGTGTCCATACTATAAGGTCCCATGGAGCTAAAGTGGCAAGGGCTCACATGCATGATTGGTTTGTTCTATTATTTCTCATTGTCGTAGAAGTTATTCTGAACGTGATAGAACCATTCCACCGCTTTGTTGGGGCAGAAATGATGGATGACCTTAAATACCCTTTGCAAGAAAATACCATTCCCTTGTGGGCGGTTCCGGTAGGTAGTCTTCAATAAATTTTACAAAAGTTCACAGGAGTCACCATGACACCTTTAATTATCTATGCTAAACTGTTTCTGGTCTTTTATATAACAGATTATTGCGGTACTATTGCCTCTTGCGGTCATACTCATTTACTACTTTGTTAGAAAAGATGTTTACGATCTGCATCAAGCCGTACTTGGTAACTATTGTCTATTTGTCTATAAAATATATATATTTTCTTGCCTGCCAAATTTTGTGACTTAGTTTTTCCCCTCATGTGTCATCAGGCCTTCTGTTTTCAGTACTTATCTCAGGAGTCTTAACTGATGCAATAAAAGATGCTGTTGGTAGGCCGCGTCCAGACTTCTTCTGGCGCTGCTTTCCTGATGGCAAAGGGGTTAGTTCTCGTAATCCTAATGGTTTCGCCCTTTTGCAGGCTATACTAGTTAGTTGATGTTACCAACTTTGATCTGTTTTTTACCATCATAATGCACACTTAGGTTTTTGATCCTGTTACCAGTAAAGTCATGTGTACTGGATTAAAATCTGTCATTAAAGAAGGACACAAAAGTTTTCCAAGTGGGCATACATCTTGTAAGTTCCTCATTCACGCTTAGGTGATTGACTGATCTCGTCTTTAGCCACAATCAAATTTAAAAACAATTTTATCTTCAACATGTAGGGTCGTTTGCTGGTCTTGGTTTTCTCTCCTGGTACATGGCAGGAAAGATTAGAGTATTTGATCGTAGGGGCCACGTGGCAAAGCTTTGTATTGTTGTCTTCCCTTTACTTGTTGCAGCCTTGATTGGTGTTTCGCGGGTCGATGACTATTGGCATCATTGGCAAGATGTATTTGCAGGAGGTCTTTTAGGTTTGTGTTGACAAACACTTGCTTTTCAAAACTAATCTTTCTGTTATTTAAATGTTAAATACTTAAATGTGATTATTACATATTTTGACTTGTGTGCAGGGATAACAGTTGCTTCATTCTGTTACTTGCAATTCTTTCCACCACCATATGACATTGATGGTTCACCCTCGAATCTTAAAAGTCCATTAAATGACCCATTATTATTTCTTTTTCTCTAAACTGTTTTGTTATGGTCGGTATGCAGGTTGGGGGCCTCACATATATTTCCAGATGTTAGCAGAGTCCAGAAACGAGACGCAGCCTGGCAATGTTAACGGATTAAATGTGGCACCATCGGAGATTGAGAACGTGCGTATTTACTCTCACAGGGGCATGGGAGTGTCAAATGACAACATGAGTTCAATCCTGGGTGAAATGGAGAGTGGGAGAAGATGTTAAGTCAAACTTTGACTGTTTGCTTATCTTCTCAGTTCTGTAGAACTAGTTAGCTTTGTGGATGGAAACCTCTGCTGTAGTTAAAAAGTTTGGGTAATCAGTATGCACATATGTGTGTGTGTCTAGCTTTGTTCATTGAATAAAATCTTTGACTTCTGAAGCTTTTAATCTAGATGTGAATACAAGTAGAAGAATGTTGGTAAATCTAGAACCAAAATCATGTTACTTGTTATATATTTTTTTTTTTCATAAATCTTCTTTTTTTTTTACAAAATATCATTTATCATTCCGTAATTGTGAAAATTACATCAACATAGCAGGCAGGCAACAAGCTGCACCACCATCCCTTTCTGGATTGCGAACTCTAATCTACTAAACACAAACGCATGCTCCCTCGAGTCGAGACATTGCTATGGATAACCCTTTGTACCCTGGTCAAGAAACGGATAGCTTCCGGTGCCAGGAAGCCAAATGTATCAAAAGCCAGAGGCACAAAAACATATTAGTTCTCTTCACTGGCTTTAACATGCTTTTCTACCTTCTTCGTTTTCGTCCATAGTGACTCGCAGAGCCCTAAGAACCAAGGGTTTGTGTTTAGCAGGATAGGCTTTGCGATTCAAAAGGGAATAGCGGCGCAGCTTGTTGCCCGCTTACCCACCATCTAATTGTAACTTGTTTTGTCTTGGTATGGAATTATTATAACCAAATATACAAACATAATGATTATACAGTGATTCACATTCAAAAAAAATATATATATGTTCAAAAAAAGTGCAATAAACATAATACTTTTAAGTTGTTAACTGTTTTTCTGCGATGTATTTTAAATTTATTTTCATTCAATTTTATATATATTTATGTGGATCTACTTGATATTTTTATAAGTTGTCATGTGTCACTTTCTCGGTTCTCCCTATAAATGTACAACACACACTTCATCCATCTTGAAAGATAGAATCAGAAAAATGGAGATTAGAAACAGAGGTCATGGAGATGAAGCAGGCCAGTATCACCAGCTTTATGATGGTCAAGGCGATGATGATGATTGGAGATTGAATGAGCTCGGTTATAAGCAAGAACTGCATCGCGGCCTCTCGTAAGTTAACTCCTTTCCTTGTTGGAATACTCTTTTTATTCGCAATTGTTTTTCTCATATGATATGAGCTGTTATATTTATCTTATCAAATCATCGGATATTGAAAAGTGTTAATCTGGAACATCGTGATTCTTTTAATCTCATTTGAAAAAAAAAAAAAAGTTGAATAAGAATTTATTTCTGGAATTAGGAGTCTCTAAAAAGCAATAGAAAAGAAAGTGTTTTCGTATACGGTTATACCGGTAGGGCCACGTGAAGTCATTTTTTGCTAGAAAATGACAAATCTAGATGAATATAGTTGGAGTTTACACACGTCACGCCTCATAATTTCTTTTATTTTTATTTTTTACATGGTTTAATAGAATTCTAATAATATCACTCAACTAAAACTAGGATCACCGATCTCTATAAACTTAAGTTGTGCTTTTTGCTCGTCCATGAATACGGACCAACTTAGGTCGTCCAGCAACATTGTGGGCATGGTCCGGTCTGCCACATACACGGACTTCATTTGTGTGTCCCCCAATCACATACACACTCGTGTACAAAAAATAAAATTTTTAATGGGTTTGTACATTGTGGGAAAAGTCAAAAGTGGGGTTTTATAGGGAGATTTGTGAATCTGGTGTGGCGCTGATGTGACAGTTTGCAAGGTTTTTGAGGTGTGTACATTGTGGGTGCTCTAGAATTAAGACATGTGTGTTTTCACATGATCAACTAGTAAATGATAATATCAGTGATTTAAAGGAAAAAACTATAGATAATAAACTACTTAAACAATTATAATCAATCTACATGTAATGAAAGTTTTCATGAACACCGAAATCTTACATAATAAGAGAGGATGTTTATCATCAATGTGTTATGGTGGTATTGTGGTAGTTGAGGGGCAAACCTACACTATAGAGTGGGAAAAAAAAATTAGGGTAAACTTTAACCAAACAAATTTGATCGCCCCTCTTAAAAGTTTGGTTAAGCCCCTCGATTGCCCCTCAAGAAAATAAATCTTCGGTTCGCCACGGCTGTGGATGAGAGGAATTCAACAGTTAAAAGAGTTTGGGCTAATACAAAAAACAAAGTCGTAAACTCCTTGTAGGCAAAGTGAACTGTATTTGCTGGTATGAGTGTTGGATGTAACGAACAAACCAAACTAAATCATCTTTTCTGAAAAGAAAGTGAGAAATTATATCTGATGAGAACATTTTGAATTCAAGAGGTCATCAACCTCAATCTAGTCTATTCAAATGTAACCCAGTTATGACTTTAACTGAAGTTTCTTTGACAATATCATGTGTAGGTTACTTGCTAATTTCTCAGTGACATTCTCCATCATCTCTGTGATGACTGGCATAACGACATTGTACAGTACCGGCCTCTCATTTGGAGGACCCGCTAGTATGATATATGGATGGCTCATAGCAGGCCTATTTACGCTCCTGGTAGGGCTATCAATGTCCGAGATTTGCTCTGCTTACCCTACGGCTGCTGGCCTTTACTTTTGGAGCGCAAAGCTTTGCGGCAATGAATGGGGCCCATTTGCTTCTTGGCTCACTGGCTGGTACTACTTTCAATCTTTCATCCTCTTTACTTTTGATACTGATTATTGTTATTGTAATTATTATAGATTGATTTTATAGTGTATGTTTTCTACGTAAAAGATAAATCAGAATTAGGACACTATTACATAGTCTTGAAAGTGATGGACATAAAGAAACAAATCAGGCTAATAGGTCAGAGAAAAATAATGTGGCATTGCATGATTTTGCATAAATTTGTTGGGGACCCGAATCTAGACCGGACCCACGTGGTTTATGTTGAAAGCTAATCCTAAAACGCTATGAGTTCAAAGTTGAAGGACCAAAGTGAAATATTGGTTTAGATTAGTTTGAATATTTAGAATTATCTATTTTGGTTAGTTAGTATAGATAATGATGTTTGGTTTTAGATTATTATTATTGCTAGAAGTATTTGAGTAGGATTAGTATGGTTGGTTTAGTATAAATAGGGGTCTAGGTTAATGTGTTTATTTGTCCCTTGTTTGTTTGTTCGTTTGGTTGAATGGAAAGAGTCGCGGGTTTGTCCCCCCAAATATCTTGTGTTCGAGTTTGATTCAATTGTCTGGGCCAACAGTTTAGCCTTGTGCATTTGGACATGTTCAGATCATAGATTCACTGTCTCATTACATATAATGTGGAACATAAATCTGTCCTTGTGGTCTTAGCGTTCATCACTTCAGAGGCGGAGCCAGGATTTCATGATAAGGGGGGCTTAGATTATTGGAGTGAGCGTTAAGGGGGACTTGATACAATTTTATTGAATTTTAACCTTAAAAACAGGGGGGCTTAATACAATTTTATCGAAATTTTACCTTAAAAACTTAACAAATTTGGGCCATTGGGGGGGGGGCTTGATACCCCTCAGTCCCCCCCCCCCCCCCCTAACTCCGCCTCTGCATCACTTTGTTTATGTTTAGATTAGTAGTTGATCTACATTATGAATTTCTGATCTCTTTCCCTTTTGATGAAACGTTTATCCTATAAACTTTTGTTAAAGGATTTATGTGATTTAAATGCCCACCGTTCATTAGGCATAAACTAGAGATGGCAAAAGGAATAAGTTGTGTGATAGATCACTACAGCGATACTCAAAAAGTTCAAATGCTTATAGTTTTCTCATTTTATGTATATGTACTTTATTGAATACGATTATAGTATATCTAAGCCTAGTAAGGTGTGGAATGTGTTGGGTCAGGATGAGTTCAAGTGGAAATGAGCTCGCTTCAATACGGGTTGTTATAAAAAAGTATCACTTTGGTAAATTTCAAAACAAATAGGACTAAAATTAGCTTGGTTGAAACAAGTCGTTTAAAAGAATCAAAGTGGATTCATCAGTTATATTTTTTCTGTTGGCTAATGGCTACGGGTATTAGTCGACAGCGGCGGAGACCCTAGTGGTGGTAGCGGCAACGATGACGGCGTTGGGAGTGACGGTGGTGGTGGACGTAATGGTGGTATTGGCAGGGACAATGCTGCCGGTTGCGAATCACAAGTAAGACTTCAACAACTACAATTTTGAAAAGCTTCTTGAGTTCTTTGTGTAGATATGCCTTTATTACTAAAATAGTCAACAAGACTCTATATGCTATTAATGCATTAGGAAAAGAATGAGGTGGTGTTTGTTTTTTTAGAGGTAAAATGTATGCAGTCTACGGACCACATCTGCAGAAAAAAAGGTGAACCAAACCTTTACAGTCTGCAAGAAAAAAATGTTTGTTTTTTAACGTCTACAGCGTAACCTAAGACAATATCCCACCATAACCAAGACCCTCACCGTTTACCCTGTCGTCACCCGAAATCATAACCATAACCCATCACAACCCACGATAACCATACTCTCTTCAGTGCATCAAAATAGAGTCAACAAATAAACAACACTTTTGAAAAAGAAAGCATGTTCAGGGTTTGAGAGGCTTTGAGAGGAAAGTAGATGTCAAATGAAATGAGAGAAGAGCTTGAGAAGAGGTTGAACCATGTCTATCTTAAGAAGAGGACGCGCAAACATGATTTAGGGGGAGGTCTTCCAAAAAACAAAAAAAAAAACTATAGACCCTAACGTGCATGGTATGTGCGGCACAGACAAAAAAAGGTAAAGGAGAGGTTTATAAAATAAAAAAAAAACACCCCCTTAGCTTGTTTTAGATATTTTAAAGCTTCAGGGGTTGATAATTTCATGGAAAGTTCATCAGCATCAATATGGATTCTTGTCCATATCTCAATGCATCTTTAAGAAGAATGTAACACGAGTTACGATATTTGTCCTCAAATTCCTTCTCCAAACTTACATAGTCGTTGAAAATTAGAATTTTACAAAATGTTAAATCATTTACGTTTTCACACATGATATTGTGATTATTATTCAATACTACATAAAAGTGTCTAGAGATTCGATTTAAATCAATGGCCACAAAGTTGTTCCACCTAGCAACATCCATGTCCATCCATTAGTTAATAAAAACTTGTTAATGTCGGGTTTACCGTAATATATCCTTTAAAGGAGAGGTCTCATGTGGCAACAGGGTAGTTATAAATTATTTTTCAAGTTTCAACACCGATAACGAATCTATCAAAAGAAAACCAAGCGCAAGTATCATGACTTATAAACACTCTCCAATCTCCTACTCTTTGTCTTATGTTAACAAAGGGATTTCTTGTGAGTCACTAGATATATATATCATGTTTGGGTTTTAAACTTTTTTTTAACTTGATATGTTTTAGTTATGTTTAGTTTGGTTTACTTTTAGTTTTGGAACAGAGTTTAACTCATACGGGTTAATCAATTCAATTGGGGGTTTAAGTTAAAAAAACAAGTATATTAATTTATAAATTTTTTTTGAACGGTTAACTTCATTAAAACAGGCGCGCCCTCAAAACAAGGACTGCCTTAAAATTACAACATATACAAAGGGAAAACTGTCCAATCCTTCCATTGTTAAACCTAGTACGACTCTTAAGCCATAAAACGACAATGACTTCACAACGGGCCACAACATCAGCACCTTAGGAGTATTGTTATCAAAATCCTTTTTTTTCCTTGTCTTCCAAATAGCCCAACATGTTGTCATGACAATACCCCTAATGATTTATAAATGGGAGCAAGAAACAAGTATGTATTAATAAATACAAATCTTTAAAAAAAACTGATTAAATATATAACATTTAAAGATTGTGTTTTATTTTATTTTTATTTTTTTAACACACGGAACTTCTTATAAAACAAAAGGACAAAATTTACGGTAGGATGACACATAGACGAACAATAAATTGCGTCACAACCCCCTTCTAAATAGCAAACTTAGCCTACTGAAATCAAGAAACAAGTATGTATTATTAAATACAAATCATTAAAAAATTGAGTAAAAAATATAACATATAAAGATTGTGTTTTTATGTTAGTTGGATCTCTTGGACCCATAAAAATTGGCTAAGACATGGGAGTTCAGTTATTGTAAGAACTAAGAATATATTCATTAGAAAACATATGGAATTTTAAGTTGTAACTAAAGATTGTCATGGAGATGATATGTGGTGCTAATAGCTGTGGAATATTTTCCCTTTGAAATAGGATCAAAAGTTTAAGCAGGGCATGTTAATGGAACCGATGGTTGATCAAGACATTTAGAAGAAAAAAAATACTTAAAGAAAAAAATAGTCTCACTAGAAAACAACACAGTTAAACGTGTTTAAACAAATATAGAATATCAAAGTGCATAATCGTTTTCTCTGTTTACGGAATCAAATGTTTAAGATTGTAAGTCTGTGTGTAGTGGTTGCTTTTAAAAGGGCGTTTTGAATTTTTTATTCCCCATAGCGCCCCGAACACCGCCCCCTGGGGCGTTATGGGGCGTTTTGGGCGGGGGGCGTTTTGAGCATACCGGCGTTTTCAATTCTAAATCAATTTTATATTATTATTTTTTAATCAGTTTTATACCCCCTTTCTTTTACACCCAATCAAATAATAACACATACAATCAAATAATAATATTTTAATCTCCATAACCCCCCTCACCCACTACACCCTCTTTTTCCATAACCCCACTTTTATTACTTTTTAATATTTTAATACCACAACCCCTACATAACCCCCCACCACTACACATGCCCTAAGAGACAAAAACAAGCAATAACAAATCGGTAACGAGGATATTACATGGTTTTTGTAAAATGTAAAACATTAATATAAATCTACGACATACGAAATGAAAAGGACAAGAGAAACTCGCCACTAATATGAAAAGGACAAGAGAAACTCACCTCTAATTTTGGAATAAGTGGGAATGGAATATTTATTTGGTCATAACAATAATCATGTAATATAATCAGATTCTTTTTTTTTTTTAAACAATAATTTAACTCAAGGAAAAACAATAGAGACTATTCCACACTTACATGGTCAAAACCAAAATAATTTATTTCTAAGTTGACCTATACTTTTTGCATTAGCTTCGTAAAATCTTTTTTTCATATTCAAAAAAAAGAGTAACAAGATAAACAACTCATATTATATAACACATATCGTTCAACAAACATAAAAAAATCACTAAAATATGTATAATATTTGTAAACTACACCAAATCACAAGAATGATACGATCTCTAATTATTTAATAAAAAGAAATATTAATAATCAACGCACATGTTACAATCAAATTCAAATCTCACGTCTCCCACGTCAAGTTGGCCTATTATGTGGCTCCCCTCCCCCCTGTTCATTATTTGACCATACATTCCCAATTAATAATAATAAAATAAAATAAAATTCCACACATATTAAATACATCTCTCTTATTATATTACGTTACTCAATGAAATAGGATTTGTTTTCATACTCAACAACTGAATACCAATAATAATAATCTTCATAATAATAATCACCCTCACAATTTCCACATTAGTTATTACATACAGCTGAGAGTCAGTTGCAGAAACACTTCTGCAAAAATCTTGAATTCTGTGTTCTATAATAATAATGACGGGTACACAAAATATTAAAGACACACAAGATTCAGGCCACTCAAGATTAAACGAATTGGGATACAAACAAGAACTCAAGCGTGATCTCTCGTAATCTTTTCTTTTCATTTCATTTCATTTTCTTGATTATTATTTTTAAATAATATTATCCTATTCAAAATCTTGATTTTTTATTTTTGGTGGGTATTGGAAATTACAGGGTGTTGTCAAATTTTGCATTTTCTTTTTCAATAATATCAGTGATTACTGGTATAACAACATTGTATAATAGTGGGTTGAGGTTTGGTGGGCCTGTTGTGTTGGTGTATGGATGGCTTCTGGCTGGTGGCTTCACCATGGCTGTGGGTTTCTCCATGGCTGAGATTTGTTCTTCTTACCCAACTTCTGGTGGCTTGTATTATTGGAGTGCTAAACTTGCTGGTCACAGTTGGGCTCCCTTTGCCTCTTGGATCACTGGCTGGTAAAATGTTTCAGTATTTTTTTTTTTTTTTTTGGAACGGTGACTTTCATATGAGTGACCCAATGTTACACTGCCTAATCGGCAGCCCTAGCCAAGGTCTGTCCCAGACTACGTTATCTTAACGGGGTCCGCGCTGGTGTATCAGACTTGGTTACGGCGTTCCTCGGAAACCGTACTGGAGTAACAGCTAGGTGAAAACCGGGGTGCGGCTCAGAATCGAACGCTCCTCGGTGCGTTTGTCACCATCATTGCCCGTATTTGAGTGAATGGTTAAAAAGATCTAAAACTTGGATTTAATCTATATATGGAAGTGACCCTTTGTACTGTTTTCTTTTTCCAGTTATGCATATATGTCATTTGTGTAAAATAGAGGTCTTTAAGATTTTTTCTGTAATTTGCAGTACTATTTATTTACTTTGAGGTAGTGGGGTAGGCAGAGATAGAAAAACACATGTTCTGAGAGGAGTAAATGAGTAATAATGTATATATACATTTTTTTGGGTACTTTTCTGGGTATGTTATTCAGTTCCTTATAAAGGATGTTCCTGTTTTCTCTATGTGTGACCGAATATTATTATTCAAAACTAATATGTACTTTAAGATGATATTCTAGCTAACATTGTACTCAATTGACAAAAAATAATTTTCTAGCTAAGATTGGAGCAATGGATGGCATATTTCAATGTCTATATTATAAGTATGATTTGAAATTTGAATGGCTGGTATACACCCTGGCCCACATCACACACCAATAGAAGGCTGCCACATACCCTAGAATGTGATGTCACACCCTCAGAATGTGATGTTACGGGGTGTATGAAACCCAGAACCCAAATAAGAATCTGAGTACTTTTCTAGGGATAGAATTGAGTTCCTTACAAAGGATGTTCCCATTTTTACAGTTTGGCCAAAAATCATAATTTAAAACTAATGTCATAGATAAGATAATTTTCTAGCTAAGAATGCACTCAATTGACAAAAATCCTTGATTTTGTGGATTTATTTGAAGAAAAAAGAATATAAGAAAACTGCAAAAGTCTCTAAAGTTGTGGAAAAGTTGAAAATAGAGCCCAAAAGGTTGGAATTTGAGCCCAGTGACCGTACCAGATCGTATTAGAGTCACTGTGATCATTTCTTACACTGTTTTGCGTGGATGTGTAAGTGTGTAACACTTCATGGTTCAATAGTTATGCATGGTTGAAGTTTATATGTTGACATGTATGTTATATTTAATGACTGAAATTGTGAGCTTTTTCTAGATTTTAAGTCATTAACGCGTATGATTTTCGTGTAATTTTATCATAAGTCTAATGTCCTTTTTCATCTCCTTCGGCTTTTTTTTGCAGGTACAACATTGTAGGCCAGGTATGCAAACAACATACATCTTGTGGCTCCTAGTATTTTTAAAAATAAAAAGGATAAATTCATCATACTAATCATTTAACGAACTTTGTAACTCTGCAGTGGGCTGTGACAACAAGTGTCAATTTTTCACTTGCTCAGTTGATTGGAGTAATCATTCTTCTGAGCACCGGTGGCAAAAATGAGGGTGGTTATGAGGCGTCTAAATACATGATTCTTGTTATTCATGCTGGCCTTCTTCTTGTACACGCCATCATAAACAGCCTTCCGATTTCATGGCTGTCCTTCTTCGGACAAATAGCAGCTGCCTGGAATATATTAGGTGTCTTTTTTCTAATGATATGTATACCCGTGGTTGCAAAAGAAAGGGCTAGCGCAGAATTTGTGTTTACGCATTTCAACACTGATAATGGTGTGGGAATTAGTAGTAAACCGTACATATTTCTTATTGGCTTGCTTATGAGTCAGTATACATTGACCGGGTATGATGCCTCTGCTCATATGGTTAGTTTTCTTTTCTTTGTTATTTGCTTAATTACCATATTTTTAGCATAGAAAATTCGACCCATTTATGAACTGGTCTTCAGGCTTTTTTTTTTTTAGTCACAAATGACTAAATGAGTCGAATAAAAGAACGCTAGCTAAACAGAGAATGGTTCAAATGGCTTATACAAGTCAGACGTGTTGAAAATCGTCCATAGTCTGTTTTCACTGCATACAACCTTCTAAATCATGTGTTTTGCAATCATGATTAAATCGTTATAATTTATGAGTTTAGGATTATAGGTTAGGGTGGACCGGCCCATTTTGACCGTCACAATAAAACTATAAAATTGCCTCCTCTCAACCCGCGCACCTGTTTTGACTTGTTAGCTAATATAGCCCCACCCATTATGCACCTCTAGTTAGTAAATTTTTTAGGAGCATTTCATCTTCATATCTTCGCTTATGTTATCTTTGTTTTTTTTTTCTTTTTCTAGTCAGAGGAAACGAAGAGTGCAGATATAAATGGGCCAAAAGGAATCATTAGTTCTATTGGCATATCTGTAATTGTTGGATGGGGCTATTTGCTAGGAATAACATTCACAGTTACTGATATTCCACAACTTTTAAGCCCGGATAATGATGCTGGAGGTTACGCAATTGCAGAGATGTTTTATCAAGCTTTCAAGAGTCGGTATGGAAGTGGCACTGGAGGTATCATTTGCTTACTCGTGGTGGCTGTTGCCATTTTCTTCTGTGCCATGAGTTCACTCACAAGCAATTCCAGGTAACCATTATGATCAGTATTCACACACAGAGTATTCCGGAATGGAAATCAGTCTTGGGTCTGGCCTGAAAAGCCTGGTTGCTTTAGACCCAGTTGATCCACTTAGTTATACTTCGGTTCCATGGTCCAAACAAAAAAAGTCCGTTTAGGCTAAAGCCAGGTTATGGGTCAAAGTTTATATTATTTTTTTCGTTTGTAATATAAATCTAGTGTAAATTTGTTTATACTTTATATTTAAGCTTTATAAAACTTGCTTATACTTTAATTTTTATTTTTTAATTCTAACCATGGAAAGGCCAATGACAGGATGGTATATGCATTTTCAAGAGATGGAGCAATGCCGTTGTCATCACTATGGCATAAAGTGAACCAACATGAGGTCCCTATATACGCGGTTTGGCTCTCGTCGTTCATAGCATTCTGCATGGCCCTTACGGTATGTCATCAATAGTTCTTGCACAAATTTATATCTAAAAAACCTGAATCTTGCATAATAAATATGAAAAGTTTATTTTGTTTTAACTTCAACGGAACTTTATTTGCAGTCTCTAGGGAGTATAGTGGCATTTCAGGCCATGACATCAATAGCAGTGATCGGTTTGTACATAGCCTATGCATTACCAATATTCTTCAGGGTCACATTGGCCCGTAAATCATTCGTACCCGGTCCTTTCAATTTGGGCCGGTATGGTGTTGTTATTGGTTGGATATCAGTGCTTTGGGTCATTACCATTTCGGTGCTCTTCTCTTTGCCAGTAGCGTACCCAATTACTGATCAGACTCTCAACTATACACCCGTGGCGGTTGGTGGTCTTTTTATTGTTGTGGTGTCTTATTGGATAGTGAATGCGCGATACTGGTTTAAAGGTCCTGTAACAAATGTTGGTACCCCTAGCAATGTATGAACATGTTTGATGTTACCATTATTTGTATATCAACTTTTGTGCGTTTTAGTGGCAATTATATTAGTGTAGGGAATCAATAAGGAAAATAGTTCTTTTGGCCTCTTTGTGTGGTTTAGAAAAAGAAAGTACACTTTTTAGACATCTTGGTCCAACAAAAGCACCATGCTATTTTTAGTTTTATTTTCTCTTTAAATGTTCTTTTCAAGAAAGTGTTTGTATGTATAATAATATAAATGAGATTATTTGGAGAAAAGGTTCTATGGATGAAGAAACACGGATCCTAAATTGTCGGGTTAGCGTCAATCTTGGTAGTGATTTCACGGGGTATTTATAAAGAGGTGTGTTTATAAAATGTGATAGGTCTAAGGACAAGACCAAGGATGTTTAGAGACAACAAGTTAGAAGAGCCAAGCGTCTAAATGTTAGCAAATAAACAAGAGTTGGAAAAGTACGATGTGCTCGTAGTCTTTTCTGTGAAAGTGTTCGTGAATATCGGATGCCAATAAAAGGAGAAGGGTCTCTCCTTTTATAGTACCTCGATATACGACTTTCTCAACCCGTCCTCTACCCTTGATGGGGCCCGGCCCAGGTAGAGGTATATCTAGGTTTCCGGCCCAAGTCCTCAGGCCCAATGGTGCAAGTGGTTTTGATAAAAAGGAGTGGAGAGGGGGATGTTACCGTCCTGACGTAAATACACGTGGCGTCCGTCGATTGGACGTTGGTGGGCGGCAGACACGTAGCGTCCGCCTAGTGGCTGATGCAGGGCGGTGGGTAATCATCCCTTTCTAGAAGAACCCGAGACAAGTTGGAGGGTTGCAAAAGTCTTCAGAGAAATATCTTGGCTAGGAGGCTCTCACGTCGTTGTCCTTTCTGACTGTCAGGTTGAGCGCAGCCATTGATTGGCTGGGAACTCTGACGGGCAGCCTGCGGCGTTAGGAATAGTTGCCTGGGGCAGGAGTGTGTGTCTCGAGGCTGCCCTAGAAGGTATCTTCTAATCTTGTTGATGAAGCTTTGTCTATCTTGCTGAAGAAGCTTCGTATGATACTTGTCCCGCTGACGTAGAACGGGCGAAGTAGTCTGCGTCATCTGTCTGATGTGTGCGAGTTGTTCCGCTGACGTAAAACGAGCGGGACGAAGTGCGTCTGGCGCATGCCACTCCGCTGACGTACAACGGGCGGATAACTCTGCCTCATCTGTCTGATGGGCGCGAGTCATTCTGCCTACGTCAAGCTGGCGGAGTGTGTTTTGGCTAAGTTGTGATATGGTATTTGCTAGTGCTTTGGTACCATATCCCTTCAATAGAATACACTTGTTTATAAACTTTTAAAATGGATTGAAGTGTCCAAACTTAAACAAGGCCGGTTTGGCTGATTTTATATCCAAATAGTTCTGCTAAGTTTAGTGACGTAGCTTGAAGATTAAATTATCAGGGGCTGGACTCAATCCATATAATATAACATGCACCTTTTAAAAAACTCATAAAGAAATATAGTTTATACTTTAGAGTGTCAAATACAATATTAGTCTTTTAGTTCATTGTCTTAAACCATAAGGACTATAGTCGTATTTAACGTTACTTTATGTTATTATAGTGATGGAAAATACCATAAAGAGTCCTTCCACAATTTTTTTTACACATAGAATACTCTACGCATGCCAATTTTGATCAATTTTTTTAAATTTTTATGAATTAGTTACTCGTGTAGTCCCGGTGGTATGTTCATATTTTAAGTTTGGTCTGTAACTTTTAAACTCTAAAAACCAATCTCACACTTCATCTCGTTCAGTCATTTCTATCAGCCAACCTTATTCCCCAAACGTAAGTTTTTACCGCACCAAGGAAAAAAATATGAACTCGCTAAAGACGGTAAAATAGTATACTACTCACACTGGGTAAATCGTTAACCTTTTCCCCTCTCGGCTCTCACTAAGACTACCGAATGCTCTTGTGAATCTTGTCGATACCAGGTATATAAGCGGTGATTTTAAATCAAGAGATTAATCGTACTCTACCAACTTTATGTAAGGCATAACTTGGTTTTTTGAGTGATAGTGGAAAAGTTGACAGATAAATCACCCTTACTGTCACTCTAAATAACCGTACATGATTGCGCTTCAACTATATCAGCTATAATTGAACTGTTTGATAATCATACTAGTCACAAGATGTCGATGATAACATAACATCACTATCTAAACGAGCGTATTCAGGGCCTTATAGAGCGTGTTTTGGGCTTAAGGCCCACTATATAAAATGGATCTTCCTAGATACAAAACACAAAACGCTGCTGATCAACGTTCACAAGTTTCAAAAATTTGTGCCTGTTTCTTAAGTGAAGTGCTTTCACTGCAGCAGTTGCCATCGACTAATACATAAAAAAAATGGTCCGATTCTTCCTTCTTCTTTGTTTTTATAGGTTTATAAACAGAAACCGTTCTTAGGGTTTCGATTTTGATTTAAATAATAATAATATTACTTAATATAATAATATTAATAATAATTGTTGTATTTATTTTTCTAAACAGACGGAAACACTAGAAGAACTGGAGCCTTTGTTTGATTACACTCGTGTTCAACCTTTAGATGCCTTAAACTTCGACGACGGTTACTTCTCTTACTACTTGCATATCTGTATCACTATCTTTTGTTTTTTTATTTATGTTTTTTATTATTGTTAATGATTGATTTGAGCAGACGATGATGATAAGGACTTCTCTTCACTTGTTCCTTCCAAAAACAGCAAACCTTCTGTGTCTACTGTAAGCTCTTCTTTTGACGTTTTTGATGTATCATGATTGATTATTATGTTTTTTTATTTGTATTTATTGTATTATTAATATTGGATAGGTTGAGAAGGTGCAAGAGATAGGGGAAGTAATTGGTGTTGGTGATGATGAAGATGATGATGATTTGGATTGGCTAGCGCTACCAAAGGTACCTGTTAAGAAAGGGAAACAGTGTGAGAATTCAGTTATAAAGGAGTTGAGGTATAATTGTTAGATCAGATTTACTGTCTTTTGCGGCTTTGCGCGTTGTATATGATTTTTCTTTCAATCATTCTGGATAACGCGTTGATGAAATTTTCTATAGTGCTGATGTAGGGATGCAATAGAGTATTTACTGTTTGAATAAAATGTTGGTTTTAACCTTATGTCTAGTCTATTTGTGGCTTTCTAGTTATTCCTCTTCTAAATCATGTTTTCTATTGGCCCCTAGGTAGTTAAATAGATCGTCAAATTGATAACGAAAGGCCAAAGTTCATAACTATTCAAACATTTAGAACCTAAATAAAAAATATAAATCTAACCTGCCCCTAGCCAAAGGAGTGTCCCTTAGTTGTGCTTTTGAAACTACATCTCCTTGTATCTACCTGAGGCACAGGCCCCTTGCCTGTGCATAACGTGCTATTTTTACTACAATGGTTGGCCTCTCTTTATATTCCTCTCAGACAGCCACATGAATTAATGGATTGGCCATTTGTAGGTAGTATATTACACAACAAAACATTTTTTTAACCTGTGATACCTTTTAGTTTATTTGTACAGGAGATATGGCGACTAGTGGTTTTATAGTTGCCCTTTTGTAGTTTTGTTGATAAATTTTTCCTCTTTTACCATGTTCTGATCTTGAATCTTGATTATGCAAATGCCTTAAGTATATATATCCATATCACTTCATTTCCGCTCTAGTCAGATAACATTTCAGACATTTATTCACCCTCCCTTTCACTCAAGTCCTCTTTTTTTCTGCTTCATTGTTACTTTACATGACAAATTAAAGTACGTAATTGTTTTGTTGGAGTTTTGATTTCTAGTTTTGACTTTTGATTTTGTAACAAATCTTCGCATGCAGTTGCAGTGCATGCTACTGCTGAATTGTTAGTTTGTTACTCTTTTGTTATATATGCTTTTATTGTTACTGTTTTATGTTTGTGATTATTTGCTTGTAGGCTGAAGAAGCAGGAGCTGTTATCATTCACTGAATCAGCTAAAGATATGGTGCGCACCATTGAAGAAACTGTCAAAAGAGATCTCAAAACTTCACTAAATTCTGAATGTGAAAGTCCTATTGAGAAACCTTTAAAACCTGCTGTGGAACGGCCAAAAATAGTTATATCCATACAAGACAAAGGCGGTTTGCAGCAGTTTCGAATTTACAAGGTAGGGTTATTCATGCTAAATATGTGTAAACTAATACTATAGTATTTTGTATGTATCTAGACAGTTTTTGTCCATTATTCATGTTTGCGAAGGCAATTAAGTGTTCAAGCACATGTTATCTTCATTTAATAACTGTTAAGTAAACTAATGATAATATTCTGGATCATTTGATGCTTTTCAAGTTTTATTTGTAGGATGACAAGTTTGAACGGCTTTTCAAAATGTATGCTGACAAGGTGAAGAATAAGGCCGAAAATTTAGTATTCTGCTTTGATGGGGATAAAGTTGACCCTGCAACTACTCCTAGCAGTCTTGAGCTAGAAGATGATGACATGATTGAGGTCAATGTGAAGTCCAGTTGACCGAGGTACCTAAGCACATCTCTTATAGTTCTCTGTTTTTTTTGTTTCCTTTTTTTATCTTAAAATAGATTATATACAACAATTGAAATTACAAATAAATGGAGTTTCTCCCTCTCCCCTTCATAAGACTATTAGTTTTGCACTGAGAATCTCAACTTTATTAAATAAGTAAATGAGCCAAGATAAATATGTTTGTGCAATCAGTTAAACATAAACTGAAAAAAAGAGTCTTGAGATAGTTTTTGCAACACTTTTGCCCACCTGTTGTCCCATTTTTTTACAATACGATGATAACAACTTGTAACCGTATTTTTTATTTAAGCCCAACTGTATTATTTGAATATATTTACAGGCTTAACATTCTTATATATCAAAACGAAAGGTGTTGACTGTTGACTTTCTTAAACTAACACAGTCTACACTATTACCTTCCCTCTCTTACACTATTGTCTCATAAGAAATGGAAATTTAACTAAAAGCATGGTTTAGTAATAAAGAAATGATATATTTTGTAATATGTATATTAAGTATATGGATGGTCCTTGTGGTTTACCAAAATTTTGGATTTGGTTCCTAGCTTACAAAATACATGACTATCCATGTGGGTTGCACTTTGTAGATCATTTAGTCCCCACACAACAAATCTAAAGGTTTCAGTAGCCGGCAGGTCCAAGTTAGGGGCTAAATGCGTTACAAATTGCAAACTACGTGAATCATCCATGTACTTTTGAAAAGTTAGAAACCAAATCCAAAATTTTGGTAAACCACAGGGACTCTCCATGTACTTTACTCATGTATATTGTTAGTATATATAAGCAACAATAGCATTTTCATGTTTAAGGAGGAGATTAACATAGGGATATGCTTTGATTAGATAAATGATTTATAGTTAAAAGTGAGCATCTAGGAGATGTCTTTTTTCATACCAAATTGGTTAACCAATAGTCAAATTTTTTACTTTACATATTTGAAATATGTAGATTAAAGTAAATAGCCTTGAAGAGAAATATAAATGTGATCTAAACAATTGATAGCTCCTAGTTGATTCACAATGGACTTAAGAGTGCAAGTCTAGTTGCTAAAGTTGCTTGGAACTACAAAGGCTAATGTTGTAATATTATCTAGACCTACATATAAACATTAAACAGGCACTTATGAGAAGAAAGATATCATTCAGTAAGCTCTTGGTTATCCTTAGATCTGTATATTTTTGTTAATGACTTCATGTCAGCAAATAGCAATAATATCTAGTAAAAAAAAGCTAAACGAACTGCTAACAAAATAAAAAAATCAGCATCGAACGAAATGCTAACTACTGTTTTCTGTTTAATTTCAGTTTTTTGCTGTTATCGTCTGACTTTGTTCTCTTATTTCAACTTGCAGCCTCACCCCAGGATCTGGAAATGTACAAAATCATAAACGAAATGCTTGTTTTGTAGTAGTCATTTGTTTTGGTCACATGGTTTCAAATTCGAATTCATAAATCAATCTCTTTACAAAGAGATATATTAGTATCAAGTGTTTGTTATAAACTTTTAATTAAAAAAAAATTAAAATACATCGATTATTTCTAAAATTACCCAATAATAAATAACTTGTATGCTTTGAACTTTTACCTAAGAAGAAAATATGCTGCGTTATATTTTGAAGTCGAAGAAATTTGAGCGAGACTATATGTTTAGACGATGACACCCATAAGAAAGTTGGTTTTCATATATTAAAACTAGTACCTTTAGTCTAGTAGTTACTCTAGACCATGTGTAGTGGAGGGGGTTAAATATAACGCCCCTGATTCTGATTGGTCCACGTGGTAGCTGAGTCAGCATGGGGAAATGAAGTGAAAAAGGGGTGTAGCAGTAAGGGGAAAATATAATGCCCTTATTTCGGATTGATTGTTTATTTTATTATTTTTTTTAATTAATAAACTCAAAATAATTAAAATAAAAAACAAATAATATAAAAAAATTACAAATAATACAAACACAACTAATATTAAAAAAAAGTTACAACTAATATTAAAACACACTGCTAATATTAATTTAAACATTACATATTTCTAAATTACTTATTTAAACACTAGATAATCCTAAACTACTTATTTAAAGATTACATAATTAATCCTAATTTTCTCCCCTATGGAGAGTAATTATCTCAGTCCTCGAGTGTGTACTTCGGCGGGGACACAGAACGATCGCTATCGCGACCATCGTATCTCGCATCCGAGCGGATCCAGCAGTACTCACGAGGAGGGAAATAATTGTAGAAGCGTTCCTCCTCCTGCGCATCCCTTAGTGCTTCATACTCCTCCTCAGTGGGCTCCCGGGGAGGAGGGCTTGGAGTGGGGTTGGGGTTTGGTTGGTTCTCCACAAATTGTAGCCGACCCATTCCCCTAACAGCCATAACATAATCTACAGCCCACACACTCCTCATCAGTGAATTCAGCATTTGGGTGTGTGGGAGTGTATCCTGAGAGTGGAGGAATGGGGAAGTGTATAGGATGAAGAGTGGCTCCTGCTCGAGTAGGAGGAGGAGGAGGAGAAAACACTTGTTGAGGAGGAGGAGAAGAAAACACTGGTGCACGACGTCTCCGGCGAGCGTATCCCCGAGATTGGACGATTCAGCAAGATCATTTGGATATCCAGCACCCATAGCTGGTTTGTAGTGTGTTTGTAGTGTAGTTTTTAAAAAATTGTAGTGTGTTTGTTTGTGTAGTGGAGGTATATATATGGTAAAAAAAACAAAAATAACCGTTCAAATAAAACGGTCGACTTTTTAAAATTTCAAACGGTCCAATGCCACGTGGCATTACATGATTGGTTGATACAATTGTTGCAAAACGTTATTTATAAAACGCCTCCCCCTTTTTTGCAAAATAGCCCCCCCCCCCCCCCCCCCGTAACGGTGTGGGGGCGCTATTTTTGTTTTTAACGCCTGACAACGCTCCCACTACAGGGGGTCTTATTGGGTGTACAACTTAATCGGTTTGGCCTGGCGACCCGGAAATTGACCCCGTTGAAAACACCAGTTTGGCATGAGCCGGCCTGTCGGTTTGGAGTTTGTGTTTTCATCTTTAAGGCCCGGTTTGAAAAACATGTAAAAAAACAGGTTTTCCCCCCAACCGGTATAATAAGTTCGAACATTTTCCATTATAAACTGACTAGATTATACCCCGGGAACGTCCCGGGGTTGAAAAATCTAATATGACATATTAATTTTACATATGAAATAGAATGATGCGCTTTACAGTTACATGCATGAAAGCTTCAGGTAGCAGCTAACCTAAAACAATTAAAAATATATCTCCAATGTTAACGCCTAACCTTAAACAATGTATAACTCTAATATTAATATCTAACCTAAAACAATGTATAACTCCAATGCTAACGCATGTTGAAAGTATAATTCATATTTACTGATTTGAACATAATTAGTGACTTGCCTATACATGATTAATGATTTACCTGAACACTTTGTGTTTTTTTTCCTGTTTGAACAAAACCCAACAAAAAATAGTCGTTTTTTTTCTCCGTTTTTTATATAGCACTATGGTACTCGTTGGAAAGATAATAAAACGCTCGTTAATTTGGTGTAATTTTTTTCTTTAAAAAATCTCGTATATAAAAGATATTAACGTTTAAAAACTATGGTAAGAAACATAAGAAAGAAAAATCTAATTTTGTATATAAAAGATCTTAATGTAATTTTCTTTGTCCGGGAAAAAAAAAAGAAAGCATATTCCACAAAAAAAAAATTTATTTTTTTCCTAAAATATCTCAATGCCACATGGAATGACACATGGCACACTCAAGTAGGAGAATGCCTCTTTGAATGCCATGTCATTAAAATGACTTTGGTTTATTATATGTATAGATTCCTAACCTAAACACGTTTTGACCAAACGGGTTTGAGTTTTGATGAAAAATGCCATTTCAGTTTATGAAAAAGAAAGCATTAAAAACCAGTTTTGTACACCTCTACTGTCGTATGATTGTTACTAGCAGGTAGTGTGTTCAGATCTATCCCATATGATTCATAATTTATAATTTCATACTAAAAATTTTAGCGACCCTAGAAAATATTTATGGGATTAGTGTTTTGGTCATGAACGACAATAATATTAGGCTTCTCTTATTCAGTTTGTGCATTTGAAATGTTCTAATAGGCCCAAACTCATGGAGATTTAAGTAGATTTATTGTATTTGATAAACTTAGGGCATCGTTTTTTTTATTTTTTTGTTGAAACTAGATTTTGTACGAATATACATCTATAAACATCAATAATTGTATTTATTTTTTAATTTTACTTGTCAATACAAATATTGTTTTGTAGCAGAATATGGTGATTGTAGTACAACGGGTTTTTTGTAGTTTATGCTCATGTTAAATCTATTAATGATGGTCAGTTATTATTAGGATTTAAAAATAAATAATTACTTTTAATATCAAAGAGCCCCAACTCTAGATCACCAAAGAATGAATACTAGTTGAGGTTTCAAACTCCACCATCTTTACGTAAACATGTTAACATGATTATCACCTAGACGTATATCTATATGTTGGGAACCTTGTTATGTGGACAAATCTCGTTAATACAATAGTTGACAAACCTAAAATGTCAACTTTATCACATTTGGTCATAGAATTCACAAACCAAGCAATTGCTTCTTTCGATTCCTCATGTTGCATTTTCCGAGTAGTCTATTTTCTTCTCATCTTTTCCTCCCCGCAAAGGCAAATGAGACATAAAGTTGAGACGAAAGGGTTAGGGCTGTACACGAGCCGAGTCGAGCCGAGCCAGGCCCAGCTCGAGCTCGAGCTCGAACCTAAACCGAGCCAGCTCGGCTCGGCTCGTTTTTCTGATCGAGCTGAAAAGTCGAGCTCGAGCTCGGCTCGTAAATGTTCGAGCCGAGCTCGAGCTGGCTCGAGCCAGCTCGATATATTTTTTTTTTATTTTTTTTATTTTTTTACAAATATTTATTAAATAAAAAACAATAAAATTAAATAAAATTACACATAATCATGTATATTTTTTTTATTTTTCTAAATAAAATTACACATACACAAGCCTAAGTCGAGCTGAACACCCCTGGCTCGAGCTCGGCTCGATTACAAAACGAGCCAGCTCGGCTCGGCTCGAAAACAAAACGAGCCTCTTCGAGCCGAGCTTTTTTCGAGCTTTTTTCGAGCGAGTTTCGAGCGAGCCTCGAGTCGCGAGCTTTTTGTACACCCCTAGAAAGGGTCTACCTCCCCGGCAACGTTAGGTTTCAAATTTCCAAATAACTATTGAGTTTATTTTTTCGCATACATCAGCAACCCAACAAATAGGTTTGAAAAGAGATCACTAACATATTTGAAAGCTATTGAGCTTATTTTTTCATTGTTCATTAGTAAGTTACTATTGATATTCCTTGCCATTGAACATCCTAGTTGTTATTGATATCAATTACCACTGATGATCATTTCGATACCACTTTTCATTAGCCATGCATATCTGAAGCAAGGTCAAATGGCACTTTAATAAGGTAACTCCGCCCGTCAAAGGCATTGCGCTTTAGGCTCCATCCAGGGCACCCACCCGAACCCTACGAGGACGATGCCCCCTTGAATACCTCATGTTTTTGTTGGGTGTGAAGTCATTGGGCTAGTTATTGTTATTGGGCTTGTTTTATTGGATGTTTAGAAAGCCCATTTAGGTTTTCTTGTTCACCAAGCCTAAAACCTATATTAGTCTCTATATATATCATGTCTATCTAATTGTAAAAGTTGTCAGAGCTTAATAATACATCCCTAGTTGCAGCCCGTGGACGTAGGTTCCCCACCGGAACCGAACCACGTAAAATTCTCGTGTTCGTGTGTCGTGCTTTATATTTTCTAGGTTGTTATTGCGTGTTCGTTGTGAATCGGTTATTCCGCTACGCCACTTAATCCTAACAGTTTTGGGGCTTATTCACTTAGAACCCTTGAGGAGTTGATGATCCATAATACTCGAAATCTCATAGTTTTAATCAAGTGTGTACTCCACGCTTCCTACCTCAAGTTACAAATTTTGATTTGAACTTTAGCAATTGTATTTATAATGAAATAATATTGCAAACACTAAAATCACCGACATTTTGTTAGTAAAGTAGCAACTCTTGTTTACAAAAGTATACTCACAATTTTTTTAATTTAAACCATCAGTTTAGGTAAAAACTCTTTTTGAAAAAGATAACAGTAAATACCACCAACTTGAACTAATATACTCCGTAATATGTTGATGCTAAAATAGTTTATTCAAACACCACAATCAAATAGTCCAATCACTATAATACTCGCCCTTCTTGACACTCTTTTATGCTTACCTTTGGATGTTGACAAAACCTTATTATAAAATCGGTGTTCATTTGACAAACGGTCATCCACCCACTACTACCTTTGTCATTTTGTCCTCGTTTAATGGATCAAATTCCACAAGTTGACCGCAAATTTAGGTGTATGTGATGTTGATTTTTGTATTTATTTACTTATTTTTTTTAAAAAGCTAACATTACTCCACCTATAATACTTCTAAATTTACACCTTGTTCAAAATTTGAACTTGGATCTTCCCTAAGAAAAAGCTTTGCTTATTACCACTATACTACAACCTAAGTGGCTATCTGATTTTGATTGAAAATTGATTAAGTATCGTCAATGTAATATCTAGTTATCGTTACGAAAACACTATTAGTTTACTTCTAAATATGGTTTAGTCTGGTTTTATCGTATAAAACTATAAACTTTTAGTTTGAAGGAACTAGTAGTGTATTTGTTCGTTACTTGGGTATAAAAGATTGTTTATTTTAGTGTAATCAAGATTGACTTGCTAACCATAGTAAATTGTAATAAACATCAAATAATTTAGGAGGTGCGAGAGTGCATGTTTGTTTGAGTTTATTACAACGGGTCCGGGGGTAGTGCCTCTAGGAGCAGAGTCCACGAGGCGGAATTTTATAAAAAAGTGCATGATAGAATTTTGGCTCCTTTTTATGCACTTTGAAAATAATAATATAACTGTCTGATGATAGTTAGCGACCCTCAAACCCTAAGTTCATATTGTGTCATTTTGGTCATTATCATTGGTCCGTAAATCATACACAGAGATCATACTCGTTTTTGCAAATCTTAAGTCTGAATTTATCCGGTTGAAAGTTCCACAAAACCATCTTATTGTTAATCTAAAAGTGTCCAACAACGACTCACATATTATCAAAGTGTTTGACTCAAAATCCCCAACATAAAATATTCAGGGATAATGTTAAATTATGTTCACAATTCTCATAATAAAAATAAATATTGCATGAATGATACAAATGGCGTGTTGAGTTATACCAAACATGACATTTGATTATTTAAAGTTCTTTTTTAATTATATTCAACTATCCTCATCACAGTAATTTCATCTCTGTTTACATTAAATTCACATAAAAGTCACGTATTTAAGCAATTTTGACTTCTAATGAAAGAAATTTCAATCAACATTTCAATCAATTTTAAATTCAGACTAAAACATGACATTTGACCAAACAAGATATTTTTTTCATTGAATGGATAATAAAAAGGTAAATTTACATCAAGATGGCAGGCGAAGGGGCAACAACTACGTTGCAACCCTCTTTTCAAATGTAAAATCCCATGAAATATATTATTTGATTGTCGATGTGGAGTTTCTGGCAACAACTAATAATATAACCTACGCTTCTTTTACGTGATTTCAATGATGTTTTTTTAAAGATCTATAGTTAAAAGGAAAAATTACAGAAATCGTCCTTTATGTTTACAGTATTTTTCAGCGGTTGTCTTTTAACTTCAAAATTGATGAGAATCGTCCTTTATGTTGTAAAATCTTGCAGGTCTTGTCCTTTAGGCCTAACTTGGTTAGTTTTTGTGGTTAAGTTTGGTCATGTGGACCTACATGAGAGCAAAATGACAGTTATGCCCTCATCTCTATCACTACCACCACTTACATTCTTCAATAACCACCCACTCCCACCACCTCCACCACTAGGCCACACCACCACCTCTACCACTAACCTGCCACCACCACCACCACAACCTGCCACGAATAGCCCCCCAGCACCCAAACCTACAATCAACCTGTCGATTTAAGCTTCTAATTGAAGCCTGTCGATTGAAGCTTTTGATTGAAACCCAAACCAGCAATCAACCTCTACCACCACCACCATAACCTGTCGATTGAAGCTTCTGATTGAAACTTTGTTTGTGATTGAAGCTTCTGATTGAACTGTCTCAAGAATAACCGTCGGCCACCACACTCCTCCGTCTCTCCGTCACCGACCTCCTCAACTCTCCATGTTGCTTCACCGCTCCTCAACTCTACATGTTGCTTCACCGACCTCCGTCACCACACTCCTCTGTCTCTCTGTCACCGACCTCTTCCAATTCATTCTTCACCGTCGCTTATAACTTCTTGTTCCTAATCCCTCCACACCTGTTCACAATTATTATTATTATTATTATTTCAGATGTGAATTGATATTCTTTGATGATATATTGAAGAATGAATTGGAGGATTCTTGTGAGTTAGGGTTTTAAAAGGAAGATAGAGAGAGAGAGAGAGAGAGAGAGAGAGAGAGAAACTAAATGGAGGAATGAAATCAGAAGTAAAAGTTCATTTTTGCCCTCACCTGCTATTCACGTGACCAGACTCAACCATAAAACTAATCAGGTTAGGCCTAAAGGACAAGACCTGCAAGAATTTACAACATAAAGGACGATTCTCATCAATTTTAAAGTTAAAGGACAACCGCTGAAAAATGTTGTAAACATAAAAGACGATTTCTGTAATTTTTCCTAGTTAAAATGACATATTTTTTTATCATCTTGGGAAACAACATTACATGTCTAACAATATATTCACTAAAGTATTGATGTGTTTCAAAACACATCCTTTTTCCCTTTCCATTTTCACTATTTTGAGTCATTTTATATATAGTTTTACATTAGATTTTGTTTGTTATTAGTTTATATTTACTTAAGTTTCTTATTACAAGTCTTTAGGGCTGCAAACGAACAGAACTTTTAGCGAACAGTTTATGAACCATTCGACGGGAAGTTTGTTTGTGTCCGTTCGTTTAATAAATGAACGAACACGGAAAAAAAATTCGTTCGTTTAGTTAAACGTACTAAACGAACGAACATGAACAGAGGCCACGTTTGTTCGTTTATGACCGTTTGTTTATGTTCGTTAGTTTAATAAGGTTTTTAATTTTTATAAATTTGTATTGATATTCTTTTATTTTTATTTATTTTACCCAAATAAAAAAATAAATAATTTATATGAGGTAAATATATGTATGTGAATTCGATATTATAAGAAAGATAATATATATCCGTTGGTGTTTGTTTTCATTCATAAACACTTTTTTTGTGTTCATTTGTGTTCATGAGCACTTTTTGTCTCGTTTAATTTTATTCACCCATCACCATTGCCGCCTTGTAAGTTTCGATTCCAGATGTGAAGTGTTGGCCTTCCGGCAACCCTCTACTCCTTCCCTCTTAACCCTTTTCAGCCCTTATATATCAATTACTCTGCGTTTCCGGTAGCGGGTTGGCAACAGCCGCCACATCGTCCAACGTCGTTACCGATCGTCAAACACCATGCCACTTGGGTGGAGAACCACCCCCTCAATCCAGATCGATAGTTGTCGGAGGGCAGAAACCCTCATATCTCTCTCTAATATTAAAGCACATGGTGTGAGGGTACAAACCAAGTAAGCACAGGGTACAAACTAAATATGCACAAACAACTCTTTAAGCACAGCGTACAAAAGTGCTATGCACAAAACACTTGTTATTTAATACTATATAAATGTTACTTAAACCAAGATTTATATACATCCTATTTAGGTCACTTAACTCTTTCTATTTAATTGTTTAAGTAACATTTATATAAAATTAAAAATATAAAGATTCACAAGATTGTAACAACTAATAAAAGTTGAATGACTTAACATGAAAAAAATAATTGGCTTTAATATTATTATACTTTAGAAAGTTTGATTTTTTTTTGAAAGAAAAAAAAAATTTACAATATTATTATACTATTAAAAAAATTTACAATTTATTTTTTTAATTTATAATAAATTAAACACTTAAATCTAATTGGAGGAGAACCCGGAGCATTAAATGGTCAAAAACCTGAATTTGTGTGTTTGCCTCTCGGAAATAAGCAACTAAGAAACACCAAAAAAAAAATTCAAACCGCAAGGGGTGACGGCGGTGTTGCTGACCAGAAACAGTAACTGCTCCCCACTTATCGTGGAGTGTCCCGTCCCCTCTAAGTAGATATCATCGTAAATTCATTTTTCCTTTACAACGACCTATCTCTCACATATAAAAATAGGAGTGAAAATTATCAAATAATTAAAAATGTTACATTAAAAAAATAAGGAAACCAAAATATTAGTTGAATGACATGTGTAATGCCTTTAAAAGTATACATAAATCCATACATATTTTTCTGTTATATAAGTGTTCAGTGTTGACAATGGCCATTGAGAGATCACATCAACAAATTACATAATGCTTGTTGCCCGTCATTAGGTATGAATAGGTCCAATAATCTAATGAAGTACCATTAATTTGATTAATAAATAAAAAATAATAAAATATCAACTATAGTTCGTGTTCTATTGTTGACTTGTATACTTATAAATTAAGGCCGTTGAATCAAATGAGCACAGATGTAGTTCAGTTTTAGTTGTTTCCATGGCCTACTTTAATGTGAGAAGTGTTTCCATCTTCATCTTCATTATTATCATATTCATTTTGCAGTTTCTTTTCATTACCGCAGGTTTGTTTTACTATTATTCTTTTTCTATCATTTATAGTTACTTGACACTACTAGAAAAATGACCATCATCGACATATCATACTTTTGTATTTATAGTTTTTTTGAATATATATATATGATGGTAATGATATTGGGGTAATGTAGGTGAATACGGGACACTCAGAACTGATCCAAGAACGCCACCATCTCCAAAGGAAAGCCCTCCTCGAAGCATGATTCCACCTGAATCTAGCTCGCCGCCACCACCTGTTTACGCTTAGGTTTATGTTCACGTATTTCAGAATTCATCTTATGTTTGATACGGTCATGTGTTGTTCGCTTTGAAATGTTGGTGAAAAACAAATAACATCGTGCATGTAATTGGCATCCTAAACCTTTTGGCATTGTTGTGAATTATTAGAGCCTCAATACTTTACTTATTTATTTACCGTGTTTTGTTTAAATTTGTGATTTTATTAGTTCATGGTCTAGATGTTATGGATGCCCATAATCCATGCCAGGGGCTGTAAGCTACGACTCGGTATGGAGTTTACATCTAACACTCTCTGATCAACGGCTCCATTTTACGTTGGTTCAGAGTGAACCGTAACTTACGGCCCAGGGCGGTAAGTTACGACCCCAGAGTAGGTTCAGACCAACTTTTCTTATGCTTCCTTGTTTAACCCCAAAACCTTTCGTTCATAATTGCCTCGGCATGTGCGTTTTAACTACAATAACACAAGAACTCGTAGTCAACTAATTCAACACAATTAGTGACACCAACACACATAATCATTAATATTCGAACTTGTTAATCCTCATTCCAAAAGAAAAGTTTATGTTAAAACTATGATTCTATACTAATATTCAACCACAAACACAACCATACAAAAAATAACAATCAACAGAAAGAAATAGCGACAAAAACAGGTGACAAATCTTATTATTTACCAACCCAAAAAGTACCCAAACCAAATCCTAGATCTCTACAATCGTAGAGATCTTTATACAATACAAAGGTTAGAGATCTACTGATTAATCAGATCAGTAGATCAACTAACTAAGGAAAACTACAAAGAAAACAATACAAAGACTGGGTATACAAACCCTAATCTGAACGATACAAGACAAAGGATACAAAGAGATGACACAAGAATATCTGAGCTGAAACCCTAAAATAACTGAGAACAAGATATTATATAGAGCCTTCAGAAGCTTCCACAAACTAACACACACGCTTTTAATATCAGCCATCGATCTGTTCTCACACGGATTGTAATCCAACGGTTGATATAATACTTCGAATACAGCTGGGCTAAACAACTCCACAAGCCCAATATTTCCAACAGCCCAATACAACTTTCCTGAAACAATAATAACAAACCAACTGGCCCAACAAGTTATACACAAAAGGATTGAATCATAGACTTATTATTTTTAACATGCCCCCTTGATTCAAGCCTTTTGAAACAAGTCAGCCAAACCAAGCAACAAACACATCTGCTCATGTTTTGACCCATTTAAACCTTTAGTCAAAACATCAGCTATTTGATCCTCAGATCCAACTTTAACTGTTTCAATTATACCATTAGAGATTTTTTCTCTAATAAAATGCAAATCAATCTCAAAATGTTTAGTACGTTCATGAAATACAGGATTAGCTGCAATAGAGATTGCAGCCTTGCTATCACAATTAATTTTCACAAGAAGTTTACAATCTACATGTAACTCCTTCAAAACATTGATTATCCACATAACCTCACAAGTAGCAGAACACATTGCTCGGTATT
The DNA here is from genome assembly GCA_032199755.1 of Ambrosia artemisiifolia. Classification (NCBI taxonomy): domain Eukaryota; kingdom Viridiplantae; phylum Streptophyta; class Magnoliopsida; order Asterales; family Asteraceae; genus Ambrosia; species Ambrosia artemisiifolia. The sequence goes on along the minus strand of CM063516.1, from coordinate 42,722,034 downwards.
CTGCTTCTGCAGTTGACCTGGCAATAGTGCTTTGCTTTTTGCTTTTCCAGGAAATCAAAGAACCACCAAGAAATATGCAATAACCAGTAACTGATTTTCTGGTTACTAAACATTTAGCCCAGTCTGAGTCCACATAGGCAGTTAACTCAAACTGTTCTGATTTCTTAAACTGTATTCCTTTTCCAGGAGACAGTTTAAGATACCTAAGTAACCTAAGAGCAATCTGCAAATGACCCTTAGTGGGTTTATGCATGAATTGACTCAAAAACTGTACAGCATAACTTATGTCTGGTCTAGTGATAGACAAATATATTAACTTGCCTATCAATTTTTGAAAACCATTAATGTTTTCTAATACAGTCCCATTCTTTCCAGTCTTGCTAGAAACAATATGACTTAGCTCAATAGGTGTATTAACTGGTTTACACCCTAAGTATCCAAATTCACTCAACAACTCAAGACAATATTTTCTTTGTGAGAGACAAAGAGAATTATTTTCATATAACACTTCTATTCCTAGAAAATATTTGAGTTTCCCTAAATCTTTAATTTGAAAACTTTTACTCAGAAACTGTTTAACTTTCTCAATTTCTTTAACATTATTTCCAGTTATAACAATGTCATCAACATATACTAACAATACTATGAACACATTGTCAACTGATTTAACAAACAAAGAATGGTCACAAACACTTTGATTAAAACCAATGTCTATTAAAACTTTTGTAAGTTTTTCATTCCACTTTCTGGGAGCCTGTTTCAGCCCATATAGTGATTTTACTAACTTACAAACTTTACTATCATTAGATGAACAATACCCTTCTGGAGGTACCATATAAACATCCTCAGTTATAGTACCATAAAGAAAAGCATTGTTAATGTCCAGCTGGAATAATTCCCAGTTATTCTGGACAGCAAGACTCAAGACACACCTAACAGTAACCATTTTCACAACAGGTGAGAAGGTTTCACCAAAATCAATACCTTCTCTTTGGTTATAACCCTTAGCTACAAGTCTAGCTTTATATCTCTCAACCTCACCATTAGCTTTGTACTTAATCTTATAAACCCATTTACAACCAATGGGTTTCCTACCCTTGGGTAACTCAGTAAGTTCCCAAGTCTTATTTCTATACAAAGCTTCCATTTCAAGATTCATAGCCTCAACCCACTTTGGGTCTTTTGAGGCTTCTGAATATGAAGTGGGTTCATAAGTCTTATTAAGACTTGACACAAAACAAAAATTGTCAACAGACAAATTTGAGTAACTAACTACCCTTTCAACACCATACTTAACTTTTCCCTCAACTACATACTCATTAAATTTTCTAGGCAAATTAGAAACCCTATCAGATCTCCTAACAGTACTAACACTTGTTCCCTCAGGTGGATTGTACTCTTCATGTGGAAGTTCAACATCCTGGTCTGCCCTACCAGGAGTCCTACAACCAGGACTGATAGGCTGCTGAACAGAGTCTACCCCCCCAGCAGTCCTGGGAGGATTTCCTGGTTGCAAACTAGTTGAACTTACCTGAGTATCATTGTTTCCCCCTTCATCATTGGGAAGTTTTTCATTTTCAGTCACATTTAGAAAATCAGTTTGATTTGACTCAAAACAATCAAAAAAGTTTAAATGATTTACATCATTACCTGAGGTAACAGTTTCAGGTAATTGTTTGAAAGGAAATATTTCTTCATAAAACTTTACATCTCTAGAGTACTCAACAGATTTAGACTCAAGATTCCACAATTTATAACCTTTTTTAAAGTTTGAGTACCCTATCAAAACACATTTTTCAGACCTTATAGACAACTTATCTGAATTATTTAAAATTGTATTAAAACATAGACATCCAAAATTTTTAATGTGACTAATAGTGGGGGGAAACCCATAAACCAACTCATAGGGACTCTTACCTAATAAAACTGAAGAGGGAATCCTGTTAATCAAGTAAGTGGAAGTCAATACACAATCAGACCAAAACCTAAGTGGTAAGCCACTTTGAAATAATAAAGACCTTGCCATATTAAGCAGATGCCTATGCTTTCTTTCAGCAAGACCATTCTGCTGAGGAGTATAGGCACAAGTTGTCTGATGAATTATTCCATTATTTTCACAAAATAACTTCATTTGGTGATTTACAAATTCAGTGCCATTATCACTCCTAAGTGTTTTAATCCTAACTTTAAACTGTGTTTTAATTAGTTCATGAAACACTTTTAAGTTTTCAAACACTTCTCCTTTATTTTTTAACATATAGCACCAAACAGTTCTGGAATAATCATCAACAACTGTAAGAAAATACTTGTACCCTTCTCTACTAGTGACCCTATAGGGACCCCAAACATCAAGGTGAATGAGATCACCAATGTGTTTGGTTTTATGATCACTAATAGGAAAAGGGACTCTCACTTGCTTAGCCTTGTGACATATCTCACAAGGCTGAGAGTCTCTAAGACCTATGTGCAAGTCTTTTCTTAACACATCAAGAACTTGGTCAGCCTTGTGACATATCTCACAAGGCTGAGAGTCTCTAAGACCTATGTGCAAGTCTTTTCTTAACACATCAAGAACTTGGTCTGAAGGGTGACCAAGTCTGCTATGCCATAAGTTGGCATTATGTAAACTATTAAAACAAGAATTATTAACACTCACATTCTTTCCTACAAAGTATAAGCCATCACTTTGTTTACCAGTCACCAGGATTCTCTTGGACTTGGAATCCTGGACAAAACAGTTTTCCTCATCAAATAAGACACTCAACTTATTGTCCCTGGCAAGCTTATGTACAGACATAAGATTGACACAGTAATCAGGAACAAGAAACACATCATATAAGACAACACCATCAGCAAGTTTTATATCTCCTATTTTTGAGACCTTTGCACTAGTACCATTAGGGTGTTTAACTTGAATATCATAATCAGACACATCAACACAATTATACATCTCTTTTTCACTGCTAGTCATATGTTGGTTGGCACCTGAATCAGTAATCCAACCAAGACTTATAGCAGTTTTAACAAAACTAGAACAGTTTGAAAAATTCTTAAAAATTTTCTCAAGATTTGAAATTCTAGACATGCATGAAAACCCTTTAACAACCACACTATTACCTCCTGAATTAGTGTTTTGAGTCTCATTTCCTCCCTTTTCACTGATCAGATTCATAAGCTTTGATATCTGTTCAGGTGAGAAAGGCAAACCAGTAGAACTAGACACAGATTGTTTATTATTAGAAACATTAGCAGACATATTAGCCCTACCATTTTGACTAGCATTTTTCTTTCTAAAACCTGGTGGATAACCAACCAGTTCATAACACCTGTCAACAGCTTTCTTTCTATTTTCAAATTTGATTAGATTTAGACACAAAAGCCACATTAGTTCCCTTGACATTTCCACTGCCTCTATGTGACTCTTCCCTTGAGATCACAGAGTAAGCAGTCTTAATGTCAGGTAAAGGATCCCTAGTCAACAAATTCGTTCTGACTGGTTGGTATATCTCATCCAGACCCATAAGAAACTGAAACAGTTTTATCAAACTACTAAAAGAGTTGAACTCTTTAGCAGCCTGGCAACTACAAGAAGGTAATTGCACAATTGAATCAAACTGTTTCCACATAGTATTAAGCTTGTGATAATACTCAGACACAGAACTCCCATTTTGACTAAGTGAATTGATCTTTTGATATAGATTATATACAACTGATCCATCCACTTTGTCATAGGTTTCCTTCAAATCTATCCACACTTCAGTGGCTAGTTTTGAGAAAACCTGTCCAAGAAAGAGTTCCTCACTAACAGAATTTAGTAACCAAGACAGCACAACAGAATTACACCTATCCCACTGTCTCATAAGAACCTCATCTTCTAATGGCCTAGCAGTTGAACCATCTATAAAACCTAACTTATTTTTAGCTTGTAATGCAAGTTTCATAGAGTTAGACCATACAGAGTAATTCTCAGTTCCTTTCAATTTGATTGTTATAATAGACAAACTGCTAGTGTCACTAGGATGTAGATATAAGGGATCACTTATATCTAACTTGCTAATCAGGGTCCCAACCAAGAGAGCTCCTGAATTAGGATCATCTCCTTGTCCACCACTGTTGGGACCACCAGCAGGACGAGCTGGATCAGCAGTACCACTCATGATCACAGAAACAAATAATCACACACAAAGAGACACACTACCAAGATACACAAAGAATCAAGACAGATTAGCAGACAACTAATCAGATACAACAAATACAAACAAAGAAGAAAACCAAACAATCCTAAGAGATCGAAGCTGTGTCAGGGGTCAGATAGTGGGTTCATCACTCATAGGTGCCCACCCAGATCTTAACACAGGAGATCTTTATTAGCTATATATATATATATATATACTAATAATATCAAGAACAAAGAACAACACAGATATCAATCAACAAATCAGACAAGACACCAAATAATATGCCCAATACCGGTCCACCCTAACCTGGTCAGTGGCTCTAGACACAACAACAAATAATATGCCCAATACCGGTCCACCCTAACCCGGTCAGTGGCTCTAGACACAACAACAACCAAAAACAAAAGAAGAACGATCTCACAGTGAGGGGGAACCCAAGTTAGGGTTTCGCCAAACCCACAGCCTATACCTTCACTTAGGGTATAGAACTGTGAGTGCAATTGAAGCTAGGTTTTTAATCCAAATCCAGCAACCAAGAACCAGGCCAACAATGGTTGACCAAACCTGCAATGTAAACAATAACAACTAACAAACAAAGATAATAGACCAGATCTATCAACCAGATCAAATCTATAAACACAAGACACAAGAAGAACCAGATCTATTACTTAGATCAGATCCTTCAATACACAAAAAACGATTTAGTGAGATCTAGACCTAGACAGCTCAGATACACAGCGGAAGATACCAGAACCAAAACCAGACAACGATAACAGAGCCTATCGCTCTGATACCATGTTAAAAACTATGATTCTATACTAATATTCAACCACAAACACAACCATACAAAGAATAACAATCAACAGAAAGAAATAGCGACAAAAACAGGTGACAAATCTTATTATTTACCAACCCAAAAAGTACCCAAACCAAACCCTAGATCTCTACAATCGTAGAGATCTTTATACAATACAAAGGTTAGAGATCTACTGATTAATCAGATCAGTAGATCAACTAACTAAGGAAAACTACAAAGAAAACAATACAAAGACTGGGTATACAAACCCTAATCTGAACGATACAAGACAAAGGATACAAAGAGATGACACAAGAATATCTGAGCTGAAACCCTAAAATAACTGAGAACAAGATATTATATAGAGCCTTCAGAAGCTTCCACAAACTAACACACACGCTTTTAATATCAGCCATCGATCTGTTCTCACACGGATTGTAATCCAACGGTTGATATAATACTTCGAATACAACTGGGCTAAACAACTCCACAAGCCCAATATTTCCAACAGCCCAATACAACTTTCCTGAAACAATAATAACAAACCAACTGGCCCAACAAGTTATACACAAAAGGATTGAATCATAGACTTATTATTTTTAACAGTTTATATTGCAAACAATGAAGCTACTAAAAGGAAACATGTTAAACAATAGTTAAGGGAAAACAAATATAAAATTTAAAATTTTTCAGTATATGGTTCGGGTAACTGGATATATAGTTTTAATAAATGGGGTCAAGTATCACATAGTCCTATATTCGTAAAATATTTTTTTCCAATCTAATACACGATCTCATACCCATCAAATATTGGATGTACCCGTCTCAGATACTCCATTTTTCAGGTATATACATCATGCTCGGGGTTCACCATCCCTATGTATAAGGCTGAGGGGTGTGATCAGCAACCCCTGACAGCCACGACACCTCCAAACGGGGAAGAGAGGGAGAGAGAAATAGAATAGAGAGATAGATAGAAAGGATCCCAGAAGAGGGGGAGATTTTCCCAGTTGCAACAAATAATAGGCGGGGGCGGTGTTCACTATCAGAGAGGTAGTCTACATGGGATCCCCGATCCCTTCACCGTCTCCACACCCCTCAGCCTAGGTGGTATGACCCCTTATGTGAGATAAATCTCTTTATTGATTCAAATATAGTGGCCCTCTTTAGTGTGTAAAGACCTAAAGGGCCCATTTGGGTTGAAGAAGTAGGTTGGTTTGGAACTTACGGCCCAAAACTATAATACTAATACCACACCAGACCAGATGTTAAGTCCTATTTTGCACTTACGTCATTAGCCCCAGTATATCATGATATAGTTTTTTTTTTAACTGCATTATACTAGCTTTTACTTTCATTATTGTTAAGTTGTACGTTTATCTTCGATTAGCTCTAGCTTCGCTGAATCTCTCTCGTGATAAGTTCCATTTCCATGTCAAGGTTTTTGAATGTATTAGCATGTTTAATGAAATAAACAGAAGTCTTTGTATATGATTGTTAATATCGAAGTTATGTCAAACTTGAGAATAATAATCTCCAGCCGAACAAAAACATTGGCTGCCATATGTTGTCACATCCGCCATATAATGACATATGGTATACCTAATCTCAATGGCGGATCTAGAAATTAATTTCAGTAGTAACGTTTTTCATTTTAGTAGTAACGTTTTCCAAATATCGTAAAAAAAAAACAAATTTTTCACTAATTTTCCACTACGCGCACGGAGTTGAGTAGCAACGGACGCAGCACCTAGCTTCAAGCTAGGTCCGCCCCTGCCTAATCTAGCACTAGTTAAATGACGCCAAATCGTATTAATATAATTAAACTTGTATCATGAACTATTACATTTGTTTACAAGTAATTATATAAACATTAAACATATGTGCCCACAAAGTCGTCCTTTAATGTTTTGCATAGTTGCCTAAAGTAACTTTAAATTAACTTCATATCATTGTATGTCAAACGCAATGTCATACACTCAATACATTAAATGGTTCGCACTAGCTAGCAATCAACAATCACTCTTTGACTTTTGCACACATGTGGTGAAAGGTTATAATACCCAACAAGAGGTTACGTGACCTAATGATATTGGGGTGAAAATCATTGATATTCATGTATATTTACGACGTGGGTGAAAATGACAAGTTTTTTAAACCATATGGATGGTCAAGAGAGAAAAAAAGATTTTGGATGAAAGTGGAGTAAATGACCGAACCACATGAACGAAAACTATATTTACACTTTGTGTAATTTATATTACAATATTATAGATATAATGTGTTATGAATAATTATCTTTCAACCGGGGAACGAAGTTCGATTCAAACATGTACACCTCGATATCCTGATTTAAGTATACTAGTGATTAAATTCAAAATGGATGGTTAACACAAAACTAACACCTATGCAACAAGGGAACATATACCTTAAATGAACATATAATCTAAAAAGTTGTCAAGGTTCGCACTTAATCTAAACACGAGTCAACTCTTCATATTTGAATAAAGAGCTTTACGTTGGATTTTGATAGTTTTTTTGAATGATTTGATTGTTATTATGGGCCTTAGGCGACACAACGCCTTGATTATGATCAATGAGACAGGTCCCTTAAGTTGATTTTGTAAGTTAATTGAGATAATTGTGGACTTACAAATCTAAGCATGATATTAGTTAAGTGGAAAATTTGCTAGAAACCACGTATGAAAATGTGTAAAAATTGTGGTCTAAATAGTTGACACACCCACTAACTACACACATACAAACAAAATCGAATAAAGTAATGTGAACTTGAGGTCCCAAATATGGAAAATAATTTTCCGCACTCATGCGGTATCCGATGTCTAGACTTTAGCGTGCGTATTCCGTTCAAACATCTTCTAATCAAAACCTAAAACCGATACTTGACTTGGTGTAAACCAATATAATAAAAAAATTTATACAACTATGTTTTCTTATTTTTATATATGATAGCATACAAAGGTTTATATAGGTATTGAAGGATTGTGATACTCTTTCATGAACCGACATGAATGTTCACTAAATAATTGTCATATAACTAACTAATATAGTACTTAGGATATACACTAATAACCCATACTTAGGATAACATCAAATATTGCGTCTAACATTCTCCCTCCTAATTTTGATTTATCATTTCTTGCTCATAGTAGGACAGGATCTTCTTCTTCATACATGAGAAGGGATTCTTGCTCGTTCTTATCTTTCTTCTTGTCTTTCCATTTTGTGCATTCGTACGATAAGTGACCATAGTTACCACATTTAAAGCATCTGAATTTGCTTTTGTGCTTGTTTCCTTGACTCATATTTCTCTCATACTCTTTCCTTTCTTCGCTAAAGTTTCTTCCTTGTCTGTTGTTTAAGATTCTTCCACAACCTCTACCATGGTTATGATTACCACGTCCTCTACCATAATGCAAACTTCCAGAATGATAATTATTTGAGCTTGCCATTAGGAGTTTCATTTGATGATTTTCCTCTTGTTCTTCTTGACTTTTGAGGCATTCTTCAAATGTTGTTATTCTCCCCAGAAAAACGGGCCATGTGCAGTCGAGCTACCTACACTCCCGAATATCCAACCTGGTGGCAACAAAGATCTTGGGTTAGATATGAGAGCTTCTTTTATCTACAGTAGAATGTCGGTTCAGAATCTTAATGCATTGTTCCACAAGGAAACAATCTATTTCCAATTTTCCATCATAATGAGAGTGAATCTTTCCATGTGACTCAACTCCAGGCTAAGTGTTAGTTTCAAGATAGTATGTGTGAGTTCATTGATACTGAGAGCGATCGAGATGCTAACCCTGTTCTCATAGACGATCATATGGAATATATAATAAGATGTCCTGCATACTCTTTAGACTATGTGTTATGGGCCGTGAACACAAGGAGGCGCGAGCCACAAGCTGGTCCACGTGGCTCGCGAACACCACAACATTGATCTGTGAGAGCAGGCGCGAGCGACCCCACGCTACCATGCATGCGTGGGCTAGCGAGCTAAATTTGAACGTTGGCTGAAAACTAATCGTTGGCAACGACTAGTTTTGGACGTTTATAAAAAAAATTAATCTTTACCACCCAAATCAATTACAAAATCACAAATATTCAAACCTTCAAACTACAAAGCGAAACGGAAAACACCTCGTGGGAAGATTGTTACTCACCGACTTTAGAGTTCATGACGGAAGACGGGTTTGGTACGAACACGAAAACTAAACAAAACCTTAGCCAAATGCAATCCCTGTCTCTGGATTTTGTTATTCCAGATACACAACCACAAGATGAAGGCCCAAAAAAGCAAAGACAAAAAAAGGCCGGGGGAGGTGAGGTGGCGAGAGAGGTGGCGCGGCGAGAGGTGGTGGGAGAGGTGGAACAAGCCAACCGCCCAAACAAGAAACATGTCCAAAACGGCAAGTGACGCCGTAGACGAAAGATGAGAAAATAGCTTTGTGTCGTGCGTGGGTTGAGGTTTCCGAAGATCAACAAACCGGTATATTTTTTTATGTACATATATATTTTTTTGTTAGTTAAAGACTTTTTATAATTTTTTGCTATTATTTTTGTAGCCGACTATCAAAGGGCGAAAGCTTTTTGGAAAAAAAAATCCGCGACATTTTCTTCAAAGAAGTGGGGAGTGGAGCTCGTTCTCCCAATATGATATATGGCCGGTGGGCGGAAATTCGAAAATACGTGGGCTTGTTTAGGAATATTCATAATAGGGATAATAACCGAATGCGAGCAAGTGGTAGTAGAGATCTTGAAGTCTGCAAGTTTACTTGCGATGAATGGAGAAAAGGACTACTTGTGGAGAATTCTTCGCAATTGCTCGAAATAGGTCGAGCTAATTACGGTCGAAGAAATGAGCAAAGGAGGCTCAAAGTGGACGAAAACTACTTCTTTGGGTGGGTTCATCTCCTCTAATCTCGGATGCTCATGTTGAGATAGACCTAACGTTGAGGAGGCTGTTGACCTGTCTCCACGTAGATCACTTGGCAGGGATAGGGGAAAAAACAAGTTGTTAATGAAGCTGAGGTCGAATTCTCGACGGAGATTAGGAAGATAAGAAGTACCATGGAGATAACGACGTAAGCGAAAGTTTCTAAAACAAGAATGAAAAACATGGAGTTTCTTACGAAGGACTTTAGCAACCTCACCATTAGTCATTGAACGATACTTGAACGAGAACAAGAGCGTATCGTAAAGGAATTTGAAGAGGAGGAAAACAATGACGAGTAGTTTTTTTATGTTTTCTTTATTAATGATATGTAATTTTTTTATTAATTTTAATGTTTCATGTCATATTATTGTCTTTTAATTATGTTTTAAATAATAAAAGTGTAAAAAAAAAAGATAAAGCCACTGCTCACCTTGAGCCACAACAGGGTCAAGTGAGTGAGTTACAGCTTTATCAACAGTCCACGCCAGCGCCTAGTTGGCTTAATACGATAGGATAAAGTGTGCGCTCACCTTGAGCCATAACTCATATGTGTTAATCTAGATTTTAATACTTCGAACATTGGAAACCGCAAAGATAAACCTTCAGTTAATGCATGTGTCTTCTTATCTTTTTTAACAATCAACAAATTTTATTTCACCAAAGCTAGCGGGGTACTAGTAAATACGTCGTACATCACCAAAGTACAACAAAGACAGTAACAAAAAACATCACCATCCAACTTTTGACAAGTTAAAACTATTCCAAGTCACCCAATCTAGAGTCGTTACTTTCGCCCTTGACATGACCCATAAATGACTCAAGGCTTTGATATCGTTGATGACCTTATGAAGAGAGTAATGTTTTTTATTGAATACCACCCCGTTCCTGGTCTATTATATGCACCAAAAAGTTGTCAAGCACACCGAAAACGCTTTCCTTTTCTTGACCGAGCCAATGATATGAGAGTGCATTTCCAAGATGTCTCTAAGATGGAAGGCAATAAACGGACCCATTTTTCACCATTGCGCCACAATATGCCACACAATCTGCACGAACTCACAGGAAACAAATATATGCTCCACTGTTTCTGGGTGATCACCACATAACGGACACAAGTCTTGACCCACATTGACATTCCTTCTAATTAATGCGCATCTAGTGTGCAATCTATCTAAGTCGGCTCTCCAAGCTAAAATCTCCACTTTCCTGGGAACCCACGAGTTTATCGGTAAAACAAAAGACGCTGGAACAAACCTGAATTGTTGAAGACACATCTTTAAGTCGCCGACTGAGAAAGAATTGCACGACTCCGAAACCTAAACCCAAGCGTCCTTACGGTGAGTAATCAAAGGGACCATAACCCGGCTGCACATATCTGCAAGTTTAGAAGCTTCTGAACCAACATCAACATTTCTTTTCCAATCCCAGGCCCAACACAAAACTCGACTGCAAAACCCGATCAGTGACAGTGGCATGTTTATTTATTTCCATCCTAAATAGAGCAGGAAAAACCTCGGCCAGAGGCTCATCCCCCGCCCAACAATCCAGCCAAAATAAACCCCAAACCATTACCCACCACCACTTTGATGACCCTGCCCAAATCCACCCTGGTTTGTTTGATCACCTGCATTGAGCTCGCGACCTGCTTCCATGTACCAGCTATAGAAAGTTTATACGGAATGGGGTTTTAATCCACCTTAAAACTCCACCACCATTTAGCCATAATTGACAAATTTGCATCTTGAAGTAGGGGTGTTCTTTTTAACCGATAACCAAAAACCGAACCGAACCCGAAGTGACCCGACCCAAGAAACTACCTTACCCGATTAACCCGAACCCGATTAAGTGCATACCCGAACCCGACTAGAGTCTTTAGGGTCGGTCTTCGGATTAGTTTTGTATAATTCGGGTTGACCCGAATAAGTCAAAAACAAATAAATGATCCAGTTTTCATATTTTTATTTATATTGGAGTAGTGTTTTTGTAGCCAAATTTGCAACTAAATACTATAGCCCATGTTGTGGTTTTATTTTACACATATTGTAGGCCAAATGGATAGAAATACGCAACCCAAATGGTTGGAAATATGTAACTCAAACACCCGAACCATTAAACTGATAACCATTTAACCCGACCCGAAAAACCCGAACCCGATTAACCCCATAACCGATAACCATTTAACTAGATTGGGTTGGTTATCGGGTAATATTTTCACAACTGAAAACCCGATTAACCCGACCCGAATAACCCGATAACCGAAAACCAAACCCGATGAACACCCCTATCTTGAAGGGAACCAAACTCAAGCCCACCATATTTTGTTGGAGAGATAACCTTTTGCCAAGGCACCCGGTTCATTTTCACATGTGTCTTCTTATCACTTAATTTTTTTCCACTATGAAAACAGAAAAGTTGTAGGGTTTATTACGATTAAAAACATAGAAGCAGCAACAAATTTATATCGATTTTCTTTGTTTTTCTATCCCTTCCTATGATTCGTCATTTTGTGTATGTATTTTATATATACGAAGCATAAAAAATCTTACAAAGTGTAGCTTTTAACACGTAAATATTTGAGTCATAAAAACTATAACAAGTGCGAAAGATACTTACTTTTAAAAGGTTTTTTTTTCTAATAAAAATGAAAATGTAACACATGAGATGAAAATGCAAGAGACTATAAATAGGAGGAAAAATAAGGGGTATAAATGTGAGGTTAAATAATCTCGAGTTTCACCCGCCGCTTCCGTGTCTGTAGTTAGCCTGGCAGCGATTGGACATTTGGATTTGAAAAATCCACCAGCAGGCTTGAGTATCCAATCATTGATCCTTTTTTTTCCTATTACTTTCACTCTTGATTTTTAGTCAATTTTATCTGAGAAAGTATATGGTATAAAGCTTCTTAACATAAGAAGCAATAAGAAGCCACCAGTGAATGTCAAGTGTCATATTAACTAAACCTCAGTTAACCTAACCAAACTATAATTAATATTAAATCAGTTTAACCCAAGGGCATTCCAGACTTTTTCACACGTAACTGATTACGTGATTCACGTTAGTTATTTTTGTAAACGATATTTCAAATCATAATTTGAATTCTAAAAACACAGACGATCACACACACACATTACGTTTCATTCCAATTACGATTCAATCTCTCAATTTGTTTATCACGATTACAGTTTAATCGATCAATTCATCATGTTCGGTAAGTGTATTCGTACTTAATTAATCAATTTTTTAGTAGTTTTGTTTAATTTTTGTTTTTGTTTTTATCAGATTTAAACTTCTCTGTTGAAGAGCAGAATGTTGATGTTGAGAATTCTAATCTAGTGCCTGATCATAATGCTTTTCATGGTAGGATTATCATCCTCTGTTTTTAGTTGAAAACAGAGCTCTGTGTTTCGATAGATTTCTTAACATGATGTTTTTATCTGTGTTCAGACTTGATCGAAAACACTAATCAGGATGTTGATATTCATAGTTTGAACCTCATCGACGAATTTAGAGTTCAAGGTATTTTGTTAGTTTTTAACCTGCAATATATTCGAATGCGTCTGATTTAATATATGAGTGCGTCTGTTTTAAACTGTATTCGATTTATTCTCTGATACTGATAATATATGAATGCGTCTGATTTTTAAACATGAATGCGTCTGGATTTCAAACTTTTTTTACTAAGTGCGTTTGTTTTTCTGTATGAGTGCGTTTGTTTTTGTTTGTTGTAGGTGTTGCAACTGATGTTCCTGTTGATGACCTAGCTAGTAACACATATATACCTGATGTACCTGATTCTCTCAAACCTTTAAAGGACATGGAGTTCCCTAGTATTGAGCATGCACAAGAGTTTTATGCAAAATATGCAAAGGCTAGTGGTTTTGCTATTCGAAAGGGCACTTCAGAAGTGCAAAAAGGTATGTTAAGACTTGGGTACTTTGTATGCTATAAGGAGGGTTTGAAGCCAATCAAACTAGGTGAAGAGCGTTCTAGCAAAGATGCTAAGTCAAGGAAAAGGCCTTCGATCAGAACTGGATGTCCTGCACATGTCAGGCTAAACTCTGAGGATGGAAAAAAATTCAAGGTTTATGGCTTTAAGGAAGGTCATAATCATCCATTTGTTCATGAAAGTGACATTCATTTTCTAGCAGCAAATAGGAAGCTGACACATACTCAAGAAGAGATGATATGTGAGTTGTCTTCATTGAACATGGGTCCTGTCAAAGCTTTTAACATTATGAAGACCAAGTATGGAGGTTTTGAGCATGTAGGTGCAACTGCAACTGATTGTAAGAACTTTAAAAGTGGCTTAAACAGCTTCATTGGTGAGTTTGATGCAGATATGATTGTGTCTAGGCTTAGGGACAAGAAGAAGTTCCTGCCAGATTTTTCATTTGAGTATTCTGTTGATCAAAAGAATGCATTAACCGGATTATTTTGGGCGGATGCTTTATGTAAGAGGAATTACATGGAATTTGGAGATGTGATTTCGTTTGATGCAACATTCAACACTAACAAGTATGTTTTAAATTCTATTTTTTAAGCTTTGTTATCCAAATATGACATGTTTTTAATTTTTTTTTAAAATTTGTTTTATTGGTTATTGTAGGTACAAGATGGTTTTTGTACCATTCACTGGAATTGATAATCACTGTCGGAATGTCACACTTGGTGCAGGTTTGTTGTCATCAGAGACAACTGAATCTTATACATGGTTGTTACAATCGTTTTCCAAATGTTTTGGAAAGCATCCCAAAGTGGTTGTAACTTATCAAGATCCTGCTATGAAAAATGCAATCCAGTTGGTTTTTCAAAACAGCAGACATAGGCTGTGTATGTGGCATATCATGAAGAAGGTTTCTGATAAGGTTTGTAGCAACTTCGTTTTGTTTAAATCATGAGTGCGTCTGTTTTATGACAGAGTGCGTCTGAATAGTGTTTTTGTTGATGCATTTGCATTGAGTGCGTCCAATTTTATCAATGAGTGCGTTTGTTTAAATGAATTTATTTTCTAATGTTACTGCGTCTAATACTAACTGGCTGCGTCTGTTTTATGTTTTTTGTAGGTTGGTAGTGCATTGTGCAGTGATGATGAGTTCAAAAAGAGGATTTGTGCAATTGTCTGGACAGATTCCATCAGTCCGGAGAATTTTGATTTCGAGTGGGGTGTACTTATTTTTTATTACAAATTAAATGAGAACACTTGGTTGTCTGACATGTTTGACCTGAGATCGATGTGGATCCCTGCTTTTTACCGGAATGAACCTATGTCTGGGCTAATGAGGACAACATCAAGATCTGAAAGTGAGAATCATTTTTTTTGCCAGGTGGCAAATTCTCAGTTGACTCTTGTTGAGTTTTTCAACCATTTTGAGACGTCCCTTGAAGCTCAGAGATTTAATCATAGGAAGAATGACCATGACTCAAGACATACAATTCCTGATATGTGGACTCAAAACCCTATTGAACAAGAGGCTGCTAAAATATTTACCCGGACTATCTTCTTTGATATCCAAGAAGAAATATATGCCAGTTACGAAGGATTAATAAGTGTTCATATGCAAAGGGCTGATGAAGAAGGGTTTTTAAAGGTTTATGTTGATGATCCACAAGCACAGGGACAAGGCTTTATTGAGGTATTTTTTGTTTTTTATTGACATTTTTAATGAATGCGTCTGTTATGTTAATGAGTGCGTCCAAACTGCAAATTATTGTTTTTTTTATGTATTTAACAAATGAATGCGTTTGTTATATTAATGGGTGCGTCCAAACTGCACATTAATGTTTATTATCCTTTTTTACAGGTTTTGTTCAAAAAGGAACTTGTTGATGGCGATGAGGATGTGACTACATTATGTACATGTAGGAGGTTTGAGCAGTACGGGCTTTTGTGTAGGCATATTTTTTTCATATTAAGGTTGATGAAAGGGTATAGATTCCCGAAAAGATACATTGTGAAGAGGTGGACAAAAGATGTTGTTCCAAATGAAATCAAGTATTCATTTGAAACAGGTGAGTTTGGTGATGACAAGACTAAAGAGGCAAGGCGTATTGCACGGGAGATCGTTTTGGGTGGTGAGTATCTTGCAAACTCTCTAATTTCAGATTTAGCTGAGTTAACCTTGGTTAATGACAAAATCAAAGAGATGGTTAAGAAGGTTGATGAGGGCAGGTTTAAGAGACCTAATCATCAGAGTAAGCATGATAGGTATGCTTCTCTTCTTGGTTATGAGAAACCATCAAATGCTGAACCCACTATTAGGCTTCCGAATGGTATAAAGAACAAAGGACGTGGCAAGCAGAAGCGAATAAAGTCCAGCAAGGAAGTAAAGGTTAGTCGATCCGGCAAAAGAAAGAGGAATTGTGCTATATGCGGAAAAAGTGGCCATGATCGACGAAAACATGCCAAAGAGGGTGCTTCAACGCAGACGACGCAGACGCAAGGCGAACAAGATGATCAAATTGCCGAAGATGATGTTGTTGATAATGAAGAGATAGAATTGGAAGTTTCTGATGATGATAAGGAGTTGTGTTAGATAGTTGCAGTGGACATTTGTAAACTTTTAAACATGAGTGCGTCTGAACATTTTACTAATGCGTCTGTTTTATGGTTTGTATGTTAGTTACCTTTTGTTCTTTATACGAATGCGTCTGTTTTTTTTAATAATGCGTCTGTTTCCAAAATAACTAAAAAGTTCATATTATATATTCAAAAGAGGTAGTACATATTAAACTACCACTATTACACCACCACCATCACTACCATCACCACCACCACTATTACCAGCACCATCACCACTACCACAACCATCACTACCACCACCACCACCATCACCACCATCACTACCACCACTACCACTACCACCACCATTTAAACCAAAAAAAAAACAACCACTTAAAGCAGAAAAAAAAAAGAAATACAAATAACCACAACAAAAACACCATCACATAACCAGCATCATCACTTGCCACCCAAGATTGCATCCCTTGCCTTCTGTTTGTTTGACATGTTCTTCAGGATGCAAGTCTGGGTGTTGCTAAGTGTCTAGGAAATGAGGTTGTCAAAAGATGCTTGAGTGTGTAGTTGCTCAATAGCTGCATCTGTGAATGGTGTCTTCTCCTCCTCCTTCATCAGCTTCTCTATGAGGTCTAGGTTCTTCTTGTATTGTCTCTGAACCTCATTTTGTGCACCCATAACCACACAAGATGAGTTGAGGTCATCTTTAACCTCTGAGATACAGTCCACCATGATGACTGTTTTCACTTGAAGGTTGTTTATTGCTTCTATTTGATTTTCAGCCATTTTTGTGGTTTTATGTTTTTTTGATGTATTAGTATGATTTGCATTCTTAGATCATAGTTTATTTATAGACTAAAAAATATAAAAGTAATTAGGTGGTAGTTGAGTATTGAAGTTCAAGTTTTATATAAATTCATTACCAATCAAATCATAGTTAATACACTGATTTTATACAACTAATAAGATATGCAACTTGTAGATGTAATCATTACATGTATATTTTATATAAAATTGAAATAAACACATGAGTGCGTTTGATTTTTATACGAGTGCGTCTGATTGTTATATGAGTGCGTCTGTTTTTTACAGTGAATGCGTCTGTTTTTTATATGAGTGCGTCTGATGATGATATGAGTGCGTCTGTTTATGCATTACATTTTTTACCCAGTGATTTAATGTGATGGTTTAGACGCACCCTTTTAAAACATAAGTGCGTCTGTTTCAAAGATTAAAGTGTTCTTAATCTGAATGTTTTTTAAATGCATTTTCTCTGTAATTGTAATTATATTTATTAAAATTCTATGTTTTTTGTTAATATTTCATGCGTTCACTGTGTTTTTTGAATAGGATTAATGTGATTTTTAAACGATCGAATGCAATGCTCTGTTTTTCATTTTTTCTGCAAATCAGTAACTGATTTATGATTTAAATCAAAGTTTTTGATTGTTCGATGATTCGAAACATTTAATCGATTGCAATTGTTTGCTTAATTGTTGAAATAATTTTGATTTGATTTTACGTTTCGATCAATTGTTGAACGTCTGTTCTTACGTTTTTCTTCAAATTAAAACGCGTTTTACCTAAATTACCCCTGGTTAGGTTAACTGAAGTGTGTTTAAGGCTGCTAATTACGATCTTGCCACCGCCTAAATCCAAGGGCTCACATGGCTTCGTAGGCTTCGTATTTTTAGACGCTTTGTACGTTATCTCTTCCCATTTTATCTTACCTATCAATTTTTTTACAAGTTTTTATAATGAACTAGTTTATTTTACAATTTTTACAAGCTTTCTGTTACTTTTATTCTATTACTTTCACTCTTGATTCGTCGGCATCGAAACGCATATTATCTTGGGATTTATGACGTCGAATGAAAACATATCATAATTAACCTGACTTGTTCGGGTTCATACATATGACACATTTTTCGGGTTCCGGTCATGTTCGGGTTCATACATATGACACATTTTTCGGATTCCGGTCATGTTCGGGTTCATGTAAAATTTTTGGGTTTGGGTCGGGTTGAACCCACGAACACGACCCGTTTAGCACCCCTAGGCCACTATGTACTCCCAGTGACGGATCTAGAATTTTTATTTCTATGGGTTCACTTTTGTGTATGGTCAAGTTTTTACAATCATACGTTAGAATTTTCAGTCCGGTTCGGGTTAGCCAACATAATAAAGACTCTAAATGTGGATTTTAAATTAAAAAAAAACATGAAAAGGACGAAAAGCACATAAATTGCACCAGCGAGGATTCAAACTTAGTATTTGTAGTTTAGAAAGGGCATTCAACACTTCAAACATTTTGTTATGGGTTGTTTCTCTATTTATTCATGGGTTCCTTCTAAAATTTATATATATACTTCATCCGTCCCAATTTAAACGTCTTAGTTTAAAAAAACATACATTTTAAGAAATATTTTGTTTGTATGTGGTAAAATGACAATAATATCCTTAAAAGTGGTGATTGTGTTTTGTCTTTTATGGGCAAAACTAGAAATTACATTAATATTTTTGGAAATGGACATTTAGTTTGGGACAAACAAAAAAGGAAAGTAGGACATTTAAATTGAGACGGAGGGAGTATATATTAGCATTAAAATTTCCAAACTGAGTGGGCACTCTTTTAACTGTACTCTAACAAACTTTCAAGTTCTTATACATTGAGTTTGATTATACATCAAGTACGTATAGAATAAGACATTTCAATACATCTCCTTTATTTGAACTCGAATTTATATTTGTGCTATGAACTATATGCTTGTGAAGTTAAGGCTGGAGGGTATGGAAACGTGCTCGGGGTAGTCTTCCATCTTCACACCACCTCTTTGGGTTGTCTTAAAAAGGAAGACAACCCTCCTTGCTAATGTGGCAGTTGATGTGAAGGGTTGTCTTCCACCTTTAGACTTTTAGGTTGTCTTCACACTTTCATAGCCTAAGGATTATGGTTAAGGTTGTGTGTGACATGTTCGAATCCTAGGACTTAAATTTTTAAGCCACTTGGGAATAGCCCAGTGACAGAGGGAGTTTGTAAAGGTTTAGGATAGTGAGGGGTGTGGGGTTCGAGTTCTTTTAGGAGTGTGATTGACCGTTCAAAAAATAAAAGGTTGTGTGTGACAACACCCAATAGAAGTTAACCTAGGCGTTTGGTTGTGTCATCATTCTTTATATCAGAACCCGTGTTTATCTTTCCTATATACTTCAGTTTTAATTTTAAAATTCTAAGTTCTATACTCCCTCCGTCCCAATTTAAATGTCCTTATTTCCTTTTTTGTTTGTCCCAAATTAAATGTCTCTTTCCATAAATAGAAATGTAATTTCCAATTTTGCATATAAAAGACAAAACACAATCACCACTTTTGAGGATATTATTGTCATTTTATCACATACAAACAAAAAATTTCTTAAAATGTGTGTTTTTGGACATGGGACATTTAAATTGGGACGGAGGGAGTATAATATTATTCAGACATTTTTTGAACAACAATAAGCAAAAAAAATTCACAAATACATCAATAAATAAATACTACATGTACTATTCAGATGTAGTGTCGGAGAGAAAGCACAAACGGTTAAATTTTTACATAACAATTTTCTCTATCATATCCGAACGATTACATATATCTATAATTTAACATAACAATTTTCTCTATCATATCTGAACGATTACATATATCTATCTGACCTTCTGGCATCGCTCAGATGGTTATGCGATGAAAGGAGGAGGGCCTGGTCACGGGTTTGAATCTGAGTACACAAGGCAATGAAGACAAGCGCTTGTGGTCCACTAGTTTATGCAAGTTCGAATCTGAGCTGACCCGGTTTTCATCCAGCTGTTACTCCAGCGAGGAAACTCGTGTGGAGGCAGTACAATTGCCGGGCGAACGCCGTAGTCCCCACCGTACCAGCGTTGACCTAGTTCAGACAACATAGTCTAAACGTGTGATTGATTAGGGTCTGCCAAGAGACGAGTGTGATGATCTCTGCCACACGGTTAAGAAAGTCACCGTTCAAAAATATATATACACATCTATCTATTTTCTCTGTTTTTCATATGTTATTTTTTTCATCAAAGGGGAAGCGATTTGTTGTTTGAGCGGAAAAGGAAAAACCGAAAAATTCACTCTCAATTATGACGTAATAATGGGCGTATAGATGATGTCAGATAAACGTATAAAATACATTGACGGCCAGGATTAAAAGCCGTGGAGCACCGTGTTCAGTAGGATGTAGCGTAGCTTAGCTAAGCAGAGGCAACGTTTTGGTTTCAAAGATGGGCCCTTCAACTTTATTAAATGTCCAACTTATGTCCTAAAAGTCAACTATCTGCAAATCATATGCGACCCAATTGAACTTTTTATCAAGAAATATGATATTAATATTTTTACTAATGCTACTTTGTTTACTATTTTAGTCATGAAATAATATTTTTAATATTCTTCTCTAAAATAGTTTAACAAATATTTTTATTTACAATGTATAATTATATTTTTGACCTAGGAAATTTATATTTTGTATTCATACAACTCCTTCTAGTGTTATCTTCGACAGTTTTATATTAAAAAAAAAAATCATCATCCTCAATATTCCCACCAATAGTAAAACTAACATAGAGTCTGAGGAGGGTAAGATGTAGACAACCTTATCTCGACTTTGAGGGAATAAAAAGGTTGCTTCCAATGAGACTCCCGGCTCGATAGTGGTTTTGCATCAAGCCTTGAATATAAGGCCAATAACACCTAGCAATCGGAACAAGCGCGCTTAGTGCATGTATCCACGTGTCTTTTGCCATCACCGTCACCACATGATGCATGATTAACCGTCCGCCATTTTTGTCGTTATTTTCGTGAAATTAATAAAATAACGTTAA
This sequence comes from Ambrosia artemisiifolia, assembly GCA_032199755.1. Lineage (NCBI taxonomy): Eukaryota > Viridiplantae > Streptophyta > Magnoliopsida > Asterales > Asteraceae > Ambrosia > Ambrosia artemisiifolia. The sequence continues at coordinate 42,700,713 of CM063516.1, read as the reverse complement.
AATTAGTGCAGTTTTACTTTTGTCTTCAACGACCCACACATATATACATTATGAGTATGTTTGGCAAGGAGCTTTTATGAGCTTCAAGCTTTTAAGAAAAAACTCCTACTCAATAAAAAGTTTTGTTTAGTTGAAGAAGCTTGAAGCTTTTAGGTTATGAGAAAAAAATTTATATTGAAAAGCTACTAGTAGTACTAGTGTTTAAAAAAAAAACTCCTACTAGCTACCAACTTTTAATGAGTAAATGACACAAATACTTATTCTATCATAAAAATAAAAAATAAAACATGCATACAAGCTTTTTGTTAATGTCCATTTTAGTCATTTTCATACATTTTATTAAAAGCTCCAGCTACTCTGCCAAACAGCAAAATATATTTAACAAGCTACAGCTACCAGCCTTCAGCTAGTTTTGCCAAACATACCCTATATGCATATATCGCAAGCAGGGCTGAAACTCATGAAACCAAATCAATTGTTTATATCATGCTCCAGTGTTTATTAATATATTTCTAAATACTTGATGTCTTTAACTATCATGAATGAAAGCCATGTATTGGATTAAGGTTTAAATGAATCAAACGTTTAGCGAACAATTTGTGAGCTGTTTTGAGGGAAGTTCGTTTAATGAATAAACAAATACAAACAAGAAAATTTGTTCGTTTAGTTAAATGAACGAACATAAACGGAGGTCATGTTCGTTCATTTATGTCCGTGAACGTTCGGTAATGTGTTCTTTTTATGTTTGTTTGTCCGATAATTCGTTATGATTTTTAACTTTTTATTTAAATTTAAGTACTTTGAAAATACCAATGATAGATCATTTAATATATATTAGTGTATTACATATTAATATTACTTCAATCATTTTGGGTAAGCTAAACGAGGATTTTCCAGTTTAATATGATAATTTTGTGTTTTTGCGAGACATTTTTATGGTAACTATGTGATTAGGATTATCTCAAATATCTATGGATAACTGGATTAGTATATTTTGTGTGGATAATGTTTGTGATGAAAATACTGATTTTATTCGAAATTTAGCATGTTAGTTTGTGCTCGATTTTGTTCATGAATGCTTGTTTTTGTTTGTTTGCATTCATCTGTGTTTGTTTGCGCTTTCTTTCGACGGACAGCTAAATTTAACAAACAAAAGCAAACGAACACAAATGGACCGTTTCCTTAACAAACAACACATGAACAAAATATCTCGCGGTAAGTGTTTAAGAACTGTTCGCAAACACATTATTTCCTTAAGCTAAACGAGGATTTTCCAGTTTAATATGATAATTTTGTGTTTTTGTGAGACATTTTTATGGTAACTATGTGATTAAGATTATCTCAAATATCTATGGATAATTGGATTAGTATATATATTTTGTGCGGATAATGTTTGTGATGAAAATATTGATTTTATTCGAAATTTAGCATGTTAGTTTGTGCTTGATTTTGTTCATGAACGCTTGTTTTTTTTTGTTTGCATTCATTTGTGTTTGTTTGCGCTTTCTTTCGACAGACAGCTAAATTTAACAAACGAACACAAATGGATCGTTTCCTTAAAAAACAACACATAAACAAAATATCTCGCGGTAAGTGTTTAAGAACTGTTTGCAAACACATTATTTCCTTAACAAATGAACACGAACTAGGCTTTGTTCATATTGTTTGGTTCGTTTACAGCCCTAGATTGGATTGATAAAAACTCTAAAATAGTTGTATACTAAAACGTCAGGTAATACCTTAACATTGCATAACAATAAATGGATACTTCGATAATCAATACAACCTAGACCCTTTCAACTAACAAATATGTTGGATGATTCTTAAATACATTTTCAAGATAGTGGTTTTTCAACTAATACATATGTTGTATGATTCTAGAATACATTTTCAAGTTAGTGGTTTTCAAACTTCTGGGGTTTTGATTTTACTTCTTAAATCATCGTTAAAAATGTTCTATAATCGAAAAGGATGAAGGAGAGATTTACCATCTATGAATAACCTAATCCTATATATGAATGCTACTTCCATTTTCTAGAATTTCAATTGCCTTCTTTCTTGGCATGGGCGAAACTTTTATTAGGCCAGCCATCACTTTTTTTTTCCTTAAAGGTGTAATTTTTATCAAACAATTTTTTTTTTTTTGAAAAATCTTATATGTAATAAGCTCGGTCCCTTAGATTTTTTGAGAACCCCCCCCCCCCCCCCCCCTCTCCACGCAAATTTTTGCCTTTAAAACTTTTAGTCTAAAGCCAGATAACTCATTTAATCCATTGACTTATTAACTAGTTAAAGCCCAATCAACCACCAAATCCATTAACTTATTTCGAACCCAAAAGCCCATGTTTTGGAAACAAGAAATAAATTCCCCTCCTAATTCCCCTAATCAATTTGGGCATGATTGAAAATTAGGTCGAGGTCGATTTGACGAGGCCTGAGGTCAATTTGGGCAGTGATTGAAGATCAGTAGCTTGTAGCCCTTTAAAATCGATCAGCAACAAATAGAACAGACAACTTTAATCAGGGAAGGGGCGATTTTGATTTTCGAGCAGGGAGCAATATCAGGTTCGTTGAATTTAGACTTTGGTTTTGTGATTATGGACGATTGTGGATGAGTTATGGACTGTGGTTAGTTGATTAGGTTAATTCAGGTGATCATCCTTTCTCTCTCGCTTTTATGGTACTTGTTTGTTAAAAAAATGTTTTTATGTGTAAAACGGTAATTTGAATATGTAGAGATTTTATTGTTTCACCTTACTCAAATTGAATCGTCGACCTGAAAATTAGCAATAGGAAAAAAATTATGGGTCCCACAGGAAAAATATATCAAGAGTGTGTAAATAAATCATATGGATCCAAGTTTTTTTTTCTCATACACAAGATCTTGTAAAGGTTAATCATATTAAAACGAGCTATATATGCAATCTAGCAAGATTTAACAACACTACTAACCTAAAATATTCAAAAAGCATGTTCATGATATTATGATGCTAACATGTTCTGGAATGTATGTTTATGACACTAAGGGGTTGGGTTCAATTGGCAAAGTCACTGTAATTAAGGTATTGCTTTTTTGAGGTCAAAGATTCAAGCCCTCCCAAAAACGAATTTAATATAATTTGAGTTGTTAAAAAAGTGTTTATTATTATCAACATGAAGGAAAACCAACCATAAAAGCTCTTTTTTCTTTCCTAACAAAAGAGGCAAAGAGCCATCCAACATAGTCTTTTAGCAAGTTTTTAATGAAACAACACTTTAAACTTAAAATAGTTTGAGCTCTTTCGAAAAATAAGTGGAGAATTAATGATGCATAATCTGTATAATCCCTTTTGTTTGCATGTTTTGTTGTTACACACTTGCTATTCTCTTGTTAGGCTATGGAGTGTTGTTTACTAGTGAAGCATTATCACCACCCCAATGGGGTGTGGTTTACTTGCCAAGCATCATCACCACCCCTACCTCATCGTCACATCCGTATCCTCTCCCACTATCTATTTCTTCCACCATCCAAGAGTGTCTTCACTACCCCTTCAATATCACTAAAGGACAAAATTACAAATCATAAAACAAATCACGACGTTCATAAAGAATCCTATAATCTTCACTATCACTAATAAGTTGGGTGATGTTCTATTAGTGGCCATCAGCTCACTACCCACATTCACTATCCCACATCCCATAGCTTTAACGGGGTTTCTTTCAAAGAAAGTTACCATTCGAAAAAAATCCAAAGAGTATTGTCATATAATTTCGCACAAGACATCAATTTTTAGTACATACAACGTATCAACAACTCGTAATTTATAGTATAAATAACCCTTAAAGTGTTAATGTCAAATATACTATCATACATCGTATTTACCTTCATTTGTATTCTTTTTTTGTTTTCTCACGTAAAACCATCAAATTATATCGCAAGTCTTGTCTCCCTTTCTCTCTCTCAAATTCATTTATTTAGTTTTTTATTTTTTTTGCCTGACCAATCATGTTTGTTTCAGCTTCTAAATTGAATGGTTAAGGCTGAACTAAGACTTGAGAAGTTGCTGAACCATTAAGTACTGAATTAGGCTAAATCTTAATGAGGCTCTCCTACTAATGTGGGACAAGAAAACTAACAATTAAGAGGTCCAGCTTAATAATTCACCACATGGCCGGCCAGAGCCCAGAAATATCGGGGGCACATTTAAAAAAATAATAATCATATATATATATATATATATATATGGTAAGGTTTAATAGAAAACTCTAAATATTTGAGTAAACTCAATAAACTCTATCACAACCATTGATCAAGCATGATCAATGGTTGTGATTCATGGTCCCACCTTTTGATTAAACCAATGCCTCTTTTACTATATTATAAGGCAATAAGGGTAAAGATGGTATTTGGCTTTGCCCTATCATGTCACACACTCTCTCTTGCTTCTATATTGTATTCATATTTTCAATTTAAAGTCTCTCTTCTCTCTCTATATTCTCTGCAATCCAAACCATAACCATCTTCTATCCCTTACCACCATAGCACCATCTAACCACCACCATACCCTATATCTAAGCACCCAGATCGAATCATAAAAAGAACCCACCATTGCCATTACCATATATTGAAGACGAAGCAACATAATGAGATCATTCACATGGACCCTGTTGTTGAATAGTAACCTGAAATCTCATCGTTCATCTTCAAGGTATGTTATTTCTAGGTTATTGCTTTGTATCATCGTTTTGTGTGTCACACAAGCTTCATAATTTAAAATCAAAACTCACTTTCATCTATATCATCTCTATCGTCCCTGTTGAACAAGCTTCGTGGCAGGTATGTTTTGGGGGTTTGGGTGTAGGATTATGGTGTTACTGATCCAGATCTGAGAGGATTATGGTGTTACTGATCGTGATCTGAGATGGGAATCAATGTACAGTGGTAAGCTCGTTTGTTTTTTTATGTTTTTGTTTCAAAACTGATATGGGATTTTTCTTTTTGGTGCTTCTTTTATGTTTTGTTTCAAATCCGTGTGTTGAAACATAAACAAAATGGTTATAATATATACGATTTTGGGGGATTTCATTCCTGATTATTGATTTATTTGATAAAAAAATGCATAAAAGTAGTTGGTTGAGATGTTAAATACAGAAGAAAAAAATGATCTGGTAACTTGTGTTAATAATTTTGCTAACCTGTGTTAATTTGTAGGTTTGTTTTATAGAAAAGATGGGGCTGGGGAGGCGAGTGTACATGTTTGTTACTTGTCTTACTAAGTAAGTCGTTATCTTGGTTGTTTTTTTATAACATTTAAGCTACACAATGTTAATGACGTCTAACAAAATTCTTAACTTGTGTTCTATAAAGGATGAAATGTGATGATGTTGTTATTCTATATTACAGACACAAGAAAAGGGGAAAATCTGGTCACACTATTGTTATAACAATAAATGAAAGTTTTAGGTTTTTTGCTTTTTTACTTGGTGTATTGGCATTTTGTCACACTATTGTCTTGTTTAACAATTTGGTGACACATGTATTAGTAAACTTTTACCATAAACTTATGGTAGGTGATAGAGTTTAATTTATAGTTGTTATAAGGGTAACAATGGTTTTTTGTTGTTATAGGGGTGTTACATAGTTTTGGGTTTTGTTATAGAGGGTACAGGATGGTTTTGTTATTGTTCATACAATCAGTGGTTATGTGTATGACGATAGATTGGTGACCATTTTTTGTTATTGTTGTTACAGTAGTTGATGCATAAAAGTGTTGTTATTGGTTTTTTGTTAGTGTTCATACAACTTTGTGTGTTATATAGATGATGATAGGGCGATGATGATATTTTGTGTCCATGGATTGGTGTGTTGTTATAGTGGATAGACTGAAAACCCTTACAAATTAACCTGTGTTAATAATTTGCTAAATTGTGTTAATAATTTTTCTATCCTGTGTTAATTTGTAGCTTGCATATGTTGATAATGTTTGTTGAATGGGGCCTACGTGATGAAGCAAGTAGCTGAGGCTAATTTGTAAGTTATAGAGTTGTCCAGCAGAATTCTATTTTCATCACAAAAATGCCTATTATCATACGTTGAATACCGTTGTATTTTTGTTTAATAGGAGGGAAAGAGGCAAACCGGTCGACGAAGGGAGTATTAGCGACGAGGTGGCTGGTGACCCACTTGCTAAGCAAGTGTTATTTTTAATAATACCGTCTACCGAAATTCTTAACTTATGTTAATTACTTATGTTAATTGCTTACGTTAATGTCATCTACCCACGAATGCAGTGACCTTTTGTATTAGTAAAGAAGCTGCATGTCTTGTTTAACAGTTTGGTGACATACGTATTAGTAAACTTTTACCACAAATTTATGGTAGGTGACATATGTATTAGTACACTTTTAACATATGTGTATTGTCTTGTGTAAGATTTGGTAAAATATGCATGTCTTTTCCCCTTTTACCAACATATGCATTGTGACCAATGTGTTTGCTAACATATGCATTGTGACCTGTGTATATTTTGGTAACATGTGTTGGTAGCTTGGGAAAACGTCATTTCCGGTAAGTGGGACAAGTTTGGTTTGATAAGGATTCCTTGTTTTATTTACCTAACAACCCTATGTATGTCCTTAAAAACCTACTAACATATATATGTCTTTTGTCGGATACACGACCTAAAACTTTAAAATACATGGATCTCCATATGTATGTCTTTTAGAAAACCTAATTACGTATAAATACATGGTAACATAAACAAGGTAATGGATCTCCAAATTTGGATATATTTAAAAGTAAAAAACTTAAAAAGTTATCTAACAACTGGAAAAATAGGTAAACTTAACACACGTTATATTCTCATTCTCACATAAAAAGTTACGTTTTTGCTTTGTGACTTTATTTTCCCCTTTGCAACGTCAATGATATTTTCGGCCGACCAACTATTTTCAATCAACATTGAGTGTAACAAATTAATTTCATATAAATCTAAACAATTAAAAAGATGATACAAAACTGTCATAAAGTAACATAAAATAACACATTATGCTTCATTCCTTAGCACTCCATCTCTAGTTGATCCTTGTGCGAAGTAGCCGGCTTGAAGTCCGGTGGTTGTTCATAGAACCTCCTACATTAATTATTTTTAATAATTAAACATTTGTAACTAGTAAATGTTAACTGGGTCAATTTGGGTGTTAGTTGGACATATACTAAAATGTGTTAGCATCACTAACACATGTTAATTGAACCCTAGCACGTGTTAGTTGGGCATATACTAACATGTGTTAGCATCACTAACACATGTTAATTGAACCCTGACACATTAGTAAGCACCAATACAAAAAAATCAAAACCTTAACACATGTTATATATTGAATTAGTAAATTAGTTAAACTCAAATAATTATCATGTTAATTTCTGAACATCATATTAATAACGTATGCCACATGAGCCCTTTAAACCATGTTAGATGGAATCCTTAAACACATATTAACACATCACTAACATGTGTTAACATGCATATGCCAAAAGAACAAAAAAAAGAACACGTAAAATGTATATTTATTTAAGAAATGATAAAAACGATCATAGCAATCAACAATAAAACATATAAAAAACATTTCATACAAACATAATTATTTGTGAATGATAAAAAAACTATCCTAACAACATAAAAATATCTTGCTATGCTTCATTCTTGATACCCATCTTCATCTTTAACACAAACATTTCGTCACCTACAAAAAGGATAACACATGTTAATTGAACCCTAAAACATGTCAATTGGGATAAATTCATCAGTAGGCACCAATGCAAACATGTGTTATCATCACTAACACATGTTAATTGAACCGTGACACGTCAGTAAGCTCCAATACAAAATATCAAACCTTCACACAGAATAATATATATATACAAGAAATAAAATATTAAATAATTATCATGTTAATTTGTGAACATCATATTAATAACGTATGCCACATGAGCCCTTTAAACCATGTTAGTTGTAATCCTTAAACACATATTAACACATCACTAACATGTTAAAAAAAACATTAAGACTACACCTTCCTGCCCCTTTACTAACACATGCATTGTGACCCGTGTGTTTGCTAACATATGCATTGTGACCTGTGTATGTTTTGGCAACATGTGTTTGTAGCTTGAGAAAACGTCAAGTTTGGTTTTATAAGGATCTCATGTTTTAGTTACCTAACGACCATATGTATGTCTTTTAGAAACCTACTAACGTATATATGTGGGACAAGTTTAGTTTGATAAGGATCTCATGTTTTATTACCTAACAACCATACGTATGTCTTTTAGAAACCTACTAACGTATATATGTCTTTTTTTGGATACACGACCTAAAAATTTAAGCTACATGGATCTTCATATGTATGTCTTTTAGAAACATACTAAAGTACATATATGGTAACAAAAACAAAGTACATGGATCTCCAAATTTGAATCTATTCAAAAGTAAAAAACTTAAAAAGGTAAACACAATTATTTATGAATGATAAAAAAACTATCCTAACAACATAAAAAAATCTTGTTATGCTTGTTCTTGGTACCCATCTTCATCTTTAACACAAACATCTCTTCACCTACAAAAATGATAACACGTGTTAGTTAGGCATATACTAACACATGTTAATTGAACCCTGACACATCAGTTAGCATTAATACAAAAAATCAAAACCTTCACACAGAATAACATATATACAAGAAATATAAAGTAAAAATTAGTAGAGAAAAATCAAAAGATATACCAAGAAAATAAAAACACATTTGCTATTTAACACATGTTAACTAAACCTTAACACATGTTAATTGGGATAGATTTAGCTCCTAATTCAGAACTAAAAACCTTAAACCAAAAATATTCAATAAAAACACATTTACCCAATTCAAAAAAGATGATCTTTTTAACATCCAATCTAATATAAACAACATAATAATAATAAAAAAATAAAAAAGGTTAACATAAGTTTTTTTTTCATTCAAACATTTGATCAAACACATGGTGTGCAAACAAACTATCCCCAAAAATGTTTAACATGGCAAACAAACTATCCCCATACAAAAACATCTCAATCTGTTTATATCAAGAATAAATGCTATAGATTCATCAGTAGCACTAATACAAAATCAAAACATTCAAACCTTCACTGATAAGGTAACTAGAAAAAACAATAAACAAAACAATTAATATTTTTTCTATTTACTAAATCAAAGAAATTAATAAACAAAAGTAGAAACTTAATAAATAAATCTAGAAACTTACATGGAAATTTAGATGACTTTCTTCAACATCTCACCACCTCTGCCGCACCACCCCTCTACAACCTCTCACCACCACCGGTAACAAAAACCTAAATTAAAGAAACCAACAAGTAATTTTGCTTATAATGGAGCTAATGTTGTACTTTTTTATTGCTATGGTACAGTCGATGTTTAGAAAAATTACCTGAATCAGATCTACTTGATGGTTTCTCTGTTTAATGTCCTTTTGGCCACCGGGTTTCTGAACCTAAATGATGATCCATGATGGTGAAATGAGTGACAAACAATGGTGATACCGAGAGAGAGATGATACTAATTGCTATTTAAATCCTCAAAGCCCATATCATATTATCGATCTCAACCGAGCTGGGTCAGTTTAGATCTGTTGGTTCAGATCATGTTCGGAATCAACCTCCTCATCTTCATCTGCATCTCTCTTTGTTAAAAAGCACAGATCTCATATAGTTTTATTTTTTAGATAGATAGAGAGAAAGGGGGGATGAATAGAAATCAGAATTTGTTTTTTTTCTTGTTTGAATTTGTATTTAATAGAGAGAGAAAGAAAAGTGAGTTTAAAATAAAACAAAACAAAAAAAAAATTCTGACAAAACTAAAAGGTAGATGTGATGTCTTTGAGGGAAATGACCATTATAACCTTATGCTTATTAAACAAGTGAGTGATGTGGACAATCCTAAGCCACACATCAGGTTTACTAAAGTTTACTCAATTTGGGTGGGTTTTCTCCCAATACTTCCCCTATATATATATATATATATATATAGGATTGAGATCAAATAGGAACCACTAACATAGTTAGGAACCTTAGGAACCAATCTGAGCCATCCATCTTTGATTTTGATCTAGGGGGTATTTGTGTAATTAGACAATTAAATATTATCTTTTTATTTAATTAAGACTTTTAAATATGGTAGTTATTAAATATGAATAAGCATTAACTGCTTTCCATACATTTAAGATATCAGTTACAATATACATGATCAATTAATATCACTTAACATCCATCATTATTGTTGAATGTATTGGTTATCTAGTATAACATTGGGTCGTAATTTTAAAAAGAACCATTAATAATTGTTAGTGCATCGTTAATACTTATGGATAATTATAAAAAAGATTCATTAACGTTGTTGTTTAAATATGTATATATAAATACATATACTTTTTTATATACACTAATGTACATACATAGTAACAACATTGTATGCATTTAAATTTTAATGTATCCTACAGTACGTTCTATGTACATGTACTTTTATGTATACACTAATGTACATATATCCTACTGTACGTCTATGTACATATACTTTTATGTATACACTAATGTATATATATAGTAAAAACATTGTATTCATTTAATCTATCCTACTGTACATCTGTGTACATTTATAAAACCATAGTACACATATATTTTGAGATTAAAATGGTCTCAGCGTTAGATATCAACACATGTATATTTCTTTTATGTACACTAATGTATATTTTAATAGTGTTACGAATTTTGGATCATCAATGAGGAAAAATAATTGTCTTTCCTATAATGATGGGATTTTAATTAAAATAAAAGGAAACTAATTAAATGTATGTTTTAAGACTAAACACATAATTACTATAATGCCCCTTTTGTGTAATAAAATCGAAATTCAAATCATATTTATTTACAATCTTGCCATTAAGAATCAATGGCTTAGATTTGTTCCTATGGTTCCTAAACATCTCATGGTTCCTATTTGAACCACACCCTATATATATATATATATATATATATATATATATTATAGGTAGAGGATCCCGTAGGAATATTGGTTTGTGTGACAAGTGTAGGAAGGATTAAAAATTGATATGTATGCATATTTTTTTGACGTATTCATGAAGTTTTGGATTGTTTTGCTTAGAAAAATACCAAACATAACAAATTAATAACCGAAAACAATGTATTTTAAGCAAAGTGTTTTAAGTAATTACTAGGGTGTTTTAAGCATAGTGTTTTAAATAATTACTAGGGTGTTTTATCTGTAATTGAAATTTAATGACTATAATGCATTGGATTCTGTTTTAAATTTTTGTATAATGTTGTGTTAAGTGTTTTTCAAGCGAAAACAACCCAATACTTCATTCCAAAATAAAAAACACGATGCCTACATGTCAATTCTTAATCCTTCCTACACTTCTCACACAAAACAATATTCCTACAGGAACCCTACCCTATATATATGTATATGTATATGTTTTTTAAACACATCTTTAAACATTTAAACTCAAGCCTATTAAACACATCTTTTAAATATAAAATAACCCAAATACTAGTAATCCATAACAAGTTTAAAAGCCCATTACTCATTTAATTTAACTAAATAAAAAAAGCAAAAAGAATAGAAGAAACCCGCGACACACAGAAGCAAACAAAATTTCCCCCAACCTAATTCAAAAGCTTTGGTCTAAAAAGAATGTTAAAGAAGCTTCATTCAGCCTCGGTTACCTATTCGCTTAATAAGGTATGTCATTAACTCATTGTAATACTTTAATTGTCGTTTAAAGAAAATAGCTTACGTTATTTATTTCGTTAAGACTTAAGGGTAAGAGGCACATTTTTCATGGCTTGGCCCAGGCACCTGAATTCTCAGGGACGGCCCTGATTCAATAGTTAACCATTCAGACCTCTTAACCATTCATACCTCTTAATTATTTAGCACTTAATCAACCAAACAACCCCTAAGTACTTTTGTTTCTTTTTTGAACGGTCAACAAACGATGTCCTGACTATCCGGGATACCCACCAATTGGTTACAAAAACACCTCATACGCCAATGGGTACTTTTGTTTCTAGAACTAAAAATCAAGTATTCCGTTGGTTGTTAAAAAAAGAACTAAAAATACTCAATTTTCTTAAAAGACGAAAAAAAAGAAGAAGAGAATTGCTAGTTAAGGTCCCAAGCAAGCAAGCCCCACATCCTCTCACTCGATAACAGCGGCATGCTAAAATCGAAACGTTTGCAAGTCACACCATTATCAAAATTACCAATTTAATTCTCTAATTATTTTGCTTTTATTTTGTGATAAAGTGATTTTATTTTATTTTATCAAAATACTCAACCTTTGAAACTTTAAAATAAAATATAATGAATGATGAAATATATCAAATCAACTATCATATTCATAGGTTTATCATAAAAAAAATATTAACTCTTGTTTAAAATAACTCCTTATGATATACCTTATCAAATCTTCTAAAAGTTGTAAGAACTATATTCATTTTTAAGTGATGCAATTTTCAATTGAGCACAAAAAAATACAAGAGAAAATTGCAGTTTTCGTCCCTGTGGTTTGCCTAAACTAACAGGTTCATCCAAGGCTTAACACCCTGAGTACCTGTGGTTTCTTTTTCTAACACTTTACGTCCCTCAGACTAACGACCGTTAGTTGTTCCGTTAGTTTGTGGTGAAATGACTATTATACCCTTAATTTTTGGGTGAAATGACTTTTATACCCTCTCTTCCTTCTTCTCCAACCAACCCACCCACCCACCACCACCATTATCACCACCTGAAACACCCACCACCACCACCTGCAACCATCATCACCACCTGTAACCACCATTATCGAAAGTAGTATTAGGATTTTGGTTGGACCGCCTAGAAATAATACATTTTAAAATGTAAGCTAATTTAACACATAACTACTTTTTAATTAGGCCACATGAAGTAAGGATGAGCTCGGTACCAAACCAATCCTAATATCGATTTTGTCAAAACTTGGTGGTATGATATCAATTTGGTATTAGTACAATTGTGATTGTTTTCACTGTAATAAAGCGGTGCAGTGTTTCACAATATTACTAAACATCAACATGGTTTATCATGAAACCCCCCTCCCTATATCTTCATATGATTGTTAAACCATACGTCGTAAAATCATCATTCCACAGTTACTTTACATACAGTATATTCCATTTCAATAGAATAGGTTTCGTCATATAAAAAGGGGTGACGGCGAAGCTTGTTGCCCGTCTGTCTGCTCTTTTGACATAAGTTTTGCCTTTATGAAATAAAATGAAGTCATATTTGGTTAAAAAAAATAGTATTTAATCCCCTCTTTCTAGACAAAAATCTATATATATATATAAAAAAAAGCCCTTTTGCTGACGTGGCGTTCACGGGTAACTCCAATCCCTCCTTGAAATCGCCACGTGGCATAGTGAGGTGCAATTCTTTGTTTTTTTTTTAATTTTTCGTTTTTATTAATAAATTAATAAATCAATATAACCCGTATTCTCTTTTCACCTCCTTCAAAACCCTAATCTCCCATCTCCTCCTCTTTTCACCTCCTCCACCCTCAATCTTTTTTCCCCCAAGTTTACAAATCTCCTGAACCAACAGGTGCCGATTTCATTACAACAAAACAAAACCCCGATTGCATAAACCCTAGAAGAAAAGAAACTGGAAGACAAAGACGAAAAACCCGAAGTCGATTACAGTAGTCATGATTTGGGATCTATTAACGGAGAAGGTGGTGTTGATTGTATAGGGTAAGGATGACGGCAGCGGTGGTAATAATAATTATCTTGAATCTTGATTTTGTTTCAGATGTTTTGCTCATTTGGTAATAGTATACGATTAATAGTTCGGATTCATAATTAACATTAACATTTTGCTTTTTGTTTCATTACTTCTTTATACAATTTAAAATATAGGGTGGATTATATTATAATATATCTGAGGGATGAGCAATCCCATGGACCATATCATGCTGTATTTGTTTCATTGTTTGTAAGTGTTTTTTTTTTCACTCGATTGATTTGGTAATTCTACTTGATTTTCTTATGGGGTTTACTTTTAATTTTTTTTTTATTTGGTGTGAGATTTATGATGATTTGACCATTAGGGTTCTTGATCGAACACTTTTCGATTTGGGGATAATATTTTAGGGTTTTCTTTTCTTTTCTTTTATATTTTTGTTCATGAAATTCTGCGTTGGTTTAGGTGGGTGATAACGGTAGTACTCGATTATCTGGCAACAATAACAGTCGTAACTAAGGTTGGAGTTCAGCAAACTCGACTGAGGTAAGAATTACAACTTAAGACTTATGATTATTATGGATGATGTCGGATGATAATGATGGTTGTAATTGTTAGAACATGTTCACATAGTAATTGGCTGTTATTGTTGATGAGTAACAGAATTTATGAGTGTAATGGTCGATTAATGTGGTTAAGGTCTAAGTGATGGTGACTCTTGTTATGAATTAGTTAGGCGGGTCAGGTGGTAGTATGGAACAGTTAGCGGCTGTCGTTGTTAATGAGTTATGAGGAAGATGGTGGTAAGTGGGGTTAATGTTACAACCATGGATGAACTTATTGACATGTTATTTGTTGATATAGGGAGCTTTGGTCAAGGGGGTTGACCAGGTCAACCATGGTCAACTGTATATTGAAATTAGCCAACATAAGTTAAACAATAAGCTAAGAAGGTGGGTGCAGATCAAGCATAGTTGCAGAAAGCACCAAGGTATAACCTCACTATTACATTGTTTTAGGTTATGGGTTGAATATTGATATTAGAGTTATGTATTTTTTTTAGCATTTATGATAGGTGTTAATATTAGAGTTATACATTCTTTTAGGTTAGGTATCAATATTAATATTGTGAGACTTGGTATATAGATGTGATACGTTTTTAATGGTTACAACTTCCAACCTAAGTGATTGTTTAGTTGATTAGGTTAAGAATTATAAGAGTCATTAGAGATTGAAGAGTTTTTGAATAGTTGCAGCTTACATAAGTGATTATTTAGATGATTACTGATGGTTTTAGGTTAGGGACATGCAGTGATTGAGAGATTTTGTGGTTAGTTAACTTGAGTCATTTGCAATACGTTATCACATGGTGAAATTTTTTAACTAAGATTGATTATGTTTAAGTTATTTACTCTTTTCGTGATTTGAGTTTTCTTCTTTTATTATTTTTTATTAAATCATATTAAAATTTTCAACCCCGGGACCTTCCCGGGGTAATTAGCTAGTAAAATATATAAATAATTAAAAAATAAAGACCAGAAATTTCACCTTTATATACCAGAACCTCTCATCTGCCCTATCCTCTCCTCTCTCTCTCTCTACACCTAGCTTAATAGTCTGCTTATAAATACCATGACCTTTGTTATTCCTCTTACCAAGAATTAACAAATGAGTGGTGGTCGCCGGAGGACGTCCGACGAATCCTCCGGCGGAGAACGGTGGCGGCAGAGATGGCGGGTGGTACATCTCCGCCGTTAAAAAAAACTTGCCTACCACTCAACAACAACAAAAAAAAGGCTTTGCATTATTAATTTCTTCTCCTAAGTTTCTTGTTTTTCTTCATTTGCTTTAAAAAAAATGGAAATGAAGAAGGGCAAAACTGGAAAAGAATATTACATTGCATTTGCTTTGAGGAATTGAGGCCAACGGTCCGAATGTTACGTAGCTTTATTTTGGAGTGAAATGACCTTTCTACCCTTTGGTCATGTGCTTATTTAATGAACATGGGGATGTAAGAGATGCATACTAGGTTGACATATTTAAGGTTTTTTCTTTTGAGTTTTGTTTTGTTTTGTTTTGTTTTGTTTTGTTTTAAGATATTGTAACGAATATCTTAAAGGGTATTTGATATTTGTGGGTAGGGTGGTTATAGTTAATAGTACCACTAGGTATGCATCACTTACAACAATCATATAGTTTTTGCGCTTATTGAAATATAAAATGTTTATGTATTGGTATTTTATGTTTTTAGCTTTGTTTCTGGATCATCTATTGATATGAGCGTATATATGTGTGTGCGTGTCTGTGTTGCAGCCACATGAAGTGTTGTAGCAAAAAGAGATGATTTTTTATCTTTCAAGTGTTTGTGTTGTGACTCGACATTGTTAATCAGCATTGGGCTAGATTTGGATCAGGTCGTTAGAAATGAGACTCTTTAAAAAAAGATTTATATCGCTTAACAGATAAATCTCTAGCTTGCATAAATACAACAAGAAATAATTAACTAAACAAAACAAAATCTATAGAAAAAAGACCTTCAAACAAAACACGTATTGTGGAGATTGTAAAATTGTAAAAGTGATAATCTTTTCCTTGGAAGGGAATTTCATTAACAAACTAGCAAGCCGCTAGAAAACAACATCAACGTGTGAAGGTCTTTTTCCAAAAAAGTTACGTATACTACAAAATTCTAGTATTATAGCCTAGTGGCATAATAGTTACGTATACTACAAAATTCTAGATCGTTCATGGTATTATAGCCTAGTGGCATCTTAGGGGTGGTTTAAAGCTTAAGAATCATTTGGTCTTGGGTTCGATTCTCATTTCTCACTAGGGGATTTTCCCTGGATTTATTGGGTTTCCTTCTGAATTGGTGTATACGCATTATTGCCTAGTGAAGATGGTTATGGTCGGGTGGTTTCGCTGGTGACACATTGATACTTCAGTGGACCGTCAGTGATCCCAATTTGCCGTTCTAAAAAAAATTCTCGATCTTTTAATGGGCCATAAGACACGGTCCAACTATGGTTTCTACATATGTTAGGATTGGTAAATTGTGATGTACAAAAACACAATATAATCTCTTGTAAGAGTACATTTAACGTTTGATTTCTCAGATTCTGCTCATAGCTTGGACAAGAGTTGTTCCAGTTGATACATGGTTCTAAAACATTACTTAAGTTCTGAAACTGTTGATCAAATTTCATGAAACGTTACTAAAGTTCTGAAACATAATTTAAGAAGTCAACTGATCATATCCAAAAATATGAAATTCAAATACAAAATCCATTAAATGTTCTGAAAGATAATCCTAGTGTTTATTTTGCATAGGAATAGAGCCTACAAGATCAACAAGGGTATCTTTATTTTTTGCTATTTAAAGTGAAGACTGAAGAGACGTGTTTTGCTGGAATTTAAAGAAAAGCAAGACTTGACAATGCTGCCACTGCAAACCATGTCTCAAGTCCTAGCTTGCACATCCACCTAAAGTGATTCACTCACACTTCTCATTTAATAACACAAACCATATTCATTCTTACTAAATAACTTTTTACATCTAAGGTAGTAAAGTAACTAGGCTTTTATATTTATAGTTGTAAATTTTCTAACAAATGTCCACCAATCTACTTTAAATTCATTGAAAAATCACATTTTACATCCAAGGTAGTATAGTAACTAGGAGCATTTTCGTGTATGAGATTGTGACGTGATACGTGAGGTGATTGTCACATTTATCACGATCAAGATCTTGAAAAAAATAGCATAACGTTTTAGAGAATGGATTTAAATGTACATTGATCTAGCAACAAAATAATAGCAAACGGATTCTACTATCTAAACAACTCAAAATGAAATGAAAACAAAACTATTTTACCCTTTTTTTCTTGTTTTTAGATGAAATCTCGAGGGCCTCCCTTGACATCATGTGTAGAACACAAGTTACAAACAGATTAAGATTCTACACATCAGTAGTTCAATTACACAAAGAACAACACAAAATACTGAATCTAAGTTTGTGAGCTATTTTGACTTGCTTTCCTAATTCAGACCTAACTTCACTCTGTCTCTTGGCATAAGTTAAAATATGAAGCATCTATTAATCAGCAAGTTTACCAAATTATTCTCTCCTCCATTCGAATAACGACGCATAGTCTCCTGATAGAATAAATATACATTATATTGGTATATTTATCTATAGCCATTACAATCATTTATCTAATAATGATCAATTACTAATATATCCCTAAGTTTATAATAGGTATTTTCTTGATGGACATAATTACCCTTACTAAACATAATTAGAGTGTCCTCTGGGTGTGTATAAATAGAGAGATTATTAGAGGGTTTATGGTTACACAAACCTAACAACAAAACACCGTAATCTCATCCCTCTCTCTCTCTCTCTCTCATCCTCGTGAGTTCTTCAAGAACTCATTAGCCATCATAATCACACACCCTAAAGGGAACCCGATCACTCTGACAAAGATGTCGTCTTCGAATATTAATAGTAATAGCATATGTATAGAAGATATTGTAACATTTATTATGTTTATCCCTATCCATAATTATAGGGATTGTCTTGTATTATAAATATATTGTAAATCAATGATAAGAGCAAGGGGATTAATCTCTAATAAATATGATTACAACATCTGCTTCAGGTCTCACCAATCTATCAGGTACATGTTTATTTTATGTTTTCCATTACTTACAATCAGAACTGGTTAACATCTCCCGCATGTACCAATGCATCGTCGATCAGAAGGCGTGATTATATAGATAGTCCAACGAATCAAAATGGGTCACAATGAGTCAGAATATATACCTTTTAAAACACTTGATGACTTAAACTAGTCAAAATGAACGAGCAAAACTCACAACCCTCGTCACTACCTATTTGTTTCCGCTTCCACCACCTATTAAAGTCCACCGTTGTTGACTCCTCTAGAGCAACACCACCACAACGCCACGACCTAACAATGTGCAGGGACACTATGATATAATTTATCTATATATCATTAGAGGAAAAAAATTGATGTTTTTATTAAACACAATGGGTACACCACCCTACATGTGATACCAATGGCGGACATAGTGCATTTTTTTTTACGTTTTAACATATTATGTTATCTGTAGATTTTTTAAGCTATCCCTCAAACTATTTTAAAAGCCCAACACTATAGGCAATAGTCCACAATCCATTATCCATTGTAAATAAAAGGCCTAATTTTCAAAAGCAAAAACTATCACTCACACCATAGCCTAATTCTTAAGCACATCTCTTGATTAGACTAGTATAAATGCCCGCGCGTTGCCGCGGGTAGTTACGGGCTCTTTTGGACAACACAATCCAACCCAGAAGTAAAATATAGTAAGGTTCTTCATGGTTTTGGTTCGAAATAAAAAAAAAAAAAACAAAACAAAATTAAAGGAAACTTGCCTGTGCTTTATCGATTCATTACTATAAATTGGAACCTCGGCTGAGTGTTACTGCAAATACTGAGGAGAAGATGATATATTAGATTGATTTGTTCTTATACTCCACATAAAAGCAAACAATCAATGTTCATTTTCTATATTTTAATTTGACCAAAAAGAGTTTAATACTTGGTGCCATAGACTTATAATGCATAATCAGACATTATTAGCCATAGTGAACTTGAACCTTGGAAATTATAGGTGACAAAAAAATAGAAACTAAAAAGATTGCATAATTTGCATCAACTACAACCTCTTAACCACAAAGAGTGACAATGTCCTTCCGACTATGAGAAACTAAAATAGGAACATATACGAAGGAAACTAAAAGTTATTTTTACAAACAAAATTAATTTGTTACGAAGACCAAGGTATATCCTAATAACTTACCTTGTCATTTGAATTCACAAGGCGCCGCATGTCATAACTAACATGTATGCACAAAAGATGTCAACTTTAACCAGTTAATGCAAGCACACAACATCAATATAATACCTGAGTAAGCAGTTGAACCAAACTTGCACAGCTTTAAAAAAACATGAGAACCGTTTGTCTTGTTACACAAGTCTTAACTTCTATTGTGAGTAAGCAACTGAACCAAACCTGCACAGCTTTAAAAAAACCAAAATGAGAGCCGTCTGTCTCTTTACACAAGTCTTAACTTCTATTGTGGGCGTTCATATTCCGCAATTGATTCTTTCTATGTATGAGTGTATAAACTATACTTAAAAGCAAAATAGAAGGGGTGGTCATTTCAATTTGTATCTGTGAGAACAGATGTGTCGGGGTTTTATATTAACGCTAACAGGTCATGTTATAAATCTCGTCAAAAGAAATAAATGGTTTGCAGTAGTTACCATAATACAAAACTTTCTTCCCTTCACCATTGAGCGAAAAAATTGAGTTTACAACAAAATAGCCTTAAAGGGGCATATAGTCCATCAATTAGATACCAAAAGTTGCAGCCTCTAGATTCTCTAAGTTTGAGGGAGTCCGCTTTCCCTTTGATCGGCTGAAAGAGAATTGGAACAAATCATGGTTAATAAAATAAATAACAAGACAGAAGTAACAATAAAGTTTTAAGTTATTTTGCAACAAAATCTATCATAACAAGATTGCTAGGATGATAGACTCGGATTAACAAAGGCTCCGAAGATAACAAGGTCAAATCTAAAATGGCAACTCAAAAATAATTTGTGATTAGGAATGAGAAGCAAAAACATCAAACAGTAATAGCACAGCACCAAATCAGCAGGAAAAAAACACAAAAAACAGCAGTAATATAGCACCAAACAACCTTAAATTATCAAAAAAAAAAAAAAAAAACCATGCGCGGCTGAACCACCTGTCATCGCAAACGGATGTAGGTTTGTTTTTATGTTATATATAATTAAGTTTATTGAGCTTTTGTATGCTTGCTTGATCAGTTGATTAAACTTGTTTATTTTCATTTGTTTGCATATTACGAAAGGCACACTATTACAACCACACAATTGTATCTATTACAACCTTAGATGACTTAATTAGGAAAAAAAACACCTACTGTTCAGTATTTGTATGGATTGTGCTTGTCTATGGGTGGGATTTTTACAGGGTATGGCTGTTGCTGTATCTTCGATAGAGGCTTCAACACCGATCAAACGTTGGTTGTCAGTTGCTTCACTTGGACGTGGGATGTTTGCGCTTTGATTTTTATCTTTGCCACTGCTGCAGTAAGTTTGTAGATGTTAATCACACGATTAAGACGCTTATATTGTATTATTTCTGTTCTATTATAAATTATTCAGAAGTGAACCATGTAGGTACTGATCTTAGTTAGTACTGATCTGATAAAATCATTTAATCGAATTCGATTATATTACAGGTTTTTAAAACTACGAGTACTTACAAATCAGGCAACGGCCTCATTATAGACGATATCAACCAAATAATTACCTGTGAATTGATGGATATGGGTTTTGCTCTCAAATGGTTAAACAAAAGATTTAGCTAAAAAGCATATACAATTTCAAACGAACCTGATGACCAGTTTTAAACCTCTAAGCCAACCCGTCCAAGAAATGTCTTTCCATGAACAAAATTTCACCTATAATCCTAAATATTCCAATTAATTCATATTAAAAAAATTAAAGGCCATCAAAACTAAAGTAAACAGCATGAATAAGTTTACATCTTTGGGAGTGAAATGTGACCAGATTAAATAGGATATGCAAAAGAAAGTAACAAGAAAGCATATTTTAATTGCTACCTCTTAATTGCTACTCCTTTACCTACGAAGCTAATGATGAGGTGAGTGCCAAAATGCCACATGATACACTTCTGGTGCTCTCTTATGAAATGGAATTTGACTTCAAGTTCATGATTAAGGGTCTTAAATACAGAAGTGAGGATCAAATTCAGACGGTTTCAAGAAATGAAAGAAGTGAGTTAAATGTAAAGATGAAGAACAGTTTCATGGTGACGATCCAATAGGCTAAAATATAATAATGTAGTTATTACATAATTAATGGAAAAGTTAATGGAAAATGGTTGGTACAAGCATGTTAATGCATTATGGTACAAGCATCTTAATGCATTATAGTACAAGCATCTTAATGCATTCAAGGGTAATTTGGGGAAGATTTACATGACATTTGAAGGTTAAAGCATATGGCTTTTCAAATGCCATCTTAAGTTTGCCAATATGGACACATTTAGCCATTACTCCTCCTTTATAATGTAGTAGAGATTATGTTGAATGGGAAAAAGAAATTAGGTAAGTTACCAGAGCACCTCATGAGTCGTGGACCTTGCTCCACAACCCCACAACAGCGAGCCAGCCGGCCAGCTACCTTCCTCTAGTTTTCCTCCGTGCCCTGGCCACCTCTGCAATCCCACCTCCGGCCACGGTCCACCACAACACACTACTCCATGGTCTGGGGTCTCCACTAATTGATTGGGCATGCAATTGTTAATTAGATAATATTACAGACTTCTAAATTTTGATTGTGTGTCTACATTTGATCACGTGCAATTGTTTATATGCAATTGATTAGGCCTTAGGGTTTATGTATAATTGATTATGGTTTATGCTTGATTTTAGTGTTTATGTGCAATTGTCAACATTTTATTTCGTTTAAAATTAGAGTACTTGGAAGATGAAACAATGTTTTAAACAAGTTCTTATTAGCAATTTTTTTAAAAGAAACGCCCACTCCATGTCCATATATTGCTAATAATGATATACAAGAGAATTATGATATTGGTCCAAATATTCCCCTTCGGCTTCAATTCCTTCAATATAAAATACAATTGATGTGAATGTTCTTCCTTTGGTTCCATGTGATAGAACATCTAATGTTAGTTATTACCTTAATCAAATAGATGACATAAGAAGAGTATATTGGTCCAACTGTTGTTGAAAGATGTTTTTCTAGAATGAAGCTTATCACGACGCATTTACGCAATCGAATGAGTGATGAGTATTTGAACAATTGTGATTAAAAACAAACTTTTGATAAAGTAGAAGATGATGATGTAATGATTCGATTTCAACTTTCAAAAACGAAGATAATAAATCTATTAGGTATGTGTTTAATTTTATTTATTATCATGTTATTATTTTTATTACGTTTACTTTATATGAAAGTATGCTATTTTTTTTAACGTTACCCCTGAAATTTTAGTATAGACCCGCTACTGGATGATACGAGTTGTATCGATAAGCGAAAAAGAGTCACGGGCCATACTATTAATTGGAAAAAGTGATACATGATAAGAAAAAGAAATTATCGTTAACGATATCATCTCAGGGCCTGTTTGGTAGCCTCTTAATGAGGCTCTGAACCATTCAGCTTTGAATGGTTCAACATTCAGACAGTTTGTTTCAACATAAAAAATGCTCTGAATGGAATGGTTAAGAGCTGATTCATTCAGACTTGGTGCATAGCTGAACAATTCAGCACTTAATCATTGAGAGCCTCTTAACCATTCAACACTTAATCAACCAAACAACCCCTCACTCTTGTATCGATGGAAGTAGCCTTGTGTCTATTTGTGCTCACTTTTTTTTAAACCAAAAAAATACTTCAAATTATATATATCTATTAAAACAAAGACACTTCTACAGTGTCTTTGTTTTAATATATATATTGGCTACCAACTTTTATGTTAACTTTATTTTCTGCCACTAACTTTTAGGTTAACTTTATTTTCTTTCAATTTAACCACCAAACTTAGACCACCAAACTTTTAGCTTTTAGGATTTAAAACTTTGGCCACTAACTTTTATCTTAACTTTATTTTCTTCTAATTTGACCACCAAACTTTTAGCTTTTAGGATTTCAAACTTTAACCACCCAACTTTGGCCACTAACTTTCTTACTAACTTATGTACTTTATTTTTTTTACCATTTGACCACCAAACTTTGACCGCCAAACTTTTAGCTTTTAGGATTTCTAACTTTGACCACCAAACTTTTAACTTCTAGGATTTCAAACTTTGACCACCCAACTTTGGCGACTAACTTTCTTACTAACTTATGTATTTTCTTTTCTTCCAATTTGACCACCAAACTTTTATCTTTTATCCGTGAGTATTGTTTTGAAGCCCACGCGAGAATAAAAGTCACTTAATATTATCTTTTATGTTCACGAAACCCTCCACGCAACAGGAGCTCCCATAGCGACGCGCGATCTTTAACATTTACCAAACCCTCAACGCAACAGAAGCTCCCGCCGCGAAGCGCGAGGTAATAGAATCCTAGTTACTAGTTTATACAAGCGAGTAAATAAGTTATTTTCCTTCTATTCGACCCGACTGAAACATAAAACGGATATCGGGTAGAGCCGTACACGGGTCGTTATGAAAATAACCGTATCCCGAAGCCAGACCACCACCATTCTCATACCACCACCGTCGCAGATACAGGCACACAGACAGCCCTTCGATACCGTAATCAACCAGCATCCATGTTTATAAAACTCAGTGCACTCCGTCTAACCACCGACTTCTCCTATCCTAAACAAACCCTTGCAAAAACCTCCTCATTACACCGCCTGACCACTCTTAAATTCAAACCCTATCCTTCCCTCATTCCTTTCTCTGCTTCTTCTTCTTCTGTCCCTAATATTATTACTACTTCCCCTTCTGTTTCTCTTGACATATTAAACAACTCTTCTGTTAATTCATCTTCTAATATTGTTCCGTGTTTGCCTCCTTACAATGACCACCTGAAGAAGAACTCGCCTGTTGATGACGTCATCGACGTCTCTATCAGTCATGTGAGCTGCGTTCAACAATTGTTCATTGGAAATTAATTGATTTGATTGAATTATATTATTATTTAGTGATAATTTATCATCGTTTTAATGTGGTTATGAATCTATACAATTGCATTCTCTGTTTTTTTTGTGTTCATGCATCATATTGTCATTTTTTTTTGTTATTACTGCATATACCGAATTCGATTTACTTTGTAGTTAGTTTTTAGCAGTAGCTTTTGCACTCACTGTCTCATGCTCACACTACTATTAGAATAATATTACACCTTTTGTGAAACAAAGGCATGCTTCTAATATGTTTTGACCTAGAAAGTTGCTGTTCAGCGCGTTTTGAGTCATTTGTCTTTGAGCGCGTTTTGAGTCTATGATCTATGATGTTTCATTCTTACACCTATTATTAGGCTTTGAACCAATTTACGTAGTGGTCGATTAATGTAAAGCTATTAATTGGTCGATCACACTATTTGAACGATTGCCGTGCCGTTTGCCAAGAAAAGAGCTGATCAAGTAATAATTACAGAGTAGTTAACTAGTTACAATAGAGAGAAATTGTCAAGCAACCTTGGATTTCGGTTATTCTTTTTATTGCTCTATTAAGCTTAAAACGCATCTTGTGTTTTAGCTACATTGTGTGTTGTCATCATATTTCTAAACAATTGAACGTATATTTCTAGGGTGATTTTGGGTCTGATGACATAGCTTCATGGAAATGGAGGCTAACAACATTACTGCAGAGCGAGGATAAACAAGAGCTGGTGTCAAAGGAAAAGAAGGACAGGCGTTATTATGATCAAATAGCATCTCTGGCAAGTGAACTAGGTTTGTATAGGTAATTAGGCACCACCGTCACCTTTGTAACACGCCTTTTTTATGTACTTTGAAGTGGCTTTTTGACTTTAAATATTTGCAGTCGTTTGTATGCCAAAGTGGTCGTTGTCAGCAAAGTGCCATTACCAAATTATAGATTTGACCTGGATGATAAGCGGCCACAGAGGGAGGTATAAATTTTAGAACTATGTTTTTTCCCACTTAAATTAAACTTGTATTGAATGTAGCTGTCAAATATTTGCATTCTACAAGCATTTACTGAAACTCCCCAGAATTAGCAGGTGATTTTGTCTCCTGGGTTGCATAGGAGAGTTGATGATCATCTTGAAAAATATATTTCGCAGAAGCCTAAGAGCATGGATGGTTCTCAAGATAATTTGTTTACAACTGAAATTATTAATAATAACATTGCTAATAATGGAGCCTTGGAGCAAAAAGAGTCATTCCCACAAAATAAAGCTGTATCAGACGATACCCTTTGGCGAAGAAGTATGCAATTGAGCATGGAGCAACAAGCTTGGCAGGTTGGTTTACCCTAAACAATGATAAATTTCAAGGTTTAACTGATCATTCACATGTATATCTTATTTTCTATGTGCAATGGGAAAACCTTCTACTGAGGACTAATAAAAATAAGGTTTGGATACTAACTTTCTTTGATCAAAAACAGTTTTGTGATATAGTTGCTAGTCAAAGATGGTTTCAAGATTGAGCTGGTCCGTCTTTATTAAAATTCAGTCTAAGTGTTTCATTATTTGATTTTATTGAGATTTTACAAAATGCCATCATTTGTGTTTATATCTAGGCCTGATAATATAATTGGTGGGAGGTAGGCTTCTAGTGATTGCAACTATAATAGAACTTCAACGTGAAACAATAATGTAGTATTTGAATATTATGCTTAATGGTCCTATTGTAGAAAGGCTTCTTCCTATATAAACTCCTGTAGGCTAGTCACCTAATAGGATTGTGATGGGTTGGTTTTGTGACTTCACTTGGGTGTTTGTTATCATCTAAGGAAGACATTCACTTATAAAGGTGGCTAATGGAATAACAAAGAGAAAATGATAAGATTATTGTTACTGTCATTAGATTTTATGTATGTCGAGAAAGCTCGAGGCAATGTTCAGGTGTTTTTTCTTGTAAATTAGAAAATTAATGAAATGTTGTATGTCGGTTAAATATTTAGTCTACCTTTATATATCATGAACAATTAGCCCGACTACATGACTTTTCGGGGTTTTTTTATGTGTTTACATGTTATTTACTAGTGATATGATACTGTTGGAATAATTGCTTTTTTCTCTATAGAAAACTTCAGAAGGTCAGAAGATGCTTGAGTTCCGCAGGAGTCTCCCTGCCTACAAAGAGAAGGATGCTATATTGAATGCTATTTCAAAGAATCAGGTATTACAGAGTTTGAGATCTTTGTGCCAGATCTCTCAGTTCCATGAATGAAGATTATTCCTTTCTTTTTGTCATGTTATTATTTCTAATACTACTACAGATGATGACGTGTGTATGTAATCAGTCTTATGTCTAGGGATATTGGAGTGTGTATTGTTTTTTGTCATATTTTTCCTTTCAAAGAATGACTACTTACAGTAGTGGTTTTAATTACAACTTTTTACATAATACACGCTAGTTATTGATAGAAAAGAATTCATGGGTGGTCCTGCCATTGTACATTATGAATAATTATTTTTGGTTCAATTGTTGTATTTGTTACAGGTTGTTATTATCTCAGGTGAAACTGGCTGTGGGAAAACAACACAAGTCCCCCAGTTTATTTTAGAATCCAAGATTAATTCTATGCAAGGGGCCACATGTAGCATCATTTGTACTCAACCTCGGAGAATATCTGCTATGTCTGTCTCTGAAAGAATTGCCATTGAGAGAGGGGAAAAATTGGGCGAAAATGTAACCATATTATTTACATTTGTTTGTATTGCATATTTACTCTGCTTCTAAAGTCTTCTTCCCCTTAAAGGTTGGATACAAGGTTAGGTTAGAGGGTATGAAAGGAAGGAACACCCACCTGTTGTTCTGTACCAGTGGAGTTTTATTGAGGAGATTGCTGGTTGATAGAGATTTAAAAGGTGTGACTCATGTTATCGTGGATGAGGTTCATGAACGTGGAATTGATGAAGGTTAGCTTATACATTTTTTTTTTCTGGATATGAAATGAATTTTTAATATTTTTTCTTATCCGTGCCAGATTTCTTGCTGACTGTTATGAAAGAGTTACTTCCTTGCCGGCCTGAACTAAGGCTTGTGTTGATGAGTGCAACCATAAATGCAGAGATTTTTTCTTCCTACTTTGATGGTGCTCCAGTGATTCAGATACCGGTAATCGTTATTATTATTTTTTTATGTATTTTTGCATGAAGTATACTTCAAAAATCATAACTCAGTTGTTTGGTGATAAAACTGCCTCTTTAATTTTTTTATTATTTGTTTGAACGCAGGGCATTACGCATCCTGTACGTACCTATTTTCTGGAAAATATTCTGGAATCCACTGGATACAGATTGACAGCAGACAATCAAATTGATGATTATGGTCAAGGATGGAAATTAAATAAACAGACTTCAAACAAAAGGAAGAGCCATATTGCCTCAGCTGTTGAGGTATACAGTTATTATTCATTAAAATTTACTTTCCTTTCCTTCGTGGTTTATGTTCCTGAAGTATATATGGTGTATAATTTTGAAAATAGGAAACACTTGGATCTGCTGACTACAGTGAATACAGTCAACAGACACAAGACTCTTTGCTCTGCTGGAATCCAGATTGCATAAATTTTAACCTCATAGAATACCTACTATGCAATATATGTGAGAATGGAAAACCTGGTAGTATTTTAGTATTTATGACTGGGTGGGATGACATAATCTCCTTAAAGGAGAAGCTACAAGCTCATTCAGTTTTGGGAGATCCAAATCGAGTTTTGTTACTGACATGTCATGGTTCTATGTCCAGCTCAGAGCAGGTAGTCCTAATTCGCATCATTAGACTTTCTATCCATTTTTTAGTGTTT
The DNA here is from genome assembly GCA_032199755.1 of Ambrosia artemisiifolia. NCBI lineage: Eukaryota > Viridiplantae > Streptophyta > Magnoliopsida > Asterales > Asteraceae > Ambrosia > Ambrosia artemisiifolia. Next base: position 42,672,298 of record CM063516.1, on the reverse strand, counting down.
ATATGTAGCAATTGTTGCACCTTATTTTTTGCTATGAATGCAGAGATTAATATTTGAGAAGGTAGATGGTGGGGTGAGGAAGATAGCGTTGGCTACAAATATTGCTGAAACCAGTATTACAATTGATGACTTGGTTTTTGTCATTGATTGTGGTAAGGCCAAAGAGGCATCATACGATGCGCTCAACAATACTCCTTGCTTGCTTCCTTCCTGGATATCCAAGGTTTCTGCTAAACAGGTAAGCTCCTTTTTCAGATAATGATTTTATTACAACGGTGAATTTGATCTCATATGTTTGATAGTCCAAAACAACTTCATATCTTCCTTCCTGGATATGCTTTGTGCTGCTAGAAAGTAGTAACTTGGTAAGCAGATAAATATTATAAAACCATGATTATTAGGGAAAAAACAGCAAATTTTCAAATGGACAACAGAATTGAATATCATATGATATCAATTTTCATTTTGGTCTGTCACATGTTTCTTATGATATTACTCTCCTTTCGTAAAGAGTTCAGGCTAAATAGTTTGCCCTCATTTTTGTCTTCTCTCTTAACAAGGTAATCAGGTAATCGTATTCTGAAGTCAGAAAAATTTATAATTCTCTTTATTCATATTATAGTTTGCCTTGTATATGGATCATATACCATCAGATCCATGCTCACATTCATTTGCACTGGATGTGGATATGGATATCTCCAGTTTTTGGACATAGATTCAGTTATCTTGTTCATTTGCATGTCGTTATTTAACGATAGCGATATTAATAATGCAATAATAATAGTTTAAAATACCTATAACAGGTAATAAACAACATATATACTTTTTTGTGATAATTTAATTGACAACTAATTAAATATCCATCCTCATTTTGTTAAACACATTATTAACTAAATAAACACATTATTAACTAAATAAACTCGTTCTAAGAAAATCCATATGTGAGACACTTACGGGTGCGATTCTCAACATCTGCTTATAGCAGAGAAGACTGTGCACTAATTAAATAGAATACTAGTTCAAGGAGAGTATGGATTTTCATATGTCCTGAGTACAACGCAAGTCTTTTACTCTTAAATCGTTTTATCTTATGATTTTGCATTATTATCGTAATAATGTAGGTTTTATAATCATAATTTACACATTAACTGATTAATTTTTTTTTTTGAGAAAATGAACAAAAGTTTGCGGGTCAACTTAACCTGACCCATATAAAGAAGTACACGTTTCATCGCTTACGCGTAATGATCACTGATCAGCGGATCCTGTAATGATCAGCGATTTTTTTATATATTACGAAAGTATATTAATCAACTGTTTCTCTGTTATTGGGCATTAAGAGGAGAGGAAGGTCTGGTCGTGTTCAACCAGGAGAATGTTACCATCTGTATCCTAGATGCGTCTATGATGCTTTTGCTGATTTTCAATTGCCAAAAATACTGAGGACTCCTTTGCAATCCCTTTGTCTGCAAATCAAAAGTTTAAACCTTGGTAGTATTTCTGGATTCTTATCCCGAGCTTTGCAGTCACCTGATTTGCTAGCGGTAATGCTAACTTCCCATATCCATTCTTATTTCAAAAATTGATGCAAAATTTACCTGCATAAGTTAAAGAACCGTTTATTTGTTTGTAGGTTCAAAATGCTATTGAATATCTCAAGCTAATTGGTGCGTTGGACGAGAACGAAAATCTAACCGTATTGGGTATGTTGGATTTCATCAGAGGTGGCATATTTCACCAATTTACTTATGTTTGGATCGCGGTTTAGGCTGTAATTTTATTTCAAATGGGCTAAATCAATTTTTTATAGCTAAGTGGCAATTGGTCTAATGGTTTGAACAAGTCGGACACATTGAAAGTCACCCAAACTTTACTTAACTTTCTAGTGCATACAATCTCCAGTCTCCTAGGACGTTTCTATTTATGATGCAGATTATTACTGTATTTATAATATTTTGTAATCATAATTAATACATTAACTATTAAAAATCAGTTTACAACTGATCAAAAATGGGTGTGGGTCAACCCAGCTTGACTCAGTTTGTTCACTTTCACCTTGTATTAAAAAATTACCGTCTCAACCCGAAACTGTTATGTGAGTACATTAACCACCCATCTTGTCACCTCCAGATTTTGTATTTTTATTTTTTTCCCCTAAACTAGAGTCGTTGCAGGTGGCTACTTGGCAATGCTTCCAATGGAGCCCAAACATGGAAAGATGCTTGTAATGGGTGCATTTTTAAATTGCTTGGACCCTATATTGACCATTGTGGCTGGTCTTAGTGTTAGGGATCCTTTCCTGGCACCTTCGGAAATAAAGCAGGTTAATTATGCTGTCCGTTTTATTACATAAGTAAATGTTTATTTCATAATATTACAATTCTTATGCCTTTTACAGTTGGCAGATGCTGCTAAAGCACAGTTTTCCCATGGATTTAGTGATCATCTTGCCCTTGTACGGGCATACAACGGTTGGAAAGTAGCTGAAAGAAAGCGAAGTGGTTATAAATACTGTTGGAAAAACTTTCTTTCTCCACAATCAATGAAAGCTATTGATTCTCTTCGAAGGGAATTTCAATCTGTGCTTAAAAGTATCCGTCTTATTGACAGCAATGCGAGCAATTACAACACTTATAGCTATGATGAAAATCTCGTCCGTGCAGTTATCTGTTCTGGATTGTATCCAGGAGTCTGCTCTGTTGTGGTAGTTATTCACTTATTTGCGTTTATTATATCAAAATATTCCATCTCCATTATTTATAACTTCTTTTTATCAGTCTTATCTTTATGTCTACTAACGTGCATGCATTTCCAGCACAAGGAGAACTCATTGTCACTAAAAACAATGGAGGACGGTCAGGTGTTTTTACATTCGGTAAGTTCACTATGTTGTATTTTCCTTCCAACTGTATTCTTATGTGATAAAAGATGTGCATCATCGACATATGTGATAAACTATATATGTTCTTTTCATACTCTATTTTCTTACTTCAGAAATCAGTTAATGCACGTGATTCTAAAGTACCATACCCATGGCTGGTCTTCGACAAAAAGCTCAAAGTTAACACTGTTTACCTTCAAGATTCAACAGCTGTATCTGATTCATTGCTGCTCTTATTTGGGGGAAGCATTTCAATAGGTGATGTTGTAAGTCTAATAGTCTTTATCCCCTTCCTTTAGGTCACATTACGGATATTGGCATATTGCTTAGCGTAGGCTGGGTTTGGCTGACGTGTACACCTTTTCTAGTCTGTTATTTTTAAATTTCATGGATAACGTGTTAGGTGTGATTGCTAAATATATTATTACAGCGATAATCTAACCTTCCCAAAAATGATTTAGTGTGTATTTTGCATTTGAATGCATTTTGGACAACTTTTGACACGCCATATACTCTTTATAAGCTGGTTCCTATGTTAAGCAGGAGGGACACATGAAAATGTTGGGAGGATACTTGGAGTTCTTCATGGAACCTGCAGTAGCAATAACGTATCAAACTATAAAGCAAGAGCTTGATGAGTTATTCCAGACTAAAGTATGTAAAACAGAATTCATACCATAGTTTGTGACCTTTATATGCAATACGCCTTTAAAGTGATAATCTTTTTTTCTTCTTTTTATGTCTCAGTTAATGAATCCAAAAATGAACCTACAATCCCACCACGAGCTTTTATCTGCCATACAGTTGCTGCTCTCAGGGGATCAATGCAGTGGCAGGTTTGTGTACAACCACCAGGTGATACATAGCGATTCAATACCTTCTATTGCATCACCACCGCCACCACTAGTTTATGCGACAGAAAGTGGACCAGGAGGTGACAATTCCAAAAGTCAACTCCAAACATTACTTGCTAGAGCAGGCTATAGTACACCAATCTACAGGACTAACTTGTCAAACAACCAGTTTATTGCCGTTTGTGAATTCAATAGCTTGCAAATCAAGAGCCGTCCTTGCAACAACAAGAAACAAGCTGAAAAAGATGCAGCTTCTAAGGCTTTGGATTGGCTTTTGGGTGGTAATGTTGTGACCCGTGAAACTATTGACATCATATCAATGGTTATGAAGAAGAGCAATAAGAACCAGAATTAAGGGGTTCCATGATTTAACTAAAACCTTTATTATTCGAGAGTTTTGGATGCCTAGAGAACACAGATAGATCATAGAAGCATGTGACATGTAATGTCGGTAAATGAAGTATTCAACGATTGGGCTGGAATTGGACTAGCTTTTGACCATTAACATGCAACATGTCTGGAATTGGACTAATTTTGACCATCTTTGGTGAGATCAGATTGCTTAAGATCAAGAACAGTAAAAATGAAGTAACAGCTGACAGGTAAGTTTCTTCTTTGGACTGAATTTTTGTATAGAGTTGGTAAATACAATATTAATTATAAATATATCTGTTACAATGTGAACTATAAAATAGGTACAAATGTACAATACATTTAATCTTGTACAATGAGATATCTATTCCACATTCCTGTTTGGAGTAGGAGTTGGACCAGCAATGAATGCAAATGGGGTCTAGTATCTGTGAGAAGCATCACATACTAACAAACGTACGGTGGGAAGAAACAAACAGAGTGTGATCCTTGTTATATAATCATTGATTTCAGGACAATTATATTCAGGCTAAATTAAATGTGGAGATGCTTTTGACCATTTGTCTATTGAACTCAAAATGAGGGCCACATGTACTATTTATTTACCTTTGTGGTCCTCACCTTTTCAATCAACAAAACATACACACTTTTATATAAAATATTTTCATTTTAAATATATGATAATATAATTTAATAGAATGTTTGATAATTGGTTTATTGCATTTTAATAATCCTAACTTTGACATATTGGCTAGCAAAAGTCTTAGCTAATGAAATGTTTAGTGACAATCTCACTTTTAACTTATTTTCCTTCGGCGGTCTCATATTAAATAAAAGTTAACAAAGTTAGTTTTTGCTGACATTGACTGTTGCGTGGCAAAAAAAGTCAAAACGCGGATTGCTTATGTGGATTGTTTATGTGGCAGTAAATGTCAGCAGAAAGTAAGTAGGGTTAACATTTAGAGGGTGTTTGGGATTGAGTTTGGAAATGCAAAAGTGCTTTTGGTCAAAAGTGCTTATTGGCTTATGACTTTTTTTAAAAAGGAATTTTAAAAAAAGTGTTTGGATTAGCTTTTGAGATGAGAAACGTCAAAAAGTGTTGTTTTTTAAGTGTTTCGCTTAACTTATTGTGAATATTGGTTGTACGTGTGGTATATTTGTAATTTTTTTCCAAAACCAAAAAGCCAAAAGTCAAAACAGAAAGTGCTTTTGGGTTACACAAGCAGCTTATTGATTTATTGGCTTTTTGGAAAAGCCAATAAGTCAATAAGTTGTTTTGAAACTCAATCCCAAACACCCTCTTAGTTAGTATGAGACGCTAGGGAAAATAGGTTAAAAGTTGAAACTTGCAATAAACATGTCTTTAGTTGGGATTGCTGTTGCCAATATGTCAAAGTTGAGGTTATTAAAATCCAACAATTGATAATTTAACCGATTAAACCGTTTTTATCTTTATTTGATATCCTCATTAAAAAAATATATATATGATATATAGTTTAATATTTGGTCAATCATATTATGTGGTCATCCATGCCAATAACAATCTTGAGCTGGGGCTTATCAGATCATAGGCAGTTAGGCACATAACGGTTGGCAGATCTTGGGCCCGCCCCACCCTATTTCTATAATCAGTGTTGGGCCACAATTGAGTTGGACTATTTGCTGATGAGTCAATAATCATAAGGTGTTACTTTCATGTGACATTTTAATATATTGCAACTCTTTAGATTTTTTTTTTTTGAACGGCCAACGGTACCACACTACCACCCATAACGAAACCCCGCACCCTTCAGGTCTGGTCCCCAGGCCCCTCCTAAGGTCCAGCCTCTCATTTCAGACGTTACATTCATATTATACTCTTAGGGGCTGTTTGATAGCCTCTGAATGGTCATTAAGAGGCTACATCTGAATGACTCATAGTCTCTTAATGGTTAAAATGTAATCTTAAGTATGAATGGTTAAGATGTAACATCTTAATGGTTGCCTCTTAACCATTCAGACTTAAGGTTACCTCTTAACCATTCAGAGGTTATGAACAATTAAGAGGTAGCCTCTGAATGGTCATTAAGAGGCTACCAAACAGCCCCTTAATAAAGGTAAAAGCATATAACACCAAAATATCAAATAATATAATCGAAGATATAATTATGCATGGTCCGAGGTAAGCTCGAATTAAGTTAGCGCCATGAATCGAAGTTGAGTATCTTAAGGACTAACAAAGTAACGAATGTTCATACATATTATTCATTTATTTGTGCCTTTGTAGGTGATAGTGTGCACAATCTTAGAAAAAACATTTGATGACCCAACCAACTTGTCATCATAGTGGATAAGTTTGAACACGGTTTGGAGAGTAGACGATGAAGGTTAAGTAAAGTGCGTAAGATTTGTTAACATACACTTGAAACACTATATGCCATCTTGTATATGTAGTGATGCCCTGTAACTTTCTTTACATTTACTGTTCAGAACTTGTTGAGTTGATTCAAAAAATTTTAAGTATATGGGTAAAATTTTAAAAATTAACCTATTTTGGAGTTGAAGAAAGTAGAATTGGGATTGTTTAAACCGTTCGAGACAACAAAAAAGTTATGGGAAATAGACGCAAAGAATATTAAAAATCTCAAAACTAAAGTACATATCCAAATGGTATCTAGAGGTATGTGATAATCCCAAGTATTTTCATATTAAAAAATAAAATAAAACTAGCTTTATGAGTATCACTATTTCATACCTTAGGGCACAAGGGGTGTTCCTAATTTTTTTTTCACTGATTTTAACCAATTATGCACTGCCACATCACTTCACTGATTTACTTCACTAAGACTTTCTTTACTGCATCCGTAATTTGCCGCCCGAAGCTGATGTGGATGTGTCCAAGATTTCAGGCCCATTAATGTCCTCCTAAGTTAATGTGATATCCTTCTGCAAGGGCTACAAATTTGGGTTATTGTGCCCATTTAAATTATTTATTTAATCATTAATGATTTAAATACATTATATAGTTGGAGGATATGTAAAGATGGGTGATGATATGGAAAATGTAAGGATATATAAAGATGTTTGTACGGTTGGAGGTAAAAGTGAGGTTTTTAAGGATTTGTAAGGATATGATGTGGCAGTTGACTAGGCAACTAAGGGCGCCTAAGGGCACCCTTAGCATTAGAGATAGTCTAAACACCTTTTTGTGGGCAGCACTCCACTGATTCTTTTATTTATTTTTATAATTTCATTAAACCTTTTATTATTATTATTATTATTATTATTATTATTATTATTTCACACGGTTTAAAGGTTAAAATTAATTACCAAAACTATTTCAACCGTCCCACAACCTCACGGTTAGAATTCAGTATGGAAACCGTTCAATCGAATTCAATGGCATTGATACCGTTCCACCAAACCGTTTGAAGTTTTTATATATAAACATAGCACACCGTGGGGTTGAAACACACTTTTACCACCGTAGATACAAAGAAACACACACGAAGATGACTCGTTGGACCCCCGAAGAAGAGATTGCATTGGTAATATGCTACCAAGACGCCTCGAACGACCCGACACTTCAACAACGTCGTTTGCAGGGTTTTTGGGAACGTGTACTGGCCGATTTCAACCGCCACGTTGGCATCAATGACCGGACAACCGTCAGCCTGCAACGGAAGTAGACCGATCTCACCAATAAGTGTGATCGGTGGACCAGCATGTACCAGAACACGTTGAGGGAGGAGCCAGGCATTGACCCGGAGTTGGCTATCGAGCTCACGCATGTGGACTATGCGGCTCGATATGACAACAACTTTGACCATGTCGAGGCATGGCAACTGTTGCGCCAACCCTAGGTTTTTTTATTTCTTTTAATGTATTTTATTTTTAGTTTTTTATGTTTAATAGTTATGAATTTTAGTTTTTTATGTTTATTTTTCTTTAATGTTCCTATTATTTAAGTAAATTTTAAACAAACGGTTAAAATAAGGTAAAGATATTTATAAAACAAACGGTGAAAATAATAATAAAAAAACAAACGGTAAATACACAAAAAAAGTATATATAAAAGTCAAAAATAAAAGAAAACAACGGTACCAGCCCGTTAGATAGAACCAGCAAAACGGTCCACGGAACCACTACCAGCGTGGGTGGCGACGGTGTTACCGTGCTGGTAGTTGATACCCGTGAACAATTCGGATGGCGCCTCGTCCCCCTTACTAACGTGAACCTTCGTATGGCTCCTTGGAGCAATCATGCTGGTTTGGACATACCTTCACATCAGGTTCGTACATATATCTTACTTGGTGCACTTATAGGTTTCAATCATGTCAGGTTGACAAGTTGTATTGTTTAACTTAGACCCATATTTTTTATTCATGTAAAAACATCAACAATAAGTCATACACACCTAAAATCGTGTAACCTGTATATAGCAACCCTAAACGTGTCAAATGAGTTAGTGAGTAACAATGAAGTTGTAAACGTGTTACTTAGGTTGAAAGTTATAAAAACAGGTTAAACGAGTTAGTGGGTCAACATGCATGTTTAGTTAAATAGGTTGGCGGCTCACCCATGGATTAAATGAGTTTAGATGATGACTAAAATTTCAACACCTTTATGGGGGGGGGGGGGGGGGGGTTTGTCTACTTGTCTCCTAGTATTTTTTTTCCTTTCATTAATTTTAACCAATCCTGTATTGTCACATTATTTTACTAAAACACTTTTTTGGATGCAGCACTCCGCTGATTTTTTTTTTATTTTCATTCAAATATCTAAACTTTTTTTTAATTTCACACGGTTTAAAGGTTAATATTAATTGACTCACACTATTACAACCGTCCCACCATCAAACGGTCAGTAAAATTCAATTTTAAATCTTGGAAACCGTCAATTGAATTGAATACATTGAAACCGTTCCACCAAACTGTCACTAAATTGAATAACTTTGAACCGTTCCAAACTTTGTATATAAACACAACAAAACATGGGGTTAAAACTCACATTTACCACAATATAAACAAACAAACACCCACAAAGATGACTCGCTAGACCAAGGAAGAAGAGATGGCGTTGGTGGTGTGCTACAAAGACGCCACAAACGACCCGGTTCTACAACAACGTTTGAGGGCCTCGGGCTCGGGCTCCCACCCGGAGGGGTTTTGGGACCGCGTGTTGGCCGACTTCAACTACCACGTCGGCACCAACGACCGGACCATCGAGAGCCTGCAACGGAAGTGGACCGATCTCAACATAAATTGTGATCGGCGGACCACCCTGTACGATCGCACGTTGAGGGAGGATCCAGACTTCGACCAGGAGTTGGCTATCGAATATAATCACCGCTAGATTATATACCGGAAGCTTTTTGAGATAGATAAATCTAATATAATCTAAGGGGCTGTGTGGTAAGCCTCTTAATGAGGCTCTGAACCATTCAGCACTGAATGATTCAGCATTCAACGCGTTTGTTTTAGCTTCTGAATGGAATGGTTAAGGCTGAACCATTAAGACTTGGGATGTTGCTCAACCATTAAGCACTAAATCATTAAACACTGAACTAGGTTGAACCTTAATGAGGCTTTCCTACCAATATGGGACAAAAAAACTAACCATTAAGATGTCAAACTTAATGATTCACCACTTAACCATTCAGACCTCTTAACCATTCAGACCTCTTAATAATTCAGCACTTAATCAACCAGACAACCCCTAACTAGATTATACTCCGGGAACGTCCCGGGGTTGAGAAATCTAGTATGACACATCAATTTTACATATGAAATAGACTGATGCGCTTTACAGTTACATGTAGGAAAGCTTCAGATAGCACCTAACATAACACAATTAACAATGTATCTCCAATGTTAACACCTAACCTTAAACAATGTATAATTCTAATGTTAACATCTAACCTAAAACAATGTATAACTCTAATATTAATACCTAACCTAAAATAATGTACAACTCCAATGCTAACACCTAACCTAAAATAATGTATAACTCCAATGTAACTCTAATATTAACACCTATCCTAAAGGCCAAAAAAAATGTACAACTCTAACAAACTAATATTGATACCTAATCTAAAACAATGTATATGTTTAGGTGTTAGCATTGGAGTTGTACATTGTTTTAGGTTAGGTATTAATATTAGAGTTATGCATTGTTTAAGGTTAGACGTTAACATTGAAAATACATTGTTAATTGTTTTAGTTAGGTGTTACCCGAAGCTTTCCTGCCTGTAATTGTAAAGCGCACCAGTGTATTTTATATATAAAATTGATGTGTCATATTAGATTTCTCAACCCGAAACGCTCCCAAAGTATAATCTAGTTTTATATATAATAAAGTTAATAAATGGGGAGAATCAAATCAAAGTATGGAACAAGGAGGAATGGAAGAAAGAGAAAATAGGAAGTCTCAAATTAACAAAAACAATGTGGGATTCAAAATATACAATGGCCAAACGGGAGATAAGATTCTTGGTGGAAGATGACAGCTCTTAAATTTAACAAAATAACATTATAAAATATAAAATAAAATAAAAACATGTCAGAATCACTGCAGTGTGTGATGTTTATAGGTCGTGTAAGGTTGACCTAATTTTTTAGTTGACCGGATTGGACCACCCTCTTATGCTATTCCATTTTATTTAATAGTTTTGGATCGGGAAAATTGTATAATATCTATCATTTTAACTATGGGTAGAGCAAAATTAACCGTCATAACCAATAACCGAACCATAACTGATATAACCGAACCAATTTTAACCGATAACAAATGGTTATGAAATTTCTTTAACCGACCGAGCGGTTATGGTCATGGTTATGAAACTTTGGTTAACCGCTATAACCAAAACCGAACCGAACTTCTAGTTTTAAGTCTATGTAATAGGTTTATATTTTACACTAATCATGTAGAAGTTTTCTACTAAGATAAAAGTATGCTAGTAATAAAATGATCTTGATGTAAATGACCTTTATTTTAACAATGAATTAAACTTAGGCTTAGGTAAGCTTTTTTTAGTCTAGAAATATCTTATTAACAAGGATTCCATATTGGTAGTTTAACAAAAAAATATAATGTTGTTAGTCTTATAAAAAAAAAAGCTTAAGCTAAGTCCACTATCATAGATTCCATTTTTTATTTTGTAAACCCACGCGATTTTAATTTTTGAACTTTTGTCGAAAATTTGTTTTAGTTGAAGTTTGTGGTTAATAACCGAAATAACCATAACCCAACCATAACCGAATTCATAACCGATTAACCATAACCGAAGTTTGGTTATGGTTATGGTTATGGAAATCCCATAACCGAAATAGCGGTTATGGTTATGGTTAATGGTAAAAACCGAACCAAACCGACCCATACACACCCCTAATTTTAACTATTACATTGTAGCCTTGGTAAGATAAGAAAATTGTATAACATCATTTTTTCAGCATGTCATTACAATACCAAACAAATACGAGACAGCTCTACCTTTTCTACTTTTGATCTTTCCGTGATCCATCTCCTACTTCCATTTTCTATCATACAATTTCAATATATTCGAGTAATGGGTCAAAATCTCTTTTTTGAACGTTGGTTGCTAGAATCCTATCAGCAACTAAGAGCATCCACAATTACAATAAAAAAAGAGGAAAAAAGTTGGGAGTGGTTGAAAACGTTGGGTTTGTCCGGTCCAATGACGTTTGAGGTGGGGCCGGCATGTGTACTTTAATATTAAATAAAAAATGTTTTTTTTTTGTGTAGGTATAAATTAAATAAAAGGAAAGGTATGTGATGAGATGGAGGTTTGGAGTTGGAGGAAAAAAGTTGGGTTTGGTTTGGAATTATTTGAAATGACGTGACATGGTGACGTACGGTTGGGAGTGGTTTGTTTAACTAGCATTGTGGGTGCTCTAAGACTAGAGGGAGTGGAGGGGGGGGGGGGGGGGAGGGGGGTGAAGCGCCATGTGGCACTTGTGGGGTCCATGTGGGGGGGGGGGGGGGGAATTGTGGGGAGTGGAAGGGGGGGGAAGAGGGGGGGGGGGGGAGTGACATGTGGCATTTGTTTTTTTTTTTTTTATAAAAAACTTTAATATATTAATAAATATAATAATAATATATTATTAATAATTTAATCCGAAAATTTATTAACTTAATAAAATAATAATAAAAAAATAATTAATATTAAAAAATAATATTTATTAAAAAAAATAATTATATTCAAATTTTGAATTTCAAACGGTTACTGTTCCAAACCGTTTGAATTTCAAATTTTCCCCCCCCAAACGTTTAAATTTCAAATTTTGAAATTAAGACGTTTTCCCCCCCAAACGGTCATATTTCTCACCCTATAAATACAACACTTTCTCCCAATTCTCAGTCACACCTTTTTCTCATCCTCAAATCCTCAACACAATGAATAACATGGGCGGTTTTCAACCATAGTGGAGAAAATTATGATTAAATAAGTAATTTAGGAATTATGTAATGTTTAAATAAGTAATTTAGGATGTGTGTTTTTGTAATATTAGTTGTAATCTGTGTTAAATTTTAAATATTATGTAATTTGTGTTTTAAATATTATGTGATTGTATGTTTTTAGGATTGTGTTTTTTTTTAATCTAAAAGGTTCATTATTAATATTTTAGTTGGTTAAAAAAAATAAAAAATTTTTAATGATATTCCAATAGCTATTTATATTTAAAAGTATTTTTTTAATACAAAAGGCCCAACCAATGAAAACCCTCCACCTCACCCCTCCTCTCCCCCCCCTCCCCCCCCCCCCCCCCCCCCCCCCGCCCCGGCAAATCCCTACCGCCCACCCTCCCCGCCCCTCCTTTCCCGCCCCTAGGGGCCGGTGTTCCCGCCCGGGAATCCTTTCCCCCCTCCTCTCCCGCCCCACTCCCTCTAGGCTAACAAACCGAATCAAAAGCTAACTAGAAATAAATAGATTAAATACCAAGGTTGCAGAAGGCGCTAGGCGCTAGGCGGGCGGTGAGGTCTAGCCTAGGGACTAGTCGGGACTAGGCGAAATTAGGCGGAATTAGGCGTTTTGGTATTTTTATACGTATTTTATATATATACACACAAATTTAGGTGTTTTTTGAAAATATGTTAAGATATATACACACAAGGTTTAAAAGATTAAAGTTTGAGGGGGTTAAATGTTAAAATAAACAAACTAATTTTATTAAAAGTACAAGTTTTGGTTATAAATGTAAAGCAGTGAAATATGGAGGGGTTACATGGTAAAATAGCTAAAGTTGAATAACCCTAAAAGCATAAAAACTAGAAAAAGTCACTTTTCTTCTTCTTCCTTAAAGAAGCAGCAGCCAGCAGCCAACAGCCCCACTTCCGGCAGGTTTTCCGACAGCCTCCGCCCAGCACCGCCCAACACCGCCCAGCCTCCGCCCAACTCCGATTAAGCCACAAAACGCCTAATTCATCGCCTAGGTCTAAATTCCTATAAAATTTCTAGCCTAGCGCCTAGGCCGCCGCCTAGGCCGCCTTCTGCAACCTTGTTAAATACCATTTTATGTCACAAATTCTCATCTAAAGAATCTCATTCTAAGAAATATTATTGTAACTTTTTAGGTGGAGCAAAATGCCAAAACAAACTATTTTTACTTATACTACATCTTGGAGTTGTTATGTGAACATATTTGGTTTGTGGATGAACTTAGAAAAATCATAGCTCATGCGGGAGGCCATGATGTAGAAGATAACATAAAAGAAATCAATAAAACGTTGAAAGGTCGGATTCCATAATGACAACATGTTTGTTTGTATGTTGGATTGTGGATGAAATCCGCTCTTAAGGGAGGCTTAATCCATATAAAGATGCATGGAATTAACAAGATGTTTTAGTTCATGAGTTGTAACATGTCGGCCACATTTGGCAGACACGCGAGCAGATCTCAACTATTAAGCGATTGTCATACGAGAGCATGGATATGTATGATCAACTATTAAGGTGTGGATTAATCGAAATATGGTAGGACATGTTTCCCTATTGTCATATCGAGCCTAAAGCAAGCAATTGATATGTTCAATCACCTTTGGTCCATAAAGCTATTGGTTCACTCTTTATATGTTTAGTTGGTTTCCAATTTTTTTTTTCACATGTATGGTGGGCATCTCATTAGATATCAACCACTTATTCCAAATACAAGAATAGCATAAACCAAGCTCTATGGTCGGTATCTCATCCTGCCACAAGAAACAAAACATAGTTAGCTTCATGTATAGACAGTCAAGGAATTCGTTAACTAAAGTGTGAAGTTATTTTTTCTTTGTATATAGGTCTTCAAATGATCACTTTCTATCTTGTTGTGGAACTAATGTTTCTAGGTTGTTTTCTTTATAAACAAATCCAAACCGTAAACAACCCATATATGAAAAATAGGCATATTGAAGCTAAAAATAACTAAAACTATAATAATTATCAAGTTTTAGTCCAACACTTGTAGCCCAGTTGGTTGAGGGCCTAAGTTTTCTATAGGAGGCTTGAGTTCAATTCCCACTAGTTGCATTTGGAGGACATTATTGAAAAATGAGGGATGGCTCCTACCTATGGTCAGGAGTTCGAGTCCTGATCTCGCCCGGGTTTTACCGGTTCTCCACAACGGGTCTTCGGACGGGTGGGGGATCGGGTTTTCCCCGGTTCGGAAACCTCGTGGGCAAGCCTGGCTACCCTGGCCAGCCCCTTGCATAGTCCTGGGGGGGGGGGGGGGGGGGGTTCTTGGGTTCGCCAGTTTACGGGTCCCATGGGTAGTCGGGCAGAAACGTTTCGTTGGCCGTTAAAAAAAAATTATCAAGTTTGATTTCAAGACTTATAAACTAGTTTTTATAGTTTGAACGTCAATTTTAGTTAAATTCAACACAAATTTATCCTTGTTTATATTTTATATATACCACCATGTAACAAGGTAAGTCCCCTAATCTATTACCTAATAACATTTGTACTTTTGTAGTCTAATAAATACCAAAGTACCAAACAAATTGAAATAGTTCGCAAACCTTAAAAACATATATTAAACCAACATAGAAAGCATGCATGGATAACTCTTAACTAATTTGACAAACCTTAGAACCATATATTAAACCAATAAGGTGTAGCTAAAGTGAGATTGAACAGGAAGTAAAGATTTAAGCTAAAAACCACAAATCTTAAGTTCGAATCCAACTCCAACCAGATTTTACTGCAGTGAGTCTTTAGGCAACGGATTTTCTCCAAAACTAGATATGATAGGCTTTGGCTACTCAACAATGTATACAATTACAAACATATAGAGTCATCTTTTACCAAACTTTTATTCATTGGTCGTTAAAAAAGTAAACAAATTTGACGTAGCCACTTTTTTTAAAACAATAATATTCTAAAAACAAAAATAGTTTACAAACATTTGTGCGCCAATGAGGTAGTGGTGGAGTGGTTGGGGAAAGACTTGGGGTTCCTTGTGACCCAAATTCGATTCTCACTCTCCTCATTATTTTCTACAGCATCCGGGCAATGATGGTGACAAACGCACCGAGGAGCGTTCGATCCTGAGCCGCACCCCGGTTTTCACCTGGCCGTTACTCCAGCAAGGAAACTCGTGTGAAGACAGTACGGTTTCCGAGGGAACGTCGTAACTAAGTCCGATACACCAACACGGACCCGATTAAGACAACGTAGTCTGAAGCAGACCTTGGCCGGGGCTGTCATGACTCACTCATATCAAAGGGTCACCGTTAAAAAGAAAATAACATTTGTGCGTCTCTTTGACCGTTCGTACTTGTTCTCTCTGACGCAGCAATACATATACATACAAATCCTTCACATACACACACACACACATATTCATCAAGAATCTTTCTACACACTACACATAAACACACACTCACACACTTATTGATTTATACAAAATTCTTGAAATCTCTACTCTTTTTCTTCCCAGATCAGACTCATACGGATCCCTGTTCCTCTTCAAATCAAATCTTACTTATAGGTCTCTTTTTCTTTATTCTTATGTATATGTTTTCCGTTATCTTTCTGTACCTCTTTCATGCACCTATTTCTTTATTATAGTTGCCTTTTTTATTATTTATCTGATATGGGTTTCAGTTATTTGATGCTGAATTCAAATGGGGTTTATGGGTTTTGTTTACAGTTTATATATTTTGTATATTTGATTAATGTATGATTGTAACATTGTGTTATTGTGTTATTATGTTGATTGGCATTCTTGTTTAAAAAGATTAATGATTTGTATAAAGTTATGTCAACTTGGAAATGTGGTTAATGATTATTAATGATTAAAGTTTGCTAATTGATTATATGGGTATGGTTTTTTTTAATGATTAATGTAGAAATAAGGATGGGAATGGGATTTTTAAAACTTATGGAATAATAATAATAATAATATAATTTAAATGTTATTTG
The DNA here is from genome assembly GCA_032199755.1 of Ambrosia artemisiifolia. NCBI lineage: Eukaryota > Viridiplantae > Streptophyta > Magnoliopsida > Asterales > Asteraceae > Ambrosia > Ambrosia artemisiifolia. The sequence continues at coordinate 42,655,788 of CM063516.1, read as the reverse complement.
AATTATTTGTAAACAAATAATGCTTAGTTTTGCTATTCAGAAATGGTTAGCAGCGTAGCTTGTTGCCCGTTTGCCTTCTGTTTCGATGTCGTTTCCTTATAAACAAATTGGTTGCAATGGAATTAATTTTTAAATTTTTATCTGTTAGGGTTTATAAGGTTCTGATTTATTGGATTACATGTGTGTATGATTGAATTACTTGCAGTGATTTACTCAAGTTATATATTGATAGTACACACTACTTTTATGGAGTCTAATGGTCATAAGAGAGGAAGGAGAAAAGATTATGTGGCTCTTCAAAGTCAACTGAGTGCTTTAACTTGTGATGATGAACTGGACCCGTGGACCGCCTGGGCTTATAAACCTCGAACCATTACATTGCTATTTATTGGCTCATGCCTTTTGATGTATGTTGCTCATAATTGGTATCTTTTATGTCCTAGTTATTTTCAATTCATTACTAATACTAATTAAACCTGCTTTTTAGTTGGGCAAGTGGAGCTCTTGACCCCGAAAGCAATTCATCAGATGATATTGTTACATCTGTCAAAAGGTGAATGCTTGTTTGACATGATTTTTATCTGTAAAGCAACTAACGTTCAAATGTTCGTTTCAAAATGAAGGGGGATATGGGCAATGATCGCGGTTTTTCTGACTTACTGCTTGCTTCAAGCTCCTTCGACGTAATTTACACATTTTCACTAAATTCGTAGAACTTAAAGATTGTTAGGAACCTAGAAGGATTAACGACATTGATGTGTATGTTCTTGTAGGCTACTAATTAGGCCACATCCTGCCATATGGCGCCTAGTTCATGGCATGGCTGTTATTTACCTCGTTTCTTTGACATTTATACTTTTTCAGGTTAGTAGTTTTGTGTTTTTTTCATTTTTTAGCACCGTACAAAATCATTTAAATTCTTTTTTCAGAACCGTGATGATGCTAGGCAGTTTATGAAGTATCTCCATCCTGATCTTGGTGTTGGTAACTTATTGCACTACTTTTCTTTATCGAAAAGTTTTCATGTCGGTATTTTACATATTTAAAGAACAGCCTCACATTTATAAAATTCAAATATCAAGTAAAAAAGTTTACAAACTTTATAAACGGGAGTGCTGGAGTGGTAGTTATGTTAATTTACGCAGTGGCGAAGCTTGACCCGAAACTTCGGGGGGTCGGAAACCATTAGTTTCGGGGGGTCGAAACCGTATATACCAAAAAATTTCCATACGAATACTATATAATCAGAACTTCTGAGCGAAAATCCGGGGGGGGGGGGGGGGGGGGGAGGTTGGCCGCCCCTTAAGAGCTGCGCCACTGAATTTACGTAATGTCATGATTTATCTATGTGATGTCTTTGTAGAACTTCCTGAAAGATCATATGGGGCTGATTGTCGAATATATGTACCCGAGAATCCTACTAACAGGTTTATAAATGTTTATGTATGATTTCTTCTTTCACAATCTTTAAACTTTCTATTCCTTACGTTTTTTCCCCCTCACTTTTCCTTGTTTTCTTGTATAATTTTTGTCGTTTGCAGTCTGCTTATTATGTTTTGTTATTCAGGAGACACTTTTTGATGAGTTTGTCTTGGCTCATTTGTTTGGGTGGTGGGGAAAGGCAATAATGATTCGCAATCAACCCCTTTTGTGGGTATTATCTATTGGATTTGAATTGATGGAGGTCAGATTCGACTTTTCCAGCTTCTTGTTTTAACTTTATTTGCTCTGAATTAGAGGTGACAAAATTTGCCGGGTCAGGCTGTTTTCGGCAACTTACAAAACATGTTCCGTTGAAACTGGTCAACTTTTAGTTTAAGTCGAAAACATAATATTAAAATAATAATCTAAATCTTTCAGCATTCACTTCTCTTTTAACTTATTTCTGAATTGATCCATTTGACCCGTTTGAGATAACACGCAACCCAAATCGAGCAGTTCATAAGTAAATGGGTTGAAATCGCCACCTCTACACTAAATATCTCAAAGCCTAATGTTTTATCTTCCTTTTTCAGCTTACTTTTCGCCATATGTTACCAAATTTCAACGAGTGTTGGTGGGACAGCATCGTTCTTGATATATTAATCTGCAATTGGTTGGGTGAGGAATTTGTAAAATCTGAATGCTACTTTATTCCTAGAAAAAATAATAACTTTTTTTACCATAATTCATTTAGGTAACATATTATTCATGACGATAACCATTTATTTATTTTACTTTGCAGGTATCTGGGCAGGAATGCATACTGTACGTTATTTTGACGGTAAAACGTATGAGTGGGTTGGAATTAGCCGCCAGCCAAACATTTTGGGCAAAGTACGTCTCCATTTGTGTATCTTCTGCTCTGTATGTCTTAAACTATTTACAATGTTTGACCTCACACGTAATTTGCTAGTATCATTCGACTATATAAGGAATTTAGGATTAAAATTTGCATTTCTTTTTACCTTGACTTTTGAGGTCAAAGTCAAACTTATTACATTCTCTGAACCAGATAAAACGAACATTGTGCCAATTTACTCCTGCACATTGGGACAAAGATGAATGGCACCCGTTTCTTGGTCCATGGCGGTTTATCCAAGTTCTTACCCTTTGCATTGTGTTCTTAACTGTTGAACTCAATACATTTTTCCTCAAATTTTGCCTTTGGATTCCTCCGAGAAACCCTATCATTGTTTATCGATTAGTACTTTGGTGGCTTATTGCAATACCTACAGTTCGGGAGTACAATTCTTACCTACAAGACCAGTAAGCTTTGTTTTTTTTTCCTCATGTTTACTTGTATATGACTCTTTGTTGCAAAAATGCAAAAATATTGCTTCTCTTCTTACTTTTGATTATAATGTTTCAGAAAACCCGTAAAAAAGGTTGGAACTTTTTGTTGGCTTTCTCTCGCAATCTGCATCATCGAACTCCTCATTTGCATCAAATTTGGGCACGGTAAGTTTTAGTTGTTGTGGTCAAACATTTTTGTCAATCTTTTTATATATAATTCGAAGAGGAATCGATTTTGGCTTGACCACAAATTATTTAATTTGACTCAAAAAGTCAAAACCGCTTTATAATATCTAAACCATTATCATATTCTAAATCAAGATTTTGTTTCTTAGGTTTATTTCCAACTCCAATGCCTAGATGGCTTGTGATTTTTTGGTCATCTGTTGGTGTCGGCCTTCTCGGGTTTTTGGTGTTGTGGACATGGCAAGTTCAAAGATTTTTAAGCAAAAAGCAGCTTTGACTTTTTCCGCGAGTCAATCAACTGCTCAGAGGATTTATAATTTCGTCGTTCGCCTCCAGCTTTTTGTGGGGTTGTGAGCGAGAAACGAATCAAATTTTAATGGCCAGAGTTCTTTGAATATTGCTGTAAATTTTATTCATTTTAAACTGTAAATTTCTTATTATTTCAGCTTAGATTTACTTCAAGATTAGAGAATTATGATTATTTACTTAGTTTTGATTATAGGAAAGGTTCCTGATTTTTTTTTTCTTTTCTTTTTTTATATATCTTTCGGAAAATAGTTATTAAGTAACATGAAAGTGTCCATATGCAAAGTTGTTTCCATCGACCCTTGGAATAATAAGTTAGACTATATGTCATGTAGATACAAACATGATCATCATACTTGACATTTCCACCAATTAGGGGTGTTTAGATTGGCGTTATGAGATTTATGGTTTGGTTATTATGATTTAATTTATACAAAACAAATTTTAGGCAAGAAATAGTAAGAACTGCATAAATATTTATACACATCATCATCATTCTCAGTGAATTCCATCAATAGTAATATTAAGATGGGTCTGAGGAGAGGAAGATATAGATAACTATATCTCTACCCGGTAGAAATAGAGAAATTGCCATTAGTGAGACTCCTGGCTCAATAATAGTTTTGCATCAAGCCTTGGACATAAGGTAGATTGGCTCAATAATAGTTTTGCATCAAGCCTTAGACATAAAGCAGATACCACTCCGAAATTCGGACATAGGTCGATTGGTGCATGTATCTCCTGGTCTTTCGGCTATTAACGCCACCACATGTTACATTATTACCCGACCGCTACTTTTAACGTTATACACACCGACATATAAATGAGGAAAAGTGCATTTTGTGTTACATAACCTCCTTATATGTCATATTTAAAGGAAGGCTAACATATTTTTATATGTTTCTCACAGTTTTGTAAGATATTTTCTTTTCTTCAACTATACACCACTTATGACATGTTTATTAGGTTGCAAGACGCAATGCATCCATCTTTCTCATCCCACCCATCTAACAACTCTCTCTACTCCACATCGGACTTTTTTTTTCATCCCATGCTTCCCAGAGTATCTATCTTTTTCATCTCATCTCTCGCACAACCAATCTTTGATCTTTAGATAATTAATTAACCCATCCTATATCTATTGCATTTAGCTCGCACAACTCGTGGCATGTTTGGTGAACTACTCACCTCCTTTCCCGAAAAATACGTGGTAACGAAATACTGGTGTTGCAATCAGTAATCTTCCTACACCGTGTGTTCTTAGGGTTTCAAACATTAGTTACATATGTACATGTATTTATTACATGTTTATTACAACTGATTATGATTATTTAAAATTTCACAATCATTTCAATTATGTTCATTTGTTTTAAAATACATGAATAAAACCACCAAGAATGCAAAATTAAATCTATTTAGCCACAATATGGATAGTGATTATTCCTTTTCTTCCAAGTTGTTTTTCCTCTAACAATTTCTTGACATGTAGACTCCTCTTTAACTTGAAGAACGTGTGTAAACCTAATGCATTGGTTCATCAAGCAATTCAAGAAACCGGCTCGGATAGGACACCTACTCATATAGTTTACATCTTCAATGATCCCGACCTGTTCAGGCTCACAAAGAGATTCAACTACATCTGAACTCCCACATTCTCTTCGGTATTCCAATATGATGTTTGATAGCTGATAATTCTCCAAGCATTCATCAGGAATCGCCTAAACCATAAAAGAACACGATCTTCACCACACGTTTTTGCTATGTTTTAAAATTTTGATAAAAAATGTATTATGTTACCTCAAGCATCCAACCAACGTACTTCACATTGTTTACATGGTGGTTCATATCCAAATCGCTCCTCTTTGGCTACAAACAACGAGTTGTACGATGAATTAGGGGTCTTCATAGTTTGATTCAGATGGTTGTGATACAAATTCTAGTCCAAATGTTGACTACAATTTCAGAAAACGTTAAACCAAACTTGCTGGGTTGGATGGACTGCGTTATGGCAGTCTAGTTTTGCGGTTTGAACCAAAAAAAAAAAAAAAATCAAAGTCGTTAGTTTGTATTAAATAGATTAAAAAAATAAAGATAGTGACTATAATACATGATTTATATTCTAAGAAAAGGTTTAATGGCTAGTTCAAACTTCCAAAACATTGTCTCAAACTGACCAACTTGCTTCGTTTAGAACGGTTTATAAGCGTGGATTACTACATCATGTTTAAGGGATCATGAAATGAAGTGAAATAATTGTTTAATTAATTACCTGTAATCCTGAATTAATGTATTTTGCATTATCATCCAACTTGTCTATTTTTTCAAGGGATTCTTCTTTAATGGCTTGCTTATTAATAAACCATGGTGAGATTTCAGCTCTAACTTCATCTGGCATCTTCGATAGTCGTCGTGTTTTCTGGTTCATCATAACCCATGTGCTGCATACGTTACCAAATTTCTATAAGTTCCATTTTATTTCTTGTACACATGTATTTTTTTTTTTTTTTGGTAATATATTTATATTATCATTTATTAATTCATTTACAGACAAAATAAGTAGTGGAAATAAACGACATTGTAACATAAAAAATTAGTCTTTGAAACTGATGTAAAAATACTATATTGTTTTGAAATCATTTTAGTTTAATATTTTGCTAAATTAATACCTTGTTGCTCTAGCGAATACAATGCCAGTGGTATGGCTTCTGATCTCCCAATCTCGTCGCATTCCGTTTTTTCCTGAAGCTCCAACCCACGTATCGATTTCTAGTATCTCTCCCCTACGATAAACCGATTAGTCCAATTATTTATCAATTGAGAACTTTTTAATCGAAGATTACAGGTCCAACTCATATTTTATAAAAAAGTCAAATTCAAGATAAAAATCCAACAAATTCTGGCGATGGAACCAAAATTTGTTTACCGCGGGTATCATAAGACTTTTGTTTTCTACTTACTACAAGTCTACAACTAAAGAGTCCAAATCATACTTTTTCTGGAAAAAAGTAATATTTTAAATGTAAAAATCCAATAAATTTTGGTAGTGGCGGAACCATAATTTCTTTAACAGGGGTCATCATAAGACCCTTTTCTCTACTGGCTATAGCTAGAGAGTCAAAATCACATTTTTCTAAAAAAAATTCATATTTTATATACAAAATCCAACAAATTCTCATGAACCGGGGTCCAGGGTCATCAGACTCTGTATTCCCTCTTGCTCTGCCCCGAAACACTAGTGACGGTAACAAAAACTTACCAGATGGGATACTGATCAACTTGAACTTGCATTCTCGAAACGACCCATATAAGATTGTTCTTCATCATACCATGAGTCGCCCCGAATCCATCTCCTAGAAGCCCGGACATCCACACGTGATTCAAAGCGGTTTCCTACACGTGTGTTTAATTTTGTCTTTACAAATTTAGTTTCAAAACCATTAGTTACCAATGTTGTTAGAAATGAACACAATTAACTAAGTTGAACCTGTAGAAGGTTAAGAACACTTTGAAGTGTCACAGCCTTATCTGGCCCAACTTCATATGACCGAACAACAACTGTCTGTCGATACCCAACACCATCCAAGATAATGATACCTTGTCGAAAAGGGTCCACAAATTGTTTTTGAGTCGGGATCATTGTTCGCTCCACAACCGCCCTCTTTCCATTCACACCAGCAGCCACATTGGCCGCATAAATAGCGGTCCGGCCCATCTTCAAGCTGTTGGAAGCTCCAAAGATCTTGTAGCCCCAAGTCATCGACCGATTGTCATTATCAATAAACAATGTCTTTCTTAAACAAGGTACATAAGACTGAGACAAAATGGTCATTTTTATAAAGATATATAAAGAGTTGAATATAAAACTTTAACATATAATTTGGAAAGTAGAAAAGGGTGGTGGAGAGTTCTTATAATACAAGTGACTTTGTTTGTACGATGAATACAAGGAAAGGATTTAATGTTTGGAGATATAAAAAAGGAGGAAACCTTGTTAAAAAACATGAATTGTTGATTTCAATGTGGATTTATTTGGTGGTTTCATGTGTTATTGGAGATGATAAATAAAGTTTTCTTTATAGTTTCCATCGACACTTTAGGAATAAAAACAGATTTTGGTTCATGTTTCATTATTTTTCTTCATGGACAAATTATTAGCATCAAATTATGTTTTTCCCCAGTGAAACTCATGTTATTATATATTTCTGTTAACTTTTTTTTATTAGTTACTTCTTTGTCTTTTTATAGTGACGTAACTAATTTTGTAAGACATTGCTAGAAATTTGGAACCTTATATGTGTGTATCTGTAATAAGTTACAATTTCTTCTGCTCAAGTGGGAAACAAAGTAAATCAAAGCATTCGATGATTTACATGCTTACACTAAAAAAAGAAAGGACTTAAATCACTCAAATTGGATACCATTTATAACTATTGGGAATAAAACCCAACAATAAAAGAAACGAAAACAAAATATACCGGCTTAAGGTGATTGAGAAAATGGAACCCAGCTAATTAAGGCATGTCTAGCTCGGGCCACATCACTCGAGGAAAACATGTACAATTAGAACAACCCGTAGATCAGAGCCTTTCGAACTGCCGCCACCGCCACGCCTATCAAACCAAATTTATCGTAAACAACATGTCTCCTCCTGTGCAACATAGATCGATTAAATTCCATGAGAGATAGATGAAATCATGATGAAAAAAATAAAAAAAATAAGATTTACACACCTTTATATGTTCATCTTCTTTGTCATTGCTTCTTCTTTTCAGACCATCAGTAGCAAAGTACGCTGGTGGTGGTCTTCATCTTGAAGAACAACGGCGGTCTACATCAACACACCTTCATTAGTAAAAACCTTGAAGTGTTTTAGTGGTGCAATTGGATGCCGAGAATAGAGGAGGACGATGAATTGAAGCAAATTGTGGACAATTTCACTACAATAACATAAAATTTAAATACGGTTAAAAAATGAAAAATATAAGATGAAGGCGTCGGTTATTAAAGGTTAAACATCTACACTGGAAAGAAGAAGGTGATCGGAATTTTGCAAGCCGCGTATTGCGGCGGCGCACGATGGGTCTAACCGTACAGTAATACACGAAGTGTAAAAGAAAATTACTAAAAAGTGTAAACACAATGTTTATAACTCAGTAAGATCAATTTTCTTTTTTACATATTTCATATATAATTTTTTAAAAGAAAACAATAATTAAATTTGAAATTAAAATATATTAACTTATCCTATTTAGTTAGGCTCATATAAACGAACACTCCCAATGCCGATTTAACACAACTAAACCCAATAATGTTTTAGCATTAAAACCCATTTATAAAACACAATGACGAAAATTAAACAGTGCACAACATGTTGGGGAAGGGGCGACAATCGCCTAATGACGTTATCAAGAGATATTTTAAGCCCACATTTTTTCTACCGGCCCAAAATCTAAATGATTCTTAAAGATGGCCCTGAATATTTACATTTAACTATTCCAAATTTCCAACCAAAGACGAGGATTATTTTAGTAAAAAAAAATACAAAACGAAAGTTAATTCACCATTACATTAAACAAACCAAAATGAGGAAATGAGAAATAATCACCACAAGTCTCTTAGTTACTACTTTTCGTAAACTTTTATGTCTCTTTCCCACTATATATCACATGAACCTTCATGTTTCAAGCATGAAATGTATAATCAGCAACCTTAGCATCACCAACACAAGGTTCATAATTATTAAAACACATTTAGTTTAGAATCTATAGCTCCAACGTCAGGTTCGTCAAATAAGAAGAATAATAATTCATATTATCATATACTGCACCAAAATCTTTGTACACAGATGCAAGGCAGAACCATGGGGGGTCAAAAGGTCCGCTAAATCGCGGCACCAATTAAGTGTGGTTTTCATATACGGAGTATTAAATATGAGGTTTTTTATCTATACTATATTATAAAGCATGAGGGAAGGATTCCAACCAAATTTAAGTAATTACAACATATAATGCATATGGTACAATAACTTAATGAAGGTAGTAAAAGGGTGAAGTTGTCTTTTTACATTAACAATTAGGTTGATTATGAAATAATAAAGTTATTAGTGACTATCCATATTTTCTAACTCCTTTAAAAATTATTGGTGACTATCCATGTTTCTAACTCCTTTATTTCATTTATGTTATACCTTCTATTAAAGCCTTATAAATAGTGGTCATTGTGTTTGTATTATACACATCTCAATGAAACAACTACCTCATTCCATACTCTCTTTATAATCTTTGGTTTGTTAGTAGGCATTGTCACCGGCTTGATCCCAAGTAGAGTCTTTAAAATCACCAAAGTGACCGTTTATGTTGTTATCCACTACAGTACGTATACATGTATGTGTATAACTATATATGATACTAATCATGTGCAGTTATCAGTTTCTTGTAGCTACTTATACATAATGGTTCAGGTGTCTTGTAATTATATGTCAATACACATATTTGTATATTACAAACAGTCATGTACTAATTAGGAGTTATCAGGTAGAGCATTTCATAGATTTGATGAGAACTATAGTGTGCTAATAAGAGTGTAATGTTTACGGAGATCATACGTACGTACACCTGATTTAGGCGAACCGAAAGTTTAAAGCAAATGTTTCGCCTAATTCAGGCGAACCGCATGAAGACGCCAAAGAACCATACAAGTCGATTCTCATCAAATGAAAACGTGAAATTTGTGAGAAGTGGGGTTGGCTCGTTAACTTTTAGTTTTTTAATTGTTATGTTTTTTAAGTTTGATTGTAGTTTTTTATTAAAATTTATAAAATGTTTATTTAAGTTTATCAAAATTTATAGTTTATTTAAAAAAAAATTAGTGATGGGTGTGATGACCATCCCTTGAATAGTGTAATGAAATGTGATGGAGTGTGATGAAACGAGATAGTACAATAAAATTGGGTGTGATGGGTGTTAATTGAAACCACCCCATCCACCCTAATAGTGGTAATGGATTAATGTGAAGCAAAAAAAATACATGTTTCACATATTGAAACACCTGTGAAGAACCGGAGATGCACTGTGTTAACCCATTATTATCTTTATATTATCATCTTTATTCATCCAGTGTATACGTATTATTTTTATTTATTGTTTTTTTTAACCATATACATTTGAGTAAGTTGATTTAAGTTATGGTTTATCCTCAGTTGGCCACCCCAATGAGGGATAGGACGCTTGACCGAATGAGGTCATGGGTTCGATTCTTAGGGGGGGAGGGTTTACCCATTTAAAAGTGGGGTTCCCGCCTGGGGTTGTAGAGGGGATCGGTCCCGCTAGAGCGGCAGAAATTCAACCGCTGGGATTCGATCCGGGGTCTCCCATAGGGAGTCCAAAGGCTTTACCAGTTGATCTACTCCTTCCAAAAAAAGTTATGGTTTATCCTTAAATGGTCACTTGGTGCGTACAACAATATTTACCTAAAAAGGATTAAAAATGTTAAATAGGTAGAAAGTCGTCCAAAGTGTATATCTAATACCTATAGCCTCTTAGTTAAAAAAAAAGGTGATTGTTGTAACAAATACCTTTTGTAATCATATTTCATGCACTACATGTTTATAACAAAAGACACGAATGTGTGACCTGACTCATTTTGAAATCATTCTACAAACAACCCATTTCAAGTGGTAATGATGTTTACATTGATGTAGCCTAAGAAAATCGAATCACAAAGATTGTGGTGCAAGTCAATGGAGACCATTTGATGATGGCTGCACCAAATGGTTTGAAACCAAGTATTCAAACTCAGTTGCTTATGCATCTTTTGGAACATGGTGTTACTAACCCAACTAGAGATGGAGGAAGTTGCATGGAGTTTACAGAAAGTGGGTTTTACTTTCTTTAGGAAGATAAAGATTCATAGACACTAAATTGCCAAAATGGTTTCTTTATTTAACCACATAAGAGAATGATATTATTATTGTGACTTGGTGCAACTAGCTTAAAATGTTGTTAATGATTTAGTGGCGGGTTCTCTTTGTTGTTTTGGATTGATTGGTTTTGTGTAGTTACTCAAAGGAAAAAAGTTAAGTTTCATGTATATATTGTTTTGTGTAAATGGGTTTGACAATCGGTTTGTCAGTATCAAAGTATTTTTTTCATGTACACACCTCCTGATTTAGATTACCAACATAAATACAATACAATATACCATGAGAGGGTTGTAAACTAGCACAAAACAAGTATCGGGTATTACATTATCGTCACCGCTGCATCGTGTATGTGCTCCAATATATGTCACCCCGCCGCAACGCGCGGGCATCCCACTAGTAAAGAAAAACATGACTTAATTGGAGATGTTTTTTAGCATGGTATCCTCCGTAAATTGAAGATCCGAATAATGATCATCTGCAACTAAAAAGTTCCGGTTACGCACTACGCAAATGTTATTGGACAACATAAGATATAAAAAAATCGTATCTGAAACTATAACGCAAAATCACACAACAGCAACAGATGCAATGAACTGAAAGCTAACAGGAGAGTGAACTGATTCCAGTCCATAGAGCTCACAGAGAGTCCTTAACGTGAACTTGTATTGTATTATCTTTCCATACATCTCCATCACAAGGAATAAATCCTCGTCTTTCTTACCAATCACAATACGTAGAACTTGGTTTGAACATAACCACCTTGGACCCTTCCTCCAGGCTTTGGACAATTGTATCACCATAAACTCAAGATAAAAAATGTACTTCACCGACCACTGAGAATCACATTCCCTCATCTTGTAAACACTCACCCGTCCCCAATCAAATCGAAGAAGAAGCAAACAACCATGAGACTCGAACAACTTTAGATCATCGCACACCTCCTTCAATGTTGCAGGTGTTTGTTCTCTTGTTAAATACATATGCACAACATCTAACATGTAATGTGAAGCTCTATTATATCGGAGATTATGACCATTGACCAAGATTATTGATCATTGACCAAGACCATGCTCCTCCATATCTTCCTCCTTGCATTATGCCCCTTGATTTGTGCCTAGAGACTAGCTCCGTGTTTTGTGCTCCAAGATTAGCCATTTTCCTATTTTATGTACTTTCACTTTATGTATTTATAGGAGATAGTTTTCTCCTTTAGTTTGTACCAAGAATATTATCAATAAACATCTTTCTTTTCTATTCATATTTCTTATACAAATCCACAAGCCGGTTTGAGAGTCGTTGGCTAGAAACCGAGCCGCCTCCGGCCGCAAGGCCAAACCAACAAACCTAAACCAAATAGAACATCGCTTCCGCTAGATTTCTACATGGTATCAGAGCAGTGTTTCTGATCCTGCTCGAGAAAAAAATAATAAAAAAACCTGTGAGAATCACCTTCCGCAAACTATCACAAAAAAAAAAACAAATTTCAAACACAAAACAAAACCCCAAACAAACCTGTTCAGCGTCGTCAACCAAAGTGCTCGGACCACCCTAAACAACAGCCGTCATCACTCATCATCAACCTCCAAACCAAACGAACACACCCACAACAAACCAACCCAAACACCAAAACGCTTCCGCATGATATTTTATATGGTATCAGAGCAGTGTTCTGATTCTTAGAACAATCTGCTCATAAAAAAAATTCCAAATAAAACCCAACCATCTCAACAAGACCATCACAACAACAATCAACAAAAATGGCCGTTGGATTCCTACAAACTCTCAACGAAGCCATAACCACACACACCGGCTGTAGCCATCCGTCACCAACTCCACCGGTCTTATGTTCCAACTCAACCCAATAACCGGTAACTTCGAGTGGGTAGTTATTGACTCCACTCTAATTGGAGCAGGAACCATACACGTGTGATGTGTGTGACGTGTCGTGTCGTGCACTGGTGAAAGCAAGAAGGCTGTTGAGATCTCTCCAATATATCCCTTGAGAAGCTAAAGAAGAAGGGTTACGAGGTGTTGTACATGGTTGATGCTAGCCAATGAATGGCATCATTCCAATATATTCCAGGGTTAAAACCCCTAAAACAATCAAAAAATATATCAAGAGAAAAACTCCACTTGCCTGTTTCTGAAGAATATGTTTCTAAATGAATCGAATCTCTGAAATCTTCAGCATACACTATTTTGTAAAGAGGTGATTTTGAAGGATATAATTTATATGTGTGTGGCTCTTGGGGGCAAAAGTAAAGTTGCACTAGTTTTAACGTTATTTTACTAATTTTGTGAAAAATAACATTGAAAACGACGGACGGCTAATCATGCATCATGTGGTGGCGTTGATACCAAAAGACAAAGGGGTACATGCACTGATCGGGTTTGTGCCGATTGCTAAGTGTTCTGTGCTTTATGTCCAAGGCTTGATACCAAACCACATCGAGCCGAGGGTCTCACTAGAAGCAGCCTCTCTATTCTTAGGGGTAGAGGGAAGGCTGTCTACATCTTACCCTCCTCAGACCCTACCTTAGCTTTGCTATAGGTGGGATTAACTGAGTATGATGATGATGATGATGATGATGTGATTTTGAAGGATCAAATGCCAATCGAAAGCTACCCATAACACCACATTTCGGAATCATTTTAAGCCGATGTATTGATGGATTGTATACGTACAACTTATGATCAGGCCACGTATAACTTATGATCAGGTCTGGTATGGCAAAGAAGCAAACCATTACAGGAATGCAAAATCCCAGCTTTACCTGTCATAAGTGAAGGTCGTGGGTAATATTAACATATACTATTTTCATGTTCGCTAATTAAGAATGAGCATGTTCGTATTCATTCAAGTTTAGTCGTTTAGAATCAGACATAACACAAAGGAAAATAACACTGAAAGGCCTAATGGCCTGTCTTCTGACGTGCAATAAACCAAAACTCAACATCAACAAAGAAAACACACGGATCATGGACTTATAACTTGTTTAATGACTTGGGCCATATGAACTCTTTTAAATCTCTGGGCCTGGACTCCAGCTACATATTGTGGGCTTCAACTCTTAGTCATAATCATCTACCATCTACTAGCCCATCCATCTACTTGCCCATCCATCTACTAGCCCAGCAAATCTACCCCTGCACAACTTATGCAACATATTCAAGACATCTACTAGAAATAAAATTGATGTTTTTATCTTATAATTTTAACAAAAAAAATGATTTAAATTTGATCACACAATTCCATTGATGACTGAAAAGATGACTTTGAATGAAACAGTGACAGAAAGATTGATAATATTCTTCACTAGGATAAGAAAATGAAAAAAGGTTGGTCAACCTTCATGATTTATTGAAGAACAACAAAAGCCTAACATTTTACGAATAATTATAATAACTATAAATTTTGCAATAAAATAAAAGAATATCACTATTGAATTAGAAAACATACCTCGTCACAGTTGAGATGGAACACCGCCATAGCGACACCACCGCCCCACCCAACTCAGCTTCAGCACCAGCAGCCACCGTAGAAACCAAATATGTTGATGGTGGTTCCGTTGGCTGGACATGATGGAGACGGATATTTGCGACAACAATGGTGGCTTCGAACATGTAACAGTGGCGGCGTTGAATAGATGTCATCGGTAAGCCTCCCACCTCTGATCTGGTTACAAGGTTGTAGATTGGTGACATACCACCTGGGTAACCAAGTAACTTTATACCGCGGGCGTAGAAGGCTGATTTGGGGCGGCTGTAGTGACTGGTGGAGGATACATTGAGGTAGCTGAGTGGAAGCAGAGGGGGAGAAAGTGAATGGATCTAGCGGAAGAGAAGCATGAAATTGTGTCTGGGTAGGAAGGGGGAATAAACAAAAAGGGGAAGTGAACGGAAATAGTGAGAGGGAAATTTCAATTTTTTTAGAAAAATTTGATACAAGTAGAGTGGGAAAATGAAAGGTAAGGAAAAATATTGTAATATTTATTAAAAATAATTAAAGATTTATAAAATTTTATATATGATGTATATATAGAGTTACTTAAGAAAAATATATTGTTTTTGTTCTTACAAATTTTAGAAACAAAAAGTAGTTAGTTGTAATATTTGAATAGATAGTTTTTTTGGCTCTACCAGCCTTCTCAGCCGTAGTTTGTGCAGCTGAAGATTCTGCTCATTTTATCACCCATAGAGACTGATCTGCTCATTATATGATTAAGCCTTCGGCATACGGCTTCCGGCCATAGTTGAATCAGCATCAGTGGGCTATTACAAAAGCTATGCATCTAGCAATATGAATCATCTCATAATATCAATAAGAAAAAGGGGAATAAACAAGGAAGGGGGGGGGGGGGTGAATGGATCTAGTGGAAGAGAAGCATGAAATTGTGTCTGGGTAGGAAGGGGGAATAAACAAAAGATCCCATGATTTTTTTTTTAATAAATTTAATTTTAACTTCTTTTTCGACCTGATGGTACTATCATAAAAAAAACTAAGCATTTACTTTAACATGTGTGATTTTTTAAGCTGTATATGTGTCTTTTTGTAGTTAAGTAGGTTATAATTCGACCTTTGGTATTGCTGCCCAATCTGCAATCCATGTAAAAGATCTTAGATTGTTTCAGCTTTTATTTTCTTTTTTAACAAATAGAGACCTTCATTTTGCGGATTTTTAATAATCTTAGAACACTTGCTGCCAAATGTTCCTTCATTTACAGCGTTCGACTAACACTTTTTAGGTACATGGTTGTTGGCATTGCATGTTGACGTTATGCAAGCGTTGCAAAACCAAATTAAGTGTGTTGACGTTGGCTATATTTGTCGTGAGGCTATGATGAAAATCTTTGGCTATAGATTGGTTTGAGCATCGTGAATCTCGTTTTGCCGCCTATGATAGGCATGCCGCTTTTGGTTTCGTGTGTTATTCACTTGGCATGCAGCCATGACGGACTTATCCGTGAGATATTCCGTGTCTTGGCGGGGCAGCCGACAAACTCATACGTTAACCAAACAACGTGTAGCCTTTTATGATTATCTGAGCCTCTTATTTTCGGTTTTGTGGCTTTTTGTTGGTTCATATGCTTTTAGTATGCTTAGTATGTGAAGGTATCGTCGTTGTATAAATTCGTGCGTTCGTCGGTATATTCGGTTGTTGGTTTCGATGCTATTATTCTTGCAGCTAGAATGAAATCCTTGCCCATAGAATGGTTTGAACAACACGATGTGTAGGTGGTGGCGATGGACCGACAAATCAATGAAATCCTTGCCCAAAAGCACTTTCTGTTTTGACTTTTGGCTTTTAATTGTGGAAAAACTGTTTTTAAAAAGTCAGAAATCTTGGCTTTTGACTTTTGGAAAAAAATTAGAAATCTACCACCCATACAACCAATATTCACAATAAGTTAAACAAAATACTTAAAAAATAACAATTTTTTGACTTTTTGACGTTTCTCATCACAAAAGCTAATCAAAACACTTTTTTCAAAAGCCATAAGGCAATTTTGTATTTCCAAACTCAAACCCAAACACCCTCTAAAACTAGTATACAAAGCAATCCCAAACGGTCAAACACCCTCTAAAGACCTTCTCCCACACACTCTCTGTCTCAGCTTTCTCTCTTTTTGAAGTCAAACCCTAACACTCCACCATCGATGGGGCTCAATCCCTTAGTCTCCTCCGCCAAACCTGCCCGCTTCATGGAAGACGATTACCCAGACCCAATTAATAACGACATAGGATTCATGAATAAGCGGTTGATTGAGGCTGAAACAACCAAACGCTTCTTCAACTACCACCCCATCATCGGCGATACTGAAATGAAGTCAAACCGTAACACTCCACGATCGTTGCCGTTCACTCCCTCACGCTTCTCCCGCTTCCCCGCCAAACCTACCTGCTTCATGGAAGACGATTGGCGATACCCAATTAATAACGACATAGGATTCTTCAACTACCACCCCATCATCGGCGATGCTGAAATGAAGTCAAACCGTAACACTCCACGATCGTTGCCGTTCACTCCCTCACGCTCCTCCGCCGAACCTGCCCGCTTCATGGAAGACGATTACCCATACCTAATTAACGACAGAGGATTCATGAATGTCAAGCGGTTGAATATGAATGAGACTGAAAAAGCCAAACGCTTCTTCGACTACTACCCCATCATCGGCGATACCGAGATGAAGTCAAACCCTAACACTCCAACATCGTTGCCGTTCACTCCCTTAGGCTCCTCCGCCGAAGCTGGCCGCTTCATGGAAGACTATTACCCATACATAAACATCGACGGAGAATCCATAAATCGCATGGCTGCAATCAAACGTATAAGAGAATTAGGCGTCGTCATGAGCTGCTTGGAGTCTGAACTCGGTAGAGTACATCCCATCCTGTTGAGTGAAGACATGAAAACCTCACCCTTATTCTACTCCCCCAACATTGGCGACACCGAAAATTTCATCGCTGTCCAACAACAAATCAATCAAATGGAGAAATACATCCACACACTCTTCGGTGATGTCATTAAACTTCGAAAGTTTCTTGAATATCCCAAAGAAAACGCAGTAGATGATGGAATGAAGGAGTTACAAGAAGCGTTTGAGATGTATGACTTTGACAAGGTCCGGTTGATCTCTGTGTCGCACCAGATCTTGCCTCGGTTGGGTAACGGGTGTGCTGAGGATGATCGTGTGAAGACGATTAAGTGGGCTGATTCGGACAGTGATGGGTGTGTCAATCGTGACGAGTTTGAGAATATAACGTTGAAAAGCTCATTCGAAGATAAAGTCACATCGCGTGTTCCTTATTGGGTGTTATATGGTACTTTCTGGTTTCTCTTGATGTTGCTGATGTCAGCTAACACTGTGTTAAAGCTGAATATGAGAGTTCTGCGTCAAACGCAGCACTGGATTGAGAAAGTGGCTGACTGTGTGGATAACGATGGAGTTTAGAGGGACTCTTACATACCTTTTGTATCGTTACATTTGTTTGGAATTATGGATTGTAAAATAGTACTTTAATGTGTGTTTATCTTTAAATGACATTACAAATTTGTAATATTACAAATTTGTAATGCAGGAATAATTAAATGACATTACAACTATAGAAATAGACATGGCCTCTTTTTAACATAATTTGAATTATACTATATATTGACCGCGAAGTACATAACCATTTTTTTGATTAATCCTGATATGGGAACCTGCTACTTGTGAGATTGTTTATGGGGATACAGGTGCAAGCAATTCGTGGCCTTCTATATTTCTGCAGATGCTATTTGACAATGTAAGTGAAATTTCTAATCATTAAACTAAATGCTACTTGGGGCCAAGGAGATGAAAATAAGTAGACATCACGGTGCTCATTTGTTTTATTTGTATCCAATTTTCATACTTCTGACAGTTGGAATGGTTTCAAGGTGAGTACCATGAGGCTTGGAGCTGATATGATTGCTCTCTCACTGCTCTACACAAGATGGAAAAAGGTTGGTAATTTTTTTGGCGCCAAGTATCTCCAATTCCTGGTCACGGTTATGCCAGGCATATTTCCTTAGAAGTTGAAATTTTGACCCACATTGATGATAACCGAAAACGATATCAAGTGTCATTAGTTTAAAATCTAAAATTAGTAATGTATCATTGCTTCATTAGATGTAAGAGAAGTCGAAAAAGCATTTGATGAAGCATTTTGTTTCATATTCAAAATCTATTTAAATATTTCATGTTCTTATGTTAAACTGAAATTGGAAAAGTTGCTACTCCAATATATTTCAACTGAAATTCTTATGGTTTTTCTGTTTTGGCTATTCGTTTTATGAAGATATAGGTGCAAGCACTTCCTGGACTTCCTCTTTTCTGCTACCCAAACATATTCCCAAGATCGTTGACATTCTTGCACTTCTCATAGCCGGTAAAACAGTTTTATTTATTTATCTTGCTTAACAATAGTTGTTGTATGATATGATTGTGCGCTCAGACATATACGTTTATAGTGTAAAGATCTTGTACAAATTGTTTTTTTGGTAAGAACTGTGAGAATCAAAGGAGGTATATTTTTTTCGAATTTTTTTTTCCTATATTGTTAAACATGTATTATAGTATTGAAAACTAAAAAAAAAATTTTTGGTGTAGAGTAATTACATAATTACTCTATTGTAAACTAATGTATTTACTTTAATGACGTAATTACACTAAAAAAAAAATTTTAAATTTTTTTTTGTATTATTCATCTAGAAAGTATGTTTAAGCACATGGGAAAAAAATTTTTTTAAAAAAATAAAACTTTTTTACCCCCTTTGATTCTCACAGTTCTTACCAAAAAAACACTTTGTATTTGATCTTTACTCTACGTTTATATTCACATAGTTGTTGTATGATGGCATAAAGCTTTTTATATATCTATATCTATCTCTCTCTCTCTCTATATATATATATATACATATAGGGTAAGGTTATATAGAAAACCTCAAATATTTGAGAAAACTCAATAAACTCAACCACAACCATTGATCAAGCATGATCAATGGTTGTGGTTAATGGTCCCACCATTTGACTAAAATACATCTTCTCTCTCCACCTTTATTGATATTATATTAAGAAAAGGGTAGATTTGTCAATTAATCCACCTTCTCTCTCCACCTTTTTTACCTTCTCTCTCCATCATTTCACCTTCTCTCTCCACCTTTTTGCATTCTCTCTCCACCTTTCATTTCACCAACACTCTCTCTCCACCTTCTTTCTCCTACTTTTCTCTCTACAATTTCTTTCACATATTAATTTAAAGATCCAAATTTATTAATAACGTATGCCACACGAGCCCTTTAACACATGTTACTTGGTCTCTTCAAACAAACTCATTTCACAGACATCACTAACACGTGTAATTAGTTCAAATAATTATCACGTTAATTTTGGACTAGTATAAAACATAAAAGAACACATGTATATAAAAATTTATTGCAATCGACATTGAATGTTACAAATTAATTTCATATAAATCTAAACAATTAAAAAGATGATACAAAACTATCATAAACTAACAAAAACACATGAAACTTAAAATTATGCTTCATTCTTCAATAGTCGTCTTCGGCGTTATGCTTCTTCTTTAGTAGGCATCTTCAGCTTCATGTTTCAACCCTTAGCACTCCATCTCTAGTCGATCCTTGTGCGGAGTAGCCGGCTTGAATTCCGGTGGTTGTTCATAGAACCTCCTACATTAATTATTTTTAACATGTGTTAGCATCACTAGAAAATGTTAACTAGGTCAATTTGGGTGTTAATTGGACATATACTAACATGTGTTAGCATCACTAACACATGTTAATTGAACCCTAACATGTGTTAGTTGGGCATCTACTAACAGATGTTAGCATCAGTGACACATGTTAATTGAACCCTAACATATGTCAACTTGAATAAATTCATCAGTAGGCACCATATACACCCTTTTTAGTATCACTAACACATGTTAATTAAACCCTAACACATGTCAATTGGGATAGATTCATCGTAGGCACCAATACAAACATATGCTAGAATCACTAACATGTGTTAATTGGAATAGATTCATCAGTAGGTACTATATACAGACCTGTGTTAGTATCACTAACACATGTTAATTGAACCCTAACACATGTCAATTAGGATAGATTCATCAGTAGGCACCAATACAAACATGTGCCAGAATCACTAATATGTGTTAATTGAACCCTAACACATCAGTAAGCACCAATATAAAAATTCAAAACCTTCACCAAAAATCAAACCTTTACTTTAATATATACAAATACATACATTTTTATGAAACTACTCTAAATATATACATATTTACATATAAACAGTCAAGTTATATTTTGAAAAAAAAATAGTTTATTTAATTTTTCTAATTAAAACATTTTTATTCTACCTGTGTTAGCATCACTGACACATGTCAATTGGGATGGATTCATCAGTAAAAACCAATGCAAACATGTGTTTGGATCACTAACAGGTGTTAAATGAACCACGACACATCAGTAAGCACCAAATACAAAAAAATCAAGAAAATAAAAAAACACATTTGCTAACACATGTTAATTGAACCCTAACACATGTTAATTGGGATAGATTCAGCTCCTAATTCAGAAACTAAAAGACCTTAAACTAAAAATATGTAATAAAAACACATTTACCCAATTCAAAAAATATGATCTTTTTAACATCCAATCTAACATAAACAAAATAATAATAACAATAATAATAATAATAATAATAATAATAATAATAATAATAATAATCAAAAAGGTTAACATAAGGTTTTTTTTTTTCATTCAAGCATTTCATCAAACACTTGGTGTGCAAAAAAATTATCCCCAAAACTGTTTATTTATTATAAAATCATTATAATATCATTCAAGCATTATGAACTTCAAGCATCATGAACTTCAAAAATACATCTGTTTATATATTAAAAAATCATTCAATTGTGGGTTTTAAATATTTTTGAATCTTGAGATTTGGGTTTGTTTAATAAAAACAAAGAAAAGGGGGAAAATGAAACTTACAGAAATATGAATATATCTTTGCTTGAAAATTGAAATTACTATGCAATCAAACACTTTATCTTCCACCTTTTTAAGTCTTCAGGGATCTATTTGTTAGACATGTGATCTTGTTCCAAAATTGAAGTGACCTCAAACCCACTGGCCCAAGGAAACAGAGCATGACTGGGAATTGCTTTCATAAGCTTCATCTTGAAGTTGCTTTCATAGTCCAGCTAAGTCACGATTCTTGCTTTTATAAGCTTCATCTTGAAGTTTCTTCTCAAAACAGCTATTGAAATAACCATGATGGTGGTGGTTAACGATGGTGGTTAGTGTGGTCGATGGTGGTGAGGTGGTGGTGGTGTGGCGGTGGTGGTGGCTGCTCATGGTGGTCAGATAAGATAAAGAGAGAGAATGTGGTGGTGAAAGAATGAGAGATAAAGAGAGAGAATGTGTTTATATAGGGAGGGGGAAAGTATTCAAAATTAAAAAATGGGGGGAATGATAAAATTACTTAAATAACCTTGGGAATATAATATTTAGAAGATACTTAGGGGTGATGTGGACAAATGTGAGCCAAGTATTGGGTTTACTAAGTTTACTCAATTTGGGTGGGTTTACTCCCAATACTTACCCTATACATATATATATGCGCACACACACACACATATAAATACAAGGTTAGGATAAAATGAGAACTCTTATGAGTTGTGAGTACCATACTTCTTCAAGAAGTTGATAAGTTTTTTTTTTTATGTAAACCAAAATCACTTTTGGTTTTGGCTTTTCAATAAAGGTGGAAAAAGTGTTTTCAAGAAGTCAGAAATCCTGGCTTTTAGATTTTAGTCATTTTACACTAATAAGCTAAACCAAACACTTTTTAGAGGGTTTTGGGATTGATATTTCAAAACAGATTATGCGTTTTGGAAAAACATGGGTGGAGCTGCTTTTAAATTATTGCATTTTGGTAGCCTAAAAATCTATTTCAAAACTCAACTGCAAACACTAAAAACTGATTATTTGCGTTTTCAAAAGGTAATAATCTAAAAATCCATTTCAAAACGCAATCTCAAACACCCCCAAAAAACAACTTATTGACTTATTGGTTTTTCTCACTACAAAACTAATCAAACATTTTTTTTAAAACTCATTTTCAAAAAACCATAAGATAATAATAAGCAGTTTTGACAAAAGGATTTTTAGAGTTAAATAAGCAATCTCAATTCCCAAACACTCTCTTTATAACCGTTGATCTTTTTAACCAATGGATGAACCATATTTAATGTAGTTTTTTTTTGGTCTTTTTTTTTTTGAAAGTCCAACGAAGTTTATTTCACCAAGTAATAATATGTCTGCTAACTAACTGTTAGACAGACCACCAGAATACAATCACCAAAAAATAATAAGTCAACACAAGGGAAAATGGCCAAAATAGCTCGCTGACCGTGTGTTTTGCAAGAATAACCCTCTCCTCTCTCTTTGGAGAGACGGGACACGGCTCCCAACGAGCCTGAACCGTCTCTGAGAGCCTTTGGTTTTACATCCAATGGCCAACCAACACGTGGCGTCTCTCATCACGAGGCCTGTCAACCGTCTCTCTCGAGACGGGTCAGAACCCCCGAGTCGTCTCAAGCCGTTTTCGGCTATCGTCTGAACCGTCTCACGAGTGTATATAAATACCCCAATTCACTTAACAAAATTTGCACCCACCGCCCTCCCCAAACCTTTCATCTTCCCAACCAATGACGTTTTTTGCTTTCCCAACCGAAGCCTACCGGCTTACGAAAATATTGTCCGATTACTTGGATTGTTGTTACATCTGCGTACGGCTACTTGGATTGTTGTTGCATCTGCGCGTGGGTTAACCTGTGTAGAATGCTTCGATGATGTGGTGGTCTATTTTATTTGCAAGAAGAGTTCTTTGTCTATGTAACGCACATACACCATTCAAACAAAGTTCTTAGCTAGTAAATTTATGAAGTAATATCCAATCAACCCTACGTCCGTCGTTGTAATAGTATAGTTTGTTTATTGTTGTTGTAATAGTATAGTTTGTTTAATGAAATATTTACTTTTATATAAAAAAGAAAAAAAAAAACATAAATAAACATTCATTCCATTAATAAAATTAATTCGATTACAAAGGTTTTATAAACTACACGTTAAGACGATCCCTCATCATTTGCCAGGCAGACACATGTTTAAATTCTTTGCGCTCCCTGGATTGATACTGTCTTTTTGTGTATCTAATTGCCGCGTCTTCGGGCATGTCAGAGGGTACCACCTCAAGTGTCCGGTTGTGGTACCCGTTGAAGATTTGACACTTCGTGGTCAAATCGGTCAACTTCCGGCTAAGAGACTCGGTTGTTCGGTCTGGCCCTCCAACCAACCGATTGTACTCGTGCAATATACGGTACCATTTGTTGGTTTGGTGTGTGCTTTCTTCGACATGGCGCCATGCTGAAATCAGTGCAATTTCCTGTTCTTCGGTCCATCGTTGCGGTGCCATTTGAATGAATTAGACTGTGGTGGTGGTGTGGTGGTGGTGATAGTGTTAGACGGTGGTGGTGGTGATAGTCGGACGGGAATGGGACGGAGTTTGTGACTGAGAAATGTATTTATAGGGCTGAGGTGGACAACCGAAGCGTCGGACTAATCATCGGGACTCACCGGAGACGACGATACCCGAGACGTCTCGGGAGACGGCGAGTCCTCATGGGGAAATGTGACCCGTCTGGAGAGACGGTTGAACCGAAGGCGAGCCGGCATGGGGAAATGTGCCCCGTCTGGAGAGAGAGACGGTTGACAGCCTCAGGATCAGAGACGCCACGTGTTGGTTGGCCATTGGATCTAAAACCAAAGGCTCTAGGAGACGGTTCAGGCTCGTTGGGAGCCGTGTCCCGTCTCTCCAAAGAGAGGGGAGATGGTTATTCTTGCAAAACACACGGTCAACGGGCTATTTTGGCCATTTTCCCTTTTTTTTTTGTCTTATTTGCTAGCTAATTTTTTATTGATTTTCTTGTACTAGAAGGGTAAATATGTAAAACAACGTAGCACCTTGGGTATGGATGCAGACTTGTTTTTAACTATAGTTTTTACATGCTTTCCACTATTCTAGTCTCTAGATTGTTATATACGTGAGAACTGCTTATATCGAACCCCAAGAATATAATATATTATTTTTCATGTTTTCCAATAATTAAACTGCTTATATATTGTATAAGTTATGTTTGTGTAATATGAGTATACCTACATGTAAATACCTGTATGTAAATAAGAATAAGAATAAGATGAAACCAAAATTGAATGCACATTTCGCGTAAAACGTTGATATATTGATGCAAATACATTATCTTCAAAATGGAGTTGTTTCGATGTAACCCCCCCCCCCCCCTCCCCCCCCCCCCCCCCCCCCCCAAATCCTTGCCCACTTCTTCGGCTACTCATCTCATTCATCTTCTTTACCTGTTTCAAGAACACACACATAGTTTGTGAGGGAGGTTAGAGAGAAAAACATATCTAAATACGAAACTTCCATCGATCTTGTTATTTTTCTAAAAACGCCACCAACAATCTACTTAACTGATGATAAATGAACATCAAATGGTTATCCACTGCTGAAGGAAGTAACAGATGATGAAAGAAACTTCGTTTTGTACCAATTTCTTTTATATACTGTGATTTATAACATCTGTTCAGATGTCAACAGATGTACACAAACAAACTATCAGGGTTAAAAGTATTCTTATTGTATTCTATATTCTAATTTACCACAACTGTTGATTTGTTACTCAAATTACTATTTTTCATCCAAAAAAGATAGAACATTATATAATGGGAAAATCACCAAATTGGCCCGTTGACCAAGTGAAAAGCTCAAATAGCCCCTTGACCCGTCTCCCAAAGACGGGTCACACCTTCCAAGACGTCTCAGACCTCTCCGGAGACGTCTCCCACTCCAACCAATAACTCACCGCCACCCCATCACCCACACTCTCTCTCCTTCTCTCCTCATTAATAATACCCTGACACTCTCTCTCCTCCTATCCTTATCTCTCTCTCCCTACCATAAGACGTCTCACAGCCGTCTCCCTCTCAGACCAAAAGAAATCCCAGTTTGTGAAGAAACCCTGAGACATCTCACAGACGTATCCAACGAAGAACAGAAGGCCATAAGGACCTCTTCGATCTTGACGTTGTGGTCGCTGCAGATGCGTTGCATTCCTCTGCCCTGGAACTAAAAGTTGAAATAGAGCGTCTCCGACTATTGAGACGTCTCCGGTGAGCAACCTGCCGTCTTTGGTGACGTCTCCGGTGACGTCCCCGGTAAGAACTTGTGTTGGCTGGTGATTGAGCTCATCTGAATTTGCCCTCTAATTACAACTTTCTACTTATCCACATGTGTACATTCACCTGGTAATAAGCTATGCAGTCCAGTTTCCATGTTATGCAGTGAAAGCTTGTACACTTCGCATCAACAGTTGTACATTCTGGGTTGAAGTGTTCTTCGCATCCACTGTTGAATTATATGTTGTTTGAAGATAAATAATTTGTATAAAAAACCTTTTTTGTAATCCATAAAATTTTAGAAAAATGTTTTTCTACTTATCCACATTTGTAGCTTTGATCGGCTTTCTATTATAGTGATTTAGGAGGTTGAAATGTTGAAGTTTTGGCTGAATCCCAAGTAGGGCTGTTCAAAACGCTCGGCGCTCGCCGATCGCTCGCCGCTCGTTCGGAATTTGCTTGGAAATTGCTCACTCGATTTTCTGCTCGGTTATAAACGAGCCGATCGGCTCGGTTCGGTTTGTAAACGAGCCAAGCACGAGCAAAGGTCCGCTCGGCTCGGTTCGGCTCGATATAATTTTTATTAATTTATTATATATATAATCATATATATAAACATTATTTACAATTATATTTATAGTTTTATACATGTCACTCTATTGGGTTTAGGTCAATATATGCATATATACAATTATATTTATAGTTATTGACCAAGTCAACTCAATGATAACTTAACACTAAGTTTAATTGTAAAACTCTAAGTTGTGAAAAAACATGCTTGACTTCCTATTAACATTAGTTTTCCACCATCAATTATTTCCCGCTATCAACTCATGCTACAACATGATAAGCCCATCACCTCACTGGCCTCAACTAGAGCCTCATTCTCGAACGGTCGAACCTCAGTCATCAAGGCAGCAAGAATGTTAAAGGAAATATCCTAAATTTATGGTTGTCGGAAAAAACTCCCCGCTCGTCGCTCGCTCGATGCTCGCTCGAAAAAAAGTGTGCTCGAACAATGCTCGCTCGACTTCCGGATCGATTGTAAACGAGCCGATTGGCTCGGTTCGGTTTGTAAATGAGCCAAGCACGAGCAAAGGCCCGCTCGGTTCGGCTCGGCTCGTGAACAACCCTAATCCCAAGAGAGAGGAGAGAGAAAGGGAGAGAGAGAGAGAGAGGGGACAGAGAAAGTAATTTAATAATAATATAATTGTGGAAGGTAAGTTTGCATGTCTTTCAGGGTAAATTGACAGGTGTCTCATAGCTATTAGTCCTTACGGGAAGCCTCTCGGGAGACATCTGAGACGCCTTGGAAGGTGTGACCCGTCATTGAGAGACGGGTCAAGGGGCTATTTGAGCTTTTCACTTGGTCAACGGGCCATTTTGGTGATTTTCCCTTATATAATTATGACAAAATATGTCAAATAAAAAATTTAATATATTTAGACGCGTAATAATATAAAATACATTTAAATAATTAATCTGTAGTCTTCAATAGTTCTTTCAATCTTTTGTTCTTCTCTTGAACATGCCTACACATTTTTTATATGTGTTCATTAAACTTTTCATTTGTCCTTTTGTTTTCCATAAGAAATGAAGAGGCTGTCCATCGCTCACTTGATACCTTGGTAGCAATCGCCTGATTGATTTTCAGGTCCGTCTTCCAAATGTGGTGTTAAAGTAATCGTGTAGCACCTTTAATTACATCCAGAAACTCCTCTTCGTCGTCTTTAAAACATTTCAAAAGGAGTTTCTGAAGCTCTGTCATTTCTGACCATTTGCTGTTGCTGGATTTCATCTTAATAATATTCTTATAAGATTGCTAAAGTTATGTAGATGTATATGGTAAAGTTTAAATGGTGTGCTATAAGAAGAGATGAAAATAGTATTTTATAGTAAAAAAATAGATTAACTATAATGAATCTATTAACTATAATGCATTAAGTATAATGAATTTATTAACTACAAACCTTTATTATTTCTATCCGGTTGGTTCAAACAGATATACCAACATAACAACTGGTCTAGTTTTCAAAACACTGCTACACATGTACTTTGTATGTCCAAGTGAGAATAGGTGAAAAGATATACATATGACATGCGCTTGTGGATAGTCAAAACTAAATAAAGCTACACGTGTTGTGGTAGAAGTGCATGTGGGGTGCGAGGGGGAGGCCACGTACGCAACTAAGATGCAAAACACCAACACAATTGGTGCGCGAGAAGGGTGCCAAAGCAATGACGTAAGGCAGATAATGGACATGGGGACGCGGCGAGTGTAACAACGGGGTGCGAGGGGAGTTGAAACAATGACGACGTATGCATCTTCAACCTAAATCGCCAAAGTTTTTCAATATAACACCTCTAGTTTACATTGCACTTTTTCCACACTTTATACTTCCACAAGACATGAGGGCTTTGAGTGTTATGTAAGCAAACTAAAAGATAAAAAACGTAAACTTATATCTTCACTAGCTGATTACCCCGGGAAGGTCCCGGGGTTGATAGGAAAAATCCTAAACTCTCATCACAGATCACACACCATTCCACTTAATACATGTATCAATTCTCTTAACAAATTAAACTAAACTGATATAATGGAACTTACATAACCACCAATACCTCTATCAAATCTGTTAAGAGTAAACTTAAGTGACATAAATTAAGCTTAACTGAATGTAAGTAAACTCAACTTAAAGTAACTAATGAAACATGTAACTCAACTCAGCTTTAAGTACCTAATGAAACATAAATCTATTATACTATACAACTCAACTGACATTGAAACAGACCTATGAGTAATAGATGTAAACAATCTTCCAATACATGTATCAATTCTCTTAACAAATTAAACTAAACTGATATAAATTAAACTTAACTCAACCTAACAAAACTCACCTCTCTACAAAAAATAAAAAAGAACAATAATCTATTATCTATTATCTATTAATATATATATATATATATAAAGGAGAAGGGTGTTAACCTCAATAACAATCACTAAAAAAACAAAAACTAAATCTTTAAGCATGAAATAAGGTGAATAACAGTAATAATATCATACCTTCGATCTAACCATGAACCTTATGCCTCGAATGCCACACCACAGAAAACGAACCTGATCCGAGCTGTCTCCCTACCACGTAATCCCCAACCGATCGACCTCTGTACGAAGACTGAGTCATAATAATAATAATAATAATAATAATAATAATAATAATAATAATAATAATAATAATAATAATAATAATAATAATAATAATAATAATAATAATAATCGTTACCAAACATCCTAGATAATTGTTACTAAACCTATTACCAAACACCCTTTATTTACCTTGAGTTATATAAACCAAATTCTTATTGCAGGTTTATATTGTATAAATTCATGGTGTATATAACATTAGAAGTTTAGGTTTATATGTTCAGATCATATTGTAAAAGTATCATGGGGGATACACTAAGGCGTACAATAGCATGTAGCCATTGTTTCAGCAGATCAGACAAACATACACTTATGAACTATTAATGTCAACATATATAGTGTGGTTGACGTAGAGTATAAAAAATATCCGAAGTGGAGTTTACAGCAGCCAATGATGCCGAAGAGAGATCGGTAGAGAGTGACGGAGAAAGAGCTCCGATTATTAGGTGATATAACACCAGAGCAACTGAGCAAGGGGAGAAGCTAGGGGAGCAGGTAGTGGTGATGCGACAGGTGGAGGAGTTAGTAATACACGATTAAAGGGTATTGAGAGGAGCAGAAGAGAGGCTGTAAGGTTTTAGGGTTTGGGTAGGGTTTGGCGGCAGATGAGCAGGAGAGGTGGTGTAAGGTTTTTAGGGTTTGGGAGAGTGAATGAGGAGGTTAGGATTTAATAACTTTAGGGTTTTATTTTTTTCTCTTTTTTTAATTAAAAAAACGAAATAATTAAAA
Organism: Ambrosia artemisiifolia; assembly: GCA_032199755.1. Lineage (NCBI taxonomy): Eukaryota > Viridiplantae > Streptophyta > Magnoliopsida > Asterales > Asteraceae > Ambrosia > Ambrosia artemisiifolia. The sequence goes on along the minus strand of CM063516.1, from coordinate 42,625,853 downwards.
AACACCAAAAACATTCATTAAGGATGCCATGTGGCACTATAGAGGGGAGGTTGGAGGCATCATTGAACGCCACGTCAGCAAAAAGGCTTTGTTTTATATATATATATATAGATATGCCCTTTACAAAAAACAAATAAAAAAACCAAAACCAAATCATTCAATAATAATATTCCATTCCATACTCCCAACCCCACACGGCATACGCGTCTTCCACTTCTATATCATCTTCTTCTTCTTGAACCTCCAAACCAACCAACCACAACCACAACCACAACCATAACAATAATAATAATAAGGACCTAAATCCCTAATATAATAATAATAATAACAATGTCAGCAGATGAACCCACAAAACCCTCACCTTCACTCTACACTCCCAACATCGACGAGATAAAAAAAGTCTTCACACGATTCGACACCAACAACGATGGCAAAATCTCTGCATCCGAACTTATCCACGTCATGAAGTCACTCGGTTCCCAAACCCCTGACCAACAACAACTCACCCAAACGATGAAAGCCATCGACACAGACTCAGACGGGTACATAAACCTAGAAGAGTTCACAAGGTTCTGCATAGGTAACGAACAACACGAAGATGATGATGATGGTGGAATAAAGGAGTTGCATGAAGCGTTTGAGATGTACGACTTGAACAAGAACGGGTTGATATCGGCGACTGAGTTGCACCAGATCTTGACTCGGTTGGGAGAGAGGTGTACTGTGGATGACTGTGTTAAGATGATTAAGTCGGTTGATTCCGATGGTGATGGGTGTGTTAACTTCGAGGAGTTTAAGAAGATGATGGCATCTAACGGTGAGGGTGCATCGTAAGACTGTAGGGTTTGTTGCAGTTTAGTGTTTCTTGTCGTAGATTTTTTAATAATAATAATAATAACGTGGGTTGCGTCCGTGCATCCGCAATATGCTGGGTATTTCCCAGTTAAACCGGGTTTGTATCTGTAATATGCTGGGTAGTTCGCCACTGAGCTAGCGGTTAAAAAAACATGGTTGCAGTTTAAGTATGGGTTTGGTTTCTGATTTTATAGTTAGCCAATAATAATGTGGCGAATTTGTCTCTCCGTTGAATGATGTTTGACCGGGGAATATTGTACAACAATGAAGTTAAACATGTCCCTTTATCCCACCTTTTATTTTTAAAAAAGTTTGGAGTCTATGATTAGTTTTTTTTTGTATATTAGTATTTTAATATTATAAAAGATTCTGATATGATAATACTTTTTGTAGTTATTAATACATGAGATATTTTGGAACTATAATAGATAAGAGTTGTGACACACAAGACCATGTTAGAATTATTGCTTTTTTTTTAGCTTTTTTTTTCTTTTGACAAACCTACTCTAGTGTGTGTGATTCTCAAATTTAAAAAAAATAAAAAAATTGTCAAGTAATTTGATGATTACAATAGCTATTTGAATACTTATCTTCGTTAGATTTTTCTACTTAATCGGTTAAAATTGAAGAATTTGTTTTAACATGATGTTAAACGGTTCATCCAGAAGTGATGATGCATTGTAGGGTGTAGGACCTGTTGTAGTATGTGTCTTACTTATTGTTTGGTTTTGGTTTGAATACGCTTCCATTATAGACATACCCTACAATCTTATTTTGACATATAGTCAAGTATACAACCATATAAGTATATATGTGCCCTGTATAACCATTACATAATGTCGGAGAATGTTTTTTTTGTCTAGTAGTATACGGGTCATATAAAAGCTATATTGGTCGTATGTAGATGAATTGACTCGTATGCTTATTTACATCCCATAGTTGATTTTAGTTGTGGTTTTGTTGAGAAATTGAGTTTGTTGGGATATATAAGAGTCATTATGATGTTTTACAATCCGTAAAGTGATTAGGTGAGTCGTTTACTTCTAGTTTTTACATAAATTTAAATCTAGCAAACATATCAGATTTGAAAGTAAACTATCAAACTCTTTTTTAGCTAAATCGGTCTCAAACTTAATATTCGCTTTACGTCCTAAAATGGTTGAGCTGGTCCTGGTTATACACATAACTCATAAACTTTTTAAAATAAAGAAATATTAGCAATACTATACACAAATTAAAGAGAATAAAATGTTCGTTTAATGATGTAACTTTAAAAAAAAAATATTAATGTATGAATAAATTATCCTCGTTTAAAAATGTGGGGGTGGTTGCCTTAAAACAACGGAAATGTAACTATTATTTAAATAAGCAAAAGTTAATTAAAGTTGAGGGATGAAAGTGTAACTAACATGAAGTATTATAGTGTAAAAATGTTTGAATAATTATTTTACCCTCATTTTAAGGTTGTACATTAAGCATTAAATGAAAAAAACTCTTATATTTCATGTATTATATATAGTATAGATATTCGAAAGATTTCTTCACGAATATGTAAAAAGGCTTTTTTCAAGAATAGTAAAGAATTTCAATAATTGCTACTGGATTCTAATATAATTAGGCAATAAACTTTTTAGAAAGTGATCACGCTATTAAAAGACATTAATTTCTATTTTTAGTTGCAAGACTGCATTTTTCCTTTTCCACATATGTATCATGATTCATGTGCCATAAAAAATGCAATTGTCTCAACATATTAGTGAGAATATGACATCAAAATTTGTCAAGTGAGTTTTCAATTTTTTCATAGCATTTTCTTGGATTAGACCTTAATTATCTATTATTAATAGAAAGACTTTATATTAAGCAATATAGATTAATGGGACGTAAAACATCTCACTATCCTGTATCCTCCAGCCCTCTATGGTGAAAGGGTGCTCTCGCTCTCTCCTATCCCATTTGATGTCGGTCTTGTTCCTCTCCTTTTTATTGCTTTTTTATTTTGTGATGGCTAAGCTATCATTGTTTTCTCTCTATCCTACGTCCCGTGTTACATCAGTAGAACTTTCTTCCTCTTGCTTCCCTCTTAATAGCATTCTATTAATTACCTTGAGGGGTTTGAAAATGATAAAGGAGGTTTGGTTGAGGTATATGGTTATATAAAATTGAGATATATCATTAAAAATGATAGTCTTGTTTAAAATTTTCGGTTTATAACTTTCTTAAGAATCATTTCTTTTTATTTTTTAGTTGAAAAGTGGTATCGTGGTTATTTGTTAAGCAAAATCTTGGAGGTAGTGTTGTGTACTTTTATCAATATGAAGGGGGTGTTATACATATTCTACCAAACATAAAGGGGTGTCAACACTTTATGAGAACAAGAACAGTAGAACACAAAAAGTGAGTGCACGATTAGAGTACCAAGGTTGTTTTGCTAAAATGCACCTCCAATAATATCATATCAGTCACCCAAAAGGTGAATAACTAACAACCAGTCATTACATTACATCAGAATCATTTCAACCAATATACAAACTCAATTTTAGTAAAACCCCATATAATAAATTTACCAATTCACATAAAAAAAAATAAAGAAAAATGGGAAGCACAAACACCCTCATCCACAATCTTAACCTCAACACAACCAGAAGCTTCAACTCTGTGAATTCAACAACAAACCATTCAAACTCCTTGCAAATCAATAACAGAAAACACCCTTTAAGTTTCTCATGTAGAAAGCAAAGAAAGATTAGCAAAGTTGTTTGCTTTGCTCTTGAAGATGTTAGGGATATGCAAACAAGACTTGGGATTGGTGGGTCAGGACCAGTTGTTGAAGATAGACCTGGTTAGTTGTGCTAAACTTGAATTCTTTATTATTATTTGGTTCATACTTTAAATTACTCTCCTTTATGTGATAATATATTTTTTTTTGAACGGCCAACAAATTGGAATCACTCACGGAATACTGGAGTATCATCGTGCCACCAGTGTTGCCACGCGATCATATTCCACCACCAAGTCACCAATTCAGGAGGAAACTCATAATTATGAGAAAACCCCCTTTGTGAGATTCGAACCCAGGACCTTATGGCCCCTAAGTCTTATCTCACCACCAAGATACCACTAGGCTATAATGCCTTGGGTATGTGATAATATATTAATATCCCTTTGTTAAGTTCTGTATTTGGCATGAATTGTAGGGTGAATTATTGACTACTTTGCAATCTTGATTTTAGTTGATTAGATTGATATTAATATTAAAATTAAGACAGTTATTAGTTAAGGTCACATTAAAAAAAACTATTACAGTTAGTATTGTTTCATCATCATCATCATACTCAGTTAATCCCACCAATAGCAAAAGCTAAGGCAGGGTCTGAAGAGGGTAAGATGTAGACAGTCTTACCTCTAACTCGTGGGAAAAGAAAGGTTGCTTCCATTACTCAGTTAATCCCACCAATTGCTTCCAGTGAGCCTTGGACATAAGACACATATTCCAAGTTATGTGATCTTTAGCTTTTTTGTAGGAAAGATAAAAATAGATTTATGGGCATTTTAGGAGAACATACTCTTTAAATGCTCCTAACTAATGGTAATAGAATTATTTAGTGACTAACTAATGGATTTGGATTTCGGTGAGTAATGGATTTAGATGTTCTTCTGTTGTTGATTGATGTAAGTAAAGTTCAAGAAGATTGAACTGTCTAGAAATCTTTTCAGTAGCCGAGCAATTTAAACGAGGGTACGTTTATTGGCTTTAAGACTGCAACACATATGGATATGCTTTGTAACATACTATCATACAAGGATGATGTGAAAATAATGGTGAAAGTAAATACAAATTATGCGGTTTTCTTCTTATCATAGGGATCATAAATAGTGACTTATATGGGACACACAAAATTGAAATGGGAATATACTAACCTTATCTTTGACATTGTATGTATTAGAAGTGGTTGATGACATCCAAGAAGATGCACTAGCAAATACTGATTCATCAGCTAATGGAAGCGCGCTTTACAATTTTCTGTATCCTGATAAAGAACTCCTTCCTGAAGACAAAGAAATGACCATATTTGATCATCTTGAAGAGCTAAGAGATAGAATCTTTGTGTCGGTTTTGGCAGTCGGTGCTGCCATCATGGGATGTTTTGTGTATTCAAAGGATCTCATAATGATTCTTGAAGCTCCAGTTAGAACTCAAGGTGTTCGGTTCTTGCAGTTAGCTCCTGGCGAGTTTTTCTTTACAACTATAAAGGTTACTACGCAACCCATGTGCACTTCATGTCCTACACTCCGACTTCTGTTTTCTTGATTAATTAGAGGTTAAATAATTATGTTTTTTTTATATGCAGGTATCAGGATACTGTGGGCTTCTTTTAGGCAGCCCCGTGATTCTTTATGAGATCATAGCTTTTGTTCTTCCTGGATTAACAAGATCCGAAAGAAAATTCTTGGCCCCAATTGTTTTAGGATCGTCGATACTTTTCTACACTGGGATCGCCTTTTCATACGTGGTGCTTACTCCAGCGGCCTTGAATTTCTTTGTTAGTTATGCGGAAGGGGTTGTTGAATCATTATGGTCTATTGACCAATACTTTGAGTTCGTGTTGGTACTCATGTTCAGTACAGGCTTGTCTTTCCAGGTAACATTTCTTAACACAGTAGGTTCAACCTCAAAAGTCAATCTTAAGCGTAAAGTGTTACAGGTTGGAGTTTTGAGGTCTAACTGACTAATGCTTGCTTTTCATGTTTTCGTTTATGTATGTAGGTTCCGGTTATACAGCTTTTATTAGGGCAAGTTGGGTTAGTGTCTGGTGATCAAATGTTATCGATATGGAGATATGTAGTAGTTGGTGCTGTGGTTGCAGCCGCCATTGTGACTCCATCAACAGATCCTCTGACTCAGATGCTTTTGGCTGGACCACTTTTGGGTCTTTATTTTGGCGGTGCATGGACCGTTAAGCTCATTGGTAAGTAGGTGGCTCGGTCCCAGATCAGACCCTGGTGCACACCAATTTGTGTAGCAATAGAATGAGATACAAGTAAATGTAGATGTACAATGATCATGTTTTTTCTGTAGAATATATTTGTTATTTGTTATTTGTTACTGGTATATAACACGAGCTCCAGTATAACCACCATCGATCCACTGTGCTCCTCGCGCATACTTAACAGATTTGTGTAGCAACAAGAAACAATTACTTCATGAATGAACTGAAGACCATCATTCACACAACATATGAGCTTTAAGAACATAATGAAATCCGGAAAAAACACTGCAAACAAAACACTATTCAAGAACACAATAAAAAAGCACCAAGTCAATGACTCAATTAGTCATATATGATTAAACAAGGTGAACTTTCAGTACATATGTATATGACAAACCATTGATCTCCGAATCTAATCTTAGCAGTATTCAAACTCATACTACGAAACTGTTGGAATAAAACTTAAAAACAAATAATCTTATCATAATGACCATGACACAATCTGTTCTTGAACAACTTGGAAAGCAACCGCGCAGCGCGCAGTAGCACTCAAACAAATTAAACATCTAACAAAAACACACCAACTTTCTTTTTCTTCTTTTCTTTTCCTTTAGTGCAGCGCACTGCATGCAACGCATACAGCACACTACACTGGGGGGACTTGAAGAGATATGATACCGCGCAAGCGCGCGGGCCCACATCTCCACATGGGCCAGCACAGCAGGCCTACGTGGACTTCTAGAAAGCGGCGCGGAGCACCTCGTGGCTGACAGCTAATAACCGACAGGAAAGGGACATTCAGCCAATCAGAGACGCACATTCCCTGCTCCATAATCGCCCGCAGGTACGAGGTACAGAATAGTACAAGAAAGGACAGACAATGACACGTGGACTAATAGCGAAGGTACAGCGCAGAGGATGACAACGGCCCGATCGTACAGCCAGCTGTCATTCTCCCCTCATCCAATCACAGAAGACCTCAGGTGGCCTATAAATACCCCATGAGGTCAGACGAAGAAGGGGATGAACAATCAGAGAGACAACCATAGTTACGAGAATTAGATTATAGTCGAAGCACTGTAACAGTAGCTATCTTAGTCTTGTAATAATCATTGAACCATTAATGAGAATCATGTCCTTACTTGTGCTTTCATCTTAGTATACTGTTATATTGGTGTTTCTTCACATATGTATATGACAAACCATTGATCTCCGAATCTAATCTTAGCAGTATTCAAACTCATACTACGAAACTGTTGGAATAAAACTTAAAAACAAATAATCTTATCATAATGACCATGACACAATCTGTTCTTGAACAAAAACAGCTAATTGAAAACAAGGAATTAGATTGTTTAAATTCATCCAAATCTTCAAGCAGACACAAGTGCAGGCTGATGATCAGATACAGAAGAAGGCGCTTCTTCTTCTTCTTCATGATCACTTTTAACTTCACAATTAGCAGGATTCACTTGCTCATCCAACAAAGTTTCGGATTCTTGTTCAGTTGCAACTTCAGCTGAATGATCAGGCTGTTCCGATTGGTCATCGATATTCTCAGGGTGAAAATTAATTGGAAACTTTGTGACTCTAGGCTTATCAGCCAAAATATTTCTTTGAACTTTATCAATCAAAACCTTTTGCGGCGGTTCCTCTCTCAAATGTTCATCTTCGTAATCATTGTTCACATAATATCCCACCCTGACGAATTCTTGCCCCAAATAAGAGCATGTCAATAGCAGAACCGTAACACCTATTATATCCTCTTCCCTAATTTTCAAAGCATCCGGAGGATCCGCCTAAAAGATTGCAAGATGTGAGTATAAATTAATCCTATGATTATCATGTTACAAAACATAATTAAGAAGTTGAAACCATTTAATGTTACCTCGAAGACAAAACGATAGTTGCCGACATTAATGGGACCAACTAGCACACTTTCAAGAACTTGATCATATGTTTCATCCTCAGCAGATCCCACATAAGTTAGTTTCCATTCTAAGTCTGTAAAGCCAAGAAGAAACACATAAGAAATAATATAATTTGAGGAAAAAAAATACAGAAACATGATTTACAAGATGTGGATTAAAGATGCAAATCATCCTCTCTACATCAAACTATTGTCCACTTCCGTTCTGTTCGGTTATTAGCAATAACCAGAACCAAAGCCATGGTTAATCTATTTCATTAAAAACCAGTTTCCGGTTAGTCGGTTCAGTTTATCAGGTTAGTATGCCGGTTTTCAGTTCGCCAGTTCGGTTCAGTTAATAACCAAAACCAAGCTTGTTCTAATTTTTTCTTAAAAATACATGAACAAAGGCATAAATACATGAAATTGATGTATAAGTACATGAGATGAATGTATAAATACATGAACTATGAAATGGAGGTATAAAACACGAAATACAAGAAACGAAGGTATAAAAGCTCGAAATATATCAAAATACGAATGGTTCGGTTTGGTTTTCAGTTAATTTTGGTTAGGATTCTTCGATTTTCAACTCGGTTTCAGTTAACAGTTCGGTTATTGTTCACCCCTATTAACAATACAACAAAATCAATAAATCTTTTAGCTTTACTAATAAAAAAAATCCGAGCCAAACCCTAATTCACATCACAAGAGACAGTTCCAAAACAGCAACTCATGAAACAAAAAACGTACGCTACACAAACAAACAAACAAACAAACAAGCAAATTAATTAAAAAAAAAGTTAGGTGGGTAAGAAGAAAGGTACCGTCTTTAAGGGGAAGCAAGCATTCGTAGGAGATTTCGAACTGAAAAGGGCTAAGAAAGAGGGCTGGGTTGTTTAAAACAGTAACGTTTGTAAGATTAACAGCGCTCATGATTGATTGTTGCTTGGTACAGAACCTGATTGATCTCTGTGTGTTGGTTACTTGGTTTGACCTAGATCTTTATATTATTTTTATCAACACTTTGAGGGGAAAAAGAAGTAGTGATGAGGATGGTTTGAGGATTGTGGGTGATTGGAAAAAGGAATTGGTTAATGAAAGGAGTGATTTATAAAAAGATTTGGGATTTTGGCGGGATAATATTTGGTTATCCCGCGAACATCAAAGGTTTGAGGGTTTTGTACTTAGTTCTTTTGGTGAGTTGTTTCTTCGTTGGGTTGGGTCTCATTGTAACCGATATACATAGTATAATACCCCCGGCTTGGGCCACGTTTAGCGGCGACAATTTTTGACACGACCTGAAACTCAACTCGAATTCGACACGAAAAAACGGGGTTGGGTCAATTAACACGACCCATTTAAAAATATGGGTCGGGTTTAGGTCAATCCGTATTAAAAACAGTTCAGGTTGATACATATAAAAATGGGTTGACCCGCTAACCCGTTTAAGTAGTTAGAAAAGAAATTTATTTATTATATTTTTTGTATTGGTTTTTCCATTTTCATTTTACATAGTTAGTTATAATAGTGTTTGTTTTGGCACCCCATATTATTTATTTGTCACATTCATACTCACCATTAAACACGTTATCGATAACCCGCTTACAGCCCAACAAACAGTTTATAACTCGTCAATATGTATGACTCATTTAAATATAGGGGTTAAACGGGTCGTGTTTGGGTTGACCCGAATTTATGTGGGTCGGGTTATGGTTGAAATACTTGACACAAATAATAATATGGTTCGGGTTGCACATTTCAACCCGTGAACCCACTAACCCATCAACTCAACACGATTGACACCACTAGCCACGAAAGATTAACATGTCCTATACATCGATTGAAAAATAGCTAAATTTTATATTTATAAAAAAAATAATGACAACAAGATGGATAGTTATAACTTATAAGAGTATGTGTAGTTGAAAAACTAACACAATTCACTAACTAGCAAAAGTTTTGTCACCTTAACACTACGTAAGCGGAAGGGGCAATAAATAAATCATCCAATAACTAGGTGTAGTGGATTAACTAAACACTAAATAAAATTAAAAAAATATATATATAAAAAAATTGATTGGATGGAGACGGTGGTGGCCCCACATGTTAGTCATTAGCGACCGTTAATGGGTTGCAGATAGCCCTATTAACCACGACCCGTTTAACAAATTTTTAACGTGTCAATAAGTTAACCAGTTATAAACAGGTTGTTAGATTGTAAGTGGGTTATCGATGATGTGTTAAATGATGAGTTTGAGTGTTGATAATGATAATATGGGTTATCGCTCGTAGATCGAAAACAACACATAAAAAAATAAAGATAATAGTATAAAAGTTTTTTTTTTATTTATTTTTTTATACTTAAACACATTAACAGGTTAACCTGAACGCCTATTTTAAACGGGTTAAGTTAATCAAACTCAAAGAAATTTTATCTATCCTCAAAATTGATAGACAAGCTCCAATACATCTCAATCTATCTCCACCCCTTCACTTTTCTCTCGCAGGTCGCAAAAAACACATAACTGAATTCTATCTTCCTTTTCAAACCTAAAAGTCATCGCAGGCCGCATCTCGATTCCGTCAGGTAACCTTTCGATTTGTATCCGTAATATCTTTTACGTGTTTGCAATTTGATGATGAAATCGAATACTGGTTTTATGGTTTTGAGTAATTAGGTGATTTAACCGTATGAATTTCTTTTTCTTTCACTTATGTTTTTTTCATTTTTATATGAACCCAAAACCCATATGAGCATAATAGAAAACAAAGATTTGTATGAACACCCTATTTATGTAATTATGTTATGTGCCCAGTGCCCACCCACCAACTGTTTGTAAAAAAAATGCTTGTGTTGGGAATATATTAACTTTTGTTCTGGAAATTGATAGTTATATTTCAGTTTAGATGTGCAATCGGTTAACTTTGTAGAGTTCTTTTATTTAATAAGGAAAGCACTGATATACAAATTATGGATTGTTTTAACTTTGTTACCATGTGCAATGATATATGGTTGGTTACCTTTGCTTGCAGATAAGAATTTACGCAGCCATACAGGGAAGCTGCTGCTGCAGCAGCTAACGGTCTACGACATCACTAGCTCGGTACTTTTTTTTATTTGCTTAATTCAGAAAGCGATTGGCGTATTGGTTCATGTGGCTTTTTTGATGAAATCATGTTTGAGTTTGTGATACATTTGAGTTAATAAGTTAATCAATTTAATTATCTTTTTTATACAACAGAAGTATGCATTTCCCATCTGTTTTTACTTCTTTGAAATTGACTCTTAAGGGTTCTTCATAAAATGGTCATTGTTTTTTTGTCGACTTTACATGTTGAACACTTGAACTCAACTGCTACGTTTACGCCACTTTCATTAACTGGAAAACACAAGCAAGCACTGGTCTGGAGCATTTTGTTCTACTTTTAATATGTTTAAATTTATGCTTTTGCAGCCCCTCTTATGTTCTTTGCTGTCAATAGTTCGATTTCAAAAGTCAAACCTTGGCTTCTTGTACCTAGCTTCTCGCCATCAAAGGTATTAGAAATCAACTTCTTTTTTGTGTTAAAAACTACAAAAAGATCCCTCAACTGTAACTTACTTCACATACATCATATATTTCATATCTGCTAACTTTTATAACTCGGTCCTTTCTTTTTCACAGATAGAAAACAAATGATAGTTAGATTCATCTATGTCCCTCTTCAAGCTTCAATACCTCAATCATCCCAACACTCGACAAAAACCCATCACAAACCACTACAAAACCGTTCAATAACCCGCAAAAATGAAGTATTCACATCCACTGGCCCACCGGCACCAACGCCTTTGCTCACCACTGACTCCGGCCTACTTTTCCGTGAAAAGATTCTTTATCTCAAAGCCTTAAAAGTAAACCCCACAAAAGCCCTACAAAAAAACCCTAATTTCCGGTCAACCTCACTCAAATCCCTAAAATCTGTGGAGAATTGTCTATCTTCAATGGGAATCCGACGGCCGGAATTCGGGCGTATATTTGACATGTACCCTCAGCTTCTCACGTCCGACCCACACGCTGATCTTTACCCTGTATTTGATTTCTTATTAAACGACGTCGGTCTCGAATTTTTCAATATACACAAATCGATAATTCGGTGCCCTAGGCTTTTGATTTGCAGTGTGGAAGATCAATTGAAGCCCACATTGTGGTTCTTGAGAAAGTTAGGGTTCGTGGGCCCAAATAGAATCACGGCCCAAACAACAATGTTGTTGGTGTCAAGTGTGAAAGGTACATTGATGCCCAAATTGGATTACTTGATGGGATTAGGGCTTGAGTATGAAGATGTGGTTAACATGGTGTTGAGGTCACCAGGGTTGTTGACATTTAGCATTGAGAACAATTTTAAGCCCAAAGTTGACTACTTTTTGCATGAAATGAAAGGGGATTTGGGTGATTTGAAGAGGTTTCCACAGTATTTTTCGTATAGCTTAGAGGGTAAGATTATGCGTCGACATCGGTTGTTGGTTGATCATGGGCTTTCTGTACCGCTGTGGGAAATGCTGAAGGTTAGTGATGGAGAGTTTACTGCTCGGTTGATTGAGGCGAGGCTTCGGTTAGGTGACAAAATGCTGTAACTTTAATGCCTTTTTATTTTTCTCATGTGTCTTGTGCATTGTCATATAAGTGGCAGTTTATTATAGCAAATGAAGCTGATTGTTATTGTTCTTGTAGCATACGGTAAAGTAATCGTAAGTTCTTGATACAAAACTGTTTATATATTTGGTAAATTTTTGGTTGCTGACCTCAAGAATGATACAAGCATGTGAAGATATAGTGGATTTGTCACAGCATATGGTATTGATCTTGTAGATGTAATGGGGGCAGAATGGTTGCGTCTTTATGCTCTGACGGTTGCTTATGTTATATCTAACTGTTGCATCTTTATGTTCAACTGGTAAATATATAAAGACTTGTGCCTTCTGTTTGTATGGTTGACTCTTAGCTATATCAAAATATGTTATGATATACTTTTATATTTTTGATCATGGCAACTTTATGCCTTTCGCTCACTTAATCTCATTAATAGCAAACTTAAGGTAGAGTCTAAGAAGGGTAAAATACAGACAACCTTACCTCTACCCTGTGAGAATAAAGAGGTTAATTTCATTGAGATTCCCGGCTTGATAGTTGTAAGACCCTTTCCAAAATTCCCAATTTCCACCAATTTTTAACGTTCAAAAACTCGGGTTCAATCGCATTAATCACATAGTTTCACAAAACATCATGTTTAGTAACTTCCTCTAGACGAAAGGTTCACTTACGCTATGTTTCCGAGTTCATTTAAGAAGGGAAAAGAAAAGAAAGGGAGATATCTCCTCCCCTTTCTTTTCCTCATTTTTCTTTCTTTTTCCTTTCCTTTCTTTTCTATTTGGAAGGATAGAATTTTACCTCATTTTCCCTTAATTTCCTTTCCTTTCTTTCAAAAAAACTTTAGAACACACATTTCTTTTCATCATTCTATTTCTTTCCTTTAAAAAAAACTCTAGAACACAACATTTACTTTTATTCCCTTCCATTCCTTTTTTTTTCTCTTCTTAAGTGAACTCGGGAACACAACGTTACGTTTTGCACGTTTTCTATTTACTTTTAGTATTGGATTATGTTTTTGTGTGATGACATACGTTTAAAACATGAGTGATGCATTGGTTAATTAAACAGTTGAACTGTGTTTTGATTCCTTTCTTTACAACTTGTTCGGTTGATGACAAAACTTAGTAGCGGGTTAGGTGACATAAAGAGGGTCGACTTGACACTTACAATTGGGTAGTTAATAGTGTTTGATGACAAGAATCTATGATACTAGCTAGTTAACTAATTTCCAGAACTATGTCTATGTAGTTCCCAATTTATAAATTGAAAACTGTGTGAAACCTAGAACCTGAAGTTTTGAGGAGTTTGTGTTTTGCTTATCATTGCTTTCTCTATTAAAATCAAAGTTCTTAGTTTTCTAAAATTTATAAATCAACCAAAATTGTTAAGTAGTTAAAAAAATAACTTAGTTAAAAACTATGTGTTTCACCAATTGCTTGTGGAGACGACTCAACTTTCACTATATTATATTTTTACTTGTTTTTGACCAACCAAACGACATCGATCAAAATGATACATATCATGTGGTAATATATAGAAAACCAAGACACCGATTCTGCCACAAATGATTAATTATAGTCACAAATAATGACAAAAACGAGCATTTCCAACACATACCATATGTGACATATATGGACAACCTTACAAAAACACACAGTCCATAAACGTATAAATCGGGTGAACAATTGCATGGTAAATAATCCAGTACATAGACTTAAGTTGTCCTTGTTAATCTAGGGCACCTTAGTTCAGACTCTTACACATTTATTCAGTCCCGTCTTAGCAGTCAGACATTAGGTGAGTTATCACGGCCCCTTTTTACTGTTTTCATTCTTTTTTTTTGGGGGGGGGGGGGGGGGATGCGTACAAGTTCAGTTACATTTTGACAATTATGTGACCATGAGACAATAAGGTTCAGAGTACTCATAAGCCCTCGTGTCATTTCATTTTACTATAACAATTAGCTATGGACTTAGCCATGAAACACCCCAATAGATCTATTGAGTTGACACCCCCACTATTGGTTCGTCGCTCTAACTGGATTAAAGTCATCAAGAGAGTGCTTGTATTTCACATTTAATCATTTTCTTTAGTGTACAATGGGCGGGGAACAACATTCGTCAAGGTTTGGTTACAAGCTCGTGTCAATCACATAACGATTATTTTCTTAGCTAGACAATGGTCCAGTCACCCATGGTTTGCACATACATCAAAACCCCTGACCAATGTTTTAAAAATCGGTAAATACCGCGTTATACCGGTATTACCATTTTTGGATGGAAATCCGGTACAAAACACTCTGGTAATATGGGAAACGGTATCGATTTTATACCGCCAGTAAAATCCGGTATACCGGTTTGAACCGCTATACCGGTACCGAACCGCTATACCGGTACCTGCATAGGTTAGTTTTTGGGTTGTTTTTAGATTATTTTTTTATTACGGGATAACTTTTAAAAAAATAAAAACTTTAGATTATCGTTTGGATTATTTTTTAATTATTGATTAACTTTTTTATAGTATTTTAGTATATAATTATGTACTTTTAGATTATTATTTTTTTTGTTAATGCTGTAATTTATGAGATTATATAGCTAACTAATCAATCCGGTTGAACCACTCGGTACAACGTGGTTCAACCGGTTGAACCATTTTTTAGCCAAATCCGGTATAACTAAAAAACCGGTTTTTTAGAACATTGCCCATGACCTCACCAACTTCATTGTTAACATATTTTATTTGCATGCACTACAACAAAAATGGCTTTTAAGGACCTTTTGTGTGGGACATTTGTAAAATAGGGTCCTAAAAACTATTTAATAGGACGAATGACCTTTTGGGGTCCTTTTATAATATACGCTACTAAACCGGTGTCCTAAAAAGCTATTTAAAAGGATGGATGATTCTTTAGGGTCCTATTATAATATAACTTAATAAGACACATAAAATGTAGATCCTAATAAAGTAATTTATAAGACGTTTAGTTGTTGGTGTCATATTATGTGGTAATGTAATAGGACACTTGATCACCGGGGGTCCTATTATAACATAACTTAATACGACACTTTGTAGTTAAGTCATAAATGTTCAATGTTATGAGACACTTTCTAGTCGAAGTCATATTAGAAATAGGACACTTGACACATGGGTCTTATACCTTTAACTTTTATAGGACGTTTAATCATTGTGGTGTTATTATAACACATGGTAATAGGACACACGATATTTGAGTCATAAAACATCAGTTTTATAGGACGCTTATTCTCTAGAGTTCTATTATAACATAACTTAATAGCACACTTAACACTTAGGTCTTATAACTTTAATCTTTATAGGACGCTTAATCATAGTGGTGTTATTATAACATATTGTAATATGACACTTAACATTTGAGTCATAAAGATATTTGGGTCAAATGAGTCGTGTTTAACTTCATATATCTCACAATTTTTTTCGGTTCGGTCGGGTTGAACCCATCAACCCACAAAAATTAAGTTATATGAAAATTTTAATTTCTAACATCTCATATGAGTTTTGTCTTATACCTAAAGTCTACTTTCCTTTAATCCCCAAGACTTTTCAAATTTTTGTGAAGGCGGCTTTTTTCCCACCTTCAAAAATTTTGTTTTATCCCCAAAACTTCCTTTTTTTTCGAAGACCGCCTTATCGTTCCGTTTTTTATCTATGTATCCTTTGTTCCAATTGAACGGCGAGTCGGCGAACAAACCGGTACCAGAATACTTCTCATCCGCTTCGTCTACATAGGTCAACTAAAATGGTAATACTTCCTCTCATTTTGTTTTGATACGTCGTCGCAATGATTCTACTTCAATAGGTTAGGCGACTCTGAATTTTCATTCGTTTATGTTCTAGGGTTACTTATATTTTAGGTTGTTTTATTCTAATTTTATCTACATCATTCGTGTACAATTTCAATTATACATGTCCGTGATCGATTGCAGTTCATCGTAGACTGTATGCCGACTATAGGATTGAGGGGTTCTGTTTTGATTTAAGTTATACACTCCGGTTGCATTGGGAGCCAACTGAGTAGTGGCAGTGATGGCGAATGTTAGCAATTTTGTTCCAACCGGAGAGATTTATTCGTTGCAATCAGAGGTTATGGTTTGCGTTGAAGCCGATTTGTGAAGTTGGGCATGTGATTGCAACTGATACGATTTTTTTTTTATCCTCGAAAAGCATGGATGATTCTTGCTTATTAGCAAATTAAGGTATCGATAAATTTCATTGTTAAGAGTATTTGATCTCTAAAATTGCAAGGTGTATATGTGCAAATACTTAGGCTGAGTTTCCTTTATATTAGAGGAAGTTAAACTACTAAAAATGAAAAACAAGCACCTTATACGTTGATTACTAAACCTCAATTGATCAATATACACATATCCAACACCTCTTAATTTATCCAACCATCTGACTATATTAACTAGTTCTTATTGGTCACTATAAATTGGAAACCTATGTCTAAATACCCTTTAATATATGTAGACAATAAAAAAAAGGATTTTGAGATGAACAAGAAGGGTTAACATGGTGCGAAGGGGCTAGTAAGTTTTGTAAGGGCGAGCACGAAATGTGAGTTATGTGGGACAAGATGTCTGCTTTCTCATCTATTGCATTTGCATCAATGAACAATATAAAAGTACATGCGCTGATTATATATTTTCTTTTTATAGCTAGATGAATGGAAATGTGGTGTCTTTTGGTATATTATTAAGCCAAAATAACTACTGATAAAATTATTGCGAATACAAGTATTTTGTGAATCATACATAAATAAAATCTTTGTTTGTTGTGTTCTGTAAGTGTGCATATCCTATTAATTATCTTATGCTTATGCCAAGTGAAAGTTGATAATTGAGACGATGCTAAATACTTAATCATTTTTCTTGTCTTTTTAAGCAAAATATCAATGGATGATGCAGGTTCTTGACGCTATCGAAAAGGGTACTTTTAATAATTAGATTGACATATTACATTTGGAGATGGAAATGATTTGGCTGAAAAGTAAGGTTTTAAATTGTGAATCCTTTGGTATGATCTCAAATTCAAGTGAAATACTATTATGAATTTCAATCGTACATGGCAAACAGTTTTTGCAGGCCGTTCACCAGTAGGCTTAGCTGTGCAGACATGAATCGTCTCAAAGCTACATATCCAGACATGTAGGTAAAGAAACCTATTGTACATGTCTTCTTTTGCGTTGATGGATTTTGTAGTTCAATTGTTGTGAACATGGTCTAATGAAACAAGTAAAAGAACATGTGCAGTTCTTAATTCAGTATTCGTTTCTTTCCTTGATATGACATGTATGTGATCTTACATTATTATAAGCTATATCTTAGAGTTGTGAGTATAAATCGTTCGTTTCAGTTGGAATATTTGGTTGTTTTATGCTAGAGCACATTGATAATGATGTTATATAAGTTTATTTATATAATTTAACTAGTTGATTCATTTACTAAGTTATGTGATCTTATCTCACTAACACGTTTATTAATATTGTGATATTTTGTCCAATTGTAGGAGTATGCTTGCATGTTAACAATGATAATCCAACAACATCCTTGAATGCAGAATATACTGAACCCACGTTTAAGTGGGAGAGAATGCAAGAAGCCAAGAACTCATTTGGATTATGTTTTTTCTAAAGTAATGGGTAAAGATCGAAATGGTGATGCAGTCATGTATGGTCTGGGTGTTCGTGCTTCTGATGTTTGGGGTGTAATAGCAATTCGTTGAACATGTTAGTAGAGAAAACATCCAATTGAAGTCTAAATGTGAAGAACTTAATAGTATTGTGGTCCAGTTACGTGCACAGGTATCGAAGAGTAAAGGGTGGAGGGATGGTTCCAGTGTTCCACCTCTTACATCACCACATTTCCCCATTGTAACCAATGGACCTCCACGTCTACGGGTATTTTTCTATATAAATCTTTAGTGTTCCACCTTTTGTATTGCATTAGAATTTATGTCATAAAAACAGGTACGCCACTATATTGCACAAAGCATGGTAAAACAAGATTGTATTGGTGCATCCATTGCATGGCCTTGTCCTTTCATCTCGGTATGTATTGTTAAACTTGTGATACGAATAATTTTAATAATCTGGAACTTAATGCTTATATATGGATGGTTTATTTGTAGGTAATCCGTGAGGATTGAGGACGCATGATGACTCAGGGTTCTATGCTGCTCGTTTCTTTCATTGCTTTTAATTTTTTGTAAAATGTTACAAGACTTTATGTTGGATAATGCTGTAACTTATTTATGTTTTGTGTTTTGTTATGAATATGCTTATTTGAAATATAATAAAGTTTTATTTCTTTCATTAGTTGATGTTATATACACAATAACTATTTGGATGTCCATAACCATATCGTAAAATTGTGTGGATGTTTAAAAAAGCGTTGTATCATATGACTTGTTACCTATTAAACTTGTTAGAACATTGTAAACGTGTCTGAATATGCTTTTCTTAAGACGCTATATGGGTTATTCATAGACATATTATGCGACCATAAAATTGGTATCATAATCTTGTTTGGGATATTAGGACCCTTTTCTTGGTACTAAAGTACTTATAATGCTACATCATAAGTGTCCTATAAATTAATTTTTAAGGACACTTGTATGTGTATTAAAAAAATTAAAAGTATGTAAGCACATGTTAGAACATTATAAAAGTGTCCTAATATGTTTTTATTAGGAGCATTTTGAGTTGTTCATAAACATATTATGCGACCATAAAATTGGTTTCATAATCTGATTTGAGATATTAGGACGCTTTTTAAGTTTCGTGACTTATTACGACCCCTTTACATGAAACGCTTTTACCATTGGTCCTATTAAATAAAAGGTCCTATAAAATAACATTTTAGGACACTTTTGTGGGTACTAAAAACCCATTTTTGTTGTAGTGATGTATTTTAGGCAATTAAATCATGGAACTTGGAGTTGCGCATAGACATATGGGGATATCAAGAACCTATCTTTTTTTTTTGAGCGGCCAACAAATCAAACCCGAGCACTCTCGGGGCACCCTTTCGACAAATTCAAGTACTCCGAGAGTACCCGAGTTGTCAAACACCAATTCCGGGGAAAACCCGGTAACCCATCCGCCCATAGGAACGACGATAAAATTACCGGTAAAACCTGTCTGGCTCAAGAATCGAACCCAGGATCTCTTGGGTCTTCTATCAAGAACCTATCTTTTGTTAAATGATTTAGAACAATATCATTTGAAGTATTGTTTTAAGACAATATTTTCTATTAAATTGTTAAGCAATGATGTCTTTTAATATATCTCCAAAATTATGAATTTGATGCTTGCGTGACTTGTGTGTTTGAAAACCTTTCGAAGTTACATCACGTGTTTCCACCTAGACGGGGTGTGACATAAACAATGATCAAGAAAGTAGAAATCGTTAATACTTGATTGTTTTAGGCAATGGAAAGTCACATAGAACAAGCGAGACTAAGCAAAATGTAACCCTGATATAGTTCTCTTGACAGCTGGTGCAACCATGACTAATGAGCTTTTAAGCTTCATTTTGGCTTATTCTGGTGATGTTATGCTGGTTAACTTGGGTAGGTAGTCGTTTATTTAAAGGTTTAGAGTTTATTTACATTGAAGTAAATACTGGCTTACTAGCCACCTTAATTACAATAGTGTTGTTAACTAATATTAGATAAGTTATATGAGTGAGTAGATTGAAAGTTCTCCATACTTTTTTTTTTAACATATTTACATTTCAAATAATGAAGTTTTGATAGAGATTTGAGGTGGAGAATTTAAAACATGAGATTCGTAAGTTTAGGTTTAGTATAAACAGTTTTGGATGGAAAGGAAATGCAAACCTATTTTGCTAAATGTCCGGGCTCACGGGTTAACCCGTTTAACCCATCCATATTTTATTTTATATTATTTTCTAAATGTGTCTTATATAATAGATCAAATTGGTTGGTATTTATGCCAAAATTTTAAAACTTAAAAAAGAAATTGACATAAACTTTTATTATTAATATATAATTGTCTTATATATTTTTTATATAAAATGGGAATTTAGAATATTAATATGTGAAAAAATAAAATAAAAAACTCGGATCAAACATGTAGTGTTCATATTCATATGTCCAACACAATTTCGGGCCCGAGTCGTGTTCGGGTTCATGTCAGGTTAGACCCCTTAACCCGTGAACACGACCTGTTTACCATCCCTATTTACAATGTCAAAGATTGTTATTCAAGTTAGCCTAAAATTGATTTACCATACCTAGGATGTTGTTGAATCCACTCAACCTTCCAAGAGAGGTAGTTTTCAGGTGGATTTGTAATAGATTCTTTCAATCTATGTTAAGAGGCCATCTAAATCCTCCGTTGTTATAGCATTATGGATGTCATATATGGAAAATTGAGAAAATTTACTCGTGGTCTCTAATAGTAATATCGGTCGAGAGTGCCATCTAAATCCTCCATTGTTAGATGGTAAATTATTAACCAAAAAACTTAAGAATTTAAGTTCTTATCACATTATAATGTAATTATTAAAACTTACTACTATATAATTCAATAGCCCCCTTCAGTGTTGTACTCAAAAGATTAGTTACACTAAAATGCAAAGAAAAATAAAAAAATTACGAACTGTAAACAAGTAGGTTACAAGTTGTGTTATATTCATAAAATAAATTAAAATATAATAGAATTGTAATCAACTACTATTGTTTTATTTAATTCCTTAGTAGTTGATATTGAGTATAACATGATACTATGAGGGTCAAAATGAAACTTATGATTCGTGTATGGGTATGAAATGATTAAATGAATTTAGTGAGGACTAATTATGTTAACTTTATCTCATCTAAAAAAAGAGCAGGAAAGAACGAACACCAGCCATACTACTAACACCGCAGTGCATGTATCAAATTCCATCAGAGATACTAGCACTCCGGTGGCATCAATCCACCACCTCAGACAATAGCACCACCGGTATCCGATCATCGCCGATACTAGCACCAGGTATCAAATCGATCACTTCCGACAGCCACGATATCAAGTCAACCATCGCAACTATTTTTTTTTAATAAGAGTTAAAATAAAGTATCAACTTATTAGAATAATGAGACCATCTCATGAATCATATATGCAATGGAGGATAAAACAGAATCAGATATGCAATTGAAGCTGAAAACAAAATCAAATATGCAATTGAGGATGAAAACAAATTACGAATAAGATATACACACAATACATATAACTATGTAACTTAAATTTGAATGAACAAAATACAAATATGCATAAAGAAGATGCAATCTCTAAATCTCATTTGTCAACATAACAGATACAAGCTATGGCCTCGATATCTATATACTAGATCAACAGGGGTAGTGTAACAACTAAAAACTAACTACCTAACTCATGCTAACATGCACCACATCTCCCATGTTTCAACTACTAATAACATAAACCATACTATACACTAATAATGCAATTGAGAGAGAGGCTCATAATTTCTAATTTAACTACCCGAATCCAAAAACACACTTTATCCAAATAATCTGTTAAACCTCACCACATGCCAATAAAAATTGTATATCTTCATCCAAACGCTGACTAACACCATCCACCTCTACCACTGCCATTTGCCACCATATCTGTCACCATCTTTCCCTTTACTCACCATTCCCTAAAACCCACCACCTCTGTTCTACACATCCGAAACTCATCACCATTATAACTTTACCCATCCAGAACCAACTGTTCACATCTCCAATAGTCGCACCGGTGACTACCAATTGTTTCAGTTTCAAGATCCTCAAGTTTTATAACAAAATATGTAATATTATGATTTACCCTTATATGATAAGGTATTTATAATATGTGTGTGTATTTATATTACCTCATTTACTTTCGTATGTATTGCTTTCCGCATGCCATTGCCTTCACTGTAATTATCAATGCAAGCTTGTCAAAACAACTGATAAATTACTCAAAATATTGTATAAATTAATTAAATGTAATATAACTAGTCACGTATGTACCTATAAAGTCATGATTCATTATTTCTTCAAAAACATCCTTACATTCTTTTACAAACAGTCGTGAAAGAACTAATAAGGGTTTTGTCCCGCGACATATAAATCCATTAACGACGTGTAATTGGTGCTTTTTTCTCGGGGGGGGGGGGGGGTGGACAAATTTCAAATCAACTTAAACGTGCCACGATCGATTCTATTTTTAAGGTGTTTGTTTGCATAAATCACCCAATGGGAGGATGTGGTAAGAATGGTCTAATTTTAAAATTTTAATAAGCTAGAAAATGATCGTTTGTTTTTGTAAAATCCAGATAAATATATGGGGAATAAATAAATTCGACTTATCTTGCCTACATAATTAATACCTTAGTCATATTATACAAAAACATAATGTTAGAACCTTAATAGTTTTGAAGATAAAAACTTAAGATATAAAAGTTTTAAAAAAATATATTTTTTAAATAAAAGAGTATATATATAATTATTTTAAAAAAATAAAAGTACATGGATTCATTATCAGACCCAACACCTGAAATCAGACCCGACACCTCTAAACATTTGATGGCCTAAAAGAAGCTGAATATTGCTCATATCTACTCTTTTCCTACCTATAAAGAATCCTAGAGTCCCATGATGCACAAAGATAGGCATGGGCGAATCGTATTAGGAGCCAGTAAGGGCCCTGACGAATCTTATTAGGGGCCAAGAAGGGCCATGGCCACCCTAGTTTTTTCCAATTTGTAATGTAATTTCTACCCGAAAATTATTAAAATTTTATATGTATTGAGTCAACCCTCTCCCCCCACCCCCGATTTTACCGAATTTGCATGGCTTTCAATAAACACCAGTTTGGCAACAAGGTTTCGATGCTGCCTCTTCATTTCCTATGCACATGTTATGTATACATACTTCACGCAGTAATTCCCAAACTCGTGAGGGGCCTTAGTCTATTACTAAGATCAACCTATCCTCAATTAGCATCAACGATTCGAGTGATTATGAAAGGTAACACAAATTTCAAGTATACCAGAATGCTTTGTATATTGCTTGAAACATTTACAAGGAAGAATAGAAAAGTTTTTTTTTCCGGTGGTTTTTGGCAAATGCACATGACCACCTATTTATACTAGTAGCAACTTATATAAATCATTGTATTCTAGAGTATTCTATGAATATTTTACACAACTAATGCATGGATATAATATAAAGGAAAATTGGATTTTAATACTCTTAACTTTCAGAGTTTGGCCGGCAATACTCTCAACTACAGAAATGTTTGCCAGCACTCCCAACTTTTAAGGTATTTTCCACTGGCACTCCCAAACTAACCCAGTTAGTTTATTCAGTTAGTTTGCTGACGTGGCATGCTGACATGGCCATTATTGCTGACGTAGCATGCTGTGGAAGATGATGTGTCATCTTATGTGTCATCCACGTCAGCATGCCACGTCAGCAAACTAACTGAACAAACTAACTGGGTTAGTTTGGGAGTGCCAGTGGAAAATACCTTAAAAGTTTAGAGTGCTGGCAAACATTTCTGTAGTTGGGAGTATTATCGGCCAAACTCTGAAAGTTGGGAGTATTAAAATCCAATAAACCTAATATAAATCATTGTATTCTAGAGTATTCTATGAATATTTTACACAACTAATGCATGGATATCACTAAAGAAACCCCTAGACAAATCCAATATATTTCATTAGAAATATCCTTATTGTTTCCTCGTCTATTTTCCACTAGTAGGTTGCCCGTGCATTACTTTGATTGGTGATTTTAAGGGTGTGTATAAACTGTTATTCGGTTTAGTTTGGCTCTGAGCCATAGCCAAAACCAAAACCTTTTAATTAAGATATTTCAAAAACCGGATGGTTTCACATATTTCAGTTTGGTTAATCGGTTATGAACACCGAATCCAACTATTTCAAGTAATAACCGTAAATTTAACTTGAGCTTTGACTTGAGTTGAAGTACTTAAGAAAAAGAACCTGACAGCAAGACATAAATCAAGGATTCATATATCCTTGATTTATTCTCATTTATTATCTCATTAATTAGTAAATATTGTATTTCCTTTTTTATGTCAATTAGTTGTGTATATATTGTATATTGTTATCAATGAATAAATCATCTTGAAAATTATACAACTTGTCATGGTATCAGCCAAAGCAAAAGGTCCCTTTCCTTGATCCACTTTTTTCGGCCCCACCTCCCCATTGCCTGCACCATCTTCTTTTCCCTTTTGTCCTCCTTTTCCTTTTATTATTCTAAGTTGTCCTATTTCTTTTCACTTTTTGTTCTTCATTCTCTGCTACTATGTCGATTTCCAACCAAAACAACCCAACCCCTCTTCACACCTTCCTGCACTTTATCCCTCTCAAATTAACCTCTTCCAATTACCTTCAATGGTCTCACCAAATCATTCCCGTCCTTGACATGGTCAAGCTTTCCGACCATGTTACTGGATCTGTCGACCTACCCACTGCCACTATTACAACCGATAACAAATCTTTTATAAGCAAGACTATGAGTAATGTTATCTCAACAGGTGTGATGATCCATGAAATGATAATGATATTTATTGTAAACGATACGATGGATCACATAAGAATGATATTGAATGATCTTGCACCTTTATTTTTTTAGCTTTTACACGCAGTATATTATTTATTTGTATCACTCAATGTATAGCGTGAATGTCAATAACATCTTGGCGATAAAATTTATTTTTAAATAGTTGTTCTTTACATAAGTGGTAAAAAATTGTTTTTCTTTATAACGTATCATAAACAAACCAGTGAAATATATTTGTTTTTCTTTTATTTTTAAAATTGATATCGGACAAAGCTACTATGAATCTAACCATACCTTTCTTTGAAATCATTTTAAACAAAAACTTTCTTCTCTGGTCATAGAATCCAATGACCTTATAGTTTAGATCATATTAGGCATTTTACGTGTATGAATATAATGTAATAGTTTCATAATTCAAACCGTTACTTCATGATTAAAAACACATCGTTTATTATTGATTTAGCAATTTTGATTTCTTGTAGAACTTTATCATATCTATACTATATATAAAGCATGAGATAGGGATATCCACCAAATTTAAGAAAATACAACACTTGATGCTAATGGTACAACAAATTAATGAACCTAATAAATGGGCAAAATGATCTTTCTACATGGGTATTAAATTAATAAGTGAATTGATAAATACAATTAAAAGAAATTAGTTAGTCTTATGATTAAAAGCTTTGATTTATTATCATCAATATTTTGTTTTGTCACTTTATGCCTTAACCACTAAACAAGGTTAATGAACTTTCTTCCCTTATTTTTCTTTCATGAAAATTGCAATAGAACTAGGTTTTTAAAGATAATTATCTCATATTAAAGTAACTAAAGTTTAATCCAATATTTAAGATATACAGATACATGTTATTTTAGTTTAAAAAAAGTGACATATATAGTACACAATTAGTAATAGAGAAAAGAAAAGAAAAGAAAAACTAAAGTTGAATATTACATGTATTAAAGCTAAAGTTAAAATTTTAGTTAACAGAAGTTTATAGATTGAAAATGAATTTTAGTTGAATTTTATGATTTATCATAAAATAAAATAGATATACACATCTAATATATTGAATTGCATATCCCTACTGGATTGCCAAAGGTCTAAAACCTCTACCATATAACCGACCAACTTTGGCTAAGATTGTAACCGTCATACATGAGAAAGGTTTCATATCTTAAAACTTATTATGATCATTTAATGACAACTTCAATATTGTCATGTAATTATAATCAATTAACTTAATATTTATCTCTATTTTATCTATACTATATTATAAAGCATGAGGCAAGGATACCAACCAAATTTAAGTAATTACTATACTTTATGCTTATGGTACAACACCTTAATGAAGTTAGTAAGAGGTTAAAATAGTCTTTCTACAATATTATTAAATTATGTTAATTAAAACCCATTTAGCATTAAGTATAAATATTGATAATATAAAAAGATGATAAAAAGAGTTGTGATATAATTAAACTTTCTTTGTTATAAACATATACATTATGGCAACTATACATATTCTAACTCCAATATACCATTAAGTTTGTATTAATGTTTTCTTTGTTATAAACATATATATTATTGCGACTATACGTATTCTAACTCTCATATACTATTAAGTTTGTATTAATGTTATGTCTATAGAGGCTTATTGTACTTGGTAAAACTCATTGATAAAGAGCTCTCTCATTTTCCATCTTATCTTTCTCTCTATAATCTTTGTTCTTATGTTTACATACGTTATATAGTGGTTGCTAAGAATAACCATTGAGAATATGGGAAGTGGTAGCATTTTGCGATAAACTTTAACAACCCATGTTCCTAATTGAGATATAACTCAAAAGAGAAACACGCAAGATGTGAAGCGAAATGTATTACGAGGGAAATTGTGGACAATGTTGAAAAAATCGTGCATCATGACACATGTCAGTGATGTAACACAAATAAAAACACACCCGTTTTGTAATATGATTAAGCTCGTTGTTTGTTTGATTTCGTATGTATGTTGGTGATGATGGAACTCTAGCATCTAGGACGATTTGTGGTAGTTTGATGTTGTTATTTGAATCTCTAATCTAATTCACATCCATTCGAACTAGAACGTACCAACATGGATGGCTTCCATGTTATTGTTACAAAAACAAATACATTAACTTTCCTTGTATTCGTTACATTTATTACAAGTAAAAGTTACTATAATTACCTATACGTTTTATCACTGATTTTAAAAAGATACAACTATTTTATTACTTAGTAAAAAATACATTTTAACAACCCATGTTACACAGGGTTCTAACCTACTGAATATATATATATAGGGAAATTGGATTGTATCGCACTCAACTATTTGTTATTGGCCGATAATGCACTGAACTATAAAATTGATCACCAACACACTGAACTTTAAACCTCTTGGATTGTGTCACACTAAGGCTGTGTTTGACAAGGTCCAAATGGAAGAATCCATATCTGTTAATTGTATTAATTTGTCACTAAGTAATCGTTTTAAACCTCTTTATCACTAAGTAATCGTTTTAGTGGTTCTGGACATGGTCAAACACAGCCATAGTGTGACACAATCCAAGAGGTTTAAAGTTCAGTGCGTTGGTGATCATTTTTATAGTTCAGTGCGTTATCGGCCAATCCCAAATAGTTGAGTGCGATACAATCCAATTTCCCATATATATATGACTAATAGTTGCGACTATTTTATAAAGTGCAAGCCAATCTCAAAATGTTTTGTATACGCTGATGAAACACCAAATTGACGACGAGGTAAGTAGCACCAATTTGTCATACCAAAAAGTATGTGGACAAGATAATGAAATGTGCAACTCTTGCAAAATAGACGTAATCCACTGAATCTCGGCAGCGGTATGAGCCAAGGCACGATACTTAGCCTCAGGAACGCGCAACAATATGCTGTTTCTTGAAACTCCGACTGATAAGGTTGGATCCAAGAAAAAACACAATAACCAGTAGTCGAGCGTCGATATAATGTGAGATCCGAAAGTGGAATCCCATTATGACGAGACAACCAACGACCCGAAGAAACCGGTGTAGACAACGGGCGGCACTCTACAAGACCAGTTCACTATAGTAAATCACACAAATAACGTTGTTGAGATAAATGCAAGACATCCTTAGAAAAAAGTCTAACACTCAAGAAATATGATAAAACACCGAAATCCTTGAGTGAGAACTGCAAGTGTAAACGCTCAATCAATCCAGTAAGAAAAGCGGAAGAGCTCCCAATGATGATTACATCATCCACTTATACAAACATATAACACATGACATGTAGACACACAATGACGTGTCAGATAGACACAACAAGAAGCCACACGAAATAAGGGCAGAGGATGGCTTAAAAAACCAATGCCTAGATGCATGTATTAGGCCATAAAGAGCCTTCTGCAATAGACCAGTTACAGTTTGGCTATGTACATACCAACCAAAGAACTTCGGCTTTTGTGTTCAATGTTGTTGAGATGGAAGATGTCAATGAACCTTTGTCATTTCAATGATGTTGTAGCATCTATAAACAAAGAGCTCTGGATTAGCTATGGTAGATGAAATGGAATTCTTGGATAAAAACAAAACCTCGATTTTGCTAGCCAACCCTCAAGGAGAGATGCTTGTGGATTATTATTGTAAATGGATTTTCAAGTTAAAGGAATTCAAGGACCTGAAACCAAGGTTTAAAGTCAGGTTGGTGGCCAAATGTTAAACACAAAGAAATGAAAAAAACTATAATGAAAAATTCCCCAGTAGTTATTTTGGTTTAAACTACTTTGCTAAGCAGTTAATCTCGGCCGAGACAACTGATATCTCGGCCGATATATCGGTTATCGACCATAGGGACTCATCTCGGTATCAAGTCTCGGCTGTTATCTCGGTCCCGATAATATCGGCCGAGATGGCTGATATATCGGCCGATACATGCTTCCGAAATATCGTTCAATAAACTGAGATAACAGTAAACGGGCAGAAACCCACTTGTTAAACTGCAAAACTAATCTTATTAAAGGCAGAAATTAACTAACCTTTGCTAACAACTTTGAGAGTACGTTTGGAAAGCTTTTTTCCAGCAAGAAGAGATGATAGTAAGTGATTGGAGATAAAGATTGCAGCGTTTTCTTCTCCTTGGTGTTGATTCTCTGCTTTAGTCACTTGCTCTAATTGAGGGAGAAGAAAAGTTGGCGGCTGATATAATAGGGTTAGGGTTTAATAATAAGTTTAGGATGTAAACATATAATATAACCCCTCTACCTTTCAATAATTTACATTTAATGCCAAAACTTTTAATATTTTTATATAAAAAGTGTAAAATTAGTTTATGTATTTAAACATTTAACCCCCTGCCAATGACCTCCAGCCCAGCTGGGGAGAGGTGGGAGGGTTTACCTCTTCGGAGGGTTCCCGCCCGGGCTTGGTCTTGAGTTCGAATCCTACACACCACGAAAAAATTCCCTGTAACGGTTTGAGATAACTTCAAAGTGGACACCGGTGCGTGGGTAATGATTCGAACTCGGGTCGAGGGGTTATCTGTCGATTGGTTTCAACGCTGAAGTATACCTTCCAAAAAAAAAAAACATTTAACCCCCTATCTTTACTAGTTCACATATGGTCCTTATAAATTTATACATAAATATATAAATTAATATTATACATATAATATAAACTATAAATAGCTCCTTAAATTTTCTACCGATATCTCACCGCGAAAACCGATATATCAAATATCGGTCCTCGACCGATAACCAATATTTTTCCGCATTAACTGCTTAGCTACTTTATATAACTATGAGCCGGCACAATTGGATGTTCAACCTGCCCTGCATGGGGTTATGGAAGAAGGCATTTATATGAAGCAACCATTGGGATTTGAGGTTGCACACCAAGAAAATAAAGTATGTTAATTAAAATTAATTCATTATATGAGTTAAAACAATCTCCTAGACAAATGGTATAGAAGAACTGATGAAGATACGATAAATTGTAGCTATGATAATTTTGTGTACTTTGGAGAATTCAACAAAAAGTGAGTTTATTTACTTGTATGTTGATGACATGTTAATTGCCTGCAAAGGCACAAGTAAAAGGTACCAAAGTTATGCTCATGAATTGAGTTTGATATGAAGGAGTTAAGAGATGGTAGATTGTAGGGTTGGTAATTTTAGAAACGGACACGATAACACAATGCGAACCTACATGACCTTAACAGGTTTTGTGTCTTAAACAGATCGACACTATAAGACATGTTAATTTTCATGTCTAAAAAGGTTAAAGACATGCTAACATGTTAAGACATGTTAATAATTTTTATTAAAAAGGCTAAGATGTGTGATAGGGATTATACTAAGATACACGCCCTCACAATTCAATAAACACTAATTTTGAAATCGCATTTCACATTCTTCCTGTCTCTGTCTCTCTTAACCTCACCGCCAATCACATTCACGACCCTCGATCAACAGCCTCATGTTATCGTGTTTTATCATCTTAACCTGTTTTAAACATATTCGTATTCGTGTTTGGAAAAAATGACACGATAAATTATCATGTCATGCTTGGGTCTAGTCCCTCAGGGTGTCTTATCGTGTTGTGTCTGACACGATATGCCAGCCCTAATAGATTGATCTTCTTACATAAGTCTTACGTTAGTTACGTACTTGAAAACTACTATATGAGATACTTGTTCTCAACCCATGCTTCAACACTTTATAATATCAAATCAAGACTATCCTATAAGTGACGAGGAAGTGAACGAAATGGAAGGTGTTCCTTATTCTATTGTTGTGGGCAGGTTGATGTACCTAATGGCATGCAAACCTGATACTGGGTATGTTGTTAGCATGGTAGTTAAATGGATACTAAGGTATCTAAAAGGTAAAAAAAAAAGGATTATGGGCTAATATTTTTAAGAGAAGTGCATGATGAATTAGCAGTTAAATGTTATTACTGGCTATGGTTTTATGGTAATGAGAAGCTTCGTAAGCTTGAAGGCTGCACTGCAGAATATGAGTATATAGCTCTCACATAACATATAAAGGAAGCCGTTTGGCTAAAGGGATTCAGTTCAGAGTTGGGAGTACAGAACACTAGTGCAGTAGCGATGTGTAATAAGTCAAGGAGCAGCATGGACGCACTACACACATTAGTGTCAAAATGCACTTCATTAGAGAAATATTCCAGCCAAAGGTAAGGAACAACACGAATAAGGACTGTGATTTTCCTTTTACCAGCATATATTCAATGCTGCAAACGATTTAACTCTCGACTTAAAAAAGCATTAAAAGATTCATTCTTGGCTGCAAAAGATTTTCTTTTAAAAGCCCTTCTTGAATCAATCTCTTGATGACCCATTTGCTAATTTTGTTTCTTTTTATTAATCCGAATAACAAATTTTGAAACTTTCAAACCAATACAGACCATTTCTACTAGAAAGTCTCCGCTTGGTTTTTTTTTCTTGAAATTAGTCATCAAGAATTTTCTACTAAAAATACTTTCAAGTTTTTAAAATTCATACCTTTTGACCACAATCAATAGCTTGCTTTATATAATGATCACCATTTTCTTTACCTCAGCAATCAATACCCTGAAGAAAGAAGGTAATTAGCAGCTAAATACTCTCAAACTTGAGCCACAGGGTCACATGGAAAATCTCAGCTCACCAGCGTTCTTTGTGCAACACCACCAAAAGATTCATTTTTTTGGCATCTTACAATCTTTCATCTTGTTCCTTCTGCGATCCGAATCATTAAATGACAGCTAGATACAACTTCAACCTTTTGTACTTTCAGCGTTAACAATAGGAACATTAAAGACTTTAAATCACATCTCTAATGAAGTATAAACTGACATCAAGACGTTTTGGGAATGAGAAAAAAGATCTATAGTTAGTAGTAGAAAACTAGAAACATTTGATAGTTTGTGTCAAAATCATCTCTAATGAAGTATATACTGATCTCACGATGTTTGCGTAGAACTGAAGCAAACAATTGGCAGTTAAGTAAATATATAAAATACTATCACACCATAACGCATAAGGGACATGATATAATAAACTACAACA
The DNA here is from genome assembly GCA_032199755.1 of Ambrosia artemisiifolia. NCBI lineage: Eukaryota > Viridiplantae > Streptophyta > Magnoliopsida > Asterales > Asteraceae > Ambrosia > Ambrosia artemisiifolia. The sequence goes on along the minus strand of CM063516.1, from coordinate 42,593,755 downwards.
ACAGGTAAGCAGCATGAACTAGAGTACAATGGTCACCTCAGTAGAACACACAACAGTGTGCTATATCCATCTAATAAAAATAGGGACAAGGAAAACAAATTTTGAAATTCATGCCCTTGATGCTTAGTGATGGGGAAAAATTCCAAGTCAATATGGAGCAAGCATAGAAACGGATACGGAAAACAGTTTTGTTCAATGGGCCCAAAAAATATGTTTGAATTATTTGACCAATTGAACATAACGGGGCTATTATGGGTCATGGACCAGATACAAGCTATATGTTCAGATCTATCATTTCAGCAGCATTTAAAAAAATGCATGCTTCTTGTTTCCACATTTGCCTAGATGATGTGTCAACAAGGACTGAAGATTAAAGTAACTCAGGCATTAGGGACATGATCTAAGAAATTTCAACAGCAGCATTAACCAGAGCACAGTGGTCAGACTTAGGGGTGAAAACGAGCCGAGCCGATCCCGAGCCTGACTGGGCTCGGCTCGGGCTCGTTAAGGTTTTGTGAAGCTCGAGCTCGGCTCGGTTCGAGCTTACAATCTTGAGCTCGAGCTCGGCTTGCTAGCAAAATCCAAAGCTTGAGCTCGGCTCGGCTCGAGATGATTTGAGAATCTCAAACGAGCTCAAAGCTCGGCTCGAGCTCGCAAAAGCTCGGCTATAACTTAGGCTCGCGAGCCCAATCGTTAAGGCTATAACTTAGGCTTTGCTATAACTTAGGCTCGGGCTCGGGATCGGGCTCTAGCTCGTTAAGGCTCGATTAGGCTCGCGAGCCCAATCGAGCTTTGTATCTAGGGCTCGAGCTCGGGCTCGATAACTAAACGAGCCATATTTCAGGCTCGGGCTCGGGCTCGTTAAGGCTCGGCTCGTTCGAGCTTTTTACCGAGCCGATCCCGAGCCGCTACGTGTCATTTACACCCCTAGTCAGACTCAGTCAGTGGCGAAGCTTGAAGATGACATCGGTGGGTGGGGGCCGGACTCAACCCACACTTAATTTACCTACAGAAAACGTAAACTTTCACCACTGCGCCAAAAACGGAGGGGGCCGGGGCACCCCCTAGCCCCAATAATGCTTCACAGTGGTCAGACTCAGTAGGTAGTAAAACAAACAAGCAACAGTATGATAAATCTTGAAAGTCATCAAGAAAAAACAAGCTGATGCTTTCTAATCAAGACATATCTAAGATTATAAGGGACATTTGTGGATTTAGAGACTTGTTGATTAGTGAACAGAATTTGTAAGAAGTCAAAATAGGTTATGAGAATAGTTTTATAGTTGCCTAGTTGGCAGTCGCTAAATGAATGACGCCACAATACCATATAAAAGGTCGTCATCTCCAATTTCTCGGTAGAACATGAGAAATCAATTTGTAAAATAAGTCCTTTGTAATTGTGTGGACTGTGGAATAAATCCTTGGTGAATGGTGATAGTTCTACATCAGACTTTTCCTTATACACAGGAATTGGTTATGTTCATTGAAAAATAAGGAAATACTATTATTACAATCCATGAAGGCACTGACTTCTACATTTGCTTTTACAAGTGATTTGGACTATACATTGAACCATCAATAAAGTATAAGAGCTACTTATTTGTAACTTCACGTATTCCAAATTCAAACACTCAAGGCCATCCTAAGATTGTATTTTAAGAAAACAAAACCATATTTCAAAATACACACAAAGGAGTAGCAACAAAGAGACATATCAAGAGAACACAACAGATTGTACAAAAAAATCATGCCAAAAACATGCAGAACACAATCCATTGGAAAGTCAGAATGAAAAAAATGTGGAAAAGGTGTTGTTAACAGAAGTCAAAATAAAAGGATGTCCAGGTGTAGTCAACCTTGATCAATTCTAATAACGGGATTACAAGTTTTCGAATGTGAGTTCACTCTTGTAAAACACCATATAAAATCATTAAAACCACACACTAGTTAAATAAGCATCATTACAAAAAAAAAGTTTAAAAAAACCTAATTGACTAACTACAAGAAAAGTACAATGGAAATGGTTGACAACACAAGTAACCTCATTTAAGTCATCATCATCATCATCATACTCGGTTTATCCCACCTATAGCAAAGCTAAGGTAGGGTCTGAGGAGGGTAAGATGTAGACAGCCTTACCTCTACCCCTAAGAATAGAGAGGTTGCTTCCAGTGAGACCCCCGACTCGATGTGGTTTGGTATCAAGCCTTGGACATAAGGCACATAACACTTAGCAATCGGGACAAACCCGATCGGTGCATGTACCCCCTTTGTCTTTTGGCTATCAACGCCACCACATGATGCATGATTAACGGTCCGTCGTTTTTAACGTTATTTTCACGAAATTAGTAAAATAATGTTAAAAATAGTGCAACTTTACTTTTGCCCCCAAAGGCCACACATATATACATTATATGCGCACACCGTAAGTGGGGCGTAACAAGTAACCTCATTTAAGTAAATGGTCAAAATCGAAAGAAACTAAGAAAAATCATGGTTAAATGCACAAATAAAAATCTGATTAAGAATAAGGTTGACAAAATATAAAACAAAGTAAAAAAAACAGAGTAGCTACCAGAAAGCAAACATACAACACAAAGGTGGGTAACTGGAATCCAAGTTCTTAAAATGTGAGTCCAATATAGCAGCTACTAAAATATAGTTGGAACCAAAAGCCATCCGTTCACAAGTCAAATTCAAAAGCAATGGAATAGATCACATCATAAAATAGAATATTGGGAGAAAGAAGTAAAAGCCATAAAGTACAAAACATGTTGTAATTCAGGTGTTTAGCAAGAGTGCAAGTTCGGGATGTTAGTTCAATCTTGCAAAACACAATATAAAACTATCAAACCAAACATTTATTAAAAACAAGAAACACCTAGTAAATTTGTGCAAGATCGAATAGTTAGTAGTAGAAAACTAGAAACATTTGATAGTTTGTGTCAAAATCGTCTCTAATGAAGTATATACTGATCTCACGATGTTTGCGTAGAACTGAAGCAAACGATCGGCAGTAAAGTAAATATATAAATTACTATCACACCATAACCCATAAGGGACATGATATAATAAACTACAACAGCAGGTAAGCAGCATGAACTAGAGTACAATGGTCACCTCAGTAGAACACACAACAGTGTGCTATATCCATCTAATAAAAATAAGGACAAGGAAAACAAATTTTGAAATTCATGCCCTTGATGCTTAGTGATGGGAAAAAATTCCAAGTCAATATGGAACAAGTATAGAAACGGATACGGAAAACAGTTTTGTTCAATGGGTCCAAAAAATATGTTTGAATTATTTGACCAATTGAACATAACGAAGCTATTATGGGTCATGGACCAGATACAAGCTATATGTTCAGATCTATCATTTCAGCAGCATTTAAAAAAATGCATGCTTCTTGTTTCCACATTGGCCTAGATGATGTGTCAACAAGGACGGAAGATTAAAGTAACTCAGGCATTAGGGACATGATCTAACAAAGTTCAACAGTAGCATTAACCAGAGCACAGTGGTCAGACTCAGTAGGTAGTAAAACAAACAAGCAACAGTATGATAAATCTTGAAAGTCCAACTAATATCATTATCAAGTAAAAACAAGCTGATGCTTAGAGATCAGTAAGAACAGCTTAGCCTTTCCTAATCAAGACATATCTAAGATGTTAAGGGACATTTGTGGATTTAGAGACTTATTGATTAGTGAACAGAATTTGTAAGAAGTCAAAATAGGTTATGAGAATAGTATTATAGCTGCCTAGTTGGCAGTCGCTAAATGAATGACGCCACAATACCTTATAAAAGGTCGTCATCTCCAATTTCTCGGTAGAACATGAGAAATCAATTTGTAAAATAAGTCCTTTGTAATTGTGTGGACTGTGGAATAAATCCTTGGTGATAGTTCTACACCAGGGTTTTCCTTTTACACAGAAATTGGTTATGTTCATTAAAAAATAAGGAAATACTATTATTACAATCCATGAAGGCATTGACTTCTACATTGCTACTTATTTGTAACTTCACGTATTCCAAATTCAAACACTCAAGGCCATTGATACAAACCTGCTAATTCGTGGGCTGAATTTTAGGGGACTCAAATGTCCAGTCAAAGTCAAGGGACTAAATGTAGGGGCTGAAATTTAGGATTAGTAGATGCTATATTTTCTTATTTAAGTATTCCAATTCCTATTCTAGTTGTCTATGTCTTGTTTAAGTTGATTATTAGTGTCTTTGTATTGGAGACTAGCCCCTCTCGAATCAGGCCAACTATATTACTGTTTCAATAAAATCAGCTCTTTATTTTCTGGTTCTATCAGCCACCTATGATTGTATTTTAAGAAAACAAAACCATATTTCAAAATACACACAAAGGAGTAGCAACAAAGAGACATATCAAGAGAATACAACAGATTGTACAAAAAAAATCCATTGGAAAGTCGGAATGAAAAAAAAAATGTGGAAAAGGTGCTGTTAACAGAAGTCAAAATAAAAGGATGTCTAGGTGTAGTCAAACTTGATCAATTCTAATAACAGGATTACAAGTTTTCGAATGTGAGTTCACTCTTGTAAAACACCATATAAAATCATTAAACCACACACTAGTTAAATAAGCATCATTAAAAAAAAAAGTTTAAAAAAACCTACTTGGCTACAAGAAAAGTACAATGGAAATGGTTGACAACAAAAGTAACCTCATTTAAGTAAATGGTCAAAATCGAAAGAAACTAAGAAAAATCACGGTTAACTGTACAAATAAAAATCTGATTAAGAATAAGGTTGACAATATATAAAACAAAGTCAGAAAAAAAAAACAGAGTAGCTACCAGAAAGCAAACATACAACACAAAGGTGGGTAACAGGAACCCAAGTTCTTAAAATGTGAGTCCAATATAGCAGCTACTAAAATATAGTTGGAACCAAAAGCCATCCGTGATTCCGTTCACAAGTCAAATTCAAAAGCAATACAATAGGTCACATCATAAAATAGAATATTGGGAGAAAGAAGTAGAAGCCTTAAAGTACAAAACATGTTGTAACTTTATTAGCAAGAGTGCAAGTTCGGGATGTTAGTTCAATCTTGCAAAACAAAATATAAAACTATCAAACCAAACATTTATTAAAAACAAGAAACACCTAGTAAATTTGTGCAAGATAGAGAGACAAAAGATCGAATAGGTAAGTTGACAGATAAAATACCGTCACACCATAATAAAAGCTAATTGGAGATGAGAGTAACTCGTGCATAAGACATAACCTTGAAACACCAACTAATAAGAGTCCAGAAAAAAAAACATGCATTCAGTGCATAGAGATCAGTAAGCGTAGAACTTGTCTTTTCTGTCAGAAAATTAATAATCAGCCGTAACACATATCTGAGCTATTATGGGACACAAGCCAGTTGTGGATTTAGACTTTTTCACCTATTGGTTCACATTTAGATGTAGCTTCACAATCAAAAATTCACTAAAAAATATAGCGACACACATCCGAGAAAATGGGATGCATAAGATATACTTAGTTTTGTTCAAATTGAAGATAACTCACTAAGCATGTATGTAAAGGGATTAATTGGTTCAGAATGGTGCAATCAGAAAACAGAGTACACAATCTGAGATCGATATTCACAGTATAAACTTACGATATTATTAAGGAAACTCTCTCAGAACCTTAATGCAATTTTTCCTACCAATTGAATTGGTATACATAATCTAAACAATCACCTTGACTATAACTAGGAAACCTATTAACTAATTACACTTTATTAATCTAACACACATCCTATTGTAAATCAAATAGGATCACTTGGATAAACAATCACAAATTAACTAATATATTATCTAATAAACCCACCTATCCTTCACGCACTAGGCCACAGATCGGCTCGGTAAATTCACAACAGTATTCAGGTATAATTACAACTTAGACAGATCATGATTCATGTGTCCAACCAAATCAAGCAGCATCGGAACAGAAATTTTGTGAAGTCAAAAGGTTACAAAAATAAGATATGATAGAAAGCCTACGTGGAGTCAAACTTGATAAACTCTAATAATGGGATTACAAGTTCTCGAATGGAAGTCCAGTCTTGTAAAACACCATATAAAAACACACAACTATTATAAAGAAGCAACATTACTGGCCAAAAGGTAAAAGAAATCCTTGGAAAGGTCCCGTTAACAGAAGTCAATATAAAAGAAAGTCTAGGCGGAGTCAACAGCATAGCATTGATTAAAAAATAGTTTGAACCAAAAACCAACCCTTCACAGAAGTTGATATCAAAAACAACCAAAGACAATGGAAAAGATTCAAAACACAAGTAATATGTTAAAATCAAATAAGTAAGGCCATTCTAGAAAAAAAAAAAAAACTTGGTAAACTGTAAAATGAAAAATAAGAAAGAAACATGACACATTAAGTAAAAAGTAAAAATTGCTTTATCAAGAAAGCAAAGTACAAAACATGTTGAGATGGCATTTTACTGTTCTATTAAAAAATTGAAAGTTCTTGAAAGTGAGTTCAGTCTTGAAAAACACCAGATAAAACTATCAAACCACACAATTATGAGAAAAAGAAAATGAACAGAAATTATTGAATTCAGAAGTAAATCACGTGAAGTAAAAGGTCAAAAACTATACACATAAAAATCTCATAAAAGAGAGATGAAAAAACTAAAAACAAACAGAATCAAGGTCAACACAAAAAACTTCAACAAGGGAGAAATCCATACTACATAAATAACCTACTACGTACACCAAATCAACCGCATAGTACCAGGCTCAAAGTACAAGACAGGTTGAAATGGGTTTTTAGGTGTTTTAGTAACGGGAATACAAGTTCTTAAATACGAGTTCAGCCTTGCAAACATATAAAACTGTCAAACTAAACAATAAAAGGTTAACACACACAAAGAAAAAAAACAAAACGCTTATTAAGAAAGGAATCCAAACTACAAGAACAGCCTATGTACACCAAATCAACTGCAAAGTACAAGCCTCAAAGTACAAAACATGTTGAAATGGTTTTTCAGGTGTTCTAGTAATTAGATTACAACTTCTTTAATAAGAGTTCTGTCTTGAAAAATGCCATATAAAAATATCAAGCCAGACAACTATGAAAACTTGGTAAAGTATACAAATGAAAACCTCATAAGAAACAAAGATGAAACCTTAAAACAAATGAAGTCAGTCATTAGAAAAATAGAACATCAATAGACACAACTTCAACAAGAAAGCAATTCACACTACAGTAACAACCTACGTACACTCAATCAACTGCAAAGTACAAGCCTCAAAGTACAAAACATGTTGAAATGGACTTTTAGGTGTTCAAGTAACGAGACTGCATTTTATTGAATATTGGTTATGTCTTGCAGAAACGCAAATAGAACTTAAAACTTTAAAAATGAAGATTAGCAGAAAGAACTTCATTAGGAAAGCAATCCATGCTAAATAACAACTTACTCACACCAAATTAACCGCAAAGTACAAGCCTCAAAGTACATAAGATGTTGCAATGGGTGTTAAGTTGTTCTAGTAACAAGATTACGTATTCTCAAATGTGAGTTCGGTCTTGCAAAACGCCAAATAAAAACTTAGGCAAAATGTGAAAATCTCACAAGAAAGAAAGATGAAAAATTAAAACAAAGAAAGTAAAAAAGTCATCATCAAAAAGTAGAGCATCAAGAGAAACAACTTCATTAAAACAAGCAACCTGCACTACAACGACCTATGTAAACCCAATCAACCGCAAAGTACAAGCCTCAAAGTACAAAACATGTTGAAATGGGTTTTTAGGTGTTCTAATAACCAGATTACATGTTCTAGAATATGAGTTCACTCCTGCAAAACACTGAATAAAATTGTAAAACCAAACATCAAAGGATAAATTAATAACAAGAACTTTGTAAAGAAAGCAATCCACGCTGCAATAACAGCCTATGTACACCATATCAACTGCAAAGTATAAGCCTCAAAGTACAAAACATGCTGAAATGTGTTTTTAGGTGTTTTAGGAACGGGATTCCAAGTTCTTATAAATATAACTTCAGTCTTGAAAACATATAAAACTGTCAAACCAATGAACAAAAGATTAACATATACAAGCCTCAAAGTACAAAACATGTTGAAATGGGTTTTTAGGTCTTTTACTAATTAGATTACAAGTTCTTTAATATGAGTTCAGTCTTGAAAAATGACATAAAAATATCAAGCCACACAACTATGAAAACCTGGTAAAGTATACAAAATGAAAACCTCATAAGAAAGAAAGATGAAACATTAAAACAAATGAAGTCAATCATTAGAAAAATAGAACATCAATAGACACAACTTCAACAAGAAAGCAATTCACGCTACAGTAACCTACATACACCCCAATCAACCGCAAAGTACAAGCCTCAAAGTACAAAACATGTTGAAATGGACGTTTAGGTGTTCTAGTAACGAGATTACATTTTCTTGAATATTAGTTACGTCTTGCAAAAACGCCAATAAAACATAAAACAATAAAAATAAAGAATAGCATAAAGAACTTCATCGGGAAAGCAATCGATGCTACAATAACAACTTATGCACACCCAATCAACCTATGAGTACAAGCCTCAAAGTACACAAGATGTTGCTATGGGTGTTAAGTTGTTCTAGTAACAAGATTACAACTTCTCAGATGTGAGTTCAGTCTTGCTAAACGCCAAATAAAAACTTGGTAACATGTACAAATGAAAATGTCACCAAGAAAGAAAGATGAAAAATTTAAAACAAAGAAAGTAAAAATCATTATAGAAAAGTAAATCATCAAAAGAAACAACTTCTTTAAAACAAGCAACCTGCACTACAACAACCTATGTAAACCCAATCAACCGCAAAGTACAAGCCTCAAAGTACAAAACATGTTGAATGGGTTTTAGGTGTTCTAATAACAAGATTGCAAGTTCTAGAACGTGAGTTAATTAGTCTTGCTAATCACCATATAAACTGTTGAAACGCAAAGTGACTAGAAAAAGCATCATTATTAAAAAGTAAAAAAAAAAAAGGAACGACAATTAGTATGAAACAAAAAGATATAGTAAAGTAGTTTGTACCAAAAATCCCTTCAATATACAAAATAAACGAAGTTTATGAGTTAAATTCAAAATAATGAAAATAGAATATCAAAAGACACAACTTCACCAAGAAAGCAATACGCACTACAATAACATCTACGTACGCCCAATCAACCGCAAAGTACAAGCCTCAAAGTACTAAACATGTTGAAATGAACTTTTAGGTGTTCTAGTAACGAGATTACATTTTCTTGAATATTAGTTATGTCTTGCAAAAATGCCAATAAAACATAAAACAATTGAAATGAAGATTAGCATAAAGAACTTCATCAGAAAAGCAATCTATGCTACAATAACAACTTATGCACACCCAATCAACCTCAAAGTACAAGCCTCAAAGTACACAAGATGTTGCAGTGGGTGTTAAGTTGTTCTAGTAACAAGATTACAGGTTCTCAAATGTGAGTTTAGTCTTGCAAAACGCCGAATAAGAACTTGGTAAAATGTACAATTTAAAATCTCACATGAAAGAAAGATGAAAATTTAAAACAAAGAAAGTAAAAAATCATTATAGAAAAGTAAAGCATCAAAAGAAACAACTTCTTTAAAACAAGCAACCTGCACTACAACAACCTATGTAAACCCAATCAACCGCAAAGTACAAGCCTCAAAGTACAAAACATGTTGAATGGTTTTTTAGGTGTTCTGGTAACAGGATTCAAGTTATAGAATTTGAGTCAAAGTAGTCTTGCTAATCACCATATAAACTGTTAAACCGTAAAGTGATTAGAAAAGCATAATTATTAGAAGCAAAAAACAGGAAAGACAAAACTGAGTATGAAACAACAAGATATCGTAAAGTAGTTTGTACCAAAAAATCCCTTCGCTATACAAAATAAACGAAATTTACAAGTCAAATTCAAATTCAAAAATAATGAAAATAGAATATCAAAAGACACAGCTTCACCAAGAAAGCAATACACACTACAGTAACACCTACGTACACCCAATCAACCGCAAAGTACAAGCCTCAAAGTACAAAACATGTTGAAATGGACTTTTAGGTGTTCTAGTAACAAGATTACATTTTCTTGAATATTAGTTATGTCTTGTAAAAATGCCAATAAAACATAAGACAATAGAAATGAAGATTAGCAGAAAGAACTTCATCTGAAAAGCAATCCATGCTACAATAACAACTTATGCACACCCAATCAACCTCAAAGTACAAGCCTCAAAGTACACAAGATGTTGCAATGGGTGTTAAGTTGTTCTAGTAACAAGATTACAAGTTCTCAAATGTGAGTTCAGTCTTGCAAAACGCCGAATAAAAACTTGGTAAAATGTACAAATGAAAATCTCACAAGAAAGAAAGATGAAAAATTAAAACAAAGAAAGTAAAAAATAATTATAGAAAAGTAAAGCATCAAAAGAAACAACTTCTTTAAAACAAGCAACCTGCACTATAACAACCTGTGTAAACCCAATCAACCGCAAAGTACAAGCCTCAAAGTACAAAACATGTTGAATGGTTTATTAGGTGTTCTGGTAACAGGTTTCAAGTTCTAGAATGTGAGTTAAAGTAGTCTTGTTAATCACCATATAAACTGTTAAACCGTAAAGTGGTTAATTAGAAAAGCATAATTATTAGAAAATAAAAAACAGGAAAGACAAAACTAAGTATGAAACAACAAGAAAAAGTACAGTAGTTTGTAACAAAAAACCCCTTCACTAGACAAATATAAACGAAATTTATAAGTCAAATTCAAATATAATAAAAACAATGGAAAAGGTTAAGTAAAAGGTCAAAGTCAAACACAAAAAACTTGGTAAGTAGGGAATTCGAGAACAAAAAACTTGGTGGTGGTGATATAGACATATATTTGTTTATGTTGATTGTAATAATCTTATTAGTGGAATTGGAAAAATCATCTTAATATAACGTAGAAATTGCTTTTTAGGTGTTCTAGTGAGGGTATTCGTATTTCTTAACGTGAGTCGAGACCGGTAAAAAGCATATTTAAGTGCCAAACAACACAGGTACTTAAAAAAATCCATAAACAATCCCGGCACAAGAGTATAATATCGAATAATAAGCTTGAAAGACAAAAAAAACAAGAAAAAAATTACTAAAAGATTGAGCAAGTTCAAAGTAACATTAAAATAATAATATTATACAGCCTGATGGTTTGAGGCTTTGAGCACAGATTATAGACCACTTAGTCATTAAAACTGTCCGTTCTAAACTTTTACAAGAATTTTCTGCTACTAACAATAAAATTGACAGTTGTTGTAACTGCAACATTATAAACAATTATGCATCAAAATCTGCGATATATCTTTAATACAAATAGTTTAATTTAATCTAGTTAATAGATACCTAAATAAAGCAATAAAACACAGATAGATAGAAGATTAACAATTTCAAATCACGGAACCTTACAAACTGTGATCAGAATTCAGATAATAATAATAATCAAAGTTCATGAATGGATTTGAAAAAAAAACAGAGAAACGTATCATCGTCAGAGCCGGTCCTGAGAATTTAAGTGCCTCGTCCAAGCTAAAATAAAAGGCCCTTAGGCCCTAACAAATTATGTTAAGTAATTTTTAAACACGGTTAACATTATAGCAATAGCCATAACAAAAATATAATATTAGTGACATACCATAATAGCTAACCGGTGATTGTGAAGCTCTTTTAGCATTCTTGATAACAAACAGTTTGATAACCTCTTCGCAGTTTACACCTCTAATATCTCGTTCTCAATGACTATCATTGTCAATCCGCTAAGTGAAGAGTCCTTACTAAATTTTATTTTTACAGTTTAGACAACAAACTTATATGCTTAATTCTTTAACAACCAAAGAACTATAAACACTAGAAGGTGACTTCTTTTAGCATTATTTTAATTAGTACTTAAGAGATTTGATAAAAAAAATTCCTATTTTTAAGAAAATTAGGGTTTGCCATTCAGAAAGGGGTGGCGGCGCAGCTTGTTACCCGTCTGCCCGCTATCTTAATGTAATTTCTCACGATTATGTGTTAATGAATTAAGTATAATATAAAAAAAAAAGTTAAAACTGAAAAAAATACTAATAAAAATTAAGGACTTACTAGTAAACCAAAATAATGATACATTTTAAAAAGATAACAGAAACTAAAATGTTAAAATCTTTATTATTAATAAGTTAAATTAAATTAATTGATAAAAGAAATTTAATTAATTTTTTTTTTGAACGGCCAACGAAACGTTTTTGCCCGACTACCCATGGGACCCGTAAATTGGCGAACTCAAGAACCCCCCCAGGACTATGCAAGGGGCTGGCCAGGGTAGCCAGGCTTGCCCACGAGGTTTTCGAACCGGGGAAAACCCGATCCCCCACCCGTCCGAAAACCCGCTGTGGAAAACCGGTAAAACCCGGACGAGATCAGGACTCGAAAAAGAAATTTAATTAGTTACAACTACTTACTTGACACGTTTTAATTATTAAATATAAAATGTTGAATTACTTGGTCATCAGCTCGTTTTTGTTAAATAAGGTGAGTTGTGGGCCTTAGTTTTAAAAAGACCAACTAAAGACCCACTACATTACAACTTAGTATTACGGAGTATTATGTTATTAGCCGATTAGGTTGTCTTCCTCTACAATATTTTTCCAAACATCCTTTATTAGTTGCAGAGCTGCGTCACCTACTATAAAAAAAATTGATTATCAAGCCTCAACCCTCTCGTTTCTCCCCTATTCTCCATCACTTCTGAATATTCCGGCGATGGGTATATATAAATTATATTTAAAAAATTGGCCCCTGGAAAAATACGTGCCTCGGCCGGGGGTGCGGCTCGCCCACCCCTAGGGCCGGCACTGATCATCGTACCTGATGATTATTGATGATCTCGGCGATGACTCCCAAAACCCTGTAACGAACCAATGCTTGTTGTTGTTTTCTGATCAGATAATAATAATAATAATCATATAAGGGTTTAATAATGTAGGGGGTAAAAGAGACGAGGTATTGTATAGTTGCGTGAACACTGAACCGTTGCGTCAACATATAAGGGTTTTAGTATCTCTACGTTTAATATATTTAATTTTATGAATGAAGGATTGAAGGTTTAACGGTTATGTTATTTATTGTATAAAGATTTTAGTATCTCTACGTTTAATATATTTAATTTTAAATTTAGGATTCTTCCAGGATTTAATTTATCTAAAATTATTATTATGTGACCTATTGGAAAACGGTTCTAAGTAATTTTATTTTGTACACATGATTTGTTTATATTTTGCTTTTATGAATAGGTGATAGTAGGGGTGTAAACGAGTCGAGCCGAGTCAGGCAGCTCGGGCTCGTTAAGGTTTTGTGAAGCTCGAACTCGAGCTCGGCTCGGTTCGAGCCTACAATCTTGAGCTCGAGCTCGGCTCGCTAGCAAAATCCAAAGCTCGAGCTCGGCTCGGCTCGGCTCGAGGTGATTTGAGAATCTCAAACGAGCTCAAAAGCTCGGCTCGAGCTCGCAAAAGCTCGGCTATAACTTAGGCTCGCGAGCCCAATCGTTAAGGCTATAACTTAGGCTCGGTTGTAACTTAGGCTCGGGTTCGGGCTCTAGCTCGTTAAGGCTCGATTAGGCTCGCGAGCCCAATCGAGCTTTGTATCTAGGGCTCGAGCTCGGGCTCGATAACTAAACGAGCCATATTTCAGGCTCGGGCTCGGGCTCGTTAAGGCTCGTCTCGTTCGAGCTTTTTACCGAGCCGATCCCGAGCCGCTACGTGTCATTTACACCCCTAGGTGATAGTGGGCATATCATTGAATTATCATGACTCTACGCATCGGTTGTTTTATAGATTGAGAAGTTAAACGAGGTTGTCAGGATCTTGTTAAAGAGACGAAAGAAGATAAAGAAAGGTTTGATGGAATCATAGCAAAGTTGAGGGTTCAAATGGAAAAATGATACAATGGAGAAAGATACAGTGCTCGTTAGGATAATGGAAATTGAGGCTATGTTTACAACTTTAGGCTATGTGCAAACACTTTTAGTTTGAATGTTTGGATTTGGATGTTTTGATTGTATGTTTATTAAGATTTTGAAATTTTTTAAAATTGTATAAATGTATAAATTGATAATGGCATGTGTAAAATGATAATAGCAGGCATAAATGGATAAAGCAAACGATAGCAAAAAAAGATAGTAAAGCAGTAGCAAAATGGTGATAAATAACGGTTTCGTGCTTACACGAGGGGTACATGATATTATGAAATTGAGTTGTTGCTACGTATATATAAAATTAGGTTTCAACTAAGTGGTTTTAATCCATGGTGTTTTATGATATTTTATTTTGTAAGAATTATATAATTTACTTTTATATCATTTACCCCTATGTAAGAATTATATAATTTACTTTTATACCATTTACCCCAACTATTAAAAACTAAGTACTTCTATGACTTCTCCCATTTTAAGACTTACTAGTAGGAAACCCGCATGATGTGGCGAGAGTGACACTTTGCATTGCGGTACTTATTTCAAATTTGTATGGTATTTGTTGTAGTATCATTGCGGTGAATATACGTCATAAGCATTACACATGTCTAGTAACTAAAAAGATTTTACATTTAAATTATAAAGTACTTCAAAAGACATTTAATGAAATAAAGTAACATACAAAAGGAAAAATAAGTATTAATAAATATAAAAGTTGAAGACTAAAAGCTCAAGTGTGAACTACTTGAATCATGAGATCAATTTAGTCACACGCCTTCCAAATCTGCATGATCTCATCTATATTGTCTGCTCACCATTCGTCATCAAAAGCGATCCCTGGAATTTCTTGTATATCTTCATGTTTGATTATTACATCTTTTAGTGAGGAAGAGTTTCATCCATCTTCTCTTATCTGCAGTATCATCAAATACGTATTCTTTATCATTTTGATCAAAACTGTCTAGATCAATAACTTGACTGTGTTTCCATTCAGAGAGCCTTTTTGATGTCTTTCCAAGTTTCCATTAGTTTCATGCGTCCGATCCTTAAAATAAATTAAAAATATTTAATACATAAGTTAATAAAAGATGAAATAAATATTGATATTACCTATTCATTAAATTCATGTTGAAGATCTGAATTGTAGGGACTAAACATTGCACCATAGCAAATAATTTTAACATTACTATCACCATTATCCTGCAATAAAACACATACGATATACCACGTAAAATAACAACCATGTTAATATTAAAAAATAAACATAAATAAATACAACTTTAGACGCTACTTTAGATGCTTGTATGGCTATTGGTTTGTTCATATACGTATGTTTTTCATCTAAATGAATATGTAAAACCAAGAAGTAAACATTTACATGACTAAAATAGGGAAATTGGATTGTATCGCACTCAACTATTTGGGATTGGCCGATAACGCACTGAACTATAAAAATGATCACCAACGCACTGAACTTTAAACCTCTTGGATTGTGTCACACTATGGCTGTGTTTGACCAGGTCCAGAACCACTAAAACGATTACTTAGTGATAAAGAGGTTTAAAACGATTACTTAATGACAAATTAATACAATTAACACATATGGATTCTTCCATTTGGACCTTGTCAAACACTGCCTTAGTGTGACACAATCCAAGAGGTTTAAAGTTCAGTGCGTTGGTGATCAATTTTATAGTTTAGTGCGTTATCGGCCAATAACAAATAGTTGAGTGCGATACAATCCAATTTCCCACTAAAATATGTATAAAAAGGAATAATTAGTAAAATAAGACGAATGAAAACCATAAACTAACAATGAACCAACCTTAGAAGCTTCAACCTTTGAATTCAGATTTAGATCCATGCCTAAGTATTTTAGCAAGTGAAATAGGTGTGCATTATTATGTATTTATAGAATAAACTTTAGTAGGTTAAAATATAGTTTAAATTTTAAAACTCATGATTTTCTCACCCCTTTAAATAAGGAAATTTTGTTTATCTTTGACTAAAGTGTAAAAAAATTATTACGTTTTTTGTGAATACTGAATTCAATGTTTTTATCTTTTTAGGGAAATTGGATTTTAACACTGTGAGCTATTGATTATTGGCCGCTGAGACACTGAACTACAAAATTGTTTACTACTACACTATACTTTCAACTTCTTGGCTTGTGTCACCCTCGGACTAACCATGGTTAGTTTTTTTTTGCTGACGTGACCATTTTGCTGACGTCACCATGCCACATCAACAAAATGGCCACATCATTATGCCACATCTGCAAAAAATAGCCACGTCACCATGCCACATCAGCAAAAAATGGCCACGTCACCATGCCACATCAGCAAAAATGACCACGTCAGGGAAAAAATTAACCATGGTTAGTCCGAGGGTGACACAGGCCAAGAAGTTGAAAGTACAGTGTGGTAGTGAACAATTTTATAGTTCACTGTGTCAGCGGCCAATAATCAATACTTCAGGGTGTTAAAATCCAATTTCCCATCTTTTTATTAAACTTGGATAAAAGAACCCCTTCAAATTAGGAAGTTTTGTTGTTATTAACATAGATGTTAATATCATGCATTAGTTATTTTCTGCTAAATTGATGCATCCGAGGTTTTTAAAAGAAATTTACCTACAATTAACATCTAATATGCATCTTTACATTTTCTAAACTTAATTATTTTGAAGTTTTATATATTTAGCTAATTGTTTATATTTAAAAGTTTAATGATATTTGTTTTAGTTAATTATATTTATGTATATACCTATTAATATATGCATGCATACCCATATACATATGCACATGCTGCTAATAATATTTTAATTATTTAAACATGGTATTACAATTGAAACTATCACTCTATCAGTAACAAATGAGATAAATCATTCTTAGAGCCCATGCTTGTGCTGTAGTATTGTTATCGGGTGATAAAAAACAAGGATGAACTATAACGTTTAACAACATTATCATATTTTAAGACTCACCAGAGTTGGTATGTAGATTTCGAGTGCTCTTTTTAGTTATTTGAATCATTGCATTTGATCGACGTGAATTTTTCATTATTGGGAGAAACAGAATTTAGAAACAAATCCAATTTTACGATTTTGAGTTAGTTGGTCAAGAAATGGTGTTATGATTCAACATCCGTATTAACAATAAACATGCTTAAGTTCTTTAATTGCGTCCAAATATGTTGATCTGTAATCCAAATTTCACCTATATTTCAATTTTTAATTTAACGTCTATTCAAGCTTTATAATATTTTATCCTAAAACAACGCGTTAGCTCCTTTATGTTTACTTCTGCATTAATGGAATGTACCTGAAAACAATATTAGTTACATCTTTGAAAGTTTTAGCTATAAATTATTTTGTTGTACGTGAAATTTGGATTCTTTTAGTTAATTAATAAATATCTGTTTCTTTTAGGTTCTTTCAGTTAAACATATGATGCAATAATCACTTGTACATAACGCATTTCTTTCTTGTACATTTCAATCTATATGTCGATATTGACTAATACAAACATCGAAACATCAACAAAAAATGAGTAGGTCGTCACAGTATTTTCGAATGTTTTTAAAACATAATACCTTCAAAGTTATGATAAGATTAAATAAAAGAATTAAAATTTTGTAGAGGAGGGGAGAAAAATATAACTACTAACTAAAAATAAGGAAATTAAGATAACTAAAATAAGGTACTAAAGTGTAAAAGTGTTTGAATGACTATGTTACCCCCATTTTAGGGTTGTTAATGAAAATAAAGTTCTTAACTTTTGGGTATCTTAAACTACCCATCCCTCATGCATTATAATATAATATGGCATGGTCTATTTCCACCCCCCCCCCCCCACTTCTATTTTCACCCCCTTGAAAGCGCCTCGCTTAGGCCTAAGCGAGGCGCTTTCTTTGCTTTTTAACTACCTCGGTACGAGGTCAGAAAAAGCTGATTTTTGACCCGAAGCGCCTCGCTTAGGCCTAAGCGAGGCGCTTCGGATAAATTTTTTTTTTTTTTGGTCTTTTGAGATTAAGGTTTAACATTTTTTTTTAAGTCAGACGTTTTTCAAAAAAACATTTTTTATGTCAATGGGAGGGTAAACAAAATCGTCGATCCGACTGTTGATTTCTTTCTGCAACAAGGAACAAAATGTCAGCTTTTTCCTGAATTTTACTTGCTTGCATGAAAAGTATATTTTAATTGTTCGTTTTGACAAACGTCTGGCTAACCTGTCCAGTTATCAATCTCACTGTCCAACAACTGAATTTTACTTGCTTGTATGAAAAGTATATTTTAATTGTTCGTTTGACAAACGTCTGGCTAACCTGTCCAGTTATCAATCTCACTGTCCAACAACTGAATTTTACTTGCTTGCATGAAAAGTTTATTTTAATTGTTCGTTTTGACAAACGTCTGGCTAACCTGTCCAGTTATCAATCTCACTGTCCAACAACTGAATTTTACTTGCTTGCATGAAAAGTTTATTTTAGTTGTTCGTTTTGACAAACGCTGGCTAATGAATTTTACTGTAATGATCAGAAACATTCCAAATAACTGTTCAATTTCAGCTTTTGTTTAACTATTTTAGCAACTTCCATAGAGAAGTTATCAATCTTACTTCTTGAGTTGAACTTTCCATGATCTACCTTTATCATCTCAGAGAGATATGTGTCAACGATGAAAGGGAACCCGAAACAATAGAAGTGAGATTGATAACTTCTTCCATCATTGTACATATACCTCCTTATCTAAAAACAAATCACATCATTTGTATGAATAGTGACCCTCTGGCAAACCTGCGTATGAATGGTGACCCTCTGGCACACCACTAGAACATTAATCGGTTTCATCTTTGTTTTCTTGAGTTTTGCTTTTTTTGGTGAAATGAACTTGAAGAAATGACTTGGTTGAAGAAAGTTGTGTGCCAGAGGGTCACTATTCATACAAATGATGTGATTTGTTTTTAGATAAGGAGGTATATGTACAATGAACTTTTTACGCTAAATAAAACTTACACACAACTTTTTGCTCTAGTGGTGTGGCCTACCTTTTTGACAAACACCTGGCTAACCTGTCCAGTTATCAATCTCACTGTCCTTTACGCAGGTTTGCCAGAGGGTCACTATTCATACACACAACTTTTTGCTCTAGTGGTGTGCTCTACCTTTTTGACAAACACCTGGCTAACCTGTCCAGTTTGCCAGAGGGTCACTATTCATACACACAACTTTTTGCTCTAGTGGTGTGGTCTACCTTTTTGACAAACACCTGGCTAACCTGTCCAGTTATCAATCTCACTGTCCTTTACGCAGGTTTGCCAGAGGGTCACTATTCATATTATTATTATTATTATTTACATTATTATCGTTTTTGCTTTACGCAGGTTTGCCAGAGGGTCACTATTCATACACACAACTTTTTGCTCTAGTGGTGTGCTCTACCTTTTTGACAAACACCTGGCTAACCTGTCCAGTTTGCCAGAGGGTCACTATTCATACACACAACTTTTTGCTCTAGTGGTGTGGTCTACCTTTTTGACAAACACCTGGCTAACCTGTCCAGTTATCAATCTCACTGTCCTTTACGCAAGTTTGCCAGAGGGTCACTATTCATATTATTATTATTATTTACATTATTATCGTTTTTGCTTTACGATAATAATGTAAATAATAATAATAATAATAAGGAAGGAAGGTTTTTGCAAAAACGAAGGTTTCCGCGTTAATGCCGATCCGATTGTTTAAAGTATCAAGACTATGAAATTAGTAAAACAACTGAATTTTACTTGCTTGCATGAAAAGTTATTTCAGTTCAAACTTTTCAAACACCTGCAACACATCTCAAGAGTCGAGGTCCTCTGAAAAAGACATCGTACAATGATTTGGCTTGCAATATTTGAAAATTATCATTTCTTGACATGCTTGGTAACACCTTGATCTGCAATATATGAAAACAGGAACATTCCAAATAACAGTTCAATTTCAGTTCAAACTTTTCAAACACCTGCAACATCTCAAGAGTCGAGGTCCTCTGAAAAAAGACATCGTACAATAATTTGGACTTGCAATATTTGAAAATTATCATTTCTTGACATGCTTGGTAAACCTTGATCTGTAATATTTGAAAATTATCATTTCTCGAAAAGTAATTAAAAACACTTAAAAATGAATTAAAAACAATTGTTGCGAGTTAGGTTTAGTCGGAGGACCACTTACAATGATTCATCAAAGTTGTACAAAGCTGGATGTTTTTACTGGAAAACCAAAACGAGCAATAAACGAAGCGAAACGGAGAGATATAATTTTCTTAGCTTAGAAACAACTTAAAAGAAGCAAAAATGAATTAAAATTATTTTTTGGTGATTAACAGATAATTTTAAAGAATTAAAAGAAATTCAAGTTTTTAAAAAAAAAGGCCAAAGCGCCTAGCTTTGGTCAAAGCGAGGCGCTTGGGTGCCTAGCTTTGGCCAAAGCTAGGCGCTTGACAGGTTTGATTAGACCACAAGCTCCTCGCTTTAACCAAAGCGAGGCGCTTTGGCCTTTTTTTTTTTAAAACTTGAATTTCTTTTAATTCTTTAAAATTATCTGTTAATCACCAAAAAATAATTTTAATTCATTTTTGCTTCTTTTAAGTTGTTTCTAAGCCAAGAAAATTATATCTCTCCGTTTCGCTTCGTTTATTGCTCGTTTTGGTTTTCCAGTAAAAACATCCAGCTTTGTACAACTTTGATGAATCATTGTAAGTGGTCCTCCGACTAAACATTCGATACCCATATTTTTTCAAAACATAATTTTTGCATGTTTAATTGATATGTTTGACTTCCAGACTATATTATAATTGATCGTTGGTGGTTTTCATAGCACCTTGTTTGATTACACTCGTGTTCAGCCTTTATCAGGCTGCCTTCATCGTTGACAGTTATCTCTCCGATAAACAACTGTAAAGTTGTTTTACTAATTTCATAGTCTTGATACTTTTAACAACTGACTTTTACTTATGGAATCTTTGTACGAAAATCGAAACCATCTCATTCCATGTTCTCCATATCCATACCTTGTTCCAACCACTAGACAGTACCTGTGGCCAAAAGAACTAGACAGTAAAATCATCTTCTTGTAATTACTTTCAAGTTTTTTAGAATCATTGAAGACACCTTTTCAGTTGTTATCCGAGAGATAACGATCATTTCGTTATCATTGCTAACAGACTTTGACCGATCAACGATGAAGACAACCTGAAAAGTGGATACCGCATTCGGAGTCTGATTGCACCGAATCCAGTCTTTCAAGTTTTTTAGAATCATTGAAGACACCTTTTTCAGTTGTTATCCGAGAGATAACGATCATTTCGTTATCATTGCTAATCAAACTCATATCTCAAGCCGGTGCAAGTTATGTTGTAGCATCCTTGATCATCTTCTTGTAATTACAACTTTTTCAGTTGTTATCCGACAGATAGCGGTCAACGATGAAGACAACCTGAAAAGTGGATACCATGGATCAGAGAGATTTAAGCTAATCAAACTCATATCTCAAGCCGGTGCAAGTTATGTTGTAGCATCTTTGATCATCTTCTTGTAAATACAACTTTTTCAGTTGTTATCCGACAGATAGCGGTCAACGATGAAGACAACCTGATAGTGGATACCATGGATCAGAGAGATTTAAGCTAATCAAACTCATATCTCAAGCCGGTGCAAGTTATGTTGTAGCATCTTTGATCATCTTCTTGTAATTACAACTTTTTCAGTTGTTATCCGACAGATAGCGGTCAACGATGAAGACAACCTGATAGTGGATACCATGGATCAGAGAGATTTAAGCTAATCAAACTCATATCTCAAGCCGGTGCAAGTTATGTTGTAGCATCTTTGATCATCTTCTTGTAATTACAACTTTTTCAGTTGTTATCCGACAGATAGCGGTCAACGATGAAGACAACCTGATAGTGGATACCATGGATCAGAGAGATTTAAGCTAATCAAACTCATATCTCAAGCCGGTGCAAGTTATGTTGTAGCATCTTTGATCATCTTCTTGTAATTACAACTTTTTCAGTTGTTATCCGACAGATAGCGGTCAACGATGAAGACAACCTGAAAAGTGGATACCATGGATCAGAGAGATTTAAGCTAATCAAACTCATATCTCAAGCCGGTGCAAGTTATGTTGTAAGATAGCGGTCAACGATGAAGACAACCTGAAAAGTGGATACCATGGATCAGAGAGATTTAAGCTAATCAAACTCATATCTCAAGCCGGTGCAACACACACTTTCAACCCATTCATGGTAAACCCAGGGGAAAATGGCTATATTAAAAAAACTTCAAGATTATTGTTTTGTTTTGTGGATCAGACGAGGACTTGCCTGTGTCTTGAAAACACAAGGATGACACACGAAGCTTTAGACTCCAAGCGGATCCCTTGATTGCCGCATTTAATGAAATTTAACGCGCATACCGCATTCGGAGTCTGATTGCACCGAATCCAGTCTTCAAGGTGGACTTAAGCACCTGAAAGGGAAGTTGAAATTTTGAATGATGTTCGTCGACTGCCCCCTTGAGCGAGCCGCGTTTAATGAAATTTAACGCGCATACCGCATTCAGAGTCTGATTGCACCGAATCCAGTCTTCAAGGTGGACTTAAGCACCTGAACGGGAAGTTGAAATTTTGAATGATGTTCGTCGACTGCACCGAATCTAGTCTTCAAGGTACCATGGATCAGAGAGATTTAAGCTAATTAAAAAACAATTGGAAACACAAAGATGGAAAAATCCACTAAAAAGCCTAAAATTTCGGACCCTAACACACACAAGACGAATGTTGCAACATGAGTTCGACCAAGATGACACACGAAGCTTTAGACTCCAAGCAGATCCCTTGATTTGGGTGGAACAAGGTATCATCAATCTAGTATTAAGCACCTGAACGGGAAGTTGAAATTTTGAAGTTGGTTGATGATGTCAAGTTTAAGTCATTGACAATGATTAGGGTTATTACTTTGTTTTTTAAATTTTTTTAACTTTTTATAATTATTAAATTAAAAAAAAAATAAAAAAACCAACTCAAAACATCAAAACAACTACCAAAATAAATTACCCCCTTGAAGCGCCTCGCTTAGGCCTAAGCGAGGCGCTTGGAATTTAAAAATCAGCTTTTTCTGATTCTCGTACTGACCGTCTCGAATTTAGCTCAAAGCGCCTCGCTTTGACCTAAGCGAGGCGCTTTGAGGGGGTTAAAATAGAAGGGTGGGGGGTTTAAATAATACCACCCTATAATATAGATAGACCTAGTTGCAAACTTCTAACCAACTATTAAAATACAACTAGGTTTTATAACATATGCGTGTTGCGACTTGTTGAACCATGACCTAATTTTATATTTAGTTTAAACTAGAATTTAGCCCCGCGCGTTGCGGCGGGTCACATAATAAGCATCAATGTCAGTATGTCACACCATCGCAAATGGTCACCAACATCGAAAAAACTCATATAAAAGAGGGAAAAAAATAAAAACTAAAGGGGGTCTTAGCCTGCTAAAGGGGCGCGAGAGAGTTGAGGTTGGGCCGATGTATTATTGCACTAATCAACACACATTGACATTGATGATTTAATTAGCTGAGCCAAAACTAAAATTCAAGAACATTAGCTGTATAAAGTTAGGAATAATTAAACAACTCCTGCCAAAGGTCTTGATTTCTAATCTGAAACTTAACATATATTTACGCAGTTTGCAAAAACATATATAATGCCCGATCAACAAATCCTAATTCTTAATCGAAAAGGAAATATCCTTTAAGTTTGATATTATAAGATCATTGATTTACCTAAAAGTTAAATAAACTCCACATTATTTTGGTGATGTATATTTATATATAAAACTAACTTTTATGTAGAAGAAGAGAAATGCAGTAGGGTGGCAATAGTTTTGCAACTCTTTGTCAAAGGTTGGGTGGCTGACAGATGGTTTCCCAATATTTACAGAGAAAGAAAAGAGTAGAGATGTGAGTGATAGGATGAGAGAGAAAGAACTATCATCCAAATGTGGGTACAAACACCTAAACGTATAAGTACAACCATTGTATGCACAATACACCTATAAAGCTTGATGTACAAGAGCATAATGCATAACCAACTTGTAAATTAATATATATATAAATGTACAATTAACGTATGATGAAATCCAGTATGGTGATTTCCTTAATTTAACAAATGTTGTTTTTGGTACTTTAATTTATAGCAACCATATTAAGTTAACGGAGTTGAGTAGTAACCTAACGGAGTTGAATAGTAATATTACGAAGTTGAGTAGTAAATTGACGGAGTTGAGTGGTAACTTGACGGAGTTGAGTAGTAACTTGACGGAATTGAATAGTAAATCCATTAACATGACGGATGTGAATAGTACTTGATGGAGTTGACGGAGTTGAATAGTAAGAATAGTAGCCTAACGAAGTTGAATAGTAACTTAATGGAGTTGAATAGTAACTCCGTTAAGTTACTATTCATTTGATCTAAGCTTTTAATATATATAGAATTAGGTGAACACTAAGGGGCTGTTTGGTTGATTAAGTACTGAATCATTAAGAAGTCTCAATGGTAAGAGGATCCGAATGGTTAAGTGCTGAACCATTAAGTATTGTTTTGTTGGACCTCTAAATGGTTAGTCTTCTTGATCCACATTGGTAGGGGAAGTAAAAATGGATTCATTCAGTGCTTAATGGTTCAGCAACATCCCAAGTCTTAATGGTTCAGCCTTAACCATTCCATTCAGATGTTGAAACAAACACGCTGAATGCTGAATCATTCAGCGTTGAATGATTCAGATGCTCATTAAGAGGCTTACCAAACAGCCCCTAACTCACCCCATTGGAAATCATACACATGGCCCGATTATCTATATCCTATTTGGAAGTGTTGGTGGCTTTTACGCCATTAACACCTCTACTTTTATAAATTACATTTTTGGTGATTGCGCTATTAATCTACTTTACACCCCTTATGTTTCAATTTTTTTTGTCATAATCCCTTAACTTTTAAAGTTTGTGCTTTTACCCTTAAAACTATTTCCCATTCGTCTTTTTATGAACATGTCATTATAGATACAAGTTGGTTTACGTGTCGGGTGTGGTCAAGTATAATACTTTTCACTCGATGGTATATATTATAGTTACTCTAAGTTTTGACCCCGCCGCAACGTGCTATAGTTAAAATTTCAACCCTTGATGTGACTACGTCTTTTGATTATATGTGTCAGTTTTGCCTCTAAACACGTTTTATGCTTTTTTTGCAATGTTGTCAAACAAGGTCTCAGAGACCGAGTACTTCTCGAGTAATCGCTACAAGGTAGGTTGCCGATGTCCGAGTACTCCACGGGTACTCTCCGACTAGGCCGAGAAGTCCACGGGTACTCCCGACTCCGACTGACAACTAGGGAGCGTCAAGCGACTTTTGCAACATTGTCTTTTTGTACGTTTTTATGTATGAGTCTGATCCATATACATATAGATATGTGATGACTGTATAGTACAAATTCGATTACTTTAGGTTTTCATCCAACCACTATACTACTAAATTAAATAAAATATGCCAAAACGCGCATTTTTATATGGTTAACGCATCATTTAATGCTTGGACTAATCTATTCGGTGTTCGTAATTTTTCCACGTCACAACACGCACGAGTCCCATTAGTAGTTATACTCAATTCATGAAAAGTAAATACCGCATCATGTGATTTTAAGCAGGGGCAATTCTTTTAAGGGGTGAGGAGGAGCGGCTGTCCCCCCCCCCCCCCCGAATTTTCGCTCATAAGTTCCGATTATATAGTATTCGTATAGAAATTTTTTGGTATATAAGGTTTCAACCTCCTGAAACTAGTGACTTCCGACCCTCCGAAGTTTCGGATCAAGATTCACCACTGATTTTAAGTGAGTACAAATAATTCATTTTAGTTAAGTTCATGAAATTCTCATAAAGCAATAGTTAAGTTCATAAAATTCTCATAAAGCAATAGCAAAACACGTACTCGGTTTTTAGTGTTTCGTAATATTTCGTTAAGATATCTTTGTAAGTTCATAAAATTCTTGTTTTGTGGGACATCCTGAGAAGAGCTGAGATTTCTGTCAAGAATGAGGCCCCTGTAAATTTT
The DNA here is from genome assembly GCA_032199755.1 of Ambrosia artemisiifolia. Lineage (NCBI taxonomy): Eukaryota > Viridiplantae > Streptophyta > Magnoliopsida > Asterales > Asteraceae > Ambrosia > Ambrosia artemisiifolia. The sequence goes on along the minus strand of CM063516.1, from coordinate 42,567,579 downwards.
CTCACAGACCCTGCGGAAGGGAGATCCACCCTGCGACCAACGGATCTGATTGTCTTTGGTTGGGCAAGGGGGAAACATGCTTGCGTGGACCTCGGGGGGGGGGGGGGGGGTATCTCCTTTGGTTGGGTTAAGGGAAACAGGGTTTGTAGCTGGGCAAGCGTCAAGAAAGGCAGAATCGAAGAAAGTAGAAAAGCATGCTAAAACTTGTGCAGAGAACTGACGTGTGCGTAACTATACATATTTTACAACAGATTTTAACACACGTTTTGCTTTAATATTTATAAAAATGGTTTCGACCTTAATATTAAAACACACACAATAGGGCAAGTGTACCCTGTCATATATGTAGTAAGAACAGATAAGAACCAAGTATCGATCCATGGACGCGCGCGGAGCAATTGTACTAAGACTCTATCACCGATTTACCAGTAGGAAAAGATAAGTGAGTTTGTTTAAAACTAAATTAATTCTAAAACATGTAAATAACATATATAAGACTCCAAATAGAAAATATAACTATAAACACAACCCTAGCATGTCATCTACAAATCATATAAAACACAGGCGTGTGATCAACATTCCCATTTTCCAACAGTTAGTGTCCCTCTCGGGCATCCTAACATGACAACTATACAGAAAGCTAACACGAATACACACGCTAACCACTTCAAGTTGTTCATTAGCGAGCAGCTGATATAATCTCATGTGGATCTTTAAATAAAGGTTAGTATCACCTTTCGGGAGTCCTCAACCGCACTAGTTCGGGAAAGCAATATCGAATACACAATACGACCACCTAAACTAGCATAAAGTAGATCATTTCACAACCTATTCCATTTTACCAACTTTGAACACAAATCTACTAAGATCGCCATTTTCACCAAAATAACTAACAAAGATAATTAACCGTGTCAAAGATTGGTAACAACACCATTAAGCTTTTAAACTCTTTTACGTGCCGGTAAACATTCATAATCGTTATTTAAGCGACTTTAACCAAACCAATACCCGGTTACAGTTTCATGGTGTAAACTTTATCAACAAGTTAACTAGTTTACTACCGAACGATTAAACGGACGGTTTCTTCAACAAGTAATCCGTCTAACACATTCGACAATCATCAAAGTCACTAAAACATAATCACAAATCCAACAACAACGAAACAAGGTTGCACTATGATCATCAAGATCCAAACATGAAAAACGCCAAATTCATACAAAACGCGATTTCATACAAACGATTGTTTTAACTACAAACGATTACTAGATATTATCCGTAGGCTATAATACAATACATAAACGACACAAACAAGCCAAAATATTCAGATTTGAACAAACTTAAAGTTTATAGATCAAACCATAAAATCTTGAATGTGAAGGATTGGATGATGTTAGATGATTAGGATGAGATCCCGAGCTTGTTCCACTCCTTTCCAGCAGCTTAGATCGTCCGAAAAATCGCCCAAAATCGCTCTCCAAAACCCAATAATCGATCAGTGGGTTAAAATGGAAGTTTTATACTTGAACAGGGCCTGTGAGCGGCCGCTCGAAGCCTGTGAGCGGCCGCTCACTTTTCAAAAAGTGGTACAAGTTGGTCCGTGCATGACGTAAGCCTTCTAGAAGGTTTCTACAAATATCTGGAGGAGCGAGCGGCCGCTCGAAGCCTGTGAGCGGCCGCTCACAGAACCCGAGGTCCCGTTTGCGCGCCGAAATCTGCGTGTTTTCTCCTGTTTTGCTTCCGGGGTATCGTTTAAGACCTGAAACAGTAAAGATACACAAATAAGCACCAATTCCTGTGTATAAGGTCAAAAACGCGTGAAATCTGGGAGTTAAACGGGGACTTTTATATGTGTAAATTAACGTATATCAAACCTCCCCACACTTGAACTTTGCTTGTCCTCAAGCAAAAACTTAAACGAAAAATAAACTCAACACAAATAAAATAACCTGTACATAATAGAATCAAGCTAACAAGTATAAACAGGTGACAAAACAACTACAAGGCGGCGATTCACTTTCGATCAACAAAGCAGGCAAACTCGTACACGACTCACAATGTTCACACACACTCGGTTTTATTTATGAAACATACGTGTAATGTGTATGTGTAAATCGCTCCATTGCCCAGGCAATGAATCGTGTAATATCATAGGCTTGTCAAAAGATCTAGTCTTCACCAACTAACGTGTGAAAAAGCACAAATCAAGAGGTCTTATAAGGGTTGTAATGTCAGGCTAGGGTAAGGGTGTGGAATGGATATATACAGTGACGAAATGGCTAAAACTCGGCGGTTAAGTCTAACTATACTGACGCAAAAGCAACTATACGATACATACGCGAACATAACCGCATTTTATTTAAATCGAGCTAAACATATAACTTCTAACTTTATTGCCCCGAAAACTGCTCGAACACTGCTAATTCACCCTATTTTAGGGTGTTCTATTTTTCTGGAATTTTCTGGATTTTTTTTTTTTTTTTTACATATATATCTAAGATATAACTGATATTAAAACACGAATATAATCAACATACGGGCTCTAAATATACAAACCCGAACACGAACTATTTACAACGCAAAAACGAGTCAAACATTAACCTAAACCGAGTTTCAACACAAAGGGTTTAAAAGAAAAAGGCTAAATTTGGTTTAGTGGCGAAATGGTGTGGTAAATAAGAAAAAGCACGGGAATAGGTTCAACATGGTTAACTAGGGGATAATGTTTTGGTGAGGAAACAGATAGAACGAAAAGAAACGGCTAAATCAAAAGGGTATCCTAAATGCCTCAATCATATTCGTACAATTTCACACGACTCTGGTCTAAACACGTATGCTAATGACAAGTTCTAAATTACACAAAACATCCGGCTCACTCGTAAGCATGTCAAAGAAATGAAAATCTAATCTAAGGCTCAAATACTCACGTAACCGGAAGGAAATGGGTGCAAATGTACAGATTTAGCAAGCTAGTGTCACGTCCGTTTGTCGCGCCTTAAGTTATTTTTATCAAAAATTGGTTAAGCTTGATGTTTCTAAATATATATATATATACATACATATGTACTTTCTAAAATTTTTGTTTTTTTTTGTTTTTTTTTTTTATATATATATATATATATACAACGCAAGAGGACAAACTGGAACATAATATAAACCCTCCCCACACTTAAATGTCACATTGTCCCCAATGTGAAAAGTAGAAAGCGTTTATGAATTAGCTAACTACTGTGTGAAAAAGGAGAATAATACTCCCCTGTTTGTGATATCCCGAAAAACACGGTGGCTGCATTGAGCATCCAAACCGGTGCTCGCCTATTCCTGCACTATCACCATTCTTGACAAAACCAAAACACATTAAACACATCCATCCATAATCACACTTATTGAAACAAGCAAACAGTGCTGAAATAAAAAATAGAGAAAAGTAAAGAGTACTAATACAGGAAAATAAAAGATGTCTTGGGTGCTCGCACCCGAATACAATAAAAAACTAACATAAGCAAATCAAATACCACCACCACTACTCCTCACTCCTCGTCATCATCATCATGGTGGGTCCCGGACGACCCCGCAGCATCCCCACCTCTTCGGCGCTTGTCACCCGGCCCACTTTGGTAGTGATAAGGCTGATGGCCAAAGTGAGATGGGTAAACCGCGCGCAAGTCCTGAAAGAGGTGGTGCATGCTATCAAACATGTACCCAAAGTTCTCGCGAGTTTCATTCCTGAACTCGCGAGTTTCATTCCTGAACTCGGTGAACTCCTGGTAAAAGTTTGGGGGGGGGGCGCGTACTGGTGCTCATGCTGCTGGTGTGGCTGCTCCTGTTGCTGATGTGGCTGCTCGAGTGGCTGGTGCGGCTGTAGCTGGTGCTCCGGTTGTGGCAGTGGGTCCCAAACTTCATCGTTATGCCCTTTTAAACGGATTATTCCATTGTATTCATGAAGGATCCCCATGCGCCTGAGCACGTCCATGTTAACCAGAGATCCGCCTTGAACTCGAGTAAGGGTGTTCCTCGCTGCCTTGAGGACACCCATAGATCTGGCAATAGCAGTCACATATTCCCCACCGTAAATCGTACTCCCTGGTTGTGTACCTGCTGCTTGACTAAGAAAAGATGCTATTAGTGCAGCAAGGTTAACTGGTTGTTCACCTACCAAAGCATACAAGAATAGCAAATCAGGGGTAGGGCAATTGGTGGAGTTTTCTTGCTTTGCAGCTGCAGTCCCACAGAGAACTTTCTGGAACACTCGGAGCAAAGGGTCGCGGATTCGGGTCGCTTTTGAACCTGAGGGATTATAGTTTTGAAGCCCCGTGAGTTGCGCCCAAAAAGCGTTCCTTAACACGTTGTCTTCCGGAAATTTGTACATAGCTTCATTGAAGCTATTATCCAAGACTTCCTCATCCGAATATAAGCCCAAGCGGACCCCCAGATCCGCGACTGAAATGTCGCGCCACACTCCACCCAAGCGAAATTGTAACCCCCATCGCCCATTTGCTTGAAAATCCGGTTGTTCATGCTTTCTTGGCCTTTGGTATTGGAGAGTAGAGAAGAATTCAATAGTGATCTCCTCAAAGACCGGTTCTCTGATAGAAAGCAAGTTTTCCATCGGGTCATCCATCAGTTCCCGTAACCTATCCCTTTGATTCAGCTCAGCAAGAGTTTCAAAACAAATTCTTCGCGGGGTGGCAATAGAGTTCCGCCTTGCATATAGTTGTTCAAACCTTTCAATGCACCCGCGGTCTTGCGGTTTTGCCGGATCGAATCTGAGGAAACGGTGCACCATCTGCATAAGAATGCTTAAATATGTTAGTAAACATCGAAGGAATTGGACCCGGACCCAAACAACGCGAAATAAAAAAAAATAATTTTTCAACAGTCTCTGTGAGCGGCCGCTCACAGGCAGTGAGCGACCGCTCACTACCCCTGCGCGCGCGTTTTCGCTCTGCAGCCTCCCTATTTCGCTCCTGTGCACTTGGTTTTGGCCGGTTTTCAATGTTTTAGCCAAATGCACTCTGTAATCGGCCATTCAAGCACTTGTGTTTTGAAAAATTGTATGACTTGGTGATCGAATGGCCGAGTTTAAACATTTATGAAGTATTTAGCATTTATGAAGTATTTGAGCGAATTTTGAACCTTGAACACTTAGGCGCTAAGACTTTGCAAAATGTTTTCAAAATCAACTTGCTTAGCTTTAGGCGCTCAATTTCCAAAATCATTATGAAGTAATCACTAGAACTCGGGGCGCGTTTGTTTAGTTATGAAGAGCGCCCCAAAGTTCATGAACAACAAACAACTAAAATACAAACTAAACACTAACAACCTCAAAATTTGGGGATTTGTTAAACAATTATGAAAAATCCCCAAAGATTAAGATAACTACACTTTATCAAACAACCTAAACATGATGAATTTGAGGAATTTTGAGCATTTATGAAGGATCCCCAAAATTCAACAATAAATCTAAATTAAACTAAGATTATCACTATGAAGCGAACATAGAACTTGGGGCGTGTTTGTCCGGTTATGAAGAACGCCCCAAAGTTTTAGGAACACAACCATCTAACTACAATCAAAACACTAACAATCTCAAAGATTTGGGGTTTTGTTAAACAATTATGAAGGAAACCCCCAAAAATTCAAGATCAAACCTAAACGAAACTAACATTAACACTAACATACAACCATATTAAGAAATTAATCTACATTAACACTAAATTACACTAAATAATGGGCTACAAAATCACACAAATCTTTAAAAATTTTCGGACTTGAGTTAAACATTATGAAGAAAACCCAAAAACCCAAAGATTTGACCAATAATCACCCACTAATCTACACTAACAAAGCAAATAACCCATCCAAGCAATTCTAGGGTTTGTTAAACTTTATGAAATAACCCTAAAAATTCAGAAAAGATTGAACAAAACTAAACTATTTTACACTAAAACAAGAGAACTTGCAAGAAAACTAGGGATTCATACCTTGTTCTTGAAGATTGGAAGGTGGAATTGAAAGGTTTTTGTGTTGGTGTGTTCTTGAGAGCAAAAAGCAAAGGAATGGGGTCAAAAAAAGGTTGAGCGGCCGGTCTTAAGGATTTAGGGTTGATAATATTCAGTTTTCATGTGAAATACCCGTTTAACCCTCTTTAAAATTCTGAACAGACGCGAGCGAGCGGTCGCTCTCTCCCTTTGAGCGGCCGCTCGAAATTTTTTTTTTTTTTTTTTTTTTTTTCAGACCTGGGCGTTTTGAGCGGCCGCTCACTCTCTTTGAGCGGCCGCTCACTGCAATCTGATGTGCAATTCGCTGCAATTTTTCACCCAAAAGCCGCTGCACTTGTCCGTTTTGACCCGAACAACCAACATACCTGTGTTTTGACGCTTCTTAGTGTATTACCTCAGTTGTGAAGCGACTTCCCACATAATCCACAAGGCGCGAATGAAACCTGCAATCTCTAAGAACAACTAAACAAACTAGTTAAAAAAAAAAACTTTAAACAATTTAACTAAAAATTCAATCTAAACTATAACCATTTGTACAATTCGGCGCGCCCATACACATGTAACCCATTTGAAGCTCGTTTCCTGCATCATTGCATCCTCGGATATGATCAAACCTGCATGAACCTGCGCACGACTCAAACAAACATTAAAGTCTAAGAAATCACATAAAAACTATGAAATAAACTAGAAAATTACCAACTTACCCCAATTTGGCGCGCCCATACGCGCCTCGCTATATTTATTATCGAGTCGCTAGCTAGACTCACTTCCCCACACTTTATGAAGCGTGTGGGGCGTAGAGATCGATTTCCTCTACGGATTGGTCAACCGGTCCTTCAATATAGACTTTTAATCTATGACCGTTGACTTTGAAAGTCAAACCCTCAGAATTCGCGATTGAGACAGCACCGTACGGATATATCTCTTTAACGGTGTACGGTCCTGTCCAGCGGGATTTCAACTTTCCAGGAAAGAGACGCAAGCGAGAATTATAAAGCAAAACCAAATCGCCTACCTGAAAATCTTTCTGGCTTTTCAGGCGACTGTCGTGCAGTCTCTTTGTGCGCTCTTTATACAATATCGAGCTCTCATAGGCCTGCTGCCTAAGCTCCTCCAGCTCGTGAATCTGTAAGAAACGGGTCTCACCGCCGGTCTTAAGATCCAAATTCGCCGTTTTAAGAGCCCAGAATGCCCTATGCTCCAACTCGACAGGGAGATGACACGCTTTTCCATAGACCAGCCGAAAGGGAGTCGTCCCAATAGGCGTCTTGTAGGCCGTTCTAAAGGCCCACAACGCGTCATCAAGCTTGTCAGCCCAATCCTTGCGGTTTTGATTAACCGACCGCTCAAGGATTCGCTTCAATCCACGGTTCGTGACCTCCACCTGTCCACTTGTCTGTGGATGATACGGGGTGGATAACCTGTGGTGAACACCATATCGTGCTAATGCGCGATCAAGCTGCGCATTGCAGAAATGCGTGCCACGGTCACTAATCAGTGCCTTTGGGGCACCAAACCGTGAGAACAAGCCTCTAACAAACCTCACAACTACTCGGGCATCATTTGTGGGTAAGGCTTGCGCCTCGGCCCACTTTGACACATAGTCAACCGCCACGAGTATGTATTTATTACCCCGTGAGGAGGGGAATGGTCCCATGAAGTCTATGCCCCAAATGTCAAAGACCTCACAGACTTGGATGGGATTCTGCGGCATTTGGTCGCGTGCCGATATGTTCGTCGCCCTCTGGCACGAATCACATGCACCGACCAGTATCTGAGCGTCACGGAAAAGCGTGGGCCAATAAAACCCGGAGTCTAACACTTTTTTGGCAGTGTAATTCGCTCCGTGGTGACCTCCGGTAGGCCCCTGGTGACAATCACGCAATATCTGCGCCGCCTCAACCCCGAATACGCAACGGCGAATCAGCTGATCCGCCCCGACCCGGAACAAAAATGGGTCATCCCAGAAGTAATGCTTCAGGTCCGCAAAGAACTTCCTCTTTTGCTGGTGCGACAATCCTTTGATGAGGATCCCGCACGCGAGGTAGTTCGCAAAATCCGCGAACCATGGCGATACATCTTCCACCGACTCCACGCTCATCAAGAACTCGTGGGGAAAATTGTCATTAATGGTATCCCACGCGCAGTTCTCGGCATCATCATGCTCGAGTCTGGACAGATGATCAGCAGCAACATTCAGGGCACCTTTCTTGTCCTGAATCTCTATATCGAACTCCTGCAGCAACAGGATCCACCTAATCAGGCGCGGTTTCGCGTCCTGTTTGCTGAAAAGGTATCGGATCGCTGCATGGTCCGTATAGACAATGGTCTTCGACAGCACTAAATACGATCTAAACTTGTCGAATGCAAACACTACAGCTAGAAGCTTTTTCTCAGTCGTGGTGTAATGCTCCTGAGCATCATGAAGAGTCTTACTAGCGTAGTAGATCGGGTGGAAGTGCTTATCCTTCCGCTGTCCCAAGACCGCCCCTATCGCGAAGTCACTCGCGTCGCACATGATCTCGAATGGCAGCTCCCAGTCGGGTGCCACCAATATAGGGGCCTCAACAAGCAAACGCTTCAAAAGGCCAAATGCCTTTACACACTCTGCACCAAACACAAACGGTGCATCCTTCTCCAACAATCGGGTCATCGGACGGGCGATTTTTGAAAAGTCTTTAATGAATCGCCTGTAAAAACCCGCATGACCCAAGAAACTGCGGATAGCTCTGACAGAGGAGGGCGGAGGGAGCCTAGAAATGATGTCTACTTTGGCAGGATCCACCTCCAACCCATTCTGAGAGACCTTGTGCCCGAGGACTATTCCTTCCTTCACCATGAAGTGGCATTTCTCCCAATTCAGCACAAGACTGGTCTCCTCACACCTCTGCAGCATCCGCTCAAGATTTCCCAGACACTGATCAAAAGAACTCCCGAACACTGAAAAATCATCCATGAACACCTCCATGGAGTCCTCGATCATGTCATGAAAAATAGCAATCATGCAACGCTGGAAGGTAGCCGGTGCATTGCACAGCCCAAATGGCATACGCCTGTAGGCGAATGTGCCAAAGGGGCATGTGAAGGTCGTCTTATCCTGGTCCACAGGATCGATAGGGATCTGGAAATACCCCGAGAAACCATCAAGGAAACAATAGTACAACTTCCCCGACAGACGTTCCAACATCTGATCGATGAATGGAAGCGGGAAGTGATCCTTGCGGGTGGCGTCATTGAGCTTGCGATAGTCAATGCAAACTCTCCACCCCGTGACGGTCCTCGTAGGAATCAACTCATTCCTATCATTCGTGACCACCGTCATGCCACCCTTCTTGGGCACGACGTGCACAGGACTAACCCAAACAGAATCCGAGATAGGATATATCAATCCAGCATCAAGCAATTTAATCACCTCGGATTTAACAACCTCTTGCATGTTCGGGTTCAGACGCCTTTGGTGCTGCGCACAAGGCTTGTGGACATCCTCCATCAAGATTTTATGAGTACAGAATGAGGGATTAATCCCCTTGATGTCCATGATCTTCCAGGCAATTGCCCGTTTATGAAGTTTCAACACTTTCAACAACTCGCTCTTTTCTTCCACAGACAATGAAGACGATATGATCACCGGTAGACGCCCCTCCTCATCCAGAAATGCATACTCGAGATGCGGTGGGAGCTCTTTCAGCTCTAGAGACGGTGGGTCCTCAACAGACGGCTTCGCCTTCTCCTCTTCCTCTCGCTCAATCTCCACAAAACGCTCCGGACTTTGGGAACCATCATCACCAATCTGATAGACTGGCTGCTCATCTCTATGGCCCTCCTGCATAATGCCATCTAAGCTCCCACACAACAGATGTGTGTCCGAAACATCTCTCTCCCAAGCACCTCTGACATGAGAGCTGACACACTGGTCTACTATATCAAGATAGTATAGTGTATCGTCCTGGCTCTCAGGATGGCGCATCGACCTCTGAATGTCAAAAGTCACGTGCTCATCATTCACTCGGAGTGTGATCTGGCCCGCAGCCACGTCAACAATCGTCCTCGCCGTGTTAAGGAAAGGACGTCCGAGAATCAGAGGAACTTTAGAGTCCTCATCCATATCCAGGATAACAAAGTCCACAGGAAAAACAAATTTGTCAATCTTGACAAGCATATTTTCTACAAATCCCCGTGGATACTTGATCGAACGATCAGCGAGGCGAATACTCATCCTGGTGGGTGAAGGTTCACCCAGATCCAACTTCTCAAAAACCTTATAAGGCATAAGGTTTATGCTGGCCCCCAAGTCTGCAAGTGCATTACTGACAGTCATGTTACCTATCAGACAAGGGATGGTAAAGCTACCAGGATCTCCCATTTTCATGGGCAGTCTATTCTGCAGAATTGCAGAGCAGTTCTCGTTCAACAGAACGCAGGACAGGTCCTCAAGTTTTTGCTTGTTTGTGAGGATGTCCTTCAGAAATTTCGCGTACTTAGGCATCTGGGCCAAGGCTTCCACAAACGGGATGTTTATGTGTAGCTGTTTGAACAGCTCAAGGAATTTCCCGTATTGGGCCTCGTCCTTCTGTTTCCTAAGTCTGCTAGGGTATGGGATAGGAGGAGTGTAATCTGTGACTGGCTTCGGTATCTGTGCTGTACTTGCTGGGACTCGCCTAGCGTGCACCTCGTCCGAAGACTCAGTCTGGACCGTCTCAGTGATCGGTGGTGAGTCCGATGTGTCAGGTCCCGTGGTTTTACCACTCCTCGTCATTATGGCATTCACATGCCCCCTAGGATTCGGCTCAGTGTTGCCCGGAAGACCACCCTGCTGTCTCTCGGACATCATCTTCGCCATCTGGCCAACCTGGTTCTCTATGGCCTGCATCGACGCCTTTTGGCCCCTCATCTCACCCTCGTAATTCGTAAAGCGCTCCTCGTGTTGCTTGTAGCGCTGCTCAGCGAGCTGATAGTTATCAGAGGTGTTGGTAAGGAGTTGCGACATCATCTCCTCCAGCTTGGACATACCATGAGGGGCGTGCTGCTGGGAGCTGCTCCCGGCGCCCTGGCTCTGGTATTGGTTCGGTCTCTGCTGGGACGATTGACCACGAGACTGGTAAGGCTGCTGGTTGGACTGGTAGGGCTGTTGGTTGGACTGGTAGGGTTGTTGGTTGGACTGGTAGGGTTGTTGGTTGGACTGGTAGGGTTGTTGGGACTGTTGTGGTGCGGGGGCCCTCTGCTGATATCCGAGCGGGTTCTGGTTAGAGGAACCAGATCTCCACCCGAAGTTCGGGTGATTTTTCCAACCCGGATTATACGTGTTGCTGTAGGGGTTATTCTGGGGTCTTGTCTGATTGCCCATATAGTCCACCTCCTCGTGGCCTGTATACATCACCCCCTGAGCACACGAGCCAGGCTCGTGAGATACCCCGCACTGCTCACACAAACAATCGGTCTGCGCTACGTGCTGCTGCTGCTGAGAGTTATCGAACCTCGAAGCCAGAGCCGCTATTTGTGCAGAGATCGCCGTATAGTTATCCACGGCGTGCACACCAGCCTTGGCAGATGAAGATCTAGATCTATCATTCTGCCGGGACTTAGACTTTAGGGACGCCTTCTCAATAATGCTCCACGCTTCCCTAGGAGACTTTGTTCCGATGTCTCCTCCAGCGTATACATCAAGGCGTTCCTGAGACGAATACCCGAGTCCCTGATAAAAAGTTTGCACCAAGTGCCTTTTCGAAAGCTCATGGTGCGGGCAACTCAAGAGTAGGTCTTTAAACCTTTCCCAGGCTGTGTACAATGATTCATCGTCATCCTGACGAAAAGTCATGATGCGATTCCTCAGCTTTTGAGTTTTCTCAGGAGGAAAATATTGCTGCATGAACTGTTGTGATAACTCTGCCCAAGTCGTGATCGACCCTGCGGGTTGTGACAGAAGCCAAGTCCGGGCTTTGTCCCGCAATGAGAATGGGAAGAGTCTCAAACGTATAGCATCATCGGAGATGCCTTGCATCTTAAAGGTGGCTAAAACCTCCAAGAATGCAGCAATATGTCGGCCTGGATCCTCGTGTTCCAGTCCACCGAATTGCACCGAGTTCTGTATCATATTCACGATACTGGATTTGATCTCGAAATGGTCCGCCAAAATAGCCGGACGGATAATACTCGGCGCAAGTCCATCTCCTCCTGGGCGACCACTATCATTAAGCGGAATGTCGTCATCCGCCATGATAACGTCGCTTCCGGCGTCCGACCCGTCGTCGGCCAGATCGTGCCTCGCCTCAACAACTGGGACCTCTATTCTAGGGGCAGAAATAAGAATATCAGAAACAAGACGCAATTTATGAAGTCTAATCCGCTCGCTTCTCCTCAAGACACGCCTCCGCTCCTCGTCAGAAAGATCACCAGAAGGCCCGGGGTTTGCGGACATCAACCTGCAAATAAGAATGATACAGTTGCAGCAGGCGAATATATGACAAACCCAAAAGGCGATAAAAGACAGAAAAATAAATAAAGAATTCATAAATTCATACGAAAACAAAAGAAAGCAATAAAATCGAGAAAATCAAAATAAAAACAAATAGGATCAAGGGAAGAACAGAAAAAAAAACAGACTAAGCCTAAAACTATACGACGAATGAAATTAATAATCAGTTCAAATACGAACAAATAAATCTAATCAATCAAATAACGAACTAATCAAATTCATAGACAAACTAATCAATCCACATATCAATCAATTAAATCTATCAACACCCTAATGAACGAATAATCAAATCAAACAATCCTATATGCAGATAAATGAACGAATCTATATACTAACCTATAAACCAACTTAGAATCAATCCAAAATATCAACAGACAAATAAATCAAATAAGCATTCAACGAATCATATATGCAAATAAATGAACGAAATAACAAATCAAAGAAGTATAAACAAGTATTCACAAGTATGTACACTGGTAAAAAGTTGACTCGGTTCGTTCCTAAAGCTCGTCGCGTCCCCGGCAACGGCGCCAAAAACTTGACGTGTGCGTAACTATACATATTTTACAACAGATTTTAACACACGTTTTGCTTTAATATTTATAAAAATGGTTTCGACCTTAATATTAAAACACACACAATAGGGCAAGTGTACCCTGTCATATATGTAGTAAGAACAGATAAGAACCAAGTATCGATCCATGGACGCGCGCGGAGCAATTGTACTAAGACTCTATCACCGATTTACCAGTAGGAAAAGATAAGTGAGTTTGTTTAAAACTAAATTAATTCTAAAACATGTAAATAACATATATAAGACTCCAAATAGAAAATATAACTATAAACACAACCCTAGCATGTCATCTACAAATCATATAAAACACAGGCGTGTGATCAACATTCCCATTTTCCAACAGTTAGTGTCCCTCTCGGGCATCCTAACATGACAACTATACAGAAAGCTAACACGAATACACACGCTAACCACTTCAAGTTGTTCATTAGCGAGCAGCTGATATAATCTCATGTGGATCTTTAAATAAAGGTTAGTATCACCTTTCGGGAGTCCTCAACCGCACTAGTTCGGGAAAGCAATATCGAATACACAATACGACCACCTAAACTAGCATAAAGTAGATCATTTCACAACCTATTCCATTTTACCAACTTTGAACACAAATCTACTAAGATCGCCATTTTCACCAAAATAACTAACAAAGATAATTAACCGTGTCAAAGATTGGTAACAACACCATTAAGCTTTTAAACTCTTTTACGTGCCGGTAAACATTCATAATCGTTATTTAAGCGACTTTAACCAAACCAATACCCGGTTACAGTTTCATGGTGTAAACTTTATCAACAAGTTAACTAGTTTACTACCGAACGATTAAACGGACGGTTTCTTCAACAAGTAATCCGTCTAACACATTCGACAATCATCAAAGTCACTAAAACATAATCACAAATCCAACAACAACGAAACAAGGTTGCACTATGATCATCAAGATCCAAACATGAAAAACGCCAAATTCATACAAAACGCGATTTCATACAAACGATTGTTTTAACTACAAACGATTACTAGATATTATCCGTAGGCTATAATACAATACATAAACGACACAAACAAGCCAAAATATTCAGATTTGAACAAACTTAAAGTTTATAGATCAAACCATAAAATCTTGAATGTGAAGGATTGGATGATGTTAGATGATTAGGATGAGATCCCGAGCTTGTTCCACTCCTTTCCAGCAGCTTAGATCGTCCGAAAAATCGCCCAAAATCGCTCTCCAAAACCCAATAATCGATCAGTGGGTTAAAATGGAAGTTTTATACTTGAACAGGGCCTGTGAGCGGCCGCTCGAAGCCTGTGAGCGGCCGCTCACTTTTCAAAAAGTGGTACAAGTTGGTCCGTGCATGACGTAAGCCTTCTAGAAGGTTTCTACAAATATCTGGAGGAGCGAGCGGCCGCTCGAAGCCTGTGAGCGGCCGCTCACAGAACCCGAGGTCCCGTTTGCGCGCCGAAATCTGCGTGTTTTCTCCTGTTTTGCTTCCGGGGTATCGTTTAAGACCTGAAACAGTAAAGATACACAAATAAGCACCAATTCCTGTGTATAAGGTCAAAAACGCGTGAAATCTGGGAGTTAAACGGGGACTTTTATATGTGTAAATTAACGTATATCAAGAACCAACATGTCTTTATCCTCTTGGCCTTTGATACCTTTGGCTCCTTAGCGCCAGAAGCTATTCATTTTTTGACCAGGGTCCAACGGGTCGTCCACGGCAATAGTTCATCTCCAGGGGGCAATGATTTGTCTTTGGTAGATTAGTGTTCGCAATTCAAAAAGGGGTGGCGGCGCAGCTTGTTGCCCGTTTACCTTCTATTTTAATGTAACTTTCCTATTTCGTTTTAATGAAATAAATAAACATTTTCAATAAAAAAAATCTTGATTTTTACGGGTATCTAGCTACTATAAATGTGGATATACATCACATATTATTACCCTTCCTATATTCAAATAATAAATCATGGACATGGCTAAAGTTATCATCACATTTTACATCATCTTCATTCTTCTCGGTAGTGTTTCAGGTATACTTTGCTACTCATACTACTAAGAAACATTTGTTATCACATCCAAAAGTTTGAAATAATTTTCTTTTCATTAACTAAAAGAATATAACCTCTCTCCGTTTCAATTATATTTTTTGTTACAAAAGTTAAAACGTTCAATAACTATATTTTTATTAAAATTTAATATGAAAAATAATCATTTATGCGGTTAGGGTGTGTTTTGGAAACCAAAATAAAGAACATTGTTTGCTATGCTTTTGGCAAAAAAAAATGCACTTAACGAATAAAAAATTATGATTTGTGTTAAACCATTACTGATGTGTGTGCTGAACCCATTATGTATTCTTTCTTTTTTAGTTTATGTAAATTTACATAAAGTTACAAAAGAGATTCCTTTAAATCAACATATATTTTTCTATCTTATTATGTTTGTTTTAAACTTGTAATCATTTAAATATGGGAAATTGGATTATCGCACTCAACTATTTGTTATTGGTCGATAACGCACTGAACTATAAAATTGATCACCAACGCACTGAACTTTAAACCTCTTGGATTGTGTCACACTAAGGCTGTGTTTGACAAGGTCCAAATGGAAGAATCCATATGTGTTAATTGTATTAATTTGTCACTAAGTAATCGTTTTAAACCTCTTTATCACTAAGTAATCGTTTTAGTGGTTCTGGACATGGTCAAACACAGCCATAGTGTGACACAATCCAAGAGGTTTAAAGTTCAGTGCGTTGGTGATCATTTTTATAGTTCAGTGCGTTATCGGCCAATCCCAAATAGTTGAGTGCGATACAATCCAATTTCCCTTTAAATATCATCTCCATCAATACCGATTCACTTACAATATAAAGTAACGTTAACAAATGCAGACATAATATTAGTGACTGCAATGGATAACTCTACAAGCGAAAGTGTCAAAGTGCATCCAACAGGGTTGTGTAGTACATACATAGGGCCTTGTCCCTACCCATGTGGAACACCATGTTGTGCTGATCAATGTCGTCAAAGATACAATGGTAGAGGGTTTTGTGTTGAACCTGGTAAAAGTGGTCTTTTGTATTGTCAATGTGATTACCCATGTTGAACTTTACTCTATTTTTGTAATACAATCAACAGAACAATAACAAAATAATAATATGTTAAACAATTTTCTTTGATGTCACGTATTAAATTGTGGTTTGTTTTCTTCTCTTAGAAATTTTTTGATGTAAGAATATAAAATCATATTACATAACAATCTTATTATATCATATAAAGAATAATAGTTATATCACGATATACTTTTCTATTTTTTGTGAAGCAAAATGTCAAATTACTCATCTTGTTGTGGTGTTAAATGTCTCTACGCATAGGGGATTTTTTTTCATAGATAGGGCTAACAATTTTAGACAAGGACACGATTATACGACACAAACCTATACGACCTTAATAGATTTCGTGTCCTAAACAGGTAGACACGAATATACCTGATAATTTCCGTGTCTAAACATGTTAAATACATGTTTACCTGTTATGTACCCGTTAAGACATACTAAGGAATTTTATTTAAAAAAAAATATAGGTTGTGGACTTGTTTGTGGGCACTAAAAGTATATACGCGGAGATAAAGAAAAAATATAAAGAACCCTATTACAAATTTAAATCCTCGCCCTCTCATAAACTATATGTCGCTACAAGTCCTCTCCTCCGGTTGACTACTGGTCACCATCCTCTTCGGCTCTCTTCCCATCGTCCAGTCACCGTCCCCACTCCTCTCCCCCCGTCGATCAGTCACAGTCCTCACTCCTTTCCTCTCATCTCACCAGTCATTGTCCTCACTCCTCTCTTCTCCTCTCACCAGTCACCGTCCTTTCCTCCCGTTGACCAATTTCGTGTTCGTATCTTAACCGTCTAAACATTCTTTATCGTGTTAACATGGTATAATCAGGTTTGTGTTCGGGTTTGGAAAAGAGGACACAATAAGATATCATGTCGTGTACGTTTGTACATGTTTCGTGTTCGTGTCTTATCATGTATACATGATTTGCCAGCCCTACACAGACCAAAATGGTATAAGAACTAGCGTAGTAACGAGCCCTTTCCCTTCTTAAGTGCCTTAGGAGTCATCCCAAATTTCCCCGTGTGATACGTCAACGCCACATCAACTTTTTAACCACTTTTCAACAGAATCTAGATTGCAAGATAACCCAGATTTCCCCAAAACTTAGTTATTTTAATTTAGTTTAGACTTCTAAAATACTTCGTAGAAGATTTTAATTAAAATGAAAAATATATAATTGACATAAAAACTACATTTCTACTTAAAAAATACATAATTCAAATAAAATAACTTAATTAAAATGAGAACTACGTAGTTAAAAAAAAGCTAAACCATCAATGCTGACGCCACACATCTACCAGACAAAATCAAGCATTAAGATCACCCGTAGTAGCAAACAATTTGGGGTTTTCTTGCCCTCAAAACGCCCGGAACACCGCCCTCGGGAGTTTTTCTTCAAATTTGTCGTTAGGTGTGAAAAACTGAAAATGATACCGCCGGATAAAAAAGAGGGAGGAGCGTGAAAATGAATAACCAATCAAATCTCTCCATTTAGAAAGGGGCGCGAAAATAAAGTTTTCCACTACACATGGTCTAATAGTGATATGCGCGAAAAGTGTCTATACTCTGTTCTACATAAGTGGTGAAAACAATACTGAATCAAGACATATTAGGGTGCCCATGGTCTAATAGTGATATGCGCGAAAAGTGTCTATACTTTAATCAAGACACATTAGGGTGCCCATATCTTAAATTTCAAAACAAGCATAATGTAAACCAACTTTTCAGGGCTTAAAAGAGTTTTGTCAAAAATGTTATTTTGGTATACTAAAGTGCAATTTAACTTTTTTTAGGGAACAGTAACACGCGCTATTCCTCAATTTTGTCGGCAATACGGATGAGATTGGTACTATACCTGTACCAATACCGGTACCGAATGTACCAGTACCGAATTTAAACAAAAGTGGGTACCGAATATCGTACCGAATATATTGTTACGTTACACATGTACGAGTATCGATATCGGTATTTCAGTACGTTACCCGTTTTGGTTCCACTTTGTTATTTTTATTTTTTGAACACTCGTACGGGTATCAGGTATATAAAATTAGTACGAGTACTATACGGGTATCAAATTGGTACGAGTACCAATATGATACCGGTACCAAATCTTCACCATTGAACACTCGTACGGGAATCAGGTATACAAAATCGGTACGAGTACTATACGGGTATCAAATTGGTACGAGTACCAATATGATACCGGTACCAAATCTTCACCATTTAACCTTTTGACGACATTATTAGTTCTACGTACTTTCCTTTCATTATCCTAATTATGATTCGCTTTGTTGGTTAATTTGGCGGTAGCCGGATCTCGATCAATCTTACGTGTCATTGACGGTGCCGCAATTCAGCCTGATTTCACCGTTGATTTAAATGTCACTAGTTTTGATCAAGCTTTTAAAAATACCTCTACTTACACCATTGTAGAGTTCTTTGCTCATTAGTAGTGTTGAGTTAAACGTCCTTTCACTACGTACGTTGTTTTAAACATAGTTGTTAAAAGTCATCGCCTTTTGCGCCTAGACCCATTTTTTAGGCGAGGCGATGCATTTGCGCTTTTAGCTAGATTCCCAAATTCTGGAGAGTTTCCACCCAAATTCGTTAAATTATGGCTAGATTCTAACCAGATTTCTACTTTTATCTAGCGAAAACTACTTCTATACACTAATACATCAATATTTTAAAACTTTTGATACTAAATAGATGAAAAATAATATTATTTTAATATATTTTACATTATTTTCTTTGTTCATTTTTTTTATCTCAGGCCCTCGTTTTTTTGCGCCTCACGCCTAGGTGCGCCTAGCGCCTTTGATAACAATGGTTTTAAACGTCCTTTTGCTACTTATGTTGATTTAAACATCCCTAAGGAAGCGATGTGAATCAACATCTAATGTTTTATCCTTTCTTCACATGGTTAATCCTTGATACTTCCATATGCCTACATGTGCTTCCAATCTCTCAAGTAGTTATCGAAAAACATCAGTTTGGGCTCCGAAAAGCTCCCAAGTACATCATTTCCTTGTTAACTTTAGTCTAAAGTTCCGTGAAACTTTCAGAATGCATCTTAAACCTTTTAAGGCCTAAAACATACAAACCATCTTATCGTAGTGTATTCTAAAACTAACTTTCACACAAACTGGTAAGAATAAACACGTTAAGCTTTGAAAATTTACTAACCGATCAGTTCTTAATCTACAAAGCGTAGAAAGGATTTTGGACCCTTAGATCAACAAATCAAGGGATGAGATGATAGAGGACAAAATGAATAAAACTTTAAGCGTGAAAAACTCCTAAAAGGATCTTAAAGGGTAAAATAGAACAATTGATTTTTTTCAAGTTTCCCCCATTTTTTAAGTGCTTTTCCTGAATACATTATATTTAAAAAAAACTACACTATAAAAACAAGTATTTATCTATGCAGTTTGAGTAACTTATTGTTATACTTAAAAAAATTAACATTCTTTTTAAAAAAAGTCAATCAATATCCGTATAACAGGAATATAACGTGCATTATTATGCATACTTTTGCGTATTTACGATGCGTACGAAAATACCCATTGCCCTAATGCCACGTGACGTGCTCTTATTCCTTCGTATCCTTTTTGTCAACACTTTCATAATCGGAGCGGATGTTGAATTGGGCTCCACACCGGTCAGACGAACCGTCAAAAAATCCAGCAAAATGAGAAAATTTCAGACAATTTCCTGTCCGACCCCCTTTAAATCCGGTCTGACCATTGATTCGTCGATCCAACCACCGAATCACCACATGACTGGTGCTATACCATAACCCAGACCAGCAAAGGTCCCGGTTCCCAATCCGACTGCCCGGTCCTATCAAGGTCTTAAAACAATACTTTTTGTACATTAAAAAATCCGCTTTCTACACTACTTCTAGTCTTAAAAGACATTATTCTTCCTATTTTCAACCGGAAACCGTCCGCCGGTCAACCCAACAGGACCCCGATCTCTCTCTCTCTAAATGTCTTCACTATCAAACCTTTTGAAGACATTATTATTATTACTTGTATGGACCTTCCATTCATTATCATCCGCTCGATCTCGATCCATCTTACATGTCAGTGACGGCGCCGGAATTCACCCTGATCTCGCCCTTGATTTAAACGTCACCAATTTTGATCAAGCTTTTAAACATACCACCAATACTTACGCCATTGTTGAGTTCTTTGCTCACTGGTAGGTAAACTTTTATTAACATCTTACATTTTATTATTATTATTATTATTATTATTATTATTATTATTATTATTATTATGTTGGCACTTGGAACAACATGTTTATACTGATTTTGATATGGGTTTTATTTATTGTTACAAGTTAAGGGTTGCAATTGTGTTTGTATAATGTGGTGTATATTCCAGTTTGAATATATATCTTTTTTTTTTTTTTTTGTAAAGATTTGGAATTTATATTAATTTGTGGTAGAATTTAGATGGGTTCACCTGAAAAAATAAAATAAAAGATGTTTAATGTGTGGAATTCAAGAACAAAAATGAAGAGCCATACCATTTTGTTTAAACAAATAAAGGAAATGAATTTTTACTTTTTATGGTTAAAAGTTCCTATTTTTGGATATGGGGTTGCAGTAGAATTTAGTTATTGTTTGCTTGGTTATGTTTGGATAGGATAGGATCTGAGTTAATGGTAAGAGCTGTAGGAGGTAGCATTCTTGAATTTAATGTTGTATATAAGACTTATCTAGCATTTGTTGTGAACCGAGATAGCTGAATTTGGTTACTCTGGTTTTCGAGTTAATTAATATGGGGAGTCACACTTGTGTTAATCAAATATCTGGATACAGAAAGGATGTACATTTTGGGTATATGCATATGTTTTAAATTTCAGTCTTAGAACATCCTTGAATGCTATCTGTATGAATGTATCCCGCAGAAAAATGACATTAAATAAAAAAAAATGAATTCAACATGTGTGGTATCCATATAAACTTGAGTGATTGATATAAATGATATTTGCTTTGAATGTTGTAAGTGTATGTGTTGGGTTCTCAAATATCCATTTATAACTCTAATTTTAGCTATTATTATCTTTGCAGGTGCCCGGCTTGCAGAAATTATAAGGTACTTGTATATTTTATTCACAATGGCGATACGCCGATACATATGTTTGTTGAATCACTTATCGTTTTAGCTTTAACTTTGCAGCCTCAGTATGAAAAGGTCGCTAGGCTTTTTAATGGAGCCAGTGCTGTTCATCCAGGGATTATATTGATGACACGAGTAGATTGTGCGGATACGGTAACATTACTAACATATTTTATCCTTCCTTCTGGATGTGATATTTCTTTATGTTGCTATGTTTCTCAGTCTATGTGACTTTAATATTATTTCATTACATTCTTTTTGTTCTACGGGCTAGCAACCAATTCGTTTTAATCCATGTTTGGCAGCACAGATAAATACTAAGCTCTGCGATAAATTCTCTGTTACTCACTACCCGTCACTATATTGGGGCCCACCTTCTAAATTTGTGGGCGGTGGGTGGGATGAAAAAGATGAAAAAAGTGAGATTCGTTTTATTGATGATGGACGAACTGCTGATCGTTTGCTTAAATGGATTAATTCACAATTAGGGAGGTATGACTGCTTGAGATAAAAATATCATTTCTAAATGCAGTGGCGATTCTTTTAAGGGGCGGGGACCCCCCCCCCCCCCCCCTCCGAATTTTCGCTCAGAAGTTCCGATTATATAGTATTCGTCGTATAAAGGTATATAAGGTTTCGACCCTCCGAAACTGGTTTTCGACCCCCCGAAACTAGTGACTTCCGACCCCCCGAAGTTTCGGGTCAAGATTCGCCACTATCTAAATGGGAACTAAATTCTTTTTTATTGATACCATTCTCTGTATTAGACAGCAAATGGAGGCTGATTATATGCTCTACATTATTAACTTAAGTATTCATGCTAACAAATATGCTTGATTTTGCGTTTTGTTTATAATAGCTCATATAACCTTGAAGACGAGAAATATGAAAATGATCACCTTCCTCATTCAAATGTGTCAGACCCTGGACAGGTTTGTTAAATGAAAATTTACAATTTGAAGACATTGTTTAATATGTAGCTAGTCATATTCACAACCAAAGTAACATTTTGTAATAGTTATTAACTTACTATTTTTATTCTCTTTTTGTGCGATAGATTGCGCAGGCTGTATATGATGTTGAAGAGGCTACATTCATGGCCTTTGACATCATTCTAGAAAACAAGGTAAATGCATGTTTGTTACTGTTTATGATTATGTTGCATTTGACTGCATTGACTTGATAATTATATTCATATTTGTTAGCAGATGATTAAACCAGATAATAGAGGTACACTTAAAAAGTTCATGCAACTAATGGCGTCTCATCATCCTTCTAAAAGGTTCAATAACCACCCCTCTTCTTCTCTCGCAGTGTCCCAAACCTTCTTAGATAATCAATCTTGCTATGTGCTTGAATAATTCAAAGCCTGTATATTTTAGGTGTCGGACGGGAACTGCTGATATGCTTGTCAATTTTGACGATTTATACCCTTCAATTAAGTTGCCGGCAAACAAACATGCATCTGTAAAGAGCACTAGACATGGTCTGTTGGGTAAATTTGGTATCTGTGGAAAAGAAGTTCCTCGAGGATCTTGGGTATATTTTCGCTTTCCTTTTTATTATAACGAGTTTTTGTGCTTTCTTTTCTCATAAACAAATATTTGGGCTTTTTATGTAGACGTTTTGTCGTGGCAGCAAGAATGATACCAGAGGCTTCAGGTATGTTAAGCTATGTACACTTCACAATTTATGGGTTAACTAGATAGTATTAACAAAATTTGTGATTTTCGCAGTTGTGGGTTATGGGTTCTGTTACATTCAATCTCGGTGAGAGTGGAAGACGGAGAAAGTCAAATGGCTTTTACAACTACCTGTGATTTTATCCATCAGTTTTTCAACTGTGAGGAGTGCAGTCAACATTTCTACAATATGTGCTCAAGGTAAATACAAATCATTTGTTTTTAACCGAGTGTTTAGAGTTTAGACTGTTCCCTTAATGCATAGGTAAAAATAAGTAAAAACAAACTTTTACCTTTTTACAATTTTTTATATCCTAATAAGTTTCTATTACAATACGGCATTTTAGGGCGTCTACTTCATTCAACAGCACACGTGAATTTGTACTCTGGTTATGGACCGCACATAACGAAGTCAACGAGAGACTAAAGAGCACCGAAGAATCTCTTAAAACCAGTTACCCCAAATTCCCAAAAACAATCTGGCCTACAAACCGCCTTTGTCCAACCTGCTACAACAACCTTAATAAAAACGAAAAAGGCAGCTCAATTGATTGGAACCATGATGAGGTGTACAAGTTCTTAAGCAGTTACTATGGAAACATGCTGGTGTCCCTGTACAAGGAGAAAGACGAAGAACGAATTCAGATAATAAACAATGCGGTTTCAGAACAAGTGTTACAGTCAACAAATGCACTTGTAGTTCCTGCAGGGGCTGCTTTGGCGATCGCTGCAGCTAGCTGTTTGTTTGGTGCACTTGCCTGGTTTTGGCGGTCACGACAGAAGAACCGGAAGTATTTTCATAAACCCCAACCTTTAAAGATTGGATAATTATTATTAGGTGAAAATTGAACATATGATTTTTATTTTATTTATTTATTTATTTTTGTATTAACTTTCTTGGGGGGGAATTTCAGGCCAAGAAGACGCTTAAGCTGATGTGACTGGGGACATTGTTGTGCAAAAGCGAGTGAGTTAAGGTCCCCTAACTTCTTATTTGACATACATTACATATATACAATTAATGAATGAGATTGAAAGCGGTTTCTTATTCGAGTTGGGTCTTTTTGAGTTTGTTGCCAACATAAATATGATACTAAACAGCGATAAGGATGTTTCTAAACCAAGAATCATTTAGCATATCTAAGAAGTTGGCTGTTGTGAATGAATCCATCAGCAATTCATTAGAGTGTGAAATCATTTAGTCGGCTATCGTTAGAATGTTAGGATTCATCGATTAGAAGAAGTATATCTCAATTCATCGATGGTAGATTCTCATTCCCGACGTCTCTTTTATACAACGGTATTTATAAACTAACTGTTGGTTTGTATCGCGAATAATTTGAGCATTTAGAACATACTAGTAAGTAATAAACAACACAGCAACCTTATTAATCTGATCACATCGACTTAGAGTAGTCCCAATAATAACAATTAGACGGTGAGATGAATCGGGTGGAAAGTCCGTCGGAGAGGTCATCCGGATTTGGATAGTGAAGGGTTTATCCAAAACTCCGGATGAGAGTGACCGCATTTTATGTTATGCTATTATGTTTTCTTGTATTTACACGTAAGTGTCACCATGTTCTTAGACCTTGGGGTGTGGTTTGGGAAATGCAATCGGGGAGCTGACTTGGACCCCTTCGGGGAACCCCCCCCCCCCCCCCCCCCCCCCCCCGCTCCATCTTCAGTGTGCTCGGGGAATTTCTCCCGCTCTCCCCGTCCCAAAAACCAAGGCGTGTGTGTGTGAAATGGAGGGAAATGGTGAAGGGGGAACCCCCCCCCCCCCCCTTCTGATGGGGGAAGAGGAGAGGGATGATGAGGTGGACTTGGGAGAAGAAGGAGGTGGTCGGTACCACACCCCATAGCCTTAGTAACTGCGTGGCCCGAGCCGTCATACACCCTGTCCCCCCTTTGGGCCGGGCCTGCTACTCTACATTCTATATGAGACACCACCATTTAAAACATCAACATACCACCGGTGACCAAATTTTAGGCCCAGCCAAGCCTACATCTTAATCCAATGGCATTTAATGGGTCTGGACTCTAAGTTGAATATTCTGAGTTAGTTCTCAGTTAACAAAGGTTCATTGTCGGGCAATATATCGAAAGTTGGGATCGTTATTGAGAATTTTTAAAGTACAGATTATTTCCGGTCAATGGGTGAAAGTTTGGATTATTAAAATCCAATACCCCATATTTCAAACTAACAAAAGCTATTTATTTATGCATTTTTATATATATAAAAAAAAAAAAAACACAAATCTTCAAATGTCTTGAACAAATGCAAGAAGTTGTTTGTCCTCTTGAAAAATAGTCATTTCATCTTCTTCCAATTGCATGGTTACTTCTATACCATCCCCAAACCAAGTATCCATCAAAATACAAAAATTTCCATCACCTCTAGCAACATGTGCCATTACTTGTACTGGCTTTCCCCATCCAAAATCCATTTCATAAAACGGAAATCTACAAAGGCTTGTAAATGTATAATTAACACTTTGATCATCCCCTAACCTTAATACTTTACTTGCATGTTTCTCTTCTACTTGTTCCAAATCTCTTAATCCTCTAAACTCCTCGAACTCTTTCCTAAACTCACTAATCACCTTGACTGGATCCGAATCCGCCATGTTTTTAGTCACGGCTACAAATATGTTGCCTGCAACTAAGTCAGGGAAATTTGTAATGTGTTTCCTCATGTTGAGAGCTTGAGTCAACTTGGATGGTTGTAAATAGCCTGATTTTGTTGTGGCTGCATTAACTGAACATTTAAAGAGTAGAGCAGTCAATGCTTCGACTCGAGAAGGGTTCACTGGGATTGTGCTCATATTATTAATCATGTTCTTGAGCTCATTTAGCTTTGAATTAGGGAACACAAATCTCCTTGTTGTAAAACTAACATTGGTTATGTTTTTGTTTAATGTGAATTCTGGAATTCTGTTGTCACTTATGGATGAGGATAAATTAATGAAAGTTGGGTTAGTTGGTGATCCGCCACGTGTAAGCGCGGCCCAGTGGTTTAAGAAGCTGCCTATTGTGAATCCATCAGCAACTTTGTGCGATATGGACACAGCGATTGCAGCTCCACCACACGCAAAATGGTTCAGCTGGACCGCGGCCATTTTAGGACTCGTTTTGTTACCAACACAACCTAGAGCGTTAGGAATGAGCGCGTCTATCATTTCGTCTTGCTCTTTGTTGATGATGAAATCATTTACTCGGCTATTGTTAGAAGCTTCCAAGAACTCGACACCTGCATCGTTACAATCAATATAAGATGCATAAGGTGTCGGGAACCTACCTGCGAGTGGATAGTATGCCGCTAAAGACTGGGATAACGACTTCTTTAGGAGATTGGTAACGTTGTTGTTGTAGTTTTTGTAGAAGAAAAGAATTGGCAGGTGAACGTTGGGAGCAAAATGATCAAGGAAAGAAAGATAACGAGTTTTGAGGTGAGAAGGTGTGGGCGAAGATGGTTTGATGGTTTCTTGAGATGTGATGGTGTGAATTAGTTTCCTAATTCTCCCAAATCTTTGGATGTTTGGCATCATCTTGTTCATTATCGATGGTAAGCAACTGAAATGATGGAAACATGTACATGTACTTATAGACATTTGCAACATATTCCCACCTCTTTACTAGTTACCACTAGAGCACTATATCATAAATGATATTATTTCATAAAAAAAAAAAAAAAAAAAAAAGCGAACCTCTGTACTATATATCATAAATGACTTAAATATGGCTGCCTACTTTTTACAGCTATTGTAACCCGTAGGGCACTAAATTCAAATTTGGAATGAAAAGCGATTAAGTAGATACATATTCATGTAAATACAAATTGATAATTATTATTTATTAATGTATATCACATATTATGCAAGTAGAACGTGGAAGAAGTTAAGGGGTTGGGGCGTAACTCGATTTTGGCACGGGTAGACAACATTGTCGTTGGTGACAGAGGTAGTGGGTTTGGGTACCGTTTCCGGGTGATTAACAACGGATGGAAATCTCTCCCTCTGTTTCCGCGTCTAAATAACAGTCTCGCGTCTAAAGTTTAGACGCAGGGACCTTAAAATTAAAGCGTTTGAAGACTTTATACGTGTAATCATATGATTGGAAAACGCAAAGAGTGGCTGGTTCTTAATGTTTAGACGCATCGGGTATTCAGGTGTTTATTTTGACAAATTTGGTTGGTCAACTGTTTATTTTGATAATTATCCCTTTGTTTTGGTCATGTTTAACCGGCCACATATTAGTGAATTCCCATTATAAAACGACATTAGAGGGCTAATATCGATATCAAATTTGTACCCAACGGGCATATATGTAGCATAGAAGTTATACTGATTAAGAAAACAGTGTATGAAATTAATCATTAATCGACAAGAAGTAAACATTAAAACAACAACATTTGCATATGAATAAAGCTGTTTGAATTGAATTGCTGCTTCAATTTTCAGTATATGATTGAAGCTCTTTGTCTGTTTTGAAAACATTCATTTCTTCTTCTTCCAACTGCACTGTTGCTTCAATACCATCTCCATTAGGAGTATCCATCAAAGCAAGAACATTTGCATCCATACTTCCACTTAGTATGTTGGACATCAAGAACAAGAATCAAGAATATATAGCAACATGTATATGAACATGTGCAGGGAAATAAAGGACTTTTATTGATTGAAATATTGTACAACCAAAAAGTGATTACAAATGTACAAGAGTATCTAATATATACTGAATGAAACGGTGCAACAAAAGGTAGTTATGGTCGAATAGTTGTGTCAGTTTGTAACCGCCAATTCACACCCTTTCATCATGTTCCCGCCAATATTGACTGCCAAGGGTAGAATAGTCTTTTTGCTTCTGATATGCATTTGCAGCAGTAGCTTGACCCATTTGAACCTTTGCTGTATCTGATTGTTTGCAGCCATTTGATGACATTCGATTCATAGTGTTGTTGCAGCCCTTTATGATATCCATTTTGACCCATATACAAATTCTAACATACTAACTAACTAGGACAAACTTATAATCTACATTTAATCTACATACAATTATAAAAGTATAGTTTATAATTCCAATACCCTCCCTTAAACTAGACTTTTATGTAACTAGTTTAGGATAGAGTTGAAGCCTTCATTCTTTTATTTCTTTCGATCCATAGGCTGATGATTGACTTTTGGTTGTTTTTCTTGGATGTTCTTCCTTTCGTTTCTTTCTTTGGTTCGTTTGGAATCCGATCCTTCTTATTATATATATCTTCTTCTTCATAGTAGGATTCCATGTAATCAATTCCTGCATATATTATTTCCCTCCTTCTTTTCTTTTAATAAAACAGAGCATAATGTTTTCTTCTCCTTTGATCACTAAAACAGAATATGATATCATATGTGTATCATATTTCCTTTTTTTCGTTTGTATTATCTTTATTCATATACGAGAGTGTATGAACTCGGTTTCATATATGAATCCGATTAATTACTTTTTCCATATATGAGAGTATGAACTCGGTTTCATATATAGATCAAATTAATCCATTTTTTTTTTTTCGCTTTCTTTTGTTTCATAGTGATCTTCGTTTATTTCCCGCCTTCGTTTTCTTCTTCTACCATATGTTGGATTTTTCTTTTGTTTCTTCTCGGATCAATCTTTATATAATAATTTCCTTTCTCCTTTTGTTGAATAAAAAAAACGTTGACTCCTTCCTTTTGATCAGTATGTGATTCCCAAGAAGAATATTATAATAATAATATATTAAAAACAAATCTCGAATCGTTTTCTTCTTTTTTTACTGTGAACACTTTTCTTTTCAAAAAACTTTGACTCACAGATTTTGATTTCCTTATTCGATCTTATAACAGATAATTAGAATGGATCGTATACGGTTTCTTAATATATATTTGCGATCTTTCAATATTCGATTGAAAGAACATGAACCGGTATATCCGAATACTCTGTTTTGATAATTCAAATAATTATAATAAAGATAAGGAAATCAAGGGATTTTACAAACAATTTTCGATTCGGATTTGTGATTCTTTGTTGAATATAGCGATGATTCCTTCTGCGTTCTTGATTGATCCTTGAGACGGTTTTATTTGACGATTCGTGTGATGCTCTGTTTTTTTTTCTTCAACCCCGATGTTGTGAATCTGGATCGTTTTCATAAATTCTTGATTCTTTTTGATTTGCGCAGTGATATTTAATCATTGTCCAAGAATCGTGACCATGCTCTGATACCATTTGTTGGACATCAAGAACAAGAATCAAGAATATATAGCAACATGTATATGAACATGTGCAGGGAAATAAAGGACTTTTATTGATTGAAATATTGTACAACCAAAAAGTGATTACAAATGTACAAGAGTATCTAATATATACTGAATGAAACGGTGCAACAAAAGGTAGTTATGGTCGAATAGTTGTGTCAGTTTGTAACCGCCAATTCACACCCTTTCATCATGTTCCCGCCAATATTGACTGCCAAGGGTAGAATAGTCTTTTTGCTTCTGATATGCATTTGCAGCAGTAGCTTGACCCATTTGAACCTTTGCTGTATCTGATTGTTTGCAGCCATTTGATGACATTCGATTCATAGTGTTGTTGCAGCCCTTTATGATATCCATTTTGACCCATATACAAATTCTAACATACTAACTAACTAGGACAAACTTATAATCTACATTTAATCTACATACAATTATAAAAGTATAGTTTATAATTCCAATATAGTAACATTACTCGTACCGGTTTTCCCCAACCGAAATCAACTTTGTACAACGGAAACCTACACACACTCGATACTCCATAGGTTCTAACTTGATCATCCATAAACGTCAGACAAGCGTTTGCCATCTTCGCGCCTACTCCATCCACTTCTCTAATTACCTTAACCTCCGTAATCTCTTTTCTCAGACTTGCAATCAACTCGTTCAACTCAACTCGACTTGAATCCTTGATGTTTGCAGTCACCATTGTATACAAGTTTCCTTGAGCTAGTTTAGGGATGTTTGCATTGGTTTTCCCTCTCAAGTTCATTGTTTGAATCAGGCTTACTGGTTGTAAAGAACCTGATTTTGCACGCGCTGCACATTTAAATAGTAGAGATGTCAATGACTCAACACGAGTAGGATTCACTGGGCTTGTACCCATCGCGTTAATCTTGTGCTTGAGCGCGCTTAGTTTTGAATTAGGGAACACGAATCTTCTTATTGCATACTTTAGTTTAGGTACTGGCTCTGGTGCTGATATCGCAAACTCTGGAATTTTAAAGTTACTTGTGGACGAAGAAAAGAAAGTAGGGTTTAAAGGGGATCCGCCGCGTGTAATAGTGGCCCAGTGGTTAACAAAGTTAACCATAGTGAATGCATCACCTACCATGTGTGATATGGACACAGCAACCGCGGCTCCACCACATGTGAAATAACTGACCTGGACCGCAGCTATATTTGGGCCGGTTTTGTTTACCGCACAACCTAAAGCATTAGGAATAAGTTGGTCAAACGTTTCATCTTGGTCTTTCTTGCGAATGAAGGAATCAAGTCTACTATTAATAAAAGCTTCCACGAACTCAACGCCTTCATCGTTACAGTTGATCATATGAGGTGCATGGAGCGTACCAGCGAATGGATAATATTGTGTTAAACATTGTGATAATGACTTCTTTAGCTTGTTGATGTCGGCATTGTTGTAGGTTTGGAAGAAGAAAACCCATGGGACATGAATGTTGGGAGAAAGGTAATCAATCAATGAAAGATTATGAGTTTTGAGGTGAGGAAGTGTTGGGAAAGATGGTTTGATGGTTTCTTGAGATAAGATGTTTTGAAGCTGTTGATCAATTCCTTAATAATAATACATAAACATGAATGAGTACCTTATTAGTCAGTAACCACTGAGAGGGAATACTTCATGATCTTGAGGATGATCGGGTTCCCGTTTAGGGTGTACAGTTAGGATGGCTAAGGAGATCAGGGATCTCAGTTTTAGAGAGGAGAGGAGGAAGAGTTAGGGTTAAGATTATTGGTGTTTCATTAGTCTTTACCTCTCCTAATAATCTCTATATATACACCCAAGGGGAAACCCTATTTAATGGTTCATTAAGGGTAATTACGTCCATCACATAAAGACCAGCTAAACCAATAGGGGTATTTAGGTCATTGATCATTTATTAGATAAATGATTATAAGGGCCATTTAATTAGAATATATAAATATATTCTTACATTCTCCCACTTGGCCGAGTAATCATTTATTATGAGCATTAGATAAGCCTGATCAGGAGTTAACACTCATTTTAGTTTTAAACCCAAAAATGTAGCAGAGAAATACAGTCGTTGAGTCAGTTATTCAACTCAGGACCCCCATTAATCATACTACACCCCAAATTTAAAACTTAACATTAGGATCATGACAAGTAAGCCCTTAACGTTAATTTGTATAATTAGTGTCTATACGTCGTTACGCATGCATGAACGTATTTAGAGACAAACAAATATTAAACGGATGAGGAATAATTAATAATTAGCCATTCATAGTGCAATATGCAGTTGTACATGGTCATTAGTAAAACCCGTCTCAATTATAGGCCCTTAGAGAGACTTATGGGTGATAGACCTTTAGTTATTGGATCCATAAGCATATCATGAATGAATTCGATACAAAGAATTAGTTTCCTCTACTTGTTCATAAAATAAGTGAACAATAAATTTCGTATCGAATTTCTAATGCAGCTCCACTCGAACTGTTACTGTTCGAGAAAACAGGGTAGCTGACTTTATCACAGTAAGTCTTCAATATAGAATTTAGATGGAGTTATTAATTATGAGTCTACTGATAAAATTCCAACAACATTTAGTGACAGCTGCGTTGTGATAAGCAACATATTATGTCATTATTATTTAGGTTGTTGTTAACAGTTCATTATGACTCCTCCATGAGATAAGTTTTGTCTGCTAAAATAAGGATATATCCCGAAGTTGACATATTGTTTTCTTTAAATACAACAAAGTTAGAATAAGAGTATTCAACTATTTTAAGTTATCACTTCTTCTTTAAATTATAGTCTCTCGTTTCTTAGAGATATTGTAATATTTTATTAGATGCTTCACAATAATCTAGACGAGTTTAGTGTTAAGCAACATGAGCAATATCCAAACGAGTATAGACTTAAACTTACATAAGGCTTCTAATTAATGAAGCATAAGGTAGCAATCTCAATTATCCTATTAGCCTCTAAAGGAGAGCATTGTTGTATGTTACATGTGTAAGGACCCACTTAGAGACGAAACTAATGTCTCGTTGAGTCTATCTCGGTGAATTTGATTCCTATAACATAAGAGGTATCTCCGAGATTCATTATGTCAAAGTATGCACGAACAATGATTTGACTAACATAACATATACTTGTCAAAAGAATGTCATCTATATAAGGACAAGTTTGCGTTAGTTGCTCCCACTCATCTTGAGGTAGGTGTATTAATCCACTTGGTTCTTGATGAAAAGAATTGCATTATAATTTCATCATGTTTAAATGCTTGCATCAACCCATACATGGATTTCATTGACTTACAAACTAAGTGTTCTTGACCTTCAGTTTAGAACTTTCAGGTTATTTTATGAACATGTAGGTCAATGTAAGGGAGAGTTGTTTAATGTCCATCTAATGTAGCTCTTAAATTATTATAAGCTACTGGAACGGTAATGATCCTTAAAGAACCTTTTTGCAAGACAAGTAAAAAGATACTATGTTATTTATCCCCTCTTGAGTATAACCCTCAGCAATCAATCATACTTTTAGTGTGATAACGTTTTCATTCGGATTCAGTTTAGTTATGAACACCTTTAGGTAATTCAACTAAATCCAAACGTTATTCTAATTCATGAAATCAAAGCTTGCCAATAATAGCTTTGTCCCATTTAGAAGATTTAATTGATGCCGATGATATAATTAGAAGAGGTAGGATCGATAAACTTTCCAAACATCCATTTCAACTTTAGTCAGGTAAGGTACTTTATCATCAAAGTTAGTAGGCCTTTTGGACCTAGATGATCTCCTGAGTTAACTATTGGGTTTATTAGGATACGTATGCAATTTTATGAATTAGCTCTTGGTTAGCTGCTTTCATTCTCAGGTAAATAAGGAGCAATATTAGTTTCTAAGTGTATAAGAGTTGGTGCAGTATGGTGTACAAGAGGTGTAATCGAAGTTAAATTCGGAGTAGAATTTAATGAGTCTCTCCCCCCGCCTCTTGTACCTTTGGCAAGTCATGATAAGGACTTTTACTGCTCCCACTAAACTTAGAAATCTTTAGGAACTTAGCAAGTATAAGGTCTAAGATTGGAAGACCAATAGATTCTAATAGAGAAACAAGACAATGATGTTTATGTTGGTTTCTCTTATTGAGGATTACTTTAGTTTTGGTAAGAAATCTAAGTTCTTCCCATAGTTAGGCATCAATGAAACTTTATTAGGAGTATCATTATATTTTAAGGAGACAAGTTGTGATGGAGTAGTGTCATATACAAGAGGTGTAATTTGAGATAAGATCAAAGTTGTCACTTCCCCCCACCTCTTGCAACTTTTGCAAGTTATAATTAGGACACTTAATACTCCCACTGATCTTTTAGGTCTCTAGAAACTCCATATGATAAGTTTTAGCGATGCATGTGAATGGGAATATTTCATATATTTTACACTTAATTTCCTTATTGTCCAGACTTCATAAGAATTTTAAGGACATTTTAGAAGGAAACTATTTAAGTATATATGAATTGATTTCTTTAAGACTTAGGTCAGTATGAAACAAATTAGATACAAGTTGATATTTTTCTAAGCTCCACTAATGTCAGTTAATTATACCATGTGATGGAAACCCATTTATTCCTTCCGCCATTTAAAGTTTAAGGCATTTAACACATGTTTTAAAGTCACTAAGAATGAGATTTAATAACAAATCATCCTTCATTAACCTATTCATGATTTCTCATGAAAACAATTTTGGTCTCAATGGATGAAGTGCATAGGTCTCATTATCCTTTGTTAAATTTTCATTTTCATGATAACAAAGTTGTGAAAATGTGTGTATCATCTTGTTCTATTTTGTAAGGTTTCTGTTCAGATAATGAGAACAAATAATATGAGAGTTTAAGTTAATAGTGACTTTGTTTTGGTCATAAAACTCATAACTGTCAAAGTGTGGCTTTAGTATTGATACTAAAATTCTGAGTAATCTCTAGCATATTGTAAGGTATCATAATGCCTAATACAAAGATCAGTTATTAATGGTTCTTTCAACCTTCACATTTAATTCGCCACTTACTCTCATCTTAAGTATTTGTTGAAATCTGTTAAGGAAACGAATAGAACTAGACTCAACAATTATGTGTTAATTGGAATATTTATATCTGTGGAGTCAAATATCATTGATTTTTCTACTACTTAACTTAGCCAGCTGTTTCCTGATTATGGATTATCTCATTGCTTGTGCCTAGTCTTATGGCATAGTTTCGCAGTAAGACATCCCCTTGGAAAACTTAGAGCTGGAAGCAGTACTTGTATTTTGTTTCCGGACTTTAAAACTATCCTCTCTATTGTAAGTTATCTTCCATCTTTAAGTTTTAGTGATAGTAATGTGAATACCATCTAATTTTTCAGTTTTAGGCGTTCTTTCCTGTACGTATGTTGCTATCAATACACTCATTTTCCTTTGGTACTTCTGAGTGTTGTAGTTGATTCATAAGGCATCTAATCGTACTAAGGAAAAGTTATTGTATAACGCACTGAAAATCTTTATCGATTCCATGAATAAGCCCTTAGTTTAATGGGCCATGTTATTCAATATTATGACGTATTCACGAATGCACTTAACCTTTTAATTTGAGTTAGATTTATTGCATGCTTCTTAAAGAGTTCTTTTGATTCTTCCATAGAAACAAAATTAGTCTTAGGAATTTCAGAATCTTTAATGGCTCCCCTGACAGCAATCATTAATGTGAGTTCTTGATTATCATAAGTGACATTATAGTTGACTTATCCCACTTCTTAAGGAAAATAAATTTCAGTTTGTTAGAAAATTAGCAGGAGTGTCATGTCTTAATGATAATCAAGACTCAATAAGAGCAAATCATATTAAGTTTTGGAATAAGAGTGGATTAGTTAGTTAGTTTGAGATATGACCTTTTAGAAGAACTTTAGAGTGATTTATGTTATGGGATATTCAAGTAAGGCAGACAAAAAATTAGGATCATTATATTAATGAAGGATCATTAATATGTGAGGATCATTATTTTGATGAAGATGTGATAACATCTATTATAAACACCAAAATATAATAGATTAATTAGAAGTTCTGCTTAAAACAATAGCACATCACCTTTGGGCAGAAGTGAAATCATTTAAACATGGTGTGCAATTAAGTGTAGCACATCACCTTTGGGCAGAAGTAGGACACTTAATTTATTAGGCACAATTTAGTTTTACAAGACACGAATGTAACACATCATCTTTGGACAGAAGTGAGACATTCTTGTTAATTAGGCAAAACTAATTTGGTTTGCTTAGTTAGACTTAGATAACTATGTTAAGGTAGCACATCACCTTTGGGCAGAAGTGGGGCACTTAATTTATTAGGCACAATTTAGTTTTACAGGGCATGAATGTAACACATCATCTTTGGACAGAAGTGAGACATTCATGTTAATTAGGCAAAACTAATTTGGTATGCTCAGTTAGACTTAGATAACTATGTTAAGGTAGCACATCACCTTTGGGCAGAAGTGGAACCTTTTAAGTGTTATCAAAGTGAAGCAATGTTTATTGATTTAGGTTTTGAAAAAACATATTAAGTAAGGTTTTACAAAACTAATAAACTAATTAATAGCAAACCCTGAGAAAATTTTAGATTGCCAGTTCTCGGGAAAGTAGGTTTAGTTCCCAAGAAAAGAGGTTCTTGAGAAAAATAGTTAGTTCTCGCAAACAAGAAAGTTCTCGAGAAAATGGTTAGTTCTCGAACTTGTCATAGTTCTTGGTAACAATTGAGTTCTCGGTAGAAATTAGGTTCTCGGAAAAAACAATTAGTTCCCGGAAACAACAAGAAGGTTTTCGAGAAATTAATTAGTTCTCGACCTTGTTTCTAGTTCTCAGAAAATTTACTAGTTCTCGGGTGGCCTTAGGTTCTCGGAAATTAGTTAGGTTCTCGGAGAAGCAAATTAGTTTTCGGAAAATACAAGGGTTCTCGGATTTAATGCTGGTTTTCGGATTTTGTATTGGTTCTCGATTTTATTCTTAGGTTCTCATTTATGGTTTAGGTTCTCGAATTTTGATTTCGGAAACAGAAACCGAGAACTGGTTGTCCGTGAACCTTAAATCCGCAAACCTGTTTGAGAACTCCCTTTCGAAAATATCAATCCGAGAACAATTTGTCTGAGAACTATAATACCCATAAGTGCTATAATTTAGTGATTTGAGAAAATCCGTTTCAATTAATAAAGGGATTTCAGTAAATCTCCAAAGATTTCGAAAAATATTATAAACATTTAATTTAAAACTTGGAGATTAAGTTACTCCCAAAATTTTAGGAAACAGATTTTAATCCTAGTTGTAACCAACTTATACTAATTTTCATCAAAATTAGGATGAAAATCATAAACAATTCTAAGAACATTCAAGAGCCGTTCTTGACTAATTATAAGATTTATTATTAAAGTTTCGATTAATAAATCAAAATATTTTGATAAATCAAAATATTTTCATAAATCAAAGTTTTCGAAACGTTCTGTTTGATATGATGTTCTCGTCACTTACAAATAGTTAAATCAAACACTTCTATTTTTTCTTTCGTGATTTGCAATTCTTATTGTGATTTTAACTAATGGCAGCGAACCATCTTATGAAGTTTCGAAAAATTGCAAAGTATTTTTTTTTTCTTTTAATTAATCGAAACCTTTAAAGCCTCTGAGCAAATCAACATTGCACTTTATTCCATAAAGTGTTGATTTTATTTGATTTAATATTGTAAATCGAAATAGAATTGATATAATCAACATATGCTCTGATACCACATGTTGATCAATTCCTTAATAATAATACATAAACATGAATGAGTACCTTATTAGTCAGTAACCACTGAGAGGGAATACTTCATGATCTTGAGGATGATCGGGTTCCCGTTTAGGGTGTACAGTTAGGATGGCTAAGGAGATCAGGGATCTCAGTTTTAGAGAGGAGAGGAGGAAGAGTTAGGGTTAAGATTATTGGTGTTTCATTAGTCTTTACCTCTCCTAATAATCTCTATATATACACCCAAGGGGAAACCCTATTTAATGGTTCATTAAGGGTAATTACGTCCATCACATAAAGACCAGCTAAACCAATAGGGGTATTTAGGTCATTGATCATTTATTAGATAAATGATTATAAGGGCCATTTAATTAGAATATATAAATATATTCTTACAGAAGCTTCCTAATCTTTCCAAATCTTTGGATGTTTGCAATCATCTTGTTCATCATTGATAACAAGGATGCAAGTAACACAATGATGGAAACATGTAAGGTGGTACATATGTATATATATATATACACACACACTTAAACAATATTATGCACACAAATGCAGGGACGGTGATGTTGAGTATATTGGTATTTATTTTATTAACTAGTTGATATTTAAATGAAAAGGCTTAATAAACATTGTTTAATTAAGCAGGCCAAGAGCCCAAAAGAAAGATAAGGAAGACAAAAAAGGTGGGACAAAATTTGATCAATTGTATACATTTGGTGTGTTGAATGTTAATGAACAAAATGTAGAGTATTCAGAAAATGCATAAATAGGTGAACCTTACAATTTAGAAATGACTATATATAGAAACTTTCCACAAGAACACCAATGCAACATAGTCGAATTTTTCGGAAAACACCAAAATAAGCATAGTTAAACGCTAAGCAGGCAAATTTGTGTCATGTCATTTCAACCCATTACAACTCAACTTGCAAAATAACCCACTCCTTTACTAGCTTGGGTTGCGGCGGTGTACCCACAAGTACCCAGTTACCCACCCAACCCACCACTACGCGCCTCCATGGCTCCATCCAAGTAACGTGCCCCCTCTACGCTAATAGAAAAGCTTGTTTTCCGCATGTTCATTTTGGTTCTGGGGAATTCTCCCCTAACTCTTCCTTCTTTCCTCACATGTCTAAACTTAATCACTAACAAATCGACTTGAGACATATCAAAATCAACTTGGTCTCCACCAATGCATGCAATAAAATAATAAAATATCATTAGTAACACGTTTATTTTTATGCATCATCGATTACATTAGAGTTAAAATAAATAAAAACGCAATATAAACACGTTAGTTTTATAAGATACGGTACAAATAACATTAGAGCGAATATAGATTTCACCTAAACTTTGCATGCAAGTGTATTATACGTATATATTTTAAGCCAGCTCAAAACGCAAGATGGTGCTTCGCGCCATCTTGAATCTGGCAGGAAAAGGACGATCAAAACGACACACCCTGTATAACATCATTCTATATACCTATTACTATTCTAAACCGATCTTTCCAACATATTAAAATTCGCTTTTTGATGATACATCAATGGCGATATTACTATTGCATCCGCCTTTGAACTTTGATGAAATCTTTGCAAACGCCTGCTCACTTTGCGGCCGGTTTGCATATATAATCCAAAGTGCAAGACTGAGCATGACTCCTACCGAGACAAGAGCCAAACCTGCATTGACCATTCGAAGGCGGTCTTCTAATGGATGACAGTGGTTGGAAGTGATGATATTGAACGTTTCTCGTACAAAATTACAGTCTTGGAGGCTGAGCAGTGGTGGTGCGTAGTGTTGAAGGGCGTAGCTTATGTTCACTGCTCCAACTAGTTGCTGATACATGTCTGGTGTTAGTCTTCCGGTTGTGGTGCAGAACCCTGATTCCGAGACCACACAAGTGTAGTTCTGCCAGACCTGGATATACAAACCAAAGTCAAATTATAACAAACCAAACCCATTAACGATCGCCCGGATTATATTTGTTTTCTGAAGATAACTACTAGTCAAATAGACCTTAAAAGTCAAACTGTGACGAAACTAAATATAAAATTTATAAATTCAGTCTGCGTACCACAGAAGCGTTTGCCATTGAAACCAATTGGGGAGGACATTCTAGCTCGTGTAGCTGAGAGTCATACGGATAACAAAGGTACGGCATAAGTGGACCTGACTGATTGTAGTAATTTGAGTTCCCACCAGGAGATGCGTACGAATTTGCGAATGAACCAATGAAACCATTTATCATATTCGCAATATCATTAACAACTAGTTTGCTCTTATACAAAGTGTCATTAGTGGTTGCTTGATCAACACAAGGAAGGATGTTGCTAAGGGCTGTTTCTGCATGCGGGTTATCGACCCATTGTCCCATGGCCATACAAGTGTCTGCTATTGCACTGAAAAAAAAACACATTTGCTCATTAGATGGAGGAATAACACACACTTTATTACATATATAAGTAGTATACAACAAATAAGAATGAAACATTGATATTATCTTACTTGTTAATAATCACAAAGACGCCACACAGGATAAATGTAACCGCGACAAGTAACCAACCACTTATAATGAATCTGCACAAAGAATAGCAACGACTAAGATACACACAGACCGACAAAAAACAAGCTCAAGAAAACGAAAAGATAAAGAAAGGAACTTTACATGTAAATTGTACTCTTGTGGCCCAGGATAGACAGAACTGCAAGAGAATATACATTAAAACACTATGGCGAAACATAACAAAAGAAAAAACAAAAATCAACAAACCAATTTCTTGTGAATACTTACGAAGGCCTAAAATCGAAACTAGAAGCATCACTATGGCGATAGCAATCATAGATGACCGCCTGAAACACATAATGGAAAGCATCGAAAACAATCAGATAATTTCAAAATCTAAACAAAACAAAACTATAATATCATATTGTCATGTTCATTAGAGGAATCTTACACGGTATCAAAAACGAATCTTATTTTTTTAGAGTTTAGGTGTGTTTGCTGCCTCAGTGTATCAGCAGCATTGTTTAAGTCAGTATTCAACTTGTCAATGTCATCTATTACATCTGAAGGAAGAAAAACCTGGGCCACACTAACGGTTTTCGCCAGTGACAAATAGCCTGTGACATTTACGAGTGTTTGTACAGTGTAATCTGATTGGTTTACAACATAATTCAATGTGTCCACAGCTTCGCGATGAAATTCATCTTGTCCCACTGAAAGAAGTATGCAGCCGGTCCTGGATAGAAACAAGATTTAAAACAACATGAGTATCAATCATGCAGTCAAACACTCAAACAACCGATCATCGACTTCAAACAGCATGCATACATTAAAACACTATCCTTGTACTATTTTATTATAGTATGAATCTTAGTTGTCAAAGCGCCGAGGCGCACTCAACGTGCATAGGCCAAGCCCGGAGCCTAGGCGCAAGGCGCATGAAAAAACGAGGGCTTTTTATAATTAGGCGTATAGTATAAAATACATTCTTTAGGGATTTTAGAGATGTTTTAGGCTTGTTTAGGACTTGTTCATAGCTCATTTAGGATGTTTTAGAGGTTTAGGCAACTTTTAGCTTAAATTTGGCCCGAAATCAGCCTGAAACAGTGCGCCTCAGTGCCTAGGCGCGCGCCTCACAGGGCGCAGCCCACTTGGTGTGCCTTGCGCCTAGGCACGCTTTTGACAACATAGGTATGAATATCATACAATCAGTTTCAAACATATCTGATCAGCGTCGAATGAACACCGAATCATGGTGCAACCATTTAGTGGCTTGTTAAGTGACACAAAATACAATCCTAAAAACGAGTATTAAAGAGATAAAAATAATCAAGAGATACTTACGCCGAAGCACAAGTGAAAACAATAAGCAAGATCAAGCATATCCACTGCGAACCACGGGATTCTTTTCCTTTAATGTCTATCCTCCATCCGCAACAACGATGGATTATCATGGCCAAACCAAAGCACACAAACCATAATGTTGCAAGAATAAACGCAACAAATCCTGTAAATCCAACCGACTGTAGACAATGTCATTAACACAATTAGCAAAAATAACAATTACATAAATTTGGGCTTCTATTGCAACTTCATGATCATTAAACAAAAGTGTAAATGACAAATAACATCAACAAATAAATCTCGAAAAACAAGTTCTATTCATAGAAACTTACTGCCCAGTAATGCTTGTTAGTAATATCCCATCCACCTTGATACCGTTTAAGACGGTTAAGAACATCAGGCCTCTTGGTTCTTGACCCTGCTAATACAAGCGAGCCAGACGGACCATTGGCTGGCCCGTTAGCAGGACCAGGCGTCTCGCTTGGATCCGATGTGTTCAATATCCCATTTCTCCAATGACCAAAGTTATCTTCTCCTATAATCAACAATAATGTAAGCCCATAGTGATTTATAAACAAACCATATGTGTCATTCAACATCTAAATTCATCATCAAGATTAATTCTTTTTAGCAATTCAATAGTAAAAATTACCCATTGTCTCTACATTACAATGATCCAAACAATCATAACATAAATTTACAAAAAAAAAAAAAAAAAAAACACTATTTTCAAGATAATTATAACAAGAATCTTGAATACTCAAACCCCATTTCAAGAAAATACTAAAACTAAAAAAAGATCATATCTTTGTGGGCAAAACTGAATAATAATTACAATCAAGATAAATCCTATAAATGTAGAAACAATAAGGATCAAACCTAACAAAAACTTTGATGGATACTCTGTTCTTGATGAAACAGAGGAGATGAAGATGATGATGATGATGAATAATAACAACAACAATGAATGCTTCTCCATTCTTCAGTTAATAATGATTGCAAATAAAAAGGTAAAAACCTCACTCCATATAACAAGTCACAGAAATCCCATGTTATTATTATTAATAAATCTTGAAAATGATAATATGATTTTATTTTTGGAAAGAGAACAAGATACACGGCAAAAGTGTTTGTTTCACATTAATTAATAATAATAATAACAAGTCTTGTAAGCTAAACTATATGTATAGAAAATGTTGATATATATATATATATAGAGGGAAGATGTGACTATGTGACTATGTGACTATGTGTGTGAAATGAAAAGGCGGGTAATGTGTGTATGTGTGTGAATGGAGCAGTGTATACAGATCAGATGAGAAGAAAGGTATAGAAGGAGGATTTATGGGATTTATTTGTCTTTTCTTGTGACTTTTTTAACTTTAATTATTATTAATTAATTATATAATTGAAAAATATTGATCTTTATTATAAGTTTATATCACTACTAAATGAAAAAGGATACTTAGTGAGATAGTAAAGGCAAAAGTAAATTTGTGATATTTCAACACTTAATTTTGAGTGTGAGGCAATCTTTAATTTATACTTAGGATTCTTGCATGAGAAACTACTTAAAGTATATGTTTTAACGCATAAAGTGAAGTAACTAATTGCTATTGTCTATTGAGTCATAGTCATAGATGAATTGGTTTTTTAGGAGACAGCCACATGGTATTTTAATGTGAAGGATATTGGTTAAAGTCTTATTTGATGTAATTTTTTTAGTTGGGACAGAGGTTTTACCATAACGAGTGGCTATGAATCTATCATTAAGTATGAAGGTTTATAAAAAGAAACATTAATTAAATCTTGGAGTATTTAAATAGAGTAATGGAAATAAATAATCCTAACTATTGACTATTGACCAATAATAGTACCAACCACGAATATAATCACTAGCGATCCCAACTTTCTACATATTGGCCACCAATGGTCCTAATTAGTCTGATCACTAATGCCGTTAGTGGGTTGCTGATGTGGCGTTTGTAATAACTTAACACACATGTCCGATGACGTGGGTTGCTGATGTGACGCCACATCAGCATGCAACTAACGGCGTTAGTGATCAGACTAACTGGGACCATTGATGGACAATATGTCAAAATTTGGGACCGCTAGTGGTTATTTTCGTAGTTTGGACTATTATTGATCAATAGTCAATAGTTATGATTATTTATTTCCATTACTCCTATTTAAATTGATAAGTATTTAATGAAAATGTGCAATATTTTGAATGATTGTGCTAAACGTGTCACTATATCTTCATTTTTACTGGTGAACCTCTTCAAGAAGTTTATCATTAACATTTCTTATCTTTATTTTACCGACGTCACGTCTTCTTTCAACTTTATCATTAATATTTCTTTCTCTTCACGCTAAAAATAAAAAATAAAAAAAAAATAACATTTCCTTCATATAAATGTTCTAAAGTTTAATTACTTTTATGAGATCTC
The DNA here is from genome assembly GCA_032199755.1 of Ambrosia artemisiifolia. Classification (NCBI taxonomy): domain Eukaryota; kingdom Viridiplantae; phylum Streptophyta; class Magnoliopsida; order Asterales; family Asteraceae; genus Ambrosia; species Ambrosia artemisiifolia. The sequence continues at coordinate 42,524,235 of CM063516.1, read as the reverse complement.
ATTTAAAACACATTTTTTTTGCAACTTTTAGTATATGATATCTATATGAATTTAAGTATGTCATTGCAATATATTTAATTTTGTTATAACTTCATATAAGCAAAATAACATTATGTAACTAACTCATGCAACTCAAGAAATAAAAACAAAGACAAACAATAAAAAATAGTTTGGTAGTGTGTTTATAATTTTTATTATGCATTCAAAATACTACAAAAATAGTAATCTTTTGACTAGTCAAAAGAAATATGTATAGATTAGTCAAGTCACTACCAAATTTTCGTTGTCATGACTCATGATCTTGTTTTTTAACTAAAGATATAATATATACATATTTAGAGTTTTACAAAAAGTAAATTGTGCCACTTGAATACTATAGTCTCCAAAGATGGTATGAAGACAATTTTAGGTTTGGCTGACGGTCTTTATTTCTATGGAGCTGTTTTAATATTTACTATATATTTTCATATATAATAATATATGGTTTATATGGATCATATTATTATTTTATTAAAAATAGTGAACGAAATCTCATATTGGGGGATTAAGTAGGTGCCCCATTAAAATCGGGTTCGTTTTGCATGTGGCCCACCCCAGATCTTAGTGCTCTTCTCTTTTATCGCTTTAAAGGGCCCCACAGGCCCACATGTTGCCTAATTTGCCACTCATCAGTCATCACTCTTAATTTCGATCTTTACGCCAAAATAAAGAATTTACTCAAATTTGTTTATTAACTAGTAAATTACGCGTCGCACTAAGCGTGACGTAGAAACATAACTGGTGTTGATTTGTGAAAAGCTACAGATTTTTCTGGCAAACAGCGGAGTTACACAACGGTATTGCAAGGGGCTGCTAATCGGATAACACAACGTAGATAGTCGTATTGTTCCGTCGGTACGCCGGTGCGCGTTGCACCAGGCAAAGCGCCTAAACCGCTTGAAAAAGAGGATTTACTAATAAAAGTAAAGCGATGACATTTTCGTAATTACCTCGAAACTAAAGGCTTTTTATTTTGGTTTTAATAATAAAATTACTACGATGGCATTTTCGTAATTAATTCGAAACTGAAGGTCTTTTATTTCGCGTTTAACGAGGTTACTATTGCTAAGGATCTAAATTGTTATATATATATATATATATATATATATATATATATATATATAATATGCATAAGATCTGATAAATATTTTATATTGATCAAAATTTTATGGGGTAAAAATCAGCTACTATAACTACTTAACAGCATAAATATGGATAAAAGAAAGGCTAAAAGACTAGTCGTAGTAAAGTAACGTCCACCACCACATCAACTTGATTCAGCGTTAAACCATTACACGGGCGTTGAAGATGGGCGTCTAGTCTTTTCTGGGTGAAAACCAAGAAAGGCAGAGAACGCTTACCCTTTTCTTTTGAGTCAACCACAACAAGCCACAATATCCATTATTTTAGTTAAACCACTACATACTTTTGAATCACGTAGTTAGTTAAAGTCTTAATGTCTACTTGTCGTGACAGAAACTTTTATACTTTTTAGTTGCCTCACACTATACATTATACATGGTCGAACAAACAAAAGTGAGTTTTTCTTTATCAGATGTTTTACATCTATAAAATTGTACCCTAACTAATTTTTCATTTATCCATGTCCTTCATATAATCATCATTGTTTATATTGATTTTATCATAAAGTTCTTATCTATCTCCTCCTCAGCTCTAAACGACCCCCCCCCCCCCTCATTTATGTCTATGAGTGTAAACGAGCCAAGCCGAGCCCGAGTGGGCTCGAGCTCGGCTCGTTATGGTTTAATGAAGCTCGAGCTCGAGCTCGGCTCGGTTCGAGCCTACAATCTTGAGCTCGAGCTCGGCTCGAGGTGATTTGAGAACAATATCAAACGAGCTCAAAGCTCGGCTCGAGATTGCAAAAGCTCGGCTCGCGGGTGTTATTATATGGGCCTATGAAATAAGGAATTGGGCTTTGGAGATGTGGGCTATAAATTATAAAAGGTATATAAATAACTTATAGTTATATTTGGGCTCGTTTAGGCTCGCGAGCCCAATCGAGCTTTGTATCTAGGGCTCGAGCTAGGGCTCGATAACTAAACGAGCCTATATTTCAGGCTCGGGCTCGGACTCAGGCTGGTTAAGGCTCGGCTCGTTCGGGCTTTTTACCGAGCCGATCCCGGGTAGCTCTCGAGCTGCTACGTTTCATTTACACCCCTATGTCTATCTCCTGATCATGGTTGTCCGTACACATGGACTTGACATACACTCTCTCCTCGCCGTGTCTACAAAGTTTGTGACGACCCTCCCTTCGTCTAAGTGACAAATGACCCAAAAGCCAGTGGCGTAGCTTTTAAGGGGCGGGGAGGGGCGGCCGACCCCCCCGAATTTTCGCTCAGAAGTTTCGATTATATAGTATTCGTATAGAAATTTTTTGGTATATACGGTTTCGACCCCCCGAAATTGGTTTTCGACCCTCTGAAACTAGTGATTTCCGACCCCCCGAAGTTTCGGGTCAAGCTTCGCCACTGCCAAAAGCCATCAGTGTAGAAGCTCTTCAATTTTAATTCCAAGTAAAATTATACTTTTAAGTTTACGCACAAACATCCATGCTTACAAACGTGTTGGCTTAAAATGTCAACGGGCGGATCTACACAATACGGACTTCCGTATACTTTGTACGTGAGTTCCACATTGACGTCGTTAGGGCTCCAATAACTCATATTTGGGGTGCTCTAATCAATATACATTATTAATATATTAAATTTAGGCTTTTACGTTTGATTAAAAAAAAACTAACAATTGGTTCGATTTCTGTCCATAATTTTCATTTCAAGTTATACCTTAAACATTTATTACAACCTTATTAACAAATTAAATTATTATTACTAGGTGCATAAAAGTTATTCACTTACCAAGATATGGTGCAATAAGTCAAAAGTGATTATTTAGCTAATCCCAAAGCCGAAAGCAAAGGCCAAGACCGTGTGGCACATTTTAGCCCTTCATCTTTTTTTGCTTTACTTTTGGTTATCTTCAAGAAAAGCATCATGCCTACTACAAGCTTTCATAACTGGTCTTTTCATATATTACTCAGATCACAACTAGTTTTAAAACTTTCTGTTAAAAAGTAATTGTAAGTCACTCCTCCTTGTAGAACTAAATTGGAGAAGAAAATGTTTGAAGATTGGAGCATTGGATCGGTTTAGATATTAATTTCTTAGCTAAAAAAAAATCTCATGAAAAAGCATACGTAGTTGTGTTAGGGATTCTAAAACTTTAAAAAAAAAAATTAAATGTTGTTTTCGGAGATGAGAGTTAATAACTTCTATTTTTTTTTTATTTAAATCCTACCAACATTTAGGTTTTGGATTGTTGCTAAAAATTCTAATGAACATACCCATAAAAAAAATATTCTAGATCAAAAGTTATATAAATTGTATATTTTGTTTAGAACTGTACAAAAGGTACACTTATTTATAAACAGTAACAATATGATTTCTAAGGTTGATTAAAGTGTGAGCAAATAAAGGTGGATGTCACTTTTGATCTTTTGTCACGTAATTGCTACTATTTCTTACTTATCAACGAATTTAAGGATCTATGTTCAAAAAAAAAGTGTACAGGTTAAACTTAAAAAGCTAAACAACTTCTTTTACAACTTGATAGAGGGACGATGACGTAACTTTTAACTTTTAGGTCGTTAGGGATGTTTACGGTCTTCTTTGGCTTGTTTTGACAACAAAAAAAAAGACTCGTGTTATTAGAAAATGATTAAAAAAAAAACAAATCAGCTATTTTGGGTGGATCGGCAAGACCGGATAGCTTGGCTATTTGAAGGGTTTTTTTAAACAATAGAAATTCAATAATTTCATTCCATCATTATCAAAATTACATCAACATAACGGGCGGCCAGGCAATAAGCTGCACCGTTACCCTTTTCTAAATGACGAATCTTAACCTACTGAACACGAAACCTTGTCCCCCCCTCCCGTAGTCGAGACACTATTATGAATAACCCGTTGGACACTGGTTCGGAAACGGGTAACTTCTTGTGCCAGGGAATCAAAGATATCAAACGCTAGGGGTACGAAAACGTGTTGGTTCTCCTCACCAGCTTTAGCATGCTTTTCAACTTTCTTCGCTTCTGCCTTCCGCCGCTTGCCCTGCTATAAACCCACTATCCCTCAAACCAACTAGGGGAGATACGCTTGTTAGGTCAACACAAGCGTGCCCCCCCCCCCCCCCCCCCCGGCCCACCCAAAGACAAGCAAACATGTTGGACGCAGGGTGGATCTCCTTATGCGGGGTCCAAGAGGAAATTCACATGAGTCTCCTTCTTGGCTGAGATCCTAGCCCTTCTTAAAATGTCATAAAGAACGTCCTGAACCCAATTATGTCGATATTTGAAATCAGACAACTCCTTACAGTGAACCGCATGTTCCCCGTATTTGTCCAAGCATGCCTTACGGCAAATTGGGCAAGCTTCATCTTTATGGTACATGGGGATCATCAAATAATATTTAAGAATGGCCCTGTATTCAACCGCAAACATGCTTTGGCCCAAACCTTCGATCGGGATAACAGTCAGGAAATATTGGGCATTGGGGCCTTGCAAGCATTCAAAATATGCCTTTTGGCGGGGGGACAGATCAAAAGCTTCACCCAGGATCTGTGTGACTTTGCCAAAAAAGGCATTCGCCAAAGTTTTCTAAGGCTTTTGGGGGGGGGGGGGGAGGTGTCCTTGTTAGAAAAACCACCAATATAAAAAACTGGGAGATAGTCATTTAGCCTTTCAAGGGCTTGTACGTAATCTAAGTCCACGTCGACAACCCCGCTATTCCTTAAGATGTGGTCTTGGAGGTTCCAAGATTAGGCTCGCAACGCCACAAAAGCATACATCCTAACATCCTTTGCTGAGAAGAGCCCTAAGCCTCCCAAAAGCATCGAAAAGGAAGCTAGCCGCCATTGAAGGTCGCCAAAGAACGGACCGCCACACACCATTATGTCTTCAATGGCTTCTCGCGGACCCTTGTCAAAACATGATACCGCTTCATCCATCATGGGGGGTTGGCAAGTCCGTAACCCAAAAGGCAACTTAGCGACCCCCATACAAGACCTAAGCAAGAGGAGTTCACTCCGGGGATCTCGAAAGCAGGGAAAGAGTTTCATAAGGTCAACCGCACGCAAGGCTCTTCGCCCTGCCAATTCCTGGATAAAGTGAGAGTCCCGACTAACAGCCCCTCCGAGGAGTTTCACCCACTTTCTAACCTGCCAATCCCACTGGGGAAAAGCCTGTCCCTAAGTTTCACCCCATTGCAAGATGGCCAAAAAACCTCAGATTTCTTAATATTAAGCTGAAGCCCAAAGGATGGCCCCTCCGAACGGATAATGTCTAAGGCAATAGCCAACTTCGTGGCATCACCAGTAATTGTCCCATCGTCAAGGGCATGAAACGGGAGATTACAACTTTCTTGCACCTAGAGAACCATAGGATGTAATAATAGGGCGAAAAAGAGGGGACCTAAAGGGTCCCCCTACTGAAACCTTGTAGTAGCCCCTACAATCATTACCAACGTACAACCTAGCCGGCTGGGCATATAAGAACTGGACCCACAGATAGATAAACGAGCAGTGTTGATGAACCTCACGAAGAAGGGTAGTGCGATAGATCATGTTAAACGCATTTGAGAAATCCACTGTGAGCATAGCCAAAGAACCGTCCGTATGAAAGGAGTTAAGGAACATGTTCCCATTGCGGAGCACTACCATTTCCTTTTCAGGTACTTAGCCATTTCCTTTCCAACCTTCCTCATAGCCACTTTAGATACCAGTCTGCGCCAAATGGCCCCTATTGCAATGGGTCTGATCCCGTTATCAGGTTTCAGTAGAGGGGTAAGGGGGCTGAAGTAATAAATTCAGCAAGTACTTGGGACACAACCCCCAGTCATAAAATTGACGACTTCATTAATAGCTGAGAGCAAACCCGTGGAAGTCACCGACCCCTCTCCGCTAAGGTCGTCCAACAAATGTTGGGCCCTCATCCCTCAGACAGGATGTCCCTTTAAGGAAAGATCGGACGCATCCAAGCACACAGTCCACATCCACAATAAGGGCGGGCATGACATCAGAATTAGAGGGCAATGACAGAGGAGGCAACACCGGATGTTTATCAATGAGGGCCTTCATGGTACAATCCCCAAAAGGGAAAAATCCCACTAGAACACAACACCTTGACAGCAGCTGTGAAATGATTGTCCCTTACTTTCCGGAGGCATTGTTTGACATTGGGGCTCCATTCTGTAGCCTCACTCCCCATTACTTCCTACATGAAGAAAGAACCACCCCCACATTATCACAGAGAGAAAGAACAGATCTTCAAACCCAGACCCGTCTTTCTACAAAGAAAGCGCTTGCATGATGCTACTTCACTAGAGAGATTTCCTATTCTCAGACCTCTGTTCCTGCCTAGTGGATGGTATGATCACTTACAAGGTATATTGCGGCAATAAAAGCAGTTTGACCCAACTTTCAATAGAGACTGGTGAAGCCACCACTTTACGTAAGGCACCTCTCAAAGCGTGGGCAAAACGCCAATCGATAGCTTGGGGGATGCTCTTGGCGGTTTTGTATGGACAGTGAGAAAACATTTTCTAAGAGGGATATATCCCCAACAACACTTTCTGAAGGACCCGGTTCTAAGTCCACAATCACGTGAAGAGGATTCTGGATCCCAACAATGAAATCTTCCACATCTCCGCTAACCACAGAGAAAGAAAGGACATCATCAACGCTGTGATTGCACCTTTTGCTAAAAGCTTGCATCACCATGCACCTCCCACATAGCCATTAACCCCATCTCTAAGGGCGTCCAGATCATGTGCTCGAGAAGGCGGAGAAACCACGATGACCCCGATTTACCATCTTTATACTCATCGAAATGCTTAAAGGGGCGTGTTCTCAACCCACTGCTTGAGCCAGGGCCAAAACCTCCTGGTTTAACAATCTGATCCCTTTCACGCCAACACCAAACCAAAAAGCAAACAAGATAAAAAAAACTCAAGAATCCCCTACTTGATACAAGTGGGGGCAATATAAATGCGGAACTTAAACCAATTTTTATTTTATTTTTTACAAAATCATTAGTTTGTATTATAAAAAGTTTAAAAACATAAAAAATGGTTCATGGTTATAGTACACATACAAAACTACACATTAAAAAATGAAAATAAATATAAATAGTAAATGTTAAGTGGCCCGTTCAGTTTAAACAACCGGTCCAAGTTCCAACCCAAACATGACAAACTCAATACTTGCTTTGGAATTAGGTTTTAATGGTTCATGGATACCACTAGTTTGACATGATTGTAAAACTCCTCCTTGGAGACCGAGTAGTCGCTACAAGGTAAAGTGTCGAGAGACGATTTTCTTCAACTCTAACTAGTTATTCAAAATTGATCAAAGGTAGTCAACCATGGTCAGAATCGAATCTAGTCAGTCAACTCAGACAGAGTTTGACTTAAAATAAAGCAAAACATAACGTCTATATTTATAGTATTAAAGAATAAACAACATTATCAAAATGTGGTATATAAAAGTTATTAATGTTTAAAAATCGTTGTGGAAAGTGCATGTACCATGCACATGAGAGAGGAAGACTTTAGAAAGGAAATCAAGGAGGAGATGGTCTCACTAAGTATCATGTGTCACACCCTTTTTCTTTTATTATATATATATATATATACACATATAGATATAGATAGATTATTTAGTAAAGTAATTATTAAGTGATGTTGTCTATCGAATGTCAACCCATGTCCGCTTAATAGAACCATAACAACTGGACGAGGGTTACATTGGTAGGATGAGGTGGTGTGCGTCTGGTTTGTTCTACCAGACTCGTCTAGTGTGGGTATGGTGGGGCCCGGTTACAATATAACCGGTCAAAAAATCATTTATTTTTTTTAACACCCCTCCCCTCCAAACAGATACATTTTTTTTATTTAAAATGAAAAACGAAAGTTACATCACAATAGAAGGTAGACGGACAATAAGCTGCACCACCACCCCCAGGAGATGAACTATTGCTGTGGACGACCCGTTGTACCCTGGTCAAGAAACGAATAGCTTATGGCGCTAGGGAGCCAAACGTATCAAAGGCCAAGGGGATAAAGACAGGTTGGTTCTCTGCACAAGCTTTAGGATGCTTCTCTATTTTCTTCGATTCCGCCTTTCTCGATGCTTGCCCAGCGACAAACCCTGTTTCCCTTAACCCAACCAAAGGAGATACCCCTGTGAGGTCCACGCAAGCATGTTTCCCCCTCTCCCAACTAAAGACAAGCAGATCCGCTGGTCGCAGGGTGGATCTCCTTTCCGCGGGGTCTGTGAGAAAATTTACAGGGGCCTCCTTTTTGAGAAATTCCAGCTCTTCTCAGGATGTCCCACAAAACGTCCCTCACCCTGTCATGCCGGTATTTGAAACCAGGGAGCTCTTTGCAATGAATTGCATGCTCCCCATATTTATCCATGCAAGCTTTACGGCAGATGGGACATGTTTCATCTTCCGGGTACATAGGGATCATCAACCGGTACTTGAGTATAGCCCTGTACTCCACTGCGGACATGCATTGACCCAAACCCTCAATCGGGATAACGGTCAAAAAATCCTGAGCATGAGGACCCTTCAGGCATTCAACCACCGCCATCTGGCGGGAGATCGAACAACTCAAAAACTTCTCCCAGGCTCTGAGCAGTTTTGCTAAACAGAGCATTCGCCAAAGTTTTTTGTGGCTTTGAGGGGGCGGTGTCCTTATTAGAAAAACCGCCAATATCAAAGTCCGGGAGATGGACATTTAAGCGTTCGAGCGCCTGTTGATAGTCCGGGTCTAGCCCGATGACCCCACTGTTTCGAAGGATATGATCCTGAAGTTTCCAAGACTGTGCTCTAGACGCCACAAAGGCATAGACCCCAACATCTCGAGCTGAAAGGAGGCCCAAACCACCTAAATGCATCGGCAAGGATGCCAATTGCCATTGGAGGTCCCCGAAGAAGGGGCCACCACATACAACTATATCTTCAATAGCCTCCCGGAGGCCATCATCGAAAAGGGACACCGCATCCACCATCAAGTGGGGTTGACAAGTTTACAACCCAAAAAGTAACATTATTTCACTACACTATTAATTTAAGCCTTCACTAATTCACACCAATTTAAAACATTCAAACGTTCACTCTCAACCTCAAAAATTCAAAAACAAAAAATGGAATATATTAAGCTTGTATAAAGTATATTGGTTGAATTGTTTTTATACTTTATGGGTTCATGGAGAGAATACTCTAAAATAATAAATTTAAATGGAATAAACAAAAACATAAATACAATCTTCATTTTGGATCAAATATAATGAAGTAAATGAATAGAAAATATGCATTAAATATATGTTATGTTTCTGTTGTGGCTGAACAAGTGTAAAAAAAGGCATTATTGGTTTTGTTTTATTTGTTTAGCATGAGATGGCTGCTTAAAAAAATAGAGAAGGTTGGCAATACACTATGGTCTTGATCTGCAAAATACTATGCGATGACAACTAAAAATCCAAGTAACATGGGCTTTACATTAATTATTAGTACTTGGGCTTAAGTTGTAAATTTAAAGTTATGGGCTCCACGAAGGATTTAAGGAGAACAACATAAATCATGGCCCAGTGGCTTTGGGAAGGGAGGAACCGGAGGAACTTGAATAAAAAAAGGCATCGAGTGATGGCAGAAGGTTGGCAATTCGATGGGCCAACCTCTACGGATGATGTTGTTCTTGGCTGCTGCATGGAAACCAAGGCAGCACGTTGCACGTTGATCGAGGATAAACAATTAAATATAAGGCTAGTTAACTCGTGATCATGTCCGTATAGGTTTATAAGCTTTAGGGTTTCTTTCTTACACAATCGGTTTGAATTGATAATTATTGTAATCTTTTGGTTGAAAAATGCATGAATTGATTGTAAGTATTGTTATGAACTCATGAAAGTTAAGATTTTCTTACAACATTGACATTGTGACATGATAATTGCTATAGTTTTGATTCATGCTAGGGTTAGTTAATGGTTCTTGATTCATAAAACATCTACTTGTCCGGAAATCGTATCATGAAGGTTTTCTTGCATCATTTACATACGATAGATGAGTGTAAATGTTTCTAATTAGGTTTTCACATTAACAATCTCAAGAAATCAGTTGTTTTCATTAGAAATGAATATCTTTGTGTAAGTTTTCCTTAATTACTTGTAATCTGAAACTCGGGTTGGATCATTTATTATATACTTGTTTACAAATAATCAACTTTTTGTTAACATCTAACAACGTCCGTAGTCAAATCAAGCAAAAATCATAGCAAACTTCATAATTGTTCTTAACATTTGTTTCATAAATATTTAGATAATCAAACAACTCATGTAATGCTGACCAAATGCTTTTTCATGGATACGATACCCGACTTACTCATGTATCCGCTTTCTGATAGTGATTTGAAAAAACCTCGATTATGTACTAGTCAATTGTTGTTGGTGCACCACGACTCAAGTGTTTAACTCACTTCAGGATTTACTATATCAATTAGAAACATTGCACCTATAGCTACATAAAACTTATAAATCAATATATTAGAAAATAAAGAACAGACTAAACTAGGCTGAAAATTTAAGCCCAAAAAAGATTGCTCATTTCAAAAGCCCAGGCTCCCAAATTTCCATTCTGTTGGGTTTTCCTTTCCTAAATCCTAACAACATTCTCGTTTGGTTTTCTATCAGTTCTCTCTATCTCCATCCTCATCTCCAATATTTAGAGATAATATTAAGTTTTTCATTCCACAGCAGAATCATCATCCTCATACCTAAAAGTCGAGGGAAAGCTATAGGAGTTTCCTAAACATAAGGTTTCGTATTTACTCACTATGTTTATTCACTACATTTTTGTGAGTGTAACTAAGAGAAAAGGTTAAAAAAAAAGAGTATTATGTAATCGAATGTGGAAAGATATGTGGAATGCAACGTGGACGGCTCTAAAGATCTTTAAATTTCAAGAATAAGTGTGTTTTTAGTTAAATTACAAAGATGAGGACAAATCAATACTCTATTATGTGCGGCAGTTAAAATCAAATTTTTGTAAGATGTTTGGCTGAGTGCTACACTTTCATGGCCCAACCACGTGGAGAGGGAACCGAGGAGTGAAGGAGCGTGGCACATCAAAACAAAGGTGAACTAACTCCCTTTAGGGCATGCTGGACATTTCCCCCAAATTCTAAGTGAACTAGCTCCCATTAGGTTTGGGTTGGGGGGGGGGGGGGCATCGGTTGACCAATATCGAAATGACAGGGACTTAGGGGAGCAATTTCCAGAATTAGTTGATCATCAAGCATATTGGGTATAACCATAAGTACTCAAATTGTAGTTAACTCCTTTTTTTTATTTTTTTTTTACCAAAGTGTAATTCTAAAAATAATCCCAAAGTGTATTTTAAATATACATCTCTATATGATAACAAAATTTTAATTCTTAATAGGAACAAATAAAACTAATGGTGAGAAAAAAAAATAGTAAATAAACAAAATTTAAATTAAACTAAGAATTAAACAAATAAATTAAGTGATACATTAGTTAAACCAAGCAAATAGTCGAATAAAAATATATATTGAATATTTTTTATGCTAAATAATATAAAGATGTAAATTTAAAAATGAACTTAAAGCTAGCTTACCATTTTTTAAACGACGGGTAATTTTATTGTAAAAAGCTAGCAATCAGGCTAGATATCAATAGCGTACATGCTCGCATTGTTGAAATTACATCACTTTGACATTACATTCACTAGAGAGATATTTATTAATATCTCAACACCTTAATCCCCTCGGGTCATGGTAATGGAACACCCTCAAAAGTATAGGTGGGTGCACAAACTGGCATGCGTTCTTAATGTTCATCAGTCACGAGTCTTGTCAAACTTATACGCCGCATATAGGGTCATACGTGGCGTACAGGTCTGACAAGTAAAGTACAGAGGGCCACAACATTATCATTGTCAGACCTTATAAGCGCAGCATATGACTCTATACGTGGCATATATAGCAAGAGGTGTTGGAAATAATGTGAATGTAGATTTAATTATAATTTAGTGAAATTATAATTATATTCTTCATGTGGTGAAATCAAGACAATAAAAAATGCTTTATGAGGCTTGAATAGAGTTTTATGAGGCTTGAATAGTGTTTTATGACTAATAAAGAAAATTTAAGTCTCTAATTATGTGAGACTTTTCACTAGCCATGGTTCATGTATACATATGAGGCTTTGTACCTCATTTAGAGATATGATGAGATACATGGAAAAACTATACTAAAAACTCTTGCAACACACATAACTCTAGAGTAGCAACCAAGTATCGATTATTTTTCAGGCAAGTGGGATAGTCCGGCAGTGCACCATCGTCACTGTTTCGAACCGGTGTACCCTGGGAACAGACGAAGAATCTGTTTAAGGGAATTGTGTCAAACACAAGCCCGGTTCACTTCTATGATTGTGTTTTCTTTTAGATTTTGTTGCAGCAAGTATAGAGATTCTGATGCATGTGAGCTTCATGTAAGAAAGGCGTGCGGCGATTACAATGTAAGTTTTTCCAACAAACTTAAACAGATTAGTAAACAAACTTTCATGTTCTTCCTAAGGAATTTGGGTTCGCGAAAGTTTGTACATGTTTTCTTTTGGTACATCGAATTGGATTACATTCATGATGAGAATGCAATCTTTAATCCGAAAGTTTATTTGACAAAACGAATTTTTGATTTAATTTTCGGATTCATGGGTTTTGAGTTATGTTTAGGTAAACCGGACTATGAAACATTTCTAATATGTGTTTAACCATTTTTTTTTTTGAATTTCTAATGATAGTATTAGAAAAGACATATTAGTTGAAAACCCATGTAAACTTGGTTGATCATGTGTTCTTTCTAGTAAGCGTATTAGAAAGACAATTTCAAAGTATTTGAAATGTATACATTTTCCAATAAGAGTATTGGAAATTAAAAGGTTTCGAAATATATGGTTTTGAAACATGTATTTCTAACAAGCGTGTTAGAATCGACGACGTTGAAAGAACAACGTGTCATGAAACATTTCTAATAAGCGTATTAGAAATTATTATTTACAAAATCATAAGTTTAATTTGTAAACTTATATATTGATTTCTCTAACGGGCGTTTAGAGTTTGATGATTTTGTAAAGACAAAATAAGGTGTTTATATTTTCTAACAAGTGTGTTAGAAAAGATTATTGTACAAAACACACAAACGTGTTGCAAAGTTTTATTTTGGAAATTTTTTGTGAAAATAAAAAAGTTATAAACTTATTTTGTTTTATTGAAGGTTTTAGTAAGAATACTAATTAAAAATCCAAAGTTGAAACTTAAAAATAATAAGAATATCATTAAGATGGGTCAAATATTCTTAAAGGTTTTAATGGGGTGTTTCAACTCATGGTTTATGGAGAATTGGGTGTGTCAACTTTTTCCAACATTAAACCAGTTTGGTTAAAATTGACGGTTTCTAACGAGTGAGTTTGAAACGGGTATATTTTGGAAAATCTAAAGTTAATACCATTTATGTAAATGGTTTAATATTCTAACGAGGGTGTTAGAAACGGTTTATTTTATATAAACCAACAAGGTCTAAAACGATTGTCATAATCGTGTATTTCTAACAGGCAGGTTAGAAACGGTTGAGAATATAAACCAATGACCTTTAAAATGATTTTGGTAATCGTTTATTTCTAACGGGTGTGTTAGAAAAAGGTTTATTTGATATAACCAAAATCTATATGATGAAACGTGTGATCGTTTGCATTCTAACAAGTATGTTAGAAATGGTTAATTTTTAAACCGTATATGTTTATATGGTACACGTATAGTTTCTAATGAACAAATTAGAAATGGTTAGTCATGAAAACCATATACTCTAACAAGTGAGTTAGGAATGGTTTACATAATAAAACTATATTAGAGTTTATGGTTTTGATGTGTAATCAAAACATAAATATGTATAGTTTATGAAAAATGCTTGTGAAAGCATAAATGTTTTGTCTGAATAAAACATGTGTTTTGCAAATTATATATGGTTTGATACTTGTATGAGAAGTATGATGACTTGAACCATATAATAGTCTAGAGAGACTATTTAGTGTAAAACAACTTATATTGTTTTGGACATATTTACTTGTTCGACTACTTGTGAGTAGTTAAGTATAAACAACGTTGTTGTTTTGAACAGTGTATTGAGGGAGTACCTCAAAACATGCCACGAGACGATATAATTGCTATTATTTCGTCGAACGATAAAGTGTTAAAGAGATTAACACTTTGAGATTTGATGTTTATATATCCTTATATGAATCCGGTTAAAGATATATGTAATATGTTATATATATTTGGATTATATTGAAATTATAATTTGGTAAATTATAATTATTAATTGGTAAAACTCTTCATGTGGTGAATTGAAGAAAAACTCTTTAGTAGAGTTAATTTATTTATGACACTTGATTATAGTTTTAAGACTAAATTAAGTGTATAATTGAAACTCTTGAGTAGAGTTTTTAATGCCATTTGATGAGGTTTTATTTCACATGGTGAAACTCTTGAGTAGAGTTTTTAATGCCATTTGATGAGGTTTTATTTCACATGGTGAAACTCTTGAGTAGAGTTCTTAATGCCATTTGATGAGGTTTTATTAGAGTCTTAATTAGAGTCTTAAGTCTCTAATTAAGTGACTAAAAAGAAAAAACTCTTCATCCATCCCCATTGAGATAATCATGATCAACGTGGCAACTGTATTGAAGTTAAATGCACGAAAACGAGATATGTCATCTAATGTTGAAAGCATTTACGTAGAAATGCATAAATGTAGTTTTGATGACTATAACATATGACAGGAATATATGTTATTTTTCATAAGTCTTTGAGAAATATTGTGAGATTTATTATAAAAGACTTAGAATATTGATGGACGTGTAGAATCTCTACAAACCATCAATGTTGGTTGAACTATATGGAGGATTCGTGATATATTTTGGGAGAGTCACCCAATAAATAGTATCAACAAAATATATACATATCACTTAGGCATATGTGAATGTCATGTCGTCGAGTGTCAATCTAATTGACTTGTTGATGATGAATATGTTCATCAAAGTGACTTATATTGAGACTTATGTTTAAGTCCTAAAGAGTCAATGGTGAAGCCTTGAAGATTAAAGGCAAACGAGTCTTGATCCTAATGGATGGAATTAATTATGATTTTGAAGCATTCTTTAAACCAAGGTTTTGGAATGGTGAAACAAAATTTCATTTTGTGTCTAAACTAAGACGTGAATGTTAGGAAGAGATAGTGAGTTATCTCTTAAGGCTGTGAAGAATCAGAATGAGGCATCTTCTGTTCACATGCTAAGTATTCGTAGTCTAAAGCATGCTAGACTAATACTTGTTAATTTAGATGCTCCACGGAGAATAAATTAACTTTGAACATTCAAACATATGTGACGACATAAGAATGAATTTTGTAAAAGCAACTATATAATTCATTAAAAAGGATGACTCGAAAGGACCGAATAAATAGTTCATTGGTTATGATACTATTTAGCTGAATATGAGGAAAACTTATATAGCTTAGAAAACGGTCCGTGTGAGAAATATGGGTTGAGTAATATAATGGATGACATCAATAAACACAAAGATATAGATAGTCTCTATCTTATCACGGGTGTCTAATGTCATCATGAGTGATATTACTCAAACTCAATCAAAGTGCAAGCAATGTGGGGGAAGAGCCATTTAAGAGACAATCCGTAAGGATGTAAAAATGGCACTTGAGAAGTTTTCAAACTACATATGAAAGGAAGAAACTTTCATCACCCCATTTGGTAGTTATCCAATAAACACATAAGTGTGGAGTTGACTTGTATTTGAAAATAGAAGGTTTGATATAAACGGATGTGATTTTTGGGAAGTACAAATCACACGAACCTAGAACAGACTTGTTATAAGTCAGTCCTATTATGTGGACAAAATTCTTGAGAAGTTCAATGGAAATGACTCTAATGTGGCTAGAAATTTCATTGACACGAGTCAATGTCTAGCTAAGAATCGAGGTGAGCCTATTAACCAATTAGAGTACTCAAGAATTATTGGCAGCCTGATGTATCTAATGAGTTGTATCAGACCAGACTTAGCAAGCAAGCTAAGTAGATACACGAGCAACCTAAGTTCAATTCATTGGAATTACGTGACACAGGTGCTTTGGTAATTAGGATACATACGAAACTACGGGCTGCAATATAAAAAATATCCAGCAGTTGTTGAAGGTTATTATGATGCGAATTGGATATCATACACGAATGATTCCAAGGCAACGAGTGGGTATTTGTTAACACTTGGAGGTGTTGCGATAACATGGAAATCATCTAAGCAAATTGTTATTGCTAGATCCATGATGGAATCAAAATTCATCGCTTTAGAGGATGAATAGGCAAAATGGCTACGTCAATTTGTTAAGGATATACCTAGGTGGCCGAAGCTGGCATTGGCCTAATGCATACACTGTGATAGTCAATCGGTAATTGGCAGAGCTCATATCACAATGTGTATCAGTAAGAACAGGTATATAAGACGTAGGCATAATACGGTACGACAACTAATCTCTATAAGAGTTATCACTGTTGACAATGTGAAGTCAAAGGATAACATCGCGGATCCGCTAACAAAAGGCTTAAGCAGAGAGTTAGTTCAGAAGTCGTCAATGGGAATGGGGCTAAAGCCCATGAAAGGCTAGGTTTATGCGAAGGAAACCTAACTCAGCTGACTGGAGATCCCAAGATCTGAGTTCAATAGGACAACCTAATTGTATGAACTGGCGAAGGTCACTGTGGGGTAGAGTTGGTGGAAACCCCACGTATTAAAAGGGAGTTTACTATAAATTTAATTAGCTTCCTAGTCCATTCCTAAAAGGTGACAAGGTAGAGGTTAAGCTTATGGCTTTTAATGATCTGACTGGGGTAACTAGTCCCAGTAGATCACCTATGTGAGAGAGAAGTGGGGTCGCTTCGAAGGGTATTGTTGGGGCACAATACTTAATAGCTCTCGCAGAACCAGGCACGTGTCCATGACCATAACGGACACAACAATGAGGACTTGACGTTGTCAGGGAGAGTCTTGTGTGAAGCGTATTGTCGTCCACACAAACGGCAGACGAGTTCAAAGACATCGCGTTCTACTCAGAGCCAGTGGGCTAAGTGCGTTTCATAAGCGAAGGTTCAAAGGGTCACACCTACCTATCGTATGCAAAACTCAACTGTTGAAATTTAATCGGAATGAG
Source organism: Ambrosia artemisiifolia (assembly GCA_032199755.1). NCBI lineage: Eukaryota > Viridiplantae > Streptophyta > Magnoliopsida > Asterales > Asteraceae > Ambrosia > Ambrosia artemisiifolia. Next base: position 42,506,827 of record CM063516.1, on the reverse strand, counting down.
GTTGCTTCTCAGAATGACTCCTATTCATATAGGGGTTTGTTCGAATTATGCGTGTTTTGATAAATCTCCATTCATGTGGGGGATTGTTGGAAATAATGTGAATGTAGATTTAATTATAATTTAGTGAAATTATAATTATATTCTTCATGTGGTGAAATCAAGACAATAAAAAATGCTTTATGAGGCTTGAATAGAGTTTTATGAGGCTTGAATAGTGTTTTATGACTAATAAAGAAAATTTAAGTCTCTAATTATGTGAGACTTTTCACTAGCCATGGTTCATGTATACATATGAGGCTTTGTACCTCATTTAGAGATATGATGAGATACATGGAAAAACTATACTAAAAACTCTTGCAACACACATAACTCTAGAGTAGCAACCAAGTATCGATTATTTTTCAGGCAAGTGGGATAGTCCGGCAGTGCACCATCGTCACTGTTTCGAACCGGTGTACCCTGGGAACAGACGAAGAATCTGTTTAAGGGAATTGTGTCAAACACAAGCCCGGTTCACTTCTATGATTGTGTTTTCTTTTAGATTTTGTTGCAGCAAGTATAGAGATTCTGATGCATGTGAGCTTCATGTAAGAAAGGCGTGCGGCGATTACAATGTAAGTTTTTCCAACAAGAGGGTGTGTAAATAAAAGTTTGGAAGTGTGCCAATCCATGGAGCATCTGGTATTGTGAACGGATACGGCCCATTTATTTAATGTTTTCGTTTCTTAAATGCCAAATGCACCAGAAAGAGACCAAAAGTACCACTTGCATCACCGATTATTGGACTGCCAAAAATGACATTTGCTTATGGTGTCCAGTAACTTTTTTCTAGAAAAGGGGTCCAGTAACTAAAAGCTAGCTAGCTTAAGATTTTGCTTGTATCTTGATGGTTGACCACTCCATAGTCTAATCGTTGTCAATTGTTGTCGTGTCACAACAAGCCTCTTTACCTGAATCCCCAAATAAAGTTTACCCACACAGCCAAAACTTTACATAAATGCTTTGTTTTTTATTGTATTGGTTATTTTAAGTATAGTAAATAGCTAGTGTGCGTTTTTTTTAAGCAATCATTTTATAGCTAAATATAAAAAGCCAGCGTGTAATTGAAAAGTAAAAAACAAACAATGATTACACGAATATGGCTACATTGAAACAGGCCAAATCGACCCAAATAAGGTTATGAAACTTTGCCCGGTAAGTTAACAACATGAATGCCTCCTCCTTAATTAGATCCACCGTGGTTTGCTCGGAAATGAATTTCCCATCAAAAGCCTTCGCGTTTCTAGCCAACCAAATTCTTTAAACAACTGTGAGTACTATTTTCTTCCACTTCTTCGAACCCGGAGTATCTTTCATAAAAGCAATCCAACCGGGAAAATCAAATTGGTTCGACAACCAAGGGATTTTGAGCCACACCAATATATTCCACCATATCGATTTTGACTATAGGCAATTAAGGGGGTGTTTGGGATTGATTATTCAAAACAGATTATGCGTTACGGAAAAGCAGGGGTGGAGCTGCTTATAGATTATTGCGTTTTGGTAGCCTAAAAAACTGATTATCTTGGTTGGCATCTTCTTCTAATAACTCGCATCTACAGCACAAAGGATTCGACAACGGGATGTTGCATTATCTCCTTCGGGGGACATCCGATAAAAGAACTTTCTTTTATCGGATTTGTCTTTACACAAATTGGATTTGTCTTGTATGTTATTTAATTTATATTAAGAACTTTACTAGCATAGCCTTTGTTAGTTTTAACAGATTTAACACAAAAAATGAAGTACTTTGCTTTAATGTATCTGATTATGAGACAAATTTAAATGATGTTGACGATGATATGAAAATTTAAGGGTGTTTTATAAGAATGATATATAAGAGAAGAAATAAGTGTCTTTAAAAGATTAATGTTAAATAGACCCGTCTACTAATGTTTTTAGTAACTCTCATAAGAGATAATTGATTATTATGTCGGGCTTTTAGGGTTTAAATTTTAAAAACTCACACTTAAATAATAGTAAAACTTGAGTGATATCATCTTTTGGAATCTTTAAATGTAGTACCAATTACTATTCAACATATCCATGACCTAGTACGATGTTTACTCTGTAAAAGCAGTGTAAATACTTGCAAATGAAAAGTTAATTGACATGTGAAAAGATTTATGTTTGAAAAAAAAACCCAGCATCCAACACATCCACCTAGGGCTGTTCACGAGCCGAGCCGAACCGAGCGGACCTTTGCTCGTGCTTGGCTCATTTACAAATCGAACCGAGCCGATCGGCTCATTTACAATCGATCCAGAAACCGAGCGAGCAGTGTTCGAGCGCACATTTTTTCGAGCGAGCATCGAGCGAGCGACGAGCGGTGAATGTTTTCGGACAACCATAAATCTGGGATGTTTCCTTTAATATTCTCGCTGCTTAGTGATGTCTGAGGTTCGTCCATTTGAGAATGAAGCTCTAGTTGAGCATACTACAGAGAACGATTGTCTTGTTGTGGCGTAGGTTAATAGCGGGAGATGATTGATGGTGGACAACTAATGAGAATAGCAAGTCAAACATGTTTTTTCACGACTTAGGGTTTTACAATTAAACTTAGGGTTAATTTATCATTGAGTTGACTGAGCCAATAACTATAAATATAACTCTATATATGCATATATTGACCTAAACCCAATAGAGTGGCATGTATAAAACTATAAATATAATTGTAATTAATGTTTATACATATAATTATATATATAATAAATTAATAAAAATTATATCGAGCCGAACCGAGCCGAGCGGACCTTTGCTCGTGCTTGGCTCGTTTACAAACCGAACCGAGCCGATCGGCTCATTTACAACCGAGCGGAAAATCGAACGAGCAATTTCCGAGCAAATTCTGAACGAGCGACGAACGATCGGCGAGCGCCGAGCGTTTTGAACAGCCCTACATCCACCAAAGATGTTAGCCCAATTATCATGAAGTAACTCTCTTGACTCGTGTGCGGCTCCTAAACTCCTTCTAAGATCAGTCTTTGATCCGACTATGATGCGATTCAGAATCAATAGATGCATGAATAACAAGATTGGTAATCAACCAAACCTTTATTGATTACAAGGAAGAGTTATACAAGAGCCTTACAAAACTTACAAGGTGAATGCTTAGAGATTTTGAAGGTGATTAGCAAATGAGCCAAGATCACCTATTTATACTAGTTCCCTAATCTAGGTTGTTCATATTCTAGAGTTTTCCAATTCCCTAATCTAGGTTGTTCATATTCTAGAGTTTTCCAAGTACATAATATCTTGGATATTTACAAGGAATGATCTAGATAATCAAAGATTAATATCTTTGATATTTTGGCTGGAAATCTTTAGATCCTTCTTAATATTTCTTGTCTTCAAAACCTGATCTTTGTAAGGAATGTCCAGCCATGAATGTCTCATGAAGCTCGTAGAATTTTCCGGAAACCCGAGCACCTTGTGATCTGAATATTTGAGCAGAATTTGGTGTCGTTCAAGCTGAATTTTGAGCGGGTCGTGACATTCTCCCCCACCCAAACACACGACGCCCTCGTCGTGCATCATTAGTGGTGTTTGACCCAATGTCTTTAGTCTTGATCTGCTCATGTCTATTGTTGGTCCTTAACACAAGTCGCATAGTCGACACCGATTTTCCTTGATGCTTAGGGGCTGTTTGGTGAAGGTCTGAATAACCTCTGAATGGGCAAAGGGTCTGACCGAATAAGAGGTAGTTGGATTCAGACCGTTTGGCGTGGACCTCTGAACTGAACGAGTGTCTGAATGGAGGTCTGAACGATTCAGAGATGAGCACAAGTCTGAACCATTCAGAGATGACCGCTGTTGTTGTTCAAAAACGAAAAAAACGCCCCCACCCTACCTCCTCCCCTCTCCTTCAGCTCCGACCACCAGTCGCCGCCCTCACCCTTCCTCCTCTCCTCGGAAACGTGTCTCTATGCTCGTCAAAGACTCAAAACCCACGACCTCTGTGCTCGTCAAAACCCACGATCACCCACCTCCGATCACCGCCTTGAATCCCCTGCTCCGATCACCCCTGCTCCGATCACCACTTAGTGTGTGTAAGAAAAAGAAAGAAAAGCATAGGTGTGTGTTTGTGTGTTTGTTTGAGTCAAAGAAAAAAGAAAGAATCTTCTTTCTGCTTCGTTCAAAGAAAGAAAAGAACATAGAAAAAAAGAGAGGAGAGATAGAGTGTAGTCGTAGTGGTGTGTGAGGGTTAAAAAAGGGGGTTGCGTAATAATTAATAAAGGATGTGATTTTTTTATTAAGTATTGAGGTGTCCAACCAAACACCACTTAATAATTCAGCGCTTAACCATTGAGACCTCTTAATCATTCAGACCTCTTAACCATTCAGCACTTACCCATTCAGACATTGCCAAACAACCCCTTAGTGTCACACTCCATTTTAATGAGGCGACTTTGGCCACCATCTATTATGCACAGAGTATCCTAAATGGTATTGGAAAGGCATGTACATTGCCTCATGTTTGCCTTCAAACGGGCTTGGTTTAGGGACTTTGACCTTCGGAGCTAAAGGGTTAGCGTCTACACTCATGCTAACCAAGGCCTTGCGACATTCATTCACTTTGGCCTCTAACCCAATCAAGCTTGTATGGCAGTTTTCGGACAACTCGTCCATGTCTCGACGCAGCTTAGCGGTCTCCTCCTTAACCGTCGCCATCACCTTATTGCGGAGTACTTGGATAACCAACTTCAAGTCTTCTCGGAACTCAAAAAAATCGTTGCCTAACGGATCAAGCTGCTCGGGTGTGTCGTTGACCTGCAAACCCATCCCGGTTATGTTTTTTTCTGTCCCCAAATCGTGTTTCCAAGGCCCTCTCCTTGGACATGCTTCTACCCTTTTTCCCAGCTCCTTGTTGTGTTCTTTCCCGACCACGTCTTCCTTCTTCCTGTGCAACGTTGTCAATCGTCGCAGCAACATCATCAACCTTGTTTAGATCTGTCGCCATCCCAACGAATCGACTTGCTCTTATACCACTTGTCACGGAGTAACTCTCTTGACTTGCGAGCGGCTCTTAGACTCCTTCTAAGATTAGTCTTTGACCCGACTATGATGCGATTAAGAAGCGATAGAAGCAAGAATAACAAGATTGTTAATCAACCAAACCTTTATTGATTACAAGGAAGTTTACAAAGCTTACAAGGTGAATACTTGGAGATTTTGGAGGTGATTAGCAAATGAGCCAAAATCACCTTTTTATACTAGTTCCCTAATCTAGAGTGTTCCTATTCTAGTGTTTTCTAAGTACATAATATCTTTGATATTTATAAGGAATGTTCTAGATAATCAAAGCTTAACATCCTTGATATTTTGGCTGGAAATCTCTAGATCCTTCTTGTTATTTCTTGTCTTCAAAACCTGATTTTTGTAATGAATGACCAGCCATGAATGTCTCATGAAGCTGGTAGAATTTTTCGAAAACCTAAGCACCTTATGATCTGAATATTTGAGCAGAGTTTTGTGCCGTTTAAGTTAATTTTGAGCAGATCGTGACACCAATTCTATCATAAAAAGTTCTCAAATCGTTATCTTCACACTTTTGTTATCACTTCAACTTGCTAGAAACAATAATTTAAGATGCACAAATACTAAAAATGCCAAGTAGATCCCACCATCAAAACAAAGTTGGACGATTGTGTTGTCAAACCCCAAGCATCTTTGCACTACTAGAAAAGTGGTATTTTGCTACAAAATTTTCTTACGAAAAAAATGCGTCACAAATTTTAACAAAGTTGCTACTCATTTGTGATGAAAAAAATCTACAATTTTTTTAGCAAATTTGTGACACAATATATCTACAATTTCTAAGGAAATTCCGTAGGAAATGCGTCACAAATTTCCTACACCATGTTTTCGTCACAAATGCGTTGAAAATTGTGTTACAAATGTGTAGTAATTGGTTTGCGACAAAGGTTTTTCTAACATCAAGGTTTTGTTGAAAATGCGTTGCATTTTCTTGGTTTGAATGAGAATTTGATGGGTTCAACTTAGAATATGACTTGTAACAGTTACAATCTTGTTGATCATCATCATTCATATTTTGACCCATGGATCCAATTTTAGCCATCCCAAATTCCCACTCTCTATTTTCTAATCCGTGTATCCAATTGCATCACACAATAAAATACTTAACTTCGTCCACATTAAACACCTACTTCCACTTACCCAAACGGAACCAAATTGTTCATTGTCCTTACTCCTTACCATACACAAACCAAAACAAAAAATAAAACTATATTTGTCAAACTAATGCTTAAAAAATAAAATCCGAAAAAGAAAACCCAATAAAAGGTTGTAGACATAACTAAACCCCATTTTTTACGGCTAATGTTACCCTTACTACCGTAATATCAAAACCTTTTACACTTATTCGTAACCGTAACACCAAACTCTCCGGCCACAATCAAAGTACTAGCCATATCAACAAACATCCCATGTTCCACAACTCCAGCCAACCTCAACATCTTATCACCAGCCACCCTTAAATCCCCAATACATTTCTTCAAATACAAATCCACAATATAATTCCCATTATCAGTCACATACGGTTCATCACAACCCTCCCCAACAACGCGTAATTTCGCGACACAACCCGCGTCCTTAAACAACATCTCAAGCTGCATGGCAGTAAACTTCCAACAATATTGGACAACTTCAACTGGTAACCCTAAACCACTCCCTCCAACATGTTCCACAAGCTTTGACTCGTCTACAATAACTATAAACTTTTTACAACAATTTTCGATCATTTTTTCACGTAGTAATGACCCGCCTCGGCCTTTAACTAGATTCATATCCGGGTCGACTTCATCTGCGCCATCGATGGCTAGGTCGAGGACCGGGTGAGTGTCAAGGTCTGAAAGGGGTATGTTTAGGGATGATGCATGGTTGTGTGTTATGGTTGAAGTGGGAATGGCTATAATGTTGGTGAGTTTGCCTTGGTTGAGGAGGTGGCCAATGCGGTCTATGGCGTGTTTGGCGGTTGAGCCGGTGCCTAGGCCTATGATCATGTTGGAGTGGACGAATTCGACGGCTTTGTATGCCGCGATTTTTTTGAGTTCGTCTTGGGTTAGGATGAGTTGGGGTGGGGTGGTGGTGGTGGTGGGATTGGGTTTGTTTGATCCGAGATAAGCTAGAGCCATTTGTTGAGGGTTTTGGGATTATGTGTGTTGTTTGTTAGTTGTTATTAGGGTTTTGAAGATTGTTTAGTGATGTGGAGATTGGGAAGATTGTATATGGAGAGAGGGAGGGGGGGGGGGGGGGGGGGGATGGTTGTTGAAGATTTGGGAAGAAGGGTTTAGGTATTTTATAAGGAAGAGGGGAGCGGGAGCTAGTAGTGCATGGAGAGAGTGAGCTACTTGAGGTCTGCTCTTTGATAGCAGGAAATTTAGCGATGAGACTAAAAGTAAGTTTGTTTAATTTTTTTTTTGAAAGGCGAATTTTCTATGTTGCGGCAGAGATCATCACAACCCCGACCAAGCCTAAGCGTCACTTATAGAGGTTGTTCGAGTAGCCTAATGAGTGTAAACAAGCTTGTTAATCATATAACTTTTATTTTATTTTTTGTTTAATGTAATTATGTAATATAATAATAATTGTTAGTATAAAAAATAATTAATTAATTAATATAGATTATGTTGTATGAAAAAAATGTAACTAAAGTAAAAATAAAACCAGTACTTAGTTCATGAACTAATTGTCTTCTTCTAAAAGAGTATAATTAAGTTAATGGTTTGGCTGAATTTTTTTCTTAAAAACCTAGACCAAAACATTTGTATGTGAGGATGCATGTAAGATTAAAAAATCAAGTCAGCTGGTAAGGTTTCATTTTACGGAAAACACGTAGGGTGCTTGTACATTATAAAAGTGGTATTGAAGAGAGTGAAATGTAGCTAAACCCTATCTTTATTACTGGTGATAAAGAAACTACTTTTAAAGAGATTCACAGCTCTAACCTGACGTCGATTCAGATACTTGTAAGTGAATGTTGTTAAAAAAAAAAAAAACTTGAAAAAAAGCTTTGAAAGAAATGTGTTGCCCACTATATATACTCGTTTCAATATAAATTTATATCTTTTTTTTAGTTATGTACATCCTCTTGTACTCATAAAACTCTCACGTATATATATAGATATAGATGTTAAGCATTACGTCTAAGCTTTAAATTCACCTATTGATGTTTAATAAAAATAAATAAAGAACGACACCATTAAAAATCAGGTAATGACGTAATGTAGATAAAGTACTATGGGTAAATATCAATCCGATTGTGACATATCTTTTTGAAATTGATTTTGTACGTATTACATCCCTATACTTTTCATACGTTAAAAATCCTAAAAATAATAGACTCACTAAATAGGTCCAGGACCACGAGAGTATGCGACTATGCGAGGGAGCATTCAAGCCAGCATCATGGTTTGTTTTTTTCTTTGTCCACAAATTCTAGTGCCTATTGTTTATGATTTCATTACTAGTATAATTATATGAATGCAAATTTTAAATTAAAGTTAACTAAACTGGATAGGGGAAGAATATATCGAGAACAAATTTAATGGAGAGAACAGAAAGCATGGATCACTTCTCTTTCCTCTAATTAATCAACTGTAGGGTTGTTTTGCAACCTCTTCTTCATATTTTTTTTAAAGGTTGTGTTTGAGCAGTAAATCTTTGGCTAAAAAGCCACCTCTATCTATGATCGAGTCCTTCTTCACATTGGTTTCTCTTTTCAAACCCAATGGTTACTTTTTCGGTGGAAGACAAAATTGAACCAGAGACCCCAGGTAGGAACCCCAAAATTTGGGTAAACCTTCCCACCTATGTTGCAACCACTGAGCTACAACATCATTGACCATTAAAAGATCAAGCTGGGTAAAAGAATTTGAACCAATAAAAGACCCGACGAAACGTAAATCAGAAATTTCCCGTTTTCTTGAGAGAATGGTAATTAAGTATTTTTTGCAGCTGGCGATTCACTTTTCACGACGCAACTCTCTATTGTCAATAAGCAAGCCCCATCTCAAATTAACACATTTGAAAACCATTAATAATCATAGATCAACCATTTCACATCACCAATTGATAAATTTCATGCGGAAGCGTTTTGGCGTTTGGGTTAAGTTTGTTTATTTCGGCCCTGTGGCCGGAGGCCGCTTAGTTTCTAAACAACGACTCTCAAACCGGCAAGTAGATTATTTGTATAGAAGTATAGAGATAGAACAAAGAAGTATATTTTCTTATGAATATTTTGTGATTGCAATACAAAAGAGGAGCATCTATATATAACAAAGAGATGCAAAATAAAAGGGAAAGACTAAAGGAAATGTAGTAATGGATGAGCAATAATCATGGAGCCAAATCAGTAGGAGCAATAATTGTGGAGCCAAATCAGGGTAGAATATTGCATAATATTCTATACTCCCCCTCAAGTTGGAGCGTGAAGATCACGAACGCCCAACTTGCCAAGTAATATTTCTTCATTTTCGAACACTCTCCCTTAAGTTGGAGTGTTTGTTTTTCTTGCGGGCTCATAGATTTGGACCCGACTTTTCTTCTTGCGGGTTTAACAAACCCGACTTTTCTTTTCCTTGCGAACTTGAAGGGCCCGACTTTTCTTCTTGCGGGTTTAACAAACCCGACTTTTCTTTTCCTTGCGAGCTTGAAGGGCCCGACTTTTCTTCTTCTTGCGGGTTCAAGATTTGAACCCGACTTTTTTTTCTTTTGCGAGTTCAAATAACTCGACTTTTCTTTTCTTTCGAGTTCAAAGAACTCGACTTTTCTTTTCTTGTGGGTTTTAAAAAAAACCCGACCTTTTCTCGCGGGTTCAACAAACCCGACTTTTCTTCTCGCGGGTTCGAAATAACCCGACTTTTCCTTTTTTGCGGGTTCAAAAGACCCGACTTTCTTTTTCTTGCGGGCTCGGAGATTTGAACCCGTCTTTTCTTTTTCTTGGTCTTCGATTATCTCCATCTTGCTCTTTGTCCGTCACTGCCTCCCTTTTTATTATCATTATTTTTTTAATCCATTAGAAAATTATCTACTCCATGAAAAAAATGTTGGTCATCAAAGACAACATAACACCACTTATTTATTGAAAGAGAAGGGAGCATGGTTCAAGATTGAAGGCTCGGGTTCGATCACCAAAAGTTTTAGTTCTTATATTTATTTACTTTGTGTTCTTAAATATTGAGATCATGACTTTGCATATTTTTGAACCTTTGTTTTTATTGTTTTTCATTATTATGAGTAGCTAATTCTTGAACCACTACCTAGGTTGTATGATGACTACATGTTAATTTTATAGTTTTCGGTTTATGGATTATTTTTGAATGGTTAATGTTTGGTAACGATTTAGTTGGTGTTAATTATGATGTGTGTGCGCACTTAAGTCTAATTTATTATTTTTGATAGTTCCATAAACGTCTTAGTGAATGTCTTTCATGTTTGGATGTTTATTAGGGTTACCTGCTTGGTGCTTGTAGCTTAGTTTATGGTTTTGGTACCGAAAGCCATAGGAACTTGATTAGAGAATTTAGAGGACTTAGGTATTCTTCCATTCTTGAGACCGGGAGGTGATGGAATGTTGGGTTGTCTAGAGCTTTAGGTGTTAGGTTTTGGGTGAGACCGGGAGGTGATCCTATCCTATTTGTCTTTAGTTTCTTGCAATTCCAAGTCATAGTTAACCCAATTAAATTACTCCTTTACATCTCCGGGTGTATTGTGATTAGAGAGACCGGGAGGTGATCGAGTCATTAGAGTACCTTTACATTCTTAGTTAGGTGAGACCGGGAGGTGATCCGAGCTAGATAGCCAGTGTTTTATTCCTTAGGATACTTTGGGGTGTGTTGGGTGAGACCGGGAGGTGATCCTATCCTAGTTGTCTTTAGTTTCTTGCAATTTCAAGTCATAGTTAACCCAATTAAATTACTCCTTTACATCTTAGGATGTAATGTAATTAGAGAGACTAGCACCTCCTTGATTTATGCCTAGAGACTAGCTCCATGTTTTATGCCCCAATATTTGCTATTTGCCTATTTTATGTATTTTCATTCTTGTATTTAAGGAGGATGTTATCTCCTCTTTTCATTGTACCAAACATTATAATCAAAATAATATCTTTCATATTCCTCTCTATATTTCTTATACAAAAACCACTTTGCCATTTTGAGAGTCGTTGGCTAGTTACCGAGCCAAATCAGGGTAGAATATTGCATAATATTCTATCAATATTCTATACCAATCATATATTCATTTAACATCATTCAAGACTATTTACATCCGACATCCGCCCTTCAAAATCATCAAATTCAAAAATCATGCAACGCAACCATCAAACTTAATTACGATTGTGTTATTTTGAGAAACCATGTGTTATAATGAACAATTACTATAATTACGCATGTGCTATTTTTTTCTTTTGTGTTATTTTGAGATGCCATGCGGTTACTTTGTTCACTCTTAACAATTACGTAAAGACAAACTCAAAATCACGCATGTTTAATATTTACGCATGGACAAAATGACGCATGGTTTAATATAATGCATGAGTAATTTTTGAATAATATCTTGCAAAAGCTGTTGTTGATTCCGAGTTGGGGTTGTCGGAGTTTATAAAGCCCGCCGGTGTTGTACCTAGTCAACCACGTGCTACTGACGATGGGTTGTACCGTGCCATTCCGTTTGAAGTGCTTGGTTTTATTTGGTCGAAATAGGGTTGGCAATGGGTAACCTGTTAAGACACGATAACACATGTTTGACTGAAAAGTACACTATTTGATTTTTTGACTTTTTTTAATACTTAGAATTAAGAGGCAAAAATCTTTCATTTCCCTTTTTTGGTACATAAAACTGTGTTATAAACATGAGATATAAATGAGTTAAACGAGTCGTGTTCCTGTTTAGAACTTGATTTGTTCACGCGCGTCAGAGACCTGTTAACCTGTTAGGGACACGATTTGCCAGCCCTAGGTCGAAATTACCCTTCCCTACGTTAATCCGTTGTTAACTTTGGTTAATATTTACGATCGTGCTACCGCGTTCAAATTAAACATCGATTAAACCTAACCAACGACGTGTGATGCTTCTTATCCTTTTTTAGTTTTTTTGTCAATGGCTCTTTATAGGTTAACTATGGGCGGACCTGCACTACAACGAAAAGGGCAGGCGCCCCCTTGAAAAAAATTATTGTTATTTGTAAACAAAAATTTCAGTCGTAGCCCTTAAAGTTTGGTTAAACACTTCAACCCCTCGATTGACACCTCTAAAAAGATCCATTATCTGCTTTAAAGATAAAAGGTGGTTTCTTGTGTATCCCAACAGACAAACTCACCTGAAAATAATGTACAACTAGGTATTAGTTGCCCGCGCTTCGCCGCGGGTGCGGCTGCTGTGCAAAACGCGGCGGGAGCTCCAGTTGCGTTATGTGTTTGGCAGACGTTAAAGATCGCGCGTCGCCGTGAGAGCTCCTGTTGCGTGGAGGGTTTCGTGGACATAAAAGATAATATTAAGTAACAGTTATTCTCGTGTAGGCTTCAAAAAAATACCCGCGACTAAAAGCTAAAAGTTTGGTAATCAAAGTTTGAAATCCTAAAAGCTAAAAGTTTGCCCAAAGTGCAATGAAAGTTTAAAAAAATTGGGTGGTCAAAGTTTGAAATCCTAAAAGCTAAAAGTTTGGTGGTCAAATTGAAAGAAAATAAAGTTAAGCTAAAAGTTAGTGGCCAAAGTCTTAAATCCTAAAAGCTAAAAGTTTGGTGGTCTAAGTTTCGTGGTCAAATTAGAAGAAAATAAAGTTAACCTAAAAGTTAGTGGCAGAAAATAAAGTTAACCTAAAAGTTAGTGGCCAATATATATTAAAACAACGACACTGTAGAAAGTTTGGTGGTCAAATTGAAAGAAAATAACGTTAAGCTAAAAGTTAGTGGCCAAAGTCTTAAATCCTAAAAGTTAAAAGTTTGGTGATCTAAATTTTATGGTCAAATTAGAAGAAAATAAAGTTGACCTATTATATATTAATATTATCAATCAATAATGAAATGCCTCATATTTCTTATAATATCAATAGAAAAGTGACGCAACGCAAGTAGGGCTGTAAACGAACCGAACTTTCAGCGAACAGTTCATGAACCGTTCGGCGGGAAGTCCGTTTGTGTTCGTTCGTTTAACAAATGAACGAACACGAACAAGAAATTTCGTTCGTTAAGTTAAACGAACGAACATGAACATAGGTCGCGTTTGTTCGTTTATGTTCGTGAACGTTCGATAACGTGTTCGTTTGTGTTCGTTTATGTCCGTTTATACTTGTTCGTTTGTGTTCATTTGGTTTTTAAATTTTATATTTAAAATTTTAATATTATATATATATATATATATATATATATATATATATGGTCAAGTATAAAATGAAAACCCACTTGAGTTGAGAAAACCTTGGAAACCCATGTAAAAAATGATTTTTTTCTTTTGAAAAAATAACCAATGTAAAATACATGTTTTTAAGTGTTTTTGGCCAAAAAAATATAAAAAGCGCCAAAGGGATTTTTTTTAAAAAAATAAACAAAGCTGCGAAAACACATGTTTACAACAGCTTTTATAACAGCAAATAGCTGAAAACATATGTTTTTTAGCAACTTTGTTTATTTTTTAAAAAAAAATCCCTTCGGCGCTTTTTATATTTTTTTTGCCCAAGATGCTTAAAAACATGTTTTTTACATTGGTTATTTTTTTCAAAAAAAAATAATGATTTTTTACGTGGGTTTCCAAGGTTTTCTCAACTCAAGAGGGTTTTCAATTTATCCTTCCCCATATATATATATATATATATATATATATATATATAAAGAAACTTACAATAACAATGTTTTAATTTTATATTCGTTCGTCCGTTTGTGTTCGTTTGTGTTCATTAACAATGTTTTATCTATATTTTCTAGTCAAACGTCCGTTTTGTGTTCGTTTGTGTCTGTTTGTGTCCATTAGTGTTCGTTTGTGTTCGCAGACAATGTTCACGAACAGCTCGTGAACAACCAAATTATAAACGAACACGAACACGGACAAAATTTTATGTTCGAAAATTGTCCACGAACAATTCATGAACAGATTTAAAGCTTAACAAACGAACACGGACAAGCTCCGTCCGGTTCATTTACAGCCCTAGACGCAAGTTATCAATAAAGAGTAGAGGTGCAAGTTAGCATGTGATTTGGTGCAAGTTAGAGTGTTGACACTATTGAAGTTTCAATGTTTTAATAACATATAGGATAATGTATGATAGAAAAACGATGAGAAGTAGAAAAGATGATAGGGAAATAAATTTTAGAAGTGAAAAAAGTAACTTAAACCGACTTTTTAAATTGTACCATAGTAAAAGATAAAGTAAGGAGGTAACAATGTAATTGACAACACACCACACATATCAATTCGTCTACGGTGAAAAAAAATTTAACATTTCATATATGTATATTTATTAGATCATTTCTTGATTATTTTACAAAAATCTTTTATTAGTTAAGCTTCAAAGTTTTATTATTTACTAGCTTTTATCCCGGGAGTGTCTCGGGGTTGAAAAATATAACCATTCTAATAATACTAATACTAATAGTAATAATTATTACTCTTGTAATTAAATAAATAAAAAAACCTTGCTATAAGGTGATACCATGTGTTGCAGTGTTGCGCCATTCTTTCTCGTAGTTTCTCTTGATGAAGTATACATATCCATGTTTAGAAGAGTAAAATTCCAATGATAGCATGACAATTGGGCTAAATTTCAACATTGTATATAAAAACCTGGTTTAAAAGAAAAAACATGATTAATGAATAACCTGAACACTTTGTGTTTTTTCCTGTATGAACGAAACCCCATAAAAAATAGTCGTTTTTTTCTTCGTTTTTTATATATCACTATGGTACTCGTTGGAAAGATAATAAAACGCTCGTTAATTTGGTGTAATTTTTTTCTTTAAAAAATCTCGTATATAAAATATATTAACGTTTAAAAATGATGGGAGGAAACATTAGAGAGAAAAATCTAAATTTGTTTTTAAATTCTTAAAGAGATTAGGGTTAGATAAGTGTAGGAGAATGGATAAAAACAAAATAAAAAAAATAAATTAAAAACTCTCATTTTAACGTGCCACGTGGCACATTCAAAGGAGGGTTGAGACCTCCATTAAATGCCACCTCATCAATATTCAATTCTTTTATTATAAGTTATAGATTATAGATTAGCAGGTAGTTATCGTCATTTTATTGATTTGGTGTTTATTATTTTAAAATATTTTTTCTATGGTTGTCCATTTATATGGTGAGGTTTATGTATAAACGCCATATTTTATGAGAAGTGGGTGAAGATTAAAAAATTGATACGTAAGCATCTAGAGCCACAATCTTTAATGCCACTAACCTTAGCCTTAGGCCGAGTGACCAAGTGTCTAGGATTGAGTATACTGAATTGGTAGAAAACTATTACCGAGTAAAGACACAAAGTTTCAACTTAGTCATGATGGTTTGAATTGTTTAGGTTAAAATAACACTAAACATAACAATTAAAAATCCAAAGCAATTTATTTTAGACTTAAAAGTTAAAACACCATAGCAAGAACACGTGTTTTAAATTGTTGTATTTTAGCTGTGTTTTAAATCTATGATTATAATACACTGCATGGTGTTTTAAATTGTTGTGTTTAATGTTTTTTTAGCAAAATAACCCAAAACATCATGCATAAATCTAGGGCTGTCCAAAAAGCTCGTGGCTCGGAGCTCGCTCGAAGCTCGCTCGGATTTAGCTCGAAAAAAGCTCGCTCGATATGGCTCGGTTTGAAACTGAGCCGAGCCGGCTCGGATCGGTTAGAAAGTGAGCCTAGCTCGGCTCGGTTCGTAACGAGCCGATGTGGCTCGGTTTGGCTCGAATAATTCTAATTTTTAATATATATTTTTTTATATACATATAATATATTACCAAAATGTAAAACATAATGGAGAATATGCTACAAATTTAATATTTGGTAACAGTGGCATGGAGATTCTTTGCTTGGGATTAAAGTTATAGCTAATCAAGTTATTTAAATAAACTTAATACTACTTTTGATCCAAGTACTCAAGTTAATTCGTATGTTGATGAACTTATACTGTATTCCATTACAATTTGAGACTTATTTTGTACTTGCTTGAACTTGATTTTAACGTGCAATGTATAAGGTCGAACTTATTTTAATTGTGTTATTTTTAACTATTGAATAATAGTTTAAACTATTGAATTTTGAAAGCCATTTTTCTTTTTTCTTTTTATATTCGAGCCAAACCAAGCCGAGCCGAGTCGGCTCGGTTTAAAACCAAGCCGAGCTCGAGCTTTGATTTTCAGCTCGGTTTCAAATCCGAGCCGAGCCGAGCTGGCTCAGTTTATAACCAAGCCGAGCGCGAGCTTGGCCTGGCTCGGCTCGGTTCGGCTCATGAACAGCCCTACATAAATCTAAAAAATGATGTCTATATATTAATTCTTAATCATTTTTACACTTCTTACGAAATAGGTCTTTGTACACAAATCTTTACCCGTGTGTGTGTATATATATATATATATATTCTTTTTAGCATGTACATGTATTATATGTTTATAAGAAAGATTAAATTACTCGTAAAGAGGTACGATCATTGGTACTAGCAAATGTAACAAAATATTTTACAAAGCTTTGGTTAACATTTAGGTAGTGTTGGTATGATGGAATGAAAGGAGGAATAGAATGGACCATTGCGAGGTAATGAAAAATAGTGTGTTTGGTTGGTTAAAGGAATAGAATCACCCATTCCTCAAGGCATTCTATTCCCTCAAAACCATTCCATCCACCCCCATGTTTTTTTCCATTCCATCCCTCATTCACCATTTACTAACAACATAACCCATCACCACCACAACCCACCACCATCGTCACCACCCACCACCGCCGTGACCGCCCACCATTGTCGTTGCTGCCACTTACCACCGTCACCCCCACCGCCTCCTACCACCATCACCCACCCACCGCCGCCTGCACCACCTGCCACCGTCCACTCACCACAATTTCCTTTACCCACCACTACCACCGCGACCACCACATATCACCACCCACCATCATCGCAACTGACCACCACCCACCACCGCCACTAACCAATGATTTTATTCCTTCGTCTTTTCCTGCCTATCCAACAATACAAAGTAATGTTTTGTTTAATTCCCACATGGCAACCAAACAAGACATGGAATGATAATGATCCATTCCATTACCTTGTCCATTCTATTACTTCGTCCATTCAATTCCCTCATCTATTCCATTACTCTATACCAAATAGACCCTTACTAACTCCTTCACCGGATATTATGGATAGTTTCAAGAAATGAAAACTGGTAGAAAGCTAGCATCGGTAGAGATGTTTTTTATTAGCTATTTGAAGTTCAATTTGGTTTTACATTTTTATTAGACTGAATTACAAGTTTTGTTCTTTAACTTTATACCAGATTTCAAATAATGTCCTTTAACTTCAAAATTGATTGGTTTTGTCCTTTATGTTTCAAAATCTTGCACGTTTTATCCTTTGGCCCTAACCCAGTTAGTTTTTTATCGTTAAATCTGATCATTTAAGGGTATTTTAGTCCTTTTACCCTTTTATTTTTAATAAAAAACAAAAATATATCAAAAATTATATTATACAATTTCTCTACCACCACCACCACCACCACCACCACCACCACCACCACCACCACCACCACCACCACCACCACCACCACCACCACCACCACCACCCCATTTTAATAAACTAATAAATAATAAACCTTTTGAATCCTTTTCTTCTTAATAACCTCAAATCTCATAAAACTCATCAACAAGCTTGGGTCTTGCTGCATCACCTACATCTTCGTTCTCCTATTCATCGTAATTTAGATAATTCTTTTGACTATGATTGACCTGGTCAACGAAAGGATATGAGCTGAAGTTTTACAACAAGGTTAACTCCATTAAAATATGAGTTGAATTTTTACATATTCACTATATCACTCATTGTCTCCCTCCTATTTACATATATACCCAAAAAACAGTGGCACTAAAGACAGATGCAAAAACAATAGGCATCCACTTCTTTGTAATCCCTGTTTCACAGTCTCTTTCTCATCTCTCCCTCTTTCTCTCCTAATCCCACCCCACCCACCCACTACCATTGCCCATATCCAACACCCCTGACCTCCATTGTCGCCAAATCTCTTACATATCTGCAAATATGTAAGAAACCCCAAATCAGATGAGAAATCGACTCTATCTTCTTCAGCTTTTGACCCCCCCCCCCCCCCCGCCCCTTCTCTCTCAGCCACCCGCCACCACCACCAACCCACAACCACTACAGTAGCTACAAAAAATTAAGTGTTTTTTAAAAAGCAAACAAAATCATAATATTGCCCTTAAAGAAAATTAAGTGTTTTTTGTGCAGTTTATTGTTCTGCTCGGTGAATCGTAGCCGACGCCTCGACGAGCCTGCATCGTTGCTGATCTGATGTTGGAAAAAAAGGAGCTGGATGTTGGCATCATAGATCTGTTTCCAGATTTGGTAGGGGTTCGAGATTTCAACTCGGTTTAATGGTGGAGTTGGTGTGGTGGTGACGGTGGATAAGTTTTGGTGGCACTAGGGTTTTCGGGTGGTGTCTTCGAAGACGGTGGCAGTTAGGCAGAGAGGGTTTTTAAGGCTTGACCTTAGCCACGGTGTGACGGAGGAAAGGGAGTAGTGCAGATGGTTTTCTGGAGCAGTGGCGCCGGCGGTGGCTTGACCTTAGCCACGGTGTGACGGAGGAGAGAGAGACAGAGAAAAAGAGAGAAAGAGAGATGGAGAGGGGGTTATATTAATTTTTTTAAAATAAATTTTTGTCCAAAACTTCAACTTAATTGCAAAAATAGCCCCTAGAATAGTAAAAAGACAAATTTACCCTTGTATTAGTGTTAAAATCTAACTGGGTTAGTGTCAAATGATGTAACGTGCAAGATTTTGGAACATAAAGGACAAGACCAATCAATTTTGAAGTTAAAGGACATTCTTTGAAATCTGGTATAAAGTTAAAGGACAAAACTTGTAATTCAGTCTTTTTATTATGTGATCCGACGGGAATATTGGCATTTTTTTACATTTTGCGATGACAACCGACTAAACAATTTCCGCACCCTAAGGAAAAAAATTCATAAGTCCATCACCGGGTTAATGACTCTCTAATTTACATATCCCCTATTAAATATATCACATTTTACAACGATGCTACTATATTAATCTCATTCATCCAAAACACCCATCCAACGAACTAAATACTTTCGTACGTTTTTTAGACATAATAGTCTTTTATTTTAAAACATATTTAGCAATCTTTTTGTTGAGAGAGCATGGCTTTTGACTTGAACAAATAATGCGTGATTTTTGTGCACAAGAAGTGTAATTAACATCACCTATTAATACCTTATACTCTGCAAGTCTGTATAAGTTTACTTTCTTTTTAAAAGTAGACACATTTTTGTATGTTTTTTTAGCAACAAAACTTAAAGCATTCGACACCTGTTTTATTGTTCAAAAACAAGACGGAAACTTACAATCTTATCCTACTTACATGTAAACAAAATAAAACAAATAACATACCATCTAACCATTTGTTTTTATTCAACAGTATAATCTATATATATATATAAAACAAAGCCTTTTTGCTGACGTGGCGTCCATTGGTTGATTCAATTCCCCCTTGAAATCGCCACGTGGCATTCTAATTGAAAGGTTTTGGTGTTTTTCAATTATTTTGGTTTTATAATCAAATTAAAAAAAAACATTGAAACCCTAAATCACATCGTTCAATATCCGCCTCTTTCATAACAAGGAAATTTTTCACCTCACGTTTCTCCCACCTCACGTCTCTTTCACCTCTCTATTATCGCATCCCATCTTCACTCACGTCTGTCTCACCTCTCAATTATCCGATCACTCTCTTCATCTTCTCATTCTCTGAAGTTTCCCTCACCTTTGTACGTTGTTGTTAACCTGTATAATCATATTTGTTGTTCTTCTTTGTTATACTTCTTTTATTAGCATTCGTCGTTCTTATTTGTTGTTCTTCTTTGTTGTTCTTCAATCGGTATATCTTCGTGGTTTTTTAACAGTTTTAAGGATTATTGATTGTTTAATTTTGTTATTAGAGTCAGATCTAATTGATTTGTTATATCTTCGTGGTTTTTTAACAGTTTTAAGGATTATTGATTGTTTAATTTTGTTATTAGAGTCAGATCTAATTGATTTGTTATGTGACATTCAGATGTATATAATGATTTATGTATTTATAGATTAGGTCAGATTTAATTAATTCTTCAATCTGTATATCATCGTGCTTTTAAGTATTATTGATTGTTTAATTTTGTTATCAGACTCAGATCTAATTGATTTGTTATGTGACATTCAGATCTATATAATGATTTCTGTATTTTTAGATTAGGTCAGATTTAAATATGATATTTATAGATCTACTGAAGTTTATTTGAGGTGAGTGTTAACAGATGATTAGTTTTGATTATCTATTATTGATTTAGGTCAGGTAGTTTTAGTTAAGTAAGTTCAATTTGGGGATATATTTATGTTAAGGTAATTTAAGGTGACTGTTAACAGATTATGAATTTTGTATAATTTAATTGATTTAGGTCAGGTAGTTTTAGTAAAGTAAGTTCAATTTGGGGATATATTTATGTTAAGGTCATTTAACGTGACTGTTAACAGATTATCAAGTTTGTATAATTTAATTGATTTAGATCAGGTAGTTTTAGTAAAGTAAGTTCAATTTGGGGATATATTTATGTTAATGTCTGTTAACAGATTATGAAGTTTGTATAATTTAATTGATTTAGGTCAGGTAGTTTTAGTAAAGTAAGTTCAATTTGGGGATATATTTATGTTAAGGTCATTTAAGGTGACTGTTCGATCTACTGAAGGTTATTTGAGGTTAGTGTTAACAGATGATTAGTTTTGATTATCTATTGAACTACATTTCATTTAAGGTTACTGTTAACAGATTACCAGGTTTGTTTAGAATTAAGTCGAAATTGTAATATAAATATTCTGATATTTTGGTCTGTAATATAGTTACATATATCCTATGATCTGTCAGTGAGATTTAGATTAGATTATGTAATTTAAGTGAGTTATGTTGATATTATAATTGAGTTAAGTTCAAGTTGTAATGTTGGTCTGTAATATAGTTGATTTCAAATAGTGACCAAGAGAATTATGAGGTAGGCCAGGAATTTAAGGCCATAGAATAACTTAAAGAAGTTGATATCCATGGAGAAAGAGGAGGTACAGCGGCGGGTGGAATAAGGTGGCCGACGGTGTGTGGTGGGAAGGAAGTGGCGTAGATTTAAGTGTGATATGTTTAAGTAGATTTGTGTTAACTTTAGGGCATATATTTAATGAAGGTTATTTGAGGTGAGTGTTAATAGATTTAGGTATGATTAATCTAAGTTAGATTTAGGTTATGTATGATTACTTTGTTTAACTTTTTATAGATTTGGTGAAGCTAAGTTGTTTCGTTCAATTTATTTAAAATTTTTGTGCAGTATTCGCTATAAAATGAAGGGTTTTAGCTGCATAAATATTTTGTGCAGTTTTCGCTATATTCGGCTGCTTAAAATGTGCCATGCAACTTTTTTATAAAATGAAGGGTTTTAGCTGCATTTGACGTTTATTTCTAAATGGCATATCTATATATATATATAAAAGAAAAGACTTTTGCTGACGTGGCGTGCAATGGAGGCCTCAATCTTGTGTCACGTGGCATCATAATGGAGAGTTTTTGGTGTTTTTAAATTGTTTCCTTTTTAATTAAATTGAGTTATTTTAGGAAAAAAAAATTTAAAAATAAATTTAAAATTTTCTCTCTCATATTTCCTCCCATAACTTTTAAACGTTTATATCTTTTATATACGGGATTTTTTAAAGAAAAAAATTACACCAAATTAACGAGCGTTTTATTATCTTTCCAACGAGTACCATAGTGCTATATAAAAACGGAGAAAAAATCGACTATTTTTTGTGGGGTTTCGTTCATACAGGAAAAAAACACACAAAGTGTTCATGTTATCACGTAAAATTAGATTTTGTGGGGAATATGAGTTATTACTGATTAGAATACTATGAACATGCAATGATTGGAAGATTTTGTGGTTAGTTAACTTGAGCAATTTGTAATAGGTTATCACGTAAAATTAGATTTATCAACCCCGGGACCCTCCCGGGGTAATCAGCTAGTATATATATAAAAGAAAGCATATATGCCCATTGAGAGTGCCACGTGGCTTAATAATTGAGTGTTTTTGGTGTTTTTGAGTATTTTTCTAAATTTATCTCTCTATCTCTTAATTCTCAATTACTAAAATTAAATTGAGTTATTTTAGGAAAAAAGAATTTAAAAACAAATTTAAATTTTTCTCTATTATCTTCCTCCCATAATTTTTAAACATAAATATCTTTTATATTCGAGATTTTTTAAATAAAAAAATTACACCAAATTAACGAGCGTTTTATTATCTTTCCAACGAGTACCATAGTGCTATATAAAAACGAAAAAAAAAACGACTATTTTTTGTGGGGTTATATTCATACAGAAAAAAACACAAAGTGTTCAGGTTATTCATTAATCAAAGTGTAACATATTTTAATTTACGTGAAGATGATTATATGTTGAAGGTTATCCTTTTAATACTTTATTATGTTTAATATGGTTTATGCTTTTTATTTTTTTAACTTTTTAAATAAATGTTTTTTAACTAAGATTGATTATGTTTAAGTTATTTACTCTTTTCGTGATTTGAGTTTTCTTTTTTTTATCATTTTTTATTAAATCATATTAAATTTTTCAACCCCGGGACCTTCCCGGGGTAATCGGCTAGTTATGTATATAATCTTTACATAATACAAGAATTTTGGAAATAAAGAAAGATGTAAAAAAGACAAAAAAATATTGTGGGAGAAGTTTAAAATTTATATCGTTTGACGTTGACCAAGATAAAACACCATATATCATGGTCCAGGCTATATATGTGTAGAACCAGATGATGGTCAAAAGGATCTGCTGGCCCTGATCATAATATCAGAATTTTCTAATCCAAAGACATGATTCGGAACCCGATGATAAAGGTATTTAGGAAGGTATTTATGAACTATACACCCCTTAATTAGGAATCATATATCCTGGCCCACATCATACACCATTAGAAGGCTGTCACATATCCAGAATGTGATGTCATGTATCCCAGAATGTGATGTCACGAGGTGTATGAAACCCAGAACTCTTTAGGAATCACACAAAACCCCTAATTAAGAAGTATACACCCTGACCCACATCACATACACATAGAAGGTTGTCACATACCATAAAATGTGATGTCACAGAGCAGTGGCGAAGCTTGGTTCTCCAAACGGTGGGGGTCGGACTCAATTTTTTTTCAATCGGTAGTGGCAAATCGGTGGGATTTGAACTCAACCCGAACTCAAATTACCTACGAAAATCGCAAAATTCTACTACTGCGCCAAAAATCGGTGGGGGGCAGGGCACCCCCTGGCCCTCACTATGCTTCGCCTCTATCACAGAGTGTATGAAACCAAGAACCTGATGATAAAACATCTGGTTCATTATTAGTTTAGCCTTTTTGCAAGTTCCGTACGTACAATCATGATTTTATTTGGCATGTGCTATTTGACTTAACATACATTCTTTATTAATAATAGAAGAAACACCTAATTACAAAACCATCATTGATTAGGCTCCAACATCATACACACATACAATTTTTATTGTCATTAGATTCGATACATCATTTATGGAGTGACTACTCCCCCGACACAAATCCATTCGCCCACAAATAACTTGTTGCAATTCAAATTCGGATTGATTAGTTTGAAGAGTTTAGAGCTTATCTTGAACTTGTTAGCAATATCGAAACATGTATCTCCACTTTTCACACCGATCACAGAAGTACAATAAGGGATTTTTGTTGTTGGAGTATCTGATCAAATATTATTTGAGACATAGTTTAGATGCACATTTTTATATTATATATACGTTAAATGATATGAAATGAAATATTAGGAACTTTGAGATCAAGTATGCATGCTTCTTAAGTGGAAACCTTTACCGATAGACATAGTGTCGCCTTGGGTTTTTGTCATGACACCAACAAAAACGAACACGATAAGCACGCTGATGGTTGTTTTGTTGTTGATCTTAGACATGATTCCAATGATCTTGTTACCTATAGATGTTGAAGACTGGTGTTGTGACGACTGCTAAACGTTACCCTATTTATACAACTTGTACACTACAAGGAGACATACACATAAACCAAAACAACAATCTTAAATATTGGTTTTGATCTCACCAATGATATGCTTGATAAAACTACAAACACATACATCAAGCATTCTAGCATAAATATTATCGAATTATCATGCAAAAAAAACAAGTTCGGTATATGACTTTGCTCAAACAAATTTCGATATCAATTCTTAATATATAAAACAAACTTTTACCATAGAAATTTGCCAAGAAAAATCACCAAAAGTAATTATTTGTTTAAACACTACAAGAAAATCAGGTATTTAGTACTCATTTTTCTATAAAAAGTTATATATGATTAACAAACCAAATACTATAAATCGATAGTCGCACGTTGACCTTTTTGCTTTTCATTGACGTATGAGAAATTTGCGAGACTCTTAAAATATAACGATGTAGCAATCTAATAAATCAAAATAGAAGGCAAATAGGTAACAAGCTGCACCGCTAGCCCTTTTTAAATAACACAACTAAGTCTTTTAAAAACAACATTTATAGTATCTTAGGGTCAAAATACACTCGGTATAAACACATGTTGGTTGTCAAAATACACCTTCTCATGTTTGATCACCTTGAATTGCAAATTTGAGCTAAATTTGTTGGCTTTAAAACATCCTTTTGTCCAAATCGTATTTTAAAAAGGAAAATAAACGTGTGTGTTTTTATTTCCATATCTCTTAGATAATCGTTTATTTGCATAAAGAACTAAATTCAAATGCGATGGTTCAAAAACCCAACCAAATCACGAAGAATATATACTTAAAATCTAGGAGTTATACTATATATAAGAGAAGATAATATTTCTGAATGACTTTCTCATTATCAATCGGATGAATATATAATTACAAATATTATCACTATCTAAGGAAATACAACAAAGTTTCCTAGAATTATGCAATTTACTAAATATACAAAATATCGCTATTACACACCCGCAGTCGAATCGGGAGGTTGGCGAACGTTGAGACTGGAGCGAAAATCATCAAACAGTAGTCGAGGCAAGCCTTTGGTGAAGACATCCGCTACCTGGTAGTGAGACGGGACATGTAAGACACGAACACACCCCCGTTGTACCTGCTCTCTAACGAAGTGAATGTCCAGTTCTATGTGTTTGGTCCGCTGGTGCTGAACAGGGTTACCCGATAAATAAATGGCGCTGACATTGTCACAGTAAACGAGGGTAGCCTTGAGAAGCTGCTGGTTCAACTCTAGCATCAGGTTACGAATCCAACAGATTTCGGAGACAACATTAGCAACGCCTCTGTATTCAGCTTCTGCACTGGACCGGGAAACTGTGGGTTGTCTCTTTGACGACCAGGAGATTAAGTTGTCGCCCAGATATACACGGTATCCAGAAGTCGATCTGCGAGTGTCGGGGCAGCCTGCCCAGTCAGCATCAGTGTATGCACGAAGAGAAATATTCAGGGCAGGATTAAGATAGAGACCGTAGTCTGAAGTGCCCTGTATATATCGGATGATACGGTTAAGAGCGTTCCAATGATCATTAGATGGAGAGTGCATGTGCATGCATATCTGCTGAACTGCATAGGAGATATCTGGCCGTGTAAAGGTGAGGTACTGAAGAGCACCTGCCAAACTGCGATATGTGGTAGGATCATTAAACGGGGCGGAGGAATGGGCACTGAGCTTCGAGCCAGTGTCCACAGGAGTAGCAACCGGATTGCAGGAGTCCATGGCGGCCCGATGTATAATGTCTCTGGCATAAGAATGCTGGGATAAGAACATGCTGTCACCGGTCCTGACAACCGAGATGCCTAGAAAGTGAGACAAGGGACCCAAGTCTTTCATGGCAAATTCTCCAGATAATGATCGCATAATACGGCCGTGAAGTGCATCAGACGAGGTGGTGAGAATGATATCATCCACATAGAGAAGGAGGTAGGCAGTGTCCGGACCATGATGATATATGAACAAAGAGTTGTCAGATTTGCTTTGTGTGAAACCCTGCAATAAGACAAAGTCAGTAAACCGCTGGTACCAGGCTCGTGGAGCCTGCTTTAATCCATATAGGGATTTCTTTAGTCTGCAAACATGACCCTGAAATCGTGAGTCCCGGAACCCCATGGGCTGATGCATATAAACGGTTTCCTCCAAATGACCATGCAGGAAGGCATTAGTAACGTCTAATTGGTTGATGGCCCATGATCGTGAAAGAGCCAAGGTGAGAATGAGACGAATCGTTGCCGGTTTAACAACCGGACTAAAAGTGTCGCCACAATCTATGCCTACCTGTTGACTGCGACCATCACAAACCAGACGAGCCTTATATCTTTCCAAACTACCATCTGAACGAAACTTATGTTTGAAAAGCCACATACACCGTATAATATTCATATCTGGTTGACGAGGAACTAACTCCCAAGTCTTATTTTTAATAAGTGCACTAAACTCATTGGTCATGGCGGTGAGCCATTCGGGAGAGGCCAGGGCAACCTGTGGGGACTTGGGAATAGGGACGATTGTGGTGGTGTGGAGGTTGAAGAGTTGTTTGGGTTTAGTAATCCCGTCCATGGCGCGAGTGCGCATGGTACGAGGTGGTGGTTGTGAGTGGGGAGGAGCAGGGCTCGTGGTGGGCTGATGTGTGGGAGGCGGTGTGTGAGGGAAGTGGGCCGTAGAGGTGGGCTGAGGTGTAGGAGGAGGGGGCTGGTTGTTATGGGCCGGACTGGAGGGGGCAGTGGGCTGGAGGGGGGAGGCTGCTAGAGCCGAAGTGGTGGGGTGAGAAGATGGGCCAGATGTTGGGCCGGTGGGTGGACGTGGGCGTCTAGAGTAGGTTAGAGTTTGGGCTGGGTTAGGCTGTGAAGGTGCCGAGGGAGTGGGCTGGGTTGTGGAGGGAGTGGAGTGGGTATGTGGGCTTGAGGTAGTGGGCCGTGTGGGTGGACTGGGGTGGAGGTGATCCCATAAAAGCGGATTTAGTCCACTATCTAGGAAATCATATGAGTCGGAAGATGCGATCGGAGGGGGAAGGGAAGCAGCAGGAGAAGAGGGGCAGAGGGGGCGGAAGGGTGGCGGTAGGTTAGGGCCGGCGGTCAGGGATCGAAGGAGACCAAGAGTCTCTTGATACCATATAGGAGAAGATAATATTTCTGAATGACTTTCTCATTATCAATCGGATGAATATATAATTACAAATATTATCACTATCTAAAAAAATACAACAAAGTTTCCTAGAATTATGAAATATACAAAATATACAAAATATCGCTATTACTATATTTCAAGAATTGATAAAAACACATGTATATATTATGGATTTAATACTTAAATCAAAAAGCCCAATAATTAAGGCCCATAAACCAGACAAAATAAGTGGAGGTCCAGTCCAGACAGTTTTATGCAAAATCATACTTGAGTGTTAATACAAAACCAAAAATCGCACCGAACTTGACCAACTCAACAAGTGGAGGAGGGGAATTATTGTTCTGGAGTCGTCTAGGTGGAGATGTTGCATCATGTAAATCTTCGCAAGCCAAGAGTAACTTGTGAGCACGAGAGGTCCGTTAGAAAGTCCATGGCTATGACCTGCTTAACACCACGTATCTCATATCACAATCCATTTGTGTGTAATTGTGTATATACCAAAGTGTCTTTGGTCTAGTGGTATCAAGGTGTTGATAACAATTTGTCTTTCTAAGGTGAGTAGTGAAAGTTCAATCCCAAAAGGTGGGAAAAACATGTAGTAGAATTTGAGTGCTTGAGTTGTTTTGTAAAGAAAGAAAACTATATATATGACTGTATATATGACTGTAACATGGTAGGATAAATAGATATATGAGAAGTCTCTTTCAAATAAAGGTTATTAGGTTAACCCCATTTTTCTAAGGAAGTGTGACCCAAACTCCAATTGATTTGATAGTGTGGATCGGAATCCACTACAGTAGGCCCAGCCCAATACAAGTTGCCGTCTACATTGTGGTTTTGCACTTTTGTTTGGTTAAATACAAATGTAGCGATTAAAAAGAGCTACATCGTTACATTACAAACTTTTTGGCTCTCACTTGGCATTAACTAAAATCAAACAAAGAAACAAAAAGCCTACCAGGTGGCAGGATTTCTTAAGAAATCACAACTTAATATTTACACACACACATTAGTTTTCAACATCTTTATCTATATTACTTTATTAAAAAACTCGATAGATAGATATGTAATTTTACATCAACTTTAAGATGACATACCAAAAGCCATAATGCAATTTCCCATTTTTTTTACCAAATTCTTTCCTTTATACCCTTGTTGTACAACTTTTGAGGTCAATAGTATAAACCACTAATGCAATAGAAAACTTAACCCAACCCCTTTTTCTCAAGATATAACCCACCTCCATAAAACCCAATTTAATTTCAATATTCTGTTATATGGGACTGACTGTTGGCCATCAAAAAGACGCAGTCACGAAAGATGGAGGTAGCAGAGATGAGGATGTTGAGGTGGATGTGTGGGCACACACGGTTAGACCGGATAGGAAATGAGGTTTTTAGAAAAAGGTTAGAAGTGGCTAATTTACCAGATAAGATTAAGGAGGGGAGATTCAGATGGTTTGGACATGTGAAGCGGAGACAAATGACAGCTCCTGTTAGAACAGTGGAACACCTCACTGTGGAGGGGAGGAGGGGTAGAGGCAAACCCAAAGTGACTTGGGTGGAACGGATTAGGAAAGATTTGTTAGAATTGCACCTCTCTGAGGATATGGTCCAAGATAGGAATTCGTGGAGGCGTAGGATCAAAGTTAAGGATATTTAGGAGAAGAGTACCGCCTTTTTAGGGATGGTCTTTGTGCGTTTATGTATAATTTCTATTTCATGAGATTATTTATGTACTTGGTCTTCTACGTTATTCATTCACTACTTTTTATTGCTTGGTGTTTGTCTACTTAATTATCTATGGTGTGTGTTTGACATTGAGCTGGGGGTCTCTCTGAAAGCAGTCTCTCCATCTTTAACGATGGGGGTAAGGTTTGCCTACATCCCACCCTCCCCAGACCCTACTAATAGCGTCGCTATTCGTGGGATTTCCGGGGTTCGGTTGTTGTTGATCTTAATGAGTCTTTTATTGACTCATTAAATAATCATTTACACTCACGTCTTATTGTCTTCTAAACACCCAAAGATCAAACGGTAAGAATAAAGCATCCACATCAAATACCCTTCCCATCCATACACATGTTTTTAGATCTTAATGAGTCTTTTATTGACTCATTAAATAATCATTGTTATACTTATAACAACACATGTAACTTAGTTTTAGCCACACATGTATGTGTAGACATAGCTTGCTATATACCTACACATAACTTATGTGTGTGTAATGATCTATATCCACAGTCCTGAGTCTACACATCATGACACTTAATTTATGTGTAGGTAAACGCAAGTATTAACACATTAGAGGCTTTTTCCCACACATACCATGTGTGGGTAAATACCTAAATTTCTTATAGTGTTAATTAAAACTGGATATTATTGTGTTAGGTTTGTGAGGTGTCTGAACAACAACATGTTTTTTGTTGTCATATCTAACCTTCAAAATTCTAATAAGTAGATCGTGTTGTTTAACTCATTTAATTTGATGGGTTATGTTTGGGTTGACTTGTTTGAACCCATTTACTACAACCTAATCATGTCTTTCTAACTCGTTTAACACGTTGACAACTTGTTTACAACTCATTTATAATGTGTCACTTATTTGACTCGTTAAATAAAAACGCTAAATGAGTGTCCGGGTTATAGGATTTAAATTTATCTAACTTAGATTTTTTTTTAAAGTTAAACTTCATTCAAAAAAGCACATCGGCCGAGTAGTCAAAATGAGGACCGCCGAAAATAGTTACACCAATCTAACTTAGATAACATGAATATATATGTAGGTCATGTTAAGGTTCAAAGAATCAACCTCTCAACTCGAAACCCGTCAATCTAAAATGATTGTTGTTAGTTTTAATCACTTCCTTCATGTCGATTTTAAGATTAAGCTATAATCCTTTATATTTAAAAACGTTTATAAAAATAGTTAATGACATAGATGCTCCCCGTGGTTTGCACTTATTTCAAGGTGGTGTTCAAGCTTTGGAACAACATGAACGTGGATTTGAAGTATGGACGGGGCAGGGAGTAGGTGATGATACCAGTATTGTACAATATAAACACATAATTATATGTTGATACTTCCTAATTGGGGGGGGGGGGGGGGGTTAGGTTTTTGATGATCAGGATTTTTCATTGACTTTGTTGGTCGGTTTTTTGATGATCAAGCTTCTTCATTGATCATGTAATATTTATTGATCAAGTTACCAACTTAATGACCAATGTTACAACATTTGGCTAATTTCACAGTTTGGTTTTTTCCTGGTTTGTGGCTTCAATATTCACATTTTTAATGTTATGCAAAATTTGTTATCCCCCTTACTCGGTTGCTTGGCACAATCTGTTACGCCTCCGACAGTTGCAAATTATGTTCGATTGATTATGGTTCTTTCATGGCAGCTACAGTTGCTGTTGCACATAGGTTGTTCATGTTGTTCATTGCGTGTTTCATGGTTTTTGTTTGATGATTTCATACATAGTTAGTAACATGCACATTTAGTTTGTAATGTGGAGGGAAATAAAGAAACTGCAAAATCACATGGACTTACAATGCAATTTTAAGAGGGATCAGATTGTCTTTTCACTTTCAAACTAACAGAATTGGGACGAGCGTTAGAGTCAGTGACTTGATTGACCAATTTCTAAAACGACGGGGATTCAGGGGACTTTAATTGTAATTTATACACTTGTACCCATTCACTTCATGATTGACACTTGCAACTCCTACACTTTAATCAAGTTTTTTTCTTTAATAAATTTACGTTTTTAACCTTAAACTTGAGTAAACTTACTATAAGGTTCCTGAACTGTAATATTTCTTTCTCTTTTACAAATTTATGTTTTAATCCCTAAGCTTTGATAGAGTTATCATACAATACTTGAAGTTTAATAGAGTTATTTTCTTTCTTTTATAACCAACCAATATTTTCTCTTTGGTCTCTTTTTTTATATATATTTAACTCTTTTTCTATTTACTTATTATAATTGAAGCTAACTTTTGACTTTACACATTTACATAATCGTGTGGTTTGCATATTTTTACCGATATTCCAACATTAATTTTTTTTGTTAATATTAATGTACAAGTTATCAAAACTGATCCTTAAGTGCTTTCCACCGAATCTACACCCCCGACACAATGGTTACTGAATTTGGTTTTATGGTTTTTGATAGACCTAAACACACGTGTCCAAATTAATCATTTTGGGGTTTCTTTTTTGTTTGCTATATCAAGTGTTCTTACCGTATAGATACTATAATAAACCAAACCAATATCAATCAAATTCTTTTCATTAAAGTTATTTTTACCATTGTGTTTAGGTTATCATATTTTTTTTTTACATCAACTCGCCCTAGCCGTTAAACATGAGTGTAACCCACTAGTTAAAATAATATTTATATAATAAAATTCGCAAAAACCCCTTGAGCACTTTCAATAACCCTAATTACTTAATTTGTTCGGACAACATAGTTGGTTATGAAACCATTACTACATTATTGATGCTATCACACATTTATTGGAAAAAAAAATCACATGCTTTCTTAGTTGCATACAAAAAACGATAAGTTTATTACACAGTTCTTGTTCAATATTTATAAACTAGTAAAAAACCCACGCTTCGCCGCGGGATTTCAAACGGTATCAGTTTAGTTTGGTATGACATCGAAACTCGGTACAATAATCGATAGAAATAATGCCAAGAAGACATCGATACGTCTTTTGTATTGTTCAAAAATCATAAAAAGAAATTTACATGGACACTATCGTTGTGGTGTTGGACCTCGGAAAACTTAAGTTTTTTGAAAGCTAGAAAAAGTCTAGAAAGTTTTAAGCAACGATGGAAACAGAAGTAATTAGTGACATTACACAACTAACATATTCAAACAAACTGTACAGTAAAGCATACCGTTCATTCGAACAGAACAACTTAAAGATGCATAGCATGATCTGGTCAAATTAAATGTAACAAAAACTTACATGTTGAAGCACGATTTCTACTAATAAGAGGCATAGCATGATATAGTCAAGTTGTTCCCTTTTCAGCCTGAAAAAGTGACTAATGGTATCGAACTTCTTAGCGCAGCCTCCATTTTCATTTACCTCTGCTACTTATATTGGATGCTGAAATAGATGTTGTACATGTAAACATCATTCAACCTTTCTGTGTCACTAAAAAAATGAAGGGTTAGCTGAAACACTCTAATCAAATAACAAACAATTAGTTTAAATATATGTATATAAAAAAATGGCAGTCTATATAAACCTGACTGACAACAAATTGTATGTTTTTAGTTTCTACCAAGCCATTTCCAACATAAGTTTTCATTCTTCTTTTTAACTCTTTCCAACAAAAAGATACCGGTTTACCTCCCGCGCTTCGCGGCGGGTTACGCTGCGGGGATGTTATATGTTTGTCAAGTTGTACAAAATGAGTGGCCAGTCGCCCCTATTAAAAAGGAATCCTCTGAACCGCTTTCTAAAGCTGCCCATTCGACCCATTTAATAAAACGTTAGAACAATGCCCCTGTTTGACCCGCCTCTTCAATAAAGATTAGAACAAAAGTATATGTATAGATGCTAGTTTTAGATAGAAAATAACTTATATTTGATGGTAAAATTAGACTAATAAATCTGCATAGTAATGAAGGTCAAAGTGCTAGTGGAGAAACAACACAAACAACAAAATTAGTTCAGCAAGCAAAGTAATTCATAAAGAAGCCTTTGATAACCACAAATTATTGTTGTGCTAGTTTTATTACCTCTTGTTGCTTATTGTACAACTTATGTGTTCCCAAAAGAGTGATAAAGATCATAGAAATTGGTTTGAAAGACAACTTGCATCGCTATCTATGTCAGCAATACCATGTCTCCAATATTTCAACATATGTAAATGAGGAGTATTAATTACCTGTAACGTGGCGCAGAACAACAGCAACGGGCCTTTACTCTTGTGTGATGTTTACTGCTGGCGAACAAAATAAGCATGTTTAGCATGTATAATAACACTTATAGGATCTTTGTCTCTTGAAAAAAAAAACTATATCGATGTGATTTAGCAGACTTATCCAACAAATTTACTAACTAAAGTAGTAAACCATTCTAGAAGTTAAAAAAACATGCAAATATTCCTTTGAATGTTTCAGCCAGCTTATAGTCAATGTCTATCAATCACAACCGACCACCAAGCACGCTATTAGCCCGTGGAAAATTAAGTAATTAACCAATACAATTGGAGACTTGGAATGGTTCTAAATAAATTGGAATACTATTAAAGATGGCCACCTACATGAGCATCATTAAGCCAATCTGATTCAATACAAATGCAAGCTTTAAACACACCTTGCAATATCATCCAAGAAAACAAAATTCATCTACAGGTTCATCATCACATCTTTTATCCGTCAATTAAACAAATCCATCAATAAATCCTAAACCCGTCGATCAGAGATCCAGAAAACGTAGTCTGAATAATATTTCCCCCAATACCGGCAAGTCAAAACCCTGATCCGAAAGTTAACAACTTACCACACTTGAACGATTATTTGCTTGATGAAACATAGTTTCATTTCGTCCCTATACAACTTAAATCAACTTTAAACCCTAACCCCAATACCAGAAAACTGAACCATGAAAATAAGCCCACAACATCGGCAAAGAAATCTGAAAGAAAGGTGAAAGGGCCGTACCTATTGATGAAGATGGTAATGGTTTCGAGACGTTGGTGTTCGTTGGCGGAGGTGGTGATGTTCGTGACGGTGGCCGAGGTGGTATGTTCGTGACGGCGGCAGAGGAGGTGGATGCCGATCTGTTGGTGACAAAGTCAACCCACAACAACGTTTTTAGCTCCGTTGTGTAACCCTCCTATTGCTCTCTTTCTCGTGGTCACAACAGTAGCCACCAACACCGCCATACGGAGGGAGACAGAGATGAGATAAATGGAGAGATCCACGGTTGTTTGTGAGAGAGAGAGGGGGTGGAGAGAGAGATGAGCAGGGGTGGAGACTGGAGATGGTGATGGTGATGAGAGGATTACATTTGAGAGAGAAAGAGAGGTTAGAGAGAGACTGGTGTTAAATCCCAGAAATCCAACCGATAAGATGAAGCTAGGAGAACACCAGAACCGTTAAGATGAAGCCACGTGGAATTTATATTGTTCATGTTTGATTTTGTTAGTATATAGAATAGTATTAAGCGCCCCGTGTTACGGCAAGGGGCATATAACTATGTCAAGTAACACCAATATCACACCACCTCCAACAATCACCAACACCGTAAAAGCTCATAAAACAAGGAAAGTATAGAAAGGAAAAATAATGCCGAACGAAAAGAAGACATAAAATTATTGAAACACACACGCTCGTTGTGGCGTGTTAATGCGAAGAAATTAGACCGAAACGCAAAATATAGAGAATAATAACTAAGTCGATCTAGGACCCGTGCATTGCGACAAACTAGTCAAACAGGGAAAATAGACGTGTTGTGACGGGCCTGTCAAACGGGAAAAAACAGATGAAAAAAGTTGAAGCACACACGCACGTTGTAACGTGTTTACTCGCAAAATTTAACACAAAACATAAAACGAAAAACTTGGGAAAGATGAAAGGCACAGGAGACCAAAGTTAGAAGTAAAAACGTGTTGGGGTTAAATTGCAAAAGGTGAAAAATCTTTAGGTTAAAAGTAATAGAAATTAAAAGTTTTAGATTCAAAGTGGAAAACCATTTTTTTCCTTAAAAAATCTCCCAAACATGGGGTATGATACCCTAAAGCATAAAAAAAGTTGCAAATTAGTAGCATGCAAATTCCAATATCTACAAATAAATAAATACATAAGTATCCGAATTCATGATTTTCAATTTAGGATGAATGAGTTTCCACTTTCCACCAGGTAAACCCACCCAAAAAAACATAAACTTTCTTGCTTTCATAAATGGATAATGAGAGAAGTTGTTAAGTATATGTGACTAGAAAAAAGAAAACTTTAGCATGGAGTGAAAGTGGACTACACAATGGAATTGCACCAACTGATATATTCAAGATCAATGAATAGTTTTGTCGGCCTTTTGAATTAAAATGTAGGGAAATTAGATTTTAACACCCTGAACTATTGACAATTGGCCGTTGACGCACTGAACTAAAAAATTGAACAACACTACACTGTACTTTCAATTTATTGGCTTGTATCACCCTCAAACTAATCATGGTTAATTTTTGCTGACGTGGCATGGTGACGTGTCCATTTTTGCTGACGTGGCATGGTGACGTGTCCATTTTGCTGACGTGGCTTGGGGAATTGGATTTTAACACCCTGAACTATTGATTATTGGCCGCTGACGCACTAAACTACAAAATTGATGGATTTGAGCTTGGTTCAAGAGTTTCAAGTCATCATCTGTGTCTTCTGTAGTTCGATTATTTGTATTGTTCGGTCATTATATAAGTTCTTTGTATCATTGGACCAAGATCCATCTTTGTGGTGAATCATTTTGGATAATAATCACACTTGAAGATATTTCGTTTGTGTTTGATTTGGTAACCATTTATAAGTGTACGTTAACAAAATGATTCACCACAAAGATATAAATGATTAACAAATCAAACTTGTTAACCATTTATATGTGTATGTTAACAAAATGATTCACTAAAAACCAAATCAAACACAATCAGACTTGATACTCTTGAACCAAGAACAAATCTATCAATTTTGTAGTTTAGTAGGTTAGCGGCCAATATTCAATAGTTCAGGGTGTTAAAATCCAATTCCCCATGCCACGTCAGCAAAAATGGACATGTCACCATGCCACGTTAGCAAAATGGACACGTCACCATGCCACGTCAGCAAAATGGACACGTCACCATGCCACGTCAGCAAAAAATTAACCATGGTTAGTTTGAGGGTGATATAGGCCAATAAGTTGAAAGTACAGTGCGGTGTTGTTCAATTTTGTAGTTCAGTGTGTCAGCAGCCAATTGTCAATAATTCAGGGTGTTAAAATCCAATTTCCCTAAAATGTATAAAATATCATGATAATCATTTTGTCATAAAAATATCATAACTTTTGGGGAGAACACTCACACCCACGTGGCCACATGATATCAAGGTTTTTTTTTGAACGACCAACAAATTGGAATTACTCACGAAACACTGGAGTATCATCGTGCCATCAATGTTGTCACGCGATCATATTCCACCACCAAGTCACCAATTCAGGAGGAAACTCATAATTATGAAAAAACCCCCTTTGTGAGATTCGAACCCAGGACCTTATGGTCCCTAAGTCTTATCTCACCACCAACATGATATCAAGGTTAATCGTGCTTGTATATGCATTTCTATATCTTTTTTTTTTTTGTATTTAACATAATTAATCCCCCAGAAAAAAAACCTTAATTACTATAACTTTTTTTAAACTGCAAGTCTGAATACTATTAATAAGAGTTACCAACACGGTATAAAGAAACCCACCAGTTACATAGGAAAAAAAAAATTGGAATATGGTTAATATAATTATTAATTAGGCCCTCACCCTTGAGGTGGAGTGACATCCACGTGTAGAGCGAATATGGGTGGCGCCGTTTCGACTCAGATGTGAAGCGAGGTCTTACCGATTATTACACTGCTGTGCCTTCGAGCGGGTAGAGGTCGGGTTTCCACGCATCTGAAAGAGCCAAGGGGCTGACGACGGTCAAGTAGTCGACCTAGGCCACAACACCCAACGTCACGATGGTCTGCACGTCATTCATTTCCGTTCAAAAAAAATTATTAATTATAATATGAAATAATAAAGTTTGTAATTAATAAGTTTGTAGGGGAAAGATCTGGTACAAATAGTTTTTTGGTAAGAACTGTGAGAATCAAAGGAGGGTATTTTTTTTTTATTTTTTTTTCAAATTTTTTTTTTCCCATATTGTTAAACATGTATTATAGTATTGAAAACTAAAAAAAAAAAAAATTGGTGTAGAGTAATTACGTGTAGAGTAATTACATAATTACTCTAGTGTAAACTAATGTATTTACCTTAATGACGTAATTACACTAAAAAATAAAAAAAAATTAATTTTTTTTTGTATTATTCATCTAGAAAGAATGTTTAAGCACATGGGAAAAAAATTCTAAAAAAAAAAAAAAAAATTTTACCCCTTTTAATTCTCACAATTTTTACCAAAAAACTATTTGTATTTGATCTTTACTCTAAGTTTGTAATTGATAAAGTTGTCAACGTTCTTGAACATAGATGTTAATTTTTTATTCCAAACAGGCAACTTTCATTATATAACAAGGCGCTAGAAATCATAATTACACTAATCTCTACTACATTATAAAGAGAGAGTAATGGACAAAGATGTCCAACTTGATAAAGTTAAGATGTGAGATCAAAAGTCTCAAGCTTAAATATCTAATTTTAACCTATTTCCCCCCTTTTTGCCCCTACTATACCTTCCTACCACATCAAGTTTCTTATATTTTTCTTTGGTTTGTTGGCACATTTTCAAAACCACTTAACCATTATTAATTGCTAAAATTGATTGCCATTCTCGTATTTCATTATTGTAAACAAAGAATTAAATGAAAGATTGTTATAGCTTTCCTTTTCTCCGTCCATGCGTTTCCATTTTCACGTAACCGAAAATTTAATAATGCCAGTTATTAGGTGATGGAAAATGAATTAAAGTTCCATTTATATATTCATCTCTTGTCATTCTACTGAACACACAGCCCCTGCATCCCATTTTGATCGTTTATAATCCACCGTTGCGAAACGCTGGTAGATTAACATATAGCCTCGCCCCTTTTATGTTTATTCGTCTCTTAAATGATATTAATTTGATGATTTACTTATTCTATTTTGTTGGTGATACTTACTATAGTTGCTAGATTGTTTGGATGTGATCACTTTTGTTGATGGAATGAAGCAGAAGAAATTCATAAGTGCTCGCAACTAATAATGTGGCAAGTTGTCCACCCTAAATTGGGTCTGTGTGTATGCATCTTTTTGTATGTTTGTTTATCCATTGCTTGTTCACTTTATCATGGCATTCTAAAGCAGATGTTTCAAGAACTCTTGAGTTGAGCAACAACTGGCATTAATTAGACTATTGTTTTTTTTCAGAGTTTTAATCACTAATTGCATTATCTAAGAAATTGGCGTATTTTACATTTAGTCATTTATGGTGTTTCGTAGCTTTGTGTTGTTGATGGGTAGTAATGAAATCAAAGCTAATGAAGCGGAGGTATCTAACATTCTGATTTGATTTCTTTGGCATGTTGCTCCCAAAATGGTAAAATCATTTTGTTCATTGTTTATGTTTTCTAATGGCATATTGGGGGTACTATTTGATAATTTGATGTCTTTTCTGCAGAAAGTGGTTCTACTTCACAAATGATAAACGGTTTAGATCTGGTTCACATATTGACTTGTAATCAAAATGAATGATATTGTTTTATTCTTATTCGATTGACAATTGATATTAGGTAGTGGTAAATAAATAGCTTTTCAAATAATTTGTGGGTGTGGTTTTCATCTGATCTACTAATTGTTTTAAACAGCAGATCGGCATCCTATCTTATGGCCTTTTGATTATTTTTATTTTATTTTTGTTTTCATGTAAGTACTTGAAAGTAATATGATGGTTAATTTAATATATCTTTCATTATGTTAATTATTTAATTAATTTCTATAAACAAAAATGTGTGTAAAATATTATTTTGACATTAAACTACTTGGCCAACGGACATGTATAAACATAATAATATTTTGTAAAATATTATACTAACTAGGTTGTTCACCCGTGTATTACATGGCTTGTATAAAGAAAAACAAAAAACGATTTAACTTATAGATCTCTAAATACGAATAAGAAAACTAACATAAGTACTATACAATATATCACGAGAGACTGAGAGGGAAAATCTAGACGCGATTTCAAAATTAGACTTTTTTTTTCAATTGTGAGGCCGCGTATATAGTATAATCCTCTCCAATATCTTATTTTTTAAAATTAAATATTATTAGCATAATGGGTGCTTAACTTGTTAACATGTCTTTAACCTGTTTACACGAAAATTAAGTGGTCTTATCGTGTCGACTTGTTTAAGACACAAAACTTGTTAAGGTCGTGTTATTGTGTCTGTGTTTCAAGTTGCCATCCCTAAGATATATCACTTGGGGAATCCTTATCAAATTGGGTTCTAAACATTTGTTGTACGTGAGATATGGGTTATGATAGAGGTCGCAACTTGCAACGCAGTTCTATATAATTATGTCGGGGTCGATTTGTCCATAATGTTGTCTATTATGTCTTATATTATTGTTTCTTGTGTCAATTCTTTGCTCACTTGCAATATGTAAATTGATACATCAGTTGTCTTAGCAAATTGATACTAAAAATAAATTATGTGAAACTCGTCACACAAAGTGCGCCAATAAAACATAAATACCCGCGACAATGTGCAGGCTTTTCCATTAGTCACTCCACAATATGCAAGACTTCTAAACCTATTCGTTTCCCTAAAGGTAAATTCAAAATTTTAACAGCTAATGTTAATCTTCAATATTATTCCAATATACTTGAATTCTTCTAAGTTCTAACCCACTTGGATTGGTTTGGTATTGCCCGTTTTCACAATAAATTTACACGACAATACAATAGTTATTACTACTGATCGAACAGCACGTTGTGGGTCAAAGACAACTTGAAAAGTCAAAATGTACGAAAGAAATCAAGTTGTGGCACCAATTGGAAAATGAAATTAATGTGCTTTCGTCCAGGACTACGTTCAATGGATGAACCCAACTAGTCAAGATGATTATCACAAACCCAACCCCACCGTAGCGCTGCCCCTGGTCCGGTCCCGTCGTGTACTTGAAGAAAATCAATGGGCATAAGTACATAAATTACTAGTCCAATTTAGAACTACTTATAATATTTCACTAAACTATAGTAGTTTCGACTTTCGTAGTTGCCTGAAGAAACGACTCAAAGCCTAAGTCAACATGTATAATAAAAATGGAAAAGACTCTTTTATGAATATGAGACCATCCACAATAGTGAACAATCAAGAGTAATAAAAAATAATTTCTCTCTCTTCAATCTACACAACCCAACTTACACACATTCACAACCCAACCCAACCCAACCCAACCCAACTCAACCTAAAAATAATTTTTTTAAAAGAATTCGGTTTTTAATAAAATTTATATCGGTATGTTCACAAAAAAAAGTTAAGAAATACAGTGTATTTAGTTTTTTTTTAAACTTAAATATTATAAGTTATTTAAGTAATTAAGTTAATGGGGGGTTTATTTGATTGCAAACATGGTTGCCACCACAAACTGATTGGGGGTTTGTTTGCAAACAAAGAATTTTTTTAATATTATTTCCACAAACAAACTTAAGTTTGTTCACCAATGTGGATGGTCTGACGTCTTCTTTTTATCGCTATTCTTAATCTTTTGTCTCATTAAAGAAACATATAGCTTAGCTTACACTTAAAAGTTTGGTAGTATAGATATTTATAATAGGTAATTAGGATTTATACACCCTGGTCCACATCACATACCAATAGGAGGCTGCCACATACCCCAAAATGTGATGTCACACCCCAAGAATGTGACGTCACACCCCAAGAATGTGACGTCACATGGTATATGAATCCCATAACCCTTATAATATCTGATTCAATAAAAACATTAAAAATATACTAAATAAGCTTTTGAGATATTTTCGGTGTCTAAGTGTTGGTCGCACTCGATTTTAGAGAACCTTATTCGATGAAAACATGAGAATCTACGCAATGTCTACACATAATTATAGTTTAGACATGACCGGTTCAATGGGAAGTGAAATAAAGCAAGGTCCCCCTCCAAACTTCATAAATTACAATAATCCAGTAAGGGAAAATCACGAAAATAGCCATTGACCAAATGGCTTTTACCAAAATAGCCACCTCCCATCTCTTGGGAGGTGGCTCAGAGGTTCCGAGACCTCTCCAAGAGGCTTCCCATAAGAAACCAATAAAGAAGTGACACATGTTTAAAATATAATAAAAAAATAATCACACTTCCACCTCCATTTTTAAAACGGCCATAACTTTTTTATACGTCATTATTTTTTAAAAACAATTACACCATAAAAACAAGCTTTTCATCCTCTTCCATTTCCATACCATATTGCTATACTTAAAAAAAAAATTTGCTGGGTTGATATTACTTGCGTCTAAATGTAAACACTTGATATTATTACTTGCGTTTTAAACATGTCTGAACCAAAACAAGTCTAGTATTAATATCTGTACTTTAAAAAAAAATTTGCTAGGTTGATAGTACTTGCGTCTAAATGTTTAAACACTTGCGTTTAAACATATCTGAACCAGAAACAAGCCTAATTGTTATTGTTGTGATAAATAGACTGGTTTATCAATCTGACATGGCTAATTTCTAGCATTTTGGAGGTTATAAATCATGCACATTGTATTATTTTCATTTTATCCAACGGTTTCAAGGGTAACACAAAAACACGCAACATGTAGTAATGACCGATCAAGATCATGAACCAAACCTACCACTGTAACTAAAATCAAAGCCACATGCAATAAATAGCTGGTTTGGGTGATAACATACTTGGAAATTTGGGCTATTAATGCAGCGTACAACCTGTAGAAAAAGAGGAACCATGCAAAGTTTGAACTCTGCAGGTTGTGTTGCGTCAAGAATTTCTTCCAGTTCTCCAAGAAAAAGAATCTCTTTTGTACAGTTAGTAACTGGCCAGTATTTCAATAACCCTCAGATCTGCACCCTTTTCGATAAACCAGTCTACTTATCACAACAATAACAATTAGGCTTTGTTCTGGTTCAGATATGTTTAAATGCAAATGTTTAAACATTTAGACGCAAGTACTATCAACCCAACAAATTTTTTTTTAAAGTACAGATATTAATACTAGACTTGTTCTGGTTCAGACATGTTTAAACGCAAGTAATAATATCAAGTGTTTACATTTAGATGCAAGTACTATCAACCCAGCAAATTTTTTTTTTTTTCTAAAAGTATAGCAATATGGTATGGAAATGAAAGAGGATGAAAAGCTTGTTTTTATGGTGTAATTTTTTTTTAAAAAATAATGTCGTATAAAAAAGTTATGGTCGTTTTAGAAATGGAGGTGGAAGTGTGATTATTTCTTATGGGAAGCCTCTTGGAGAGGTCTCGGAACCTCTGAGCCACCTCCCAAGAGATGGGAGGATTTTGGGACACGTGGCCACGTGTTAGTGGCACTTTTTCTCAAAGGTCATGGGAATCGGTTAAGGTGCCTCGGGAAAGGGAAACCGTCTCACAGAGACGGTTCCACTGGCTATTTTCGTAAAACAGGGGCAGTCAACGGCTATTTTCGTGATTTTCCCATCCAGTAATCCGTCAGTGATCCAATTTTGTTGTTAAAAGAAAAAGAAATCAAATTCGTAGATTGTAAGTGGTAGCTAGCACCTGCAATAATCAAGACTACCCAAATTTCATATAAGAAATGCACAAAAAAATAGTAATCAAAGAAAAATTAGTCTCCTTCTTGTGGTGTTATATAAAAATTAAATGTAGTAAGTAACCATACATGATTTTTTTTTTCTGAACGGCTAATTTCCTTTCCCTTTTTATTACATCATTTTTTGCCTCTTAAGAAGCTTGAACTCCCAACCTCCATTTTACAACCTCAACATCTTTACCACCACACCACAAGGGGTGGGGCAATAAATATCCATACATCTTAATAAATTGTAAAAATCAATAAAAGTTGAACTTAAAATAAACACTTTTGTTAATACTTTTTTTTAAAGTGCGCTTTTAAAAAAATGCGCATGAGAATTGGTTCATGAACCGAAACCAAACCGAACTAAAACCGTCATTTCAAATTGGTCTTTCAAACCGACCAAATCGGAACGGAACTGAAACGGTTCCAAACAGAAACCGGTTCAGGAAGAAACAGGCTCGGATTAAAAAAGAAGAAGTTAAAGTGACTCTTAACAATGTTGAATGCTGATGGTCTACCTATTTATATTTTATACAAGTTGCTTTAAATGAGAGTGACTTATTCAAACATAATTAAAAAAATAAAATAAAATAAAAGCAAAAGCATATAACCCATATAACCCGTACAAAGATATTTCAGGAATCAAGACTGTAAACATTGTATTATGTATATAGATGACCTATTTGTGTAAATGGGATAACCCACTTTTATAACGTGGATAACATTTTATGAGAACCCTTAATATTACTCAAACTTTAGAAGAATGGTTAGTTTTTTAGTTATTATTTTCGATTGGGTACCGGAACTGATACCGAAAATGCTCAGTACCAACGATACATATTTAAAGGTAAAAATTGGTAGCTTTGGTACCGATACCGAACTAAAAGTGCGATCCTGAAAACGTCAAAAAGTGAGTACCAAATTGGTACCGAAAATGATTCGGTACGGTAAATTTGGTTACCAATTCGGTTTTGTGATTTGATAACTGGTTTGACAATTTTAACTCTTTTGTTCCATTAATTTAAAATTGTCTATTTTCCTCCCAAAGGTTTAGAGTTTTCTCTAATCCGCTCGCCGGGTCTAACACCATCCAAAGTAAGAGTTTTTTGGTAATTTTACATGTAATTAGAACCCTATTTTTGATAATCTTACACACATACATATCCCCCTCTCTCACATCAACCACCACCCCACCCACTGCACGCCATTGACATATCTGTATAAATCGTTTTTTAACCGAACCGTTTTTTTTTTCAACTTTAAATTCCGTTTTTTACAAACACCCCAAACCGGTATAGCCGCTTGGGATCGGTTTTAAAACAGGTTTTTTTTCTTTAAAAACCCGTTTTTTCTCCAGAGGGTGGGAACCGAAAAAAACGGATAAAGAAATAAACCCTTTTTCTTCTAAAACCGGTAGTAAAAGAACCAATGTTTTAAAAACCGGTTTATACATGCCGGTTGAA
This sequence comes from Ambrosia artemisiifolia, assembly GCA_032199755.1. Taxonomy (NCBI): domain Eukaryota; kingdom Viridiplantae; phylum Streptophyta; class Magnoliopsida; order Asterales; family Asteraceae; genus Ambrosia; species Ambrosia artemisiifolia. Next base: position 42,462,329 of record CM063516.1, on the reverse strand, counting down.
CCGGTTATTGCGCCTACCGGTGTCTTGGTCGGCACGAATCAATCCGGTAATTTGGGAAAACGGTAAAGGATTTGAACCGCCGGTAAATTCCGGTATACCGGTTTGTATCGTTATACCGGTACCGACACAATGTTAAACTTTGGACTTAATCGGCTCATATTGATGATATAGATAACATGTTTGGTTTGAACGAACATGAACCGATTTCTTAAACACAAGGTTACTTGTTATATATGTTACTTATCTTATGTAATTGTAGTACATTTTGATTATTGGTAACTAAAACTTATTCAAAATTGTAGAAAAAGAAAATGGTTATACTTTTGTTGATGAGGATAACGATAATAATGAAATTTATCTTTTAAGCAATCATAAAAAACTGAGTAATTTGGATTATTTTTTTACTATGGCTACAATTTTGATGCATTTTTTAATTATGAAATCATATACTTTTGGATTACTTTTTGACTTGAAGTTGTATTTTATAGAATTATGTTGTTAGCTAGTTAATCTGGTTGAATTGCCTGATACAACCCGGTTCAATCGGTTTAACCATTTTTTAGTCCAATCCGGTATATGGTTTAAAAATTGGATTTTAAAACATTGTAAAAAAATTGGTTTTAAAAATCCAGTTCCGGTTCTTTTCCCGTATTTTTTTTTCAAAATCGCTTTTTTTTGTACACCACTAGGTGACATGTTTACCGGAAAGAACACTATGAGATTTTTCACTTTTTTTAATATAATTAAAAATAGGAGGCTATTATCCATCATTTATTTTAATTGGTGCACAAAACATACAACTCTGCTATGGATATGCCATATAAAGTAGCTAACCGAATCGTATTCATTTTTTTATATTTGTTTTATTCGCATCAACAGAGACATGGTAAACACAGTAGACAATTCTCTCTCTTCCTCTCTCAAACCGTCTCTTTTTTTTGCCACTTCTGTAACCCTAATCGTACTCCTAGTTGGTGGTGATGTTGACCGTGTTGTTATGGCGACGGGTTGGGTGTGATGATGGCGGTGACTAGTGGTTGGGTGTGTGTATGTTAAAACTTAAAAGTAGTGTGTAGGCAGATTGGATTTTGATCCATAAGCGACAAGAGGGGAGGGGTGAGATTATTATGTTTTTTAATTAAAAATTTTTGATAAATATGTAAAATTACTAAAATACTCTATGTATTACCAGAGAGAGATTTTGGATGGAGTTAAACCTATAAAACAGAGATTTTTTGGCCGACATGTGACGGGCTGAAAGTTCAAGAGGGGCTTTTCCCGAGAGGAATTGGCAGACCAGAGAAGGGGGTTAAGCTCCTTGGTGGGGCTGTTAGCCGAGACCCTAACTTTATTAGGGAGTTGGCAGGGCGGTGGGCCTCAAGTGCGGTTAACCTTATGAAACTCTTGCCTCGCCTTAGGGATCTCCAAAGTGAACTCCTCCTCCTCAGGTCATGCATGGGGTCGCTAAGCTACTTTTTGGGTTACGGACTTGTCAGCCCCATTTGATGGTAAATGCAGTATCTCGTTTCGATGATGGCCTCCGGGAGGCTATTGAAGACATAGTTGTGTGTGGCTGCCCCTTCTTCGGCTAGGTGGTCTGGGCCTCCTTTCAGCTCGAGATGTTGGGGGTTATGCCTTTGTGGCATCTAGAGCCCATTCCTGGAAACTACAGGATCATATCCTTCGAAACAGTGGGGTCGTCGGGCTTGACCCGGACTATCAGCAAGCACTTTAACGCTTAAAGGTCTCTCTCCCGGACTTTGATAGTGGTGGTTTTTCTAATAAGGACACCGCCCCCTTAAAGCCAAAAAAACTTTGGCGAATGCCCTGTTTAGGAAAATCGCTCAGAGCCTGGGAGAAGTGTTTGATTTTCCCCCCCGTCAGAAGCCGGTGATTGAATGCCTGAAGGTCCCCATGCTCAGGATTTTTGACCGTTATCCCAATCGAGGGTTTGGGCCAATGCATGTCTGCAGTAGAGTACATGACTATCCTCAAATACCGATTGATGATCCCTATGTATCCGAAAGATGAGACTTGCCCGATCTGTCGTAAAGCTTGTATGGATAAATATGGGGAGCACGCAGTTCATTGCAAAGAACTCCCTGGTTTCAAATACCGGCATAATTGGGTGAGAGACGTTTTGTGAGACATCTTAAGAAGAGCGGGGATTTCTGCCAAGAAGGAGGCCCTTGTAAATTTTCTCACAGACCCTATAGAAGGGAGATCTACTCTGCGACCAGCAGGTCTACTCGTCTTTGGTTGGGTCGGGGGAAACATGCTTGTGTGGACTTGACGGGGGTATCTCCTTTGGCTGGTTTAAGAGAAAACGGGTTTGTAGCTGGACAAGCATCAAGAAAGGCGGAATCAAAGAAAGTAGATAAACACGATAAAGCTTGTGCAGAGAACCAACATGTCGTTGTCCCATTGGCTTTTGATACATTCGGCTCCCTAGCACCAGAAGCTATTAGTTTCTTGACCAGGGTTCAACGGGTTATCCACAGCAATAGTTCATCTCCAGGGGAGCAGAGGTTTGTATTTAGTAGACAAGGGTTCGCGATTCAAAAAGGGGGTGGCGGCACAGCTTGATGTAACTTGACAAGTTTAAGAAATGAATTTCATTTAAAAAAAAAAAAAAAAAAAAACCCTAGAAAGTAGATAAGAGAAAAGGCAAAAAAAAACTTCAAGGAGTAAGCATTAAATCCCCTCTTGACACTACACACCACCCAATCATTATGGCACCCGCACACTATATATATGAAGCTGCTCCGTTAACTATTTCCACACAAAACCTTCATTCCACCCTTTCTCCATCACACATAGAAACATATTTAATTAGTGTGTGTTTTCATGTTCATGCGGATTGCAGAAAAGGGTAGAAATGGAATTAAAAATGATTTGTACTCTACTTGTTATAATAGTTCATGCTTTGGGTCTGTTTGCGGTTGTTTACTGTGATGATCAAGAGCTGATCGTAAGTCCATCTAAGTTGGATATGTTTGTGGATGAAATTCCAGATATACCCCGCATCAAAGGATATGATGTTGTCCATGGTGTTCCTGTTTCCAAGAAACTCAAAATTACCATGTTTCAGAAGTATTGGGTATGTTTTGCTATTGATATTATTATTATTTTTATTATGTACATGAAGCTTTCATTGTTTTTTTTTTATAACATGCCTCTCACATTAGATGTTTAATTTTTTTTTGAACGTTAACTTTCATAAAACACAAGGGAGCGGCCTCAAAGCGAGGACGACACCCACATTACATCAAATACAAAGGACTATTACACCAATCCTGCCAACTAAGATCAGTGAATTTAGTCCTATTTTTGAACCACAAATACGACATAGACTTCACACTACCAACAACAAACGAAACCTTTGGATCGATCCCTCTAAAAGTCTTCTCGTTCCTAGCCTTCCAAATGAGCCAAAACGTAACCAAAATAATCCCGTGAACAATCTTCTTGGCCCACTTGTCTCCTGGAGCTTGTTTGTAGAGAAGAAGGAGATCTTTAGTGTGAAACACAAACACGGTGTTCAAGCCACACCATTTCCAAATTTTAGTCCAAACCCCGTATGAGAAACCACAACCCGAAAAAATGTGCTCCGAAGACTCTAACGCGGCATCACACAGTTTACACCGATCGTTTGGAATGAAGACGTTCCTTTTACTAAGAGCTTCAATGGTGGGAATCCTGTCCATTTCCGCCTGCCACGCGAAGATCTGGCACTTTAACGGAACCCAACCAACCCATTTGAACTTGAAAAAATTACCGGGGTCCCTTTGCTTCTTCACATACGATTTAACCTCTGCGATAGAAAAGCTAGAAGAGCCGGCCCACTCCCAAGAATCCTTAGCTGCCGAGAGATGGGCCTGAGACAGTAAACTAGATAGAACGGCCCACTCCTGAACCTCATCCCAGCCCATGGGTCTGCCAAAGTCCACTGGACTCCACATACCGTTTGACCTGCATTCCATTACCAACTTTCTTTTGCTGGCCGACGCTCGGTACAATAAGGGGAAGCTAGACATCAAGGGGACATCTAAGAGCCAAGCATCCTCCCAAAAACGAATGTCGCTGCCGTCCCCAACTTTCCCTTTCATAAGCTCCAAAAAGAACTTATCCCCACATTTATATTTCTCACAATTTTTTACAATAGTCGACCAGACCCCCCCTTTACCTGAGATACGAGGAAGGCCGGACCACCTACTATTACCATTATGACACGCCATAATAATAAGCTTCCACAACGAACCATCTTCTACCCGAAAACGCCAAGCCCACTTTGAAAGTAACGCTTCGTTGACGTCTCTAAGGCGACTAATACCCAAACCCCCTTTGTTTTTATCTCGAGTCACCGTCTCCCAAGCAACCCAATGGAGCTTGTTTTTATCACTCGAAGCCGACCACAAGAATCTTTTCATAAGACTCTCTAGCTTTTCGATCACCCCAACCGGAGCCTTGTACAAAGAGAAAAAATAAATAGGCAAACTATGTAACACCGATTTGATCAAGGTTAGCCTCCCGCCAATGGAAAGAAGTTTCGCTTTCCAAGAGGAGAGCCTGGCCTCAAAAACATCAACAACTTTGCGCCATCGATTAATTCTATTCATATTCGCCCCTACCGATACACCTAAGTAATCAAAGGGAAACGATCCCAACCGGCAACCCACCACCGAAGCCATATTCCCAACATCTTCATTCGCAACGCCCGTTCCATAAAGAAACGACTTGTGAATATTAAATTTCAATCCCGAACAAAGGTAAAAAATCCGGAGAATCCTAGCCACCACCAAAATATTATTTTCGGACCACTTGCCCATTATAAGAGCATCGTCCGCGAAGAATAAATGGGAAATCAACGGGCCATTCTTGGCTAGGGACACTCCTTCAAAGACGCCTAACTTGCTAGCTTTATTGAACAAACAAGTTAAGGCCTCCATAACTATTAGAAACAAAAACGGCGAAATTGGGTCACCTTGACGTAAACCTTTGTAGCATTGAAACTCGAAGGTAGGCGACCCGTTCACAAGAACCGCCGAACGCGCCGAAACAAGAATGCCCTTAATCCACAAACGCCATTTCTCGGGAAAGCCCATCTGTTCAAGGATAGATAAGAGAAAAGCCCAGTTGACGTTGTCGTACGCTTTCTCAAAGTCTATTTTCATAAAGAACACGCTTTTAGCCCTTCTTTTACACCAAGATAGAACTTCATTAGCAACAAGGGGGCCATCAAGAATATTCCTATCACTGAGAAAACCCGTTTGGTTTTCAGAAATAATAAAACCAATGACCTTCTTAAGCCTCAAAGACAAGACTTTAGATATCACTTTGCTAATAATACCAACCAACGTAATAGGCCTAAAATCTTTTAGGCCAAGGGGATTCTTTGTCTTCGGAATAAGAGTGATAAAAGAAGAGGCGCAGCCGCGGCTAATAGAACCCGAGTCAAAAAATTCCAAAAAAATCTTCATAAAATCGTCTTCTAAAAGAGGCCAGAACCGACGAACAAAGCTAAAATTGTACCCATCCGGACCCGGAGCTTTATCCTTCCCGCATTCAAACACCGCCAATTTAATCTCTTCTTTGGTAAACGGCATAATGAGACCGTCTACCAAATTATCCGGGATCTTCTTCAAATCTTCGCACATAAGAAGGGGTCTTACCGGGATAGTTTCTTTAAAGTGGCTACTAAAAAATCTCAACACCTCTCTTTTGACAAGCTTCGGATTTGACACCCACACTCCATTAACCATAAGACCTTGAATCGAGTTAGACGCCTTTCGACCATTTATGATACCATGAAAAAAAGCCGTATTGTCATCCCCGAATTTAGCCCAACTCACCCGAGATTTTTGCAACAGATCCTTGGCATGAAAAGATTCATATTCCTCGATACCCTTCTTACACTCTTGCCAAACCCATTCTTCCTCCTCCAATAAGTCTCTAAACTCCATATCCGCCTCAATCCGCTCAAGGTCATTTTTCAACATTTTGAGCTCTTCACCTTCTTTAATCTCCACTTGTTTCTTCCACTCTATAATGATCGACTTCAAGTATCTCAGTTTGGCGGACAAAACCACATCCGCAGCACCAAGCATATTGAACTCCTTTAACGTCTTAGAGACGACCTCAACACAACTATCTCTATCCAGCCACGAATTAAACCATCTGAACGGACGTGCACCAAAATTCTCATTAACCACAGTCAGCAACAGTGGATTGTGGTCTGATAAGTATCTCGGTAACGCACGTAAACAAGCTTCAGGCCAACGATTAAAGAAATCCATATTGACCAAGACTCGATCAATTTTGCTAAACTTCTAAGACGAGCCTTTCTTTGACAAACAAGTAAACATACCACCTTTCATGCCATACTCCAGAAGACCTGCTGAATCAATAAAAAAGTTAAAAATATCCGCATCGGACTGATCAAAAAAACAACTTTTGCGCTCCTCGGTGTACCGAACCGAATTAAAATCCCCAAGTAAACACCAAAGGCCTGGGCTGGAGTTGACCAAGCTAGCAATATGATCCCATAACTGCCTTTTTTCCACCAGCTTTTGCGGAGCGTAAATGTTAAGAATATTCATCAAAGTGCCATCTTCTTTCAAAAAGCCTTTAATCAAAATAAAATTCTGATGCTTCAAAATAGAAACTTTAGTGAATTTACAGGGATCCCAAAGAGACACCAGACCCCCTGATCGGCCCCTAGCATCCACATATACTGCCTCCAGCGACGAATTACCCCAAAACCTAGCCCAATTCATACCCGACATATCCCTAAACTGCGTTTCTTGAAGCGCCACAAAAGACACCCCATTTTGTTGTTTAAGACGTTTAACCCAAGAATCTTTACCAGCCACACCCAATCCCCTAATATTCATAGACAAAAAATTCATACCGGAAACAATTGTAACCCTTCTTCAACAACAATACCACTAACCACATGAGCTTGATCTTGTAACTGGGCTCCCAAAGAGACCCCGAGTGTAATAGTTTCTTCCACTTCCTTTGCTAGAGCCAAGTTCATAGGAGCTGGAGCAGCCGCCTCAATTGGTGCAATGGGAGGCTCGTTCTGTACCTGCATCCCTGGAGAAGCGCCTTCTTCCACTCTCTCCCCGTTAACATCATCCATATTTTCAAGTAGTTGCTCAAAAGAGTGAGTAGGAGCTGAAACAAATCGATCCACATTGACTCCAGATGTATTAAACCCCTGTAAATTGGCCGCTGAGTTCTGTAGCAAAGAAGACGTTGACACACGATTTTGGGCTAAAACATCAACCGGGTCCATCGGGCCAATCAAAGGGTCCAAGTCGAACATATCCTCACATGTGGGCTTATTCCTATTCTTCTTTTTAAGTGGGCCAGAATGTTGAGAGGACCCACTTCCAGATCGTTTAAATCGCAACTTCTTTCTCTTTTTGGACAAAACACAAACAAACCCCTTCTTCTTTGACAACTTGGCACATGCAGTCCCTATGGAATCCCCATTATCAATAACGTTCTCCGAAAAATCCTCAGTGCAATTACTCCCATTCAAATTACAAGCGGAATTTATGGGGTTATGATTGTCAACATTCACATTATTCTTAGGAGTTTCCACAATTTCCTCTTCCACATTAAGACTTTCCATACTAACCTCTCCGACACGTTGACTGGCTTCCGGTGTGGAAACCGGTGAATCATCAACGTTGAACGGAGCAGTTTCAGAACCCGTAGCCGAATCCTCCTCATTGCACTTACCCAATGACGATTCCGATGAACTGGTAACATTCCCAATTTCGAGGAAGTCTGGAACCCAGGCACCTTGATCCTCACATACCCAGATCCTGTACTTTCGATTGTTCCAAATCAACGTTACCTCTTCAGCGACCCTCTTGCCCTCCCCAACAAGGACTGCAATGAATTCAACAGACAAGTCCCTATCTGAATCGGACAAATTAGCATTATGAACTAACTGCCCAAACAACTTCCCTATCGTATCAAAAACGTCATTAGTACGAAGGTGTAGAGGAACACCCTGTATCTTCAACCAAGCTATCCTTTCAAAACCGAACGATTGCCCTTCCCAAAAAGAGATAGAAGCGAATTGATCAGTCTTAAGAATAGCCGTTTCATACACCAACAGAGCCTGTTCTTTGTTCTCAAACGAAAGAAGCACTTCTAAACCTCCTAAGTATTGGACAATACCCATATTCGGACAAATGGAATTTAGAGTGATATACACTCTTTTCAAGGCATTAACATTCACCATTTTAGCGACTAGGGCTTTCCCATGCATGGCAGAAAAAGCGTTAACAGAATTATCGATAGTTACCTTCTTGCCCACTAGGAGATCTTTAAAAGTTTTCGAACCTGAAACAAACGATCCAGTATTATTCCAATGCTTCCCCTCAGTGTCACTATTGAAAGTTTGGCTATTATCATTATAAGTATTATTATGGACTCTCTCCGTATTTTTGTGTATATTATTATCATTATGTTGAAAAAATTTCTCTCTATGATCATCGATTTCTCCCTCTTCTAAAACGAAACGGGCAATGTTAAACCAAAGTTTATCATCACCCATACGAATCCCCCGGAGATTACGAAGCAATTCAGATCTATCTTTAACATCAAGCATTGAGATGAAACCAAACCGATTGCCTCTCTTATCCCTTTTTCTAGCAATGTACAGATCAAAGATCTGCCCAAACGGTCTCACATGTGTTGCTAGATCATTTCCGCTGCATCCCTCTGGTAGATTAGAAACAAAAAACTTAGTAATTCGTGCTTGAGAAATCTCCGGGGTCGGCACCTTCCGTCGCCGCTCCATACTATTGACAATATTGGACTTATTTTCCTGGAAAAAATAAAGACTTGTTTAGATTGATTTTCAAAAAATAGATGTTTAATTTCTCCAACAACGTTTAAAGCTAAACTTATACTTATACTTAAAATTTATAATATATGGTTTTTCTTCATATAATTGTTGTATTGTGGGCCATAAATATGACTTGGTATAATACAAAAGTCTTTTTGGGCTTTAATAAACACTATCGAGGATATTAACATAAGGCTCCTGTGGACATTAATCCACACTTGCTAAATTGTGGATAATTCACCACCTTAAATGATCACCTTTTTCTAGTCTCATTTTTGTCCTTTCATGCCCGTTTTCTAACTTAAGCCATTCGTGCCATTGAGGCTATGGCCCAATGGTGTGGGGGTTGTATGGTATATTTGTATAGAAAAGGGACAAGGTTCAATCCCCCCAAAAGGTGAAAAATAGGGAGATTAATATGGTGATAGGAGAGTAATTAGCCATTTAAAAAAAAACGTAACACATAGATTTATTATTTATAATTCTTTTGACTTGAAAAATACTAGTAAAATGAACAACTGAAACATATTTGCTTAGTGTAAATATTGATTAATATAGTTTCGTCCTAATATAATAGAAATTTTTATGAATATAGAAGTATAAAATATAACATGATTGTTTACTATTTTAGTAATATTTGCTCATTCCAAAAGAATATGTTTCATCAACATCATGATATAATGTTTGAATACAAAAACATGTACAAACTAGTTTTGATTGTTTGTTATTCTATATATTAACAAAACAAAACGTGAACAGTAATAGTACACGTCACGGGATCTCATTGGTTCTTTTTTTTAAACAAACGGATGAAGATCATCCAGTCTCTCTCTTTACCCTCTCCACCTCTTCATTCTCTCTCTATCTACACTCTCCACCGCCACCATCCATTTGCAACCACCAAGCCTCACCAAACACCATCCACTGTCTACCACCTTAACCACCACTATCCATCGCTCACCCATCTGCAACCAACGCAGATAACACCCCTCACCTGCAATCACCACTCTTGCCCCGAGGACCTGTTATGACATTGTCTGAGATATAGCTCCGTCAACTCTTCAATGCCGTTACTGCCGCTAGAACTACCAGATCCGGTTGCCACTGCCATCTCCGGAGGTGAAAAATGCCATCACTGTGATGTTCGATCGTAGGGGAAAGCACTGGTGAACACGAAAAATGATGATACCAAGTGGCAGATCATTTAAAAAGTTATGTTTGAGGTGATAGAAGGTGGAATTGCCACCACCGACAGTCTCCCTGTTTTGCTTCGTTGGATGGTAAAAGAGAGTAGGTTTTAATTTATAGAGAGATTGGGGAAGAAAGAAAAAAAAAATTGGTGGAAATAAGTTGAGGCCTTCTCAGTCTTTAATGAAAGGGATTTACTCTTCATTTAGTATTTATCATTTTAATTCACCAAATATTACAACACAATTTAGTTATTTATAAAAAAAAAAAAAAACTTTTATTAGGGGCAGTATATAATAATGTAACTTAGCACACTATACTTTTAGTTGTCCCTCAACTACAACAACTCGTGAAGATAAATTTGTTGATGATAATTGGCTATGAATATTTTTGTTTGGAAGGTAATAGGCATAAATAATATTTATCGGATATGCTAAGAATGTTTAATAAAGTTTACTATAACATACTATCATTTAAAGATTTTTTCCTATTTTATTCATCACAATGATACCGAAAAATATGAAACTATAACTCTACTTTCCCGCTGCGAAGCGCGGGGTCAAACCCTAGTATATATACAAAACCAATTGGCGTGAACAGTATTCCACTCTAATCATGCCACGCTTAAATTTACTATTGCTATTTGTTTATTTGTTTCCAATCTAATCATGCCACGCTTACACTTATATTATTATAAGACAAGTGTACAATCCAAAACCGTTCAACCAATACACATGTTCACTCTTTTATTTCAATCTTTTCATCTCTCTTCCGATCTCTTCTACAAAAGTCTACTCTCAAAACAATTCTCATGCTCCGTGTATCTCGCTCGGATTCCGATCGGTAGCTCAGCCACTAACCATGTCTCTCTCTCTGCCATCTGTACTCAGTTCAAGGTTCGTGTTCGTTTTTTCCATCATCTTCTCTCTGTGTAGCCGGGTATGTATTATTGCCTCTTCCTTCTATTCTATGGTTTTCTTGGTTTGGATCTGTTACATGGGCGTTTTTTTGGTTATCACAATTCTAATTTAGGCCTTTCATGAATACATACATGTACAGAGGCTTAGATGAATCATTGGCGATCGTTGGAGGTGATGGACCGTTGGATTGAAATAGAATCTGCAACGCTTTGGATAAATGCTTAGAGAAGACTCCATCGTCATCGACTTTTAGGTTTCTAAAAATGCAGAAATAACTATGGTGGTTTTGTTGTTGGGTTTGGCAAAATGATTTTGAGATGGTAATGGTTTTAACAAGTGGTTTTGGTACTAGAGTGTAGATATGAGAATATTTTTACTGCCACAAACATCAATCTTTTCTACCTAATTATGATCACTATCAAAAACTTTATTAACCCTTTCCTTAAGATTAATTTTCCTATTTACAACGTTGTTAGATATTATTATAAAATTATGATCCGTATCAAAAACTTCATTAATTGGCATCATATTATTTACTCAGTTTGTAGCTTAAAGTTGAAATTAGACAATTTCCGGTTTTCATTCCAGTTGGTTTTGGTGATAATTGAAAACTGTGACGAACCGAAACATTGCACGAGTTGTCGTCATGTTCCAGCCGCATCGCGCTAGCTTGCATAGCATGTCCTGATGTTGTACCCAACAAACTCGCTACTAGCCCAATTCCCATTACGTCCCCACCGTAACGTGCGGGCTTATACCCATCAGCGCGCCGCAACGCGCGCGGGGTTATATGCTAGTTATATATATCTTATAAAAAATATAATGAGGATTAGAAAACAAAAATTAAACATTTACTATTAAAATACAACGCCACATTTAACTTTAAAGTGCTAAACTAAGCAGTTATAACCATCTACACAACTCGTCGATCAGTTTATCGTTGATAGTGGCAGATCCAGCCCACTTTTGCGGGTTCTCAGGAACTAATTTGGTTTAGAAAAAACAGAAAAAATAGTGAGAACCTTGTATGATTTGAAAAAACTACCAGAAAGAACCCATTGAAATTGAAAAATCGTGTGTTTCTAAATCCACCGCTATTCATTCCACGAAACCACAATTAATGTTTTAGCTCACAGCTTTCGTTAGAATAAACTCATCAACTGAACTGGACCATAAAGAATCGCAAATATATTGTTACATCAATGTATTTGCATACCATAATAATTTTATCATGTATGTACTAATTAAAACTAAATATACTTTCATTACTACAGAAATTTCACAAGGATCTTCCACACACCAAGGTGTTCGCATACGGTAAAACGAGGCGTAGCGCAACTGTCCCTGGTCCTACAATCGAAGCCGTCCACGGTGTTAGCACTCGTGTGAGGTGGCAAAATCGCCTCCCTTCGAAACACATCCTTCCATTCGACACCACCATCCCAATGCCTCGTAACAAAAAGGGCGTCCCAACCGTAGTTCACCTACACGGCGGCATAGACGAACCCCAAAGCGATGGTAACTCACACTCATGGTTCACCGCCAAATTTCGCGAACGTGGGCCTCATTGGACCAAAAAAACATACCACTACCACAACCAACAACAACCTGGTAACTTATATTATCATGATCACGCCATGGGGTTGACTAGAGTCAACCTTTTGGCAGGATTATTTGGGGCCTACATTATACGTCATCATGACGTGGAGGCCCCACTTAGGCTTCCTAGTGGTGATGAGTTTGATCGACCATTGGTCGTGTTTGACAGGAGTTTCCGGACTAATGGGTCCATTTATATGAACCAAACTGGAAACAACCCAGATATCCATCCGCAGTGGCAACCGGAGTATTTCGGTGACGTTATTGTGGTTAATGGGAAAGCGTGGCCGTACATGAGAGTCCGTCGAAGAAAATACCGGTTTCGGATCATTAATGCAAGTAACGCCCGGTTTTTTAAATTCTTTTTTAGTAACGGTCTAAGATTTATCCACGTGGGATCTGACTCAGTTTATAGTGAGCACCCAGTATTGGTGAAGGATATACTTATGGGGCCATCTGAAATAGCTGACGTGGTCGTTGACTTTTCGAAGTCAAAGTCAAATTCAGTTATTTTACGCAATGATGCGAGGTACCCGTACCCTGGTGGAGATCCGGTCAATGAGAGTAACGGTAAAGTAATGAAGTTTATTATTAACCGTCACCGCGAGATTGACCCGTCGCGCGTCCCCAAAAAGTTGTTGAAGTATAGGACACCGAGTTTGTTAGAAGTGTCAAAAACTCGTCACATTGCTATGTACGAGTACACAAGTCCAATTGATGAACCGGTTCATTTGTATATTAACGCAAAATCGTATGAAGACCAGGTAACCGAGAAACCAAAGGTTGGGTCTACGGAGACATGGAATGTGATTAATTTGACAGAGGATAATCACCCGTTGCATATTCATCTTGGACTCTTTAAAGTGTTGGATCAAACAAATATAACAAATATAGATGAGTTTAGAGAATGTATGAATAAATTGAATAATGCGGAAAAATGTCACATTGAAAAATACGCAATTGGTGACAAGTTGAGTATTGAACCGTATGAGAAAGGATGGAAGAACGTGTATAAGATGCATCCCGGATTTGTGACGAAGATCATGGTGAAGTTCGGTTATATACATACAAACGCGTCGTATGCCTTCGATGCAACTGCAGAGCCGGGATATGTCTACCATTGCCATGTAAGTGCCCCGTTCATGAAATGGTAATGGTAGCTAGTCTTGTTTCATATTATTTGGTAATTTTATCAGTTTTTTTGTTTATGCAGATTTTGGATCACGAAGATAATGTGATGATGAGGCCTTTGAAATTTGTGAAATGAATGGAAATAAGTAGTATTGGAGCTTCAAAGAAGACTGCAAGTGATTTGAGATTTTAGATAAAATGTGGGTGATAATTATGTTTGGTAAAATTAGGTGAAAATGTAATTTCAGTAAATTTGGAATTAAATAATTAGTTGTATTTATATAATGTGTTATATTAATAACTATTTCAGGTTTATGTTATATCTTGTGAGAGCTTCATAAGTTAAGATAAATGAAATATCACTACTCAAAGTTGTTTGTTGACACAATCAAAACACTGAAAATTAAAAGAAAATGGATGATGTTTGGTCAACTTCTCGCATTCCTTGTATTTTTTTCTATAAGACAAAAACTAATGGAGATTCTAAAGGGTGCAAAGCACCCTAACTAGCACTCACACACGTACGTAGCGCTTTAATGACACACTTTGTATCTTTTACCTCGTTTGTGGAGTCTAAAACATGTGTGGCATACTACTGGCACATGAGTCGATTGACGCAAGCCATGAAGATCTGTGCATGACGTGGCGAGGAAGGCACACATGTGACACGGGTGGCCATCCCGTATGGCGAATCAAGTGATAAGGCGAGTCTGGTATAGTTGGTGTATGGCGTGGCAGCGACGCGATGTAATTGTGGGTCTAGACATAGGGGTGTTTGGTGTGGCTATAAAAGGAGAAACCTCTTCTTCTTTTATTGTTATCTTTTCTCCCACAATAACTCCTGTTGAAAAGCCTACGAACACATTGTACTTTTTCAACATTTGTTTTCATTTCCAACGTTTAGAGACTCGGCTCTTCTAACCGGTTGTCTCTTAACTTCCTTGGTCTTATTCATAGACCCACATTTTCACATGATAAACACTTTCTAAACCAAACCTACTTTTTATCCTGTGGAATCACTACTTGGATTAGCCCTGACCCGGTGATCAAAGATTCGTGTTTCTTCATTTATCTATTTGTATACTATAATTTAATTAATATTAATATTTATTTAACAACATTTGCAGAAGCTCCTCAACCACTTTCATTAACCCTAATAACCTAATAACCTAATTTAGTGATGGATATCCTACTCACGCATTTATAGAAAAAATAAACAATCACACTTTCTTGTTTGCATACTAAAAAGTATAAATTTAGTACATTAATTCTTGTTGAATATTGATGATTCGAATATCTACAAATAAATAAATAAATAAATAAATACTATCTGAATTCATGTTTTTTAACTTAAAATGAATGAGTTGCGTCACTTAAACCCACCTAAAACTTAAATTCTCATGTTATTATGATAAAGCCACTACAATACCCTTCAAAAGCTCATAAGAAAATACTCTTTCTCATAAATGGATAATGATAAAAATTATTAGGTATATACAAATTCTGATTAGAAAACATGAGCGTGCAATGAAAGTGGACTACACAATGGAAATGCACCAACCAATATATCCTAGATCAATGAATAGCTTTGTTGGCCTTTTGAATTAAAAAAAGTATAATATCAAGGCACAATCCAAACTCAAAACGTACCTTTCTAGAGTTGGTATGGTTTCATAACAATCATTTTGTCATAAAAATATCATAACTTTTGGGGACAATACCTACATATGCATATCCCTGTTAATCGTGCTTGTATGTATATGCATTTCTACATAACTTTTTATATCCAACATCACTAGTAGTACAAAACAAATGTTACTGTTAACATTACTAATTTTCTTTGTGAAAGGTAAAGTTTTATTGGAAACCAAATACTAGGTAAAATTTAAAAAACCGGTAAATACCGGCCGGTTATACCGGTATTACCGTTTTCGGATAGAAATCCGGTACGAAACACTCCGGTAAATATACGAAACGGTATCTATATTATACATTCGGTAAAATACGGTATACCGGTTTGAACCGCTATACCGATACCGGCATAGGTTAGTTTTTGGGTTATTTTTAGATATTTTTTATTTAGTAATAACTTTAAAAAAATTAAAAACTTTAGATTATCTTTTGGATTAGTTTTTAATTATTGATTAACTTTTTATAGTATTTTAGTATGTAATTATATGCTTTTAGATTATTTTTTGTGTTAATGTTGTAATTTATGAAATTATATAGCTAACTAATCAACTTGGTTGAACCGTCCGATACAACACGGTTCAACCGGTTGAACCATTTTTTAGCTAAATCCGGTATAATTAAAAAACCGGTTTTTAAAACATTCATACTAGCAAGGAGCTAGGTACAAAGAGACATCACAACATTAAAAGCCTACAACTCCTAAAAACTAAAGGGCTGTTTGGTTGATTAAGTGCTGAATCATTAAGAGGTCTGAATGGTTAAGATGTATGAATGGTTAGTTTTCTTGTCCAACGTTGGTAGGGGGCCTTATTAAGGTTCAGCCTAGTTCAGTGCTTAATGGTTCAGCAACATCCCAAATCTTAATGATTCAGACTTAACCATTTCATTCAGAAGCTGAAACAAACGCGCTGAATGCTAAATCATTTAGCGCTGAATGGTTAAGAAACAGCCCCTAAAACTACCCCAACTTAGACCACTCTAAAGTTTGCCCTTTAAATCGGTTTTTCGCCCACAAGAATCCAATAGCCTTAGGGTCTGTTTGGTATGGTGTAATGGAATGGATGAGGGAATGGAATGGATGGGGTAATGGAATGGATCATTACCATTCCATGTCTTGTTTGGTTGTCATGTGGGAATGAAACAAAACATTAGTTTGTGTTGTTTGATAGACAGTAAAAGACGAAGGAATAAAATCGGTGGTTTGTGACGGTGGTGGGTGGTGATCAGTGGCGGTGATGGTGGGTGGTGATATGTAGCCGTAGCGGGTGTGGTGGGTGGCGGTGGCGGCGACAGTGGTAGCGGTGGAGGCGACGGTGGAAGGTGTAGGTGGATGGGTGACGATGGTGAGTAGTGGCGGTGGTGGGTGGTGGTTGGTGGTGGTGATGGTGGTAGGTGGTGGTGTGTGGCGGTAGCGTGGTGGTGGATGGCGACGGCGGTGATGGGTGATGGCGACAACGGTGGCGATGGGTGGAGGTGGATGGCGGTTATGGTGGGTGGGTAACGATGGTGAGTAGTGGCATTGGTGGGTGGAGGAGGCAGCGGCGGTGATGGGTGGCGGCGGCGGTAGTGGTAGGTGGTGGAGGTGGCGGTGGGTGGTTGATGGGTGGGCGGCGGTGGGTGGTGCTGGATGGCGGCGGTGGTGGGTGGGTGACGGTGGTGGTGGGTGGCGGCGGTGGTGGGTGGGTGAAGGTAGTGGTTGGTGGCGACAATGGTGGTAGTGGTAGTGGGTGGTGACGGCAGTGGTGGGTGGTGGCGGTAGCGGTGGTGGACGACGGTGGTGGGGGACGGTAATGGGGGGTGGTGGCGATAGCGATGGTGTGTGGTGACGATGGTGGTGGGTGGTGGTGGTGGGTTATGGCTTTGTTATTAAAGGTGAATGAGGGATGGAATGAAAAAAAAAACATGGGGAGTGGATGAAATGGTTTTGAGGGAATGGAATGCCTTTTGGAATGGGTGATTCCATTCCTTTAACCAACCAAACACACTATTTTTCATTACCTTGTAATGGTCCATTCCATTCCCCCTTCCATTCCATCATACCAAACACTACCTTAGTCTCCTCAAACATCCTTGCAATAAAGACGCCTTTGCTTGAAAATACAAGCTAGTTACAAGCTTTTCAAACACACAACAATACAAGACATTGTTAGCCCTTGAAGAGCACGTGGTGGGTCAAACACAAAACATCAAAAGTCAAAATGTAGAAAAGAAATCAATGTGTGGCACCGATAGGAAAATGAGATGTCGTTTCATCATGGACCAGATCAATAGATGAATCCAAGAGGATTATCATAAACTACACTTTTATGTTTATAGGAACCTTCACGTATTACGAAAATCGACTGACGTGATCTTAACTTATGAGTCCAATTTTGAACCACGTGGAGCTATATTTCACCAAACCATAGTAGTTTCGTAGTTGCATCAAGAAACCAATTAATCAAAGCCTAAGTCAAAATATGAGGTAATGGAGAAGACTCTTTTTATGAATATGACGCCTTCTTTTATCACCAAATAATTCTCATTAATGAAACATATAGCTTACCCTTAAAATCGTGCTTGTATCTTAAAAATATAGTAAATAAGTTTTTGAGATATTGTTGATGTCTAAAGTATCGATCCCACTCAATTTTAGATAACCTTATTCGATGTGAAGATGAGAATCTAGGCAGTGTTGTGTTTTGGTTTAATAATACAGTGCATATAAATGAACATGCTCAAGTTATAATCTGAATCCAAAATAATATTATATAATGAACTTATAGTATAGAAAATATAAATGGAATGGCTTTGAGTTTTAGAAAAGGAAAGGCAATAAAATTTGATAAAAGTAAGTGTATGCGTAAGCTAAAATTTGATAAATAATGTCTATGGAAAAATCTTTTTTCAACATAATTATTAAGAATAGAGATGTAGACACATGGCCCGGTTTTGCCTAGTGAAGGTGTGGACTTGAATCATAAATAAAGTAGAGATAACATCTTTCTTTCCAACATCTTTAATTTTGAAAACCATGTCTTAAAGACCAAGACTTCGATTTAATATGTTCATTTGATTATGATATGCATTTTAAAAGCTATAAGTTTATGTGTTGTGCATTCACGCCTCCTGCCACCGCAGTCAGCATAGGCGCTAAACACCGACCCGCCTCGTTAATGAGGTGCGCCAATGACGTCATCGCCATTGCATTAATGGGCATTGATGTCCTTCTAAACGTTCGGAGTGTTGTTTTCGAAGGGAAAATGAGGCATGGGAGGAGGGGGTGTAAATTTAAAAAAAAAATCAATACACATTCTCATCTCCATTTTTACATACAATTTTTAATCTCCATATCTGACCTCTTCAACTCTATTCTCTATCGCTCAAATTCCCCATCCAAACTGTTATAAAATAAATCAATGGGTTCCGAGAAACCTGTATTTCACAATCATGTGTCCCGATCTAAACCTGTATTACGTAAACCGCCAACCGAACCCACAACCCTTGATCTATCGGAGCATATTGGTGATTGAGATATCCAATTGTCCGATTCCGACGAAGAGTAGTTATTTTATTTTTTTAAATATCGGTATATATATATATATATATATATATATATTTCTTGTTGGTTGTGTTTTTATTTAACTTATTGTATTTTAAAAATGTTGGTTTTTATTTTATTTTATATTTTATTTAAAAAACAAAAAAAAAGTTAGTGATAAAATGTGATGAGTGTTGCAATTGTGATAAGTGAAACATGAAATAATGAGCTATCAAATAATGATCGAGTGTATAATTGGTGGTAGAATGTGATGGGTGCTTTTAATGACGTTGTAGTAAGTTAGTAATTGAACTATTAATAAATATTTCAAACAATTAAACGCTTTTTTGAAGGCAGAACTTACAAAAAGTTTTAATTTATAGTATTGGTATACTTTTTTTATTCAAAAAAAAAACCCAGAGTAACTCTAAATACCAACCCTGAACTTTTGACATTTTCTATGGTCTTAATCTTTGTTAAAAAGTATAATAGATGACGGTGATTGTTGGTGGTCTACATATTTATATTTTAATACGATTAAAATGATGGAGACTTAAACAAAAAAATTAAAATACTCTTTTTCGACGTCGAATAACCAACGGGTTGTGCACAACAATGACCGCGTCAAAGAACTTATCTTTGTTTTTTGTAGGATCGGCTTTGTTATTCAAAAGGGGGTTGCGACGCAACTTGTTGCCTGTTTACCTACCATTCTACTATAAATTTATGATGATTTTTTGATGATTTGAATACATCTTCATTCAAAAATATAATTGAAAACAGATAATCCATATAAAAATATGTGATACTGATCAGGACACTCTATACAAATTGCATATTGATGATTATCAATGAACTGTAAAGTTTGAGTAATATGCAACTAAGGGTGTTTATGGAGTGTTATCAATGAATTCTAATGTGAGTAATATACATTCCATTAACACTCTTAATTGTATATAGAGAACTATAGTTGCATCATAAATTGCAATGTAACTATAAAAGAAATAGTGACAAATAATCTACTAATACCACTGGATAAAGCTCCGATAGAATGAAAACATTAAGAAAATCACATAAAAGTTCAATTGAGGTCTATAAGACTATAACTTTTGATTGAATACGTGTAGTCAATTACTTTCTTATTTACCATTGGTTTGGTGGTCCAGTCGCAAGACAAAACCTTTTAATATACTTAAAGTGTAAGGTCTTGAGTTAAAGTCTTACAAGGAGCAAGAAAAGCGCCGTCTAAAAGTAAAAATAAAAAAAAATTACTTGGTTATTTATTCTAAATTTGTTTGGTTCATTTAGTTTATAGATTCATCTGATTTATTCCCGATTTTGTGTGGTGATTAATAATGTCTTGAATTATCATATGTTCATATTTAGTGCAAAACATATTGCAAATTATTAACTATTACTTTAACATATCATTTACAGCTAATGTATAAACTTTTATCAATAACTATTTAAATACTCTTTTAGTATTTTTCCTTTCACAAAAAATTCAATCAAAAACATAACTTAAAGAGCATTCAAATTACATTCCTTGTCTTATAATAAGTTAAACCACAAAAATTAACGTAACCACCTAAAATAACTCTCTATCCCATTTCTTATATCCTTACAAACTAAAGTAAATTTAAACATTCTCGTGATTCTCTATTTCCTTAAAAAAAAATGCTCCGCCTACAAGAATTGTTCAAGATATTTTAAAAAGTGCAGATGTTTTTTAAAGAACTTTGCCCTAATAAAACAAAATTCAATTAACTTACGAAAATAAACACATTGATTGTGAAGAAACAACGAGTTATAATGGGTGTAACGTGGGGTGCCTACTCGTGTTCGCTACAGCATATAATCCTTTGCACACACCGAGACTAGATCCGTGGCCCGTAAGATAAAGAGAGAATCAAGATGTAGTAAGCGAAAACACAAGATATAAGTGGTTCGGTCTCGTTGATCTACATCAAATGTAAAAGTATGATCTTTATTACTCGAACGATTACAAGTATAAAGAAGGAAATACAAGTGTACTACAAGTGTGTGTGTTTTAATGGTGAATTGACCGACCTCTAGAAAGGAAGCAAAGCCTCCTTTTTACAGAGGATGCATGGGCCAGGAGCTGCGGCCCATATCAGGAGCGACGGGCTTGGGCCTAGGAACTGGGCCTGTTTTCCAGAAGCCCATCCAGTTGGGTTTGGACCAAAGGTTTGCATAAAGCAAACCAGGTAGAAATGGCGCCCTGCCATTGGTCCATCTGGCGCGCTGTGATTGGCTGGCAGGGGCGACGTCCTGCCACTGGTACACGTGGCGCGTTGTGGTTGACTGCAGGGACCTTCTTTTCTTCCTGCGTCAGGATGTACGTGTCAGGCAGCTTAGCTTCCTCTGGAAGATTAAGTGAAGTGCACTGACACCTAGGAACCTGTGCAGCAAGTGGGGCTCAGGAGAGTTGCATCTTCTCTATTGGAGTGTCGGACAGGCGCAACAGGGCTGAGGTGCATGTTGTTGTAGTCTTTCGCGGGAGACCATCGCCAGGATTGGCGCATGGTGTGACGCGGGTGGATTGCACTCCACATGTGATGTACCTGGAGCCTAACCTCCGCCGGGGCCTGATGCTCCGCGGAGGTGTGTTGTGCTTTGAAGTTAACCATTTCGAATGGTAAGTTCTCCGCGGATGTATTATGACGACGGCGTTGTGGGGTAGGGTGCGCTTATGCGCCAGAATTAGTACTTTACCCCTTCAGATTGCTATATCATTTTGGATATCCTTTTCTATACAATGTTTTTTTTTTTATTTTCTTCTTTTCTTGCTCTATTCATATCTACTTCTCATTGCTTTTGTAGAATCTTTTTCTAAGAAACCTTATTTGATGGATCCTTACAAAATAGAAAATGATGGCATTACCTGAAACTTGTAATCTAGTCTTATATTTAAGAAAAACAAAAACACAATCTTATATTTTTATAGATAAGAAAATGCGATATTGTAGGGTTTTGAAAAAATGAGGGACAAATAAATAGGATAACGATTTTTAGTTAACTTATATCGATAAAGATAAAGAATGAGATGTGAGCATCCACATCTCATTCTTTATCTTTATCAATGTAATTTAACTATGCTCACAGGTAGGGGTGAGCAGAAAACCGAAAAAAACCCAATCGAAACCGGAAAACACCAATTTAATCGAACCGCACAAAAAACCTGAAAAAACCGAACCAAAAAAACAAACTGAAATTAGTGGTTCAGTTTCGGTTTTGCATTTTATAAAAATCATAAAAAACTGAACCAAACCTAATAACCCAAAAGAATCATTTTTTTAATATATCTTATCAATTGATTAGGAATTATTAGTTTTATTCATAAAAATAATTAATTTTCAAAGTATTAAAAAAGAAATGTGTTAATAAAAAGTTTGGAAAAACATTGAAATCGTTTAGAATGTTCGGTTTATGTGAACAGTATTAATTTAAAAGGTTAAATATATTAATATAAATATAACATATAAGAAAGATTCTTAAACCTGGGATTACAAGTTCTATTTTTAAATTTTATGAAATTATGTTCCAAAAACCAAAAAGACCGAAAAACCGAACCAAATCTTTACTAAAACCGAAACCGAACGGTTTTCAAAAACCAAAAACCGAACATATCGGTTACGGTTATGGTTTTACCATAAAACCGAACCGGACCGTGCACACCCTTACTTACAAGTCCGTCGCAACACGCAAACCCTAGACCGACTTAGTTATTTTTTATGTTTTACGTTTTGGTCTAATTTCATCACAATAACACGCCGCAACGGGCGTGTGTGGTTCAACGATTTTACGTCTGCTTTTCGTCCGGTTTTATTTTTCCAATTTTTTTGTATTTATTTTGTTTTTACAAGCTTTTTCGATGTTGATGATCACTAACGGTGATGTGGAATTGATGCTTTTTGGCATGGTTTAACGCTCATGTCACAATGCGAAGAGCTTAATACCACTAAAAACTTGAAAATAATATATAACGAATTAAACGATATATTATAGAAATCTTAAAAAAGTAATAGGAAAATAGAAAAGTTAGTATATAATTTTCAACAAATTAATTACTTTATTTTTGTATACTTTGGAAACAAAAGACCACCTCTTCACACTACACACACCACCCAATCATTATCGCACTCACACACAATATATATGAATCTAATTCCATTGATTATTGCACTCAAAACCTTCATTTCCTCCCTTTCTCCATCTTTCTTACACACACACACATAGTTAGTGTGTGTGTTCATGTTCATGCAGATTGCAGAAAAGGGTAGAAATGGAATTTAAAATGATTTATCCTCTGGTTCTAGTTCATATTTTGGGTCTGTTTGCGGTTGTTTACTGTGATGAAGAGCTGATCCTAAGTCCATCTAAGTTGGATATGTTTGTGGATGAAATTCCAGATATACCCCGCATCAAAGGATATGATGTTGTTCATGGTGTTCCTGTTTCCAAGAAACTCAAAATCACCATGTTTCAGAAGTATTGGGTATGTCTTGCTTTTATTTAATTATTATTTATTATTAATATTAATAGTATTATGAATTTATGATTTAAGGTGTTGTGTTTTGTTTGTATGTATGTATGTACATGCTGCTTCATTCTTTGTATTGCTTTCTTGTGTTAGAGACTAAAAAGTCTGCAATAACTTTCTAAGATGCCTCGTATTAAATGTATTCTTTGTCCAATAACGTAACGCTTCCAGCTAAATTATAATATTTTTTTTTTCATTATTTTTTGAGTTGAAACAAATAATACCGATAGACTTGTAGAAGATTTTAAAATAAGTGAAACTTTTATGTAGTTTATTCCGATGTTATTTATCTGTCCTGTATCAATAATGTTGATTTTGAAGTTACAAAGTTATTGTGTTCATCAATTTCCATGACTGTTGTTGCAAAAAACATGTGATCAAAGCTTAAATATAAGATACTTTTGATATAAGTTGTACCTTGACAATACCAACTAGACGCTAGATATGTTACTAATGGGTTAATTGGTAAACTTGAAATAAATTTAAAGATTGATTCACATATGAATATATAGTCTATACAGGCCCGCCTTCGAAAATTTTGAATTATGTTTGAGCCTCGACGAGGTAAAAAAAAAATTGGCCTTTTATATAGGTTTTTAAAGTAAATATATACTTTTTTTTTTCTAAACATATACTATATACAAAAAATATATATAAATTCTAAAAAAATTCGGACCTCGATGAGAGTCGGGCCTGAAGCTGTCAACCACCCGGACACCCTCATGTATTTTCCGGTTGATATGAACACAACTAATTTAAATTAACCTATAATGAGGAGATAAGTTTGATCGAAAATTAGTTGAGAGATAGTATTTTTGTACTAAATAGGTAATGGTTATCATTGTATATTTCTTGTGCTTTCTAATCTTTGGCTAGAAAGCGGTTATGTATTTGTTATGATGTTGTGAAATAATATAATAACTTGTTCTAACTTATAAAACCACTGGGTTAATCAATTCAAAACGACTCATTTAAGGTTTATGAGTTTCATGTAATATTAACCCAAAGTCATTTATGATAAATTAAAATTCAAATATTTGATATGAAGCACTTGTAACGTGGAAAGTTCACGATCTTAAATGCTAACTTTATCTTGGTCGAGATACAACTCATTTCTCTCTCAAAGACCTAGACAAATTCCGTTTACTAGGTCCCTCTTTTGTCCTTTTTTTATGTCCCTTCTCAAGACTTAAGCCATTCATGTGATTCTTTATTCATTGCCAAACAAACACATAGATCTATTCACTATTTATAGATTTTTTATAAATTCTTTTAGATGAAGTCAGGATTGATTTTTATCAGTATGAATAATATGAACTTACATGTTTAGTTGGTAACACCTAATGGTGTTTGGTGAAAGAACCCAGGTTCAAACTTGGTGGGAAGCAAAAGGGGTGTAATAAAAATGGTGTAAAAAATAGGGGAGGAAATTAGCAGTTAAAAAAAAAGTTTGTAGAAATATATTGATTAATACAGTTTCGTCCTAATTCAAAAGAAATTCTTATGAACATATAGAAGTATAAAATATAACTTAATTGCTTAAAGAAAACTTTATATGAACGCACATATGCTATTTTTAAAGGTAACGTATCTATTTTAGTCATATTTGCTCATTCAAAAAAGATATCTTTCATTATCATCGTGATATAATGTTTGAATAAGTATGTATTAGTGGAGGATCAAGGTGGGGATACAAAAAAAAAAAAAAAAACAAACAAAAACAAAAATTAAAATTTACTTGCATAATCTTACACAATTTAAAGTAAACATTTTTTTACAGATGTAATAATAGTTGTTTCTCATCCTCTCTAGTAATACAAAAAAGCCATACAAATTAGTTTGATTGCTTCTCTTTGTATATAACTTATTCAGTGCATGTAAACGTTACATAAACATATATGAAGAAATTAATTTCATGATTTATGTATATAAAACATATAATTGTTTTTATCTTAACATATATAAATGATGTATGAAAAAAGTTATAAACCATTGATAAAGAAATAAGTCTAATTTACGTAGAATAATTTTATAATTGTTGAACAATTTGTTGTGTATCAGAAGGTTGGCCCCGACACCCTGAACCGCTAATGGTTACTTATTGATATTTTTGTTCCTTTCCTCTCCAAGTAAATGAAATTCATAATAAACTTAAAAAAAGGTTTTATCACAAATACAAACACAGCATCTAAAATAAATTATTTGAGAAAAAACTGATATATTTTTTTTTCGGATAGAGGGCACTACTTGGAAAATAGATTATGGGCCCTTATTTTCACACCCTATATTTGGTTTGGGTCGTATACAAATACATGACTCGTGTACAATCACATCACACGACAAAGACAGTTGGATCAACATTTTCTCATCATTTTTGTCTAAATATTTCATCTTGGTATATTAAACATTATATGCTCATGCTTTCATTTTGGAATTACATATTTATGGTTGAGTTATGAACTATAATTTATCCTTTAGGAACATTTTCTTATGTATTGTATAAAATAAAATATGATGTTAATAATCGTTGTTGATATATAAGCAAACGATTTTTTTTTACAGAAATTTCACAAGGATCTTCCACCAACCAAGGTATTCGCATACGGTGAAACAAAGCACACCGCAACTGTCCCTGGTCCAACAATCGAAGCCGTCCACGGTGTTAGCACTCGCGTGTTATGGCAAAACCGTCTCCCTTCAAAACACATCCTACCATGGGACCCTACCATCCCAACCGCCACCCCTCGTAACCATAACGGTGTTCCAACCGTCGTCCACCTTCATGGGGGCATCGACGAACCACAAAGCGATGGTAACTCACACTCATGGTTCACTAAAGGGTTCCGTGAGCGTGGGCCCCATTGGACAAAAAAAACATATCACTATCACAACCAACAACAACCTGGTAACTTATATTATCATGATCACGCCATGGGGTTGACTAGAGTCAACCTTCTGGCGGGATTATTTGGGGCCTACATTATACGTCATCATGACGTGGAGGCCCCACTTGGGCTTCCTAGTGGTGATGAGTTTGACCGACCGTTGGTCGTGTTTGACAGGAGTTTCAGGACTAATGGGTCCATTTATATGGACCCAACTGGAAACAACCCGGATATCCACCCACAGTGGCAACCTGAGTATTTCGGAGATGTTATTGTTGTCAACGGGAAAGCGTGGCCGTACATGACGGTTCGCCGAAGAAAATACCGGTTTCGGATTATTAATGCTAGTAACGCCCGGTTTTTTAAATTCTTTTTTGGTAATGGTCTAAGGTTTATCCACGTGGGATCTGACTCGGTTTATAACGAGGAGTCAGTATTGGTGAAGGATATACTTCTGGGCCCATCTGAAATAGCTGACGTGGTTGTTGACTTTTCAAAGTCAAAGTCAAATTCGGCTATTTTACACAATGGTGCTGCGTACCCTTATCCTGGTGGAGATCCGGTCAATGAGAGTAACGGCAAAGTAATGAAGTTTGTTATTAACCGCCAACGTGAGTTTGACTCATCGCGGGTCCCGAAAAAGTTGTTAGCGTACCCGACACCGAGGTTATCAGAAGTGTCGAAAACTCGTTACATTGCTATGTACGAGTACACAAGCCCGATTGATGAGCCGGTTCATTTGTATATAAACGCTAAGTCGTATGATGATCCGGTAACCGAGGAACCGAAGGTTGGGTCTACGGAGATATGGAATGTGATTAATTTGACCGAGGATAATCACCCGTTGCATATTCATCTTGGACTCTTTAAAGTGTTGGATCAAACAAATATAACGAATATAGATGAGTTTAGAGAATGTATGAATAAATTGAATAATGCGGAAAAGTGTCATATTGAAAAATACGCAATTGGTAAAAAGTTGAGTATTGAACCGTATGAGAAAGGATGGAAGAATGTGTATAAGATGCATCCCGGATACGTGACGAAGATCATCGTAAAGTTCGCTTATATACATACGAACGCATCGTATGTCTTTGATGCAACCGCGGAGCCAGGTTATGTCTACCATTGCCATGTAAGTGCCTAGTTCATATGATGGTAATTGGTTTTGTTACATATTACGAGTATTTGGTAACATTGTTGGTTTTTGTCTTGCAGATATTGGATCATGAAGATAATGTGATGATGAGACCTTTGAAGTTTGTTAAATGAGTGGAAATAAATAGTCTTGTAGCTTCAATGAATTGAAGATTACAAATGAATGTAGATTTTAGACAAATGTGGGTGATATAAAGAAAATAAGGAAAATTCAAAATATAATGTTGATAATTAACAAGAGTTGTGTCATACCCGGTTTTCTAATGTGTGCTTTTGTTTGGATTTACACAATTCCTTCTTTAAACACATAATAATCTACCTAAATGCAGCTGAAAGATGTTTGTTGCATATAAAAACAGATCTTACTTTACTTCCGTTCTAAACTTTTTTAAACACATTAGAGTTAACTATAAATCCATGTTAGTGCAATTAGCCGAAACGAGCCCGAGCTTGAGTTTCGCTTGGGCTCGGCTTGTTTATTTTTTATTAATTAATTCGTAACAGTAGAATTATAATTTCGATAAATTTATATATAACATCACTTTAGTTATTTTTTTTCATAATTTATAAATTAATTATTATTTAAATATATATTTAATATATTGATTAAAAAGCATAATATTAAGGCTCATTTAGGTTCAGGAGCTAGCTCGAGCTCATTTACTAAATAAATTTATTTTTAGGCTTGGGCTTGAGCTTTTTTATGAATGGCTCGTTTCAACCTTTTTTCAAGCTATTCTCGAGTAGCACATGAGTAACGCTAACTCGTTACACCCTAAATCATAAACTCTCTTTAGAGTAGCCAGTCGATCCTCGCAACCCTTCAACTCCTTACACTGTTTGGTCTAATCAATCAAATAATACCCGTTTATCCATCTCAAATTAATCAAAATAATACCAAATCTCATTCATCATAACTAAATCTTTTAGTAGACTCACTAGTCAAAGCAGTTCACTACCACAAATAATTTGATTTAACTTTCAATCCATTCTCTTATAAAAGCATCATTATTTTTTTT
Organism: Ambrosia artemisiifolia; assembly: GCA_032199755.1. NCBI lineage: Eukaryota > Viridiplantae > Streptophyta > Magnoliopsida > Asterales > Asteraceae > Ambrosia > Ambrosia artemisiifolia. The sequence continues at coordinate 42,433,781 of CM063516.1, read as the reverse complement.
TAAAAAAAAGCATTAACTACACTACTGCCCAATAAAACTCTATAATTGTTTCATGGACTTTTTTTAAACCACTATGAGGTAGCCTAAAGTTTATTGTGGACTACACTTGTTTTTAAGGAAACGGAAAAATCACTATATATGTATCCCCTCCAATTGCTTTGTTGGTTCCTTCTTTGAATCTTTTCCTGGAATTCTCAGTAGCTTTCCATTAAAACAAATTTTGAGTTTTTAATTTTCTTGATTATTAACAACAAATTATTAGCATGCTTGCATAGGCGCATTACATGAAATATGTTTCCTTTCTGCTCGCATTACTACTCGTCTCTTATGTGCTTATGTACATGGTACTTTATACCACGCTCAATTCAATCCATGTGCATTTAAGTGTGCATACATGTAAATGAAATTGTTAAACTACCTGCTCACACTCACACCCTCCTGATTCATGATACATCGCGGTTAAGAGATGTGTCAGGTCTGAATTAGAGCCGACACACACCACAAACACACACCATATGTATCAGATCCTGAAAACACAAAAGGGATATATGGGGTTGCGCTTGTAAAGCATTAGTCGGTTTGTGGAAGCTATGGGCACAATGGGATTGTGAAGAAGAAGTCTTTGATAAGAATGTAAACGTAGTAAATACAAACTTTATTATCCCAAACCAAAATTGTTTATACTCAAACAAGAACTATACAGACTCAAAACAACTCTTAGACCATCAATATTATGATTTGATACAAATGAAGTACGATTAAAACTCAAGAGACTCAGATTGTGTGTTAACTCCATTTGGAAAAAGAAATTCTAACTTGTAACATAGATGCACATGACTAGCTATGCGCCTTGGGCCTTTAATCAAACACTTGGGCTTAGCTGCAATCCGCATTCTGCTACAAGAAGACAAATTTAAACCTAATAATTATAAGAGTATAAAACAGCACACAACATAAAACGAATGACTAAAAAAATATGACGCGCTTGAATTATTAAGTTGTATATTTTTAACAAACAAATAAAGAAAGTGTGATATGATTATATGGATTATGTTTCTTTTTCATTAGGTGAATTGTAGGTTTGTTGTTCGGCTTATGACTCTCACTGTTGGTACAATTTGGGTGTAATGAGTAATCAAGTCGAGTTGAGGCTGAGCTCGACTACGTTTGAGCTCAGCTCATTTAATTTACAAAACTTTGAGCATGAGTTCTAATACTATTAGTACATCACAAGTTCTTTTCAAGTTTGAGTTCAGCTTGGGCACTTCTCGTTTATTATCACAATTTAGTTTATATACTTTTATAATCAATTTTTTTATATATTTTACTTTTGATTTTTATATATAACATAATATATAGATTATACAATTATCATGATTTTATATATAATAATAATAGTTACACAAATATCGTTTTATTATATTAATCTCGGGCTCGTTTATTAAAAAAAACTTTATTTTAAGGCTCAAGCTTGTTTAAGCCCCACTCGATTTGAACTTTTAGTGAGACGATATTGAGTAGCTTACAAGCAGGTTGGCTCATTTACACCCTCATATAATATACAAATTATGTGGGGATTTTTTATTCAAGTAGGCTCACTTTGACTCGAACTTGGCTAAAAATGCAACAAGTTAGTTCATCTTGGCTTGAAAGCCACACAAACTAGTATTTCATCACCTGCACGTTGCGGCGGATCCGTTAAAACAAACAGAAATTTTAAGCATTAGTCCAAAAGTTTATTTAAAAGTACAAAATCTTCTATGTAAACTCACACGTTATAGCGAAGAAGTTGACGATATCTGAAATCTTATGTAAAAAGGTGAAGCGCTTTGCGGCAATACCGTTAAACCAAACAAAAATTAGACGTAAAAACATTGAATCACACACGCGCGTTAAGTTGTGTAACCTCGCAACTCAATCAGGTTTGGATTTTCTATAATAATAGTAATAGTAATAACTGCTTTATAAAGAATAAGGTTTATTAAGATTAAATTAAAGTATCAATAAGGCTTATGTGTTACTTATATTAATAGTCTGTGTGGAGTGGTGGCGTGAAAAGCCAACCCACGCTTGTAATACCACCCCTCGGTGGCGTGAGTTGCAACGTTGCCCTTTGGGCTTGGGTTTCTTCCCGCGCGTTTGGGGGGGGGGGGGGGTGGGGTTGGTGCTTTGGTAGTTTGTTATTGGTGTGTCTCATTGTGAGATGGGTTTTTTTTTTTTTTTTTTTTGTAAAATAACCTTTATAATCTTTGAAACTTAAGCCCCTCCACTCAACTCATTACCATTTTGAGGGCTTGAGTTTCGGATCCCACTTGTCACATGGCAACTCATGCCCCCCAACCCAAGCCCCCCACTCCCCATAGTCTAAGACTAAAGCTAGTGTGGAGGGAGGGGGGCTGGGTTGGGTGACATATGTTACCATGTGACAAGAGTGAGATCCAAAACTCAAGACCCCAAAATGATGGAGAATAGAGGGCATGGATTCAAAATATAATAGTGTCTAGTCAATTTTTTTTAAACTCAGCCAATCAAGTGGCTACACCTTATCACCCAACCTCCCCCAAGCCGGTTGGTTCCTCCACGCCAAAGGGGCAACCCCTTATCATCAATTGAGGGGGGGGGGGGGGGGTGTGTGTTGGGCTTGGGTTGGCAACCCACGCCATAACCCCCGCCCCACTTCCAACACTCTAAGGGGAAAATTTTAATTTAGTAATATTCTCAGGAAAGAAAACATAGATATTTAAAAACTTGTACGCATGACTTTAACATTTGTACATATAGCTAAAAAGTGAAAAAAAAAAATAGTGGATGTCATATTGCATCCAGCCATTTACATATAAGAAAGTTTATCAAACAATCAAAAAACTAAAAAAAATAGTGAAACCTCGTTAGATACTTTATTTCCTAAATTATAGGTTGGATAATTTCGAACAAATTACAGCCTATTTGTAGAGCATGAGATTTTCCTTTTTGGGTCATAACTCTCTTTTGTTTCTCGTGTAGAATTCAGGTCTGTGGATAAAATTTGAGTATCTTCTTTTAATTTTGAATATCTCGTATTTTTTTTTTCAATTATACTTTTTGTAGTCGGTTTATAAAAAGTTGTATCCAAAAGTATAGATAAAGCCGTAGTTAAAGATATACATAAAACTCTCAAAATAGATATGTGTAGCTATTGATGGGGAAAGCTCATGAAGATGGACCATTTCGTCCTCATGTTGCAATCTGCCAACTTGCCATAAACGATGTGGATCAACTTGCTCTGCTATATCAATATGTTGACTAGAAATGGATAACAAATTGCAATATTTTGTTAAGAAAAAACAATATATATACAAAATGTACGAAAATTATTATGATGTAAAAATGAAATATCCACTATCATAGTTAAAAGCATATAGGGTTTCCTGTAAAATGTAAATTTTTCAACGAGATGTTTCAAGTATCCAGAATCCAACATGTGTATCGATAGATTCTGTCAAATTACAAGTGGTTTTAGACGCACCATTAGACTATATGTAATGGTAAGGGATTTGGGGCGTTTTTGCCCAAATCCATGCCCCCATGGAAATTGCACACTACCCCCACCCAAGTTTTTGGGGGCGTTTTTTAATCTCCAGGAAAAATAACACGGCGTTACTTTTTTGTAATTCTTAAGAAAAAAATAATGAAATATATACAAGTGTAAGTATTGTAAACTATCTCAATGAAATGAACAAATAAGTATGATAGGGGCCGTGTTATTTATCTCTCAACTTGTTTAGTGGGAACTAGATGTTAGATCCCAAAGGTTATCTTTAGTAATAAGTAATAACAACATTTCTCTTCCATGACAGCTCTAGGTCAGTATCAATTTCCTAGTTGATGTCATCCTAATTAGTGAAAGATCTTCATCGTAAATACTTGACATTTTTTCTTCATCAGTATAAGCATATCCGCGTCAGTTGCATTTTCGCCGAGAAGTAACAAGATTTGTTTGTTGGTAGCCCCTTAGTCTATTCAACATGAAGCGGTAACTATTTCATCAGTACCAACAGATCAATTGCATCTAAACAACTTTAAGCTAGGAGATATTCATAAACAACTTGTGGCCCTATCACATCTCCTACCAACAACAACGTCGTTAGTTAAGCAACATAGCAAGCAATTACCATGTTCACCTAATTTTATATTTATAATCTTATATTATTATTTATTAAAATTGATCCCGTGTCCCCCCTACCACCTTTACAACAAATAAAAACTACATAAAAGACATATTTTTAGATAACACAACCTTTATCCTACAAAAGAGCCCGGGTAAAGTATTATGATTCTCATTAAAAAACGTTTACTCCAGCGAAGAAACTTATGCGAGGGCAGTACAATTTTCGGGGAAACGCTGTAACCAAGTCTGATACACCAGCACGGACCCGGTTAAGACAAAGTAGTCTATAGCACACCTTCGATATGGATGCCGATTAGACAGTGTGACATTAGGTCACTTATATTAATTAAACTCACCGTTAAAAAAAATAAAAAACATATTTTATACGATAATAACAAGCAACCAACAAACAAACTCATATTCCCTTGATAATACAACTGTCTTCTCTTCTCTTTCTTTCACCAAAAACACGCTCCATCTTTCAATCATTGACTATACCCACATGATCTCTCATCCATTTTATAAACCCACAACAATAACCCAATCCATCACCACCACCACCACCACCATGCCCGGCGACGACTCCACCGCCGTTGTGGCGGCAATTCAGTCTCTTCTCCGGCTAGTCCGAGACATAGCACGAAGATCTGCAACTGGGTTCACTGGAGCATTTAAGAAAGACTGTAGTGACATGTGTAGAAGAGTTGCTTTATTGTCGCATTTGTTCGAGGAAATTAGAGATTATCAAGGGGATTTAAGGCCGTTGGATATGTCTGCTTCTTCTTCTTCTTCAAATTCTTCGTCTTCGTTATCTGAGCTTACGCAGGCTCTTAAGGGTGCTAAGAAACTGGTTTTGTTTGCTGGAAGCTTTGATAATAATAATAATAATATCTCTACGGTATTTGTTTCCTCATTTTTGTTATTCAATTGAGTCAATTTGATTAATAACGGGCTGGCAAAGCATGTCTTATCGTTTAACTGCTTTATATAATCTAATGACTATGTACCAGGAGAAATGATGGAGTCTGGCTTTCAAATTTTAGTAATTTTTAATAAGTTATAAAGTATGAAAGTGTATTTTTTATTAACAGGTTTAATCGTGTCTTAAAATGTCAGGAATTGCTGGCACCGACTAATAAAAGTATAAAACCTAAAGTTTTAGCTTAGGAATTGAGTGTTTAATTATCTCCTTTTCATGTGTTAATTAACTTTAGGATGGAACAGCTCAACAAATTGTGTTTCAATTTCAATGTGTTACATGGAAATTGGAAAAAGCATTATCCGGTTTGCCGTATGATAAATTCGACATATCAGAGGAAGTCAAAGAACAAGTAAGACATATGACATGAATTTATATATGTATATGTATATGTATATGTATATGCATGCTTATCTTCTAGTGTTCTAATTCTCAATGTATCATGTTTCATAGGTTGATTTGGTGAGAGTTCAGTTGAAAAGAGCAGCGGAACGGTACGGTAGATCACAAGATTTGACTGTTTTATCTGGTAGTGTATCGGAGTCACTAGCGAAAGAGTCTGATATTCTTCATGGAGTTTGTTATGATCATCATGAAGTTGAATTGAAAGTGGGAAATGTTTCGAATGAAAGCGGTGAAAATGATGTGGATGAGATGATATATGAGCCTGCAACTGGTTCGTCTGACGCATCATGTCTGTTGAAACCTAGTGATGATGCAGTAAACAGCGTCGAGGAGAATAAGAAGCCTGTGATTCCGGATGATTTTCTGTGCCCGATTTCACTAGAGCTTATTAGAGATCCGGTTATTGTGTCCACAGGACAGGTATGTCGATTTCAGTATTATTATTATTGCAGCAATTGTGACTACATATTTATGTAATAGAATGTTTATATTATTTTGCAGACTTATGAGAGATCATACATACAAAGATGGATAAATTGTGGAAACACAACATGCCCAAAAACGCGGCAAAAACTTCAAAACCTTATACTAACTCCCAACTATGTCTTGAGAAGTTTAATCACTCAATGGTGTAAACTTAACAATGTTGACCACCCAACTTTACTAACAAACTCGCGACTGAAAAACGTTGACAAAGCATTGCTTGACGTAATTGATGCAATCGTGCGTAATCTCTCAAGCCAGTCTATTGAAGAACAAAGAGCAGCCGTATCTGAAATAAGATCTTTATCAAAAAGAAGCACAGACAACCGAATACTCATTGCAGAAGCCGGAGCGATTCCTATTCTTGTTAATTTAATACTATCTGAAGATAATATTACGCAACAGCATGCAGTTACTTCAATTCTCAACCTCTCGATATATGAAGATAACCGAGAACTCATAATGCTTGCAAATGTGGTACCTTCAATTGTACAGGTCCTTAGAACAGGAGCCATGGAAACAAGAGAAAATGCAGCTGCTACCCTTTTTAGCTTGTCACTTGCTGATGAAAACAAGATGATAATCGGTGCATCGGGTGCTATTCCACTATTGGTACATCTTCTTGAAAATGGAAGCAAGAGAGGGAAAAACGATGCTGCAACGGCTTTATTTAACTTGTGTATATACCAAGGAAACAAAGGGAGGGCGGTAAGGGCTGGAATCATTGCAGTATTAGTCAAAATGTTGACCGAGTCGGGTGGTTCCATGGTTGATGAAGCTTTGACTATCCTTTCTATTCTTGCAAGTCATCAAGAAGCTAAAGCTGCTATGTTAAGAGCTTGCATCATTCCTAACTTAATTGAACATATATCAGCTGCCAATTCAAGAAATCAAGAAAACGCTATTTCAATTTTGCTTTCGTTGTGTAAAAGAGACGATGAAAATCTTGGAATTATAAGCAGGCTCGGAGTGATGACGCCATTAATGGAGCTTGCTAACAATGGCACAGAACGAGCTAAACGAAAGGCTAATTTGTTACTGGGGCATCTTCAAAGGTCTCAACAACAAGTGCAACATGTTGATGGCTAACTTTTTATGGTGATTGGTTTATCTTATACTTGATTTTTATTTATACATGATTTTTTTTCGGCTCGTGAAGAAGAACAAAGAGCTGAAGCAACTTCTTGTGCTTTCTTTGTGTTTACTTCATGGTTACTGCAAATTCATTTGATTTGATTTTGTTATTGTTTGTTTGACATCTGAGATAACATTTGTGAATCTTTAAAGATATATTTATACGAAAATTCATATTTTATACCCTTGATTGGTGTGATTGTAGATGTCTTGTGTATGTTATGCTTGTGTAGTACCTGCAACTGTTTTAAATTATTCGTATTTTTGGTTGTGAATTTTTATTTTAGAGTATTAATATGTGAAATAACTAAAAATAATATGCATGATAAACTGGTTTTCGGGCTTGTGACATGTTTGGGGTTCGACCCACAAACGCACAAACAGTGGCGGGAAAATATTTTCTAGGGAGGCGACCAGGGGGTTTAACTGAACTTTTAAGGGGTGCGATCGGGATTTTTGCTTACAAATTATACTAAAATTTTCTTTTCAAAGAGGGTGCCCGACCCTTTGGGATGTATGTAAGTTTGCACCCATAATTAAAATGATTCTCTTTTTTTTCTTATTCTGATATGCATTCAAATCATTTGATAACTCTTTCAAGAATCTAATCATTGAACTAACTAATCATTACATATCTTAAGAATCAACTAATCATTTGCACAACTAATAAGCTAAAAACTAATCATTAAATATATGTATATCAAAAGACAAAGGCCATATCTTTAATGAAAGAAGAGCAAAACTGACCCAAAAGCCCAACTGTTACTGCATATCAAAGTCTACAAACTACGGAGCCCAATTCATCCAAATCTGAGCTCTAAGATTTGATATTGGTTATGATCTAGACCCACTGGAACCGCGACCCGTTGAGATCGATGAGGTATTGCGACTACTGAACTATAATAAATCTTTATAACAAAAAATATTTTAAAATAAAAGATTACATGTCTATAGTTGAATATAAAGCAAGAAAAAGAAAGCTCAACAGATTCTTTTAAAAAAAATTTAACAGGTCATGCTTTATGACCTTATTCCTTGAATTTGGCTACAACCAAAGTAGAGAAATCATAATCATGAAACGAAACACTTGCAGAAGGGAAACAAACCAACTCTGATATTAACGACCACTATGCTCGTTTTGTGCGCCTTCCAACTTCAAGCGCCAGCTCGGTATCGATTTTCAAGGATATGTCAAGTGCTTTCACCGAGTGTGTCAGCGCCCCGCTGCATACAAGAACAAATCACACACAATACATCAGAGTGCATTATCATAGAATCACGTAATTTTGTTTATATTAATCTAGTACATGATAAATGAAGGGTACAAAGGATTTTCAAAAGTTTTATTAAACCCCCATTATTACCTCGATATGTATGTCACTCCAGTTTGCCCAATCTTGTGCACCGTTTCCAGGGTAACATTTCCAGACGCCTGTAACATGTTACTTCGGTTATAAACAACTAAAAAGTAAAAACAAATTAAAAAAATGTCGTTTAAGAATTTTACCTCAGTCTCAAACTTGCCATTAATAAGCTCGACAGCTTGTTTAAGCATGGATACATCAATATCTCCATCAGGTTGAGGCACAACCATATTATCCAACATTATTCTGCTTAACGAAGTTTCGTTTCGGGAAGCATAGTTAAGGGCCTCGTGTATTTCTTCAAATGTCCTAGTCTCCACCTGTTCATAGAAGAAAAATTAAACCGATTACAATAACTACTGAAAAAATTATTGAGGTTTCAAAGACGATTTCAGACGTTAGTTACCTCAACACCCATCTGAAGATTATTTTTCTTTAAGTAATCGTCAACAGATTTGAGCGCATTTGAAACACCTCCAGCTATGGAAATATGATTGTCTTTAATCATCACCATATCAAATAAACCCATCCTGTGATTCTGGCCTCCACCTATGAGTACCTGTTAGCAGAAAAACACATATTATTAAGAATAAAGACGTGCATAAAAAACTTAAGGTCCGTGAGAGTAAAATAAAATGGGAATAAGGAAACTACACCGCCCACTTATCCACCAAACGCAATGCTGGAGCAGTCTTTCTTGTTTCCAAAATGCACGCTGGATGAGCCGCATCCGCCATGGCCTGTACAAAATTACCCAACTTTAAATAAAGAATTAAAGATTGAAATAGTCAACAAATCACATATAAATCAACTTATTTGACTGGTTTATAGATTTAGCTGTACAGGCGTCAGTCAAAACTCTAGGCTCTTGCACATAAAAATAAAAATTTTGATGTCCACACCTTTGTGAGTGTGGCTATGCCGCTCATCCTCTGCATGAAATTAAGCACCACTCTTTCGGCTACAACGATGCTGTGTGCCCTTCCTAATAGGTTTAGAGATGAAAGACGAACGACTTTAGTCAACCAATATTTGAATTTGAATTTTCAAAGAGTCTACAGCTTGATCATGTCTATCGCTTACCATGCACCTTGCCAAACTTTAGTCCTCTAACAACATTATCTCCGTCCTTTCTAAACCATTCCACCTGATACCATCATTAACATAAAAAAAAATCTACTTACATTCAGTCAAAGTTTAAAAAACAAACGAAATCAAGCTTCAAGGCGAACCAAGGCGGAATTAAAAAAAATAAATATAAAAGTTATATATCTTATAAGAACATAAATTACTAACTAATTTCATCTCCGGATTCATCAAAACTACAGATAAAAAAGACACGGAATGTTTGAAATTGACACAATAAAGTCTAAAACATAAAAAAAACACATCAAACCCCCTGAGACGCACCGCCTCTGCCCTACGAGGCGCATGCCTCAGACTCATTTTCTGGCCGCCTTGCCTTGAGGGGAGCGCCTAGGCCGATTTTTTAAAACTATGCATTCAATAACCTAACACAAGTTTTTATTTTTTATTTCGCTATGGTGCATCGTTTACTAATACCTTCAAGGTAGGATCAACTTCATTAAATATCATCTCGGCAAGCGCAATCCCAGCAACGATTCCATCATCCTTCGCCAAAAAATACGCCTCGACTTCCATCTCAGTCGGTATAGTGGCCAAACAAGTGACATCCCCTACATTCATAACCCCAAAACATCTTACCTAACAATATTCTTAACAAATTTTAGAATCTTTACCCCAAAAAAAAAAACACCTTTATCTCCAGCATCTTCAGACAGAGCTAGGTGAATAACAGCTTTCAAATCATAAGTTGGGTGAACAGGAGGCTTTACAACAACTTCTGACTCAATTAACTTTTGATGGTTCATATTTGTAACTGCTGTCATTTTAACAACCAGTCTGTTTCTAGTGCAACACCTATATTAATAATAATCACCCATACATATAAAAATCATGTTGTATTGTATCTACATATATATATGAATGAATGAAATTAATGGGTATAATAATAATATTAATCAAACCTTGAAGAAGCTATAAGTGGAGTAGTGGGTGTAAGTAATTGAGAAAAAGAAATTCCAAACATTTATTGAAATGGTTATATGGCCTTATTTCCTGCAAGTAAAAAGAGTAAAGATGGATTGCAGCAACAATTCGTGATTATGGTTTGGATGTGTAGCGATTACCTGACTAAAGTTGATGATGAAGAACCCCCAATAGCATATTAATTTGAGCACCTTTTAGTATCTTATTCTCTGTGTGCGTATAGGATGGTTGGTGTTGCTCCACTAGCCTCGAGAGGTGCTTGTTTAAGTCGTTAAGAGTTTGAGTTCGGCTCGTTTTGATTTCTATTTAAACCTGTGTGGTTTTGGTTTGTGGGTAGTTTTTCATAGGGTAGAGCAAGTCTTAATCGTTAATCGAAATTAATTGACAATCGAACATTCACCGAACTATTTTAACTGATAACCGAAATTAATCAACGGTTGTGGTTAAGAGTTTTTTGAACTGATAATTGGTTATGGCTATGACTTATGATTAAGGGTGTCCCATAACCGAGCATTAACCTAACCGAGAGTTAACCAAACAGAACCGATAGCTTGGCTTCATGTCTATATTGCGTCTCTCTTAGGAATTAGATTAGCAATTAATAATTTTCAAGTCCAAGACATCCTAAATTCTTAATCTTTGCAATGAGCCAACTCTTATAGCTAAGGGACTGTTACACAGAATTAATATATTACCACTAAAAGAAAATACATACCCATGAAAAAAAATCTGAATAAAAAGAAATAAGCACAAAGCCACAATGGTTCAAGTAGGGTTGTAAATGAACCAAATGAATTGTTTGTGTTTGTTTGTTTGTTAATGAAATAACGTGCACGAACTGTTTATGAACACTTACTGAATGAGATTTTTTTCTCCGTGTACGTTTGTTAGAGCACTGCCATTTGGTCCCCTATATTTCTGTGAGAGAAAACCCTATAATTTTTTATGGGGTTGAAAGTGGTTGTGAGTGAAGAAAAATGAGGAATCTACTGTTTATCGGTATATTAGGGGTTATTTGGGAATCTTTTGGGGAAAATAGAAAACTGTATTTATTTTTTAATATTTGTTAAAAGTGGTTGTGAGTTGATGAGATAGTAACCGTAATGATTTTTAATGTAATATTTGGTTGTGATTGGTTGTAGTGAATTGGGGATAGGGAAGCTACCGTGAATGCTCTTGAGGAATTAACGTGTTCACGAACTGTTCATGAACACTTACCGAACGAGATTTTCTGTCTGTGTTCGTTTGTTAAGGAAATGAATGTGTTCGTTTTTTTTGTACTTTATAAAAAAAAAAGAATAAAAGAAAAAAATGATCTGAATACAAAGAAATAAGCACAAAGCCACAAAGGTTCAAGTAGGGTTGTAAACGAACGAAATGAATTGTTCGTGCTTGTTTGTTAACGAGATAACGTGTTCACGAACTGTTCATGAACACTTACTGAACGAGATTTTCTGTTCGTGTTCATTTGTTAGAGCACTGCCATTTGGTCCCCTATATTTCTGTGAGAGAAAACTCTATAATTTTTTATGGGGTTGGAAGTGTTTGTGAGTGAAGAAAAATGAGGAATCTACTGTTTATCGGTATAAAGGGGTTATTTGGGAATCTTTTGGGGAAAACAGGAAACTGTATTTATTTTTTAATATTTGTTAAAAGTGGTTGTGAGTTGATGTGAGGGTAACTGTAATGATTTTTAATGTAATATGTGGTTGTGATTGGGTGTAGGGGAATCGAGGATAGGGAAGTTACCGTGAATGCTCTTGAGGAAATAACGTGTTCACGAACTGTTCATGAATACTTACCGAATGCTTCGGTGGTAGTGGCCGGTTGGGGGTAGTAATGGTGGTGCTTCGGTGGTGGGGGGGGGGGAGAGGAGGCTCGGAGTTGTGGTGGTTGTGCAACAGTGGTGCTTTGGTGGTGGGGTGAAATAGAGGGAGGGGAGGTGATTGTGGTGGTTGTGCAGCGACGGCGGCAGTCTAACGAGAGGGAAGGAGAGGGAAGGAAAGGTGGAAAGGGAGAAGGAAAGGATGAGAGTGAGAGAGACTAGAGAGATCAGGAGAGGACGTTGGGAGATGATCGAGCAGAAGGAGGAAAGAAAGGGGAAACGTGGGAGGGAAAAGAGAAGCTGCGGCGCCGCTATTGGTTTTTAGTACGATAATATCGTGGCCTTTGATCTCCTGACCAAGATTTGTTTTTATTTGGTAGGTGAGGGTCAAGGCATTAGCGGCGACACCTAGGCGAGTCGCCGCTAAAGGCTTTATTTCTTGTAGTGGATCAAGCGATCACAATAACTAAGTTGACTGCGAAACTACTTGATATCATCATCTTCAACCACCGCTAGTTTCCAATGCCACAGCCCCGTGCAGGGTTGCTCCCCTTCTCAGAAACGACTCTCAAAACCGTGACTCTGATAACACTTGTTAAACTTGGGGGAAAACTAAAACTTTTATTGATTTCTGGATTTGATTAAAACATAGAAACCAAGGTTTATAAACTTTATACAGACTAGCTATTCCAATCCTACTAGAATTATAAATACTAAACGATATTATCTAAACAATAGAAAACATATCCCAAACCTAATACTAATACTTATAGATCACTCAAATAATAATTAAACAATCTTAATTATTATTTTACTCTATCTTTTGACTTTAGCCCTTCAAGTTGATATCATTACGATTTCATAATATGTAAACTTAAAACATTAAAAAGAAGCTTCCAATATTTTATTTGTTTTTTTAGAAACGAAGAAAACGCCTTTTATAAAGCTGTTTTAACATCACGAAAAAAAACAAAATGCCTTTATACTTTACATTGTCATTACAAAATTATTTTGAAAAATTAATAGTGTCGTTTTTTGAAGTTGGAATACTTATTTGATTGGACTCAAAAGCCATCCAAGTTCACTAGATTCTCTTTTACACTACATTCTCTTTTACAAAACAGATTTTCCAGTAGTGCTATTTATTAAGAGTGGATATATCGTCTTATACTATTATTGTTTTTTTTTTCTATTACATATTTATATGTATCGTTTAAAAGAATAAATCTCAGTGTTTTCTATTATATTAATGTTTTAGATTTCTGAATGTTCTTAATTATTTATTTGATTGTGAAAAACAGTTATAAATCATTGATAATATCCTATATCAGTTCAAATTATTTGTTAATCTATAAAAAAATATATTTTAAATATGTGACAAATTCCGTAATATGGGTTGGATTAAATCCTTTGCACGTTAGTCGTTACATGCACTAGCTTGCTGAGATATGAAAAAAAATGGACGAGGGCAGAAGGCAAAATTCAATAGTATAACACGTACGCCTGCTTTGGTAGAAGACTAATTTATTATCCCCATGCATGAAATCCTATATATCACATATACATCATTTTTCAATAAAATATTACCCTCATTGTAAACAAGCTCCATTTAAAAAAAAATAATCAACAATCCGACAGATGATTATCTTGTGATGGGAAATAAGTTAAATTAAATACATTTTTATAAAATAGTTTTCACCAATTTATTAAGTAAGAAATAATTATAAGACGATTATGATAATGATAAGACTATTTCTAATTAAGTAATTTGCACATCTGATTAGTGATTATCAATAATAAATTGACAAAATGGGTGATTGGATCGGGTTAACAGGTTCATGTCAACCTAGTTTAGATCAGATTGAATCGACTTAATTGAGTTATGAACAAAAAAGGTTCAGGTCAAAATGAAATATAATTAAACCATTGCATAATTGAAATAGACCCAAACTGACTCATTGTATAATTAGAGCTCGTAATTCCAAATTATACCATTAACAAGACGAAATGGTTGTACCTTAGGATACCATGGTGCTACATGAGACCTCTTAGGACGATTTCATGACATTATGCTCTTATTTAGATTCCTCTCTTAAGTTAAAATCAAATCGAATACTGGTCGTCGGTAGCATAACCCATCACCGTCTGCTACATCATGTTTTTCATATCAATATTCTAAATACATTTATAGAAATCCGATCATTAGTTGTCCGAATCGACACATTTGGAAATTCACATCAAAATATTATTTACTAAAAAGACGACCAACAGTTGCTAGTTTGAAACTTTAGTTACAAAACCCAAAACCACTAATAATAGGATTAGCATAACCATTTTAATAGAAACGTGGATTTTACTGACTACTAACTTTTATCAATATATATATAACATTTAATTGTGCATTTTAAACTACAAGAAGTATTCTAGAAAAGTTCCCACCGTCACCATTCTTCTACAACAAGCGCTGGCCTGGAATTGACCACGGCTTTATTACCTGTATTTTCACCGTCATGTTTACAGACGGATGGGATACCGGGTTTTCCTTACAATTAGTGTTTGACAACTCGGGTTATTCTTAGAGTACTTGATTTGTCTGATGAGTGTCCCGAAAGTGCTCGGGTTTGATTTGTTCGCCGTTAAAAAAAAAGTAGATCGATCCTAACAAGATCATATATGATATGTGTCTTCATTTGGGAAAACGAGTATACAATCGAAATTTGACTACTAGTTATCCATATTTAGCTACTTGAAATCAAGTTAGATTGCACACCACCCTTCTCAATTACATTTTTTTTGAAAGGTGTAGATCAATGGAAATCCTTGTACAACCCTAACCTATTGGTCCCAAGTTCGAATCCCTACCCACGCACCGGTGTCCTCCTTGCCTAAGCTCAAACCGTCACGGGGAATTTTTTTTTGTGGTGTGCATGAATCGAACCTGTGACCTCCCCCCAGGATGGGAACCCCTAAGGGAAAACCCACCCTACCTCAAACCAGCTGAGCTGGAGATCATTGGCACCCTTCTCAATTACATGTCTAGTGCATTATATATATTTATATTCAATATATATTACATTTAGTACATACATAAAGCTATACACCATATATTGGCCTCACTTCACACTTTCATTTGACCACTTCTAACTCAATATTATCAACTTTACCTTATATCCAGTCTATAAAAAATTGGAGTGTATTTATACATTTTCAAAATGATTAGTTGGTCTCATGTCCCTAACCAAATTAAGGTTCATTATATATAATATTTACAGGCCAATGATGCCATAACAACTTGGTTGAGGTGGGATGGTTTAACACCTTTAGTGGGTTCCCGCCTGATAGGTCACGAGTTCAAGTCCTAGCAGCCCCCTTGCTCCTGGCCAGGTTTTGTGGCGGTAACTCGGTTGAGGCGCCTAGGCGTTGGCTTGAACTCGGCCTGTGTGAGTGCAATATGGTGGGTAGTTCACAGCTGAGCTAGTCGTACGTCCAAAAAAAATATAATACTTACCGCACCGAATAAAAAAAATTAAACATTATATACCTCGACATGTACTAGCTTAAATGACCCAAAACATTATCCTATCTTACATTTAGAATAGGATCTTAGGAAGAGTAACATTTTTTTATTTTTCTTTTGTCTTTATGTATAGCAAACTTGGTTTTTTAGTATGAAAATCATACTGGATGTGTAAAATTAGTTTTTTTGGAGTTTTGTCTTTATGTATAGCAAAATTATGTTTTTACCTCTTAAAACTATTAACATTAACACTTGTATCTCTCAATTTTCTATTCTTCACCTCTCGCCCCTAAGTTTTACGTGATTATTATTTCACGTACGTCTTGATAGAAATTCAAATTGTTTACCTTTCAACGTAAATCTTTTTTGAAAATGAGTCGGGTCAAATATAATACATTTTTTTTATTTATGTCAAGCTCTTTTTTATTGGGTTTTGTCTTTATGTGTAGCTTACTCCTTAATCTTTAGCATTGACATTTGCACCACTCATATTCTGCAAGACTTATAAAATGTCATCCCTCCCCCTCCCCGAGTTTTACGTGATTATTATTTTTACGTATGTGTCGGTAGAAAGTCAAATTGGCTTACGTTTCGACGTAATTTTTTTTAAATGAGTCAGTCTAATATAACATGTTATTATTAGACGGCATAAATTCAAGTTGCGCCCCGCAACGCGGGGCCTACCACTAGTTCTAAATACATACTAAATCATACCTAATACTTGAAGTTCTCAAAATCAGTTTATGCAAATGATTTAGCACCATTCTTAACACCAATACAACTATTAGTTTCATAGATTAATGATCTATGTGACCTAACTCATGTTTCAGCTCATTTCTTCAACATACAAGTAGAACTAACAAAAACACACAACAAACGCAAGATTTAATTATTATGGAACTTATACACCATTTTCACATGATTAAAGTGGTAGCTATACAACATTTTTTTTCAAAAACCTTAATTTGGGGGCAAGCCTTAACTAAGAACCTAAAAGTGAAGCAAATTTCTGATGTTTACTTTGCTGAGGATTGCTTCCAACATGTTATTGAATTCTTTAAAGATTTTCTTCTTCGGTAGACATTTGCAAAAACACGTAGTCCTTAATATATTTGAAATGTTTTGAGCACCGTCCTTGTTTTAGGTGTAGAAAGTCTATGTGCACTCAAAATTTAAGTGATTTTCTCCCATTATTTCCTTGCTTTACCTAATTTGGCTCTTGCAACTTTAACTTATTTTTGACCTTGTTACTATTTTAATTTAAAAAGGTTTTACGCATGCAATAGTTATAACCACATAAAGATAGTACAATTTAGTTCATAAAAAGTAAATACATTTTAAGTTTCATATTAATTTTTTGTGGTGTTACAACCTTATCCCAATATTGTCAACATCTCCGACACCCTTTCCTATTGCCATCCTCAAACACAAACTTTTTTAAACTAGGTTTCTAAGGTTTAAGTTGATAGATTTACAGGGTCATTTATGTTGATTTATGTGGAGGTGACGTGTTTCGATTCCAAATTAATCAATAAAATTACGGTCCTTATATCTTCAGCAAACGCAAGAGACTCAAGTGTTGAACTAATTTAAATTCGTTAAGTTGTAAATGCCAATCGTGTGTGTATATAGTAGGTTTTTTCTTGGCTTAAATAGTCAAAGGAATAGGTTTGGCTTGTCTAGTGACAAGCTAGCTCGGAAGACTTATAACGATTACTCCTATATAGTATTAACCACCAATACATGCACCGTGTAAGATTTGAACTCTTTCGCTCTAGTATGAATTAGGAGGCACATTACCACTAATATGTCTCTTGGGACAACTTATATCAATCTTATAACTCCCATCTTGTAACCTAAATAATGCTTATTTGCCAACATGAAGGGATCTAAAGTATTTTTTATTCAAGGTTATATAAACTTAAAAATTTAAACAAATGTCATCAAAACAAATCTTAATAATTAATTAGTTGTGTATCTATAGTCTTTTTGTTGTAACAATTTAATTAACTAGAGTCCTATAAACAAATAACTCTAGATTGAAGATTAGTTGCAACAACAAGATGCATGTTTTGTTATGGTTTAGAAAATGTAGAACCTGTTAAAGTTTGTCATTCTCTTTGTCCAATTTGGCTTGCCACCAACAAAAGTCAATTCACCATCTTAAATTCATATTCAAAGGTAATTATAACTCACAAAAATCAAAGTCATACCACAACATTTTTCACAAGCCCAATTCGACCGGTGTTCAAATTCAACTATTTTTAAAACACACACACACATATATATATATATAATAACTTTTAAGTTCAACCACTCTCACAATTGGATCAATAGAGACACACACATAAAAAAGAAGGCAGAAGCTCTCAAATCAACTACCACCTCTATATTGTTCCTATATAATACAGAGAGAGAGAGAAAGAGAGAGAGAGACCTCATATGGCCATACGGGCATGATCAAGATCTTCAATCAATCCATATCACGTGGAGAAGAAGAAGAAGAAGGATGGTTTCTAGGCATCTAAAGCCTTTTCTAATGGTTATCATGATCATCATATCAATTTTGGCTTCATCATCAACGTTGAACGCGACTAGGGTTCTCAAACAAGAAAACTGGTATGACAAGTATGAACGGTTGATGAACAGTAGACTCCCACGAGGACCGGTGCCGCCTTCGGGTCCATCTCTATGTCATAACGCCCTTGATCTCTACAGACAATCGGAGTTCGCTTCTACTCAAGATCAAAGCTATTGTCCATAATATTAATGGCATTTAGGGTTTGCGCAACTTCTTTTGTTACTATTTTTATGTTTTAATTTTGTTTTCATCTCTGAGTAAAGAACTCATAATATCGAGTTAATTTTGCTTTGATATTCAGGTACAAGTGTACGTACAACGAGCTTCAAACACGTACAATATCTTAAATCTGATCCTTTTTTTGTAAATAAATAGATTTTTAAATTAAATTATTGTAATTTAGTGTTCTTGTTCATGTACGTGATCAATCACTAAAATCAAAATTGGCCTCCATGAACATTAAATGTTTATTTTATTTTTTCTAAATAATGGTTCCAATTTAGCGGGTAAGATATAAAAGTTATTTAAAATTCGAATGTGTTGAGCATGGTTGCATAAATTAATGATATTTTTTTTTAATATAATAAAATTGAAAAAGTAGTGATGTTTTGTTGAATAAATATAATAGGAACTTAAGTAGTGAGAAGTGTCATTTTCTGAAATGACTTGGCAGAAAAATATGATTGATGGTAATTGGTATATATTAAAGGGTTTAAAACTAGGGCCGTTCATTTTTATCCTTAACCCGAAATCCGATCTGAATCTGATTCTATCAGAATTCGAGTTAGAGAATACCCGAAAACCCAAACTTGATCAATGCGAACTTTAAATGGATCGGATATCGGGTCACTTTTTCCAACCAAAAAACCCAAACAACCGACCTAAAAAACCATAAATCCAAAACCCGAATAAAAATCCGAACATTTAATGTCTTTTTATAGATGCGCTTAAGTTTAGAGTCTTTGGCATTTTAAACAAGTTTTAGGACTTTTAAAGACTATTATATCATGTTGTTAAATAAGGTTTGATCAATTTTGATAATATTTTTTAAGTAACCTGATAAATTTGGATGATATTTTACGAAAGAAAAAAAGATTTTTCATATTGAATCCAAACCCGAAAACCGAACAACCCGACCCGAACTAACCCGTACCCGAATAACCCCAACATGACCAACCCGAACTTTAAAACGTTCAGTTATCGGGTCACTTTTTATCGGCAAAAACCCGACCCAAAAAACCCGAAACCCGAAAACACCCCTATTTAAAACTAAACATTTTCATGGTCAAAATATGTTAATGTGGACATTCAATTTTAGTTGAATATGCTTACACGAATTTATTATAGACAAGATAACACATCAAAAATCCGTATATATACGTATATTAATTTCACCTTTGTATATATGTCTGGGAAATTTTACTTTTGATAAGATATTAAGATACTGCATAATTTGTTATATATTATCGTCTAGTTAAATATCTGCTAATAAGGTTATTAAGAGAATGATTTAAAACATATAAATTTACATTTTATACTAATTAAGGAATGCTAAATACTTTTTTAAAGTCTATCTTAGATATCTTAAGGCACACTTGGTCATATCTATCCGATGCCATTTTGTTGTGGGATTAGGTCCATTAGGATTTCATGGTACGTGTCGTCCTTCCAAACACTTGTTACTTAGACTACTAGGTGTGGAGAGGGGTGGCATTTTTATGATGGGCCGTCACGTAGGCGCCACGTAGGAGTGAGGGGAAAGGCATTCTCATGATGGTCCTCCAAGGGGGTGGTGTGCACTATGATGACGGGCCTCCTAATTGGTCAGAATTATTAAAAATAATAAAAAAAACAATTAAAAACCAATAAATATGACCAGCAGAAACGGCAATCCATTGCCTCCTATGCCGTTGCCGCCCAGGGGGTGGTGTAGCCCGGAGCATCAACACATTGCCAGGCCTCCACATAGCTATGCCGCCCCGTTGCCCAGCCCCATACCGAGTAGTCTTATATACTACACACTTTTTGATGTTCTAAATCAAAGTTCGGCAGGGGCTTAAGAGAATATTCTACTTCTAGCCCAGAGTCGGTTATCCAAGTAGACATTTGAATCCATTTGAACATGGATCGGCCCAATTTATGGGCTTTTATTGAATTATTGTGGTTTAAAAGTATTGTCCAACCATGAACCATGTATTGGGCCATACTCAGTTCCGGGTTGAAAGGCTACGGTTAGCAAGGTCAAAAACCGGGTAGAAATAACTTGGTCGGGTATTGAACAAGGTTTTGGCATGACGTGATCGGGTTTTTTTGGTTTCGTATTTAAGTTCTATTTCGGGTTTTGATTGCTTTAGTTCGAGTATAACCGGGTTTGAACCACTTTTAACTCATAGGGTATAGATTCAATCTATCTATATAATAATTGAGGTGAGATTGGGTTGAATGGAGCCCTTAGAGAGTGTTTGAGCTATCCATTTTCAATATGGAGCTCCAACTAGCTCCCTATAAATACTCTTTCTAATTTTTATTTCCTACATTCCTACATTCTTCCATTATACTCCTCCAATACCTAACTAACAAATCTTCCAATTACCATTATTCACTCTTCTTTTTTTTTCATTCTTCATTCTAGGTATGTTTTCTTTTTCATTAGATCGAAGCAAGATCAATACATATGGTTCTCAAACCTGTAACTCTTTTATGTTATGTTATATGAAAACATTACTTTCATGTAACCGGATTGAATATCGAAGGAATACATCGTGATTTATAATGGTTAGTGATAATATGCAAGCATTAACGATTTGAGGAACAACTCCATATTCAATCCGGTTTTGAAGACAAAATCTTCATATTTGAAGACAAAATCTGGAAACAATATTTAACGCCTAACCATTTTCGTATTTGAAGACAAAATCTTCATTCTTAGCGTTTTAATTATATATGTACATCTTGAATACAATCCGTAAAATGGAAGCAAGATCAGATTGTTAAGTTAATAATTGTATATGAAATGGTTAGGTTTTATTTAATTAACTGTGGTTGGATCTTTTTTCATTTGAGATCCATAGCTGATTCATTGTCATCTTTATGTTTATGAGTCAAATATGATATTCATTGAATGTTTTGATTGTTTTGTCATTTGAATACTAGACTACCATCCGAATACAAAGTTGCGAATATGGCTTATCACAAGGGAGAGCAATTCTTCAAGGTCATGCATGACCCTTCCGCAAGAGTTTTGGTATGATTGTAAATTTCGTCTGGATAATTATCTTTGTTTCCAAAAATTTTGGCGTAACCATTGTAAATTTAAAAACTTTCCTTTTTAATTGCCTATTTAATAACATTAACTAAAATAATTAATTTCAAAAATCATATTTTGACTATTTAATAACACTAAAAAAATTCAAAACCTTTTGCCAATAGATTGTCAAATTTCCAAAAATTTGAGCGTAACATATGTAAATTTAAAAACTTTCCTTTTTAATTGCTTATTTAATAACATTAACTAGAATAATTAATTTCAAAAATCGTGTTTTGACTATTTAAAAACATTAAAAAAATTCAAAAACTTTTGCCAATAGGTTGTCAAATTTCCAAAAATTTTTGCGTAATTTAATGTAAATTTAAAAACTTTCCTTTTTAATTGCCTATTTAATAACATTAACTAGAATAATTAATTTCAAAAATCGTATTTTGACTATTTAGAATAATATTTACAAAAATCAATAACTTTTGCCAATAGATTGTCAAGTTTCCAAAAATTTGAGCGTAACATATGTAAATTTAAAAACTTTCCTTTTTAATTGCCTATTTAATAACATTAACTAGAATAATTAATTTCAAAAATCGTATTTTGACTATTTAAAAACTTAAAAAAAATCAAACCATGAATGTGTACATTAATTAGTATAAGTTATGTAAATTATGTAAATGTTACAATTATTTCTACATCCTTGCCGAAATTATGCTTCTCATTAATTGTAATAAATTAATATTCTAGACATTAATTTCTTATAAATCAGAGATCAATTCGTTTTAACCAATAAAATTATTTCTATTAATAGATAAGTAATATCTTCTAATTAGCCAATAGGTTGTCTAATTTCCATAAAATTTGGCTAAACCTATGTAAATTTAAAAACTTTCCTTTTTTTAATTTAATTCCTTAAAAAAAATCTCTACGCTTGCAATAAAAATCATAATTGTAATTACAACATTCCATATTAATTAGTATACAAAGAAAAAATATTTCATTAAATCAAAATTCGTGTTTTGCCTATTTAATAACATTAAAAAAAATCAAATCGTGATTGTGTACATTAATTAGTATAAGTTATGTAAATTATGTAAATGTTACAATTATTTCTACATCCTTGCCGAAATTGTGCTTCTCATTAATTGTAATTAATTAATATTCTAGACACTAATTTCTTATAAATGAGAGATCAATTCCTTTTAATCAATAAAATTATTTCTATTAATAGATAAGTAATATCTTCTAATTAGCCAATAGGTTGTCTAATTTCCATAAAATTTGGCTAAACCTATATAAATTTAAAAACTTTCCTTTTTTTAATTTAATACATAAATATACGTATGAATGGAGTGTATAGTCCCATTTTCCGTAAATTACTTGAATTACATAGAAAAATAAACAAAAGGTTCACCTTTATAATTGAGGTCACTTGGGTTGAATCAAGGCCTTAGAGAGGGTTTAAGGTATCTATATTGAATATGGAGCTCCAAGTTTCAAGTATATATAAACCATTTTCTTTTTTTACTTTTTCATTCTCACCAACATAATTCTCTATTTCTTCCTAACAAATTTTTCTATCCTTCTTCTTCAACTTTCATATTTTGTTGATTTTCCACAAACGATTCAATGTAATCCTATCACACTCTTCTAATGTTAGTTCTATTATTATTTTTGCTTTATTATGTAATAAGTTTGCTAATTAAATTATTATATTTTGACTTTGGTAATATAATTGATTGTCATTAAACTCATTTCAATTTTCCATTTTTATAATTCAAATTATTGCAATTAGTTTGGTAATTTTAAGCATCATTCATTAATTTCCATAATATAATTAATTATCATTAAAATTATTTCAATTTCCCATTTTTCTAATTTAAATGAATGCAATTAGTTTGTTAATTTTAAGCAGTATGCATTGATTTCCGTAATATAATTAGTTTGCTAATTTAATTATTATATTATGACTTTCATAATATAATTAATTGTCATTAAAATCATTTCAATTTTCCATTTTTATAATTCAAATTATTCCAATTAGTTTGCGAATTTTAAGCATTGTTAATTGATTTCCGTAATATAATTGGTTTGCTAATTTAATTATTATATTATGACTTTCGTAATATACTTAATTGTCATTTAACTCATTTCAATTTTCCAGTTTTATAGTTTAAATGATTGCAATTAGTTTGCTATTTTTAAGCATTATTCATTGATTTCCGTAATATGATTAGTTTGCTAATTTAATTATTATATTATGATTTTCGTAATATAATTAATTGTCATTAAAATCATTTCATTTATAGTTTAACATAATAAAACGTATTAATTTTTTTGTATGAATGATTGATTTATTATCAATCATTTCCAAAATTTAGGATTACCATAATTGACCGAATTAATGTTATTTATTACGATTT
Source organism: Ambrosia artemisiifolia (assembly GCA_032199755.1). Lineage (NCBI taxonomy): Eukaryota > Viridiplantae > Streptophyta > Magnoliopsida > Asterales > Asteraceae > Ambrosia > Ambrosia artemisiifolia. The sequence continues at coordinate 42,409,594 of CM063516.1, read as the reverse complement.
TTTAATCTCATTAATTTATATTACTATTAATACGAAATTGATTAAATTATACAAATTGATTAAATTAATACGAGATTTTTGAATCTCTGATTTTGTATAATTGATGAAATTATATGAATGATAATATTGATTAAATTCTAATTGATTAAAGTGATTTCGTATAATTTATCAAATTTATGGTTTAGCATAATAACTCTCATTTATTTTTTTTCCTTATTTAATGCTTATTACTATGCAGATAATTCCTAACACGATTGCTGAATTGGAAAACTTAAATGAATCAATGAAAACCAAGATTAAATTTACGGATGGGTACGCATGGTCTATGCCGGTGCATGTAGAAATTTCTGCTCAACTCGCTAGGTTTGTTATTCAGTTATTAAACATTATGTTTACAATAGTCTTATTTTATAATTAGATTGACATTCTAAATTTACTATACATAATGCTTTTGTAAATGTTACTGTGATTGGATGGCCTGATTTGCTTCAATCAGAAAATATTTCCATTGGCGAATATTTTGTCTTTAAATGGTGTTCAATCCAGCACAGGCTATTTTTTACTAAGGTAACACCACAAGAAGTCATTGATTTTAAAATTTAAATTACGATCTTTTATGTTTTTAATGTAATTTATTTGAACAACTATTCATGACCGTTAGAATTAATTTTATTTATGGACATTAATAATAATGACCGTATTTAATTTTATTTATTACGATTTTTTAACCTCATTTTTTTATATTACTATTAATACGAAATTATGTTTAATCTATTTTTACGAAATTATGTTTAATAATATTTATTGACATTAATAATAATTGACCGAATTTAATGTTATTTGTTAATATTTTTAAGCTCTTTTATTTATATTACTTTTTTTTCAAATTTATATTTAATATTATTGACCGAATTTAATTTTTTATATTATAACTTTCCTTTAATCAATTCTCATTAAATGATAATCATCAAAATCATTTTAATAATAATTGACCCCTATTAATTTCATTTATTTTGATTTTTGAATTTCATTTAATTATTATTACTATTTTACGAAATTATTTTTAATCTCTGTTTACGAAATTATGTTTAATATTACTTTTATTAGTATTTTTTCAATTATTATTAGTCTTGCCTACAATTAAAAGGATTTATTCATTTTTAATGTTATTTGTTTTTTTATTTTAATGACATTAATATAATTAAACGAATTTAGTGGTATTTATTACGTTTTTTAGTGTCATTTATTTATTATTGACCGAATTAAATTACTAACATATTACTAATACTAATGCTAATATTATGATTTTTAATCTCATTTATTTATTATTGACCAAATTAAATTACTAATACTAAAACTAATATTACGATTTTCAATTTTAATCTCCTTTATTTCTTATTGACCGAATTAAATTTTTATATTAAGAATAAATTACTAATACTAACTAATAATAATACTAATATTACGATTTTAGTTTTACTAATCGTAAAAATAGTATTGTTGACCCAATATATTACTAATACTAATACTAATTTTATGATTTTAGTTTTACTATTCGTAATAATAATTTCGATAGTAATATGCAAATTTTAAGATGTCAATAATAATTTGTCGATAATTAGTAAGTCAATTTAAAACGCTGATGTTTTTAATGTAATTGATTTAATTATTGATTACAATTTTTGAGGTTAATATTGAAAATCTTTAATCTCACTTATTTATATTACTATTTTTTTCGAATTATTATTAGTTTTCCTGCAATTAAAAGGATTGTTTCATTTTTAATGTTATTTATTATGATTTTTAATGACATTAATAATAATTGAACGAATTTAATGGTATTTATTACGTTTTTTAGTGTCATTTATTTATTATACACCGGATTAAATTAAATTACAAATATATTACTAATACTACGATTGTTACTCTCATTTATTTATTATTGACCAAACTAAATTACGAATATATTACTAATTCTAAAACTAATATTACGATTTTTAATTTTATTTCTAATCTCATTTATTTCTTATTGACCAAACTAAAATTTTCTTTTACGATTTTTACGAATATATTACTAAAATATATACTATATTCAAAATAATTTTCAATTATATGAATAAATTAGTAAATAATTTAAATTGTTAAGTTAACTTTTGTCATCCATTTATTACTATTAAAAGTAACATAAAGAATAAACATAACATCAATATAAAAAATCCTCATTTGTCATGAAACCCTCGATCATTAACAACATTCAAATTATTTCAAAATTATAAAAAAACTCAATTAATGATAACAGGAAGATTCAAGCAATAATTTTGGTAAACAAAATGTATTTAATAAATACAATATAAATCTATTCTTTTAATAATAAATATAATTTAAATCTATTTAACAATTTCCTAAAATATATAATATATTCAAAATAATTTTCAATGATATTACAAATAACGACTTTCATTTTAATATTGTTGACCGATAAACGTAAAAACGTTTTTCGTTTTTGTTACTTTGATGGGGTTAATTCTTTGACTTTATTTATTTTTATGTCTTACAATACACTTATTAGTAATTAGTAACGAAATTAGTAATGAAATATCATCTTACGTTATTAGTAACAACATTAACTAAAAGGCGCTTCATAACATTAAAAAACCTCATTTGTCATGAAATCCTCCATCTTTGACTACATTAACTAAATAGCGTTTCAGTGATACTAAGAATAAGAATATTACGTCTTTCATTTAAATATCTTTGACAGATTAACGTTATCATATTATGTTTATAAAGAATTTTCCTTTAATCAATTGTCATGAAACGCTAAACAACATCATGATTGCAATAACTGTGCTAATTTTAAGCGGCGTTGACCAAATCACGTAAATTATCAATCCTTCCATTTTTATAATTCAACTATATAAATAAATCCGACTTATTCGATCAGAATTGTTCGAGACACAATATTCCGATTAAGGAAGCATTGAAACAAGTCAAATGGATAAAAGGTTGCCCTATAAAAAACCTCCCATTTTGACATATTATTCAACCCATCCACGTTACTATCTTTACTCCTAACGAGTTTCTCATGTAGCTTTAGTATTGATTTTTCACCGTGGTTTTAGCTTGATTTTTAGGTCATTGGTTATGAGTCAAACCATCAAAACAGTTCAGGGTCTTCTAGATATATTTACCTTAAATTCTTGATGATAATACAGTTACAATGCCAAATGTCTTTCTTTTTCTCACCAGAGTTTTTTTTTGACAAATTTTACTGTTTTGTTATTCCAACGGTTCAGGGATCCTATAAGTAGACATAAATTCTTTTCAAAGCCACAAGTTCCAAATCGTCTTGCCATATCAAACCGTGTTATAGACGCTAAAATAATTTCAGGGAGTAACATTGGAATGCGAACTTTTATCCAGAGAATTAGGCTGTCCCCATCTGATAAGAAGATTCCTTTCAGATTTAACAGAAAACAATTCCCTCTTACTTTATGTTTCGCAATGACAATAAATAGGAGTCAAGGACGAACCCTATTTTGGATAGGTCTGTATTTGAAAGATCCTGTTTTCACACATGGGCAGTTGTATGTCGCTGCCAAGTGACAAAAGTAGAAATGGCCTGAACATACTAATATTGGATAAAGATGACAACGTTAATAATAAATAACAAATGTTGTTTATAAAAAATATTTTGAAGTTTGTGAATAAGTATGCGATCATATTTTGCATAAATCGTTTTTTTTATAATTTTTTGGTTGTATGATTTGTTAAGCTACATTTATTTACTTTAATCTTCATTTGCATGCCGTTACAATAAATATATGTTTATTCATTTCATTATTTGTTTTTAAATCACGTCTAATCAAACATTTGTTGATTCATATGTCTGTTATTGGGTAACATTAAACTTTTTTTATGATAATTTACAATCAACCAAAATTCATACGAATTGTATTACGTAACTTTCAATAAATAAAATTTGCATACTACCATCTTTATAGTTTTTTTTTCATTTGACATGGACATGTACCGCGTGTACACGCGGGGCTCTAACCTAGTATATAACAAACTAGGTTAGAGACCCGGGTGTACACCCGGTACATTCCCAAGTCAAATGACAATTATTTTATAAAGATTGTAATATACAAGTTTTATTTATTGGAACTTACGTATTAATATTCCTATGAATTTTGGTTGCTTGGAAAATATCATAAAAACGTTTAACGTTACCCAATAAATGATACGGAGTATATGAATTATGCAATGTTTGATTTGACGTCATTAAAAAAAATAATGAAATGAAGATGTCATACTTATTTAAACGACATGCAAATGAAGATGAAAATTCTAAGTAAATAAACATAGTTTAACAAAAAATACAAAAAAATAAATAAAACTAAATTGTCAAGAAAAATATGATTGAATATTTTATTTACAAACTTCCAAATATTTATTTGTAGGCAACATTTGCAAATCAAACATTGCATAAAATGTCATACAACTTAAAGATGCACTAATATGAGAAGGTTGTTGTCTTTATTACACTACCAACAAAAGCCTTTTGTACCCTAATGTCTAGAGGACATAACAAAACATAAGAAGAAAAAACTATAAGTTAAGAAAACAATACGCATTGGAAAAGCTTTCAAATGACAATTCAGTTTATTTATATTTACTAATTAAAGAGAATTACAATCGTAATATAGAAAGTAACTAAATCAATTTGTATTCTCTAGATCATTCAAACTTACTTATTTAACACAAATTTATTTATCTTTATAAAACAAACCCCTAGATATTAAGCATTGTTAGAAGCATCCATGAGGTCAAAAAAACAAAAGAAACAACCATCATTCAAGCCTTACATAAGCCTTTTGTTTCAGTAGAAGTATTAAAGCATCTTGATGCCCATGACCAACAACCTAAATCAGTGGTGTGCTAGACTCACTTTGTAAATTAACATCAACACCATAAGGAGATCAATAACTCCATTAACTCAATATGCCCTGCAAGTCATATAAACTCACGTCAACTTTCACATGAACACTACATTGTTGGTTTGTTTAAACATGATCTTACAACATGTCAATATAACACTCGAATCTAGCCCATTAGTAAAGGTTAAAAAAATGTACAATCATATACAGAAAGAAGATAGCCATTCATAACACAAACAAATAAAACTGAGCCGATATAAACTACAACTCACCTATTCTGACAACATGCTGCCCAACCGTAGCTCCTAATTCACTCACACCCACTGCTTTTCCTTGTTCATCCTGCGTAATGACAGTAATTAGGAATTCTATTCCTCGCCTAGTTACGACATAGGTTACCACCTGCAAAACGATTATCAGATATTAAAATTAAGGAACCAAAATTTATAGCTACAAGGAAATAGATAAACTCGTAAATCTTTTTAAAAGGTCTCCGCAATCGGCTGATGTTTATCAAGTATTATTGCTGCTTTACCCGCCTTAACATATCGTTCACCAAAACTAATATTATAAACACTTAAATCACCAATGACTTTACCGGAATTCACATAACAGCAGGAAACCAGACACATGCGCCTAATTCAACCAAATAATGAATACAACTAAAACAACTGACCTCAAATGACGGAAAAGATACAACTAAAATAACTGACCTCAAATGACGGAAAAGAGCTGTAGCACTGCAACAGTCGACATAAATCTCAGAAACTGCTATCCAGACCACAATGCAATCAGCAACTACACATCAACAAACACAAATACAAAGTTGTGTGAAAAATAGATATACAAAGTAGAACCCTAATCTGAAAAATATAAAGTAGAACACTAATATGATAAATAAAACTATTATGAAACTAAACCACTGAATAAAACTATTACGAAACTCCACATAAAATCATTATGGAATAGGGTCGGCCGGCCCCTTTACTTTCTTCTCGTAATTTGGTTGGGCCTATGAGTGGGCTGAAGGCAACATCTTCAACACCATGATCCTTATTAACTACAACTTCCATGCAACAAAATTGAAAAATACGACATGGCAAATTTACTCTTTTAACAATAAAATAAAGGATAAATTGCTTAGCTCAAAACATATTGCCATTAATTAACTCATTATACCAACAACAAACGGGCAATCGATTAGAACTTGGTGAATTATCATGTTTAGATGCCTTTTCTTTAATTTCACCTTTCAGATAGCACTATCGCCCCAATATACAATAAAATATTGTAACAATTATGGTCTAAAGTGTGGTTTATGTACTTTGATATATAAAAAAACATAATAACCGAGTAGTAAAAAATACACTTTGGGAGCAACCTTAGACCATTTTGACCCATTCTCATTGCTAAAATGAATAAATGATCATAAATGAATGAATGTTAGTGGAAAAAATAAAAAGAACATTCATAAACGTGCATGATAAGTATTCATGTTCATTCATTTATGGTATGAAATCAACACAAAAGAAAGGAACATATGAGGGATATGAATCATACCGATATCTATTACGCTCAAATGAATACATGAAATTAAATTATAAGGAATCATCACAACCAACAATTGCCAGAGATGCTCTTTTGACTTGTTCCTCCTACTTGGCCTAACTTTCTTGATCATTATCTAAAACAAACCGACCCAGAATCAACAAAGCAACATACCAAGTTAGCCAAATTAATTTAGTTAATATGATGCAACTTGGTAACTATCCTTATTCATTTGTCAAAACAATATTCAGTTTGAAGTGAAGTAGAACATGAATTACACACAGTTTGAACTCATGATTTTGGCAGCCAACATAGCTTAGTTTTAACACGTCAACGAAAAAAATTGTTTCAGGCATTTCATCGAACAATTCATATGCATAAGTTTTAGAGATCTTAAAACGCAAGATGAATATGAGAATTCCCTAAACATAAGTCAGCATACCTGTACACGTACAACTCTGAACATCCAATCTCAACAAACCCTGTTACACCCAATCAATGCAGACACTTAAGTCACTTAATGAAGACTTCAAATTAGTAGAAATAGCTAAAAAAAGAAAACTACTGACGTAGATAAAATGTCAGAATTAAAACAAACCTTAAACCCTGCAAAAAAAAAATCATACTCAAAACGGCAAAAAACCAAAAGAAAATGAAGAAGTAAAGTTACATTTGACTTGTTCGGATGATTGAAACTCTGATTAGATATGAAAATGAAAATGAAAACGAACACCTACCTTCTTGTGTATGGAGGTTGCTGATTGTGTGAATACCGAATCAATATATGACACATGATTAGATATGAAGATAGGAGCAATCTCCATCGAAGCCGTTATCTCCTTTCGCTTTATCCAATGATACCTGCAAACAGAAAGTATTAATCCCATGTCCTTAAATATACCAAAGAAGGTTAACTGACCTTAACAAAATGAAAACAAAAGTCCTTAGAACACAATTTGGTGATCCATGAATTCCTACATCTCAATTTAGGCATTGGATTATGCTTATCTTTCCACCCATTCAAAACAGGTTTTGTAGCCACATTACTAATTGACGAACACAATCCAAACAATGAGGTTATTATCAAAGCAAATGAAAGACAAAAAAACAAAATAGTAACCAAACCTGCAACACTAAAGGTAAATAGCAGAAAACTTCTGCAAATGGGTACAAAACCATATATCAATACACTCGACTTACTGTTGTGTTAGTTGGACCAGTGTCCGTAGGAATGGCAGAAGCTGGATATAACCCTACCAAAGAATACAACAATACAAGTGTGTGCAAGTGTGCTAATCATCATATTCGACTCAAATTTTCAGAAATTAGCATCCATTAAGGTGTTTAAATGCATGTTTCGAAACTGGTTATGTGATATTGAATAATCAAAATCATATAGGCAACAGTACCTTCAGATTATTAAAGGTACTAATCATATATAATTCCAATAGTTAACTTTTTTTTTTCATTTCTAGCATTATTAACAACAAAAAATGTCGTGAAAGGTCTTTAAAATGGATAGAAGATAGGATAACCAGTAAATTAAGTTTTTCGTAAGTATAAAACTGATTCTTCAAACTAACCATTTGACCCAAATAATCAGATAAACAAAATCAATTAAGTCATCGCCTTCATCTACAATCGGTCTCTTTTAACACTGATTACACCTTCATAACACGGGTATAGATCAGTTTCAGTCGATTAGCATCACTACCAAACATATTCAAACAAAAAAACATACATATGGAAGTCTCCATCGAAACCCTAGGCTAACGGTTCTTCATTATTGCACGATTTCGAAAACCTAAATCGAAATCATTAAAGAATCGATTAGTGTATACTCCTAACTGAACGAATACAGTATGAATCGAGAGAGACATGAAATATAGAAACAACAAACAGAAATAAAAAAAAAACTCTTAATCAATAGGATTTTCAAACAGATAAATTAGACCCGTTAAAGTTTTAGGGTTTTAATTTAACAAAGGATTTCGATGAATCTGAATAGGAAATCGAAGATTAATAATAAGATAAATATACGAAACCATTATATTTTAAAAGAATTGTTACCTGATTTGGAGGATTGGAGGATACGAATAGTGGATTGAAGGAGGCGATTAGGGTTTATGTTGAAAGAGTGAATAATATGGATGGATACCTAAAGGAGGTTAATAAAACTGAGAAAAAAGAAGTATTTATATGCGGGTTACCGGGTACCAAATGAATTGTTTGGATCAGGTCAGAGCTACCGAATAAGAGAAAAACGGGTTGGAAAATGCTGAGGTGGACACCCTAGAAAGGTGACACCTCACCCCTAGATACTCCTTTATTATATGTATAGATGGGTAGGATTAGGTATGGCATCGGGTAAGCCACATCCAGTTTTTAATATCATAATTCGGGTTTTCTTGAATCTGTTTATGTACACTATACTTTTGTGCATTTCTACATCTTTATACTGAGTAGTACTAAATTACTTATAGGAAATTTAATTAGTGTCTGTTGGAATAAATTTCCTCTAGACTATCCTTCCTTAAATATCAGCAATGCTAAAGTATAAGTATGATAGTAATAAATGGAGTCCGTGTTGTCTAATAAAGTTTATGGAATAACACGTTTTAGCGCGCTGTAACGCTCGCCCGGTAAGAAACCTAGTTAATAAAATAGATAAATTGAGTGAATAGTGTAGACAAGAGGTGACATTTGGTCGCTAGCCCACACAATGTAAGTAAGTGGCTGGTTTTATGTGGTGGTTCGTTTTTAATTACACCTTTTAACACACGTGTCTATCTCTCTTACAAAAGACGAGAATGCAAGTTGTGAATGAATATAGAAAAAGAGTGAAACAACGAAAGAAAAAGACCAAAATAGTAATAAGGTGACTAGGTGAGGGCCTTCACGTGGGCCGTAGCTAAATGTAGTATTGGACTTTCGCAATGACACGATAACACGATATGTTTAATCAAACAAAAGTAAAAAACTTATTAAAAACATGAGTTTAGACACAAGATCATGACTGGTCATATTAATGCCATCACATGTGTGAATATCGTGATTTCAACAACAACTAGGTGTATTAATACGCGCGTTGCGCGTTTTTCACATGACGCGTTATTGCGGATTTTCTAAACTCAATATTTAAACAAACTTACTCAATGCCCAACATGTTATCATTCAATTCCGTAATAAATATGTTAATTCAAAATTCAACCAATATGATGAAATCCACAATCATTCGACTTAACCTCACCCAGAAGCCATGTATTTAGTCATCATCAATAGGTACACAACAACCCACACAGAAGCGAACCGGAGGTCAAATGGTGAATAAAATAATATGAATAAAATAATAATATAGTTAATATAAATAAAATAATAATATAATTAAAAAAAGGTTTTTAAATAAAATAATATTATTATTACTATTCATTAGGTTTGTTTATTAATGTTATTATATATATATATATATATATAATAATTATAATTATATATATAATACATATTGGTTCTTGTATTTTATGCTAGCTGGAAAGTCACGCCCAAAACAAAACACAAAGAATATTTTTATTATCCAGCACACTAATTACAATAAATTCAACCATTTATTTATATTAACCTCATACTAATTCTAATCTAAGAAAGAAGCACCGGTCAATTTTCTGACTGATCCGTAGGAGGGGAGATCTACCTTGCGCCCTGCGGATGTTCTTGTGTTTGGATGGGTTGGGGGCAAACATGCTTGTGTTGACCTGACAGGGGTTTCCCCCTTGGTAGGTTTGCGCGACAACGGCTTTGTACCGGGGCAGGCAGTTTTGATGGCAAAAGGTAAGAAGGTCGGTAAGCACGGAGCAGCCTATTTAGAGAATCAACATGTGGTTGTCGTTTGCTTTTGACACATTTGGATCTCTGGCCCCTGAGGCAGTACGGTTTATGAAACGAGTGCAGAAGGTGGTCCACAGTGACTCGTAGAGCCCTAAGAACCAAGGGTTTGTGTTTAGCAGGATAGGCTTTGCGATTCAAAAGGGGATAGCGGCGCAGCTTGTTGTCCGCTTACCCACCATCTAAATGTAACTTGTTTTGTCTTGGTAATGAAAAAAAAACTTAATGGAAAAAAAATATAAAAATACAACTCAAACGCTAATTAAACAATTAATTAAAAGCGACTAGATAAACCTATATGTTAAACCGATAATTCAAACTATTTAAATAAATAAACCAACTATATTTATCTTCGAACACACTTGAATTATCTTTAACCCATTTATACTTTATGGATAATCCTTCAAATCAAAATTATCATTCATTCACCCTCTCAGTTCTTATTTGGATTCGCTTCATATGCACACTGTTAACGAAAACTTCAATCTTTTGATCAACTTTTACATCTCCCTCTTCCCAGGTCACCAAAACTACGTTGTTCTTGACCACCGATCAAAGAAAAAAAAACAACCTCACCGAGTCTACTGTTTTCTTCTTTCCTTGCTACACACGACAAGATTCAAAGCACCATGCTTTGACGAATCTTCTTCTATCTTTCTACTTGCAAATCCGATCAGATGTCTTCTGCCAAAAGAAAAATGTATACAGGTTACTCCATTCTTATCAATGTTTTTAAAACCGGACCGGATATTAAACTGGACATCTTACTAGTTCACTGACTGAACCAGTCGAACCGGTCAGACCGGATTTAAGAACCGGATGAGTTATTATTAGTTTATACTTTAATTGAATATACTGAAAATATAAAAATACAACAATAAAATACTAAATTACCTAGTACAATACAATTTTGACAAAATTACACTTTGTGTCCTTAATCTATCACTGAAATTATGAAACGTGTCCTTTATTTTTTTTATTTTTTTTTACATTTTATGTCCAAAATCCAGTTTTTTATTGCATTTTATGTCCTTTATGACTAAATGGGTTAGAAATCTCAGTTAACCTCAATACCACGAGGGGTATTATTGTCCATTCACATCCATTTGCTATAAAACTCACCTTTAACTCTTGATAACATCATAACCGTCACACAACTTCTTCCCCAATTCAAATACCCTAATCGACCCAATTGAAGCCCTGATCGACCAAAGGAATTGAAGCCCTAATTGATCCAATGGTGCAATGTTGGTGTGGTAGGGAGTCAGCAGATGAGATGGCTGATGAGGGCACAGTTATGGAGTATTCTAAGGAAAATGAGTAAACAACAAATAAACCCGAAGAAGAAATAACTGTTGAGGTGGGTGGTGTTGTTGTAAAGCAAGAGAAAGTACATGAGTCAACCGAGGTTGCAGTGAAAGGGAGTCCTGCACATTGTGAGGTTAAAGAGGCAAGTGAATCTATCAATGATGAGAAGAATGATGGTGGAGGTCCATTGGTGTTATCTGATTTGTCAATTGCTGATGTGGCAGTGATGCCAAAAGAGTCTGTTGAGTTTGGGTCAGTAAATTTAAATCGGATACATCACCATTCTCCTGAAAGTACACATTGAGACAATTTTTTACATTTGTGCTTTTGAAATGTCATCATCCCTAGCCCCTATCTTATTATCGGTGCTCATTGATTAATAAAACTTCTACCGTTCTATTGGTTAGCTTGTGTAGTCGTGTTGTTTATTATTTGCAGGTGGTTGGTAATCTTGCATTGATTGCGTCTATATTGACCATTTGCACTGCAGCAAGGGTTGATGGCATCTTGACAGGTGAGTAAATCAAATCTGATTATAACTTGTTTGGTCTCAAACAAGACCGTTAACCCAATAAAACACCATGGGGTTGCTTACTAAAAATATATTTCATGGATGTATCAAGTTTGAAAATTTTAAAATGACAAATTAGTTTGTTTTAGTTAGAAAACTAGAAAGGGAACTGCTTTTAAAAGAAAACGTGGAACTGGGTCGATTAGGGCTTCAATTATTTTGGTCGATCAGGGCTTCAATAGGGTCGATTAGGGTTTTTGAATTGGGGAAGAAGTTGTGTGTGAGGGTTATGATGTTATCAGGAGTTAAATGGGGGTTTTATAGCAAATGGACGTGAATGGACAATAATACCCCTGGTAGTATTGAGGTTAACTAAGATTTCTAACCCAGTTAGTCAGAAAGGACATAAAATGCAATAAAAAAAACTGGATTTTGGACATAAAATGCAAAAAAAAAGGACACGTTTCATAATTTCAATGATACATTAAAGACACAAAGTGTAATTTTGTCTACAATTTTTACATTTGTACTTTGACAATAGTAAGCATTGCAAATATAAAAAGAAATCTAAATAAAGGATATGGTCAGAGGGTTGGGTTCCAAAGTGTTCTATCAATTTTCAACCTCCAATCCCTTTTTCATCTACATTTTCTCTTATATGAATCAATTATGCAACCCCTTCATCTCCTATTTTACTTCATTACTTCAGAATCTAAACACATTAGTTGTAATTTCTTCTCAAAAACAATATTGATCTTCAAGCCTTAGTGCCCTAGTTGTCTTCTTTATCCCGATGTCGATTTGCATCCCTATAAAGCGTTGAAGGATGTGAAGTGTTATAGAGAGGAACAAAAAGAGCATAGAAGGTGATCGATGTTGGCTGCAAAAAAAGAAGAAAAAAGGTCATTTGGCCTTTGGTGGCTGCAAAACAAAGATATAGGGGACAAGGAAGGGTTTGGTAAAGTAGGGTTATTCAAAAGTTTTTTTTTAAACTCCGGTCGGGTCCAATTTACAGCGGTTCCCGGTCCGACCTCCCGACCCACGGTCTGAACGTCCGGTCCATTGCAACAGCGGTCTAAAGGTGTGACCCGGTCTGACTCACCCTCCGGATCCCGGTCTGACCGGTCGAACTGTCCAGTCCGGATTTCAAAACCTTGATTCTTATCATTAGGGTGAAGAATCAGGTCTTGATCTTTAATTAAAAGTTGCTAATGCAATGAAGTTCATCACCGCTAAACCAAATTGAATAAGTCACCTGTCACCATCACTTTCCCAACGATACTTCCCTTGACATCGGCTAACCCTAATCTCATCGACGTCGCCACGATATAACACCTCAGAGCAGTCTAGACTTTCCAAACCTGATGTCTGCCCCACTAATTTCCGATTTTAATGCATAAAAATGCAAGACATGTTGGGCCACTTAACCCATGTAATGGCCTTCCTGTTTTCCTTTTAACACATGTACAAACATGGACGAAGTTTTGTTGGGGGCGGGGGTTCCCCCTACCCTCCTTGTTTTTTTTGCTTAGTAGTGTAAATTTACGCGTATTTTGTCTGGAACCCCCCCCCCCCCAAAACTCAAGCTTCATCACTGGATATATGTTAGGTCAAACTTCGTCACTGGCTATATGTTAGATCATGCGTCGTTTTTTCCTGATTTTCACCAAACCAACTTAAATCTTCTTTGAATGTGATCTCAATGACGACTGACCTTAATTCTCATTCTTGTCACCAACTTCAAATTTTGAAACTATTGAATGACTAGTCATCCACGTATCACCGTATGTTGAATATATTCCGATAATATACCAAACTCGCTATCGTTTACCATTGTTGTAGCTCTGTAAGGGTTTGCGCGCTCCTTTCTCGAAAAGTAACTTTAAAATCGCTAAGTTTTGATGTCAAATGTTGGAATATCATGCCCCACACGAAACACACACACACAAAACACTTATATAATTAAAACACACCGATTACAGTAGACCTAACCACCTATTTATACTAACCCCGAGCTAGTCTTAACCTAGCTAAACACTAATTAAACAATTACTTAAAAGCAACTAGATAAACCTATATTAAATAGATATTTTAAACTATTAAAATAAACAAACCAATTATATTTATCTTCGAACCCACTTATATGATCTTTAATCCATTTATAGTTTATGGACAATCCTCCAAATCAAAATTAGCATTCATTACCATTATATTCTTTTAAATATCTATCTTAATGGCTTGGTTTGTAATTAAGCATGCCCATACATGTTATTCATCCACAATTCACATCTTTCTTTTACCTCTAGCTCATATTGGTAGTCCTCCAAACAACACAAATAGATGCAGTGTTCGTTCATTTATGTTCGTGAACGTTTGTTAACATGTTCATTTGTGTTTGATATTTAATTTAAGTATTTCAATATTCACACTAACATATTATTTAATAAATATTAATATATTACATATTAGTATTACTTTACTTGTTTTAATTAATTATTATTTGGTGTGAATTAGATGAAAACTTCAAGTTTATTTTGAGTTGATTAAATGAGACTTCAAGTTTAATATGTTGGCCCAGACAATCAAATCAAATATGAACACGGGATGTTTGGGGAAACGAACCCGCAACTCTTTCTATTTAATCAAACAAACTTACAAACAATGGGACAAATAAAAGCATTTACCTAGACCCCTATTTATACTAATCCTACTCAAATACTACTAGCAATTGTAATCTATTACTAACTCACATAATTATCTCTACTAATTTAATCAAATAGATAATTCTAAACATTAAAACTTATCTAAACCAATCTTTCAATTTGGCCCTTATCTTTCATCTCATGCGTGATTTAGGATTAACTTTCAACATTCCCCCTTAATCCTAAAACTCCATTCCAACTTTCTTGACTTTGTACCGCCAAGGTCGAATCCCTAATAGCACTCTCAACTCTTCAATTCCAATCATTCGTTCATCTTTACCCCTTTCTTTTAGGTTGTTTGTAACAAACCTGTTTAATAGGTTCTTCACGTTCATTGTTCAAACCTTCCACATTCATCTTAGATACAACTTCATTTTCCACGTTCTTCTATCTCACTTTTCTTTTCTTTCCTTGCTCATTCAAACATGCTTGCCAATCCGATTTTGACAAAAAACTCACAGCTAGGTTAGTCTTTCTTTCTTTATCATAGCCTGTTAGGCTTTTCTTTCTGAGAAGTCTTCTGAACTTTTCATTCAGATCCAATTTTCCTTCAACAAATGTTCGATTGTTGACGTTCACATACGTTTCTAAATGTGCAGACTTGTTAGCTGCATCATTCCTTTCATTAAGTACTACGTCCTTTCTTTCATCATCATAATCAACAGCACTTTCCTTGCTTCGTTGTTGCTCACTGATCTTAACAGTTTCTGCATCTTCAAGGTTGTTTGAATTAGAAAAACATACCTGAAGATTTAGCATCTTCTCTTCTCTTTCAAGAAACATTCTTGATTACTTTCTTTTCAAGAAACAATTTCTTGCTTACTTACCACAATCTTTCAAGAAACGAACTAGACAACCTTCTTTCCAATGAATGTACTTGTTTGCGTTCTTACTTACTTTCTTTAATTCATCAAGAACAACTTACAAACAAGGGACAAATAAAAGCATTAACCTAAACCCCTATTTATACTAATATCATCATACTAATTCTACTTAAACACTACTAGCAATTGTAATCTATTACTAACTCACATAATTATCTCTACTAATTTAATCAAATAGATAATTCTAAACATTAAAACTTATCTAAACCAATCTTTCAATTTGGCCCTTCAACTTTCAACTCATGCGATTTAGGATTAACTTTCAACATAATATGACAATTTTGTTTTTACGGTAAATCAATGGAACTAACAGTCATTAATCAACATTCATTTTTTATTTAAAAAAAATATATAATATTTGTTAAAAACTTATGATTAAAATGGTTGTGTATGTGTCAACCCGTAAACATTAGTGTTGTGTTCATCTTCACATATCTAACACGATTTTCATGTTCATATTAAGTTTGACCCGCCATCCCGCAAAAACCGCAACTTAACTTAAAACTTAAAAGGGACATCCATACCAAAAGATGAAATTGAGAGGTCAAAGTAGCAAAACAGAACTTGTTTAGTTTAGCTCTCTACCTACCACCCGATCCGACTTTCCGAATCCCAACACAAATCAATCTTCACTGACTTCGACTTTACAGTCAGTCAATCATAAGTCATAACTACAGCTTTGATCTCCGGTGACTATAATAATGACTTCCTTCACCGTTAAAATGATGGCCGGACCACCGACTCCGGTCACACCATCAATCAAATCTAATGCTACTTCTTCTGTCAAACCATCCACACTTCCTCTTCAGGTTCATTCAATCATTTAACATTAACCCCTATGATCATCTTTACATATATACATGTATAAGTATAACATTCATTGTCGGTTAATAAGTTTTCTACTTTGTTGTTATTAATATTGCTATCTTGATTCACAATATTGCTATCTTGATTCACATTGATATCTTATTGCTACTTTGTTGTTCTCTATTTTAGAGATTAAGTGATCTTACTCATATGAGCTCATTGGATCATATAAAGTTTTTTATATTTCTGTATGTCTGTATGTTATACAAATACGCCCCACTTACGGTGTGCGCATATAATGTATATATGTGTGGTCCTCGGGGGGCAAAAGTAAAGTTGCACTAGTTTTAACGTTATTTTATTAATTTCATGAAAATAACATTAAAAATGATGGACGGTTAATCATGCATCATGTGGTGGCGTTGATAACCAAAAGACAAAGGGGTACATGCACTGATCGTGATTGTCCCGATTGCTAAGTGTTCTGTGCCTTATGTCCAAGGCTTGATACCAAACCACATCGAGCCGGGGGTCTCACTGGAAACAGCCTCTCTATTCTTAGGGTAGAGGTAAGGTTGTCTACATCTTACCCTTCTCAGACCCTACCTTAGCTTTGCTATAGGTGGGATTAACTGAGTATGATGATGATGATGTATGTTATACAAATGACAGTGTTGAATAATGGAGATGCAAATGTGAGGTTAGATGTTACTTAAGTGCCAATGAGTGGTGGAGTGGTTAGGGAAAGACTTGGGGTTTGTTATGACCTAGATTCGATTCCTGTTCTCCTCATTATTGTCTGCGGCATCTAGGTGAAGAGTGAATATGGGTGGCTCCGGTTCGACTCGGGTGGGAGACGATGTTTTACCGATTAATCCACTGTCGTGACTTCAGACGGCTGGAGGTCGGGTTTCCGTGCATCTGCGAGAGCCAAGGGGCTGGCGGCGGTCGAGTAGTCGAGCGCCCAGCGTCACAGTGATTGACACGTCGTTCCTTGCCGTTCAAAAAAAAAATAAAAAGAGATGAAAATCCAACAGACCCATTTGTAAAAAAATGTTTTTCTAGAACTTGACTACGTTTGTTTCGCATTCAATTCTTCCTTTTCGATCACAACTCTCTCAGCTCGGAATCTCTCTAATCTTTTACTTATTGTGTGATTTTGTGCGTTTTAGAAATTGATTTTGATTTTTTTTAACGGCTAATTTCCTCCCCTTTTTATTGCACTCATTTTTTTTTTTGCCTGTTATGTGGCTTGAACTCCCAACGTCACCTTTACAACCCCAACAACTTTACCACCATACCACAAAGGGTGGGGGCTAGAAATTGATTTTGATGTTGATGATAAACTACTGGTCAACCATAAGTGGGTCGGTGTAATTAATATTTATTGACGTGTAGTTTAAAAAATGATCATTTAAAGTTTGGTTATAGGTTTTTAGTTCAGTTAGTATTGTGTTTGATATACTCAGTTAATCCCACCAATAGTAAAGCTAAGGTAGGATCCAAGAAGCGTAAAATGTGATAGCCTTACCTCTACCCCACTGGAATAGTGAGATCGATTCTACTATTCTAGTGAGACCCCCGACTCGATAGTAGTTTTGCATCAAGCCTTGGACAAAAGGCAAATAACACTCAACAATCAGGACAAGTCCAATTGGTGCATGTACCTCTTTGTCTTTTGGTTATCAACCCCACCTTATAATGCATGATTAACCGTCCATCGTTTTTAACATTATTTTCATGAAATTAGTAAAATAACGTTAAAATTATTGCAATTTTACTTTTGTGCCCCCAGGGCTCACACACATATACATTATATGCGCACACCGCAAGCGGGGCTGGTGTTTGATAATGATACGAGATAACTAATACTAATAAACATAATTCCTGTATAATAAAAACAGATAGTTCTCCACAAGGTAGGTTATTCTAAACCTGAATTGTTTTGTTTGATTATGCAGGTGAGAATGAAAGAGCTTCAAAAGTTAGAAACATCTGAAAAGAAATCCACAAACATCTCGCGAAGAGACCTAGCATTGTTTTTAACCGCTGCATCATTCAGCGTTGTCACTCTTTCATCACCCAAACCCGCTGCAGCCCGCATCAGTAAAGCTGAAATGAAGAAAATGATATTGGAAAAACTCAAGTTTCTGAGAGAAAAGGTTGGGTTATCAAAGCCCGAACCAGAGGAAACCGAAAAGGTTGCTTCACCACCTCCACCAATAGCAGATAAAGAAGTATCTCCTCCTGCCACATCAGCTCCGGAGGAAAAACCCCCGGCCCTACCAGAACTGCCCCTTCCCAGTATACAGAATGACAAGAAAATTGCAGTGGAAGCCGCCACACTCCCGTGATTATTGTCTCCAAGAGCTTATGTTATGTGCAATTGTTTTAGTTTGAATGTGTTATTCATGTACTCTTATGGCTGACTGGACTAGAGGGGATTTGAACATTATTTGTAGCATAACTTTAACTTGTTAAGTTTGCGATGAAATTTTGGCTTTCCTCTCCAAACATGCATTACTCCAGGAATCACGTGTTTTTGGTAAAAGTTATTTTACATAGATTCAAAAGGGGTAGGAGTGCAGCTTGTTGCCCATTTGTTTGTCATTCTCCTGTAATTGGTTATGTTTTTCGATCAATATGGTAATGAAGATTTAATGATTAAAGAAATAGATTTATAAATGCAACAAAATGGACGGGTTAGAGGGGTGGCGTTTAAACAACAATCTTCAAAAGTATGGATCGAGCTAACTTAATTAGAAACAATGGTATTTTACTAAAACAATAGGCGTTGTTACAATTAAGCGAGAACAACCACCGTGAATTAGTGGTTGTACAACACAAAGAGAGCTGCAACTTATCAAACTAGAGCAACCATATATATACACGAACGGAACGATCGAACAATAAGGCAACCTCAAATCAACCTTTAATGAATCTTGCATAGATTTCAAGCTGGACACGAAGGGAAACGGCTAGACGTGTCCCGGGCCATAGCTTCCTGTGAGAAGGAGCGGACCAAAAAAAAGAAGAATACAAACAGGGCTTTTAAGCCCAACAAATAAGCAGATCATGAAGCCATTTTTTACAAGAAGCCCATATGCAAACAAAAAACAAATAAATATTAGAATAACAAAGAGCTAAAATTTTGTATTAATTAATTTTAACATAAACGTTTTATATATACTATACTGTAACGCATTTGAGACGACATTTTAAAATATCCTAAAGTACAACCTTAAAATGAGTGTAAGTAGTCATTCAAACACTAATTACATCTTAATCCTCTCATATTGATTACATTATAATTCCCTTAACTTGTTTCTTATTTAAATAATAGTTACATTTTTTCCTCTTATTTTAACCCAACTATCCCCTGTGATTTTCAAACGACCATCATATTTTCATACGCTACGACTTTCGCAAAAACAAATAAATAATAAAAACAAGCATTTTATTCTATTTAATTTGTGTATAGTAATTTTTATTTTTTTTTAATTTTAAAAATTGATGTGGACGTGATTAATAATATTTAGGGGTGAGCAATAACTAAACTATTATCCAATATCAAACAAAAAACAGAAGAAACCAAACTGTAATTAATAAGAGTGTGTATGTTTAAGCTATTTTGCCAGCGATATATCAATTAAAAAAACGGTGAGAAGAGACCTGACCTGTAATTAATCTGTCATTTGAGCCCGTCAGTGGGGTCAGCCCATGCAGACAGAGTTGGGCTGGATATAGAATCTAGTCAACCCAGATTGATATTGTTTGTTTTGTTGGCAGGAGACAGATAAATGGTGTCTCTTCAGATAACCTAGATATATATTATATAAATTCCGGTCAGTGGTCACATTTTAATGTTAAAAATTTGCCGTTCAAAAAAAACAAATATGCAATAATATTTTCCTTTAAATAGTAAATACTATTTTTTATAATTTTAAAATAGCATCTTAAAAAAAAAAGATAAGGATTATACGTGTCCAATTATGTGATAGATATAGAATATGACCACCAACTTTAACTTTCGTTGGTGCATTCGGTGATTATGTCGCTATATGTAAGTCCACTTTCATATCACGACACATACATATATGATAATTCATGGTTAAATTTTTAATTAATTAATAAATTTTTTTATAGGTTAGGTTATCTAAACTCATATATATTCAGTTTGGCTTATAGTAAAACTAAAAGGCAGTCCATGATTTACACAGGATTGTACAATAACCGTAAAATATATTTAATAACGCACATTAAGAAAACGCTCTATTAATGATCAAAATAATGATAATTAACTTGTGGAGATCCTATTTATATGTCGTTTAACAAGTTATTGTAAGTTTTGTTGGGGGTACCTTAGGGGTTTCCTAACATTTGCTCGGGCGTATTCGATACATAAAATGGAGGAAAAAAAGCTTTAATTTTGCACTTCGACGACAAAGCTAAAGCCTGGGCTATATCTAACGCCTTTCTAGATGGACCTCAGCTTGCTGTATAAGCTGACAAATTTAAATCATTACGAGAAAAACTTGTAACATTTTTTAAACTGACATCAAAATTTCCATTATTTGTCCGTGACATATATGATATTCATTTCCCCTATCTAAATAAGTGCAATGCAATAATGATATGATTAAGATGACGGATATCCTGTCCAAGTCACATATTGGAATGGAGAAATTCGAGTAAGATTACTTGGAACTATCATCTTACAACTAAACACACCATATAACATATGATTAAGATGACGAATATCCGGTCTAGGTCACATATTGGAATGGAGCAATTCGAGTAAGGTTACTTGGAGCTATCGTCTTGACATAACCATAAGGGACAAGTGACCAATCCGGATAGGATTGTCGGAATTGTCATCTTGACAATCATATGGAGATGGGTTAATAATCTAGATATGCACATCTAGACGCTACACCTAAACTGACCTAGAAGGCTAGAACTATTGTGCGACATGTACTTCACAATTACTATATTACCCAAATCATACCCTGTTCCATGACTAACAGAACAGTGAAAAACATATAATCAAACATGATGTGGGTAACCTCAAGAATAAATATACATTAAATTGTAAGCATTCTTAATCTTGTCATTATGTACATTTGTATAAGATAACATTACCTAGTCAAAATAAAGGTAATTACACATCAAATCAACCGTGTCCAACACGTAAAGTAAGTTACATTATTAAACAAAATATGATTACATAAGGTGTAGGGGCTTATAATTTCCAGAATGTTTCTTGATTTAAGATAAGCATTAAAATATGTTTTTACCATGTTTGATACAAAACTCTGGTGTATTCTCTATGAACTAAGGTTAA
The DNA here is from genome assembly GCA_032199755.1 of Ambrosia artemisiifolia. Taxonomy (NCBI): domain Eukaryota; kingdom Viridiplantae; phylum Streptophyta; class Magnoliopsida; order Asterales; family Asteraceae; genus Ambrosia; species Ambrosia artemisiifolia. The sequence continues at coordinate 42,387,671 of CM063516.1, read as the reverse complement.
ATCGAACCTCTAATTGATTGTCGATCAAGTTCCATCCATGATTGTGCCAATGCTTGGATGACTATGAGTCACTTTGGTTTGGTTATGGGTTTGAACCGAATCACTAACTGATTTCTTTTGGTATTTAGATTTGTTGGATTTTATAGAAGTAGTGAATGTGAGTTAGTTGTGTCCCACATTGGTGGGGAGATGAAAATTGGAAGGCTTTATAAGGAGAAGCTTGAGTGGAAGATTTAAATTGTTAAAGTTACACTATCCTCTAGCTCCTACCCGCGCGCAGGGGGGGGTGCAAAAAATGGGTTCGGGCTGGAAAATTTCTTGAACCAACGCGACGCCCGCATCTGCGGACACGAATGCAGCTCGAAAAACCCGGGTCCGCGCGAGACGACTTCTACTTCTTTAATTGGCTTAATGATCAGCCATCAGTTTCATCTTTGGTGTGGTAACTCTATAAAACAGTGCAGAGTTCATTTAGAAAAATACACAGAGCTAAAAACACACTCGCAACCTGTCATACACAGTCACGAAACACATCAGAAGCAGCAGCATTTCGTTTTCTTTTCAGGCAAGTGGGATAGTCCGCAGTTTCTAAAAGCAGCTAAGTTAAGGGAATTGTGTCAAACACAAGCCCGGTTCTGTTAATCTATTTTATTTCTTTCTGTTTGTTTTGTTTGCAGAATCGTCGCAGGCTCCATTTACTGTAAGATTTCCAACAAGATTTTGATGGCTGATAGACTTCGGTTATAAACAGTTTGGATGATCCGGTTATTAGGAAAGATGGTTTGGTTAATTTGATTAAACATCATGTAATTATCCGGTAGCTTGGACGTAGGTGATTAGAGTCAAATTCAATTAAAAAAAATATATTAATTTTACGCGCCAAATAAAATATTAGTAATCTTTTCAAAAGGAGCATAAATAACAACTAATATGTTATTTATGAAAAATATAACAAAACCTTTCGGACACATACCATACTATATATAAAAGAAATATAAAAGTTGATTTAACGTCGTTTGATTTGGTTAATTCGGTTGTTTATATAGATATAAGTATACAAAGACTTGTTTATTTGTAAAATATAACCGAATCATCGTTTTTACATTTTTTTTGAACAACAAATTTTTACTCATTATGAGACTTTAATCCATGACCTCCTCAACTTAGCTGCTTTTAGAAACTTTGCTTCTACCAAGCTATTCAGTTATAATTATATAAAAGACAATTCCATAAATTCAATGCACCATGAACAACGTGTCAAGAATTTGTATTGTAACATAGTTGTCATAAAAGCTATGATTAAAAAAATCGATCCATTTATAAACGTAATAATGTTGATTTAACTTCAACTTGATGATTTCTTTCTTCTCCAACGGGTAGATTAATAACGTCATTTCAGTTTAATATTCAAGACCTTTTTTTCATTTTACGTAACCTACATAAATCCATAGAATACCAACTACTTAGGTGACGTTAATGTCACATCAATGTTTCGTATTTATAATATAAATTAACGACACGTAAACATCTTTCTCTTATCATCATATCTATTTTCCAAATCAACGTCAAACTAATAAAAACATTTTTTTTTGTTGCTCAATTATTTGAGGCCATTGAACATGGTCCAATTCCCTAAAATACGAGACAATTATGTAATCAAGCCTACCTTTAAGGTTGGGACGACCTTATTTAGATAATAACATCACATGCCCTTCTTTAGGTACACTCTATCAATACTAATAAAATATATACGTGAGAGTTAAATAAAATGGCCGGTGGCAATATTTCTCAAAATATTATTTTCCAAGGTGATTTGCAAGTTAAATAACACCTTTGTTTATTTGAGGTAAAACTTTAATTTTTTTTCCCTTAAACATAGATCGAGTAACGATATAAATGCAACACCCATGTATGTGTTAGTACTTAGGGGTTGTTTGGTGGATTAACTGCTGAATCATTAAGAGGTCTGAATGGTTAAGAGGTCTGTATGGTTAAGTGCTGAATCATTAAGTTGGACCTCTTAATGGTTAATTTTTTTGTCCCACATTGGTATGAGAGTTTTATTAAGGTTCAGCCTAGTTCAGTGCTTAATGATTCAGTGCTTAATGGTTCAGCAACATCTTAAGTCTTAACGATTCAGCCTTAACCATTCCATTCAGAGGCTGAAACAAACGCGCTGAATGCTGAATCATTCAGCACTGAATGGTTAAGAGTCTCATTAAGAGGCTACCAAACAACCCCTTAGTAGTCATTATGTTGAATATTAAAATTTATTCACGAAAAATCCTAAAAAGCAGGCTTTAAAGCCCACATTTTTAACTACGGTTTTGTGAAGTAAGGCCTCTTAGCAATTAAAGAAAGAATTAAAAAAATAAGGGATAAAAAAAAATCTAATTGGTTAACATGCACATGGCCCCAGATAACTAAATGTTAAAAACATATAATGATTTTTAAAACTGTATAATTAAAAAAGGTACGAAATTTTAAAAACCGGCTTAATTCCACCGCCCAAGGGTTCTCAAAATTCTCCAAGCCAAAACTTGACGAAAATGAGTGTTGTGAAGATGTATGACTTGCTACGGGCTGCGTCAATCGCTTCATGCCTTCATCCTCAATTAAACCCTCTTTGCCACACAATGCATTGTTAAAGAGCCTCTTAAATCCTGCAGATTTTGTTCGGATAGCCACAATCCTTGAAGTTATTTGATAAACATTACGATGAGTTTCATCCACATGCTGACAGAATTGTGTAAAATCCGTGTTCCAAACAAGAACGAACTTTGAGGTTGCCCTTGCTTGAGGACATGCACCCAACCCGTAGCCAAAGCGATGTCGTCTTCTTCAGTCCAACGTCTTGCCATTTGAATATTGAAAAAACAAAAAATATTGAGAGTGGAATAATATAGAGTGAGTTGTGTGAAAGTTTTGGAATGAGTTGTGGTTTAAATATGTATTTATAAGGCTGTAAACTAAAAAATTTGAAGTTTTTTAGTATAACCGTTCAACAGTAAACAAAGATCCGCACAAATTGTATCGTTTGACGGCTAGGACTTGGTAAAGTTGTTGATAACTCCCCCCCCCCCCCACACACACACACACATAACGCCCCAGAAACAGTGTGTGGGGCGCTATGAAGGTAATGTGGCATAGGGTGTTGTTTCAAACCGTCGAGCCTACATGAGATCTTAGAACCAACTTATATTAAAAAAATTCTTGGTTTTTTCTTGAAATTTAAGCGAGGCTAAAATAATAGGATTTTGAAGTTCTTGATATATTGAAAGAAATATGTCGGTATTGTTTTAATGGAGTTTAAATTATTTATTTTATGTGTTAATTTGTGAATTAACAATGACCAGGCAAGTGTATGTCGGGGTCGACCTATAGTCTTCTAAAAAAACAAAAAGCTTTAGGTCTATTAAATTTAAAAGTCCCGTCAACTTCAAAAGACCATAAACAAAATTAGTTGCAAAGTTTAGGTCGGGGAGTCTCTTTTTATACATTTTTATTTGACAACACCCTTCTTTCGTCAAAAGTGTGACAAGGGGAGCATGTTTATATTTTAGGGTGGTGGGGCGCATAAATGGTAAGTCCGCGGGTTGAAGCGAACTAAGGCTATATGGTGTGCCCCTCTTTCCCCCAACTCTCCCAAGTGTCACATCAGCGTCACATCATTTCCCCCATTTTCTCCCACAAAGTTTGAAAATGTCTTCCTCCAATTCCCTCATTCCCCCTTCCTTTTTTTACTGGATAAGGTTTGATTAAAAAAAAAAAAATTGGCCAATCACATGACAAGGGGAGAAAGGGGAAAACTCACCGAAGTCCCCGAAAATTCTTGGGGGGGGGGGGGGGGGGGGGGCGGTGTTCCCCTTGGGGACTTGTCCACATCACCTCCCCGGATGATCTCCCCTTGAGCACACCAACCGGCCTAATCCAAGCAGCAAGGGTACAACGTTGCAAGTGGTGTGATTATTTACGCAAGTATCGAAACCTGCTTGAAGATTTTGAGTACAGAGTAAGTAGCTGGTAGTTGGTTGAGGCAAAAGAAATAAAGAAATTCGTCTTCAAAAAATATGATATAGTTATTTACTAATATTGTTAAGAAGACAAAATTCCACAAATCAATCTTTTTGCATCCTATGCGTTTCAGTTTAAAGAGCCTAGAATCAATCTTTTACTTTAAATTTTGTTGTCAGAATCAACTTTTACACAACTTCCTTTTAGTTTCTTGTAAGGGTATTTTGTCTTTTTCCAACCTATTTACAACTTTCTTGACTTGACAAGCTTTCACCCCAGATTGACCAAGTTCTGACACTAGAGCTTTGCAAGTTAGTGAGCGGTGAAACTTCCCATGAGATCGGTGTTTCATTACTTTGGTCGGAGTAACAGTTAACGCATGATTGTGTGAATCGTTAAAGAGATCCACTAACCATTTCCCATCTTTACGTTTTGAAATTCGAAGAAAAGCTTCACAACCGGTTCTTAAGTCCCTACGACGTTTCTTAATATCTATTGTAGAGATACTAGACTTCAGATTTTTAAAACCTTGTTTGTTGCATACATACATTTTCCGATAAGGCTCATTAGTTGTCTTATTTTTAAAAGTAGTATGAATACGTATTCCAAATCCATGTAAAAATGCATAACGATTGTAGAAATCATATGCATCAGTAGGAGTATTAAAAACCTTTCCCATCACCTCATTAGATTCTTCTTGCTCAACATGAAAATCTATGTCAACTTCTTTTCTTTTCTCTATTTCAAAATCCATGTCGACTTCTTTTCCTTTGTCTGTTTCGAAATCCAAATCAACTTCTTTTGCTTTCTCTGTTTCAACATCTGAACCATTGTTGATGACCAAATACCCATTTGCATCTATATCATCAATTAGAGTTATTTCAGAAGCTTCCTTTTGTGACTGAAATTCTGAATCCATTGTGTTTTATCTGTTATATAATAACAAAAGATGAACATCAATATTAAGTTCATTGTAACAAATTAGTAATGCGAATAGAATAAGCACGATTTGGAATATGGGATATTATTTTTACAGAACATGGGATATTATTTTTATAGAGAACAGCATATCATCTATTTAAAGAAAAAATTGATGATCGATATGGATATCAATACATTCATATCATCTGATTCAAAATTGTAAACTAGAAATTTATGAACAAAAGTCCAGGGATAAAAAGTAACCTGTTGAATAGAAAGACTAAAAAAACAACCATGTAAATGGGTTTGTTTTATCCGATCAATTATGAGAAAAAAATATACCAGTAGTTTTGAGAATGAAGATCATATGCGTATACAGTTTTGGTGAGATCAATTTTGAGTACGCAAATGGTATTGAATATTGTAAAAAAAAGATCATCAAGTATCGTAATTGCTGAGAAAAAAGAGATATAATAGGAGATAAAATAGGGATATAAAAGATTTAATAGATTTTAATCAAAACTACGTAGTTTTGATAGGTTTCACATCTAACTTGTATACATAACAGCGCCATATTCACTTTCCCCTTTTTATTAATGCTTGAATATTAGTATTTGAAAGTATAGGTCTGTACTTGAATAACGAGGACATCAAATCAACATGATTACAAGCTTAAATAGCATTAAACTAATATGAATTTGGCAACTGATGTTGTGCAAGTAAAAAAAAAATGGCATAATACTTTAGAGGTAGTCATTAATTTAGTTTAAATGAAATTAATACTCAAATAAGAACATTTAAACAAATTTGAGTTAAATTGATACGTAATATATAGCAAGTTGTACAAAAAAGTATAATAAAAGAGTTGAAACGGTAGTTTTACAACAGGACAATCGAAGCTAGGCCTGTAAACGAACCGAACGAACACGAACACAGGCATGTTCGTGTTTGTTCATTTAACTTTAACCGAACACGAACATGAACACGAACACATAATCGAACACATTTTTGTGTTCGTGTTCGTTCATTAAGAAATTTGTCTTGTTCGTGTTCGTTTATGTTCGTTCATTTAAACCTAAACGAACAGTTCATGAACATAAACGAACACAAACAAAAACAAGTTAATAATGATTCATGAACATAAATGAACGTTAGGGTTAGGGTGGAGAGCGGATCTAAAGTGTGGAGAGCGGTTGATAAGTGATATGTTTAGAATGTTAGGGTTAGGGTTAAGTTTTAAAAACATATGAATTAAGCTTACTTAACAAAAGGAAATAAATAATAAAAATAAGGTTAAGTTTAATTAAACGAACATAAACGAACAAAAATAAACGAACATAAATGAACGAACATAAACGAACGTTCATGAACATAAATGAACGAACACAACGTGTGTTCATGTTCGTTTGTTTAATTAAACGAACAAAAAAATGTGTTCGTGTTCGTTCATTTATTTAAATAAACGAACATAAACGAACTTCCCGCCGAACAGTTCACGAACAGTTCATGAACGTTCGGTTCGTTTACAGGCCTAATCGAAGCGCTATCGTATATTGTTCGACCATGCTCCAAATTTAGTTCAATTTTTCAAGAAAAAAACAAGTTTATTTTTAAAATCTAGTTGTAATCTTGATATCCATTTAGTTTTTAGCCAACATTATGATGTGTGTTACGAGATGATGGTTCATTCGATTGCGGTGAATGAAATTACTAGGACGCCCTTGTCATATTTTCGTAAATATTATTTTGTGAACAATGTTTAACTTTTAATTATAAGGTATTTGACTATCTTAATTAGCAAACACGTTGAATGATACCAAACGTTTGTCATATAGTTGATTGCAAAAAAAAAAAAATGTTTGTAAATATATATAGGTGTTGTTAGAATAAACCACCTCCCATTTTACCTAATCAAAGTACAATCATTGAGAACATATGAGCACGCAATAAGTTTCAATGTTTGTATACATGATTTTAATTTATCTAAGTCTTATCATGTCTTTTAAATCTGTGCAAAGAAATAAATTATATAGACAAGAATATAATAGGGTTTAAATAAGGGAAAATAGATTTTAATACTCCCAACAATCGCTTGTTGGCGGATAATACTCCTAACTATCACTTTGGCCATTAGCACTCCAAACTTTCAACTTGTTGGATTTTATCACTCCCAAATTAATTGAGGTCTAACCCAGTTAGTGTTTGTGGCCAAAATGTAAAAACCTAAACTTTGGGACACTTTTGAAACTTATTATTATTATTATTATTATTATTATTATTATTATCTATATTATTATTTAAAAAAATATTTTTTTATTTTATTTTTATAAATCCCCCCCCCCTCTTTGTCTCTCTAAACCACCACCACCACACCTTCCACCATCGGCCTCAACCACCACCATCCACCTGCAACCGACCTCAACCACCACCACTGACTTGCAACCACCACCATCGACCTCAACCTGCGACCAATCGACCTCAACCTACCACCACCGACCTGCAACCACCCCCAATCGACCTGCAACCACCCCCAATCGACCTCAACCACCACCATTCACCTGCAACCGACCTCAACCACCACCACTGACCTGCAACCACCACTATCGACTCAACCTACCACCAATCGACCTCAACCTACCACCATCGACCTGTAACCACCCCCAATCGACCTGCAACCACCGCCAATCGATCTCAACCTACCACCATCGACCTGCAACTACCCCCAATCGACCTCAGCCTACCACCACTGACCTGCAACCACCCCCCAATCGAAGTTGAAACTAAGAGACACGGTTGGTTACTAACTTGGTTAAGAAAAGGTAGGTGGCGGTTTGTCAGCTCCAACTCTGCTCGCAGAAACAAGATTGGGTTGGGGAGGAGGTCGAAGAGGTCGGTGGGTGGTGGTTCGGGGTGGCCTTTTGTTGGTGTGGGAAGATGATGTCATACCCGTTTGTTGGGATCTGATGCAGATGAGAGCTCTAGAGAGAGAGAGAGATGGGAATCAATTAAGGTGAGGTGAAGAAATGGAAGGGGGTGGTGGTGGATGGTGAAGGGTGGTGGTGGTGGTGGGGGTGGGGTGGGGTGGGTCTGCATATTGAAGAAAGAAGGAAGGGGGTGGGGGTGGGGTGGGTCTGCATATTGAAGAAGGAAGGAAGGGGGTGGGGGTGGGGTGGGTTGGGATTATTAATAAAAAGTTTCAAAAAAGTCCCTTAAGTTTAGGTTTTTACATTTTTGCCACATAAATTGTCCCTTAAGTTTAGTTTTTTACATTTTGACCACAGAGACTAACCAGGTTAGACCTCCGTTAGTTTGGGGGTGATGGAAGAAAATAAGTTGCAAGTTGGGAGTGCTAATGGCCAAAGTGATAGTTGGGAGTATTATCCGCCAATAGACGATAGTTGGGAGTATTAAAATCCATTTTCCTTTTAAATAATCATTAGTGATCATCTATGCCTTGGTGATCTAATGGTATGGTGTCCGGATTCAAAGTTGAAATTGGCTGAGATTTATGTTAAAAAATTGTTGGTAAACGATTATCATAAACGATATATAAGTTCTAATTTTAGATACTCTGGTTGGGATGTATAACCTTCTGCGAAATGTTCAAAACCGATATTGATTGGACAAATCTAACCACAACTTAACCAACATTCAATTGTTGGCTGAATCACACCGACCAAAGAGACAAAACCATTCAACTTGGCTTGACAATTTAATCTCTTTCACACTAGATAATTCTTTAATGTTAAAAATTAACATTTCATATGTAAAATACCTCTACAGTTTCACATCAAACATTATAACATCTCAGAAATTTACTTACCTTCATATTTTTCTCTTTATTTGGCAAGCCACTGCTAATGAGCGTTTGGTATAGTGGTTGAGGTGAGACATGGGATCCTTGTGCACCCAGATTCGAATCCCTCCCTTTATATATTTGTTCTGCGGCAGCGTGGCTCAATGAAGGAAAACTAAGATCTTTGTGATCTCTTGTTCAATCTCGAGGGCGACTTGATTTTACCACCAGTGGGCCTTCGGGCGGCTGAGGTTTTCTTGAAACTGGAGATAACTTGAGGAGTTTAAGGGCTCAGTACGGGTGGGTTGGGCCAGCTAACGTGGTCTTTTGCCAATGGATCACCCCGTACGGAGTAACTAGGCAATTCTCTATTTGTTGGCCGTTTAATTTTTTTTTTTTTGCAAAACCACTTAACAACACTCTTAAGACAAAAATTCCAATAGATTAATGCTCTTGGTTTAGTGGCCTTAAGTGGGGATGTAATTAAATGTCTATAAAAAATAATTGAGATTGAGCATATTATGGGGCCCATCCATTAGGTAATGCCACATGCATATACAACGAAATTGGGTGGGTGCCTTCTGGATTAAGCCAACCCACCAACTTAGACACATACCCATGACTTTAAGGACAATTCACATCATACTTATAAACAAACCACCCCCTACCCAAATAACCACTAATTAGCACACCTCACTTTCTCTATTCTCACCCCTCAACCACAAATAAATATTATCATTCCCTAGCCAAACTTTTTTTTTTTCATCAAAACCTTTCCGGTGGTGGCTGCCTCTCTCAAACATGACAATATCCTACCGAATTATGGTATTTATGATACTCGTAGTCGTCGCGGTCGCCGCAGTCAACGCAGTCAACGTGCGAAAGCTCGACGACACCACCACGAACCCCGTAGGATCGCCAAATGATGAAATTAAGTGTGGAGCATGTCCTTGTGGTACCACTTGCTATAGCAGCCCTCCACCACCTAAACCATCACCACCGCCGCCTTCGCCACCACCGCCGCCAAAGCAGACTCCAACTCCAACTCCGGGAGCTAACTGCCCCCCACCGCCCTATCACGGTGGCGGTGGGGGCGGTGGAGGCGGCGGTGGACATGCACCGCCGGATTATATTTACATAACTGGTCCACCAGGAGATTTGTATCCGGTTGTTACATCGGTCAACGCAGCTCCACGGTGGTCAACGGTGGGGGCGCCGGTTGTGGTTGTGTCTGGATTATTGGGTATGCTTGCTTTTTGGTGAAATTTATGTTACTGATTACAAAAGTTTGTGTAAAAAAAGGTTTAAAGTGATTGGTCGGAATTAGAATCAGATACTATGGAGGAAAGTACAATCTTTTTGTGATCAAAAAGACAAAAACGGTTGTAGCATTTTGCTATATTTTTTAATTTCAGTTAAATCCATAAATAAAAAATTGTCTTCTTTGTAGTTTTTTGCGTTGTATGTATAATTGAAGCCAATAATTATATTCATAGTTGTTCTTCCATGAAGTTAATAGAGTTATACGTATATGCTAGTTGTTTAATTTAGTTGTTTGTTAAATTTTGTTTTCAGATTAAAAAAAAACAGATTAGTTCATTAGTTTGTGTTATGTTATAATAAATCCAATAATTGAAGAAAGTTGACTGATAAAGTAAGGCATAATGGAATTGGAACACTTAGTATGATGCATAATTTAATCATAGTTACGTTTGATTAATACCTAATCGTTATTGTAATTTTTAATAATAAGAAAGTATTTGTGTTCTGATGTGATCTGAAATATTAAGATTTATTTATGTTAGAAAAAAAATAAAAATAGATAAAGTGAAAAATGGAAGGTTTTGGAAGGTGTGAGTCTGAGTCATGCAGTAGTAGATTGGGATCCACGTAAAGTAAACGGGTGAAGCACGTAAATTCCACACTTGGAATTTACATCTTTGACCTTCACATTTTCAACTAATAATATGTCAATAAATAAGCGAATTATATACTTTGTATCCATATCAGAGTGTACGTTGTAGTTAGAGGTGAGCAATGTCTATATCCTCTAATATTGAGCCACGTAAGCGTTTAGTTGGCAGGTTGATAAAACTGCTGCTCACTCGTCTGATGCTGTTGTGGCTAGAGGTGTGCAGCAGCTTTATCCAAAAAAATTTTGTTTATTATTATTTTTTTAAGGAATAATGGAAATAAATAATCCCAACTATTGACTATTGGCCAATAACAGTCCCAACTACGAAAATCACCAATATTGGTCCCAACTTTCGACATATTGGAAACCAACGGACCCAAACTAACGGAGGCTAACTCCGTTAGTGTGATGCTGACGTGGGATGCCACGCAGGATGCCACGTAGGATCATTTTGCCACGTGGCATGCCACGTATGATGCCACGTAGGATCATTTTGCCACGTGGCATGCCACGTAGGATCATCTTACCACCTAAGCATGCCACGTCAGCATCACACTAACGGAGTTAGCCTCCGTTAGTTTGGGTCCGTTGGTTTCCAATATGTCGAAAGTTGGGACCAACATTGGTGATTTTCGTAGTTGGGACTGTTATTGGCCAATAGTCAATAGTTGAGATTATTTATTTCCACTTTTCCTTTTTTTAATCTTCGTTATTTTAAATTTATAATATTTAAATTTATAAGACAAATTAAATAATAAACATAAAACTTGTAAGAACCAACATGACATTCTCCTATAACATCCATAAGACAACTTACCTACAACCACCCCTACCATTACCTCTAGCCCCTGGCCCACCACCCCTACCACCACCTCTACCACCTCGTCTTTGGGTTGTTGGTGGTTGTGAATCCGGAATTACGAAATACGGTGAAAGTGGGGGCATTTGGCTAATATTAACTTCTATTTCGTTGCTCGCACCACCACCATACTCGCCTTCTTCAAGGAATTCCAAAGCGGGTTGGTAGCATCCTTGCCATTGTGACGGATCCGTTTTTTTTTTGTAAAGATTTAAGGTTGTTTTTTGAATTGTAGCTTGAAGAGTGTATGTAGTATTGTTTGTTTGTGATAAAAATTTTTTTTGTTTAAATAGCCAAACTAGCCGTTGCCGACGGCTAGTGGCTGTCAACGGTCGAAAATATGTTCGCTGTCACACGTGAGTACACTAACGGCTAGTCGCTCACGCCAGCTATCGCTCAAGGATGTTGTGGTTCGAGCTAGCCACGTGAACTGGTTTGTGGCTCGCGGCTAGTCGCTTGCGGGCCACAACGGACAGTCTTATTTAAAGTTGGTTTTATAACTAACTATGTTTAAAGTTAAAATTGTAAGTCATCGTTTATGATCATCTCATGTTCTTCTAAAAGTTATTCAATATTACCTTCGGATACTATGTTTTTCATGTCACGAGATATTTGACGTTACCTCGCGACGACAACCATTGGGGTCATCATCAGAGTGGTTTAAAGAATGACGAATCAAATCACCAACGAAAGGGGCCAAGTGGTTTACGAATGACGAATCAAATCACCAACAAAAAAGACACATGGTCGTCTTGCTATTTAGATTATTGGTTTTTTTGTGACGTTAAATCTTTTGTTTATTTTAATTATAGTGTTAATATGAAAAGAGATTATTGGTTCTCTCTTTTAAGTCAATTTGTTCACATATCTAAACGTCACAATGTTGACAAAAAGCTAACAAAATGTTGAAAGTGAATAGATACTATGAATTCTAGAAAAGTCTAAGAACTTAATATGATTTTTATTTCTTTTTTACTTGTATATTTCATTGATCAATAATGAGCAAAAAATAGAATTAACTCAAAAATTACTAAAAATAATTTATTTTACAACATTTGAAAGAAAAAACGATTTGGATTGTTGTAACAGAAATGATATATCTATAGAATTTTATGCATATAGTATAGGTTAAAAATTATTTAGAGTGAAAAGATATAAATGATTAGTTGTCAGAGGTTTATTGTCAGAACGGTGAGTATAAAATCAATCTAGAATTCCACGACCCTTTGGCCCACGGTCCTTGTTGTCTTAAACTAATAACTTTTACACAACTAATAATAGAGGGGAGAAGAGAATAATAATAATTTATGTATTTGATTAAACTAAACATCACTCTATTAAACATATATATCATTATCAGAAAAGAAAAAGAAAAAAACTTTACTAACTTATTATTAAATTGATTACTTAATTTGCAGAAATTGTCAAGCCCATTAAACTCAACGAAAATGTCTTCTATAGAGTTATTCATTAAATCCTGTATGCTAGTTGTATGATTGTTCATTAAATTATATTTTGAGATGAAAGGGAGAAAAGGCGTAATTTATGAGAAAAAAATATTTAATTAAAGTTGAAAACAAAAGTTGAAAGTTGGTATTATTTACCGTTAAATAAATACAAAAATTGAAGAAGTTGACTACTAGCGCTCCCCATGCCGACGTTATTTAAACGTCTCAAAACTTGTCCTGTCTACTTAATTATGTATGTCATGTGGTATTATTGGACCTTAATTTTGGTTGCTATCACAATATTATATTGAATTATCTGTAACTATCATAACATATAGTGTGGATTTATATTATATTTTAAGTTTTCATATCATGTATATTAAAATTAAGTATGTAAAATTGTAAATAGTTGTTGTGGTTTGTCACACATCAGTTTTTAGGTCTTACTTCAATTTCCGTTAGTGTGATTCCGGATATTCTTACACAAGTTAAGAACTTTAGATCTTAAACCTATAATTTGGTAAGGTTACACACTAATTTTTTAATCTTCACAAACCACATGGATAATAGTAACATAATCACAAAATATAAGTTAATACCAATTATATATAATCTTAAATACAAACGTCGGTGCCACCCATCTTAGCCAGTGGTACAATGCCACGTGGCGACATAAGGTTTTCTCTTTATTTTTTCTTTTTTTACGGAATAATTTTGTATATTTATAGATTTCCGTCTGCCTTTTGTTGCAAAAGTATTTGGTAGCTTGGTGGTAGCAGCCTTTGTTGCTAGCCTTTGGGTGCGAGGTTCGACTCTTGGAATCAGCTTTTTTTTATTTTTCTTTCTTTTCTACGATATTAGTTTGTATATTTATAGATTTTCGTCTGACTTTTGTTACAAAAGCCTTTAGTAGCTTGGTGGTATCCGCCTTTGTTGCTAACCTTTGGGTGCCGGGTTCTACTCTTGGCGTTAGCTTTTTTTTAATTAATTCTGTATATATATATATAGGGACAGGTTCAAATACAAAGTAATGAAAACGTGCGAAGTGTGCGAAGTCACGTAACATACAAAATTACGTAACATGGACAGAAACCTACTAGTTCCATAACTAAAATCACGTAACATATAGTCCATTACCAAAAGTTACGTAATTTTGTATATGTGATTTTTTTTAGTTATGAACTACTAGTGATTCTGTTTATGTTACGTAATTTTAGGTATGAACTAGTAGTGATTCTGTCTATGTTACGTAATTTTGTATGTTATGTTTTTTAAGGGTATGAAAAATTTTTTATGTAAAGTTTTGAATGATTCTGTCTTATGGTACGTAATTACGTAATGACCTATATGTTACGTGATTTTAGTTATGAACTAGTAGTGATTCTGTCTATGTTACGTAATTTTGTATGTTACGTGACTTCGCACACTTCGCACGTTTTCATTACTTTGTAGAATAACCGTCCCCTATATATATATATATTTCTATTTGAGTTTATAACTAAATGCTTTGGTATCTTTGGTGGTAGATGCTTTGCTTTTTACACCTAAGGTCTTGGGCTCTAAACATAGCACCATCTTCTTTTCATTTTTTTGTGTTTGGTTTTGAGGCCTCATGTTATCTTTATGTTTTACGTTTATTTACGTAAGGTTTTTTTTTTTGTCGATCCATAATTTGGGAAGAAAAAGGGTCCTGTGACTTTCGGTCCTCACCATCCAAAAATTCAAACTTCATCACTGGTCATTGTGACGGTAAGGTGTTTTAACCGGTTTGGCGCGCTGCAACGCGCGCGCGGGTCTAAAACCTAGTTGTTATCCAAAATATTATGATTTATTTAAAAAAGAAAAATATAAAGCCAAAATGGTGATGGTTTAGGAAGGTGGCATACCGTAGATTGCGACACACGTCAAGTGAGCTGTTGAATCACGGAAATTCCACACTTTGACCTTCTCATTGTCACCCCAAAGTTTTCACACCATTTTCTGCGTTCATTTTTTCACTAATATTAAAATATGTATTTTACAATATAATATAATATAATATAATATAATATAATATAATCTATATATATATATAAAACAAAGCCCTTTTGCTGACGTGGCGTCCATTGGTTCATTCAATCCTCCCTTGAAATCGCCACGTGGCATAATAATTGAAAGAAATTATTGTTTTTTAATTTTTTCGTTTTTTATTAAAAAAAAAGACTCTCTTCCCCTCTAATTATTATCCGCTTATTCCCCAATCAAAACCCTAATAATCCCTTCTCCTTCTTCTTCACAACCCTAATCAAATCAAACCAAACCAAACAATCAAACACCAATGACCAGACGTTCTCTATATTATTATATATCTTAACGAACCCCCCAAATCTCTCTACCCACAACTCGATCAACACCTCCGCCCCCTATTTCAAACCGACCATCCACAACCACCAAACCATAATTACCAATAACTTTTGATTTGGCTCCAAAGCTCCTGATTTTGAGGTTCGTATCTGTTTTTTGAATTTACTTTTTGAGTAATTCTGTGTAATTTACATGTTAATATTTGTTGTTTGTATGTTCGGAACTAAAAGTTGCTTACAGATACCCTCACCCCTAACTTCATGACCGCCGTTCAGTATCAGTTACAACTTTTCATCTCTACTTGAAGATTAAACGCCTCAACATGAAGATCACCAGGTTTCTCTATTGACTTTTGGTTAGGATTTCTTAATTTTTTGTTTTTCATCTTAGCTTTTTTAATAAATCTTTGAATTTTTTGTTTTATTTTATTTTGCTTAATTTGTGGTTATTTCTGTTAATAGATTATTAATGTTTCTCCGGCGATTAAGTGTGATAAAGGTGAACGCACCAGGTTTCATTCAGATGTTCTTTCTTTTAATCAAGTAAGTTTTATTTAAATTTAATTATATTTAATTCAAGATTGTTAATAATAATATGTTTGACTTTTGAAGTTTTCAATTCAATGTTTGCTTATAAAGGATGCTGGCAAAAAGACGCACCTTCGACGAAAACTCTAGCGTTTGATGGATGGATTATTACGTTGTACGCTATCGAATTAGCGAAAACGCAGATTGCGTTGTCTGACAAAGTGAAGGAAGAAGTGCCAGCTTCATGGGATCCTGCTGCTCTTGCTGAGTATGACATTTTACTTAATTTGTTAACAGTTTGTTATATGGTACAGAATTTGAAACCGAGTAATGTTAAATTTTCAGGTTTATCGATAAATATTGTACACATGTTGTAGTTGCGGTGAAGATGGGGGGTAAAGATGTGATTTATTTAAAGCAGCTACAAAGTTCGGATCTTGAGCCGACACAAGTGCAGAATTTGTTGAAGCAATTAGCAGATGATTATATTTCTGAAGATGTATCTGAGCCTGCTGTTTCAGGATTGGATAAATCGTTAAAGGAAAAGGTATGTTTAAGATGAAGTGAGAATTAGAGGGGTTAACAGTACTGGCCCATTTGATCCGTTGATACACAATGCTTACTCATAAATGGGTCGAAATCTTTTTATTCTCTTATTAATCAATGTTTATAATCTATATATATATATATAAAACAAAGCCCTTTTGCTGACGTGGCGTTCAATGGTGGCCTCAACCCCACCTTGAATGTGCCACGTGGCATAATGAGGTGAAAATTTTAAGTTTTTTTAATTTTTTCGTTTTTATAATATTATCCCATCTCCCCTCAAACCCTAATATCCCTAATTCAATCATATAAAAACCTCACATTCTCTCTCTTTATTCCAAAACCCTAAAAACCATATCCTTCTCTTCTCCCCAGCTCTCCCTCTCAATCTCTCTCTTAATCGTATCCCATAAAGATCATCGCTGCTCACAATATTAAGCAACACACTCCTAAACTCATAAACCAGCACAACCGTCGTAACACAAAACCCTTTGAAACCATCCTTCTCCTTTCTTCTTTATTCTCAGAAACAAAAAAATTAGGGCAGTTTCCCGCCTTTGCGATTGTATCGGCTAAGCAATGACGGGGAACGGCGGCGTAACTGATCAGAGACGGTGGGTAAGAGAAGGTGATAAGTGACGGTGAATGAGAGGATGGAGATGGATACGTACAGGAAGAATGTACGTATCTTTAGGCCCATTGTCACTATAACAAGACGAAGAAGATAAAGAAGAAACCGTTTATATATATATGTATATCGGTATCAGTATATAAGACAAATGAACACCCAGTACGTTATTATTGTTTCTGTTTTTGCTGATTGTTTAGTTATGTATCAGATTCTGCATTTGATTACAATTGAATATAATATTGATTATTGAACATGTTAGTGGACATAATATTGAATATGAACGCATGAGTTTTGAGTTCTTAATGCATTGGTATGTGTATTGGATAGGTGTTTTGCAATTATTAGCTAGGATATGAATAGGAGTTATAGGCTTTAATTTTTACTTATATTGATGGAATGTATTTTTATTGAGACTGCTCATTTGTTGTTAATCAATGTTGGTTATGGATTTTATGGTTGTTAAGATTGATGATATTTATAAGTAAAGCTAAGATTGATAGACATGACTGACGGTTCTGAACATTAAAATAAAGTATGTGTCTATGGGATATAGCTAAAGCATAAAATTAGGTATTTAGGAATCATACACCGTGACCCACATCACATACCACTGGGAGACTGCCACATACCTCAGAATATGATGTCACATCCCTAGAATGTTATGTCACAGGGTGTATAAAACCCAGAACCCTAAAATTATTAAGTAATCAACTGTTTGTTTGTTAGTACTTACTTTTAAGTTTGAGAGTGAGTTTATTGCATCTTAATTCGAAACATTTTCTTCTCTTTTAGTCTCTTTTAGCCATATTTGAACTAGACTAGGCTAATAAGCTATTAGTCGTTTTCAGGTTCTGTCTTCTGTGTCGTATATGCAATTTCCTTACCAGTGGTTGCGAGACTTGGTACATAGATGTGATAAGTTTTTGAATGGTTACAACTTCCAACTTAAGTGATTGTTTAGTTAATTAGGTTAGAAATAATAGGAGTCATTAGAATGTGAGAGATTAGAGAGATGCGATGAGTTTTTGAATAGTTGCAGCTTGCTTAAGTGATTGTTTAGCTGATTACTGATTAAGTTTTAGGTTAGGGAATATGAGTTATTACTGATTAGAATACTATGGACATGCAGTGATTGGGAGATTATGTGGTTAGTTAACTAGAGCCATTTGCAATAGGTTTATCACATGATATTAGATTTTTCAACCCCGGGACCCTCCCGGGGTAATAAGCTAGTATAATATAATATAATATATTGTATTGATTGCGGGAC
The DNA here is from genome assembly GCA_032199755.1 of Ambrosia artemisiifolia. Classification (NCBI taxonomy): domain Eukaryota; kingdom Viridiplantae; phylum Streptophyta; class Magnoliopsida; order Asterales; family Asteraceae; genus Ambrosia; species Ambrosia artemisiifolia. The sequence goes on along the minus strand of CM063516.1, from coordinate 42,369,401 downwards.
TTGTGGCAACCGGTAACGTTGCTGCTTTAGACTATGTGTTGTGGCTCGTAAGCGAGAAGCCGCGAGCACAAGTTGATCCACGTGGATCGCTCAGACCACAACACCCTTGCTTGAAAGCTACCGTGAGCAATGTCAAGCTACCATACTCGCGTGTGGTAGCGGTTCAAATATAGCCTTTGGCTGGTCAAAGACGACCGTTGGCCAAAACTTTTATTTTTGACAAGTTTTGATCAAAATCTTCAATTCTCACAATTTCACAATCCATTTTTTTTCAATTCACTCTCTACAAATGGCTTTGGCATGGAACGATTTTTCTTCTTTCGACTTGTCCGAAGAAGACGATTTGTTTATGGAAGTGGGAAGGATAACGATTGAATACTTGATGGTCCGGTCTCGAAGACGAAGAACTCTTGTGCTAACCAGACAACCAACGCTTGATCGTGATAGAGACGGAGCAAACAAAACTTTGATACGGCACTACTTCAGCCCGGATCCCGTGTATACTGAAGAACATTTTAAGCGACGCTTTCGAATGAGCAGACAATTATTCATGCGCCTATCAAGAACCGTGAGATACATGGAAACCTCCGTCATGAATTAGTTGAGCATTTGTGAGCTAGACGTCCCGATGATCTTGTATTAGATTAGTTTTTATAGTTTGTATTATTGTAAACATTAATATAATTTTTAGTTAAGTTTATTTTTGTATTAATATTATAAATTTGACAATTTAGAAAGGCTTAAAAAAATAAAAAATAAAAAAACTAGATAAATCTGTTGCTCACCTCTAGTCACAAGAGGATCATGTGAGCGACCAGCAGCTTTATCAAGTTACCAACTAGGCGCTGACATGACGCAATATGAGAGAATAAAGTCATGGCTCACCTCTAGCCACAACGCAAAGTCTTATAAGTGCCTTAACATTATGAGTTCTAGTTGTGGGATACAACCTCGTCTACAAATCATGTAGGGTAATGTTACGTACATTATATCATATCGTGAAGTGATATGGCCCGCGCGAATGTGAAAGGTAAGACAAGCATAGGTACGCCCATCAATCCAATGATTCATACAAAACATATTACTCTATATATTAAACCACAACGTCTTAGGCAACATGCTACTTTTCCTTTTTTACATTTAATCACTAAACTTTTTTCTTTTACACTTTTGACACACACTTTCTTCCTCTCTGAGATCTCTCTCTGCACACTCTCCACCGCCACCACCCATACTACACACAACACCGGTTATCTGCCGTTTCCACATATATATTAATTCTTAACTATCGGTGGAATAGTGTGTGAATGGATGGCACAGATGTAAATTCAAGTGTGAACAGAGGGTAAAACGGTAGTTTTGCCTCCACCTACTAGTATAAATCATATGACAACCTTACAACACAAATAAAATAAAACAAAAGATTTTAACTACATGTTTTCATTATACTTATATACCACCCCCACATGTAGGTAGGTTTGTATTACATTTGTATCCTTAACCACGTTTACAACAATATTATTTCAACACATAGTTTTTCAATAAAGTTGTGAATCATGTATTAAATATATGAGAAAGTATAGGATTGAAAGTATCTTAACGTGAAAAGTGTATCCTTAACGTGAAAAGTGTAGGAAGCCATCATAGATTGACACGTGTAAACCATAGTTAACTCTAACTAACTCAGATCCTATGGTTTACAATTCATGAAAGCTCGAAAGAAAAACTCATTCAATCAACTACTGTATCATATACCACAAAATTCAAATCACAATTAAAACCTCAGTAAAACCCTAGATCTGATCGAGAAAGCAGAAACAAGAGCACAATTGAATAAACAAGGCAATTCAAGGACCCGACCCGATTATAATTGGGTTTAGCATATGCAACCCATTAACATTAACGCTTAAATCAGGTTCTTGTTTTGTTTTCTAAAAAAATGATGTTGAAAGTAGCAGGCCTTGCCCCGGCGATCGAATTAAATATAAAAATTAGGTTAAAAGAAATTGCATAAGAAAAAGAAGAAGCTGGTGATAACAGAGTGTTTTGGACACACCTTGTAAATGTTTAAACGCACGTTGTAAATACCCATGTATATAAACGCACTCAATTCTTCATAGCGTGCGTCTGAATTCTTCATAATGTGTGTCCAAAACCTTAATACGTGAGATTAAACAATAAACGTGCATTTGTTTTATTCAACCAAACAATTTTAAACGCATAACATGCGTCTGAAAGTATGTATGTGTGCGTCTAAGACACTGTGTTATCCCAACTTCTTCCTTTTCTTCTGCAACTTACGTTTAATCTAATTTTTTTTTATGTAAAATCCTTCTTCTTGAAATACAATCTGAAAGTGTTTCACAAATTTAACGAGCGTTTATTCATTATCATATGTGTATCGTGTCATTTAATCGTCTACGTATACAGTCCTTTGTTTTTTTTTTTTTTTTTTGATTCAAACTCTGTTATAACGTTTAATCGATTTTTTATTTGTTTCTTCGATTGTGTAATATCTCAAAATGTTTAATCGATTTGAAATCTTGTAAATTAATCTTCGGTTAACTCTCTGTTGAAATAAAAAAAAAGTTGTGAAAGTTTTTTCCTAATTTACCCCTAGTTAGATACTGCTGACCATGATTAGGGTTGTTAATTACCATCATGCCACCGCCTATAATTTAAGGGCTGAGAATGCTTCCTACGCTTCTTATGTTAAGATTAGTATGTACGTTATCTCTTCACATATATAACCGTATTATGCAAAGATGCAATTTAAAGTTATGAGTTTTAAAAAATGTGTTCGAAATTAAAGGTGTTATTCATCGATTAATTATTATTATTATTATTATTATTATTATTATTATTATTATTATTATTATTATGTTTTTAAAAGGCATTCATCTAGGGTTGAGCAATTCATGGTTCGGAATCGCTAGAACCGAGGAACCGATACAGAACCGCTAGATCCGAACCGTATTCTTGTATTTAGGGTTCGGTTCCGGTTCTTAAATTTTGGTGAAACGGTTCCCGATATGGTTCGGTTTAGAACCGCGGTTCTGTTTGAAGAACCACTAGAACCGGGTTAGGTTAAAACTTTAAATATAATATTTAAAACCCTATTAATTTAGTGGGCTTTTCCAAGTAGTTTGTAGACCGACTATCCACATTTTCAATTTCCAAGTTTAATCTTTATAAAGAATACTGTTCGTGTCATGTTAATTATATAATATCTAACAAACTTGTTAAGATAGGAGTTCCATTTGAATTATGTAATTTCTATAAAAACATGTATAGTACAATAAAGGGAACGAAAATAGCTTAAATTGAGACTCAACGCTTACAAATTCATTTATAAGGTGCACAGGTTGGCCTATAATGTGTATCGGATAATGATGTAGTACAACATGTGACATTAGGAATGCATGACACATATCATTCGTAGTGTCAAACTTACAAGCATTACATATAGCGGTTGGTATCGTGCACTTCTAAACATATATCATAGGTCCGTAATATGAGTAGGACACCACACTTTAGTTTACTAAAGTTGCCTTTGATTTAATTGTTAGTTTTAGGATTTAATTGACAACCAGTTCTAGCAAGAACCGTTTACACGATAACCGTTTAATTGGAGGTAGTGCTATATGCTGGGCATCAAAGAAACAAACTTGCATAACTAATTCAACAATGGAAGCTGAGTTTGTGGCATTAGCAGCAGCTAGTAAATAAGCTGAATGGCTAAGAAATTTAATTTATGAAATTCCATTGTGGCCGAAACCGATATCACCATCATCTATCAGATGCGATAGTGAATCTACCTTGGCTAAGGCATATAGTCAAGTGTATAATGGAAAGTCTAGACACTTAGGTGTTAGACACAGCATGATACATGGGCTTATCACGAATGGGGTGATATCTGTGGTGTTTGTGAGAACTCAAAACAATTTAGCCGATCATTTAACCAAAGGGTTAAGTAGAGATCTCGTGAAAAAGTTGGCTATAGGATGGGATTAAAGTCCACTAGAAATCTCTGATGTTATGATACCCAATTCCCGTCTAGTATGACGCTAGACGCAGAATTCAATGCGGAAAGCTTAATATGTAGAGATTGAAACACATTAGAAGATTCATCCCAAGGTATGTGTTCAGACCTGCAAGTTAAGGAGGTTGAATGTATATATTCTTAATAGCTCTTTTGACAAATTGCATTGCAGGTGCAAGAATAAAAGAGCTACCTATGTAAGTATGAAGTTCAGCCGCTTCAAGAAGCTGGGACTTGGCTTTGACATGCTTATGAAGGATAAGGACATAGGTTAGTAAAACATTATGTCAAGATAGAACTACTATGTATGTAAACTTTTGTGTACATTGTATTTGTGTATTCAAGATGGGTTCACAGGGTTCAATCCTAAGCGACACCCTGGTATTCGAATATTCAGAATGTGTAATGTACTAATGTGAAATTCAATCGTCACGACATTTCATTTAAGCAAAAGTTTGAATGTTTGAGATTACTTGTTTTAGTTAATCAAGGATTACACTAAAATAGGGAATGATTGTTGGATATTTTAGTGTAATTGGATTGGCTGTTTAACCAATATATTCATAACAATACATCATTTAGGTATGGTGGTGCGGGAGCAGGGTCCAAGGGGCAGAGCCCCTCACTGGGGTCAAGCTGCCTAAAAGGCAGTTAATGGCCCAAATTATTCATTACGAATTCATATCTTGGTCAAAAACTCTCTCTGGTTCTTCTCTCAATCATAACATACTGAAAATTCTCGATCTCTGATTGTATCCGATTGAATATTCGATTGAACCGTCGAATTGGTTCAATCTAAAAGCGATTACGTGCCTTCAGAGATTTCTGTTATCTGGTTGTTCGTTTGTTTTGCTGTAAATCCCCAACATATTATAAGTTTATAACTCGAAAAACTGGTTCTAAGAAAGAGCTAGATCCAAAAGAAAAGAAAAAAAATAGCACCGAAGTTGACAGATTGCTAATTATGAACCTTTTCTTCGAGCGAGTAATTAAAAGAAAAGAAATATGTAAAGTTTAGATTGCAAAATGAAGTTACTTTTTTTAAGGAAGGGATCAGAATATTATTAGAGAAGAGCCCACCCGGGTTTCGTCCCCCACGTGTGACGTCAAAGAATTCTACTTTTACGGCGGTACAATAACTGTTAAGTGGCAGTGGGCGGTATGGTTTCCTGAGGGACGCTCAAGCCCAACTTTAAAGTCAACATGAGCCCAGCTAAGAAAACATAGTCTGGTCCATAGTTGTCAAAAGCGCGCCTAGGCGCGCCTAGGCTCAAGGCGCACCAAGTGCGCTGCGCCCTGTGAGGCGCGCGCCTAGGCACTGAGGCACACTATCAGGGCTGATTTTCCGGCCAAATTCAGGCTAAAAGTTGCATAAACCTCTAAAACATCCTAAATGAGTCAATGAATAAGTCCTAAACAACCCTAAAACATCCTAAAGTAGCCCTAAACCAGCCTAAAACATCTCTAGAATCCCTAAAAAATGTATTTTATACTATGCGCCTAATTATAAAAAGCCTTCGTTTTTTATGCGCCTTGCGCCTAGGCTCCGGGCTCGACCTATGCGCCTTGAGTGCGCCTAGGCGCTTTGACAACTATGGTCTGATCAAAATGAAGTAACGAGGCTCGTGGAATGAACAAACACAAAAAAATATTCATTCTAAAAATAAACCAGAACAAGAAGAGCTCTAGCTTAAATAAGAAAAGTGAAAACATAAATATGATTAGTTGTCAGGCTTTATTGTCAGGACGGTGAGTATAATATCAACCTTGAATTCCACGACTCTTTGGCCCACGGTTCTTTTTTTTTTTTCTTAAACTAATAATTTTGGCACACACCCAAGGCATTATAGCCTAGTGGTATCTTGGTGGTGAGATAAGACTTAGGCGTCATGAGGTCCTGGGTTCGAATCTTACAAAGGGGGTTTTCTTATAATTATGAGTTTCCTCCTGAATTGGTGACTTGGTGGTGGAATATGATCGCGTGGCAACACTGGTGGCACGATGATACTCCAGTGTTCCGTGAGTGATTCCAATTTGTTGGCCGTTCAAAAAAAAATAATAATTTTGGCACACTTAAGTTGCTTTTTTTTTAACGGCCAACGAATCAATTTCCGAGCACTCTCGGACACCCTTTTGGCGAATCAGGTACTCGAGAGTACCCAGGCCACCAATTGCCACCAATTCCCGGGAAAACCCGACCACTCACCCGTCCGAAGGCACGACAGTGAAATAATCGGTAAAACCGGTCGGGATCTGGACTCGAACCCAAGCCAATGGCCGGGTCATGCCTCATTTCCCCTCCACCAATATCCTCCAAATGTAGCTAGTGAAAATTGAACCCAAGCCTCCCATAAGAAACTTTAGGCCCTCAACCATCTAGGCTACAAGAATGAGAACGTTATTAGAGAACAAAAGGAACTCTAACTTAGGGGTGCTCGGGGTGTGTTTTGAAATGGATTTTTAGATTATTGCGTTTTGAAAACGCAAATAATCAATTTTTAGGGTTTGGGTTGAGTTTTGAAATGGATTTTTAGGCTATCAGAGCGCAATAATATAAAAGCAACTCCATTTATGTTTTTTCCAAAACACAGAAGCTGTTTTGAAAAATCAATCCCAAATACCCTCTTAAAAGACAAATATCGGAACAAAATTATTGATTATATGTTAATTTATAGAATTAAGACGTGCCACATAATTCAAATAGAGCAAATGTGGTGCTAACTCGTTTGATAGAGCCGCTTACCTCTTAGCAAGCGGTCTTGAATCCAATCCTAAATAAGATAATTATTTGGGGTCATTTAACAGCGAGTATGAAAGGTGTATCATAAGCAGTATAAAAGTCAAAACAGAGATGAGAATTAGAAAAATAATAATAATAATAATAATAATAATAATAATAATAATAATAATAATAATAATAATAATAATACATGATGCATGTATTATTACTAATTTGATACTATATTACTTACTTTAATTTTCTTCTTTTAAACTATTGGTAATTTTTACAATCTACCTTCTTTAAAGTAATACTTAAAATATAATATAACCTTATAGTTTAGTTTTTTTTATTTTTTTTTTCTTTAGAGTATTAGTAAAAATACAATATTATAAGTTTTATGGATTAATTTAAATAAACCCTATAATATTATTATAATTATTATTATAATTATTATTATTATAATTATTATTATTATAAACAATACGGTTAGAAATTATCAACAAAATTCATGTGTAAGGTTAAACCAACAGCCACCGACGAATTACCAACAAAACTGGTATAGGGAAGTCTGGGTGTTCTTGTTTTTTGGGGAGGAACGTTATCGGCAGATAAATTTGAGGATAAGACTTTTGATAAGATTCTCATTCAGTTTTTATATGTGTTTGTCGATGTAGGTTAATAAATATGCCCATAAATTGCAACCCAACTTAACCAAACCAAACTCACTAATGGACGTTCGTTTTCGTTCGATATCAATAACTATCATTGCTCTACTTCATCCTCCGTGTAGACCTCCCTAATATCCAGTAGTAACAAAAGGTTCAAATTTGTGTTTTTAGAATTAAATACGAAAATGGTGGTTTTTGTAAGACCCAACCCATTATAAGACAAGTAATTAACAACTAATTCAGTTTTGGCCCCGATTGAATGCTCTTATTTTAAACCATATTTGCACGTCCAGATCCTTGGAAGATCCGCAAGTGATATTATTAATTTGACATCTCTAAGCTTGACTGCTATACACATTACATAATCACAATATCATTGTTGTTTTACTAAAATGTCCAACACGGTGTGTGTAGACAATGCCCCACATCCTATTCCGCAATGGCCATCTCGGTCTCGAGTGTGTTCGGTTTCATGCTTGTTCCGTTTTGCGTCCGGTTCTGCTCCTTAGATGTGTCTACCACAAATACACACGATAAACAGTTAGTATTTGAGATTAACGAGTTAAATCATTGCAAATCAAACAAACAAAAATTTTGAGATTAACCCGCCGTAAGCTACGGTCAGAGAATCGTACCTTACGGTTCACACCTTTTTGTTTATATACCTCGCCGTAAGCTACGGTATCAACCCGTAGCTTACGGTTCAGACCAACTGATCATTTTGCTCATTAAGAACCGTAGCTTATGGCTCCTCGCCGTAGGCTACGGTCCGGAGTTGCTGATTGCTCCGATTCGTCCGCATAAACGATCTCAATTTCTTCGTTATCTAACCAACCTTTGACTGCACTTTTCTTAGGTTCTCGACCATCCCCAAGGACCCTTGGGGACGAGTTTAACATCATCTTTAACACACGTTTAAGGTATTAATTCACATGATTAATAACCCATTCGGTTCATCACAACTTATAGCATCTTTACACATTTTGATCCATTAAGGATTATAGATTAATCTATATACAATTAATCCCACATTGATATTATAACAACCATTTTTCTCAACTCCGGGAACTTATAGTTTCCCAGACTTGCTTATACCATGAATGCCCATTCATGACAACTCTAAGCTAATTTACCCAAATTGACCCGTTAAGGGTCATAGGTTATGGGAAACATATTTTTACCAATCTAAAGTTAAGTCAACTAAATTCTCATCTCATTTAACATATATTAAACTAAACTCCTTTGTCTGCTTTTGACCAAACATCATGTCAAAGTAAAAGTATTAAGACCACGAAAGATTTTCTGCAAGCAGCGGACCTGCTTGCTGTCAACAACTATTTATTGACAAAACAGCCGCAAGGACCTCATCAAACGATTTCAGAAAAATCTAGAAAAATTACCAAACATCCATTACTATATTAGGAAGATTCTAACAAAAATCATGCTTAAATAAAATGTTTAAGACCACCAAACAACCTCTGCAAGTGGCTGACCTGTTTGTTGTCAACAACTATTTATTGACAAAACAGCTGCAAAAACCACATCAAACGATTTTCAGAAAAAAAAATTAGAAAAATTACCAAACATTCATTACTATATTAGCAAGATTCTGACCAAAAATCATGCTTAAATAAAATGTTTAAGACCACCAAACAACCTCTGCAAGTGGCGGCTTCACTGCATTGTTGTTGGATGAGTATTGAATCAGCGAAGTCAACAGTGAAGCTTCCAATCGGACTAATTAGCGGCTTCACTGCATTGTTGTTGGATGAGTATTGAATCAGCGAAGTCATTAGTGAAGCTTCCAATCAGACTAATTAGCGGCTTCACTGCATTGTTGTTGGATGAGTAAGAGCATTCACATCCCATCTACCATTTTCTACCCTATAATTTAACTAAAGATTATACTTTCAAAATTTATCTCTCATTTTGAAAAACCTTTCACATCTCATTTCATCATTTTTACCTTTACGATCACAATTATTTGCTGGAAGATGAATAGTAGCTTTTCATGAAAAGCTAGTATAACCATTTTTCAAAATTTAGGGTGAGGTAAAGAAATGATAAATGGGATGTAGTTGGTTTTTAGTAGGTTTTTTAAAATTTTGAAGATAAAAGATGGTTTGATAAATGGGATGTAAATGCTCTAAGACAGGTGTAAGAGCTATAAGAGAATGATGGATGAAGCTGCTGACTGGGTTAGCGGCTTCACCTTTTTCACTGTTTTGGTGCTTCGGCCCCATTTACACTCATCAAATCTCTAAACCCTCCACTTTTTGCAAATTATTCCAAGTTTTTAACTACCCTCTTAAAAGCATCATAATTAAAGAAAGAGAGAGCTTGCCGAGTTTGACTGAGTTTTGAACTCAGGCCCTGAGTTTGTTGGCACTATTAGAATAACTCACTCACCCATAATTGATACTAGTGAGGATGCCCGCGCGTTGCGGCGGGTGTCCCAACATATATCAAATTCAATTATGATATCTATTACGAACCACGACCAATGAGCAGCAATGCCTTCATTTGTGTATATTCTAAAAGTGTATGATCTAACGTCTATATTATAGTTAGCTTAACTTTCATTTGATTTTGACGAATAAATGAAGGCAAAACACGTTGAGCAGGCATGGGTCTAAACGGGTAATCTTTATTCATACAAACCTCATAGCCAGGTGTCATCAATCATGATTCTTTGGTAGGTGATGGTGAACTGTACTGAAATCATGATTTTAATCATGGTCTTAATAAAATATATTTTCAAAAAAGCACACAAAAGTTAACATCAAACAATATTCACCAAATGAATTACTATTGAAGAGCAAACAAAGCCATATTGCTCACTCAACACTCCCGTGTTGCAGCGAAATTGCAATTGACCTTCAACAAGAACACTAACAAACATCAAATTCAAACCATTGTTATCAAATGTGATCTAGGAGCACGAAACCAACTCTTCGCTTTTCAAAAGAGTACTCAACCTCTTCTTTAGGAATCATTCTTTTAGTTGCAGGTGTCATTGTTGTTTGCATCTGAGCGAAGGGAGTGAAGAGTAGTATTGGAATTATATTTTTATTGGCCGGGGAATTCGGTTTTCTTCCTCTGTTGTAGCAGGTTTCGGTTTTGAAGGATTTTTAAACGGTGTCGTGTTGGTTTAAAATGTTTTCCGTAACATATAGTGTTTCGTGTCAATTTATGTCACTTTAACCTTGATGAAATAAGTGAAAATGGATTCCGGAATGACGACTCTAATTTACTCGGATTGTGTTTCTTGTTAGCACCCATGTGTAAACCTCTCCCCTGAGTCCTCCCTATCATCAACTAAACAATATTGAGGAAAAAAATGAGTACTTCTGTCAACGGGTCAAGCTGGGTTATATTTTATCTCTAGATTAAAAAATAAAACGCTATTGTAGCCACCTGTGATACAATCTATTATTTGGAACATACCTCCTGCTTAAGAATTATACGACGGTCCCCTGAGGCATCCTTTCTGCTTAGTACTTCATCTTTTAAAATAAAATAAATTGTGTGTTGCCTGTAGTCAAATGAATTTATATCCATGTATTTAGCATTCACTAAGGATTCATTATAAACATAATTAAGAGACCACTTGTATATATATGATACTATATTTTTATGGCATGAACACCCTAAAAGCTTTAACTAACAATTCTTCCAGCTCACATTATGCGCATTCTTTATTCTGCCAAAAATAGGCATGGCCACTTCTGCTACTATGAGAATGAATTTTTATAGTTAATTAGATAGATGAAATAACAACTGCACAAGGTACTATTTTTTATGCGATCAGTAGCATAACAAAAACAAACTAATATTACTCCCTGACCATTAACTATAAGATTAATAACTTCATAAATCCAACCTTGTTTTCATGTATACTTTGGATGTACCTCTATCCGTTCAACCCATTTGACCTGTTAGAGATAAAAGCTTGTAACAAAGCTTTGCAAAAAGCCCAAAGAACGTGCTGAAACAATATTATAAATAAAATTATTAGCTAATATAACAAAAAACAGATTTGGATCATAATATTCCTGAATAATGTGAGCAAATTGTTTAACAGTCTTTCGTCTGTGGGGAAAAAAAAGGAAATGTAACTAATGTTCATGTAGTTAACATGTTTTTTTTAGTCCCATATAAACTGATAATTTTCATTAACCAAGTAAATTACATAAGGATGTTAGGTAGGCGGGCAACAAGTTGCGCCGCCACCCATTTTTGAATAGAAAAACCCAACCTGCTAAAAACAAAACCCCGCCCTTGGGGGGTGGAAAAGTTTTTGTGCACTACTCGCTGAACCCGAGCCAAAAACCGCACCGCCTCCGGTGCCAAGGAACCGAACATGTCGAAAGCCAAGGGAACGAACACATGCTGATACAAGTATTACCTTACATGTAACAGACATGTCAGCATATACACTAAGAAGAGGGCTCCTGGAAAAGATGGAAGAAAACTATAAATCAACAGTAACAGCAATGATAAGAGGTGACATGTTGAAAAGTAAAAAAGCCAACATTTTTTATGAGAAAATAATTAACTGTTTTGCAAGGAATAAGAGATGACCTGCTGAAAAGTAGGTGATCATAAGTGTTTTTGAGCTTCCTGTCAAACCTGAAAATTGGGTTAACAATAAAAAATGTGAAAGGGCTGAATTATTATTATCTTATAAGGATTAGCATTATATTGAAAGGGTCCATCTAACCATATATGAACATTTATAACTGGAACACCAACTAATTTTTCCAACCTTTTGAAGTATGGAACCGGTTTCCAATCTTCAGGCAAAAGAAGCTTCAGAATGTCACCTGCTTGATACAAACAGCCAGTAAAGCTTGTGGACCCTAAAGAGAAATATGTGGAGACTTCAAATTTCAAAGCCAAATGGCGGTTTAATTAACATACCTGGAGTAGCAAACACATAAGCATCACCTTTGATGATAGTCCCATCATTGAGTAAAAAGTTTTTAACAGTTCCATCTTTGTTTAACTCAATCTTTTGTATCCACCTAGTGATTCAATATGGTCAACAATTGGCAGGCAAAGTCTTTCAGGTGGGTTGCCATCTAAAATTGCCATCTTAGAGCCATGCTTTTCCTAGTGATTCAGTGTATACCGGTCAATAATTGAAAATACAGTCGCGATTTGCAGTGTCTTTAGACAACAACAATAATGAGCCATCTTTTATATACATAAAACATAGATGAAACTAAATTGGTGTGACATTAGTTTATTCCAAATTACTTAATCAGCAGTAAACTTCAAGATAATAATGAATTTACCTGAAAAAAGCGGTTCAGAGAATTGAAGTTCATCTGGATTAATGAAGTTTAATGCCTTTGACATGGCAATAAACACCTCAGTAGTAACTCGATCTGGTATGCCCTACAGAAATGGTAAAAATATATATATAGCTGTTTACTTAATCAACTAATAGCAAGCTAGAAAGTGACTTAAATGATTACATACTTGCTTTCTCATCCAATCTTGAACACTAAGTCCATCTTGAGCCTCAACAGCCTGTCCACCCAACATGGCAGGCAAGAGTCCAATTGCAAATTTGACTTTCTCAGGCCATGTCAACATTTCATTGTTCCTCAAGATAGCCCAAATTCCTATAATAGCATGCAACTTAGAAAGAAGATAAAATTCATAGTAAGTAATAGCATGAGGTAGTTAGTAAATAATAGCATACTTGCCATTTAGTGGTGCAGGCAAAACATCTGGGAAGTCGAAGCGACTAAATTCACCAGGCTTGTTTGGCATTGCAAAATCATAGAATGCATAATGATTTTTTTTTGTTTTGATAAAACTATGCTTAATCGTCATCAGAGTAGTCAATTAAAAACAACCTTTTCAGAATAAACCTTTCTTCGACTTTTAAATATTATACATCTGCATACACAGTCGTAGATGGTCCAAGATATATTTTAAATGTGGCAAATTTCAACCCGTATAAGGTAGTTGGATTGACTTATTTATTTGAATCTAAAAATTTTAACGATTACATTTAAGAATTGTTGGAATGATAACATGCCAAGCATATCAAAAGTCATAGTCACCAATTATGAACACATTAAACAATGTTATAGAACATAAGTTTAATATTTGAAAAGTGTTGCAGCAACAAAGTTAGATGAAAGGTAAATATTCCTCGCCTTTCCAGTAGAAAACTTATATCATATGCACTAATGAGGCAAGGTGTGGATACTAAGATGAAACGCAAACATTAAAAGTAGAAAACACATCAACCCAAAATGCACTCACACATAATCACTGTATTCAAAAGTAAATGAACCTACACAATAGCTTTACTTACATGCTCATGAAGAAAATCGAATGCAGCAAACGGGTTAGAAAACTGAAAAGTACACATTCTCAAACACAAGCTTGCTGCCATTAGTAAACCCACTCCACTTTTATTGAATGCAAGTGAAAGTGATCTTTAAAAATTATGGCATCATACCCTATTCCAAACAGTAATGCAATTGGAAGATGTTGCTTGTGGATTATCCATCACATCTAATTCAAAACAGAATGATGTTAAGCAGACCCATAATAATGGAAAACAAAAACAACTTTTTCTTCTAACAACCTCTTTATCTTTAATCATATATGAAAAAACAAACTATGAACCCTACAAAAAATATCATACTTTTAAGAAAATATATTAGTTTTTTAAATGCATAATAAACGAATAAAGAAGGAAATGAAGTTGAAAAAACAAACCATGAACCCTACAAAAAATATCATACTTTTAAGAAAATATATTAGTTTTTTAAATGCATAATAAACGAATAAAGAAGGAAATGAAGTACCTCACATATTACAATTGCTTTAATCATTGCAATAGCTACATACATGACATATAACCCAAGAGCTGCATCTTCTTCCATTGATCATTTTGCCCATGAATTTGTAGTGACCAGTGGAATTAACGGTGTGGATTATTCAATCCCATTCAATAATAGGGCGTTTCAGACAACGAGGGATTGGCAAGACCGATTGTTACATTGAATGTGAGCCTTCAATTGATGCGGACTTATTTATGTATTGATGATGATAACAGGTTCACCATATGGTAACGCATAATTGAATAAATTGATTACAGGAATTAGTTTTTAGTCGCTTTACATACATGGAACATGTTTTTTAGATGTGAGTAAGGGATCATGGTAAATTTACAATGATATCCTTCTAAGTGTCTTAATTGTACAAAAAGTTCTAGTTATACCCTCATTATATAAGCTTGATTCACTTGTACATCTTGATGCAATAGTTGGATGGTGTACAAAATTACTATCTTGTACATCACTCCTCCTTAATAAGATAATATAGATATATTGCGTGGCCTCTTCATAACCAAAAAGACGAATAAAAATTGTAATCATCGACCGTAAAGAAAGTGACCTCTCAACCATTTTTCTTATTTTCTCCATTTCACTCAAACTCATTTAACTTTCTCTAATATTTCCAAAAAAAAAAAGTAATAATAATATGGCCTCAATACTACTTCTCTCAACCACCCTCCTATACATAACTCTAATTTATCCACCTTACACGGTGGCTCAATGCCCCTACCCTTGCAACCCACCACCAACCGCGGGTGGCGGCACCACCAACACGCCGCCATCAACAACCATGCCGCCACCCGCGACACCAACGGGGAATAGTTATCCCCCGCCCGCGGCTATATACACACCACCATCAAATGTTTTTCCTTATAACCCTCCAACCCCTACCTTTTATGGAGGTGTACCACCTGCCCCGGACCCTATAGTGCCTTGGTTCCCCTTTTACTACAAGGATCCGCCACGTAATCCTCGTAAATCTTTGTCGGCTGATGCGAAAAGCAGATCAACGGCTGTGATTTTCTTTGTCCATGTTCTTCTGTTCGTCCAGATACTGCTATAATTACGTAGGAGTAGCATGCAATGAAGTTAGTTACTTATTTTTAAGCTCATATGGTGTATGGTTATGATTCTATTCTGTATTTTACTCACAGATTTTTATTCATTAGTGGTATAATGTGGGGTTTTGAGTGTTCTAATTAATCTTTCCTTTTTCATCATTTTGTTCTTTTTTTACTGTAAATGGTAATATAATTACGTGAAAGATATATTTGATGTTGTGAATATGTAAAACAAAAAGAGAATCATATTGTTGTTCAAAGTTTTTCATTTTTATAAATAGACTGTTGTTTGTGCATTTTTACAATAACTTATGGTATAATTTGTTAGTGATAGTCAAGATTGACTTGTTAGGAGGTGCGGGAGTGCGCACTTGTTTGAGTTTACTACAATTCTAAGTAATCGAGAGTCCCTAAGCAATGGAGGTTCTAAGGGGGCAATGTTCCCTGGCGGGGTCCAGGGACATCACCTCTGGGAGCATGGCCCAACCAAGGGGCAAAACCAGAGCCCCTGGCTGGAAAATTGACTCAATTTTTAGGTATTTTGTTTTCCAAAATAATAACTGCTTGTAGGCAGTTTCTGGCAATCATCCCTAAATTCGAAATACTCTTCCTTTTGGTCAGGTCACACATTGGTTCAAAAATCATTCCCAGAATTCAGTGTCGGCCCTTAATAGGGGCGATACGGGTGACGGCCCCAGGCCCGAAAACCCCGAGGGCCCAAAGGTTTTTATTTTTGAAAAAAAATTGTATATATATATATAGGGTGAAGTTCCTGTACAAAGGCCATATTTCGTGAGAAGTGTGAGAAGGATTAAAAATTGATATGTAGGCATCATTTTTTTGAACTTAGTCATTATGTTTTGGATTATTTTGCTTAGAAAAACACCAAACATAAGAATTAAAAACCGAAAAGAATGTATTTTTAGGCTTACAACTTAAAACACACCATGCTAAGAACATTAAGCAGTGTGTTTTAAGTGTTAAGTAGTGTGTTTTAGCTGTTTTTAAATTAAATGACTATAATACATTGCATTGTGTTTTAGATTGTTGTGTTTGGTGTTTTTCAAGTTAAAACAACCTAAAACATCATTCCTAAATCCAAAACATGATGCCTAAATGCCAATTTTTAATCCTTCTCACACTTCTCACGAAATATGTCCTTTGTACAGGAACCTAAACCTATATATATATATATATATATATATATATATATATATATATATATATATATATATATATATATAGGGTAGGGATCCTAAGAGAACCAACCCCTATTTGAGAACTGAGAGAACCATTCTGGGCCACACATTTCATATAAAGGCAAAAATTTTTTTTTTTTTTTTTTTTTTTTTTTTTTTTTTGCTTTAATCGCACATTTTTATGCAAGGAAATTTTTTTTGAATTTTTTTTTCATTTATACATATGTGTATATGTCAATTATACATATGTGTATATAGCAATTATACATATGTGTATATAACATTTTTCAGCTATACATATGTGTATATTTCAGTTATACATATGTGTATATTGCATTATACATATGTGTATAATGCAATTATACACATGTGTATACTGAAAAAAAAAATACAAAAAAATAAAAAAAAAAATTTTCTTACATATAAAGCAGCGATTTTTGCAAAAAAAAAAAAAAAAAAAAAAAAAAAAAAAAAAAAAATTGCCTTAGAGAAATGTGTGGCCCAGAATGGTTCTCTCAGTTCTCAATTTGGGGAAAGGTTCTCATTTGAACCAAATCCTATATATATATATATATATATATATATAGGATTAGGATCAAATAAGAACCTAGGGTATAGTTGTGAACCATAAGAACCAAATCTAGCCATCCATTTATATTTTGATCCAAAGGGTATAGATGTAAATTTACATTTATAAATAATACAATTTTTAATAAATCAATTTTTGCTTAAGAAGCAGTTACGTAAATCACCGTAACTGATTTTCTACAATTCAGTTATCATTCTATGGCAATTTAGTTCGATCAAATTGAATCACAAAGTCATAATCGATGTGAAACTAAGATCTATTAAAATTAAAAGACAAAGTCTTAATCGACAAGAATAATTGCTATTAACGCTCCTTTGGTGATGATGGTTTGTGAAGTGCAATTTTTTTTAATGTAAAACTGATAGTGCATTGATGATATTTAAACTCATGTATTGGGATCCAAAACAGGTTCGTTCATAAGGCACACACATATATGTATATATATCTATATTGTTCTCTTGTTACTTTTATTTCTTAGATTTTGATTTGCAATATCTGAATTTTTGTAACGAAATGAATACAGGTTGGTTTAATTCTTTGTTTTGCTTGTTTTAAATAGTATTTATTGGTGTTGTACACGTATGTACAACTTAATGAATGGTTTTACACATATGTACTTAGTGTGTTGAATACCCAAAGTATGCATAGGTAAATATATGTACTATTCAATTAACATGTGTACGTATGCGTATAAAACAAATATACATACATGTATAATACAATTTGACTAAATAGTAACTGCTGATTTATAAGACATATCCAAAACAAAATTAATAAATGGTTTATACACATATGTATTATTTAATTTACATATGTACCTTGTGTATAAAAAATATGTACGTATGTGTATAAAACATTTTGGTTGAATGGTAATTATTTGTAAAACATATGTACGTATATATATAAAACACTAAAGAAATTGAATGTATGAATGATATTGATATTAGGGAAAAAAGAAATTGAATGTGAGATAATATTGGGATTAGGATTTCAAAAGAGTAATGATTCGTGTCTCCTGGTAATTAGGATATACAAGCATAATATAATTGAAATTGGCTATTTTAGTGGGATAACAAATTTACCATCATACCCTTCATTTAATATAAATAATTAATTAAACTTCAATTTAATTACCATCTTGCCATCAAAGATCAATGGCTAAAAATGATTCATATGGTTCTTACATAAGTAGTGGTTCTTATTTGAACCACACCCTATATATATATATATATATATGTGTGTGTGTGTGTGTGTGTATGTGTGTGTGTGTTTGTGGGCTATTGTGATTAATTTTTTTTTAACATCAAACCATCTAATAAGGCTTAAAATCACTAAAAGTTTTAAACCCATCAAAACAAACCCTGCCCAAATTGAAATTTAAGCATCTTATAAACAATTTTGTAGAGTGTGGGCCTAATATGTGAGGGGCAAGAGAGCCGCATGATTCGCTAAAGTAAGTAAATTTTAATCATTTTGGTATAATACTTTTATTTTGATGATTTTTATAACAATTAATGTCGCATTATGATTTTTTATATATGATGATTGGGTTTAAGTTATATGGGCCCGGTTTATTTGTATGGCCCCGGACCCAAAACACTTTTACATTTCTCGAAGACGGCCTTGCCAGAATTCATACCCGTTCTTGCAAATTTAAGTTTGAGTTTTATCCGGTTGAATCACTCAAGTAAACCATCGAATAGTTTCAATATGAAATTGTCCAACACGAATCTCAGATTATCCAAGAGTTCATTGATCCAAAATTCAAAGCACATAAACTGTACAATAGGTATGAAATAATAGGTATGAAAGATCTAAACGTAATTTCACACTAGCAATATAAATGGTTATTTACCATACTCTTAAGAAAAAAAAAACACATTGGTTTTAAAAATTCTAATAAAAATCATTGAACTTTACAAAAATGTCAAATGTAGAGGCATCATTCATATCATGATAATGATGTTTGATTTTTCTTGACAACTCACACACCCGTCTAAATTCTAATCTACTCCAAGGTCTACAGTGGGACTCGAACATTCTGACTTTTTTCTTAATAAATATATATTATTTGATTGATGGCTAAAAATTTTGGTCTCCCATTTATGTCATCATCACTCTCAAATCTTTTACATATTCTCTGACTCTTTGAGGTTAAGACTTTAGATTGAATAAGGAGTTTTCCATCTCCTGCATGCGTTATCGTTATCGTGGGTGAAAGAATTGGTGTACTGATAAGAACCTAACATTGGGTCAGGGCCAGTCTGGGTCGGGTCAGATCCAGTTGATGAAAAATGGAGGGAAAGAAAGCAAGAAAGAAGGAATCTGTGGCTAAATGTTAGGGCAGTCGAAGTCAAAAGTCAAAGTCAAGGGGCTGAAATTTAGGATTAGTAATTACTTTATGTTCTATTTAAGCAATTTCCTATTCTAGTTTTCCATGTCTTGTTTTATTTGAATTATCTAGTATTCTTGTATTAGAGATTAGCCCCTCTCGAATTGGGCCAACTATCTTACGTATTCAATAAATCAGCCTTTTGTATTCTTGGGTTCTATCATTTGGTTCCATTGACGGGAAACGATGGTGCAGACCCGGAGCAACAATGCCTCACCAGAAGAGGGTTCTAATCTTGATACGATGGCTGCACAACTTGCAGCCATTGCCTCGCGATTGGAGTCCTTTGAAAGCTTGAAAGATGATGTCGCAGCGCTCAAATCACAAGCCAATCCTAAACAGAAACCACGCAGTCGATTTAGCCGCTATCATGATGGAAGGTTTGAGCAGGATGAAGAAGGGGAAAGCTCCTGGAGGCGCAATCACCAGTATAGGCCTTCTACAAAAATTATTTTTCCCACCTTTAGTAGCGGTGACCCGCGCGGCTGGATTTTAAAGGCAGATAAGTTCTTTCGATACCACGACATTCCTGATGAGGAGAAAGTTGATGTTGCTTCAATGCACTTGGAAGGAGACGCGTTAGATTTCCTATTCATGGCTTTCTCCAGATCAACAAATTCCCTTCTGGGAAGAATTGGTGAGTGCTCTTACCAAAAATTTTGGCCCTGCAGAATTCCAAAATCCTGACGAGTACCTATGCAACATCAAACAAAACGGGTCAGTCCAGGAGTATAGGCAGGAGTTTGTTAAACGATCATCTCGGGTTTCAAACTGGCCCGAACATTGCCTATTGGGAGTATTCTTAAACGGGTTGAAGGAAGAACTAAGGGCGGATGTTCGAATCCACAAACCCCGTACAGTCTATGGGGCTATGACTTTAGCATTAGAATTCGAATCAAAAGCAGTTTACAACAGATTCGAGCAGAATTCGAAACCCACTGCCACCGCAAAAACCTCTTCATCAGCCACGATTTCTTCAGCCACTAATATCCCAATCGAAACCCCTTCATACATATCCCCTCATCGCATTTCTGATGAGGTGAAACAATCCCGATTCAAAAAAGGGTTGTGCTTTCGATGTGGGGAGAAATTCGGTCCCGAACATTGCTGTAAGTCGGGAACTTTCAAGCTCTTAGAAATCGCTGATGAAGGAGATGAAACAGCAACAAAAAAAAAGCAGAATAGCCCAGGTGAAATGGCTGAAATCAGCCTTCACGCTCTCTTTGGTCAGTTTACACCAACTACAATGAAGCTCCAAGGAGTTATAGGTACAACTATGGTGGTAGTGTTGATTGACAGCGGGTCGACCCATAATTTTATTTCTGATAAGCTGGTAAACGACCTACAGATAATCTCTCAGCCCATCACACACTTCGGTGTCCAAATAGGAGATGGAAATGGCATCCGATGTAACCGGATGTGCAAGGATGTTTCGTTGAAATTGTCGTACCTCCTCATCACACAAGACTTCTATCCATTCGCCCTAGGAGGTGCTGATATGGTACTAGGCATTCAATGGTTGGCTACCCTAAATACGGTTCAAGCAAATTGGGCTAAAAAATTTATAATATTTACTGTCAATGGTCAAGAACATAAGTTGCAAGGACTGCAACTGAAAGCTCACAACTCTGCTACCTGCCACCACCTCGCCATCGAACCAATTGAGAAACAATTGATGTTTAGGGTAGACCTGTTTTCGCGTAATCGACTTGAGGACAAGTCGTTTTACCAGGCGGGAAGTATTGATAAGAACCTAACATTGGGTCAGGGCCAGTCTGGATCGGGTCAGACTGGGTCGGGTCAGATCCAGTTGATGAAAAATGGAGGGAAAGAAAGCAAGAAGGAAGGAATCTGTGGCTAAATGTTAGGGCAGTCAAAGTCAAAAGTCAAAGTCAAGGGGCAGAAATTTAGGATTAGTAATTACTTTATGTTCTTTTTTTTTTTTGAACGATCAACAAACATTTTATTCAAACCAAAACGGCTAGCGGGAAACTAGCCATACACCAAGTACATTGTTACACCAAAGACTACAATACATAGTAAAACATAGCGAAAAAACAAAACATAAACTTATAACTACCAACCGATCTTGTATAGATGAAAGCCCGTCCATATGTTCCAGTCGATGTTATCCAATCGGGCTCTAGATTTAATCCATAGAAAACTCAAAACCTTCACTTCGTCGAGCGTTTGACTCACCGAGCATTGATGATTATTAAAGACCAAATTGTTTCTTGCCCTCCATAGACACCAAAGTGTAGTGAGACATATTGCATGAATTACCTTTCGCCTCTTAGTTGACCCGCCTTCGAAATTTGCAAGTTCCAAAATATCCTTGATACTAAAAGCAAAGAAAGGCTTGAGATTACACCATTGCGAGACCAAATTCTATACAGTTTGCGCGTGATAACAGTCCAGAAATATGTGTTCAGACGACTCCGAGAAATCTGCACAGAAGGGACATACAGTCGAGTCCACCGTGATGTTTCTTCTGACTAGAGCTGTGCGAGTTGGTAGCCGGTTCAAAAAAGCTCTCCATGCTAAGATTTCTACCTTCTTTGGCACCCACGAATTCCTCTTGCATATATAGTTCGGCTTCGAGTATAGTGTTGAACCCAAGTGATCTTTTAAAGTCTTCACAGAAAATTGTCCCAACCCATTTAGCGCCCAACCCCATCTGTCCGATCCCGACGATACAACAATATTTCCCAGCAAAACCATGAGATGTTGCAGCTCCAAACTTTCTGCAGCCGTGAGATGCCTTCTTTTCCAATCCCAATTGCGTGACCCAGCCCCCCCCCCACCCAACCTTTCGGCAACCCGACACATCTTGTTTTTCTCCAATGCGAATAGAGCAGGAAATAGAGTACACAACGCTGAATCCCCAACCCATTTATCGACCCAAAACCCAATGTCCAACCCCCCGCCCAATTTCCCAACAATAAAATCCGATACATCGATCCCAACCCGAAAAAGATCCCCCACCGAGCGCCCAATTTGTTTCCAAGGTCCAGAAAGAGTGAGCTTAACTGGGACATAACACCAACCCCTCGAGCTACTATGGATTGACCATATCGCCTTCCACCAAAGAGAGTTCCTTTCGTTCTTGAATCTCCACCACCACTTCGCCAGTAAGGCAAGGTTCGCCTCCCTAAGCGAGCCAAGACCAAGTCCACCATATTCAGGTGCCACGACTACACTATCCCACGCTACCCAATTCATTTTCGCCTTTTCCTCCGAACCTCCTATTCTAGTTTTCCATGACTTGTTTTATTTGAATTATCTAGTATTCTTGTATTGGAGATTAGCCCCTCTCGAATTGGGCCAACTATCTTACGTATTCAATAAATCAGCCTTTTGTTTTCTTGGGTTCTATCATGTACCAAGTTTGGAATTCATTGAATGGAGCTCGTCTATGCGGCGCAATAGACCCCCTGTTACCACCATATAGCCTTAAAGCAATTTCGTGCCATTTTTGTACATGTATAGGACCAAATAGGAATGATAGCAAAGACTAAATCGGTTTAAGTTAGTGGCGAATTACTTCCTGGGATTATAATGAAACAGCGTATATAGAATCTTAAATCTTAATCAACTCTTGCACATCAGGCGAAAATCAAGTATAGTTAATGTAAGGCATACTGAATACAAATCATTTGATAATATACTCAATCGGTTTAAGTTATGACATAAGACATACTTAAAAAAAAAGAGGAATATACAGGCTAAATAAATAAGGCAACGGACCCTCCAAGTCGACCCGAATACAATCCCTTTAGCACCAACACAATCCCTAATACAATCCCTTTAGCACCAACACAATCCCTTTAGCTACACGTATATTCAGATTAAACCCAAACCCGTATAGACCAAACGTCTAAACCCAAAACTACGAATTTCGTATTAGGTTCAATGTTCATGTCATGTAATATATTCAAGCCCCTATTTGAACTATATCAATGGTACCAGAGCTTTTATCTACCTAATTACAGGGTGATAAACACAAAGGAGATGGAATGGTGTGTCAACTCTGCTGAAAATTTCATTGTTATAAAACTTCAGTGAACGAGTCAGGTCACGAGCAGCTAATACTGTATCATGTAAAATTTTAAGCATCAATGCTGGCCATGATCCAAAGTTCCAAACACACACCACCACACACTAATGTAATAATGTGTTAGCTCTCATGTCATTAAGTTCTCGACCTGAACCAGATTGATACATTTTTAAGATGGCCCATTTCTGCACGGACCCATTTTGCCAGGATTGTATTACAGTAATATAGAAGACTAGCTGATCAAATTTTATTACAGTAAAAAAGGTAAAAGAGAGTTACTTTGTTTGTACTTACCACGACCATGTGTTCGCCTGAACTAAGATGGGCAAACCCAAAGCAATCTAGAATGTTACAGACATGAGGTACCGGACATGTCACATTCTTTATCATATGATTGCTCTGAGTTTGACCACTATAGCTAAATTCAGATATTTGTTGCTACAGAACCACATATTACAACTACCTTACTACAACAACACATCTAAAGTTGCTTTACGATGCAATACCAACTTTTGGACCGTTCCATGTGTGACTGCCTTTCACATTCACATATTTTCTCATCATGTCTCTGCCTCTTGGTTCTGGATCTGTTTGTTTATTTAGTTTGGTATCTTTTCCCTTCTCTTTATCTTTCTTTTCAGGTACATGATTTCTCACAGAACTTTCTGAAACACGGATCCTGTTGATTGATGAACTTGAAGAGCTCGGTCTAATGTTTAATGGAACAGAAGGCTTTAATGGATTATTGTGATGTCGAGTTGATGAAGTTGAAGAGCTTGGTCTATTGCTAAATGGAGCGGAAGATTTCAATGGATTCTTGTCACGTCGAGTTGATGACGTTGAAGAGCTCGGTCTATTGTTTAATGGAACGGAAGACTTCAATGGATTCTTGCCTTGTCGAGTTGATGACATTGATGAGCTCGGTCTATTGTTTAATGGAACGGAAGACTTGACTGGATTCTTGTCAAGTCGAGTGGATGAATTTGAAGAGCTCGGTCTATTGTTTAATGGAACAGAAGACTTCAATGGATTCTTGTCACGTCGAGTGGACGAAGTTGAAGAGCTCGGTCTAGTGTTTAATGGAATGGAAGACTTCAATGGATTCTTGTCATGTCGAGTAGCCATTGCTTGTAAACTTGGTCGTTGTTGATTTGGTGTCTTGCTGATGGGTGTAGCCTGTAAAGTGCATTGTATTCAGCCAGGTTTATATTTCTTACCAACTCTTAAGCCTGTTGTCGGTTCGTGTAATAGGTCAAAACAGGCTAGGTACAAATTATTATGATGCAAATATAGAATGTTTCTGAAATGTTATAATGTAACCTTATGTTGATCTGAAGCACGAGCAGACTCGTTGTAGAAAGAAGGCAGTGGTTTTGCTTTAAAGTTGAGACTTTTTCGAAATTGCTTCATCTCAGCTGCTTGTTTTTCCTGCAAAATGTACAAACACATGTAATTGTTGATCTTTTGTGGGTATGGAATATTGTTATATATTGCATCAATTCTATATTCATACCAGTATTTTTGCTTCAACTTGGTTAATTTCCACCTCTTTAGCATGTATTTTCTCCGCGATTTTTGTATAAAACTGTGATACGTGTGACAAAACTCAGATTAATAAAAAGAACAAATGAAATATAAACTAACAAGAAAAGACAATTCTTGCCTCTTTCCTATTTTCTGCTCGCTGATCAGTCTTGAAACTAAAACCAGTAGCACTCCGAACGATGTTTGTTTTGCTTGGATTAACAGACTGTTTTGGCCTGGAAAAAGGATGAATACATGTTAAGATTACACCAAAGAATTTTTTAATAATTTATTGTTAAAATGTGAGCTGTTACCAACCTGTTAACAGTCGGCCGCCCAGGAAGAGATTTCTCCGACAATGGACGCTGAGCTTTGACTGCCTTTTCAGATCTTAATTCCTTCACAATTGTATGCAACGAAATAAGATACAGCGTACAAATAGTATTGTGCAAATACTTAATAATCAACAAAAATGTTACAGTTGTAAATATAATTTGAAGACAGTTGGCATTCACCTCTGCTTTCAAAGTTTTCACTCGTGAGCCAATCGATGGACTAGCAGGTCGGGGCGACTTCTTTTCTGTTTTCGTTACAATTAAACCCTTATTTTCACTTGTTCTAGGCTTCATTAAGCCTTTGGATGCCCCTTTAAGAACCTTTTTCTGGGAACTATCAACATTGACCTGAGTCTTTAAGGTTGACCTTGTAAATTTCTTTTCTGCTGCAGGCTTTACCTGATACCAGTAGAAGTCAAGCATCGTAAGCACATTATACATATACAGTATAAATAGCAAATATATAATCATCTCTTTTACACCAAAAGTAAATACGACTGAATTTCATAATTCACTTTTTACACCTTGGGAGAAACTGTTGTCATGGCAATATGTGCGGATCTGATGCTATCATCGTCTTTCTCAGGTATTTGACAAGCAAGCGATGAATCATCATAGGCTTCTGATGACACTGACACATCCGCCAGTACCAGATGATCAACAACTGTTGTCATGGCAATAGGTGTGGAGCTGATGCTATCATCATCCGTCTCAGGTATTTGACAACCAAGCGATGAATCACCATGGGCTTCTGATGACATATCCACAGGTACTACATGGTCAATGATGGTCAACCCAATACTTTGTTCAGTGTTTCCAGCTACATTCTCATTTTCACTTCGACCCGTTTCACCAAGCTCGTCCTGACTTGTAACACGATGTAACTCATATTTTTTACTTTCCGAATGCTGACTTATATTATTATCTTCATCACATCCTGAATTACGGGATGCAACATCTGCATTTGCATATTGAACTTCGGTTTCTGTATTGCATTTGGACAGATCAGAGCTGCAAGGACTCTCATCACAATTACCATACTCTTCAAAATCATTCGAGTCTCCATTTCCATCTGTCGGTGACTCTCCCCCGTCTTGGCCTTCAGAAGCGCGTTGTTTCAAAAGCGCTTTCCTCCTAAACTCAGCCTCAAAATACGCCTTCTTTTCCGTAACCGATCCTGGCTTTGAATACTTTTCGACTTCCTCAAGATACCTATTATGTGAAAACACCGATCTTCTTTCCCAAGACAGCGATTCAGATTCAAATCTCCCAAAGGAAATTGAACCAGATCGCAAGAGGTCCGTCTATCCAATTATAGATACAAAAAATATCAGCCTCTTCAGAAAAAAAACAGATATATATACATACATAGATTATAGAGCAACACAGCTTTCTAAACAACACTTTATTAAGATCTATTATTATTAATAACCAATTGCCATAATAATCATTCGTTCAGCCACTTTCTATACAAAAAGTTTGCAAAATCATTAGACAATAACTAATATGTATCTAAACTTAAATATAAGCACATGCCTCCTTAAATTCATTAATATGACAGTTAATTATATAAAATCTAAGAAAGAAATATGCAATAAACATTGTTATTAATAATAAAATCTAAATCATGAAGAATCAGATCTAGTAAAAAGAAGTGCAGTAAGGAAACGTAATTTACCTGAAAATTTAAGTGAAACGGTTCTTCAATTTCACCAGCCATTGATATAATAATAATAATAATAAGTTCAAAGCATCATAGAGGCGTAGAAGCGATAATATTCACATGAAACTGCATCAATTAAGAGAAAGTGAACAACTTAATGAAATGAACATGAAACACGTGTTAGCGTGTATGTAGATCACTTACGATTACAGAGAAGAAGACGGTGTTTGATTGTTGTTAGAGAGAGAGAGAGAGAGAGAGAGAGAGAGAGAAGGAAGGGGGTTTGGTTTGTGAAGGAAGTAGGGAGTGAAGATAAAACTGCATCTATGATCGATCATGTGTCTCTGTGTGTGTGTGAGTGTGTGTTTTTATAATTTTATTTTATTTAGTAATAATAATGAGACCTTTTTGGTCAACGGTTAAAATGTGGCCCCTTAATCACTCCGCCTTTTCATCTTTTATATTTCTATGATGATAATCAATGTTTTCAAATACAATCGTTGAGTATAATTGACAAAGTCATTAGAGTTATGTTAAGATGTAGATTTAGAATTGATTTAGTGACTAGTTCAGATTGACCAACCATCTTATGGTGGAGTGATTAGTCCATTGCCGTGCTTTCGTGCGGGTGGATAGTCTGGTTTTTCCTGGAATTGGTGAACTTGGTGATACGAGTAGCTGTCTTACATGTCTGGCTATGCCGGGTGGAAGGGGTCCTGATTTGACTGAGTAGGGACTCTGAAGGGAGTTCTTGGTGAATTTTCGTTGGTCGTTCAAACAAAAAAAAAGTTCAGATTGGTTATGTAGACAATTTCCTTTTTGATAATAGAAAATATTACTTTTACTCTACTTTATATCATTTATTTTTAAGTAGTTTGTTACAAAGGGCTTGAACCTGGCACTGCCAGATATGTGACATACGTACGTGATTCTCTCAAATAGGATAGTCCTACCTGAACACACTGGCATGTAGACAAGTTCTTGTCAAAGAGACAAGTTAGTTCTAGAAAAAGGGATGATCATCCATATTAGTCAACTAAATTGGATCCGAGTAAATTATCAACTAAACGAAAAAAGAGAGATAGAAAATAAAGAAAGAAAGATAATGACGTTGGTTTATATCGAATATATGTTCTCATGTAACTACTATATTTATATTAAGTCTAAAAAATGGAAGTATATATTTCTTCATATTATATGTAATTTAGCTTCCAAAATATTATTTGGTCGAGTTGCCTCACCTTTTTCAATCATATATCAAATGAGTTTTGGCTTGAAATGGAGAAACTGTCACATGAGTTTTGGCTTCAAATGGAAAATCTGAATAAAATTTGTCTGGGTTCTATCTTAGTTAAGGGGTCACCTTCTTTGGAATTCAAGATAAAGACGTTTCAACGAGTTTCACGGTGATCTGTAATAGAAGTAGAAGATTAATCTTGATTAGCTATTTGAGAGGGTATTCATGTTTCGGGGGATTAGTGTTTTCAGACCCGAACCGGACTGGCTGGTTGGACCAGAAACCGATGCCTAGACCGGTCTGGGTCATAGGTTTAACCAGGCTTGCATCGAACCGTTGGTTAGACCGGGAATAAAGAGGTTGAAACGGTCATTTTCAAATTTTGTTGGATGTTTTTTTTTATTCATTTTTCTATGGATACAAGCACATCGTTACATAGGCCATGTGTTCAAAAACTTACATGTTATTCGTTATACTCATATAGTCACATCACCATTTTTTTTTGTTATATTCTTCTATGTGAAATGATATTAGTAGAATTTCTTTCAAATTGTATAAAGTTATTTGTCATTATCAACTATATATCTTGAAATTGCATTACTCTATTGTCTACATAACATAATAACTATTGTTGAATCAAAATACAATTACTAATTCTTAGATAAGATTTCCAAAGACAGACAATGTTAATGTGATAAAAAAATTGTTTCCCATGGGACAAAAAATAAATATGTTGCTTTGAGCTATATAAACTATAAAGGACAATGATGAAAACATATCGCCTTTTTACATTTTTGATTGTTGGTGAAATAAATATAAGAACTGCTTTTTAATCATCTATGGGGCCAATCATGATTGAGAAATTATAGGAATCCTAAAAAGGTGCAATACATAGTGAACATAAATGTTGCTCTTGTATAGATGCGGATGTGAAGTGTTTATCTTTTGCCATCATGTTCTTGCTTTGCCGTGTTCCTGAGTTTTATTTAATAAAGGAAAAGAAAAGACTTGAAAGGATACTTGAAATAAACAGTGTTTCACAGTTTTTTAAGAAGAGATAGGGAGGGAAATGAAAGGAAAAGTTTGTTTCATTTTCTTCATATCTCATCATTCCAAATTGGAGAGATTTGGAAGGAAGTGATTTTTTAAACATAAAAGTCATTCTTTTCTTTTCATTTCCTTCAAACTCAGGAACACGATAGTTAATTAAATCTTTTCATTCCACTCTCTTTCCTCTCCTTAATTCTCTTTCTTTATATTTCCTTCGTTTGTTTAACTTGGGATCACTGTGTAAGTTTAAACACATTTAGTAAAATACAAACAATTAAACTTATGACCATACAAGTATTTAAACGTACAACAAATGATTGAGTGTGAGTGTGTGTGTATATGTGTGTATATATATATATATATAGATGTTGTAAAAACTGCTTAAAATAATAAAAATGCAAAAAATATTTTTTGTACGTGAAAAGTTATTGTGATAATTTTTGTTTATGCCTTAACATTTTTTAGTTAAATTACTCAATAAAAACAAGCATTTATTCTCTTTAATTTGAGTAGGGTAGGGTATTACTATAGTACATTTTTCAAAAAAAATAAATGAAAGAAAAAAAAACTACAAGCTATGTGATTACATAACACTACATAATTACGTAATATACATTATAATCAGAAATAAGTGTAACATTATGTAAAATGCATTTCATTCGAGAACAAGTATATCGTTATGTGATTTTGCATAATGTTGTGTGATATTGTATCAGTAGTAGTTACATAACACTACGTGACTATGTATCATTACGTAATTATGTAACACTACATGATTATGTATTCCTATTATGTGATTACATGAACGATTTGTGACACCCGGCAAATTCAGGTTAACAACGTTGTCTAGATTAAAGTCTACCTTAGCGAGTCACGCGTATATTATACTTAACTGGGTTAGTTGAGTCGTGTTATGGATCGGGAACTGTTATTTTAGTCTAGAGGATCATTAGATGTCCGTCTAGAGGATCATTAGATGTCAGTCCTTAACCAAGTGTACAAGGGGTGACGATTCGTAGAATCGTCAAAGCATAGGGAACATACAAGTCTCGAGTCCCGGGAATTGGTGAACGAGTGTGAATGTGTTTGTTTGCAAGTATTATGTGTTTACAATCATTATGTGACTTGTCGGTATGTGAAAATGTGTTAACATATGTTAAAACGGGGGTTAACGCGCAAAATACGCAGAATCAACCCCTATAGGCGATTAGGGAGGGCTAATCGCCTATAGGGTGGCGATTAGCACATCATGTTAGGCGACTGGGCATTATCCTTAGGCGATTGTGGGCTAATCGCCTATAGGGAAGGCGATTAGCAGCCCTAATCGCCTGCAAAAGCTGCATAATCGCCTGCAACGTACCTCGCGACTAAAAACGACTATAAATACAATACTTGACCTCCTAAACTTCATTATAACAACCCTAGTCGTCCCACACCTCGCCCCAACACACACACAACCTCTGGAACACGATTTTGGATCAAAACACACGATTTCAAGCCTATTACATCAATCTATCATAAACCTAAGGTGTGGTTTTCATTCATGCAACTTTTAATAATGTTTTTCTTCAATCCCTAATGGTCCAGACCTGTTTATAAACGTATGTGTCTTCTTAAATTCGTTAATAATCGTTGTTAATTGGATTCTAACTATCATGCATGTTATATGTGTGTTTATAATTAAAAGATAGGGTTTTTGTGATTCAAGAAGGATTGTTAACATGATATTATGGTAGTTACAGAGTGATGATGATAGCATGTTGATGAAATCTGAGTAATTGTTCATTAGGGTTACGGTTATGCATGTTAATGTGATGTTTCATGCTATGTGTATTGTTTTTGGGATACATGGTTGCATTCAGGGCTGATAGAACGAGGTTAAACGAAGGATTTTGATTGAAATATGTTTGATATGGTTGTTTGATTGATATTTGATGTTTACACACGTTCTGGGTTTGTTTTGGAGTGTTAAACGCGCGAAAAACCGGAACAGCTGGGTTGAAGGCGATTAGCAACCCTAATCGCCTATGCTATAGGCGATTAGGAGGCTAATCACTTGCTATGACACCCTAATCGCCTATAGCATAGGTGATTGGGGGCTAATTGCCTTCGTTGCATGCAATTGTGATCCTAATTGCTAGTTAAGTCCTGAAATGCATGTCTTATGACCCTAATCGCCTATAAATGCATGTCTTATGACCCTAATCGCCTATAAACTCCTGATTTGCATACCACATGACCCTAATTGCCTATAGTATAGGCGATTAGCCTTCCTAATTGCCTGTTGACCAACGTAATTGCTAGTTGACTTTTCCTAATTGCCTGTACTGCTGCTGTAAGTGTATTTTAGCATTCCGGGACCCGATTTGACACCTAGGAACATGCTAGGAACCCCGTAGCATACCTAATAACTTGGTAACATGTGCTCGGACTTATTTATGTGATACTTGAACTACGTGCTATAACTTGTTGGACTTTAACGTATGTTAAGTGTGATTGCATGATTGTATGTTGAGAGTGCTAGTATAACACGGGGAGTCTCGGGTCATCAATGGGATGTCGAGTCTTGTACATTGGGTTAGTTTAACAGTCACAGTGTTTTCAAACGAACTTGGTTATGGTCTGGACATCTAGGGACTAACTAACCTACGGGTTATTAGTCTAAGTACTTGTAACTGTCATATGTTAGGTCGCCGCTTTACGGGGCTAGCATAGCTTGCTGATTTTATTCGTATTACGAAGTAACGCAACCTAAGGTGAGTTCACGGCCCCACTTTTAACTGGTTTCACTTTTTGGGGGAGAAAACATGTGTTAAACTAATGTTTTGGTAACAACTGTCATACTATGGGTTTCTATGGTTTACTATACGATCTTTGGAAGTCCCGGGGGAAAACCATGAATGTGCGGGTTAGCACAACGGGGAAATGTGAATAGATCTATTGGGAGTGACCAACTCCGCTCGTCGGCTTGGAGGGCCGGGCGAGTGCATATTGTCTCAAACAGGAACAGGTTTACTATTCGGGCACAACATCTGGTTTGCGAGTTAGTAATGGTTTTCCAATCGTAGTAGTAACAAAACATACGCCTAGCTAGCGTACTTTGGTTTACAATTTGATATAGTATGGACAGGTTGAACTTGGTACTTATTTATACAAACCTGTGAACTCACCAACATTTTTGTGCTGACGTAACTCTTACATGTTTTCTCAGGTCGCTAAGGTAGCACTATGGAACTAGGGCGCACGCGTCTGCACGGCGTCTATTTAGGGTTGCATGGTTTTCGAACATTGAATATTTTGGTTTACTTTTAGATTATGTTTTGAGAATAAGCTTCCGCTGTAGTTGGGGATTTTAAACTATGTTTTTGAAATTGCATATGTTCAATTAGACTTGTTTATTGTGATCGTTGACTTGGATCCTGGTTTGTCATGCGCCTCGCGGTAAAACTCCGCAAGTGGATTTTGAGGGTGTGACACGATTATACTCTGGCTTAAAGTATATGTGCCCAATTTTAGTGGAACAGAAAAAAAAAACACCCTTAGATTTGAAAGTGTTAGGAAAAAAACTAACAAAAAGATTTTTAAATGCTTTCTTACTGTTTTTTTCATATGTTTTCTTTTCTGTAACATGATGCTCAAAAGGGATTAGGGCAAAAAAAAATATGTAATATTAATGAATAAACCACTTTGCATATTTTCATTCTTTTTTCGAAAATCAAGTTTGTTTAACAGTCGAAGAAACGAGTATAATTATCTTGGAAGTATGTGATTATGATAGAAAACTTGTGGTTGCTACAGGAACAATCATTTGGACTCGAG
Organism: Ambrosia artemisiifolia; assembly: GCA_032199755.1. Lineage (NCBI taxonomy): Eukaryota > Viridiplantae > Streptophyta > Magnoliopsida > Asterales > Asteraceae > Ambrosia > Ambrosia artemisiifolia. Next base: position 42,336,174 of record CM063516.1, on the reverse strand, counting down.
CCAACCTACAAGAAAGGAATAAGAGGGTCGTGCGAAGGGAGGCGACTACTAGGTAATCGAAATCGGCTGCAACGTACATACACGAAAATGGTGTTGGCTTACTAGTGTAACATGACACGTCCCCACAAAAAAGAGGTGACCTCTTTATATAGGACTTGCATGGGTCAAACATCACTAACCCTTAACCCATCATGGGCCTGGGCCCGAGTTAAGGGTTGCCTCCCTTCGACCCAATATATTAGTACTAGAGCACCTGATAATTAATGCTGATGTGAGGGAAAGAGTGTACCGCCCTGTTATAGAGCCATGTAGCGCGACTAGAGTGGCTGCAGGCGAGTACTTTTTCTGACGGGCGGCATGGTTTGACCGTCGGAGGCGTCAGATGTGACGTCTGACCAGTTGCTGGGCTACGTGTGGCGTACAGTACTTCTAACAGTATTGTATACGATATGGCTTCAGCATATTCAACATGGAAGCTGTCACGTCATTGTACCTAGGCAGGCTGGTTGGTCCACCCCTAACACGTGTCGTCCTCTGGTTGGATGAGCATGCGCTTAGGATCTGACCGGATCTTCCTGAATCAGGATCTTCCATCTTTCGTACATCCTCGTACTTATATACGATGTTGCCGGTTTGTCTCGCGCGTATGTCCTCGCGCGAAGATACCTTGATGGTGACGTCTTCCTACGCTATAGGGAGCTTGCGCGTCTGGACGATTATGCACATGGAGAGTTTTGCGCAAGTTTGGTAATTTGAGTTGTTTTGTGGGATAAGGTTAACCTCGTTTGCACGAGCATTTGGGACCATATCCCTTCAACAGTAAATGCTACGGTAAATCTATTTTTTTACACCAAAACACTACAGCTAATCTATTTTACATCAAATGTATTTAAATTATATTCTTATCCAAGTTTGAATATAGGTTGGGACCTCTCATCTAAAAGGCATAAGACTCTAATTGGATTTTCGAAAGTCAAGTAACTTTAGGATTTACATCAAATGTATTTAAATTACATTCTTATCCAAGTTTGAATATGGGTTGGCACCTCTCATCTAAAAGGCATAAGACTCTAATTGGATTTTCGAAAGTCAAGTAACTTAGGGATTTGAAATCAATGAGAATCAAATGGATAAATAGAAAATATTTTTTTATATGTTTTCTTGATTTTTAATGATTATAACCTTTAAGCTTTTTTATTATTATTATTATTATTATTATTATTATTATTATTATTAATTGAAATGGGAAGAAAGAGATAGAAGAATGGAACATACAATGAAGGTATGGAATTTGATACCCTACCCATGTGGGAACAAGATACATCACGTGCTACATTCCAAGATCTCTTAATCAACCAGGGATGTTTGGTGAGACTCGAACATCACTCGTGGAACCATTGACTTGATGTTCAATGTATAAAACCACTCTTCTTTTTTATACAAATTGTTACTCACATGTTTCTCCTTTGGCCTTTAAATTCAAAACAACCAACCTTTTTTTTTACCATATCAAAATTCATGTAAGACCCCAATTGTTTTTAGGTTTAAAAGTAAAATAAATTTGATTAAAAAGATGAAGGAAATTGATGAGACTACATGACTCATGAGGTTTATGAAGGTCACGTGTATGACCCGTGTCGCGCGGCCAACTCATGTGATACCCACAGTCCTTTTTGTTTTTCTTGTTGCCATGTGATTCCTGAATCCACATGCTCTCTTCAAGAGGTTGCTTTAGAAATAAAATATAAGTTAGGGGTTTCAAGTGCAATTAAAATAAAATATTGTTCTCCAGATGTAATTTTTTTGAGGGGGTCGTTTGGTTGGTTTTTTTTTTTTTTTTTTTTTTTTTTGAGGGGTTTGGGGTTGGGCAGGGAAAAAATGACCCCATAATTAATTCAGCTTAGTTCGGGTCATGTTGTTTGTATTCAGGTTTTGATGTAAAATGGAAAAGGGGTTGGCTAAATGCACTCCCTTTTTTACTTTTTACACTCCCATTTCCAAAAAAAAAACATTTTACAATTGTCAAGTTTCACCCTTTTAATAAAATAAACTTTTATACTTGACCCTCCTCATTATCACCATTGCTAGGGTCCTCTCACCAACGAAATACTCATCGACAAGGTCACTAATTTAAGTTATTTGACGTTCATCAATCTACGGGTTATTATTTTTGTTATAATTTGAGGAATTTACGTAGACTTCATACACAAACATATGACCAGGTTATGGTCTCATCTACAAGAAAAAAATGTTTAATTTTATCTTTGATCATGTATTCATGTTTACTGTATTGGAGCTAGTGAATGAGATGGCTGCAAGAATTCTTACTGATTTAGATTTCAATGTTGATGTGAAAAAAAGGCTTATGTATTTAAACCCTAGAATAATTAGAAATGTTTAGTAATGAAATTTTTAAAAACCTAGAACATGTAAAGTTTAATTGTATTTATTTAAAAACTTCAAGGGGGGAGTGTAATCAGTAAAAATAAATATAAGGGAGTGCATTTAGCAACACACAAAATATTTTGTTTTTCACAAAATGTCATCATAATTCATTATGCTACTAAAGAAATATCATCAAAATTCAAACATCAATTGCACTGGCAAAACTTAAACATTTTAATTTGGGGGAGGAGGGAGGGGGGTGGGGGGGACTTAAGTTAATTGGGGTTTTTGGAGTAGGAGGGACCCAACCAAATAAAGATAATTAGCTGAAAGCTTACACTTCTAATCTTAAAATACGGGTGGGCCTCTACTCGCCCTAAGTAAGCTCCGCCAATGACCATTTCACAATATGATATGATAATATTCAAAATTTCCACAATATAATGTTCCTAATACCAAATACCCCAAACTTAAACACATCTAGAAAAAAGCATCAAGTGTTCAAGTTTTTCCCGGATTTCGGGTTTTTCATGTCGAATTTTGGGTTTTAGTTGGGAAAAAGTTATCGATAACCGGTCCATTTAAGATTCGAGTTGGACAGATTAGGTTTTTTTGTGGTATTCTATAATTCAGGTTCGGGTTTCTATAATGGTTTTCGGTGAAAGTTACAGACCTACATGTAATTTATGTAGTTTAGGTTAGGTTAATCAAGTGGCTCGCAGCTCGAAACTTGTTTGAATATATCTTGAGAAAATCTCACGATATATCAGTTTGGTTAGTTTTTGATCCAAGCCAAATTTTCTTGTTTAAAATTCTATTTTGATCTTAAGTTGAGGCGAGCTCGCGCGATTAATTTTAATTTTACCCCAAGTATTACAATTCAATAGATAATCCTACCCCACAATTATCTTTCATTAATGGGAACGACACGAGCAAAGGCTAAAACAATAATTTTTTCACGTCACCGCGTCAAAAAATACCTAAATAAAGAATACCTCATCACCAAAGACCTCTTGACATTTGGAGGAGCCTCAACACAACATGTTTAACCACTAGTGTTTGGTTCTCCTTTAGAAATATCCCTGTGAAAACTTTTTACCTATGATTGTAAGATTTTAATTCGGTTAAAAAGTACAATTATGCTTTTAACCCCATTACCTCTAAGTTAAAGAATATCCAACAAGATCATCAATGATGATGACATGTTAGAAAAGACATTCTCTACGTTTCACTTTTATGAACCTATCGCAACAATACCAAGAGCGTGGTTTCACGAAATACTCGAGTCTCGTATTGTGTCTTGTCTTGTCTTTTTGTCACATGAAGAAAATAGTACATACCTAATTACAACCACCAGCCATGACCAACTAGCGCTAGCTTATCTCCTGAAGTGAATGCGACTGTCTCTCACAATATATGAAAGAGATGAAGCATGCACAAACCCGTTAGAGGTTGTAGGCGTGGATAAAACAACTCATGATCAAAACCCCGTTAGTGGTTCAAAAAGACAAATCATAAGGTCGGCATCAATGGGAAGATCTTACAAGCTGGGCAAGAAACACATCTACTATGTATGTAGGATGACCGTCTATTGGCCTATGTTATATTCAATTAAGAGCTAATTTCCTGTAAAATTTAATTATTAAAAAAAACATCCAGATTGACAAATTGTTATTCACATTTTTTAATAAATGACATATAAAAAGTTATTGACGTTTAAAAAACCAATGAAATAAGAAAAAAAAGTCAAAAATGGCATGTGTGTAACTTATAATATAAAGATTAAAACAAACATGTAAGTTGAAATTGATACATAAGTAACATTTCCTCGCGCCTGTAATATTATTCTATTTTACGCCCACTAATTTGTCTGAAAGTAAGGGAATCACATCTTGAAACCCGATGGTATACAAAAGTGATAACAACGTACAAGAGTAATGGTCTAGACTAGTACCTCACTAGTACAACCAGTGTAACAACCCCACAAAATCCAAATGAAACAATTGGATGTCGCATTAAAAAGACCCGAAGCAACAAAAAATACAAAACAATTGTCCTTTTTAAACTATTTAGCAAATTTCCATACCCGATATACCTAATAACCTGACATACAATAAAAAGAGAGTAAAATTTACTTATGATCAACTTGCCTATTGAGCGGATAGACAATGAGAAAAGTACAAACCAACATGCTTTATATTAGTCAACTAGTAATAATACCCGCGCTACGCGGCGGGGATGTTATATGTTGAGTCAACTTGTACAAAATGGGCGGCCTCTGACCCGCTTCATGAAGTGCCCGTTCGACCCATTTAATAAAACATTAGAACAATGCTGACCCGTTTGAACAGCCTCTTCAATAAAGATTAGAACCAAAGTATATGTGTAGATGCTAGTTGTACATAAAAAATAACCTATATTTGATGGTAAAATTAGACTAATAAATCTGCATAGTAATGGACGACAAAGTGCTAATGGAAAAACAACACAAACAGCAACATTAGTTAATGATAACCATAAATTATTATTGTGCTACTTTTATTACCTCTTTTTGCTTATCGTACAACTTGATTCATGGTTTGTTTAACCTCCACTCCACGTGTTCCGAAAAGAGCGATCAAGATCATAGAAATTTGTTTAAAAGACAGTTTGCATCGGTATCTATGTCAGCAATACCATCATCCACTGCAGAGTATATACGTATTGAAAATTTGGCTTGATCATGATTGCTGTTGTGGTGTTGGCTGATTGATGAGAAGGTGGTCATAAGTGTCTCCAATAAAATCGTTGTGTACATCCTTTCAACTTATGTAAATGAGGAGTATTAATTACTTGTAACGTAGCGCAGAACAACAATAATGGGCCTTTACTCTTCTGTGAACTTTATTGCTGGGGAACAAAATAAGCACGTTTAGCATCTGTAATAAAAAAAAAAACACTATATCATGTGATTTAGCAGACTTATCCAACAAATTTATTAACTAAAGTAGTAAACCATTGTAGAAGTTAAAAAACATTCAAATATTCCTTTGAATGTTTCAGCCAGCTTATAATAAGTCAATGTCTATCCATCACAACCGACCACCAATCACGCTATAAGCCACTGGAAAATTAACCAATACAGTTGGAGACTTGACATAGTTTTAAATAAACTGGGTTGTGTGCCTCTTAATTAAATGTGCTTTTAAAACTGGGTCGTTTTATCTCTTAATGGGGATCTCAAAAACCAATGTAAGCCAGGATAGTTAAAAATCAAAGATGTAAAATCAGTCATAATTAAAAAAAAAACTATGGTTATCAACTCATTTTCATCCATCCTAAAGAGTACCAGTTTTGACCCATGTCACAAACACTTATCTTATCAAGTACTGAAGCTGAAAATTTTATGAATAACATACCAAGTTAGCAATGATCCCCTTTAACATTCCAAAGAAATCTTCGCACTTTTCTTTGATAAGCGGCTGCACCAACAATCAAGAGCTAAAAATATTCAGATAATGTGAAAATGATGCATGAATTGGCTTGCAGAGTTAGTAGAATTAGTAGAAAATAATATGAGTATATGACATCATGTTTTAATAGTAACAAATAATATCCAAAGCCATGCATAAAAAAACTCTAATTCAATGTTCTTCTACTAAACCAAGGTTGTCTTAGGTGGACCCAAATAGACTTTAAACATCAAGAAACCATCATGTCAATATAATTTGCTGTTTCCAAAAAAAAATTAGAAAGTCAAATGCATCCATGAAAGAGCTTTACTGAAAGCGACCATCAAAAAGAATGATTAGTGTATTCAAAGCAGTAGTATAGCTTAGTAAAGTAAAATCCTATAAAGTAATGAGCAAGTATGAAAAAATAGGCAACAAACCACTGAACTCGCGCGACGAAGCCGTATAACCCCAAAATGAACAAAAATCATTGTTGCCTTCTGGTTTCTTGCTAGAAGTTTGTAAACTAAAAGAACAACGGCGAGTGGCGAGCACAACAAACCTATCAAACAGGTCCAGCAAGCGTGAAATCCACATGAATTTCAATACACAAAATAGATTATAAAGGAAGTCGAGTCAACGGAAACATGATTCAACTATATGAAGTATGAAACGACATTTCATTCAACCATGACGCACGCGACTCACAGAAAATTAAGTGGTTTAAAAACGGCTTCTATTATTCAATAGTCTTTTAACTGGTTTAAAAACAACCCAGTTAATATTATTCGTGTCGACCAAAGTCTTTTGATAAAAATGACCCAGCACACATAGAACATGTCAACCAAAATAGCAAGTCAATAAAATTAGGGTAAAATTCACTGACCAAAGTTTGCTACGAATTTTGTATCAAAAAGCGACTGAATCATTGGAGATGATACTACAGTGCAACTCGATTCCTGCAATTTGCAAAGCAAACGACTTTAGCAGGTTTTTTATTTTTCTAAGTTCCATGAATGCATTCTCCTCAACAAAAAGTGAGAAATAAGGATCAATTTAAAGAAACAACCATATAGTATCTTTACCTTATCAATACTTATCTAAGTATCATCTTACATGCCTAAATTTATGGAACTGAAAGAGCAAATACATCAGCAATACAAAGACTGGTTAACTGTTAGGGCCAATGAAGTACATAAACGGATTTACTATTATATAAAGTATAAAACAGAGGCCACGGGTTTACTTTAGTCGCCAAAGCAAGGGATTGTAGAGATTTCCGTTCATGAGTGATAGAAAATTAGCGTTATCACCTTTCCTCTCTCTGTCGGTCGATTAACCGGAAAGCCACCAGTAAGATGCCCTGAAACCGATCGGCAATAACAATAGCCGACGGAGGTACCGTGCATGACTCCATCTCCGACCTCTCGTTTCTCTCGGGCGGCCAATTAACTGAAACTAATCAGCGCCGCTGCCGTAGCTGGGGTAAAACCAACCCGCAACAGCAACATCGACCCTTGCGGCTGGAGTTTCGTAACGGTGGCGGCTAGGGTTTCGTAAGAAACATGTAACACCATTACCACCAAGTAACACAGCCACCATCACACACCCAATAACTTAAAAAAGAGAAAGAACAGAGAAGATCAAAAGAGTAAGGGCATCAAAAAATGAGGATGGGGGTAATCTGTGAGAGAGAGAGCAGATAAAATGAGTGAAAGAAAGGGAATGGTAGTTGTGCTTAAACGTGTTGTACGGTACTCTTCGCACGCATCCCAAAAAAGTTTTGCAAGGAGCACTGTAGCTGTAACAGTACTGTTATACTCACAATGAGAACTTGCTAAATATAGGATTGTTAATAGGCTTTTTACAAAAAAAAAAAAAAAAATAGATCATCCTTGCAAAGTGTTCGCGCAATGGGGCAGCCAGAGAACACATACACCTTTAGTGGTTCGCATAGTTCGGTTAGGTTCAGTCGGTAATTAGTCCCAACCAAAACCAAATCAGTCTGTTAATCGATCTTATTAACCAATCGGTTAATTGGTTCGGTTTATTTTGTAAGATTATCGATTTTTAGTTCAATTCAATTAATATTTGTTAATAACCAAAATCAAACTTTGGCTGAAATTTTTGCTTAGAAGTACATGAAATGGAGGTATAAAAAATAAAAGCTAAGAATATATGAATTGTTCGGTTGTAGTTTAGTTAATTTTGGTTAACCAAGGATAAAAAAACCGATAACTGATTTTATGGTAATTCGGTTTTTGGTTAATTCAGTTTTCAATTGATTTGTTGTGGTTTTGTCTTTTTCGGTTTCGTTTATTTTCAGTTGTTGTCCACCCCCGGATATGGGTAATCACGTAACACATTAATTTTTCTAAACTAAAAAATAATAGCAATATACACAAATTAAAGAGAATAAAACGTCCGCTTTTATGATGTAGTTTTTTTCGAAAAATATTAACCTATGAAAATTATGGTCGTTCAAAAATCGTGTGGTAGTTAGCTTAGTTAAGGAGAAAAAAATGTAACTATTATTTAAATAAACAAAAGTTTAGTAATGTAGAGGAAATTAAATTGTAATTAAGATGGAGGTATTAAAGTGTAGGGTTAAGTTATTCTACACAGTATAACAAAAATGAGAAGGGTGAGAAGGATACAAAAAACACAGTAGATCATGAAATATGACACAATGAGCCATAAAATATAACACAATGACGAAGAATATAAGACAATGCTGAAGAAAAAAGACACAATGAATTGAAAAAATGACACAATGATGAAAATAAGAAAAAGACACAATGCTACATAAAAGACACAATGGTATAACGCATATTCTAAAACTATAAGCTAAAACCCCAAAAAATGAAGACCTAAAAACTAACATTGTAGGGTTCGATGAGACGATTCCAATGTCGCTTGAATGAGTTCAATCGGAATCCGTTTGATACACTTCCCACGACTTCCTATTTTTCTTTTACTGTGTATTTTGATCATAACCCAATAAAAGTGTTTAAAAGACTAACTTACCTTTATTTTAGGGTTTTACCTTATCCTTTATTTTAGGGTCCACCTCAGCTCACCAAGCCCCTCACCGTTCCGACACCCCTAAGCCTAATCCAGACAATTCAATTAGTTAATTAACTGGGGTGATCCACGATAGCTCATAAAAGCATTCACCATAAATAGTAATTTTCTTACTATTTTTATAAGATCGATCTATATGTCAGATTGTACATATTGTACTTATTGAGCAAACGAATTGAGTTGCTTTGATTTAACTCACCAACAGTTGCGTAGCCAGGTTTTCTTTCCTACGAGTTATGGATTTTTCAAGAGACGGACGATCGATTGTCTATCACTAAGTTTCGAGAAGGTCACATAATAAAAATAACAAAAATCAAATTAAAATGCAAAAAATTATTTAAGAATACGTAAATCAATAATAAAAGTGAATAACATAAATTTATTTTTATTGCTTTCTACAAGTTTTTATTTTTTGAAACCTATTCATTATACTAGCTATCGAAACTTTTCTTAGCATTTTTTTCAATAAAACAAAAAGTCTCTCTCAATAGTTGCAACCACGACAGGTAAAACGAGAGATAACAATGATAATTAGTATTAATATGCTATTTGTGTTTCAACCATCAATTGTACAAGACTAGATTTGTTGTTCAAGTTAGCAAAGCTTGGATTTTCTTTCAAATTGTCAATGTAGACTTGGATTCAAATGGTTTATGGGCTTGTATAGTGGGTTTAAACCTTAATGAGTTATTTAATGTGGCATAAATGAGTTAATGAGCTTAACAATTTATTATTTTTCAATCAAAATGTGGGTTAAGGTTTATTGTCAAAATTTCTAAGGTTCGGTGTCAAGCTTTCTAAGGGTTACGTGGGAAAAATTTTACGGGTTTGATGTCGAAATTTCTACGGGTGCGATGTCGAAATTTCTATAGGTGCGATGTCAAAATACACGTATATATAACGCTAAAAAGAATTTTTGGTACGAGTTCGACCGAACCCATAGGTCCCTATGTACCTATGCTCCTGCTCACCAATCACCACCATAGATACCAAAACATCATTTTTATCTTACAATGGTAGTTCTTTGATCACTCTAAGGATATGATCCGGAGTTTATACATAGATTAACAAAGATCACAAAAAATAACATAAAATGGAAAAGTTAGTTTTAATGTGTGTAATTCAGGGATGTGCTCGAAACCATATCGTTATTGAAAGTGCCGATCCCAAAACGAGTACAGTACTAATACCGAAAGTGTTTGGTACATTATTCGAAGGTAAATCAACCTAAAATACTGGTTCCATACCAGACCGAAACTACCAATCCGAAAAAAACACAAAAATTAGGTATTGAATTGATACCGAAAATGGTCCAATACAGTAAACTCGATACCGATTCAGTTTCAAGTAAAACCAAAGCAACTTAAAACCCTCTGCTAAACTAAGACCCAAAACCTAAAACCCTAACCCTAAACTCAAACCCAAGCTCCTCTTCAATGGCGACCCTGCAAACTCTCCGTACCTACGAGCTTCGTCTTCTTCGTTGTACTCTTTCACCCAATCAAACCATACCCACTTCACTAAACCCATCTTTTTCCACTCCCCTTCAAACCCTAATCCAAACCCTTCTCCAATCAATAGAATCAGGCCAATACACCCAACCCTTAACCTCCAATTCCCTCTCCTCTCTCTTTACTCTAAAGAACTCATCTTTTTGTTCCAATTCAATCACAGACTCTGTCAATTCATTCTTAATTACAGATACCATTAATACCAGCCCTGAAGAAAGAATCTTTTTCATAATTCTTGTGGCAGTATCTGCCTTTTTAGGTTTTGTGCAGTCGAATGTCACCGGGCCACCCGAAATGTTTCCGGGTTTGTTTTCGGATGTGGGTAAAGATGATTTGGATGTTTGGGCTCGAAATGAGGTTATGTCATCTGGGTCTGATTTGTTAGGGAAGTTTTTTAATTTGGAATATATTATTTTTGCTAAATTGTTGTTATTGAAAGTTAGAGATTATTTGAAAGAAACGGATAAAAATGTCGGTTTTGTAACGAGTTCTTTGTGGTTGGCTCGGGTGTTGTTGGTACAGCAGAAGTTGCTCGATGGGCATTCGTCGGTTATATATGCGAAGTTGAAAGAGGTGGTTGATGAGAGTTTGGGGGGTTCGGGTGATATGGAGAAAGTGTCGGTGTATTGGGAAGGAGCGGAAGAAGCGGTTTTGAGTGAAATTGTGGCTATGGTGCATTTGGAAATGGGGATTATTGAATTTAGATATGGGCGTGTTGATTCGTCGAAGGTGCAGTTTGAGTTGGGTGAAAAGGCGTGTGGGCTTTCGCTTTCGGTTAGTGGTGCGATGGGGTTTCGGACGGTGCATCAGGTGGATCCTAAAGCGCAGCTTCGTCTTTTTGCTGATAATTCGAGTTCTAGTTCTAAAAGCAGCGTTTCTGATGTTAACGGGTCTGTGGTTGATAAAGATTGTCAGGTTCGTGAAGCGTCTGATGTGTTGTTGACCCCTAGGTTTTTAGAACATGACAACGAGGGTTCTGGTAGTTTGAATCCGGTCCAACAAGCGTTGATTTTGGTACAATGTTTAATTATTGAAAAGAACACTCCACATGATGAAATGCAGAGGTGGGATATGGCTCCGTATATAGAAGCTATTGATTCTCAGCCATCGTCTTTGTTCATTATTAAACGTTTCTGTGACTTGTTGCGTATAAGATGGGAAAAAACGCGTGGTAGAACCAAAGAACGTGCTCTTTTGATGATGGAAAAATTGGTGCAAGGGGTTTATGAGTCGGAACCTAAAGTTGCAGAGAGAATACATTATTGTTTTGGTGTTGATTTACCAACTATTCCGTCTCTTCGCAAGGAATATGCGGATCTTTTGGTTAGTTGTGGGTTAATAGGCGAGGCTGTGAAAATTTACGAGAATCTTGAACTATGGGATAATGTTATCTTTTGTTACCGTTTATTAGAAAAGAAAGCTGCTTCTGTAGAGCTGATTAACACCCGTCTTTTGGAACGTCCCAATGATCCGAGATTATGGTGTTCGTTGGGTGATGTTACAAACAATGATTCGTGTTATGAGAAAGCGTTGCAAGTTTCTGATAATAAATCTGTAAGGGCAAAACGGTCACTTGCACGCAGTGCATACAACCGAGGGGAATATGAAAAATCAAAACTTTTATGGGAATCTGCTATGGCGTTAAATTCTTTGTACCCGGACGGGTGGTTTGCGCTTGGTGCAGCCGCCTTGAAGGCTCGGGATCTTGAGAAAGCACTGGATGGTTTCACACGGGCGGTTCAGATTGATCCTGATAACGGGGAGGCATGGAACAATGTTGCGTGTTTGCATATGACCAAGAAAAGAAACAAAGAGGCGTTAATTGCGTTTAAAGAAGCGTTAAAGTTCAAACGAGAGAGCTGGCAAATGTGGGAGAATTACAGCCAGGTTGCGGTAGAGAGTGGGAATTTCAGTCTTGCATTGGAAGCTACACAGAAAGTGTTGAGCTTGACCAACAATAAACGATATGATGTTAAGTTATTAGATAGTATAATGCTTGAGATCGAAGGGAAAAACAAAAACGATGATGATGTTCATTCAGTTGTAGATGGAGTTGGTGAGTTGGGATTAGAAAGAAGTCGAGAAATCGAGCAGTTAACTGATTTGATCGGAAAGATCTTGCAGCAAATTGCTAAAAGCGGAGGGGACGGAGAGATTTGGGGATTATTCGCAAGGTGGCATAAACTCAAAGGGGATCTGTTAATGTGTTCAGAAGCTTTATTAAAGCAAGTTAGATCATATCAAGGATGTGAGTTATGGGTAGATAAGGAACGGTTCAAGAAATATGCACGTGCTTCGTTAGAACTGTGTAATGTTTTTGTTGAAAGCGGGTCCCCCAAACGGGCTGAGATGCATCTCAAGAGCACTATCAAACAGGCTGCTTTGAGGTTTTCAGAAACCGAAGAATTTAAGGAGCTCCAGGCTTTTCTTGAAAAGTTGCAAGCAGCTTCGGAGGCTAATTCTGTTCCTTCTGTGTAAAAGAGGTGATTTTGTATGTTAATGGATCGAGTTCGGATCCTTGACGTCGCTGATTTACTCTATTTATTCGGTTTGGTTATATAATTAGGCCAGAGTTGTTGGTGGGTTGTAGTTTATTTTGATTCTATACACACTTTTTAACCTCTTTTGGGGTTTTGTTATGTTGTCATGTATTGCTATTATAAAACTACATGAATCGAATTACATAGAATCCAAGGTTTTTTTCGCTTAGGATCTTTTTTGCGTCCAACATGTTTGGTTTATTGCAAGTCAAGCATGCGTGTTGGTCTGTGATCGTTAATGTTTGGTTGTTGCTTGCTATAAACCTTGCGTTATCAGCTTATTGATTATCGTCACAGCAATATGCAGACAGTTGACAGTGCATCGACGGCTGATTTATGCAGCTAGAATGATTGAGTTGACATACACACATTTACATCCAGAAATACACACATTTACACCCAGTGGTCATTAGTGAACAACATTCGTGGATAGAACATTGTTCGCTTGAAATCATGATCCCACACAACAATTTTGTCACCGAGACAGATACTTGGACCTCTAGCAGGGAAAACAGATGTTACGTTAATCTACGCAAGGGACTGTTCATTCGGATTATAACATGAAATTTCATTGGCATCCGTCATGATCTAAAGTCTAAACAACATTTTACATTGCATAAGTGAATAGAAAGCCTAGAACAAGATGGATTGAGAAAATCACTAACTTTTGAACCATAAGCTTTCAATTGAGCATCAAATATCTAGTAACAGATAGTCTCCCTGAAATCACAAGGCATAAAACAAGACACTCAGTCAGGTTCATGTAATTGCTAAGTCTGTATCAGAGAAAGGATGGTAACATATCACGTCTAATTGATGATGAATAACTGATTAACTGTTAAACATACCTGTATCAAAAATATCGAACAGCATGGAATCACTTGCCACATCTCAGGAACGGCTTCAAAACTATTTACAATCGTTTGGAACTGGAATTTAATCACCTAAAAAGGAAAGCGGTTGTCTCATGCTGAGCTCGGCTTTTAGTGCCGGGAATTCCTCCAAATTATGTGACTCGCTTAAAATTGTCTGCAGTCACCACATAAATGCTTATGTCAAGCAAGTTTATTAAAAAAACCTGAAAAAAAAAGACCCAAGTGTTTTGGTCTTTGGAAATTGGAACGAGTACCAGTGCAGCTAGGTGTGCTTCTTGAAGGATATTTCCGTCAATTTCCAATCTAGCAACTGGGAACTCGGGAAGATGTCCTGACTGCTTCCTTCCAAGCAAGTCACCAGGGCCACGCGAAATAAGGTCCATGTTTGCCAGGTGGAAACCATCTGATGACTTCGCAAGCACCTCCAATCTAGGCAGACCACTTGTTGTTGAAGACAACAGTACACACTTTGACTTTCGGGCCCCACGCCCAACGCGTCCCCTAAGTTGGTGCAGTTGAGCTATCCCAAATCTTTCAGCATTCATCACAATCATCATAGAAGCTTCCGGAACATCCACACCAATCTCAATGACTTGAGTGGAAAGCAGTATTTGTGTCTCTCCTGATCTAAACCGTCTCAAAGCTTCATCTTTTTCGTCACTTTTCATTCTCCCATGTAACAACCCACAATTGATCCCTTCAAATCTATTTGATATTACTTCCAGGTCAGCAGAAGCACCACGAAGTTGAGGAAGTTGTTCTGATTGGTCAATAATCGGGTAAACTATATACACTCTCCCTCCTGATTCTAATTCTTCCTTCATCATCTGTAATTAAACAAACAAAAAAACATATAAAATGCTGATTTCCATGTATCAGATGGGCCATAGCAATAAGTACCTGATAAACTTTTTCAAAACCAGTCTCGTTTCCTTCAACTGCAAATGTATCAATAGGTTTTCTCCCAGGAGGTAAATCAGTTATCTGCAACCGATTTGAACCACTTTAAAATAGGCACGACTTTTTTACTTTTTTTTTAAAACGAGCTAAGGCTGCATGTAAGGGGCGGCAAGGGAGGGGGGGGGGGGGGGGGGGATTACTCCCTTAACGCCCGTGAGTAAATTGTGTGATGGGGTCCACCCCAAATTACCCAATCACATTAAAAAAAAAATTAGTTGAACCACAACATAATAGTTGATGGGTGGGTTAGTTAAAGCCCATCGTCTGTGACAATGACGTGGCAGGGCGTTATGCACCTTTTAGTTAAACCACAACATATGGTCTAATAAAGAAGTAATAATACATACTTGTGTAAGAGACATATCTCCATACAAAGCTAAAGCAAGCGTCCTTGGGATTGGGGTCGCAGTCATAGCAAGAACATGTGGGGCCATACTTATTTCACCTTTTGCATTGCCATTTGAAGTATTTTCAACCAATCTGGAAGTTAATGAGTTACAGTATAGCTGCAAGATTTCAGAAACAAAATATTAACAAATAGCAATACCAAATCAGTGGAATTTAAACAAGAAATTTTATTATTCGTTAAAGATCAGTAAATAAAAAAGCACCTTGCTGTTAAATCGACCTCTCTGGATCACACCAAATCTGTGCTGCTCATCTATCACAGCAATTCTTAGAGAAGAAAATTCCACCTTATCAGCAATTAAACTGTGGGTCCCAATCACCAACGCAATTTCTCCACTTTGGAGACCCTGCCAGTAGAATTCCCTCATTTAGGAAAGAAATCAATGAGGAATACAATATACTCATATAAATTTTTTATCTGAATATATTAAAATACCTCACGAATTAGACGGGCCTTTTTAGCTGGAGTTGAGCCCGTTAGCAAAGCAACAGATGGTTTGCAAGGTACATCTTCCATATTCTCCAGCAAATTAAGAAGAAGATCGTGGTGTTGGATGGCAAGCAACTCAGTTGGAACCATGAAAGCTGCCTAAAAAATTATCACAAACAAATAGGTAAACCCATGCTGCAAAGTTTATTAAAAAGTTACCAATTAGGCGGGCATATGGGAAAATAAAACAAATTAAACCTGATATCCTGAACCAATAACCTCCATGCATGCCAAGAAAGCTACCACGGTTTTCCCACAGCCCACATCTCCCTGCAAAGAGACAGTAGGTTAAGTTGAAATTGTACTATCGAAAAATCAAGCAAATTACGATTTTCACTTAAATTTTGACCTGCAAAAGTCGATTCATTGGAACTTGGCGTTTTAAATCCCAAATGATTTCAGACACAGCACTTAATTGACTAGAAGTTAATGAATATGGTAGCGCCTTGAGAAACTGTTTGGTTAGAGTGCACCACTCTTCAGCAGCTACTGCATTTGTTATAGGGTTTTTGTACTTTTCTAACAAACCATCCTTCTCAATCCTTGTACCAACTCCTTCAAGCATTTGAAACAAACGGCCTAACTGTTTTAAATTTAAACTGTCAAAACCAAAATAAAGAAAGAAAAAAAAACTAGTATTAAATTAAACAAGCTTGCCTGCAGGTAGAAGAACTCATCAAATATAATCCTTTTGCGAGCTAAATCAGCGTCACTAAAATTTGTAGGCTGGTGAATCCCAATATATGCCTGCATTAGTAAGTAGACAATATACATAGGACAGGTTATATCCAGCAAAAGTATCATTATGTATTCAACAAAATAGAAATCAGCATAGGTAAAAAATAGAAAAAGTTGAAAAACAATGTTATACATATGAATCTATATGGTATTAAGCAAATACATATCAAATGTCACAATTAGACATCTATATTTTTATATGCATTTAGGTAAGAGTAAAAAGAAAAAAAAATGGAAATTTAACAGACTTACATCACGAAGGCTCTTCAGTCCAAACATCTGAAGAATATTCTTTGGAATAGGATCTATGTTAGGAGGCAATGCATCTAGAACACTGGAAAACATTAACGAGCAAATGAATATGGCTACAGGCGTATGAAGAAAACATTAATAGTACAGAAGCTAGTCAAGCTACTTTGATATCAGAATATTGGATACCACAGTTTTACCCTAAAAAACTTAATCTGGTTTAGTATTGAAGGAAACATAAAAACAAATCAAAGACATATCCTGACAAACCAATAAAGGCCTATGGCAAATAGCAGTATAGTAGTATATAGCGGATTGGAGGAATGAAAAGGTGGAAATCAAAACCTTGCAATAGTGTCACCAAGTAACTTTGGATTCAGACCACCTTTTGAAGGATATATTGGATATGGCCTCCCTTCAGCACATGCAGATTCATCATCGTCATCTCGGATAATATCCAGACTATATTCCCTAATTTCATAATGATCTTTGGTACGCATACTCCTCACCTAAATTATAGGAACGCCGAACATGAACTAAGAGTTATTTTCAATGGGTACTGCCTTAACACTGTAACAGTCCTATAACACTGAAACAAATATCCACAGAAGTAGAATTCAATTAACAAATTAGTATATGCTATTCAGGCACTAATTAACTCACCTTGCCACTGACACATACAATGTCTCCTGCTTTCTGCTTCTCTTGAAGACTATACAAAAAAGGTTGATATGTAAATCGGGTCCCACGGAAAAATTTCTTCAAGTGCAAATATATCATTCTCTTGTTTCCATTATTCTTTTCAGAAACCGTACATGCAGAAGCTGAACCACTATCTGCAACCTCACAACCAACAATCACCTCAAGAAATGACAAAGAACAGCTTGCCTTGATTCCCCTACATTTCAACATCAAAAAGAACAAAAAAACTACTTTCATATCACATAAGATTTGTGCACCTTCCCCAAACCAATAGATTGAACACAAGAAGTTACCAACAAAAAAAGTTAAAAACAAACTCCAACCTGGATGATATAACTTTTCCAATAAATATCAAGTACTGCCCATCATTGATTGTAATTTGTGCATTTTGTAGATCAGCATATGTCCGAGGGAAATGACCCAACAACTTTCGTATCTGCAAGTTAGCAAAAATAATAATAATTATAAAATTTAAGCCATGACTACAAAAGAGTATAAGACCATTTATTGAGATAAAAAAAACCAGACCGTATGAAAACCACAGGTTTCCAACTGACTGCATTTCCTCTTGCTTAATGCAGGCACACAGCTGATGGGTTTATCAAGAATCAATTCAAATGGTGCAGTAGGATCATCAACAACACAATGAGGATCTGATTGCTCTTTATTTTCTTTAGTAAATGATGACAAATCATAAGAGTTTTCTTCTTTTGAATAAGAAGATTTCCCATTTTGAATAACGGACGGAGAGCTTGTGGGAGCCGGACTACCTTGATCTGATATACTTTCAATCTCATATGAAGAATAATTATTAAAATCATGAGCTACTGAACCCAATGAGTTAAACAACATATTGGGGTCCACCACTGTTGAACCCATAGAGCTATGGACAGGCTCGCTACAAATATCTGCTGTCAAAATGCTGTCCTTGTCCTGGTCATCTGAAATTCCATCATACAACTCTACTGGATTGGATTGCCCTAATATGATGGAGGGAAATTGTTTCCGAGCTAAAGATGCATCAAAATAATAATTTTCTTCATCAAAGTGTTCATCAAAACCATCATGACACATAGCAGGGGATGCCTACAAGGAAATGAGATAATATTTAAATTAATTTTAACTTGGAAAAGTAAAACACAATGACTCAATGAGTGTAATCGATGTTACAAAATGGACAAATTCAGGACATAACAAAATGGGAGCATAATTTACATAAAAGAACTGCCTGATGTGAACAAACCTTAGTGAACAGTTCCCGTCGGTTCCACTTGCTTGATCTGCCATAACTATCTACTATGTTAAACACATTCTTTGTTAATCTATGTTTAGACGGAGAGACATATTTTGATATATTGCACAATAGAAGACCATTGAACCTGCAAGAATTCAATAGGTTAAAAACTTTGCCATAATTACTCTGCTTACTTATAACAAGATTATCATTACAGTAAATGCACCTCATTTTTCTACCCAAAACATGCCTATATCCTCGTGCAGCTTGCAAGATATTTGCACGTGCCAAGCATCTTTCACTTAAACACTGCATGCTAAAATATCCTTGATTAGAAAAAGAGAATAACATCATTCAGTTTCAGTCTACTTAACAGAACAGATAACATGGACTCATAATAGATGCCCATTCTCACTACACTAAATTTGAAATGAACGAACCATGAGCAAATAATGATCTCGCGCTGTTTTCGAGACATTAACACCTCAAAAACACAATGCAAAACTGCAAACTCCATAAAACTGAAATAGTAACAAGGTGATAATGTGTACCTTATAAATCTATTAGCAAGTCCAGAATTAATTTCTTCACCTTCTAGAAAGGACTTAAGCAGCTTCCAGAAATAAACTATTAACAACAAGAAATCATGAGTCACCATGATCATAGCAAACTTAAAGGTGTCCATCATCATGAAAGTACAATCATACTTCATGATAAAAATTAATATTAATCTGAATGCAAAATCTGCAATAACTCATGAAAGCCATCGTTTAAATCGGATATCTCAAATATTGAGAGGGAACCTAATCGCTGAACAGGCATTGAATCTATCTATTCGAATTGAATAAAAAACAAACAAAATGTATAGATTGAACACATGACATAGCTAATCCTAACTACTGCAGTAACTCATGTAAGCCATCGTTAAAGTCGGATATCTCAAATATTGAGAAGGAACCTAATCGTCGAACAGGCACTGAGTCTATATATTTGAATTGAATAAAAAACAAACCAATTAAATGTATAGATTAAACACATGACCTAGCTAATCCTAAGTCCTAACTAACCGCACCGGTGCATTCATGGCGCGTCACTTTTATACCAAAAAAAAGTTTGCACATCTATCTCAAACCAATTATATGTTCCATGTATATCCCCATCCATAGCAGGTTGAAATCATTCTATATGAGTGACTAATACTAAACAATAACAATAAAATAATATAAACACATGCATTAACAATCCTATCATGATGTCATTACTCATATCTAAGTGTGAATATATTAGGGCAAATAAAGTTCAAAAGGAACAAAAACACTTACAGTTGATTGTTTATGTAGCAGTTGAGGATGGAAGCAATAAGGAAGGGGTTGTTATTAATAATCTTCTGTACAAATTCACAATAGAAAGAAAGAAAGTTCTAGTGTCCTGATTATTATTATTGATATTAGGGCAATAACATCATTGTAACGTGCAAACGCTGATTCGAACCATGTTCTTACACGAACGATTTCAAACTTCAAATGAATTTTAGTAACTGATTCGGAAAATTGAGACACGTCCTGGATAATCTATGTTTAGTGATAAAATTGGGGTTGTTCACGGGTAGAGCCAAATCGTGCTGACTTTTGCTAGCCTCGTTAATAAATTAAATCGAGTTGATCGATTTATTTACAACCGAGCAAGCATTTTTTTAAACACTTTAATCTTTTCGTCTTAATTATACTTTAATTCCCTGGTTTTTATCCAACTATTGGACAATTAATTTGCATAAAGATTTTTCATACAAATGCTGGTTTTTACCAAAAACTAAACACATACAAATAGGTAAGTATAGTTATCGGAAAGTAATATAGTGAAAGCAAGAACCGAATATTAATCCATGGACACGCTAGCTCCCGATGCTAAATCTATGTTAGTCCTTAGCTGAAAGATTAATTTGGTTGGTTTTTCTAATTCTAAAACTAAAAAATATCAGATTTTTACTAAACAATATTTTCAAAGGAAGTTATCTAGATCTAGAATCCACTAATGATATGTAGTGATTTTAATAAGAAATGATGGTGAAATAAAATCCTCAAGTAATTAAGCTTATATAATTCTTCAAAAATTAAAATAATTTAAAACATTCTAACTACATAGAATAAATATTCGAAGTTCATTCTAAGAAGGCTTTGTTAATATGTATATACGAGTTAGTCGTTTGTCAAAACTCCTAACCCAACCACTTAAGGAAAATTAATTTAAAAAATAATCTAATCACCTAAAGTTATATAATGTAGACTATCTTTTCCCTTGTTCAAATTTACAAATCTAAGGCATGAAAATGTAAAGTTGGTGATTTTTAGCCAATACTACTAACGCTACAATTTATCATTTCTATGAATCCATAACAACACCATATGTTCTTTTCCAAACCTAAGTGAAAGAAAGCATGCAAATTTGAGTTCATGAAAGAAAACATATTAGTTTCTAATTTACCATTCCTAGTTCACGATATAATTCTTACTAACAAGATTTATGTATAAATATTTTCCAACATAGCATGATTAAACATTTATCAAACTAAGATAACAGGGAGTGGTGGGTAAGGGGTTTTTGCCCTGCCATATAAGCACCACATAGGCAAATAGGGCTTTGACTCCACGTAGGAAAAAAAGATGGAGTGATGAAAGGCAAGGAGCAGTGGCGAATCTTGACCCGAAACTTCGGGGGGTCGGAAGTCACCAGTTTCGGGGGGTCGAAAACCAGTTTCGGTGGATCGAAACCTTATATACCAAAAAATTTCTATACGAATACTAAATAATCGAAACTTCTGAGCGAAAATTCGGGGGGGGGGGGAGGGGGCCCTCCCCGCCCCTTAAAAGAATCGCCCATGGCAAGGAGGCAATGGGAAGGAGCTAAAAAACAACCAATCAAAATATTTCATTCAGCAAAAAAAAAAAATCAAGTAGTCAAAGAGCTCTACGCCCGCAAGGTCTCCATGGGGAAAGGGGCAACACCCATAGAAAGGAGGGAGAAGGGGTGGTGTGGGTGCGTGGAGGGGCTTGCGTTTCCCCTTCCACGCTCCCACTCCATGCAGTTTAAGTATGAAAATCCAATTCTAGTAAGCATACAACATCCTTGTGCAGGATTTAATTTCATATTCAAGAAGATCACCCAATCACTATCAAGTCTTACAAATATTACGCTATATAATCATAAGCTTCATCATGATATAGCTAACTAAATGTATTTAGTCCATAAGGCCTACAAGAACTACAAACATGCTCACAAACTACCAAAATTCATGGCTAGAAATTAAGAAAATTCAAACCATAAGCAAGCAAGGAAAGTAGGTTGGTCGATTGATGCTTCAAGGTGTTGTAATGACTTTCAAAAGTGTATTTTTTGACTGGACAAGAGTGTAAATGACCCTCGAGGACAACAACCCAAAATGAAGGCTAAAATGGGGGGGGGGGGGGATTCAATTATGATGAGGTGCATGTGCAAGACCATACATCTGGTGGCTGTAGTACTTCTCTCTCTCTTTAGGATCAGTCACATAACCTCCCAAATTAGAAGTCTCAAATTTTGCCTCGAGACTGAGGAGTATGGCCGTGCATGAGTAATCTTTGCCTTGCACTACCTTAGCATGAGGATGTGCCTTCTAACACTTCACCTTTTGGAGTTCCAATGATGTACACGATCATGCACATGCATGGTAGTGCACCACTTCAGACTTAGTCAATAAGCCTGTGACCATGTTTTTAAAATCAGATCAAACTGTTCCCATACGATAATGCTGGTTTATTTCAGGATATATAGAATTTCTTGCATTAGATCAGTCGAGTTTATGTTTACGGTTGAACTGGCAACCTAAGTTTACAAATCGAACCGATATTTAGATTTCATTTTTATTTTTTATTTTTATTTTCACAAGCCCAATTGACTAGGTTAAGTCTTTCCACTTTAACTACATGTATTTTGTGGTTGTATGAAGATATGTTAATTTGGTTGGTTGGGAGTCCATACAATTATTAAGAACAAAGATGAACCACATGACCTGTGAATATAAATTTTCAACCACATATATAAAAGCATTAAGATGTCACTAGTCAGTCATTAAGAATGCAAGATTTTTCAAAATGCACAACATCAATAATTAATAAAGCGAGGACTATCGATTTTAAAACACTACCAAATTCATTAAAACTTTATAAAATGAACAAGTCTGTCTCTCTTATTTTTTTAAAATGATTATAAATTCGGTTCTTGTGACATTATTGGTGGCTAGAAAGCCAGATGTAAGCAATAAGCTATACGAGTGCGCGCAGACAAAAAAATTAATGTGTTGTCACAAACTTCTAAATTTATGTCAATAGTGGATCAATCCTAGCTATACACAAGAATTATTTTAATAAGTTATCACAAACAACTTCTTGCAATCCTATATCTCAAAATAATAGATCAATCATAGCTATACACACATGCAAAATTATTATAATGACTTATCACAAACAACTTCTTAGTTTCCTATGTCTCATAACAATAGATCATTGTACTGAAAGCATTTGCAATGACACGTTAGTGAACTATCCGTAAGGTGATGTATAGCTGCCACTAACGCTAATGCTGTGCAACGGCATCCGTTGTGTATCTACTAGTAGCTTTTCGTGCCTTCGTGGTGAAAGACGAGCATAAATAGGTGCGATGGACTCGTGTTATTTTTATTTTATTTATTGTAGTATATGGAGTTATACTTGTTAGGGCTGGCAATTTAGACACGAACACGATAACCTGACACGAACCTACACGATTTTAACAGGTTTCGTGTTTGACCTTAACAGGTTTCGTGTCGATAACAGGTCGACATGTTAAAACCTGTTTATTTTCGTGTCGTGTTCGTGTTTACCTGTTTCGTGTTTGTGTCTTATCATGTCTTGTCTTGTCGTGTTAACCTATTTTACTAGGTGTTCCTTATCGTGTCTTATCGTGTTAACCTGTTATACACAGGTTCGTGTTCGTGTTTACAGATTTCGTGTTCGTGTCTTAACAGGTTCGTGTAACCTGTTATGCCAACCCTAATACTTGTACACCATATTTATTTTTTTATTTTGAATAATCTTGCATACTAGCCAGATTTCGATAGGCATCATCCGAACCAAATTCAATTTATACTACAATAGATCAATAAGTACATGTTATTACAACAAGGTAGCAGTGTTCAAAATAACAAAGCTTCAATAAGTAACCAACACATAGCAGCAGGTAAATTATCAAAGTTTACTAGCAATAAATATTACATGGTTGAACTTATATTAATTAGATCAAGAACTTAGTGCTGCTAGCTTCTGTGACAGAACACTGCTCACCTCATCTCCTTGACCCTGCAGGAAAACATTCATTTATGTTATTTATGTTAACAATATGAAGCTTGCAAAAACTGTTCCAATTATTTTTAAATATTTGAAAATTTTTAAATTAGCCTGTAACTAAGGTACAGAATACTTACCTTGCAACTCCTGTTGTTGGATCCTACATATTTGGGTGTGTTAGTGCAAGAACTTCTGCGTAAGTCTGGATTTTTACGGCTGTTTGGGATAATGTTAGAATCTTTTTTTAGAGTTTTGGATTCGTTACACCTTTCTGATCTCGGTGGGCTTTGAAGAGAGCTAGCAATCGCAGCATTTGTACGCCTTTCAAAGGTGTTGATTTCATCAACAGCTTCTTCTATGGGTACACATATCCGCTCTCTTTGAAAAAATATCACAACAATTATCATACTAAACCATAATATATATATCAACCTTTTTATACGCCTATGAACTACGTTTCCTTTAGTAAGTTATCATCAACGGTTTTTCCTAACGATTGCTTTTAAATTGTACCTTGGCAATGATGTGTAGTGCCTATGTGGTGGAGTTTTTTTTCGTTCCTTCCCTTCCTGCTCCTCAAGATCAGCAAATTGCTGCTTGAATCGATCAATTCCACTGAAATTTAATAAAAAAGGTAAGATGTTTTCGGTTTTTAGGCATCTAATAATAGTCGAATAATTTCTTACTAATGGAAATTTCTAAGAAAATCGCTAATCTAACCTCGGATACATGAAGCTTATGTGTTCTTCGCCGTGAAGGTACTCTTGCAGCATTTGTGGGTGATACTCTAGGATCTATACGCGTGAAAAGACGATAGAATCATTAAGTTGTGCGCGATAAGTAAACCATAATCAATCAAATGATAAAGATCATAGACAATGACCATACCTCCCTATAAATCAACTCTCTAACATCATTCTTAGTTAATCTTCGTCTCTCAAACTCAAATTCAAGTTTTGAAATCGGCTCTTTGGAAGGTTCGGTTTCCAAATTCGCTAACCCATAAAAATACGGATCCGCCAAGGCCTGCAATATAAAACATTTCACAATATCAATAAACATGTAATAATAACTTGAAGCATTCATCAAGTTAATTAGAAGAAAAGCATAAAGTTTTACTAATGCTTATCTCTTCAGCGGATATACGGTCTGCAGGATCAAACGCAATCAATCTTTCAAGTAAGCGAAGTGCCAACGGATCAGCATTTGGGAATTTTTGTGCGAACGGAATAGGGGCTTTCTTTGGCATGTTGTTTAAATATCTTCTAGCCTTATCATTTCGTATCTGCAGCGTTTTATTAACTACCGTTATCCAGAAGCTAAAAATGCAATAAACTTCGAGTTTAAGTTTGAAAGCGAGGATTTTAAACGAACCCTTGAAATGATTTCAGGGGGAGGAGTTCCGAGCAAATCAGTGACGAGTTCCAATTGGTGCACAACGTTCCTCCCAGGAAACAACGGCTTTCCGGTTAGCATTTCAGCAAATATACATCCTATGCTCCAAATATCAATTGCAGGAGTATACTAAAAACAAAATCCAAATTAAGTAATTAACACTCGAATAGCTAGCTTGTGTTTCAGATATTAATGTTAACCTATATATGTGCAGGTGTGTGCGCGTGCTTACTTTAGAGAAAAAGGAGCCACAAAGTTCAGGGGCTCGGTACCATCTGGTAGCCACATAGTCCTGCAGAAATTTACAGATCAAAACATCAGGGCGGGGGTTTGTTTTTAGCAGATTGGGATTTTCTATTCAGAAAGGGGTTGCGACGCAGCTTGTTGCCCGCCTACCTACCATCCTTATGTAATTTACCCTTTATGATATGTATAAAAAAAGGCAAAAAATTATTAAAAAAACATCAGCAAATTGTCAAGAATTTACGCTTTAATAAATCTTGACACACTTACAGTCCAAAAAATCGCTGACGGGGTATCATCTAACAAAGCACGCGCTAGACCAAAATCACATATCTTCAACTTGCAGTCTGCATTAGCAAGTATGTTTTTCGGCTTCAAATCTCGATGAAACACATGTGCTGCAAAAATCAAATCAAATCAACACAGGGTAAGCAATTAATTCAACATAATGAAATGATTTTTTTTTTTTTTCATTTTTAACTTTTATGTTTTCATTTCTTAAACTTGCCAGGTTACATCAAAACAGAGGGTAGACGGCCAACAAGCTGCGCCGCCACCCCTTTTTGAATCGCGTATCCTAATCTAACAAATACAAACCCCTGCCCCGTGGAAATGATCAAAATCTAAATCAAGAATATTCAGATCACAATATTAAAAACAACAACATATATACCTGTATGTATATACTTCAAAGCTCTAAGAAGCTGATACAAGAAGAACTGATGATGTTCAGGAGTCAAATCATCATTAACCTTGATAACTTCATCAAGATCAGATTCCATCAACTCAAACACAACATAAATATCCTTAAACTCTCTTCTACAAGGAGGAAGCATAATATGCTTAATCTCGACAATATCCGGATGCCGAAGCAGCCTTAGAAGCTTAATCTCTCTCAGAATGCGAGTCGCATCCGAAACATGCTCAAACACATCATTAATCTTCTTAATAGCAACCTTTTCTCCAGTATGTGTATCAACTGCAGCTGCTACAACTCCATAACTTCCCTTCCCTACAACTTCTTGTATCTCATACAAACTTGCTTCACCATACTCAGTGAAAAATTCCTTGCCAAGCATCGTATCTTATACTCTAAGTAATAATAATATATAAGTAATAATAATAAGATGTATGTATATAAAGTTATATATAAATGATGTGGAATATTATATAAACGAACCTTGGAAATGGGCTTAGCAAGAAATTTTTCTCCGGTAGAAAAAGGGTATAGATGGTTGGTGTTACTCCAATCAAAATGTGTCTGAATTTGCAGAGATAGCAGCCACAAAGCCAAGAACAGAATAACATTCAAACATACTAATATATATGGCTAAAGTTGTAAACTAAAGTCTTATATTCTATTATTCTAAGCCATGAATATTATTAATAACACATTTTCTTTATGTTTAATCAGTCATCCATCAATTATGTGTATTTATGTTTTTTTTTTCTTTTAATATTTTGTATAGATGATTTTTTAGTTATTGTTTTAGTTATGTTGATTATTTCTTTTTGTTTTGAAATAGACATGGAAATTTAACCGTTCACAAGAGACATGGAAGTATAGTCGGTAGAGTTGATGTGATGGCTTCTGATTCACGGAAATGAAGGCCGAGTATTTATGCCATTTTCTCTTATTTTTATCATTCAATGTTTTTTTTTACGAAATAGACATAAAATTAACCGTCCAAGACAGACATGGAAACATAGCCGGTGGTGGAATTGGTGTGATGGCTTCTTTGACGAAAATAAAGACCAACTATTTAAGTCATTTCTCTTGTATTTATCATTTAAATTTTTTTCTTTATTTTTACTTGTGTCCTTTTAATTTGTTTGTTCTTTTGTCATATTAATTAATTGCTTAACAATTTTGTCAAGATACAATTAAGTCATTTCTCTTGCATTTATCATTTAAGTTTTTTTCTTTATTTTAGTTATGTCCTTTTAATTTGTTTGTTCTTTTGTCATATTAACTAATTGCTTAACTATTTTGTCAAGATACAATTACGTGAACATTATAAAGTTAGAAAAGTATAAAAATAATTGAAAGTTAGAATAAAAACATATAATTTAATATGATGGGCATAAATTACGTTCACTAACAATAAACCAGGAAAATGGCACATCTGAAATTGTCTTCTCAAGCAATGTCAAACAATTGTTTTACAAAAAGTCAAAAGCGAACAATCTAAATCTAACCGTCCATCAAATCCAACGGCACATATTCAGGTTCGCGGAAAACACATCGTCGGCCGCATACGGGTAATCCTCATATCTAGCAGGATATATTCATTTTATATTATTATAAAATTATTAAAAAAAAAAGTTACATACAGCTTGCACTTGGATAAAGTTTTATAAGTTAAAAAGGGAATTGATGCAAGCATCTTCTTAAATGGTGAGCCATATCTTATCTCCACTGACGTATTCCAAAATCCAAGATACACAGAAATATAAGATATATGTATATATTTTTATGTTTATATTATTATTGTTGTCGGTATATAGATAAGGATTTGGATTATATTCAACAATAGATATGAGACATATTAACGGGGTGACTTGATCTCGTGTCATTAACATTATTATAAGGATTAGTGTAGATCACCCGGACGTACGGATCATTGACGATAAATCGATTAATGTTAAATAATACGTAAAGAAAGTTGACTAGGGAACGTTTGACGAACGCAGACAACAAAATATCCGGTGTTAAATTAACACTATTAATGTCCAACTTTGGTTAATTAACTAGGTTGTGTTCGACTGTTCGTGTGGGTTTGTATTGCCGACACACTCGATCTATATCGTCCACTTGTTGAAGACATGTTCGAAAAAACGTATCTAGGAAAATCTCACATAGAATATAAGGTTATTGAGAGAATGTGACAAGGGCAAACTTTTTTATCTTGAAATTGAAGATGCTCTTTAAAGTATAGTAATAACCAAACCTTATATGTTACATGTCACTCATGTGTTTTTTTAGACTTGGTAGATATGTATGAGAAAAAAGTCAAAACTTAAAATGTGTTTAGTTGTACACAATTCAAGTCATGTGGTTTTCTTTTTATAAAGTTTTCACTCTTACCATAAGAAATATGTGATAGGGGTGTTTAAAAATCGTTGAAATTGATAGAATCGTCTAAACTAAATTAAGTTAGATGGTTTCACAGTTCTACATTTCAGATTTTATGGTTCAATAGTTTAAACAGGCTGGTTTGAACTTGAAGCAGACTGTTTAACTTTTTTGTTTATACATATCATAGTTGTTTTAATCACTTCATTTTGGAATATGTCAAACCGGCAAAACAAACTCATGAACTCCTAAATTGGTAAAGCCAGCCGGCCAGAGCTCACCAACCCAAGAGGTTTGTCGTCTTCGGTAACTGTAGTCAACGATTCGACTTAGAATTTTTGCCAAACTCAGACAAACTAGACTATGAACACTCCTAAATTATATTAGAAAATATTGATTAATACAAAGAGTGGGGTCAGTCAGAGTATAAGACGTTACATCTCTTGCGGTTCCAACCAACCCGTATATGATCTATCGTTTCCAGACCCTCAAACCTCGCCAAAGTTGGAAGTCGATCAGATGTCCATTCCACTTGTATTTTCATATAAGTTGTCTGTAAATATGACTTTTCTTATTTATTTTTTGTTTTTGAATGGATATGACTTTTCTTATTTAAAGGTCTAACATGTCTTTAATTTTTTTTAAGCTGCCTTTGCCCAAAATTGTACGGCTGCTTATGAATGAAAGTCTTCACAAACTAGACTAACATTTGTTTAATCACGAAAGAGAAGACATCAACACCACGTGCACTTAATTAACAAAGTCTCGTTCATCGGTTGAGGGGTGCATTTTTCTGGTAAATTGCCTTTTGAAACCTCCCAAGTTCCAACGTACAAAATATGTCAAGATAATGACTAGTTAACTACTAAATTAATAAGATAATTAAATTAAAAACAAATTGTTCACTTATATTTTATTTATTTATTTAATATACTAATATATAGACGGCTTAGTCTTCTATCGCTTTTACTATTGGAAAGCTAACCACAAATTTTTGTGGTTAACAATCTCACCAAGTGTACTTTTGAGTACTTGAACTAGTTTATATGATTTGATTTATGTGATATCATGACTGTGAAAAAATATAAGTAAACAATCAGAGGTCAAACATAAAAGTCAAAGGCTGATTATGGAGGTGTAAATGTTCAGGGGTTGTTCTATCATTTCGTCAAAGTTCTTTTATTCTGTTTTGTCTATTTTTGTTCACAATGTAATAAAGTCCAGAAAGTATGAGAAATAATAGTGTCAACTTAGAAGTAAGTTCGTTAAAGTTCATTTGAAGTTCGTTTGAGCAGGATTAGGTCTATAAAAGCATGATCAGGGGATCAATTAGGGTTGATCTTTTGTAATTCGTTTACGTTCAATTCCTTTTGTTAATAGTTTCGATTGATAATAAAGAAGTTAATCGTTGGTTGATTGTGTTCAATTGTTTTCTTTTCAGGCTGTTTTTATAACAATTGGTATCAGAGCCAGGTTGGCTCGAATCAGAGAAGAAGGTGTTAATCAAGAACTGTAAACGGTGACAGAAGGAAGAAGACGGTGTCTACTAAGTTCGAGTTGGAGAAATTCGATGGGAAGAACGATTTCAGTTTGTGGAGGGTCAAGATGAAGGCTCTTCTTGTTCATTAGGGGATTAGTGATGCCTTAAGAGGAAAAGTTAATCTTTCTGGTTGTCTACAGACAAGGAGAAGAAGGATATCTTGGAGAAAGCCCACATTGCAATAATCCCGAGTCTTGGAGATAGAGTTCTCAGGGAAGTCTCTAAAGAAACCTCTGTATCAGTTGATTCTTGATTTGGAGAATATTGAAATGAAGTTAGATGAAGAAGATCATGCCATAATCTTTCTCACTTCTTTACCATCAAGTTATGAACATTTTGTTGATACCTTGATGTATGGAAGGGATACTCTGACCATGGAAGAAGTGTTAGCAGCCCTAAATTCAAAGGAACTGAAGAAAAGAACATATCCTAAGGAAAAAGGTGGAGAAGGCTTGGTGGTTAGAGGAAGGCCTGATCAGAGATCTAATAACAAGGCTTGGTGGAACAGCTCGAAGTTAAAACAACTTTCCTTCATAGAAATTTGGAGGAACAAATTTATATGATGCAACCAAAAGGGTATGAAGTGAAGGGTCAAGAGGATAAAGCCTGTTTGTTAAAAAGATCATTGTATGGGTTAAAGCAGTCACCAAGGCAATGGTACAAGAGGTTTGATGAATACATGGTGACAAATGGATTCAAGAGGAGTGCTTATGATAGTTATGTCTACATCAGAGAATATGGTAAGGGAAAATTTGTCTATTTGCTTTTATATGTTGATGATATGCTAGTGGCCTGTAAAGACAGAGAGGTTATTGAAGAAACAAAGAGATTGTTGATGTATGAGTTTGATATGAAAGATCTTTGGGAAGCCAAGAAGATATTGGGCATGGAAATAGTGAGGGACAGAAGTAAAAGAGAATTGAAACTCACTCAGTGCTCATATGTTAATAAGGTATATGGAAAGAGTTCCTTATGCAAGGGTAGTTGGCAGCTTAATGTACTTAATGGTTTGTACTAGACCTAATTTGGTTTTTGCAGTGAGTATTGTAAGTAGGTACTTAACTAACACAGGGAAGAAGCATTGGGAAGCTGCTAAATGGATTCCGAGGTACTTGAATGGGTCAAGACCGGTGGGATTGGTGTTTGGTGATAAAACAAGTGACAGGGGTAAAATAGTCACTGGTTTTGTTAATGTAGATTATGTAAAAGATATGGACAGCGGCAGGTCCATTACAGGTTATGCATTTCAAGTTATGGGAAATATTGTCAGTTGGAAGGCACAATTACAGCAAGTGGTGGCATTGTCTTCCACTGAAGTTGAATATATTTCTTTGACAGAAGCAATAAAGGAAGCCTTGTGGTTAAAGGGGTTTGTTAGTGATTTGGGAGTTGAGTTGAATGAAACTGAAGTCTACTGTGACAATCGGGGTGCTATGTAGTTGTCTAAAAATGGAGTTTTTAATGAGAGGACAAAGCACATTAGTGTTAAGCTTCATTTTATTAGGGAGATTGTCAATTCTGGATAAGTCAATGTTGTCCAGATTGGGACAGATTTTAACTCAGCTAATATGTTCACAAAGTCATTGCCTGGAACAAATTTGAGTATTGTTTGAGTGATCTTGGAGTTGGATAGATCTTGATTATTGACTTCAGGTAGAGATTATGAAGAATATAAGTAAAAGTCAGAGGTCAAAAATAAAAGTCAAAGGCTGATTATGGAGGTGTAAATGTCCAGGGGCTGTTCTGTCATTTCATCAAAGTTCTTTTATTCTGTTTTTTCTATTTTTGTTCACAATGTAATAAAGTCCAGAAAGTATGAGGACTAATATTGTCAACTTAGAAGTAAGTTCGTTAAAATTCGTTTGAGCAGGATTAGGGCTATAAAAGCATGATCAGGGGATCAATTAGGGTTGATCTTCTGTAATTCGTTTACGTTCAATTCCTTTTGTTAATAGTTTTGATTGATAATAAAGAAGTTAATCGTTGGTTGATTGTGTTCAATTGTTTTCTTTTCCGGGTGTTTTTATAAAAATGACCATAAGGATAAAGCAATTAGGTAGAAGTTATTTTATGTATAATTACAAGTACATACAAATTGTTTTTTATAGTTGATTTCACCAACCGTGATTACGATTCGAAAAAATAGATATGGCGATCAACATATAATAAGTCATGTTACAAATAACCAATGTTATTGATACATTTTCTAACATCTTTATATATATATGCACTTATCTCTATACAACTGATTCATTCAATATGACTTTTTTCTCATATGTCATAATTTTAGTTATAAATGTAAAATAACACATATAACAAGTAATCCATTTCTAAAATACTCATAAAATCATGTTATCCATCAGGGTTCATCTAGGATTATTAATATTTTGGTTTGAAGTACTTTAAAAGTAACATTGATCATGGTGTAGATGGTTTTGAACATTGGTGGGGAAAACTGGAAATGTTTGAAGATGAAGTCGTGAATGCATGTGGGCTGCCTTGTGAATTAAAGTTGGGCTAAGGGTAAACAGTTTTAACTTCAGTTATCCTACTTTTATAGTTTTATAATGCTGATATTCTAATTGAGTCAAAGCCCACCTTAGCATTAAGAATATGGATCAACAAATATTACCAAATCTTAAAATAAACCAGTACCGAATTTACCGTATCAAATCATTTTCAGTATCAATTCGATGCTTCAGGTACACTTTTAGTTCGATACCGTTTGGTATGGTACCAACATTTTACCGTAACAAACTCATCCCTAGTTGAGAGTGACATTGGGCCATTAAGGACTTCAGATTGTTTATTTTGAATTTTAGATTGTTGAGTTTTAACTAGCACATATTCCAACACTTTGGAGTTTGGATAACCACTTGATATTGGCAACTTGGCTAGTAGATTTTGTGAGAGGAAGTAAAACGTACGGAGAGTTACATTCATTTCAGAATTAAGAAAATGTTAAATTAGTAACTTTATCCACCGTGTGTTACGGCGGCGTCTAACTTGAATTCACACCGTTGAATGAAAATGTATTATATTTGACCCAACTTGTTTCCAAACAAAATTTACGTCGAAATATAGGCAACTAAAAATGTACATAAAAAGAAGCATTTTCAAACAAATTAAATTTGACCCTACTCATTTTCGAATAAAATTTATGTAAAATCGTAAGCCAATTGAAAACGTAAACAAAAATAAGCATGAAAGCTTATTATATGTGACCCGATTTTTCCCAAAACTCAATTTATGTAAAAATGTAGACCAACTGAAAACGTAGTATTTTATTAACCGACTCGTTTCTGAAAAAATTATGTCTAAACATAAACCAACTTAAATTTATACTGATACGTACATAAAAATAAACACGTAAGAAAATAGTTTTTTTTAAATCGACTAAAAACATACATAAAAAATATGAAAACGTATTATATTTGGCGGGACTCGTTTCTAGAAAAAATAACGTCGAAATGTAAACCAACTTGAATTTATACCGACACATACATAAAATTAAGCATGTAAGAAAACAATATTTATTAAGTTTAACAATGAAGGTACGATGAGTAAACCTTGAACTTTTAAAAACTCAAGGGGTCGTCAAAATGAAGTTTTAAAATGTTTTTAGAAACTTAAGGGAGGTGTAAGTGTCTCGAAAGTTGAAGGGCCAAAGTCAGTGAGAGAAATCACCACCGAATTTTGTTTTAGTATTATTTTACGACTCGTGCGTTGTGGGGTGACTGTCAAACCAAACATAATATAGACGTAAAAACGTTGAATGATGCACGTGTGTTGTGAGGTGTTAAATCGCTAAATTGAGACCGAAATGTACATTATAGTAGAAAAAAAGTAACCAAGTCAAAACAATAACAAAAACCACGTATAAAAGGTGACATGGAAACCACGATAAGAAGAGCAATAAAACACCCAAATAAGCAATGCACACAATAAAGACGTTTAAATCTATAAGTAGATTTAATTAAAGTTGGGCACTGTATGATAACTTTATTAAAGTCAGAGGGTATAAAATATAAATTGGTTAGAAGAAAAGAAACACAAATACCTAATTAACCTTGAAGGGTGTAAGTAAAAAATCCACACTAAAAGATAATAAAAACGCTATTACTAAGTACCCTTAAATGTTATAAATAATAATAATACGAGAATGTATAGTTCATTTGTAGGTAGCGATTTGAATGTAATGCATAAAACGGTTATATACTTACATTTACGTGTCACTTTCTCTCTAACAGCTTTTATTATTTTCTGTTCTCTATGTACTAGTGTATCATGCAATTCTAGTAATTCTCAACATCTTATTAATTCTGAAACAAACTTGTAGTAAATCGATCGTTTCTCAACTTTAAAAATAAAAATATGGCAATTACCATTTAAGCCACCTTTAGAACGGAATGACAAAAGTTGTGGACAAATTGATAAATGGATGTCAACAATACAAAAAATGAGAAGGGTGAGAATGATACAAAAAACACAATAGATCATGAAATATGACACAATGAACCACAAAATATAACACAGTGCCAAAAAATATAACACAATGCTGAAGAAAAAAGACACAATGAATTGAAAAAATGACACAACGATGAAAATAAGAAAAAGACACAATGGTACATAAAAGACACAATAATATAAAGCATATTCTAAAAACTACAAGCTAAAACCCCAAAAAACGAAGACCTAAAAAAACTAACGTCGTAGGGTTCGATAAGACGATTCCAATGTCGCTTGAATAAGTTCAATCGGAGTCCGTTTGATACCCTTCCTACGACTTCCTGTTTTTCTTTTACTGTGTATTTGATCCTAACCTATATAAAGACATAAATTAAGCTAAAACAATGACTCGCATGTGGAGGCTAAATAATGAACTAAACGAAGATTGTAAAATTTGAGGACCTTATTGATTGATGAAATTGGAACCCTTTGTGGAATTTTGCCCACTAGTAATGGGCTTGTAATTCTAGTCCTAGACTTAGCTATGACATTTGAAGTCCGAACCCTTTTCTAGCCTGTTTTCACTTGTGCAACTAGTATAAACAAAAGTATGCCAACTCTTGTGTTTTGACCAACCCTTCATCACATCCAAAATAATCTTTACATCCCTTTAATGACATCCAAAATAATCTTACAATAAAGTCATGACTTTCCAAAAGATTATTAGCGTTTAAGATAGCTTGAGTTAGATCACACTTTCCAAAAGATTATCAGCGTCGGGGCCAAGCCAGGCCGGTATGCCAACGAGGACGCTGGGCTCCATGGGGGGGGGGGGGGGTGTAGCATCCCACATTGGTTGGAAAGAAGAACAAAAGCTTCTTTAGATGGGGCTGGATACTGGATACCTCCTCAATTAGACACATTTTAAAACCGTGATGGGTGGACGTGCTGGCTGCCGAAGCGAACAAAATCTGATATAGTGTTTGGGCTGTTAGATAATTGTTCGATCCTTGTGGTCATAAATAAATTTGGTGTAATTTAAACCTTTAAAAAATTTAAAAAATATGTTGGTTTGTCCAGATTCGGGTGAAATGATGTCACATATCTTTAAGTACAGAAACAATCACACAATCAATAATGTTATTAATGTGATTGGTTTTCCGAGATATGCAAATATATTTCGTACATGTTTTAAAATTTCACATAAAAGTTAGCTTTCTATAAACGTCTAATTAGCAACCTCTAATTCTACTTTTAACTTAACATATTATATATTAATACAATTACCAACTTAACGGACACTTAACGGAATCTTAACTATTTAACTTCTTTCATACATCACCGTTTCAGTTAATAAAACATACGGTTCCTCCATGTGATTCAATGGTCATGCCTTTTCTCTAATAACCCCCATGTGAGGTGTAATAAACATTCAACCGTCAATCTTAACTAACCACCACCATACCTATAAATCAAACTTCTACATTCATCAACAACTTTTTTCAGAATTTTGTATTAACAAAATGGTAAGGCATTCATGTACTATTTACCGTTCAATCACTGAATCCACCCCTACACAGCCATCATCTTCAACCACACCACACCACCCGTCTCCATCTAAGCGCACCGTGGCGTTGAATTCTCCAACCCGTTTGGCCACGTACCAAACAACAAATGACACCAGGAAATAGCTATATGCCCCCTTTCCAAAAAACGAAAAGGAGTTTTGCCATGGAAAGGCAGTGAATGGCCACATAAGATGGCGTTCGGCTGAAGGGCGTTCGGTTGCGGGCATAGGAAGCGCTAGGCCACTTGCTTCAGGGGTCGCTGTTCGGGATGATTGAATATGAAATTGCTAGCCGACGGTAAAATTGGTTAGAGATGGTCGCATGGATCGGGTTTAACAGACGGGTCAGTACTAACTTGACCCGGCCATGTTCATGCAAGAAACCCAATTACCCATGCAAACTATGGTGTCAAATTCATTTCATGTCCATGTCTGCAATTATCCAAGTCCTATGTTCTCTTTTCATTTTATTATTATTGCATTTTTCCTTTTAATTATGTTTTCTTTAGTCAATTTTCAAGTTCCTAAAAAGTAGCAACATCAGATATTATCGTGGGTTGCCATTTTGAAAATTTTCTATGAATTTTTGAATTGGATGAAATCAAAGACAATGTGGTTATGAATGAATGTCTCTTAGTTAATTTTTCTCAATGGAAAATGAGTTAAAAATAATTGCTCTAAACTTGATATTTTTGTTTGTTTTTTTTAGAATCTAATCACAAGTTTAGGTGGTGATTTTTGTATCCTAAATACGTATTAATTAAATTATCCTAAGGATTGATCAAGTGGTGATCTATATCTCGAGTGACCCTTAGGATGTCCGCTCTATTTGATTTTAAAATTATATATATGGTGCGTTCTCCTATATCTATCAAGAACGATCATTGTCTAAATGTGTATATGATTATTCTTGATTTTTTATGAATCAGTGACGTTGTATGCTAACAACAACTAGATGTAAATATTGTAATCTTTTGTTGTGATGGTTTGCAAAGATTCATCACTGTGTCTATATATTTTCTTTGATTATTTCGGCGTTCAATTATGGAAGTGCAAGTGGATGCAATGTTTTGTATCTTTCAAATGAAAATTTTTATTTTAATGTTGTGAATAAACTTTAAAATTTTTGCATCTATTATAATGATACTAAAACATTTATACTGAATTTCCCGCTGCAACGCGCGGGATAACGTCAACTTGTTTTTACCATAAAACATAACCCTTTGGTAATAAATGTTAATTAGTTAAAAACGATTTTCCATCCCTTTAAAATGGTGTGCCAGTTCACAATTAAAATGGTTGCCATTTATGCACAGAAACTTCGTTAGTATATTCTTTCATGAGTAAGACTAGGGGGAGTGGGGCGGGTTTTGGTGGGCGGGAAGGTAACCCCGGGCGGGAACACCGTCCCTAGGGGGCGGGAAGAGGAGGGCGGGGAGGGTGGGCGGTGGGGGATTGCCGGGCGGGGGGGAGAGTGGAGGGGTGAGGTGTAGGCTTTTTATTGGTTGGTTATTTTGTATTAAAAAAAATAATTTTAAATATAAATAGGTGTTGGAGGCTTTTTATAGTTTTTTTTTATTTATTTTTTAACCAACTAAAATATTAATAATCAACCTTTTAGATAAAAAAACACAATCCTAAAAACATACAATCACATAATATTTAAAACACAAATTACATAATATTTAAAAATTAAAACATATTACAACTAATATTAAAAAACACACATCCTAAATTACTTATTTAAACATTACATAATTCCTAAATTACTTATTTAATCATAATTTTCTCCACTATGGAGAGTAGTTGTCCCAGTCCTCGAGTGTGTAGTACTCGGGGGATAGGGAACGTGAGCTGTCCCGTCCATCGGATCTCGCATCCGAGGGGAAATAGTAGTACTCACGAGGAGGGGTAGGCATGCTCCAGAGGCGCTCCTGCTCCTCAACTTCCCTGAGGGCTTCCAAGTCCTCGGGAGTTGGGTCCCCATATCACGGGGTGGGGTGGTCTGGTGGTGGTGGGTGGGGGTATTCTGGGGGGTGGGGATAGGTTGGTGGTAGGGGGTAGGGGTATTCTCGGGGGTGGGGATAGGTTGGTGGTAGGGGGTGGGGGTATTCTGGGGGGTGAGGATAGGTTGGTGGTAGGGGGTGGGGGCAGTCTGTTGGTGGTGGGTGGGGGTATTCTGGGGGGTGGGGATAGCAGCAGCAGTTCGGGGGGTGGGGGCCGACAACATCAGTCGGTCCATTTCATGAATAGCCATGGTATAATCCATGGCTCAGGCCCATTCTTCATCCGTGAAGTCATCATCGACTTCAGGATGAGGAAAGGTTGGTGGTGCCGTAGCAGGAGGAGGAGGGGTGAAGGTTGGTGGTGCCGCAGCAGGAGGAGGGGGATATAACCAATGTTGTGGAGGAGGAGGAAGAGGAGGTTGTGGAGGAGGAGGAGAGGGGGTGAATGGTAGTCTCCGGGGCCGTCCCCGTCCCCGGACCCGGCGAGTGTACTGCCGGACATTAGATGGTCCGGCAGCTCCTGGTTGAAAACCGCCCATGTTATTCATTGTGTTGAGGATTTGAGGATGAGGAAAATGTGTGACTGAGAATTGGGAGGAAGTGTTGTATTTATAGGGTGACAAATATGACCGTTTGGGGGGAAAACGTTTGAGTTTCAAAATTTGAAATTTAAACGTTTGGGGGGGGGGGGGGATTTGAAATTCAAACGGTTTGGAACAATAACCGTTTGAAATTCAAAATTTGAATATAATTATTTTTTTAGTAAATATTATTTTTAATATTAATTATTTTTTTATTATTATTTTATTAAGTTAATAAATTTTCGGATTAAATTATTAATATTTTTATTATTATTATATTTATTAATATATTAAAGTTTTTTATAAAAAAAAAGAAAAACAAATGCTACATGTCACTTCCCCCCTTCCACTCCCCACAATTTTTTCCCCCACATGGACCCCACAAGTGCCACATGACGCTTCCCCCCCTCCCCTCCCTCTAGTCTAAGGGATTTACTTCTGTTAACCGAAACTAAGTTACTACTTATCAACGTTGTTCACACACTTAGACCATGTGTAATGTTTGGTGAATGGGGGGTGAAATTTGGTAGGTGAAATGGGCGTTTTTCGACACGTGGCAATGTGGGCCACTTGGTGGGTGAAAGGGGGGTGAAATGGGCAAGTGGTGTAATGGTTGGTGAAATTTGATGGGTGAAAGAGGGTGAATATATAATGGTATTAAATTTGAATTAATAAAAGAAAAAAAATGACATGTCACCCCATGATTGGCCACCCCTTTTCACCCGGTGAAAAATTTCACCTTGCCCCCATTCACGCCCCTTAAACCAGGGGGGGGGGGGTTCAAGGTGAAAGGGGGTTGAAATGCCCCATTTGGCACCCCTTTCACCAACCACTACATTTGGTCTTACGGTTAATAACACATTTATTCCTGACCAATCTCTACTAAGTGACCAATTTCAAACGATTTCTTACTTGGGGCGTTGGCCCCGGACCCTACCAAGGGACTTTGCCTTCTAAAGCCTTCCATAAAGGCACCTCCACGAAACCCTTGGCTACCTTGGGGGCGCTACTCATTTGAACCATTGGGTTTACCCATATCGGATGTAAGAATAGTTTTGAAGGATTGTACAGTTCACACCTCCCAACTCCTGTCGATGTCTATTCATATTTCTCTTTAGTCCTGAGATCCAGTTAACTAAAATGACTTGATTACACCCAAAGTCATCAACTACATTTCCTCATATTAATATCCGGTCTTAATGTAAACAAGTTTAATATCTAATATGGCATTAAATAAATATATATGGGTTTTCAAAGGTTTTCTCAACTCAAAAGGTTTTCTCAAATAAATATACAAGTCTTAATGTAAACAAGTTCAACTACATTTCAAAGAAAATGTCTTAATTAAAACTTTTAAGAAACATAAAAGGGTTTAGGAAGTTAGGTTTATGTAATAATGTTAATTTAAAATGTTAAATATTTTAACCTAAATGTAAACATCTAAGAAAGATTGTTAAATCTTAGATTGCACGTCTTATTTTTAAATTTTACGTAATTATGTTCCAAACATCGGAAAGACCGAAAAACCAAACCGAACCGTTACTAAAAACAAAAAAACTAACACCGAACGTTTTTCAAAAACTGAACACTTTGGTTATGATTATGATTTAACCATAAAACCGAACCGAATAGAACCGTGCACACCCTTACCGGCCATAAATCAAAGTTGGGATTACTAAAATGCAATTTCTCTAAAATTAATTCATTGTAAGTTGAATAATATCTTAGAATTTTCTATTTCCACCCTTACACTATTAAATTTTTTTTTTGCTTTTAGTCCATTTAACTTTTATTCAGTTTGCTTTTCGATCTCTAGTAACTTTCGTTTATTAAATAGACAAAACTTGAATGTGCGGTCGTGTTAAATTCTAGTATCTTTTGTAAGATTTGATATGCATACATACTCTCAATGTTGTAAGAATCTTTAGGTGCTAGTTGGCTGGTGAGATACCAACTAGCGATTAATTGAGATTACTGCGGATTAATCGTGATTATCTGATCAGTATTAGTAGGGATTAATCGTGATTAATCTATT
Organism: Ambrosia artemisiifolia; assembly: GCA_032199755.1. Classification (NCBI taxonomy): domain Eukaryota; kingdom Viridiplantae; phylum Streptophyta; class Magnoliopsida; order Asterales; family Asteraceae; genus Ambrosia; species Ambrosia artemisiifolia. The sequence continues at coordinate 42,295,318 of CM063516.1, read as the reverse complement.
CATCGACTCATATATTTAAGTATATAGGATTAATCGCCAAAATTTATAGTTTTTGGTTGAAATTTAAGCGAAATTTACAGATTTTAGCCAGAATTTGGCTGGAATCGCTAGACAGCCACTGACTAGTGATTAATCAGATACTAGGCGCGACTTTTACAACCATGTGTAAAGGTGATTAACAAAAGTAGTAATTTAGAACAAAAAGGTGTTTAGAAAACATGATCGCACCCTTAGGTAACGTATGCGTTGATCATCTAATAATAAATAAATATTTACTAATTATACAATTAATTAAATATTTTTTTGTGGTGACGGGCTTGGCACCTATAAATGGTGATGATCCATGCACCAAATTTCCTCATCCTTAATTTGTTGTTCAATATATTTAAAGGAAGATGGCATTGAGTGGTAAGAGAGTCGCTCAGATCGAGATCAAGTCTAAGGGTGATGTTTTTCATGACTTATGGAAAGCAAACCCACACCGCATTCCTAACTTGAGCCCGACTTTAGTTCAAAACTGTCAAACCCATAACGGCGAAACCGGAACCGTGGGCTCTGTCCTCCATTGGAACTATTTCCATGGTAAATCACGTACTCACACATGCATTAGTGTAACTATCAACACATGAATGCATTATACATGTTTTTATATCACATCATTGGCTATATTTTGTTTTGCAGATGGGAAAGATTGTGTTGCAAAAACTAAAATCCTTGCCATTGATGAGGAGAATAAGTCAATCAACTTTCAGTTCGTTGATGGAGATTTCCTCAAACTGTATAAGAGCTTTTATGTCTATCTTCATGTGGATACAAAGGGTTCAAAACACGTGGTCACATGGACCGTGGAGTATGAAAAGTTAAGCCCTAATGTTCCTGACCCGGACACATTCATGGACTTCTATAAAAGGCTCACCAAAGATATCGAGACTAACCATCTCTAGAATCAAACAAATTAATCAAAGTCAATTACCGTAGTAAATAAATGACTTTGAGTGGCTGGGTGTATTTCTTATGTGTTATTTATATATGTTTGTACGTTGTTGGATGCTTTAATATGTAAACTATATTATGTGTTGTACGTTCTGATTGCAATGTTGTAAGCAATAATAGCAACTATGCTAATATTTATATTAGTAACTTGTTATAAACTTTGTTAAACACTTGTTTTACTGGGGATTTGTAACTTGTTATAAACTTTAGAGTGTTCTTGTAAACAATAATATACGTAAGTATGTAAAGAGTTTAGAGAATGAATGGCAAAACCTATTATAGAGGTTCGAGAGATGTTAACTAATCTCTCTACGTCCTCTCTCCGATCGAGAGTTTCTTCACTAGTCGTCTTCCTTAATCCGGTAGGGATACCCGGCCATTACACAATCGTCTCACTAAGCAAAGGTAGTGATCACTTTGTACAAATGACTCACTCTTTACAAAGAAGTGATTTCCTTCTACGTCTCACTATTCTCAAGTGGTATACGCATATTTACTAACAACAACCTAATAACACAAGTTCCCAATAATTTCAGTCAGGTGGGTTGTTGGACCTAATCCGTGTATTATTGTTTACAAGAACACTGTAAAGTTTGTAACAAGTTACAAATCCCCAGTAAAACAAGTGTTTCACAAAGTTTACAACAAGTTACTATTATAAATATTAGTGAAAATGTAAACGGCTGGAACAAAAAAACTTGAACTCAGGTTTGTTAAAGTTTTAGAATATTTAAAACTGTTATATATGGAACCTATTATTAGTCTTATAGGGTGTTTGGGATTGCGTTTTGAATCTGATTTTTAGATTATTGCGTTTGGAAAACGCAGATAATCAGTTTTTAGTGTTTGGGATTGCGTTTTGAAAACGCAGATAATCAGTTTTTTAGGCTACCAAAACGCAATAATCTATAAGCAGCCTCACCCCTGCTTTTCCAAAACGCATAATCTGTTTTGAATAATCAATCCCGAACACCCAACTGGCCTTTCAAAAAAAAGGGTTAATGAATAACTAAAGATTTAAGATTGTTTTGGGTAGGGCTGTTCAAATCGCTCGCCGCTCGTGGATCGCTCGTCGCTCGTTCGGAAAATGCTCGAAAAATGCTCGCTCGATCTTCCGCTCGGTTGCATATGAGCCGATCGGCTCGGTTCGGTTTGTAAATGAGCCAAGCACGAGCAAAGGTACGCTCGGCTCGGTTCGGCTCGAATAAATTTTTATTTGTTTAATAATAAACATACACACAATTTACAGATAAATTTATGGTTTTATATATAAGATTCTATTGGATTTGACTCACTCTAGGCAAGCAAAATATAACCAGCCTACTTAACCCAATAAAAAAATTTAACACTAGATTTAATAGTAAAACAATAAGTCATGAGGTGACACTCTTGACTTTTTTATGTTAATAGTCGTCCATCGCTAGTTGTCGCTTGATATCACACCTACGTCACAATGCAACAACTGTTGTCTGACGTATGCTCATCACCTCACCAGCCTCAATCTAAGCCTCATCCTTGGGCACTGGGATCTCAATATTAGTGTTATCATCGGACATTTTGACCTTAGTTGTCACCTGACAACGAAAACATCGAAGGAAACATCCCAATTGTATAATTGTCCATATTATTCTCCGCTCGATTCTCGCCCGGCGCTCGCTCGGAAAATTTGCGCTCGAAGAATGCTCGTTCGATTTTCGGCTCGATTGTAAACGAGCCGCTCCGTTCGGTTCGGTTTGTAAACGAGCCAAGCACGAGCAAAGCTTCGTTCGGATCGACTAGGCTCGTGAACAGCCCTAGTTTTGCGGAAGCCTGACAAAATCTAAGTGGCAAATAATACATCTGAGTATTGCGACATATAATAATTAAAAATTTGTGTAAACTTAATGGATTTTATTAATTACTAATATAATGTGGCAAATAATACACCTGATTATTGTGACGTATAATTATCAAATATTTTCTTAAACTTGATCGATTTCATAAATATATCTTTATCCAAATGTTCAAACATAATCTTTCGTCCTAGTCGTTAGCCAGATTTGAAAGATACGCATCTTAGTTTCTAAATCAAAATGGACCCAGGCAGTCGATTCAATACTGTTCGTCCAGTTTATTTATTTAGTTAAAACACGTTTAAAATTTAAAATGCTATCGATTAGGACGAAGAAACAAAAATCACATCACAGCTGTAAAATATAAGTCGTTCAATATAATTTGTTAATTTATTTAAGTAGCACTTAAATATACAAAGGTGTTTATTACACCTTCTTAGTAGTGAGGGTTTAAATCTCTAATGAAGTGTGTGCATCATTTAAATCTCTAAATAAGGCAAAGTAGGAGATGGGAATAGATGGTGTGGGGCAGTAGCACTAAAAGATACATCTAAAAGATACACGTCCAAATTTTTTAGGCTCACAGGCGATACAAACCGATAATGGTGAAAATGGTGGCGGTTTGATTTGCAGCTGGAAGCGGCAGCCGGGTACAGAGAATGAGCTGAGCGAGTTGCATCATTTGAACTCCACGTTAGATCACGTCAGATAATTGGAAATAGGACGGTACGAGCAAGGTTCCTTTACTGTTGCCGATTTAAAAAATCTTATAGTTAAAGGTAGAGGACATCATACTATCATAGGGAGCATTATATGCAATGGATTTCTTGGATTCCTTTAAGAGTTAAAGTTTTCATTTGGAGGGCCGAGAAGGATTGCCTTCCGACTCGGATGGGGTTGGCTAGAAGGAGAATTAACATTCCAGATACTACCTGTGCTCGTTGTGATAATTACGTGTTATATGATTATTGATACCTTAGGAATACATGTTTATGTGAATCAACATGATAAACTTGGAAAATATTTCATTCTTATAAAAGTTGGTAAGAATGAGCCACCAGGTACCTCATTTGTGCTAACGAAAGTACGAATGACAGACATAATCCCTCATTCGTGCCAATGAAGGTACCAATGAGAAAATTTGTAAGAATGAGAGAAATAATTTCTCATTCGTACCAATAAGGGTACAAATGAGAGACAAAATTTCCCATTCGTACCAATGAGGGTACGAATGAGAGAAATTCTTTCTCATTCGTACCAATGAAGGTACAAATGAGAACAGACTATATAAGCATCTCTTTGTCTCATTTTTATCATTTCACAACCCTAACTCGCCCTAAGTGCTCTCTCTCAAACCCTAACCTGTAGAAACAAGTTTTTGCCCTTATTTCTTGGATCCTAAAGCTAAAACAAGTTTTATATCAACATCAAGTGAAGATTCAAGGTGTGTTAATCATCTAAACCCTTTTTTAATGCAATTTTATGCATTAATTTTGATAAACCCTAAGTGTCCAGATCTGATCTTAATAAGTTTTCTTAAATAAAAACCTTTCTAAACTAGATCAAAACCTAAATAATGAGTTTCTTACAAAAACCCAATTGCTAATGATGTTGGTGACTATACTATATGTTTTGTGTTGTTGAAATGATATATGAATGATGTTTAGATGATTTAGGACTGTTTTGGAACATGATTTATTGATGTATGAATGATTATTGATGTTTTATAGACTTTTACCCATTTTAGGAATTTATGTTGGAAACCTAGGGTTTGTAATGCAAACAAGATAATGATAATATGGTTAGGGATTCATTAGGATTAGTGATTCTATGTTTAATAATATGAATATGGTGTTATTTCAATACTTTCCATTTTGGGTATTCTAGAGATCTGTTCAGGATTCGAAGACGAAGAGGCTAGTTATTTATCTTGCACGACAGTGGTGTACATTGGATTGGCTTCGGCGTATTCTAGAGATCTGTCCAGGATTCGAACATCTCCCTTCTATACTCCAATGGACACACCGGCCTACACACACTATCTTGCACTTGTACTCGTCGTAGTACACCTCTAAGTGACTGTTCACTTGGAGATTCTTATAAGTTTAGATATCTTGATTTGATGAGTTGTAGTTGATAAAAATTGGTCAGATCGGGATGATTCTACATCATGATTGCTAGTACTATCATACTAGTGATGGTTCTGAATATCTCATTCTTTGTGAATGCCAGAAGATGTCAGGAGTTCGTGGCGGTCGACGTGGTGGACGTAATGGTGGTCGTGGCGGCGACGACAGTCGCGGTGGGGGGTCGTGGGAACATCAACATGACCCAGGATGAGCTGAACAATCTGATTCAGGAGCAAGTGAATATTGCTCTTGCTGCTTTCCAGGCCGCTTAGCAAGGCTTTGGTGGTAATTTGATTACTGCTATTCTTATCTATATCTTCTGTAATGTATTCATTTTGGTGAATCGGTGTGCTTGTTGGTGCAGGTAGTGCTATCAACCAGCAACCACCTCCTCCTGTGGTGTGTAGTTTCAAGGCTTTCATGGATTGTAAGCCTCACAACTTTAGTGGGACTGAGGGAGCAGTGGGACTACCTAGGTGGTTGGAGAAGATTGAGTCTATGTTTGCTATATATGTGTAATTGTCCTGTGGTAGATCATGTGAAGTTTGCTTCGGGGACCTTGGAAGGTCCAACTTTGACATGGTGGAATTCTACTACCCAGACTCTTTGCTTGGGTGAAGCCGCTATGCCAGGGGCAGATTTTGTTCATCGTTTGAAGTGTGAGTACTGCCCTCGGGACGAGGTGCAAAAGTTGGAGCATGAGTTGTGGAATCACAAGATGATGGGATCGGAGATCGAGGAGTACACGACTAAGCATCATGAGTTGGCAGTTATGTGTTCGGAGTTGACTACGCCGATGTACAGGAGGATTGAGCACTATATTGCTGGGTTAGTGCCAGAGGTTCGTGGGTTGGTGACTGCAAAATGATTCGTCTACATTGCAGGGGACTATCAGGTTAGCTAATAAGCTGACCAATCAAAAAGTTGAAGAAGGTGTTCTACCTCAAAGGGGAACAGCTCTGAAGGCCCCTGTTTGCAACAAAAGAAAGTGGGATAATTATGGGAAGGACTCCACTCCCTCTTAGCGCAGCAGCAGAAGAAGTTTGAATCTTCAAATTCATCATTTGGGGCTCAGTCGGAGCAAAAGTCATTCTTTTGCTATTAGCTACCCGAAGTGTAGCAAGTGGAACTATCATCATAATGGGCAGTGCCGCAAGTTTCAGTGTTAACAGTGTGGAAATCCCGGTCTGAGGTTCAGAATTGCAGGGTCAAGCTGAATGACAAGTCTGCTCCTCTAGCAGCTCCTCAGCCTAACCAGGGATGTTATAATTGTGGTCAGGCTGGGCATTTTAAGCGTGATTGTCCGAAGTTAAAGCAGAACGATATGGTGGAAAGAATGGTAACGGAAGAGTTAACAACGGGGGGTGGCGGCAGGAATGCGCACGCCTTCGTCATTGGTTCGGGGGAAGCCCGGCAGGATCCAAACACAGTTACCGGTACGTTCCTTCTTAACAATCACTATGCTTCAGTTTTATTTGTACAAGAAACCTTCTATATATATATATATATATATATATATATATATATATATATATATATATATATTGGATTAGGATCCTTTGAGAACAAGTTTGAGTTGAGAGAACCATGGGAACTCCAACGTAAAGTGTGAATTAAAAAAAAAAACTACACACTGATGTAAAAACATGTATCTCAGTCGTAAAAAATGAAAAAAAAATTATTTACGATGATTTTACACTGGTGTAAAAAACGGACACATTTACGTAAACCATATAAGTAAATTAACATTTTATTCAATATTTTATTATGCTTTAATTACAACTACAAATTCATTATTGAATAAAATAAGTATGGTTATAAAGTGAGTTCCTTAATTCTCACTTCTCTTAACTCGACCTTGTTCTCGTTTTACGCTTTCCCTATACACACACACATATACATGTATACAATTTAATTAAGAGAAAATTGCTCGAATAGTCCCTGTGGTTTGCTCAGATTTCACCTTTAGTCCCTAACTTTTAAAAATTACAGGTATAGTCCCGAAACAGTGGACTTTTTGCACTCGGATAGTCCCTGGAGCTAACTGACGTTAGATAATTCAGTTAAGTAGATGTAAAATTACTAAACTACCCTTACCCTAATAAAAATAAAAAAATCAATTAATTAATAAAATATAAAGAGGGCCCACTTAACCCCTTAGCCAATTATTTTTCTCCACCTATTTTTGTGGAGCCCACCAACTTCATCTTCCCCACCCTATCACCACCATCCACCACCACCACCAACCACCCCCACCCACCACCACTACTCTCTCTGTTGACCATGCCTTAAACGACTCTGACCTGTATCCAATAACCAGCTCATTAATCCACCATCATCGATGTCACAGCTGACCCGATCGGAATCCATCATCATCCTCCTTCAGACCCGTCACCCCCGAATACCACCACAGCTTCATCATACACCACCACCACAGTAACCCCCTGTCATCTTACCAAACTGGACTGGGCTTCACGTAGGTCCAGCCTTTACATATATAATAGCCCTAATTTTCGGTTCATTTCTCGCAGCCTAGGGTTTGTAACTTTCAAGCCAGCCTTTCTTCATCGCAGCAGTTCACTCCACCTTCAATCAATGGGTAACTACTTTTCAATTCAATGATATAATCGTTCTATAATTGATTCATTTATTAATTACAGTAACTGATTTGTTGGTGTAAATATGGCGGTGCTCCCAACAAGCTCTCCAAGATGTATCTTCTTTTATTTTATTATTAGCTTTCATCTTTATCATGCTTTCATTGCTGACCATTTCGTGTTTATTTCTTTTATTATTTTGCTGGTGATTGGGATGTGATGGTCACAGGGGAACTTACTGTGGTGGTGGGTGGTGGTTAGTGGTGGTGGAGGTTGGTGATGATAGGGTGGGGAAGATGAAGTTGGTGGGCTCCACAAAAATAGGTGGAGAAAAATAATTGGCTAAGGGGTTTAGTGGGCCCTTTTTATATTTTATTAATTAATTGATTTTTTTTTTATTTTTATTAGGGTAAGGGTAGTTTAGTAATTTTACATCTACTTAACTGAATTATCTAACGTCAGTTAGCTCCAGGGACTATCCGAGTGCAAAAAGTCCACTGTTTCGGGACTATACCTGTAATTTTTAAAAATTAGGGACTAAAGGTGAAATCTGAGCAAACCACAGGGACTATTCGAGCAATTTTCTCTTTAATTAATAAATAATAAACAAGCTGAGCTCAAGCTCTCATAAGTTAAATGAGTTCAGGCTCAGATGACTCGTTAACACTAACTCGATAAGGAGTGACATCGAGTTTTGACCTCACATTTCTATATATGCATTAGTGAGTTGGCATTTATAGGTGTTTTCTTCTCCATAAATGGTGTGGTATGGACTTTGGGTTAGTGAATAAAGTAAATGGATGGTCTTTGTGGGTAACCGAAATTTTGATTTTAGTACCTAGCTTTTTAAGAGTATAAAGATGGTACTTGTGATTTGCAATGTGTAACATATCAATTACATGGACCATTCATGTACTTTTAGAAAGCTACGTAACATTCGGGTGCTTTACTCAAACACATTTGGTGCTAAAAGATCATTTCTTTCCCATTTGCTGTTTTCGGACTTAACAATCTAGGAGTGACTTCCCTTAAACCGGATCGAAGTATCCACGTTAAATGACCCTTGCCTAGTCTTCACGTGTCCTTCCCAGTCTTCCCAAGTCCTGAGTCAGTCTTTGGTAATATATATTATTTAGATATTGTTTAAGATTGTGATTAAATGAGACCAATTAATTTATAATAATTCGATATTGTCTTAAGATTGTGATTTTATGAGATCCATGCTTTGATATGATGACGCATATCAGATTTGGAATTCGTCTTCCTTTTCCATTTTCTATATTTCATCACTTGTAATTTCTTTTCACGTGCAGGTATTGTATTTAATTAATATTGTGCATACAAACAATCATTGTATTGTTGATGAGAGTGCCCCAATTGGAACGTAAGATGAACTTGCATGGTTCCATTGAATATTTTGCTTTAAAAAAAATTATGATGGACGCTACAAGAAATTTAACATGCATGGCGACCATGCCAATAGCGATGAGATTAGGCGACGGCTTAGGTCACCTATACTGACGACATATCATCTTTATGGGCTGTTAAACCTTTTATGGTTTTTTTGAAGACATGTCGTCTAACGTGCATAGCCACAAGGCGTCTAACGTGCATAGCCACAAGGCCAATAGCGATGAAATATGTCGACGGCATAGGTCAGCTATACCGGCGAAAAATTGTCTCCATGGGTTTTTAAAGCTTTTATGGTTGTGACGACATGTCGTCAAAAAACTGTTTGATATTTCTTTTATTCAATCCGTATAATTGCCTAAGCAGGTATAATTAATAACGCATAGTATTCATATATAATAAATCCTGAGACACATGGATCATATAATAATATTTCTCAAAACAATATTGAATCAAAAAGTGGCTCAATTATTAGGGGTGGGGAGCCAGGAGGAGGTCTATAAATATTGAAGTCATAATCAAGTAATTTTCATCCTCTATACAAGTTCTGAGAGTGAGTGAGAGATGGCATTGAGTGGTAAAAGAGTTGCTCAGGTTGAGATCAAGTCGAATGGTGATGTTTTTCACGAGTTATGGAAGGGGAACCCACACCAAATTCCGAACCTGAGCCCGACCACCATCCAAAACTGTCAAGCCCATGATGGCGAATTTGGAACCGCAGGCTCGGTTGTCTTCTGGAACTATGTTCATGGTAAACAATATTACATGCATCATTATATTAACACCCGATCTTTTTATATTATTATATAAGAATTTGCTAATTAAACCACTTGAAGTATAATTTGTTTTGGATATGGTATATATATAACTATATATAATATTTGGTAACGTTACAGATGGAAAAGACAGTGTTGCAAAAACACTAATCAAGGACATCAACGAAGAAAAAAAGTCTGTAACCTTTGAGATACTTGAAGGAGATCTATTGGAACTATACAAGACCTTTGTTATACATGTTCACGTAGATAAACATGGTATAAACCACCTGGTGACATGGACCGTTGAGTATGAGAAGCTGAACCCAGATGTTCCAGACCCAGATACGCTTATGGACTTTTATAGGAAGGTCACCAAGGACATAGAAACTCACCATCTTAAGAACTAAATAAATCAAAATCAAATCATAAATATTGGTCACCGGTATTATATATATATAAGGTGATATATCGATTCTTAATAATTGATTTTGATTGTGTTGGTCGTTGGATGTTATGCTACCTTATTTATGTTACGTCGGTTGGTCGTCCTTTTGTTTTGTAAAAATATGAGATATGAGATTATTTCCTTAATATTCATAGGTGTCATTATTGCTAAATACCTTTTTTTGGATGGCCTACTAAATACCAACATGTTAGTGGCTCAGTGGGTTAGCACTGACAAATAGCTCGCCCGATATGGCCCAATGCGGTAAAACCCCTATGAATCGGATTCGAATTTGAGACCAAATGACCTCAAGCTCTTATCTTTATTCTTGATACCACTAAATAATTAAATTTGTTATAGGCGTGTTTAATTTATACAATTACACAAACTTGTGTTTGTGCTTTTGTCCGTTTAACAAAGTTTAAAGAGCAACTTTAAGTATCTATTGATGATTAGAGACATGGAAACCACCAACTTAATTCCTTTATATATACAAGGACATTTTTTTCTTATCTTTTTAACAAAGCACGGACTAGATCACTCTATCAAATGAATCACCCTTCCTTTCAAAAAACAGAACGTGGTAATCTGACCAAACCACCCAAAAGGAAACCCACAAATGGGACCCTAGCTCAACCCGAAACAAATTTTGTCCACAAGAGAAGCTAACCCATTTAGAAAGTCACTCAACCAGAAGGCTCATGAATTAACATGTGTATATGCGTGAGTTTAAGAGGCTAAAGATAAATCATACATGTGTCTATTTTTGTACACAAGTCAAATAACAATATACATAAGGACGCACTATTCGAATGATTTGGTTAACCGTTGTATCTATGGAAGTTAGATATTTGAATAGTGAAACTCGTTATAAGATGTAGTTTGATGCTTAGCACGTAAAAGGCGTGGCTAGCTAGGTGTGGGGAAGCCTAATACAGGATGATTTGCACTTCCGGCTAGGGATGAACATTTTTGTGTAATATTAATACTGTATCGAACATATATTGATCTAACACCATCATATTCGCTTTTCATGTTTTTTTTTGTATTTTCAATGACATTGATAAGTTTTTTTTTTTTTTTTTTTTTTCATTAAAATATTATTTACATGTTAACTTTTCAATATATTAAACCAAAACAACCAATTACAAGTGATACGTAGGTAAACGGGCCACAAGTTGCGCCGCTACCCCTTTTTGTATTGCAAAACCTACTCTATTGAAGGTGAACTATGGTGTAAATGTTCTAACTTCATACAAGGCTTCCGGTAGACATGTATAGGAGATGATGGTTATATTTCTTTAATTCAAAGTCTGAGATGCGTGGGAGATCTTGCGGGATAATCACCAAGGAAAGATGGGCGTCGGAACTGACAGAAGGACCGTGAGGCAATTTACATGAAATCCCTTCAATTTAGAAATCCCATTACCTATTTACACATATAGGTATTTCTTTCGAAGAGTATGAAGTTAATGAACGACATGTTTGGGTAAACTTCTCATTTTCTCTTTTTCTTCTTTTTTATCTCCTTTTCTCCTTTTTTTTAAGTGACAATCAACTAACTTTTTTTTTAAAAGTTTAAAAGCACAAAAACTTATTTTCAAATCATTACTCAAACACTATATATAAAGTTTACCCAAACACCAGGAAAAATACAATTTTTGTAAATAACTTAATAACAGCATAACAAAACTGAACTAGGTGTATTAATACGCGCGTTGCGCGTTTTCACATGATATGTTAATGCGGATTTTGGTAACCGACAAAAGCATAGAGACTAACCTTGGATAATGAGAAAATACAAAAGTGGCAGCGGCTACGCGGAGAATACCGGAAATCTCCCGCGGTCCGCGGCACATGGTGGAGATTGTAGATGTGGTCGGTGGCCGACTGCGTACGTTAGAGTGAAGCAACTATTCTATTCGTGGTCGTTAAATATATAGATAATAAACAAACAAAAACCGAACCCGTGCGAAGTCGGGTAAAAAAACGCATTATGTCGGGGGCCAAAATGGAAAAAAAACTTAATAAAAAAGTTGGTGGCCAAAACGGGAAAAAAAACTTAAACAAAAAGTAAAAAAAACATTGTGTGACCAAAATGAGGAAAAAAAACTTAATAAAAACTTTGGTGGTCAAAATGGAAAAAAAAAGTTAACAAAAAGAGAAAAAAAAAAGTGGCCAAAATATAAAAATAAAAACATAACTATTTAAATAAGTTTGCTAATTAATATATTCTAATAATTAGCAAAATTATTATTATATTAGAATTAAAAATATTGAAGTATCATAATAATTGTTACTCTACTTTATAACTACAGATAAATAATTATTAAGCTAGTTCAATTTTCTTGGATATGTTTAATTTCGGTGAGCTAAAAGTTAAGTTCATTTTGAAAAGAAAAAAAAAGAGTCAAAATGACCATTCTCCTAATTTTCACTGATAATAAACCCATTCACTTTTACAATTTGAAAGTTAAAAATCTCATTATTTATAAGTTTCATCTACTACCACTTCTTTGAACTTTTTGATAAGATGGTTTAGGAAATGCAATGGTGTTTCTAGTTGGTTTTCAAGTTCATGTATAAAAATGAATTTCAGTAGTAACGTTTTTCATTTTTTTTCATTTTAGTAGCAACGTTTTCTAAATTTCGTAAAAAAAAAACAAATTTTCCACTACGCACGCGAAGTTGAGCCGCAACGTACGCGGCACCTAGTCCCATACTAGGTCCGCCCCTGGGTAGTGCACTTTAGTAAGGCTGCTTGCTAAGGTTGGAATGAGACCTTAACTTTAATTCATTTTCCATTTCTGTAATAATTCATTTAGCATGCAGTTTGATTTTTCTCTAACCATTTAAAATATTCAATATTAAAAATAATCAAAATACGCACAGTTTTTTTAAATTCTAATTTGTCAACATTCTGAAATAAAGTTTACTAAAATCCAAATTCTTTTGTTATATCGTTATTTTCATAATCTTGTAAATATAAAAAAATGTTGTGAAAGAACCAGGGATTCAATAAAATTTGTATCGGAATGTTGACAAACAAATCTATGTTTTTAGATATCAGAAAAAAAAAAAAGCGTTGAACATTCCAAGTTACTAAAGAAAATTTAAATTATACAATAAATTATTGAAAACCAAATAATGTTAAATAAATTAAATTTAATGTCCTCTTCCTCATGACTTGTTAAAGTCTACTCCCTCAACAAGTGGACTACCTAAAACATCAGTTTAAACTTAAAAACCACGTACGAACCAACCCCGACATGAAATTTTGGATTGGTTAATTGTTGCGTTAATCACACACATATATATCAGACAAGCGTCCATGGCCACACTCACGCTCAAGCCCACTACTCACACTCCATTATAGTTAAGTTGGCATTGCAGTACGTGCGTTCAAACCATAACACATAAACATCAGAAAGATTCTTTTTTCTTTCCACCTTCCTGTGCCTATAAATAACTACAGTACTATATACATACACTACATTACCATATGCCACTACTATGATATAACTCTCTTTCAATGGCCCAAGATCGTTCACATAAACAAGCACAACTAAGATGCAAAACGAGAAAATCTGATTCAAATCCAAGAGTTCATCTTTTATTCATATGTGTCATTCTAATCGCCACTCATCTACCACCATCTTCTGCTAATCACCACCGCCATGATTCGATACCTAATTCAGGCCGGAAAGCTGTGTCTTTTGTAACTGCATCACCACAGTTGAATCCAGTAGCACGAAGCCGACCAGCTGGAGAAAATGATGTGTATGATGAAGATAAAAGATCTGTCCGCACAGGTCCAAACCCTCTTCACAATTAATCGAGTAACTTAAAAAGTGTTGCTACTGTTGACTATATATTTTCATTTGCATTTTATTCTATTATGTTTTTAATGTAAGTATTTAATTATGTTATCTAGAAATTAAGTAGGAGCAACCTTGTTGTGAAAAAGTTAATGAGTTTCTGTACTAAATTTGATGTAGCTAGATATATAAGACATGTTGTCATTAATTTAGCAAACAATTAGATTATTGACTTACCGTTTGAAATTGTTTAAATTAACAGGCTACATATCTGTATTTTGATCCTTCTTGAGCATGAAAACATTAGTTTTTCTCATGTTATGTTTGATTTTGCTAATTTTGTTTTGCAGCATAAGAATGATTTTAAAAGCCTAATGTCCGGGTCAAACGAACTCTAATTAAACTCATTTAAGCGACAATGGAACCGATTCGTCGAAACCTAATTAAACCCGTATAAACTAAATCATCATCATCATCATACTCAGTTAATCCCACCTATAGCAAAACTAAGGTAGGGTCTGAGGAGGGTAAGATGTAGACAACCTTACCCCTAAGAATAGAGAGGCTGCTTCCAGTGAGACCCCCAGCTCGATGTGGTTTGGTATCAAGCCTTGGACACAAGGTACAAAACACTTAGCAACCGAGACAAACCCGATCGGTGCATGTACCCCTTTGTCTTTTGGCTATCAACGCCACCACATGATGCATGATTAACCGTCCGTTGTTTTTAACGTTATTTTTACGAAATTAGTAAAATAACGTTAAACCTAGTGCAACTTTACTTTTGCCCCCCGAGGGCCACACATATATATATTATATGTGCACAACGTTAAACTAAATCCTAAAGCTAAATTCTAAAAGCTAAACCCTAAAAGCAAACCTAAGCCCGTATAAACTAATTATCCTAAACCTAATTTCCAAAAGCTAAACCTAAAAGCTAAATCATATATGCTAACCTTAAGAATTTTTTGCAATAGTAGGCGATTTCAATGATGGAAGAGTGTTTTTGGGTGTTGCATGAAAAAAATTATGAAAGTAGGTAGGTGTCACTTCGGATCAGCGACCTTCACAAAGGAATTTCAAGGCATGCTGGAAGACCACCCCAACCACCACTATTGAAGAAGTAGTTGGGGGTTGCAAAGAAGTAGCTGGATGCATTCTTCTACAACCTTTGGACGCTTCAGCATTAATATATTTGAAATCACATAACATCGATCCATGTGATTTCATGCAGATGTAACACCGATCCAACAACACTAAAAAACCATAGCCTCCAACACGACTTCCATTTCAAACTTATGAAATGCCACCAGTTTTTTCTTCATATACACCCGTATAATATCAAAACCACGTATTTGTAACACTTCTAACTTGTATAATTTTTTACTTTGAATGGAAAATACAGAGGAAGGTTGCATGGAAAAGAGTTGGGGGCAAATTTAGGAAAATAATGTGTTGCATCGAACAATTTTTTGGTGTGAGCGGCAACATTCATCGGACATTTGCCATAAATATACACGACCAACATGAATTCAAGGAAGGTCGCTACTCCATTGAGCGATCTTCTTTGAAGAACTTGGACTAATTAAGCGACCTTGAAAGATCTTGGATTGGATTAGCAATCTTGTTTGAAGGTCGCTGATCGAAAGTGAAACCTTGAAATTCTTTATTGAAGGTTGCTGATTCTACCCATATTCAAAAAAAATCCATGCAACCCCTATAAACACTCATACAAGTCCAAAATCACCTAGTTATGAAAAAAGTTCAAACCTTAATGCTAAACTTTAAACCCTAAAGCAAAAACCTTAAAGCTAAACCCTAAATGCTTATACCTAAAAGCTAAACTCTAGAAGCTATGATGGTAAAGCTCGACGAGCCGGTTCCAACGCCGCTGAAATGAGTTTAATTATAATTCATTTTAGCTAGATATTGAGTTTTTAAAGTCCCTTTTAAGATTATTAAGCAAAGCAAATTCTTATTTGAACAAATAAAAACACCCCTCATATACTCGGGTTATTTGAATCAGTGTAAATTAATAATGGAAACTCCTATTCAAGTTCTTCTTACTTTTTTGAATTCGAATCAAATTGAATTTCAAGTTAATTATTCGAGTGGGATTCGAATAATTGCCGCGCTAACCTATTGTGAGTCGTTTTAATTCTAACCTATATATCTAAATGCAAATTTGCTTTAAAAAAAGCATCATTATTTCCTTAGTTCACTTTGCTCTTTCATATATGCATGGTTTCAATTCTGATAAGGGCCAAATTTGTCTAATTATTTCGATGGTTTAACATGCAATTTGTTCAACTACGGATTTTGTTTCTAAATATAAGTTGGATGTACGTCTTATATTCAGATCCACTATGAGTGCTGTAATACACGGACAACGTAAGATCAGATCTACCTTTTGAATCCTAAAAAGTATTTTTTGACATGCAAAAAAGCAAAGACAATTCAACCCTTTACATAAGTTGGGTCCATGATGAAGTCTTCTTTTACTTCATTTGTCTAAATAATTCTGTACCTTCTTTGCAATTCACATATGGGCCACTGATCATGCATAAAGTAATGAATTCGGTCATGGATTGAGTGTAGACTACTCATCATTAATCCTCTTCAGTTATTGTACTGTGGTTCAACTGATTCAAATTGGAGTATGACTCAAATATTTTAATATAAATATTGACTATATATTGTGTCGTATATGTTATAAAAAATGAGATTTTTTACAGTGAAAGGACACTTTAATTCATTGAAGCATCATGAGGGGTGTACGTGCGGGATTGAATAAACCTACAATACTTTTGTGTGGCTAGGTTGCAGTCATTTTGACAAAAGTCAAAACATGTCTCCCTCAACTCAGACTGTACAAATATACCAAATAAATTTTTGAAGATATTAAAATTAGTTAGCGATAATAAAATTAGATGATTTATACACCTTAATGTATCACTTTTTATGTTTTTAACCAACTCAATGAAGGCAATCCCGAAGAGAGTATCCAACAATGTGAGGATTCTTGTTATGCTATATGAAGATGAGTTTAAAGGAACAACACGAGGGCTTGTGATATAGAGGTTATCCAAAAACCAATTGCATAATCATTTTTCAAGTCTACTACAAATATTTAACATTTAACAAAAATATTTTGCCGATACATTCGTTGAGACCTAAAATACAGTTTCACTTGAAAATAAAGGTGGTTGTATTACTTGACCATTCTTTACCAGTAAATCCAACAGTTGGAACCCCTCGGGTTTGGGATGTTACATTCATACTAAATTATTTAAAAACAAAAAACCCCATACAAATAAACTTTTTATTCTCTTAATTTGCATGCCCTATTGCTATATTTATAAAAAAAATCCATTGGGTTTAACACATGCGTATATATCACATATAATGTGCAAAAATATCATCTATAAAGTGCATAATTATCATTTACAACATGCGTAATTATTAGCTAAAACATGCATGGTTAATTATGAGTCATAACATGCGTGATTATGTAAGTTGTGTGTCCGGACAAAATTGCTCTTCGCTCTATGGGCACGTGTCGCATCTTGGGTCCTTCTTATCTTTTGTAGGTTAAGATGTATTTGTAGGTTAGCTAACTCCATATTACATGATATATGTGCAAGTTACTAAAGCAATTTTTATTATATAAAATGATTTTCCATCTTGTATTTTTTCATGTAGAAGATAATTTTTATCATCATTGTGTTTTTATTACGTACGATTTCATTCCCAAAATGAAAACAACTTAACTACTCATGTTTCCACTCTTAGCATACTTGTCGATTTGAGAGAAGTCAAGATTTTTATCCATCCCACTTGCAATGAGAAACCTAAATAAACCATGATATAGTAAATTAGTAATATGTGCATATATATTAGGTAGCAGATACTAGAAGACTTACTTATCTAAGAAAACTTGAGCCATTGCTAAGCAACCACCAAGCACAGACGACTGCATATTAACTGCTATATTTGGATTATGAATACTTTGTCTGATATGTAACCATCCGTATTGTCCATTTTCATCGTTTGAAACCTTTGCCCTAAAGGTGTTAATTTAATTTCAAGGTTAATGATTGAAATCAACAGCCATATACTGATCAATCATAGAATTAGTTATTAGTCTTGTGAGCATTTATACCTGTACATTTGAGCATCAACAGGAGCAGGAGTGTCATTTGAATCAACCAAGCAACCATCACTTACCCAACAATCTCCACAAGCATCTAGTTCCCATCCTACCAACATCCCTTCCTGCATGTATATAGTACACATGTATATATATTTTGTTGATTTCGGTATAGAGTATGCAATATTGTTTGAGAGTGTATCGGTTTTAGAGGGAAGAGAGTTTGGAGGGAAGTTTTGAAAGTTGGTTATAAAACACAATTCTTTCATATGATAAAATGTACAATGATTAGCCTATTTATACATATGAATCGGTATGTATATAACCGACATGTCCCTTGACTAATATTATAACTAACCATAACTAACTTATTGAACCGGTGTGTCACACAACCGTTCAATACTAATCCTAGACTTAGGATATCGAAATATTAACATATGTACACAATAATATTTACATAAGTTTTTAAATCAAGATTATCATCTAACAATTCCCCCCTAATCTTGATTTAGTAGATCTTCATCTTGATCTTTATTCTTCACTTGAGGATGAACGGGACCTCTTCTTTGGTGGAAGATCTTGATCATTCCACTCGGCTTTCTTCCTCTTTTGATCGGTGTTGCCTTCTTCTTTCACTTCAACCACCAACTCTCGGCCTTTGTATTTTAGATGGTATCATTCCATCATCTCTAGGTATCGAACATAAACTTTCCTTAGAGCCCTTGAAATGTCTTCCTTCTTCACTAAACTTGTCAGCCCTCTTCCGTATCCCATTGACATGGCAACCACTGCCCAATTGTCATCATCCGTCACTTTGTTATAACCACTGAATACTTGCACTGTTGTGTAATTATCCAATAAACTTATTGGATAACCGGTTTCGTCTATTGGTGGAATTGGTGCCTTGATGCTTATCATTAAGAAATCTTTCATAAACCAATCTATGGTCCTTTCGAATTCAAGTTCTAATCCTTTCGAATTCAAGTTCGAATTTTCTTTTGTATCTCTCAACCATGGTAGTAATATGGATCAAATCCATAAAAACGATACAATCTTGTAACTTGGTGCCTTCGGTTGGATACATTATTGGACGTTTCTCCATAAATCCTTGGGCTTCATCTTTATTGATGGATAATTCTTCAAAGTGCTTGAATACGGATGCCCGTTCTCTATCTTCCTCGGAAATTCCCTCCACTCTGTCGGTTTCGAATCTGACTTGTTTCCCTTTTCTGTTCAGCGCCTCTGATGCGCCTTCTGTATCTCTGCAGACTTTATTCTTCTTCTCAGGACATTAAAAGGTGAAGTGATCTTCACCATCACAGATTCGACATGTTATTATCTTCCTTACTTTCTGAATAATCAGCCTTCGTATGTGACACACATAACCATTGAATTCAACTTCTAGGCCCTCTAGTGTGAGTTTGTCTATACTTAACACATTTCTTCTAAGAGTGGGTATATAGAAGACAGATTTTGATCTTATGAATATGTCCACCACTCGTGATAACCACCGATCCTTTGCCACGAAAACACTCCTTCCTGTAACCGCTTGGACATCCTTTTAAGCCAAACGAATTGCTTAACATTGTGAATTGATCTCTGTTTCCACAACCGTGTGCTTTCCTCGTCAAACTTGCATACCACACGTCGTCCCATCCTTTCTCATCAGTTCCTTTAACCATAAACTTCGTCTTGCCAATCTTCTTCGGGAAATTTCTTCTATAATGAAACGGTTCTTTGCATTTACTACAACACATTGTTGTCGGATGTTGGGGGACTTCTTTTTCTGCCTTCACTTAGCTATTAAATTCATTTTGGGCCTTCCTTGTCTTGCTTTCTTGAATCTTAGATGAAGATCCGATGTTGAACTTTGAAAATTTGATGTTGAGAGGATTATCACAACCCTCATATTCTTCGAGCATTGCCTTCTCGGCCTTCCACTTTTGATCCTCACGATCAAACACCACACTAGGGATTAATGGTGCAACACAACCGTCTTCTTTCCCCATACTACTAACATCTTCTGATTTTCTTCCAACATCGAATATTCCACAGGTCTTGGATCTTGGCTCTGATACCATGTTGATTTTCGGTATAGTGTATGCAATATTGTTTGAGAGTGTATCGGTTTTAGAGGGAAGAGAGTTTGGAGGGAAGTTTTGAAAGTTGGTTATAAAATACAATTCTTTCGTATGATAAAATGTACAATGATTAGCCTATTTATACATATGAATCGGTATGTATATAACCGACATGTCCCTTGACTAATATTATAACTAACCATAACTAACTTATTGAACCGATGTGTCACACAACCGTTCAATACTAATCCTAGACTTAGGATATCGAAATATTAACATATGTACACAATAATATTTACATAGGTTTCTAAATCAAGATTATCATCAAACATATTTTTGTTCACATAAATTGATAATTGATATTAGTATTGTGACAGAAAGATGATCTAGGAGTTAAGCAGACTTTTTAGGGGAAAATACCAAAATAAGCAGACTTTTAATCGTAGTTGACCATTTTATTACCAAATAGAGAAAGGCCGGCTGACTCGACAAATTTGTCAGCAAAAAAAAACCTAGCTTAGCCGAAGTTTGTCTATTTGGTAATTTTGTTTGGTCAAATGGGGTTATGTGGTGCATAAGCAATACGAAAATAAGGTTGTAAACGAACCAAACCAAGGCAAACGAATCCTTTGTTCATTCATTTAACATTGGACTTGTTCACGAATGGTTCACAAACAAACTAAAGAAAATTTATGTTTGTATCTGTTTATTTGAAAGGGATTTGTTCGTCCGCTTGTTACCCTTCTAAATGAGCAAAAAATGAATATAAGCGGGTGGGAGGGTTTACCTCCCACCCGGCCAATGACCTCCAGCCTAGCTGGGGAGAGGTGGGAGGGTTTACCTCTTAAGAGGGTTCCCGCCCGGGCTTGGTCTTGAGTTCGAATCCTGCACACCACGAAAAAATTCCCTGTAACGGTTTGAGATAACTTCAAAGTGGACACCGGTGCGTGGGTAGAGATTCGAACTCGAGTCGAGGGGTTGTCTGTCGATTGGGTTTACCGCTGAAGCACACCTTCCAAAAAAAAAAAAAGCGAACACACGTAATGTGAAAATAAAAAAGGCAACATTGTTACTTCCTACTTGTGAGGACCATGAATTGAGGAGACACATGTGATTTGTAAATCTTAAACTTTACTTCCTTGGTTTCTTCATAAGGTAACAAAATAATAAAAACTAAAAACAAATACTTTGTTTAAATGCTTAGATAGTAAACTAAAAAGAAATACTTTGTTTAAACTTTACTTCCTTGGTTTCTTCCTACTTATAAAAACCTATAATGAACATAAACAAACTTAAATGAACGAAGATAAACAAACATATTATCGAACATAAATGAACAAACACTAACCAACATTCACGAACGTAGTGAAACGAATGGAACCTTTGTTCATTCCCGTTCGTTTAATTATTCGAACATAATTTCATGTTCATGGTCATTCATTTATCAAATAAACATAAACTTAATTCACACCAATCGATTGATTACGAACTGTTCGCTAAACGTTCGGCTCGTCTACAATCCTAGACCGAGAAGATCTCGATGAGACGGCCCATATGAAAAATGATCATGGGCGGTTTGACCCAATCGTTAGACCCAAATTCCTCAATCCTAGTAATTTCCTAATATTTCCTTTGTAACTCGCAAATCAATTTAAGTATTTATTTGACAGTTTTAAATTTCGTGAATTATTTCCTGTAAGAATGTATTGTTTTTACAATTCACTATATATCATTTTCTTTGAGAAGTCTCTCGGTTTATCTTTGTCATTCCCACTGTCTAATATTGTGTATATAACTTACTAGCTTTTATCCCGGGAGTGTCCCGGGGTTGAAATATCTAATATAACATAATAAAATATCTAATATGACAACATAATTAATGATTTGCCAATACATGATTAATGAATATTATTATTATTATTATTATTATTATTATTATTATTATTATTTATTTTACACAAATTTCTGCCATAAGTTATCATATTCAAATATAAAAAAAAGAATCTCTGCCTATGAAGTTTTGTTTATCGTTTGTGATTTATTAGTAGAGTAAAATATATTTGAAAACAGAACCCCACAAAATAGTTGTTTTTTTCTCCGTTTTTTATATAGCACTATGGTACTCGTTGGAAAGATAATAAAACGCTCGTTAATTTGGTGTAATTTTTTCTTTAAAAAATCTCGTATATAAAAGATATTAACGTTTTAAAGTTATGGGAGGAAACATTAGAGAGAAAAAACGCTCGTTAATTTGGTGTAATTTTTTCTTTAAAAAATCTCGTATATAAAAGATATTAACGTTTTAAAGTTATGGGAGGAAACATTAGAAAGAAAATTTAATTTTGTTTTTAAATTCTTATCTTTTCCTAAAATAATTATAATATATATAGATTTATTAAAAAAACTCAAAAATTAAAAAATCCTACATGATGCCACGTGGCACATTCAATGAGGGGTTGAGGCCTCCATTGAATGCCACATCATCAAAGTTCAATTCTTTTATTATAAGTTATAGATAGATTATAGATATAGATGTAAACGGTGTAACTGCATGTTTAAGGTATCGATTTTGTTACCTCCACGTAGGTTTTGAATGTCTCTATGATCTCAATGGCTTGAGCCTTGGCATGTTTAGGCTCTGAAAGGATGTCCATTCTTAACTCTACGGATTCTAGCGGGTCTTCAAGATCTTTTATCAAACTTCCAATTCCTTCATTTGAACCCTCTAGTTTCATTCTTACCATTTCTATAATGATCTTTACTACCATATATGCACCTGCACAACACAATATATATATAACTATCATTCGTTCTTGGTTCTCAACCTACATTTGGAGGTTGATAATACTTTTAAATCTTATCATGTCATATAAGAATGATCTATAAATAATAGGGGCATTGGATTTTAATAATCCAAACTTTCAACCATTGGCCGGTAATAATCTGTACTTCAAAAATCCCAACAATCCCAACTTTCAGTCATTTTTCCTCTGATAAACCTTTTTTAACTGATGACTAACCAAGTTAGTGAACGCTGACATGGCATGCCATGTCAACGTCCACGTCAACATGCCACGTCAGCGTGAGCATTCCACATCAACGTTCACGTCAGCATCCACTAACTGAGTTAAGGGCTGTTTGGTTGATTAAGTGCTGAATCATTAAGATGGTCTGAATGGTGAAGAGACTCTGAATGGCTAAGAGCTTAATCATTCAGCATCCCTTATTAGCTTAATGGTTCAGCAGTTAATCATTTCATTCAGATGCTGAAACAAACAGTCTGAAGAATGCTTAATGATTCAGACCTGAATGATTAAGAGGCTGATTAAGAGGCTACCAAACAGCCCCTTAGTTTTCAATTAACAAAAGTTATTGTTAGCGAATACGTTGGAAGTTGAGCTCGTTATTGGGAATTTTTGAAGTACAGATTATTTCCAACTAATGGGTGAAAGTTTGGATTATTAAAATTCAACCCCTAAATAATATAACCAATTGATTTTAATGTCCCTAACTATGGACCCATTGTCTACTTATAATCCATACTGAAAATCGGACCCTCCTTACATTCACTTTCGTTGTCAAAGGTTATCCCACTCTTATATATGATGTGTAATTAAGTTAAGATGTATGTGATTAAATGGTATCTCAATAGTCAGAAGCACCTAGGGGTAGACAAAATTACACTTCTAGATCTCCATTAGAGTAAGAATGTCCTTATCAACAAAAGTGAAAGTTAAAAGTGTAATCGATCAGATTGTTAGTGTTGATTAATATCAGCCAATGTGCAGAATTTGGATTATAAGAATCGAATTTGTCAACAATAAATTAAGCTAGTAAAATAAATACAGAATAGAATACTGACCATCATCAAGAAAATAGTTTTCTTTAAGAGCACCATGACCAGAAGTTTCCATCATAAGATGAGCATCAACACCATCTTCATTAAGTTGAACACCCTTGTCAATAACATTTCGGTAACCAACACGGTACAAACAATGGTGGCCGCCACAATCAGTAATGAATCGGGTCAGAGCCATACTGGTTCGAGCATCGGTCACAATGGTCGAACCAGGATGTTCCTTTAGGACAATGGCAGCCATAAGTGCAATCAACTTGTCACCATTAATGGGGTTCCCCTCTTTGTCAACAACTCCACTACGGTCCACATCAGTATCAAAAACAATGCCTAGATCAGCCGAGGTTTCGAGCACAGCGGTTCGTGTTACAGACATTGCAACCTTGTCCTCAGGGTTCGGGATATGGTTTGGAAACATGCCGTCTGGTGTAAGGTTTAAGGACCCAAATGTGTCTGCACCTAACTTGTCTAATACATCGAATGTAAAGAACCCTCCTGACCCATTTCCGGCATTCACTATTATCTGTGAAATGAACATAGTACTAATATATAAAGTTTTTATACAATTATAAGAATGATGGGGAAAACATGAGTTTTAAAGAACTATGAAACTTATAAGATCATTCACATCTCATCCTACATATTTGGTTTTAAGTGATTGTGATCAGGAAGGAAAGAAAAAAAAGTTATTGTCCAATCTGTATATTTGGGGAACGCTTTCAATTCCCTCCCGTTTATTTTATTTTTTTAATATTTTTTCAATGTTGTTTGCGAATAAAAGAGAAAATGTAATAATAAATGTATAAAAAGTATTATTTAATTGAAAATGAAATAGAACATGTAGTAATTTTTAGTATAATTTGTCAATGAAAATGGAGGATGAGATGTGAATGTTCTAAGTTATTGCATGGTATATTTATTTTAAAATTATCTACTAATTTAGGTCAAATTAAAATTATCTAGTTTTTTAACGGCTAAGAAATCAAACCCGAGCGCTCTCGGGGGCACCCTTTCGACAAATTCAAGTACTCCGAGAATATCCGAGTTGTCAAACGTCATTTTCGGGGAAACCTGGTAACCCACCCGCCCGTAGGCGCGACGATGAAATTACTGGTAAAACTCGTCTCGCTCAAGAATCAGACCTAGGATCCCCTGGGTCTTCTATCATTGCCCACCAATGTCTGTGCAACTACATTAAAATTATCTACTAATAAAATATTTGTATCATTTGAAACATTTAATTTTACCCGGATATAGCTATTTCACAACGAAACAAAAATATATAATTTAAAAAATTATTATTATATCTAACTGAGTGATTAACTTTAATAATATTTTCCAAAAAATATCGGGTCGTTAATTTTTATTTTATTATTTTTTTCTAACCGAGCTATTTTTCACTAATTTTGTGTTTACGTACCTTTCATATTTTTTTATATATTTTTTAACCAATCTAATATTTTTTTTATTTTTTGATTAAACTCAATATAATTTTTTAATTTTCTTTTATTTCAAATGATTTTTATAAACTAACGTATGACGTATCATAATGCTTTAATTTGGTATGTACAATGTTGTGTAAATAATAGAACATTATAAAAGAAAAAAACGATGTAGTTGCTTTTAAGTTAAAATTGCCTAATTAATTAATCTTGATGATTTTATTAAATCCACACATTGAAGTATCTTTTTTTAAACAATAATTCTTATACTTTTAAGAATAATTTGAACTTTTTAGGAGCACACAACTTAAATACCATGATGTCCCGTTGGGGACCACACATCTAAGTATCTAAGACATGTATTTTTATCTTTTAAGTTCATGTTTAAAAAAAAACTCACAACTCAAAATTATAAGACTTGTCTCATAGTTCACAACGTATTACATATGGAAGAAGAGATGTATATGCAAGTGTACCTGAAACCCTTCAAGAGGAGTTTCATAGTGTTGTGGATGATTTACTCTCTCCTTAATGATGTCTCGAAGATGTTTCGCATAAACACTCATGAAATCGACTCGTGTAGGAGTCGTCTTGAGTAATGTAGACACTTTTGTCAGCCGGTTTGCATATTTAAACGCAGCTTTGTTGCAAATGTCTTCAACCTCCGGTGACGTTAGTCCTCCTTTCTTTGTAAAAAATTTTAGACCATTCCGTGTGTATGGCAAGTGAGATGCTGTCATCTAAATCCAGCATAAGTTAATTAAATAACTGGATACTTATTTTAATTAACTTAAAGTTAGTTAACTCTATCATAAGACAAAAGATCAAATACAAACAACTTTTTCGTACGAACTGTACAAATCAAAGGAAAAACACGAAAAAACACACGGGCCGTATATAACTAGAGTAATTATATAATTACTCTAGTTATACTCTAGCTATATAACTAGAGTAATTATATAATTACTCTAGTTATACACGACCTCGCGTGTTTTTTTCCTTTGATTCGTACAGTTCGTACGAAAAAACTATTTGTACGTGAACCTAACTCAATATCATAATCATATTTACTTAAAAGTTTACAACGCATATATGTTGCATGTATATAATATTCTACATTTTGAAGTGAATATATATTTCAATTTAAAAAAATATAACAAGGAAAACTCTACACAATATGTACAAACATATTAAAATTATTTTTTTCAATTACACATAAAATTAGGTTATAATATCATAAAATATTGATGTTAACGACTATCATTCATTTATTTTCGGAAACAAAATTATCTAGTATCTACAAAAAGTCAAAAAGTATAAAAGAAAAAAATTCAAATATAGTTTTTCGTTAATTATATTTACATGCAAAAATCTTATTAAAAAATTCTTTCTCACGGATAAAGGGAACACACCATTATGGAAGCATCGTATGAAAATGGTGCCAAAACAGTGCTCATGAAACACGCTGGAGTAGTCGCTAGTCCCATATCATACGTTATGCAGCCAGCCCGACCCAAACCCGAAAATATCGCCACACTCAACGACCCACCCGATATCCTCGGGTCACGCCCAAGAGAAACCCGGACACCTTCGGTTAGTCTTCCTTTCTCCTTAACCAATCCATCCATCACCCACTCTCCAAAACTCTCGGCTATAGCTTCCACCGCGGGTGGCGTAAGGTTCACCTTTCGACCCGGTTCCCCTTCCACGGCCACACCTCGAACATCCGACCCGTTTTGAAGCCTTTTGATTTGGCCCATTTCCTCATCCAACCCGATATCATTGTAGTTTGCGGTGGTGGAAGATTTGGGTGAAATGAGAGTTAGTTTTGAAGGGATAGAGAATGGAAAGTTGAGGGTGTTGAGGAGGGTTCTAGGTGTAGATGATGATGGAAAGTTGTGATTAATGGGAGTAATGTTATTTAGTGAAGTTGAGGGGACTAAAGTGGAAGACATTGTATTTTGTTAATTGCTAGCTTTCAAAGATTTTTGGAAGAGATGAAGCTTAGACCAGTCAAGAAATAAGGGAAGATAAGATTTTTTAAACTCAAGAAATATACACCATAACCTTATTTCATAATATCCTTGCAACAACAAAAATATCTTTAGACAAAATTCCAAATTCAACTCATCAATGGCATTTAGGTAGTTTGTTTGTGCATGGTGTAGGAAAAATAAATTCGTTCAAAGCTCAAGCAAGCAGCCTAGGAATTTAATAAAGGTTGTAAGTATCTTGTGGAAAATGTCTCCCTCCCTTAAAAAAGGTTGAGGATTCGAGGCCTATGATGGACACACGACTTTAAATTTTAAATTAGGATTAGAATTTAAGGTTGTATGTAATAGTGGTTAAAATAAATCTAGTCTAGTATAGCCACCATTTAAGTTCTACTAAAAAAGTCAATTGCTAGTCTTTGACATTGATTATACCCTTGACATTATAGTATCTATTAAACGGCACTTCTACAGTGTCGTATTTTAATACTCGGCCGATTAAAGTTGACCAAACGACACTTCTACAAGTGGCCCTGCTATAATTGAAAAGCCACAAGTGGGCCTGCCATAATTGCAAATTATGGCCCATGTGAACAAATAATGGGCTGCCATTTTTGGAAAACTTTAGGCTCCATATCAAGTCAACAATGGGCAACCCAACTGTTGTAATGTTAAGGCTGGTCTGCAAAGTAATGGGCGGCTAGCTATTTTTTAATGCTCACGCGAAAATAACCACTTAATGTTATCTTTAATGTCCACCAACCCTCAACCCAACAGGAGCTGCCGCAGCGAAGCGTGATCTTTACCGTGTACCATACTCTCAATGCAACAGGAGTTTCCACAGCGAAGCACGGGTAACTAAAACACTAGTTTCTAAAGGAACGAAATTAAACCTTGGAATTTGAATTCACAATTGAAAAGAATTACAAAATGTATGATTTTGATTGATTTGTTATATTCTATTAAGAGTTAAGTTCACGCACAAATACTGGAAGCTTTATATAACTAGAGTAAGAGGGTGTTTGGGATTGCATTTTGAATCTGATTTTTAGATTATTGCGTTTTGAAACTCAGATAGTCAGTTTTTAGTGTTTGGATTGCGTTTTGAAAACCCAGATAATCAGTTTTTTAGGCTACCAAAACGCAATAATCTATAAGCAGCTCCACCCGTGCTTTTCCAAAACGCATAATTTGTTTTGAATAATCAATCTCAAACACCCCCTAATTATATAATTAAAATTACTCTAAAGTAATTATATAGCGTTGTTATATAACTAGAGTAATTATACAATTACTCTAGAGTAATTACTCTAGCGTAATTATATACTATAGCGTAATTATATAACAAAAGTGGTTGTCATTATTTACGAAAATGTCACCGCCACTTTTTTTGTTCCCATCAGTTCGCATAGTTTGTACGTTTATTTTGTTTGTATTTGATCTTTTGTCATTCTATTAGTTATATATCTTGTCTGAAAAATCATGTCTGAAAAATCAAATTAAAAAATCCAAGTTAATATTTTTATGAGACTACTAAAAGTTTTTTATATGAAAAATTGAAAGAACCAACGAGCTAGCATCGATAACGATAAAAGAAGAGGAAACAAAGGCGTAAAGATATTGTGTTGGTTGATTTGTGTGGCTAGAAAAGAGGATGGAAATAAGACATGGATCAGTCATGACCGGGCTGGCAGCGTGGGATCAACCCTACGCCACAAGGTGATGAAGCCCTCAGATATCCGAACCATATACATACAAATGTAAAACACGAGTAAAATTTAGAAGATTTTTATTCTATTTTTTTATTTATTTTTTCAGCATTCTACATTGTTGCTACATGGATCCTTGAGAGGCCGTAGAAGAAGAAAATACTAGAGTCTAGAATATAATTGTCTATTTTAAATGTTGGATCTTATTCCTGAAATAGTTGGGTATTACACACGTATGTGTATCATTTTAAAACTCCTTTTATTGAGAAAACTTGAGAACCCATTACGAATGCTACCTCTTATGAGATTTATTTAACCATTTTTTCTATAACATATATGAATATCTAACTAAGAAATCTGCCCAAAAAAATTGTGTTCGTGCATTTACATAGGTGAAAGTAAAATGACGTTACACCATGTTACACCACTTTTGTATGGACGTCGGACACGTGTAAAAAAATTTTACACTGATGTAATTTTTGCATATGTTTTTTTCCCGTAACAATAAGATAAATATAAGATATTTTAGGGAAAAAAAGTCAAAAAAAAATCGTATGGGAGATCGGAGTTCACATGTGTGACTCGGACTCGGTACCTCTCCCTAGCCTCAGGACTAACATCATTATTGTTACCAACTCAACTAGCCATCATTGCCTCATTGGCCACTCTCTAATTTACCTCTTATATCTAGTATTTCCGGAGACCATAACAGTGGCGGATTTATATGCAAGGTAGGGTGGGCACATTTCCACCATCCATCCCATGCTACAAGTGGGTTTCACCAAGCCTAATTAAGCAAAATGGAATCGAAGTATGGTTCAGTCAAGTTTTCCTCTTCTTGGTTACAACTGATAGTTAGCATGAAGCTGATAATGTGCATCGGCTTAATGTGCTTTCAAGGGGACTTTAAGTCCCATTGTTGAAAATAATAGTTCTCTAATTTCAATTTTATTACTTGTTATGTTATACATATTATACAGCGTATTTTATCATGTTGCATAAGTATTATGCAGGACGAGAAGTTCGTGGTTGAGGACGGGTTCAAGTTGTAGCAGATTGCGTACAAGAGAACTTCAGGAGTGGTTTTATTTCATGAGATGCTGTTGGGCTAGAGAGGCTGCCAATGATCGTGGGCTAAGTTGATAAAGCTAATGGATTGAAGATTGTTTGGGCCCAGGTTAGAAGTCCAGCAAGTCCAGCCCAAGTCCAACTAATGATCTGGTGTTTTAAGGAGTCCACTGTGGCAATCCGTGTGGGAAGAAACCAACGGTGCAGATCATATCAAGTTGTGTTTCTTTTGTCTGATCCAACGGTGCACACTTCTTCCTGAAGCTTTGTGACTGCCTATAAAAGGCTTTGGTCATCTACATTTTACAGTTTTTTATGAGTCATTATTTTTCCTTTATTATTTTTTATTTGAGTCTCTCTCACAAATTAGGCGTAAGATCGTTATGTTAAATCTTGGTCTTTGTATCCTGATCATTGTCTAGGTTATTTAGATCGTGTTGATCTTTGGTTTGTGAGAAATTTGTCGAGGTTTTTTAGATCTGGAAACATTCTTCTTCGTCTATAAATCATTAGGGTTTGAGTTGGTATAAAGTTTGTGAATATTATTGTTGAACCATGAAATTTGACATGGTATCAGAGCCAGGTTCTTGGTCTTTGATTTTCGAGTACGGTTTTTCTTGCTCTTCATTGCTTGACTGGTCTTAAAATAAAGATCGTTGTACTTTAATTGGCTGGTCTTTATTTAAGTTATTCTCTACTAGTCTTGTATTCAATAGATCTGATCTTAACAAGATAGATCTGGTTTATTGAACTTAGGGTTTTCTTGAAAAAAAATATATAAATAACACTCGAAAAAATCAAACCAGAAACATTCCATCATCTTCCCCAAATTACAAACCCTAGGTTCTGATTCCTTCGTCTTCCGCTGTGCGTTTGTGTGGTTGTTTATCCTGGTTTATCAAACACTTAAACAAATCAAGAAAGAAGCCCTGCCCTTTATATAAAGTCTTATTCTTGATCAACGGAAGTCTCAGCCTTGTTCGATAGTGGATTTGTTGGTCTATATATGGCTGGTTATCTTGGTTCTCTCGATCCGTGACTCTGTACCAAGATCGATTCTTGTCAAGGATAATAGGATTTCTATCTTGAACCTGTTGATTGGTTTTCTCTCGCCAGAAGTTGTTCCAAAGTATTACGGTTCAGATGGTTTTGGTTCAAGAAGACTTGTCAGATCTGTTGGATCTGAATATTGTGGTGCGGATCTTGTTTTTGAGCTTGTGGGTCTAACCTGCTTTGGATGGAGTTACCCTAACCTGGGTGGTTTCTGGTGAGATTGTTCCCTTATCTTAAGTGTTATTTATTTGTATTTGTGTCTAGAAGTCGATTGGCCGGGTTAGGGGTACCGATGGGCGAGACTTAACTAAGTGGTTATTGTGTCAGTCTTAGTGTTCTAGGGGCTCCCAAGTTAAGACCCGCGTTGGCACCAAGAGTGACGAACCAACGATCGGGAACACTGGCTTGGCTTCGCCTTTGCATTCAAGTGTTTTTCTTTATCAATTGTGTTGCTGTTAATTGCTAATCCGTTGAGCTGATTCTTCTTTTACTGTTACATATCCTAGTTGTGTTTGATCATGGATAATGATAATATAGATTGGTTTTTTTAACATGTCACCATGGTTTTATCTCTTTTGTTGTATAGAGGTTTTTTTCTGGTTTTGAGATTTAGCACCTCGTGATTATTAGTAGTCATTTTGTGTTACTTTAAACGTTTTATATTCTCTCTCTGTCTTCTATTTGGAGTCTAGGGTTTTGTCTTTATTGTTCCCAGTAGATTCTTTGTAAAGATCGTCTAGTTGATAATCTTGTGATTCATTGAGAGTTGTATTATGTTTGTTTGGTTAGGATTTTGTGTGTAGTATCAAAGGTGTTCTAGTCTGTCATTTGAGATTATCATGATGTTAATCTTCGTTTCGGATTTAGATAATAAAATTTATTGTCTGATTCGGGACACCCATGTAGCTTCGCTGATCTATCTGTTTTGAGTTGCTTCTTTGCCTTGTTTTAATTGCTTTGTTAATACGTGTTTAGGTTAACTTGACAATGTAAGTATGTTATTGTAGTGTGTTGATACTGATTGTTAATCTTGTATCAATATTTTTAATGTTTTCTGATAACACTTGGTCTAGACATTGTGTTACCTTTTTTGGTTAAAAAGGTTTTTTCTTAAAAAAAAATTGTCAACTGCGTATGGTTTTTTTGGTGCATAATATGCTTTCTAATTGAACAAAGTCTTCGTTATGTTAGTAAAGGATTGTGTGACTCTTTGTCTTTGATTATGAGATTCATTATTCTATTAGTCACATAAAATGTGTTTAATGAACTTATCAAGGTTTTTTGTACTTGGTTTAAGTGTTAATCATGAAGATTTGATTTAAGTCATCTTGTTCTTATCTATGGTATTTTGTAGATTCTATTGTATCTAGGGTCTATACTTGGTAAGATGTCTGAAAGTTATTAGATGAGCTGTCTATGTTGAGAACTTGCTTACTTGTTATATGTTACTAGTAGTAGTATTATTAGTTTTGTTCTCAAATCTTTTTTTAGCTATGTAACCTTGTTTACTAGTATAGAATCTTTCGGTTCTTGTTTATGATATAGGCTTTAACCGTGTCTTGATGGGTTTTTTGTTATTTGAACTCGTATCATGATGGTTTTGTGTGGTCTATATGTAATGTGTGTATAATCTTGTTGTTTGGTTAGTCGAATCATGTGGTAGACATATTTTAACCAGCTGATGTCAAGATTATTTTTTTTAACAGCCTTGTATTGTCCCTTGTGAGATTTTCTGATTGCAAATCGTGTGATTTTGTGTTCAATTAGTGTTTGTCTGGCTGTGTCTTTATAGTCTGATGGAGTCATATGATTTATGATTCTTATTGTTATGAGACTTGTGTATTGAATCTTGTGATTCAATATTTGTTGAGTATTGGTTGTGAAGATGTAAAAGTTTTTGCAAATTGATTCAAATTAGTCTTTATGTTCTTTACAAGTTTTTTATTGATATGTTTCTTGTAAAGTTGTAAAAGTTTTTTTATCAATGCAAATTAGTCTTTAAGTTCTTCTCAAGTCTTTATGTGTTTTTTGTCAGCCTTGTTTACTCCTTTTGTGGGATGTCTTTCTAATTGTAAAATCGTGTGATGTTTCTTATTCAATTAGATTTTTTTTGGCTGATAATTCTGGTATTGAAACATGGTGCTTGATTTGGCAACTTGTGTGTTTCAATTTGTGTATCTCTTCTATTATAATCTCTGGTATTGGCACTAGATCTAGGATTCTTGAATAAAATTTACTAGATGTAGAGTTAGGAAGTCCGTTAGATCATGTTAGTGTTTTTTTGTCTTAGAGAAGAGATTGTAAGAGATTCCGGTTGGTTTCTCTTTGTATTTTACATCTAGTAGGTGTTGCAGCCTTATGTGTGTTCTTCTGTGTGGAAGATTTTATTCTGGTATTGAAATCTTGTGATTCCGAGTGTTATCAGATTATGTTTAGGCTGTAACGGTGCTTACATGTTTTTGAATCATGTGATTCAGTTTGTATAGTTCTTGTTTGTTAATATGTAAATATTTGATTTGCTAAAATTTAAAGTTTTTGTTAAATCAAATGAATATTTACATTCTTTTCAAGGTTTTAACATGAATACTATTTGTCTTGAATGTTCTTATTGATAATCATGTGATTATGTGTTATCGGAACATGGTTTGCTATCTTATAGTCTGTTGTATGCATTGTTGACAGGACTGTTGTTGAGTAATTCTGTTGTTTTTAATCAGGTAATGTTTATGATGACTAGATTGGTTCTAGTATTTTCTAGTTGATAATCATTGATTGATGTTTGTTCGTAAGGTCTTGTCATGCTGTTGTGAGTTATTCAAAATGTTTTTTTTTGGTTGTTCAATTTGAACCAAGTTTTATCTAAATAGACGTGGTCATTTCTTGGTTATAAGAAGAATGATTCTGTGATTGATATGATGGTTGCTTATATAGTTAATAAGTTTGTCACATGATGTAGAAATGATGAAATGTCAAAAATGAATCTCTAATCCGAATTCCTTATAAAAGTTCTAAGAATTTTTGAACATTTCCTAGATATTGAAGTAACTAACTTGATAAAAATTTATGGTTGCCTCAATAAAAATATTGTCTTAGAATTGTTTGTTTTTGCTGGATTTGTTTTAAAATTGTCTTGAGATTTTTTGTTTTTTGGCTGGAGTTGATTTAAATCATATAGTTTTTCCGCTAAGAGTTAAAGATGAACTTTTTTATTAACAGTCCTACGTATTTAAGTTTGGTGGTTAAAAATGATATGCTTATTGCTCAACAAACATTTCATACACTATGCAGTTTTAAATGAGGTATATGATTGGAAAAAATGTTTTGTATATTTCTTGGAACTTCTTAAGAAAATTGGAAAAGAAAAAAAGCAGTTTATGGTTTAACGTTCTACAGCTCAAAGCTGTATATCGTGCTATATGAGCTGCGACATGTGAACTTTTGGTCTTGTAACCGTTTTAGTGCTAACCGTGCAGGTAAGAATTTCTGTTCCTTTACTATAAGGTTACGATACTAAGTTGACAATCACATAAACGTTCTGTTTTTATATATATGTTCATGATCTATGATTGATACTTGTGTTCTTGGTAAAACAAACCATATTTGAAAACATTTTTTTAAGAAAAGTTTCACATGGTGTTATTAAACTGTTGCTATGATTCAATCCACAACTGCTTGATGGTTTTTTGTTACAAAAAAGGATTTCTGATCAGTCATCGTTCAGTCTCTCTTATGATTTGTGTTGTGTGTTTTCATGCAGCAGATCATGTGTCTTTATTTGTTGAATGTTCAAGTAATAAAATTGTGGGGGCGTGTTGAAAATAATAGTTCTCTAATTTCAATTTTATTACTTGTTATGTTATACATATTATACAGCGTATTTTATCATGTTGCATAACTATTATGCAGGACGAGAAGTTCGTGGTTGAGGACGGGTTCAAGTTGTAGCAGATTGCGTACAAGAGAACTTCAGGAGTGGTTTTATTTCATGAGATGCTGTTGGGCTAGAGAGGCTGCCAATGATCGTGGGCTAAGTTGATAAAGCTAATGGATTGAAGATTGTTTGGGCCCAGGTTAGAAGTCCAGCAAGTCCAGCCCAAGTCCAACTAATGATCTGGTGTTTTAAGGAGTCCACTGTGGCAATCCGTGTGGGAAGAAACCAACGGTGCAGATCATATCAAGTTGTGTTTCTTTTGTCTGATCCAACGGTGCACACTTCTTCCTGAAGCTTTGTGACTGCCTATAAAAGGCTTTGGTCATCTACATTTTACAGTTTTTTATGAGTCATTATTTTTCCTTTATTATTTTTTATTTGAGTCTCTCTCACAAATTAGGCGTAAGATCGTTATGTTAAATCTTGGTCTTTGTATCCTGATCATTGTCTAGGTTATTTAGATCGTGTTGATCTTTGGTTTGTGAGAAATTTGTCGAGGTTTTTTAGATCTGGAAACATTCTTCTTCGTCTATAAATCATTAGGGTTTGAGTTGGTATAAAGTTTGTGAATATTATTGTTGAACCATGAAATTTGACACCCATGTTGCACTTAGCCCCTTCCATCTTCAAGTAATAAAGATAATAGACCTTACTCATGTTTTGTAACAATTACAACAAGGCCCTCCATGGCTCCATGTTTTATCTAAATAGTGTTTTTTAACCCGTGCGTTGCGGCGGGAAACGAAGATAACAAAAACACATTTTCAACATATTCTTTTCATGTTCTGTTATCACCGAATCTCAATCGCGCTTTATTAATAATAGTAATACAGGGGATGATTAGGCAAGAACAATCATAATACTATGGTTGTATACCGAATTCCATCACCAATCAAGCCAAACGACTATTTATGGATGATACCAGTCAACTAAATTCCAACACCAATCAAGCAAAACGACTACATATGGATGATACTACTCAACTATGAACTTCAAAAGTGATACCAGCCTTACGAGTAATAAAGTATACAACCCATTTCATAATCCCTATTAACAAACATGATCTAATGTAACGTTCTGTCGTCTTGGTGTGTAGAGCCAGGGGTAAAAGCGTCATTTTTACCGTCTTCAAGTCATTGTTTCCCTTAAAAAGATTGCAAAAACGGTTTTAAATTGTTGAAAGTCCACCTGGGAAATTACCTCGGCCGCCTAGTATTCAACTTGTTCCCCTAGACCGCAGACTTTTACATGTGAAACTTAATCTCTTGCGCCTTATAAAGGTATGTGATATGCTTTCGTTCAGCCTTTCTGTTTTATGTCTTACACAATTTTAACTTACTAAAATTTGAATTATATCAAATGTAAATGAAACCTTGTTTTATGTCTATACAATCTTATTTTAACTTAATAAAACAATTATAATCACAAGATCTATTAATTTATCAAATTATTGGAACATATGTCCAATAACCATAAGTCACACTAATACATAGGACATTTATAATTAATCATAGTACTCTAACCAATATGGTTATAAATGTATACAACTGGGAGAACGAACTTACCGTTATTTGGAGGATCACTAGGTGGGGTCGACAACTCCACATCATGAGGCCTCATGTTTGTCTAATATGATGCATCAAGCAGTAGAAAATAGTATCAAAACTGATGGTTGATTTATAACTTAAATCATGTTGTACCCGTAAGCTTCGAAATGATCAACCCAGAACCATGTGGTAGTTTTGGAGTTATATGTTCGTCCTTTCAACTTGGTGGTTGATCATTAAGACTGTGTGTTGTGGTTTACATAAAAAGTGAAAGAATTCCTATCACATACATAGTGGAACTTTAATTACTAACTAAAGTCTCAGAAATGGGTGGCGGCGTAACTTGTTGTCCGCCTTCCCGCTATCTTGATGTAATTTATAATGTTTTTTTATTTAATGGAGAATTATTTAAAAAAAATTGACTAAACAAATTAGATAAACGAGTGTGATGTGTGATTGTTTAGTTTGGCTAAAACAAGGGCTTCATCTCCCTCTCTAAGGCTACACGGTATGGGGCGTGAAAGGGGGATGTGAGGCCCATTCACGTTCACGCTTCACACCACCAACGCCCCCCTCTATGTGGCGTGAAAGCTGGCGTGGGACAGGTGAGATGGAGATTCCACTGACGTGGGGCAAAAAGTGAGGAGTGAGGTGGATAATTGTGGTTCGTTGTTGGATTATGAATGATTTGCTTGTTTGATTAAAAAAACACCCCTCCACACCACTCTCCCACGTCACCACCACCCCGTGACCACACCGTGCAGTCTATCATTGGTTACTACCATAGTGCCCCCATCAAGTTTCTATAAATTTGCGACAAAAGTTTTTGCATCGGTAATTTTCATAATTGAGCCCTTCTCTAGTAATAGGTTAGCTTAATTTAGCTTTATAAATTATCTTTAATCTTTAGTTATGAAGTATCAATAGATATAATTGCAGGCGGACACGGCCTCTAGCAGGGGTAGCTCAACCTTTCTAGTATAGTGCTAATTTTTTTTATGTTACCCCTTAAATTATATTGACCCATTACATTTGTTAATTATAAGATTGAAACCTATAAGTCTTAAACCCAATTAGTTGGTTACAAGTAGATGTGCACATAGTTGATTAAAGGTAGAGGAAAATCGGGTATTGAAACAAACCGGGTAGGGTTTAGGTACGAGTATTAAGGAGAAAAACATACCATATATATGTACCCTGGTAAGGTATGATTGGGTTTGGGTATAACCAGGTATTAGACTTGGGTATGGGTCCGGGTACTAATACTCGGTTTAAAAAGTAACCTTTTTCTTTATTATTTACATATAAATAAATTCGTTCAAGAATTACATTTGGTTTGTAATTTGTTAAAATAAATTCACTGAAGTACAAATTAATTGCTTTATAATATGCATTTTTTAAAACTTAAATATAAAGGTTATAAAGTAAACACAAAAATATACTTTAAAACTTGGGTATTTTACTGTGTACTAAAAAAATGATATCGGGTATAAAGTATAAAGTATAACCGGGTTCGGGTATAGGGTGTAACTGGTTCCGAGTATTAGGGTGCAAAAAAGAATAATAATAAGTTGATAGCTCCATCTATACATAAATTGATTATCGATTGTTACTTTTACATTGTATGAAAGTGCGGTAAATAAATTTAAACGTTACCCTTGAAATTTGGTCTAGATCTGACTCTGTATGATGTATATTAATTGATAATTATCAATGATTTAATTAGTAGTCCAGTGGTGTATGTTTTTTTCTCTGTATAAAAAGGATTTGAATTTAGATATTTTTAAATATAAACTTTAAGTGATATTAGGTGTAAAACAAATTGTTGATAAAAAGAAGATATTAAATAACTAAAAGAATATAAATTTTTAAGGGTGAAGATATTTAGACATCCCCTTGGTTATTTAGACATCCTATTTTAATCTTATATGATGCCTAGAGCCCTCTACATGTCTTAGAAGGCTCATCTATGACGCGTAAAGGACTCTACGAGTCATATTGGGTACATTAATTGCATCCCCGATCATTGGCATTTAATGCCAAATATGGATTATGCTTCTATGAGTCATAGAGCTCTCTATGACTAGGGGTGTTCATCGGCAGGGGTGCGGCTCTTAAGGGGCGGCCAACCCCCCCCCCCCCTGAATTTTTGTTCAGAACTTTCGATTATATAGTATTCGTGTAGAATTTTTTTGGTATATAAGGTTTCGACCCCCCGAAACTAGTGACTTCCGACACCCCGAAGTTTCGGGTCAAGCTTCGCCACTGTTCATCGGGTTTGGTTTTCGGTTATTGGGTTATTCGGGTTTTCAATAGTTAAATTTTACCCGATAACTGACTCAATCTAGTTAAATGGTTATCGCTTATGGGATTAATCAGGTTCGGGTTTTTCGGGTTGGGTTAAATGGTTATCCGTTAAATGGTTCGGGTGTTTGAGTTACATATTTCCAGCCATTTGGGTTGCGTATTTCTATCCATTTGGGCTACAATATGTGTAAAATAAACCACAACATGGGCTATAATATTTAGTTACAAATTTGGCTACAAAGTCACTACTCCGATATAAATTAAAATATGGTAACTGGATCATTTATCTGTTTTTTAATTGTTCGGGTTATTCGGGTCAACATGAATTATACAACACTAATCCAAAGACCGACCTTAAAGACTCTAGTCGGGTTCGGGTATGCACTTAATTAGGTTCGGGTGAATCGGGTAAGGTACTTTCTTGGGTCCGGTCACTTCGGGTTCGGTTCATTTATTGGTTATCGGTTAAAAAGAACACCCATATCTACGACTCATAGAGGCCTCAGTTCTTTTTCAGCTTCAAAAGGTTGATGTCGGCACCTTCCTTGTTGCTAACGTCTTTCTCGTCGCCAACACCATCCTCATCGTCAGCACCTTCCTTGAAGTAGTTATCACCTTCCTCAAAGTCCTTAGCATCTTCCTTATACTCGTTCTTGTGTTGTTCTTCACTTACAAGTGGTAAGTCCCGTATGCGTATTACAGATAACTTTGTGGCACGTAAAATGACTCCACTTAATCAACGTACTCCTGGGTCAAATTGAGCAGCATTCTCCGGTCATTACAACGAATCACAGATTCAACCTCCTCATTTCGTTCAACTCCAAGTCCGAAACGCTTTTAGATACGTAAGACTGGTTTGAATATTCGCCATAAACATAACTAAGGTCTCAAGACGACATCGTGATACAAAATGTTTGATTGGATTGTTTGGTTTGGGGTGTTGGTGTTCAGTTAAATGGTGCCCGTAATGCATGAATTCTGGACCTATACGCATCATAGAGACCTCAACGTTGCGTATAGGGCTTACTGCACACTCCAATCAGACTCTTCTACGACGCGTAGAGGAGATGCAATGAATGCATTTTAACCCTACACAATGCATAGAGGGTTGTACGCCTCTATGTTCAAACAAATCTAGAAATGTGTGAATATTACCAACAACCGAACCTAATTATTGAAGAAAGTCAATCATCCAATAACCTAGAAATTGGCAACTACTTCTTAAATATAGATTGAAGTAAATAGTTAAAAGACAATGATATGATATGAATGACAAAAGTTCGATACACCACGTCGCACGTGAATACTATGATGTTGTGACAACTAAGAGAGAGACGAAGCGGACGTTATCAAACATGTTACGAAAGAGTCGATAGGCAGATTTCATCCATTATATATACACACACTTCAATCTTCATCATATCATCCAAACATATATCCATCCATTCACTTTCGAATCTTCTCCAACTTTTGTACCAGTTCATGTTCTCATCGTTTTCCATCGCTCTATCCTTCGGTTTTTGCAAGGAGTTCTGGATGCACCGTTAAACTTATACAACCATTGTGTTAATTTGGTTCTCTTACATTGTTGTAGAAATAAATAAATTAAGTACCATGTTGTCATGCAAGAGGATAAAGGATCAGGCGATGAAAGACAGTGGCAAGCGAATTCTGATCATGATAAACGTTGTGGGAAGTGCTGGACCGATTCGGTTTGTGGTTAGTGAGGAGGCTGTCGTGGCTGCAGTCATTGAGACTGCTCTTAAGTCCTATGCTCGTGAAAGCCGTCTACCGGTTCTTGGTACCAAATGCAGTGATTTCTTTCTTTATACTCCAATCGCTGGAACCGAAGGTACATTCTTACGTATTCAAATTCTTCGGGTACGTTCTTACGTATTCAAATTCTTCGGGTACGTTCTTACGTATTCAAATTCTTACAAGTGCAAGTTATAGGGAATTTAGGTTTAAAAAAGTTGTTAAATTAGATGTTACCATTGAGTCCAAATATTATTTTTTTTCACTACTTTCATTTCGCCAACCTTATTTTATTTCTTAATTTAAAAACCATAAAAAAAACTCTATTATTATATTAAAAAAACATAACTAAAAAAAACTCTATTATATCTTATATCAAAATATTGTAATATTGTTTGGTAAATTTTTAATATTAGTTATTAAATATTTTCTATTTATTTAAGATCAGGTGTAATACACGAGTTCGTAACCTAGTTTTTATTACGTGTTGATATTTGTGTTCAATTTTTGGTAAAATGTGATGATGCATGCAGCTCTGAATCCATGTGAGATGATAGGAGCTTTTGGGGTGAGGAACTTCTTGCTATGCAAGAAAACACAGGAGGTGACGGAGATAACGAGGAAGAGCTCCGGCAGCTGGAAGTCATGGTTTAATAAATCGCTATCTCTGAAAGTTACTCCTCGTTGAATTAATTAACTGTGTATGGTTAACCATTGGATCAGTGGTTTTTTGATGCATATGACGATGTTTTGTTTTTTTAATAAATTTGGTATGGTGGTATCCTAGTTAGGCTACATAGTTGTAGTCGTCAATTGGAATAAAGATGTCATGGGTATTTGATTTTAAAACTTGCATGAGTATTGGATGGATGATACATGGATATAAAAATCACTAAGACTGGATGAATTTATTATTCGTATTATTTTTTTATTTGGATTGAGAGGTTTGGAATAACACTTTGAGATTTGATGTTTATATATCCTTATGAATCCGTTATAATACACTAGATTTTATCCCGGGACGCTCCCGGGTTGAAAAATATAACAATTCTAATAATACTAATACTAATACTTCTCTTGGTTAAGTATACCTATGCATCTTTAAAAGAGTAAAATTCCAATGATAGCATGGCGAATGGGCTGAATTTCAACATCGTAGATAAGAACCTGGTTTAAAAGAAAAA
The DNA here is from genome assembly GCA_032199755.1 of Ambrosia artemisiifolia. Classification (NCBI taxonomy): domain Eukaryota; kingdom Viridiplantae; phylum Streptophyta; class Magnoliopsida; order Asterales; family Asteraceae; genus Ambrosia; species Ambrosia artemisiifolia. Next base: position 42,253,262 of record CM063516.1, on the reverse strand, counting down.
ACATGATTAATGAATAACCTGAACACTTTGTGTTTTTTTTCCCGTATGAACGAAACCCCACAAAAAATAGTCGTTTTTTTCTCCGTTTTTATATAGCACTATGGTACTCGTTGGAAAGATAATAAAACGCTCATTAATTTGGTGTAATTTTTTTCTTTAGAAAATCTCGTATATAAAATATATTAACGTTTAAAAACTATGAGAAGAAACATAAGAGAGAAAAAATTAAATTTGTTTTTAAATTCTTTTTTTTTATAAAATAACTCAATTTAATTTTAGTAGATTAAGTTTTATATTATTATTTGTTTTTTTAATATGCCACATGGCATGACACATGGCACACTCAAGAAGGAGAATGCCTCCTTGAATGCCATGTCATTAAAATTGCTTTCTTTTATTATATATATAGATTTTTTATGTATGATATATATTTTTGGATTATCGTTTATTTTTTTTAATATTCAAGTGATGTAAAATATAATAAACGATATAATTAAAAAGGAAATTAATGTGGTAATTTTTCTTCGACGATTTGGATTCGACGAATTTAATAAGGATATATGTTTTAATGACCTATGCAAGGAGTGTCTTGCAAGAACACAATAAGCGGGTTGTGATCATGACTTATGCAATAAGTCACTGCCAAACATCAAACGTACAACATGATGAGCGAATCATGATGAACATGGCAAGTGTATTGAGATTTAATACACGAAAACAAGATATGTCATCAAATATTGAGAGTGTCAACATGAAAATACACAAATGTGAATTTTCGATGAATACAACATATGAAAGAAATATATATTAATATTGTGAATTCTTTAATAAATTTTGCTAAATTTATTGTAAGACATTTACAATAGTGATGGACGTGCAGATGTTTCTACAACCATCAATGTTGTTTGACCTATGAGGAGGATTTATCCTAAGTTTTGGGAAACTTCCCCAATACATGGTTTTAACAAAACAACATGGAAATGTATATATCACTTTAGGCGCATATGTGAATGCTATGTCATTGAGTGTCAATCTAATTGACTTTATCTCAAGACTTTAGTGATTTTATACTAGTATTGTTCATCTTGTTGATGATGAACATATTCATCAAAGTGACTTATATTAAGACTTATGTTTAAGTTCTTAAGAGTCAATGGTGAAGCCTTGGAGATTAAAGGCAAATGAGTTTTTGATCCTAATGGATGAAATTAACTATGGTTTGAGACATTCCTAGAACCTGATGGTTTGGAATGATAAAACAAGTTCTAATTATTGTAGATACCTAAGACGTGAATGTTTAAAAGAGATAGTGCGTTATCTCTTAAGGCTGTGAAGAATCAGAATGATGCATCTTCTGTTCACATGCTAGAGTATTGGAGTCTAAAGCATGCTAGACTAATACTTGTTAATGAAACATTCAAACTGCAAGCAATGTGGGGGGAAGAGCCATTTAAGAAACAACCCATAGAGGATGTAAAAATGGTATTAACCTTTCATCACCCCATTGGATATTATCCAATAACACTTAAATGTGGGGGTGGCTTGCATTTGAAAATGGAGTGAGTCAATCGAGTTGATTGGACTCAAATGCCAATTGATAAGATCCAAAGCCTAGCTAACTTTGAATCACATCACCAAAGGCATAGAAACGTGTTTAGCCATGAATTGAGTTTCACGTCATTCTAAAGACGAAATGGAAGGTTCAAAGGGTAACACCTACCTATCCTGCTACCATAACCAGATCTATGTTTAGATCACATGGTATAAGCCTTACGAATTGACAAAATGGCTAAATTGACCAGCGAGTCAAGAACACGTTAGAACAACTTATCTCAGTTGAAAATGGATCCAACAACCTGATGGTTGATTAGAGATGAAGTTGTATGGAATGAGACTAAAGCCCATGGAAAAAGGGACATGAGGGAAACCTAATCTAGTTGACTGGAGATCCCAAGATCTAGATTCAATAGGAAAACTTAATCATGAACCGAAAGGTAGTCACTGTGGGGGCATAGCTAAGATATATGTTTATATATAAGCTTGTATATATGGTTATATACATATCCCCTAAACTACAAAAGGGTGTTTAAATACGTCCTAGTCCATTCCTATAAATCCAGTGACATTGTTGAGAGGTTAAGCATAACATATGGTTTAATGATTAGTGTAGATCATTACACACCATAATGCTTTTAATGATTTAAAATCACCTACGTTGGAGAGAAGTGTGGTCGCTTCAAATGAAATTGTGGGCACAATTTCTAGAGCTCCCGCAGAACCAGGAAAGTGTTCCATGACCATTATTGGACACGATAATGAGGGGATGGCCAGGCTAGGGGGAGTCTTGTGTGAACGTATATTGTCGTTTACACAAACAGCCGTCAATTCAAAGACATCAAGTTCATATTGACAGCTAGTAAGCTAAGTATGCTTCACAAGGGAAGGTTCAAAGGGTAACACCTACCTATCCTATGCAAGACTCAACCGTCGAGGTTACATCGGTAATTTGTGTGTTTTTTCGATATCCATTCATGTGGGGGATTGTTGGAAAAATGGTAGTGAAAATGAGTTTTTCACTAATTTTGGACTCAAATAAATATATTTATGTATGTGTTATATAAATAATTATTTGTGGGTTTGTGTACTATATTGTGAGAGCATCACAACGAATCAAACCATGTCCAAAATAGAGCTAAGATGAATGAGATATCGAAGCTTGAAAGTTGTAGGTTGGAACAACCAAAGATGTGAAAATGGATTAAGTTTTGTCCCACATTAGTGGGATGACAAAACATAAAGTGGTTTATAAGGAGGAGCACTCCTTGGATATTGTTTAGCTTGAGCCAAACACTAGTGGGGACCCTAAAGGGTGCGAAGCACCCTTAACTCGCACTCGCACACGCGCGCGCGTGGCGTGGGCGATGGGCGCAATGTGGCGCTTTGATGGCGCACTTTGCACTTCGCATCGCCGCGAGCCACTTGAGAGCCGCCTTTGTATTTTTGACCTCGTGCGCGTTGTCTGGTACATGGTGGAAGGTTGACGTAAACCAAGTGGCGCGCAGGACCAGATGGCAATCAGGTCCGCGCGCGTGGAGGGTTCCATATGATACGAGTCGTCATCGTGCGCAGGGACTATAGTGCGCGCATGACCAGGTAGTGCCTAGCGCCCTGGTCAACGCGCGTCATTATGTTCTGCGCGCATCATACGAACACGGGCTGGCGCGTCAGTTCCTACACAGTCTCGGGTTGTTAGAAAAGACTGTTTCAACTCGTGTCATAAACAAGACGTAAGTTTCAGTTTGACCACTTAAAGCGACTTTAATCCATTCATTACGAATTAATATCTTTTATTACAGGATTGATTATCCTGATTAATTACGATATTAATGATAAATAAGTTTCAATATAATGTGAATATAAATATGAGGTCTTGGCTCATATTTTAGACATGAGATGAGAGAATCTCTAATTCACTAGAAACATTATCTACAAATTGAGAGGAGTACTCTCAAGTCCAAAAACAACTTTCGTTTCCTAATTTTAGGAACACAAATTACATGGTGTAATCTCGGGCTCGAGACCATCTCCGGCAGTACACTACTGTTTCGGTTGTTGTACCCTGGGAGACAGACCGTCTGAGAGGAGGCGCGAAATCTGTTTTAAGGGCCCCGTGTCTAACACGATCCTCAACCAAAAATTATCAACAGATATTTTATCCTTGCAGAGGCAATAGTAGATGATGATGCGGTTGAAGTTGCTTGAATCTAGAGTCAGTACATTTTATGTCGTATCTTATTTTATTTATTTAATTTTGTAAACGGTATTGTACTTTGTATTTCCTACGAATAACGAGAGTATCGTTATTATATTTTATTATTATTTTAATAAAAAGTGAACCTATTTCCTACATTTAAAATATAAACACATATCTTTTAATTATTTATTTACTAGTGTATTTGGGTGAAACTAGAGGTGACAAAATAGGTAGGTTGGGTTGGGTTAGTTGTTGGGTCACGATGGATTTAGGTTAGGATGGGTTTGGGTCCAGATGGGTAGATTAAAAAAATGGGTTAGGATGGGTTGGGTCAGGATGGGTTTGGGTCTGGATGGTTTGAATTATGATAGGTTCACATTAAAATAGATTAAATTTTTTTAAAAAAATTAAAATAACAATAAAAAATTAAAAATTTAAAAAGTAAAAAAAAAAATTCGTCCCGACTGACCCGTTATCAATCCAGACCGGGGCCGGTAACGACCCAGAATATTTCGACCCGACAGGGCCCGTTAGCGACCCGAACCGTTTCGACCTGACCGGGCCCGGTAATGATCCAGACCGTTTCAACCCGATCGAACTCGTCAACGACCGGGCCCGTTAGCGACCCGGGCCATTTCGAACCGGCCGGGCCTGGTAGCGACCCGGACTGTTTTCGACCGGGCCTGGTAACGACCCAGACCATTTCAACCTGACCCGTCCCGTAGCGACCCGGACTGTTTCGAACCAGCCGGGCCCGGTAGCGACCCGAACCGTTTCGACCCGACCGTGCCCGGTAACGACGCAGACCATTTCAACCTGACCCGTCCCGTAGCGACCCGGACTGTTTCGACCCAGTCGGGCCCGGTAGCGACCCAGACCGTTTCAACCTGACTCGTACTGTAGTGACCCGGAACGTTTCGACCCGACCGGGCCCGGTAGCGACCCAGACTGTTTCGACACGACCGGGTCCAGAAACGACCCAAACTATTTCAACCTGACTCGTCCCGTAGCGACTCGGAACATTTTGACCCGATCCGGCCCGGTAACGACCAAGACCGTTTCAACCTGACTCGTCCCGTAGTGACCCGAACCGTTTCGACTCGACCGGGCCCGGTAGCGACCCGGACCGTTTCTACCCGACCGGGCCCGGTAGCGACCCGGATCGTTTCGACCCACCCTGGCTCGGTAACGACCCAGACCGTTTCAACCTGACTCGTCCCATAGTGACCCGGACCGTTTCGACCCGAACGAGCCCGGTAGCGACCCAGACCGTTTCTACCCGACCGGGCCCAGTAACGACCTGGACCGTTTCGACCAGACCCGTCCCGTAGCGACCCGGACTGTTTCGACCCGACCGGGCCTGGTAACGACCCGGACCGTTTCGGCCTTACTGACCCGTTAGCAACCTGGACCGTTTCAGCCTGACCGGGGCCGTCAACGACCAGACCATTTCGACCCGAACGGGTCGGTCAACAACCCAGACCGTTTCGACTCATTCATGCCCGCTAATGACTCGAACCGTTTCGATGAGATCGGTCTCGTTAACGACCAATGTTGTTTCGACCTAGTCATTCGTTAACGACCCGAACAGCTTCGAACCTACCGTGGTTATCAACAAATGCACAAGATATATTTTTTTGTTTTTAATGATTTTTATTTTCATAAGACATCAACGCTTTTGGTGTTGGGTGAGTTTTAATTCAAATTTGTATGGTTATCTAAAAATACCCATCCTGACCCATTTGTTTTTTTGACATACCCATCCTAACCCACTTACTTATTTCTTATAATTAAAATTACCCATCCTAACCCACTTGAAAATTATACTAAACCCATTTCAACCCACAAGGTCAAATTTTAAACCCAAAATAACCCAAACTCAACTAGATGGATTGAAATTGCCAGGTCTAGGTGAAACCAAGTTTTTAGACAATTAATTGGTTTAATAGCAATGTCGGCTAGTCCATTTAAAAAAGAGGCATGTGTTTCTTAAAGTTAGAGGATGTCTCAGGTTTAAACCTAAATAATGAAAAATAATTTAAAATTATTGATGTAATAGAAAATAAGAATATGAGATAATTCGAGTTAAAATATGTGTACTACATCTTTATATTAACTCTTTAACAATACCCACTATCATTCCACATCATTTCCAACTCATCAATTCGGGTATAGGTGGATCTCGTTTGTCAACATCCAAACTCATCAATCCGCCCAAGCACCATCAAATTAACAAATTTTATAGAAATCTTGACTACGTACACCCAAACGGATAAGAAGCTTCTTTTTTTTTAAATAAAGTTACTGTATGAGCTTTATAGGTATAAATTCTCACCTAATGATCACATGCCATTTTTTTCAAGCACATACTATAAAGATTTTATTACCTTTAAAATGCCCGTGCTAAAATGTGCTTAATTTTATTAACATAATTATTCATCCGGAGTATAAACTTTTGCCAAAATTTGAATTTTTTGTATTAAGACTAGTGATCGATAGACTTTGTTACAAAGGTGTCTCTTGCAAAAAGAGACATGGCTATCGATCTGGTTCTTTGAATAATATGTGGAGGTGAGCCTGAATCATCGGATCATTGATCTACTAATAACGTGTAGCTTGCACAACTGGTTTGGTCTCATATAGGCTCTTGGTGCAAAATATTGTCCCCTACAGGTCGATTGTTTCTCTTTACACACTTTGTGATATTTTTAACCGTAGTGGTTATAGAGATTACATTTAGTTGAATTGTGTACGTCTAGAAAAGCATTTTTATATGGTTAGCGCATGACATAACAATTGTACTAACCCATTCAATGTTTGCAACGGGCCAACTGCGCATTGCTCGTGTATCAGATAACGCTTGGACTAATTCATTTCATGTTTTCAATGTATCCGTTGTAACGATACCGACTACCGAAAAGATTAACGTAGACCGATATGACACTCTAGGCAAATCTCACATCGGTCATGGCCAGGAGAGATTCTTGGTGTATAAGACATGCCCGACCTCTTAAATCACCAACGCGTTTTGAGCTTAGTTGGTTGTGAAGCACATGAAAACTCCATAGTTAAGTGTGCTCAAGTGGGAGTATAGTCTTCACCGGGGCAACCAAAATCAAATTTGTGAGCACCTGGATGTGTAACCCTTTGAGGGCAAAGTGGACAATATTAATGGTGAGAGGAGCCGGATGTTACACCTGCGCCGCAATGTGTGTGAATCTAATTACTAGTATTATACTAATAAAAAACTATGGAAAAAAAAGGAACTACCATTCAGTCTTAAGAGAAGTAAAAGCATGGTTTTTTAGCCCACACAATAGTTTTAATTAACTGGGCTGATGAAAAGAAACAAAATGGGCTGCCATGAACAACGTGGGACTGGGAGTGAATAATAAACTGGAGCAGGTGACATTACTGACATCTGAATGTGATAGATATATAGTTCGTTTGAGTAAGTCATGATGCATATGAAGTGTTTGATAAAATGCCTGAGTGAGAAAGTATGTTTAGATATCAGCATCATATTATCTCTTTTTTTTTCCCCATCTAAACTACGCTTTAACATTCGTGTATATGGGTTGTTTTGCTTTTGGTTTCTTGATCCCGCATTCCTGCCTACCCGAGTAACCAATTTCTCGGCCCTTTAACCATTGCAGCATTGACAAATGCAAGGTCTTGTTCATGAAAAGCTGCCCGAAAAACGCATCTTTCACCTTATTGTCTTCAAATTCAGGTATGTTCTAGTTCTTTTTATACCCCCATGTGTCCAAATTCAAGATTATTATTACTATATACATTTCATAAACCAAAATAGTAAATGACAGGTACATTATTTTGCTCCTATATTACTGCTACTTTTGTAGTGTCTTAGGAAAGAAACACTACATTAGACTAAACATTATCATTTCCCTTTAGGAAAGAAAAACTATGTTAGACTAAACATTAAGCAATAACACCTATATTACCAATTGTATTATCAAAGACACCCAATCAGAATACTAAATAATAGAATAGTTTTTTTTTTTTTGTTGTTGGTGTGTGATGTAAAGCACTTGTAAAGAATCAAATAATCCAAGTGATATATAAATACTTCTATATTGAGTAGTGTAGCAAGTTAGCAACAAAAAAGAACATAAAAAAATGAAAGTCATTAGTAATGTATGAGTTTATTCATAACTTCAAGAGAATTATCTATATTCAACAATAATCATATATTCACATCTTGATACAGCCTCCAGTGGCTAAGATGGAGGAGCTGGTGGTACTCAACAACTGCTTCATGTGCCATCAATGTTCAAAGCCTAAAAAATGTGAACTCGTAATCAAATTCAACAAACGTAATGAAACCTTCACATAAATCAAACAAAAAATAACCTAAAATCTTAGGCATGGTGAGGAGCGGCACGGGAGAAAAGAGATGTTTTGGTGGTGATAGCTAACCGAGGACTCGTGGAGTGATGGTGATGGTATTGGTAGCGGTCTTAACTTATTCCAATAGCTCTTCTAAAAAAAGAACAAATAGTTCTTAAACATCCAAACAAATATTCGTCCATATATGGATTAAAAAATTGGTTTCATGGTTTGGTTTACAGTTTAGAACCAGCCAAGATATTTGAAAAAAAAAAAAAAGTTAAGCTATATACTTATTAATGTTATCAATTATTAAAAACTAAAAAAGGGTATACATTATACATATTTATATAAATCCTTAAACAATTTATAGCAGAGACTTTGAGGTGTAGTATCTTTAGTGGGTCCTCACTACTTACCTTGTGAGTTTGTATGGGTTCCACCAAGTTTTCTTGTGGTGTATTGGGCCCTCCACTCAACCATATTCCAGGGAAGCACAAAGAATCTTTAAATCAAAGAACAAATCAACATATATAAAATATAACATTATTATTTCTAAAAGGTCCCTACACTTTTTTTCTGTCTCCATTTTCATTGAAATTTTGCATTCATATGTTTAAAGTATCTCCTTTTTCTGCATACAACTTCCCAGTTCCCACCAGACTTCTTTCCACTGTGTCATTATTCTTTCTCATTCCTCTGTAAATATTATTATTATTAACATCAGCAACAATGGCTGCAAACAAATTTGCTACCATGATACATAATAACACAAACAATATCACACTCCTGCTCACCTATGCTGTTCTTGAATGGACACTTATACTTTTCCTATTACTCCACTCCCTCTTTTCTTTTCTGATCATTAAGTTTTCCCAGTTTTTTGCCTTAAAATCTCCCTGCTTCTGGTGTTCGGCCATTCATCGGTTCTTCGAACCTCAAAACGCCAATATACACCGAGATCTTCTCTGCGAGTTTCATTCCAAGGAGGTGTCCAGTCTTGGATTCTGCCCAGATCATAAAAGGCTAGCAGAAGTTAAGGATTTATGTGATGATTGTTTTTCATGTCATCTAACTTTCCAGTCAGATGTGAAGCAAAATAATGGAGAAGGTGAAGATGAAGATGGACAGAACTTGAAGTGTTCTTGCTGTGGTTTGAAGTTACAGAAGAGAAGTATTGATCATATGCATAATGTATTGGAATCTTGTGGAAAGAAGGATATGGTTATGAGGATTGAAAGACAGATATGTTCAGATGATGAAAGTGGGTCAGCTTTGATTGGAGAAAGTCCTAGAATTCGAATAAATTGTTTCGAAAGTGAAACATGTTTGAATCGATTTGAGGAAAGGGGAGATTCGACTGCGGATTTTCTCCCACAGCATCTTGAATTCTTTTTTGATTATAGTGGTAATCAGCTGGTTCCTATAGAATTGGTTGACTCTACAACTGAGGGAAGTCAAAGCATTTCTGAAGGTGATCAGGATCATGAGTTTGAAGATTATCAAAAAGATTATGTTATTCAAGAACAGCATACACCAGGCCTTCAATCCATGGAGCTGGAAGAAACCGAGAATTCTCTTGTTTTTTATGCAGATTTTGGTGAAGTTAAAGAAAAATCTGGCATTGTTGAAGAAACTCCAGCTTGTGTTGTTAATACCGAAGAACATCAAGAAACTTGCATAGAGACAAAGAAATTGGATTCAACTACTCCTTTGGGTAATGTTTTATCTTGCACGATTTTATTTTTATTTTATTTTTAGTTTCTAGGGGGTGTTAAAAGCCATCGCCTCTTGCGTCTAGGGCCATTTTTTAGGCGAGGCAATGCATTTGCGCTTTGAGTCGAGGAAATAGCGCTTTAATTCTCTAGGTGATGGTTTAGGCGCATATTTCATCTAGATTCCCAAATTCCCAAGAGTTTCCAGCCAAATTCGTTAAATGATGGCTAGATTCCAGCCAAATTTCTACTTTTATCTAAGGAAAACTACTTCTATACACTAATACATTAATGTTTTAAAACTTTTGATACTAACTAGATGAAAAATAGTATTACTTTAATATGTTTTTACTTTATTTTTCTGTTTGCTTTTTTTATCTCAGGCCCTCGCCTTTTTGTGCCTCGCGCTTAGGCCCCAGGCGAGGCCTATGCGCCTTGAGTGTGCCTAGCGCCTCTAATAACTATGCTAGGGGTTTTTTTGTTCAATTTGTGTTTATGTTTATGTTTATGTTTGCAGTTGATGAAGAATTAAAGGTTTCATTAGGAACAGAGATTCCTGTTCTTGAAGAACCTTTAATTATTTCACATGGTTCACATTTAAAGATTGAAAATGGTAAAGATTTTCTGTTCTTGCAATGTAAGTTCCTGAAGTGTTATTATCTGATTTCATATTAATGTCAGTTATATTTTGTTTGTACAAGGTCTTGAATTGAAGAACTTGAGTGAAATTCTGCATGAGATTGAAGAAGAGAAAATACCCGATACATCCGCTTCGGTTAAGAAGTTTTTTATGTTTGATCGAAAGGAATCAAGGGCCGAAGAGTCTTTGGATGGTAGTTTGATTAGTGAAATGGAAGGTGAAGATCCGGTTAGCACTACAGAGAAGCTAAAATCGGCTTTACGTGTTTTAAAAGCTGAATTAGAGGAGGAGAGAAGCGCGTCTGCGATTGCAGCCAGTGAGACGATGGCCATGATCACTCGGCTTCAAGAAGAGAAGGCTGCAATGAAAATGGAGGCATTGCAGTATCAAAGAATGATGGAAGAACAGTCGGAATATGATCAAGAAGCTTTACAGCTCTTGAATGAGCTTATGATCAAGAAGGAAAAGGAATTGGAAGTGTACAGGAAAAAAGTGGCAGATTATGAAGCCAAGGAGCAAATGCGGTTTTCACAAGGTAGCTTGGAAAACAAGACATGTTCGACTTCATGTTCTTCTAGTCATTCCGAGGATGGGAATGGAATGGAGATTGAAACGACCCATAAATGGAATGGGAATGTCCCTGAAAGCGGTATTCTTGAGCTTGAATCATCATTAGTGGACTTTGAAGAAGAAAGGTTATCGATTTTTAAACAAATAAAGGCTCTAGAAGAGAAGCTTTTCGCTTCGAGTGATGAAGAGGATCAACACTTTGCAGATGTAAGACCTATTGAAGATCTCTACGAGGAAAACGGATTACATTCTGATGACATGGTGACAAAACCAAACGGATTCCATTCAAACGACACGCTGACAAAATCAAACGAGTTGGAAGACGGGCAAAAGAGAATGGGCATCGAGGATGAACTTGATCAAGTTTACGAAAGGTTACAAGCTTTGGAAGCCGACAGAGAGTTTTTAAAACATTGTATCGGATCACTGAATAAAGGCGAGAAAGGGATGGAACTTCTTCAAGAAATTTTACAACATTTACGCGATCTTCGAACAACTGATTTTCAAGCATGAATATTATTGTTTTTTTTATATATATTAGAAAAAAGATAACATAAAGATTCAATTAAAGGTGTTTTGATCATTCATTACATCCTGACCTTTTGAGGGAAAAAAGGGGAGGATAAGTTTGTGTTTTGTAGGTTGCAAAGTTGAAGAAAGATGGATCCAATGATAGAGTTAGGTCAAAGAAATCAAATTTTAGATATCTTGTTATCATTATAGGAATAGAGGGGAAGGGACCCTTTATGCCTAATACTTCATGTCTCTTTGTAGGATATAAAGTTGGTGTTTTTGAATTACTATTGAAATTATTTAATGGTTATCTTTGTGCGATAGTCAAGTTTGAATATTTTGACAATTTGGTCATGACATACTTTTCCTTGTGATTGATTTGTTCAATTTGTGCAATACCTTTTTTTGTATAAAAATGTCATAGTAAAATACATATGCATTTATATAGAGGTAATCTGGTCATGAAGCGTAAGAGGCTAGAAAACTCCTAAAACATCCTCGATGGGGTGTTTGTCTAATTGTCTCCATCCGCAAGGATGTGGCATCAATGTGGGGGAGAGATGGAGACATCGAGGAGGGGAAACAGAGCTATATAAGACGGTGTCCGTGGAACGGGGGGGGGGGGGGGGGGGGGGGGGGCACCAACGTAGAGATGGATGTCCGTGAATCCCATTGGCCATGCACTACAAATATGATGGCAAGAATATAAATAAAGTGATAATTTGTGTGTTGAAGTGGCAGTAAAACCCAAGCAATGGAGCTTACTAAATATCTTGTTCCTTGTTTGAAAATTTGAAAATTGAAACTTATTGAAGGTTTGTTCATTCATATATTAGAAATAATTTGTTTACAAATTTCATTCTCTATATCTCATTTCAAACACTCTTCTTTAAAAATTGTAAAATCGATATCTCATTTACCTCAATTGTTTGAATAAATTATTTAATGAAAGAATGAGTCAAAAGAACCAGAGGCTATCTTTTTATGACCAGTTCATCAATTTTGTTGGTTATTCATGTGACCCAATTCATGGTATGTACTTTAAAGCAAAATCTTAAAGGAAAGAAAGAGACTTGACCATAGTGGACATAGCTATCAATTTGAATATTGAATATATAATCCACATACAATAATAAATTTACACTTACTAACAAACATCTTGACAAAAATAAATTAACTTTTTTGTAATGCGTAAAATCATTAGTTTCTGAATACATCATATTCTATAATAGTTTATTTCTTGGCGGCGCAGCTTGTTGCCCGCCTACCCGTTATCTTAATGTAATTTTCTTTGTCCTGGAATTAAAAAAAAAAAAAAATTACCTTTGTGTTTTGATTTGACTTTGTTTTTTAATTAAATATTGCTGGTATCAATAGAAATGTATTATGTATATGTTTTTCTAATTATTATAACTTACCTCCTTTCTATTTTTTTTATTTAACAAATCAAGGCTCTATAAGAGAAGCTTTTCGCTATGAGTGATGAAGAGGATCAACTTTGCCTATGTACGGGTGAACAACCTACTAAATATCTCTTTGAGGAACACGAATTCAATTCCGATGACATAAATCATATAATTCCATTCCAAGGACACGACAAGAAATTAAGTAAACTGGATTTCATTCCAACAAGTTGAAACTTGAATTTGATTTTCAAATTTTAAAATCTAAATAATATTTCTTTATAGGGTATAAAGTTTGTGTTTCTTTGGGATTCTATCTTTAAATTTTGGTAATCAATTATTTAAAGGTGGTCAATATATCAATCTTTGTGTGAGGGTCAAGTTAGAAAATACCGTTTAGGCCAAGGTGGTCTCTAGTTGTTTGTATCATCCTGCTTCGTTGCAGACTGTAGCTTTCGTATTTTGATTCCTGGATACCTTTCTAAATCGTGTAAATTACACTTTCAAAATTTTAATATATTGTTGATACAAGAAATCAATAATCTGATAACACAGAAAGAATTATGAATGAATGAGATGTTCTTTTATGTGAACTTTTCTTGTTTTCAATCAAACAAGATGAATCCCAATATATAATTAAGGGTTTAACCATCACAACAAAATTGTTGAATCATTTAAAACCTCGTGAAAGGGTATGATCATTGTGGTATAACAAACGTTGGTTACAACATATTTAAATTTATCAGTTGTCATATCATAAACCTGTATTACTATTTATCACTACTCTAAGTTGTCACAGACTCACAGGTAACTAAGTTGCCACTGATAGACAATTCCAACCTATAGCCATTTGCTACTAATGATGTAATCACCATTGATGATAAATTCTAAGTTATCTATCGAATAACCACCATGTTCCACTCAATCTTCATTAGGTGAGCTTCCCCTTAGACCCCATCAGGGGCTTTCCCCCAAAAGGCCGAAACCCATGCCAGCGGAGTTGTGGCCCTTGGAACCCCTATGATCTAGGGGCTTTGAGCCTAAGAATAATTGAGGTTCCTTGGACATGGTACTTGAGTTTTAGTAGTTTTGATAACGAATTTACTCCACGCCTCCTAACTCTTGTCAATATATATTCAGTCTTTTTCATCTGGTCTTTAAATAAACCCAATTATACTAAAAGTATACCTATGACACAAAAAATTTTAATATGGTATTTTTTTCACAGTGTTCCTTAAATTAGGGCACGATAGGTTATCATGGAGAAATAGTAGTTTTTTTTTCAATTTGTTATTTGATGGTTTCCGGCTCTTTTTAACTTAGCATACTCTTCCTTTGCAGCTGATTTCAATTGCCAACATTTATTAGGAAAATCATAAATTTGTCCTTTGTTATTTAAATATATATAACGTGATTATTTTACTAAAACTGATACAACATCCATCACACAAAACATATTATCATAAACAGTATACAATACATACAACATAATATAACAAAATTTAAACTTGAGCTTGTTGAGTAAAGCCTATTTGGCCGGTGACACATTAGAATTTGGTTCACTTAAGATAGACCTTCTAACTATTCATGCTACTTTAAATTAGTTGGAGCATAGTTACACTGCTAAAGATTAACTCACTAGTATGAGATACCATCTTATGTGTAGTATGACAAGATAGAATAGGTGCTTGTTATACGAACTAGATAGTCCAATATGATTTTGTGAAATGAAACAAAGTGGAGGGGGTTCTCTTCTCTATTTGTCTAAAGTACATTGTGTGGGGGTCACATGCAATTTCTAACTTACAAAATCATTTGGACATAAATCCCAGCACACACACGCACACAAGATTGTGCGCTGAAGTGAGAGTGTAATACAAGGAACATGCCTTATCGGGGGTAAATTGTCTTCAAGAATTGAAGCCAAAAAGCAAAAAGTTTAAGAAAAGAACGAGACTAGACCGTATAGTGGCCGTAGCTATCAATTTGAATGTGATTCATATATTAGGTATAATACATAATTTACATTTATAAAATTTATTTTTATCAATCTTAACTTTGCCTAATAACATAAAAAAAGATTTGTAGTACAATAGTAACGTTGCCAGAGATAATTTTTATTTTGTTTTAAATCAACTTTAGCTGTCTGCAAATCATCTTCTAATAATATTTTTTTTTATATTCGATGTATCATGTTTTGAATTGACTTTGTCTTTTAATTAAAATGTCTGAATTTGTTGGTTTTAAATTTGTTATAATCACAAAAAAAAAAAAAAAAAAAAAAACGAAAACTCATACGTAATGCACATGACATTATTAATATAAGCCTATGGATAATAACAAACTCAAGTGAATAAGAAGTTAGAAAACATTTCCCATTAATTGTGCAAGTTGGTATATAGATTACGGACCAACCTTGTACCTTCATAGAAGATTTATTCGCACATGGTATGACTTTACTACTTTTTATTTTTAATATGATTTTTTGGAAGCTCAAAATCCATCTTATAGGTTCCTAACTTGTTTAACATGGCCTAAAAAAATCGACCATACTTGGAAAAAGATAGTCCTAAATTTTGGTAAACAATATATTATTCATTAAGCTCGTAAAATCATAAAATAGTAATAAACTTTAATTAGATCACTCATATTTTTTTCTTTGAAAATTTTCATACTTGTTAAGTTGAATGAACTAAACGAGATAGTTATGAAAATAGTTAAACGACTTTCTTTTTACACTTATCTTTTACTTTAGGTTAAACTTGAAAAGTATAATCCTGTAGAATCATAACCAAATTTCATATAAGCCTTATTAGTTAGTTCACTAATATTTAATAACACTTTATAAGAAAAAATTACAAAACCGAAACAATAATAAAACTTGAAGTAAAGTCGTTAATGTTTGAGTGAGTGAACAAATTGATTACTCTTAGTTTCCCTTGAGTAGCAAGAAACGTGTTGGATAATTAAACTTTATAAAAAAAATTTTTTAACAAAAACTAAACATAATACTTTTCCAAAGTAATAATACAAAAAAAAATGTCTAATCTTCTAGTTGTAAACAGTAAACACGCCTCGTTGACCAACGCTACAAAATAAACTAGTGTTTTCGAAGTACGGCGCGTTGCGCCGTTGGCCATGATCTACGCAATGGAAGATCGAACGTAGGCGAAAAAACTATACGAACGTAGGCGAACGTAGACGAAAGAACTATATGAACGCACACGAACGTATGTGAAAGTACTATACGAATGCAGACGAATGTTGGCATAAGTACTATACGAACGTAGACGAACGAACTATACGAACGTGAACGTAGACGGCAGAATTATACGAACGTACACGAACGTAGATGAAAGTATTATATGAACGTAAACGAAAGTTGGTGGCGAAAAGGGGGAAAAAAAGTTAACCAAAAAGTCGGTGTCCAAATTGGGAAAGAAAATTAAAACAACTTACGTTGACGAACGGAGACGAACGTACTGTACGAACGTAGACTAACGCCGCATAAAAAAATTGCTATACGAACGTAGACGAAAATACCATACGAACGTAGAGCAACTTGGGTTAAAGATCGGGTGTTACAGACGAACGGAGACGAAAGTAGTATACGAACGTAGGCGGACACCACGTAAAGAAGAAAGAAATAAAATGTGGAAAAAAAGGGGAAAAAAACCTTAACCAAAAAGTTGGTGGCCAAAACGGTGGAAAAATAAAAATTGTGGGAGGAAAACCTAACCAAAAAGTTGGTGGCCAAAATGAGGGGAAAAAAAAAAAACACCTAAATAAAGGAAAAGAAAATGTGGCCAAAATAGGAAATGAAAAACTTAATAAAAAAGTTGGTGGTCAAAACGCAAAAAAAAAAACTTAATAAAGAAAGCAAAAAAAAAAGAAGGGGAAAACAAAAAGGTTGTAAAGCGACTGTTTCTAACACCTCTACGTTTAATATATATATAAAAAAAAAAAAGAAGGGGAAAACAAAAAGGTTGTAAAGCGACTGTTTCTAACACCTCTACGTTTAATATATATATAATTACTAAAACCCCAAACAAAAAATATTATTATTTTCGAACTCCAGTCCTCTCATATTCACAGCTTTCTTTATTATTTAATTTTTGTTCCTTAATGGAGTCCTCATCTTAACAACAAGCACAAAAAAGCATGTCCAAATCTAACTTCTTTCGCAACATAATTAAACCCTTCTATTTCAATTCAAAAAAAGGTACTAAAAAACACTTCTTGTTTCAAGTTTTTGTTTAAAGATTGCATTTTTATGTGTTTATGCACATGGGTTTCTTGAATTGATGTTCTGGGTATTCAAGATTGTGTTTTATATTAATGGGTTTTGAATTTCTTGATCAGATAGTCAAGAAGAAGCTTTGGGGAATATTACTGCACATGATCAGAAAGTTTATAGCTTTGAAACCCTAGTTTCTGCTACTAGAAATTTCCATCCAGATAATAAACTTGGTCAAGGGGGTTTTGGCCCTGTTTTTAAGGTTTGCTTTTCTTTAAATAACTTGTTGTTTTACTGTTGATAATTGTGGGCAATTTGGGGCAAATTATGTTAATTTGAATGTGTTTCGAAACCGTTTGTTCTTGTCGAAAAGTTGTTTGATTGTAGCTAGGTTTGGTTGGATTTCAAAGTCATTGAACTGGTGTTTTGTTGACAAAAGATTAGTTATGAATAAAGAAATAAGTATTTTTGACAATATTTTTGGTCAAATGTTGTGTTCCTTGTCTGTTTTGGGATATTTTATGCTAATTATAGTGTTTTCTTGCATTTTTTCAAGTGCATTGATTGGTTAAAATATCAAACATGATGTTTTGAAATGGTAAGTAATTGAAAGAACAAGAAAAGATTGGTTGGAAACACAATGTGAGTTGATATTATTGTGGAGAGTTTATGTCGGGCGTTTTGTATTTGCAGGGCAAATTGGATACAGGGGAGGAGATTGCCGTAAAGAAGTTGGCACACACTTCGAATCAGGGGAAAAGAGAGTTTGTAAATGAAGCTAAACTATTGGCGCGTGTGCAGCATCGTAACGTTGTGACCTTGTTAGGGTATTGTGTGTCTCCGGAGAAGCTGTTGGTGTATGAATATGTACCTAACGAGAGCTTAGACAAGCTTCTTTTTAGTAACTTCTTTTTCTTGATCTTGATTATTAATTACTGACTGAAATTTCTTTGCCTTGATTTGATGATTGTGATTTTGTTGATGTAGAGTCTAGAATGCGTGACACATTGGATTGGAAACGTAGATATGACATCATTTGTGGTGTAGCACGAGGCTTGTCTTACCTTCATGAGGATGCGCACGATTGCATTATCCATAGAGATATAAAAGCGAGTAACATTTTGTTAGACGAAAATTGGGTACCCAAAATAGCTGATTTTGGCATGGCCAAGCTCTACCCTGAAGACGAAACTCATGTGCATACTCGTGTAGCGGGCACCAAGTGAGTTTTCACACAACTTGAATACTTGATCATAATTCATATTTCATAATCGGCCTTTCACAACTCCTTGACCTCCAAAATTCAGAAAATGTAATGTGAATTCTCTCGGTTGATATGCAGTGGATATATGGCGCCTGAGTATGTCATGCATGGGAATTTATCAATCAAGGCAGATGTATATAGCTTCGGTGTGGTGGTTCTAGAGCTCGTCAGTGGTCAAAAGAACTTTACTTTTGACCTTGATCCAGATTGTGTAAATCTTCTCGATTGGGTAAGAACTTTGATCGGTTGTTAACCTCGGATTAGCAAAAATCAGGTGTATTTACATTTTTACTGTGTACACACTGTACAGGCATACAAGATGTACAAGAAGGGCAAAGGGCTTGAAATATTGGAGCCAGTATTGGCCTCTACCGCGCTCCCTGATCAAGTAGCCACTTGTATAAAAATTGGATTGCTATGCACCCAATTCGATAACAATGCACGGCCCACAATGAGCCGAGTGGTGCTAATGCTATCCAGGAAGCCAGGCACGCTCGAAGAGCCATCTCCACCCGGATATCTGGGTTCAAGGCCCAGAAGGTCTCGTGCGTCTGCTGCCACGTCATCTTCTTCAGACGGCATGTCTAGAGGGACAAATTCTCAAACTAGGTCCACCACGACGACGAGGAACCCTACCGCCTCCACAACCACCCCTCGTACTCCTATGCGGCATGCGAGTTCAACTTCTGTACCTCCCCGTAGGCGTCTTGGTTCGACATCCGCGGGCCCAGTGTCTGATCCTTATGGTAAACGGCCAATGAGAGAGTAGGCTGTTACCGTACAATGTAGGAAGCTATTGGTTTTATTCTTTTTGTACATATTAATAATTATTACTAGTGTAGATTTTGGGAGATGGGTGAAAAGTAGATTAAAATTTTGAATGTTATATAGCCTGATGATGTTAGTTCTTTTCCAATATCATTGAGGATTATTAAAAGAGAAAAGGGCATAAAAATGTAATTAAGTTTGGTTGAATCCTTTATCTAGTGTGAATTTCAGGTATGTTATGCCAAATCCAAACTTAAAATCTCATAAATACCATTACGCGGTGTGGTGGCGTGGAAAGGGGTTGTGAAGCCCTTCCATGCCAGCGCACCACCCCGTGCCCAATATGGACCCAGGCGTGGGGCATATTCGGTGGAGATTTTCACCGGCTTGGGGCAAGTAAAGGTGTAGACGTGGCGCATTTTCATTGGTGGTCAAAACTGACCATTTTCAAACGGCTAGTTAACTAAAAAAAGTTTAAAAAAAAATCTTACACGTATATGTATAACCTACTATAACCTGTATAACTTACTATAACCTATGTAACCATACAAACAAATTCTTCAATCTAAAATTCATCAACCAACCTACCATTTTCATCATTTATACAAAATGGAAGATCAAAGTCCATCATCATCATCATCATCATTTTCCATTAACCCGAGGCTTTTATCATCTTCTTGTGACGAAGAAGTGCAACAAATAATATCAGCGGTTGGGAAAGTCATGACGAACAGAGTTCACAACCCAAAAGAAGGAATACGTAATACGCGATCAAGTCACCGCACATGAGTTGTTAGTAAGTGATTGTTTTGCACCCAATCCAACATATAATGATATAAGTTTTACACAACGTTTTCGTGTGAGCCAATCTTTATTTCGCATGAGCCATTCTTTACATGGTAGTTTTTTGTTTTTGTTTGTTTATATATGCTATACGATTTTTCTCCGATAATCCACGTTTGTTAACTTTAAAAAAATCTAAATACGAACCTTTGCTTAATTTTTTCCGGCTTTCCAGTGTAAGTTTTGTTGAGAGCAAAATTACATTCAAAATAGAGCGAAGTTCTTTTATATAGGCTTATATAAATGCCAGTATCCTGGCGGTACTTTAACGAATCAAACCGATTCCTTCAGTACCCTGATAAACTGAACCAAACAATTGTTTTCAATCAACGTAAGTTAATATTCTTTTGATCATATCACAATTTTCCCCCTTTTCGGTCGCTATAACAAGTACCGCTACCGTAACAAAACGAAACGAATCGATACCGATCAAATTCATGTCACATAACGGGCAAACTTTAATACCCCTTGTTTCCGTTCCCATTTTAATTTTAGATTTTTAGAACATAAATCACCGGCCACCGTGAATATAGTAGTAGAAAATTAAAAACTCTAAAACCCTCAATTTTTCGTTCACACCGGCGACCATAAGCTATTATTATTATTACTCCGATTAATCTGTTACATGTTCAGAACTCCGACAACCAGCACCGGCGCCGCCGTCGGCGGCGGTGGTCCGTTGACATCCATGACCACTCAACCACCAAATCCCACAGACATAACCGATCAGGCACACCACCGTACTGCCACTACATCCGCTAGGGCTTTCCAATTCCACCCTGCACGACCAGCTATTATCGACCTCTTCAATCTGTACCTCGGTGTATGCTCTTTCATTATTTTTAAACGATCAGTTTTTTCATGTGTTTTATAGTATTGTTTTATTAATTAGTAGCTGAATCTGAAAATTGGCTGTTGGATTTTAATATTTTGCAGAGAAGTGGCCGCGAGAAGGCGGACGATGTCGTCCGAGAACCTCCGTATGTTAAATGCTGCTATTTTAAGCTTTACATTGTTATTTCAATTTCATTATTGGTTGAAATCGTTAGTTTGACCTGATATAGAAGGTTTTACTTGTGATGTTAATGATTTCACAGGATTACACTTGATGTTATTAGTTAGAGTGTTAGACCGAAAAACATAAACATGAGATGTTGCCTACTGAACACAGTTACACTAATTTAACGTCAGTTACACGTATTGAATTATTGTATGCGCTTCATTTAAAGAACAGTGTTACAATATGGAATGTTGCTGTTAAATCGGTTAAGTCTGTTTTAGCTTATTATGTGAACAGGTTTTCTTGTGTATGTTCTATTAGTAGTTTTAGTTTTCTTTGTTTACGGTTTTACACTTTGCGGTTATGTTGCAGTTTGTTTATCATTTAGTGGGACGTGTTGTTTGTTTGTTACTTTTGCACTGGCTATAACTTATATCACATTTATACTGATTTGCTCTACATGTGATTCTGCTGATTTGCTGCAACAAAGTCAGTTTCTTTTTCTGCAAAACAGAAAAAAGATACATTAGACTTGTTATAACAGAATCCTGCAGTAACAAACATATACAAACAATGTTGAATGAAATTGATGAACTCCGTCCACATTAAATCCTGTTGCATGTCTTTTGAAGTTAAGTAGCTATTAGATGAGGATTAGGAGTTAGGGACTGTTTTGTAAATTATTAACCAACTTAGCACCCAAGTAGTTAAGTTGGTTTAGTTCCAGTTGTACTTAATGGTGAACAACAACGAAACCAGAAAATGGAAAAATTCTCAATGAACATGAGAAGGCCTTGTTGAGGTTAGATACAGCAGCGGATAAAACAGAAAGGTAGTGCGAGGAGATACGATTTTATCAACACCGAATGTAGTTTGTAGCTTGCAAGCTTTAAGTAGCAACCACCATGCAGCTCAATACAGATCGTTCTGCCGATTTGCCGTAAGAATCTTTCTTAGAGGGCTAAAACCTGATATTTGATGTCTTGTAAAAATGTTTAAATCAATGACTATGAGAGACGTGTGTTTCTTGGCTAGAATGCAAGATGTGGCCAATTCAACCTTAGCTGGTTCATTGAATCAACATGGGTCCAGAACTCAAGATCTGCTTTTGGTGTGCCGGAAGATTCTCTCCGGATTACAAAGTCAAAAGTTTATACACAGGAAGCTGTTTGTAATGGAGGTTGAAGATAGAGAGGTAATGTTTGATCTATTGGTGTTAGGAGTGGGATAATACAGGAAGGACAAAACAAGGATTGCGGTTACAGGAAGCACAAACAAGAGGTGCAGTTAAATCGTAAAAAATGGCTTGATTTTAATACAGGTTATTTGAGACTCAACAGGAAATAATACTAGCATCTTAATTTAGGTTCTTCCATTTTAGTTCTTGAGGTCAAGAACTCTTGATGGAGGAAGAATTCTTACGTGTAACAAGTCATTTGAACTTTAGTAGCTATTAGACAAGTGTTAGGCGTTAGGGGTTTGTTTTGTAAATACTTAACCAACATAACAATCAATTAGTTAAGTTGTTTTAGTCCCAGTTGTACTTGAAATAATTGTACGGAGTGAGAACAGTTATGATATGAACTCTCAAGAGCACATCATACATGAGGGGCGGTTGCAAGTCCAAGGGCTTCGGCCATGGCTTCTTCAGTGAGGGAGGATTGTGGTAAAAGGAGAAAACGCTGGTCAGCTTCTTTCCAACTTCCAAGTAGTGAAGGCTGGATATGGAAAAAGGTTTCCATTGGCAGTTAGGTATTGGGTCAAGATAAAGGTGATACCATGTAGGATTCCAGTAAAATCACTTCAAGGTCCAAACTTTTGAGGATGTATCATCACTATATGTACCCACCAAAGGATAGACATTGATAACAACTTATTAACAAACTAATAGGGTAAGTTTAATTATTGCTAATAGTAATACACACCATCTACGTTCATTATGTGCATATTGCAGTTAAGATTACTAGATTGCTGATATACTGACCAACACACTCAAATCCACTTGCTTCTCCACTCTTCGGCTCAAGCTTCACTTTCCTGTGAACTTATGGCTTGTTGGGGCATATTATCAAGTTTCCAAATTGAGTAGTTTTAGTTTCCCTTGTTTATAGTTATGTTGCAGTTCGTTATTAGTTTGTGGGACATGTATATTACTTTTGCACTTCTACTAGTAACTGTTTGCACAACCTCATATGTATAGAGGTTGATTTTTGAGATCATTATTCAAGAAGAAGAAAGAACACGAAATTACTTTGGTTCTTGTTTCCTGATTGTTTTTATCTTTGGTCTCATGTATGTCCAGCTTCCTGTTGATGTGTTTTGTTCATTTATTGGCCACTAAATAAAATAAAATTGCTTTTCTATTTACTTTAAAGTTACAACCTTACGTCCATGTTTTCATTTCAGTGATTACTGAGTTTTTTTATACATACTGAGGCTGAAGTTTATTACAGGAACAAGACACAGAAACGAGTTACTGCTCTAAATAGAGATATTCCTCCACGCAATGAACAATTTCTTGTAGATTTTGAGCAACTTCAGAATCAGTTTCCTGTAAGTTTTTATGTAAGATATGATTAATTCACTGAATTACATCATTTGTAGCAATTCATAATAAATATGTGAATTTCTTAGGATCGGGAGCCGTTACGAACTGTGTCAGAATCAGTTCTTATCTCTCTGGTTATCCAGTGTAGTAATCATGCACCAAGAGCAGAGTTTCTTCTTTTTGCTTTGCGTAATTTGTACAACATAGGTTACATAAACTGGGATACTTTTCTACCATCTCTTCTTTCTTCGGTTTCTTCTGCAGAAATGTCAGTCAGTATAGCTTCTACAACTTCACCACCACCAACTGTATCTTCTACATCTTTATCACAAACTGGAATGTTACCATCATCCACCGCAATCCCATCTTCAAATTTTCAAACTTCAAGTCCTGCATCTCCTTTAACTTCAGTTCATGGAATTGGATCCCCGACTCAATCAGCAAATGAACCATCAACTACACCTTTATCGCCTGTAAAATCATCAGATATCAACAACTCTGGCCACCATTCAAGAAGTAACTTGTTAACGAGAGATAATGCCATAAGCAGTTTGCGCCAGCTGTGTTGCAAGATTATATTTTCTGCATTAGAAGTTAATTTAAAACCGTCTACTCATGCTGATATTTTCAACCACATGATGAATTGGTTGGTTAACTGGGACCAGCAACAACAAGGGAGTGACGAGGTTGATGGTATTAAATCATGGAAACGGGACAAAGCGTTATTTGAATGGTTACATAATTGTTTAGATGTGATTTGGCTTTTGGTTGATGATAAGAAATGCCGTGTACCTTTTTATGAATTAGTACGAAGTGGGCTACAGTTTTTACAAAATATATCTGATGATGAGGCCTTATTTACACTTATTTTGGAGATTCATAGGAGAAGAGATATGATGGCTATGCACATGCAAATGTTGGATCAACATATTCACTGCCCAACCTTTGGGAATCAACGCCTTCTATCTCAGGCTACAACTAGTGTATCAAGTGAAGCTGCCATAAATATGAGATATTCGCCTATTACATATCCAAGTGTGCTTGGAGAAGCACTGCATGGGGAGGTGACTACTTTTTATCATTTAATAACTCTTTTTTAACTAGGTTACAATTGTTAAAAATTTAAATACATAAAATGGTAATTATGTGTGTAGGATATTGCTGTGTGTATTCAGAAAGGAAGTCTAGACTGGGAGCGGGCTCTACGTTGTATTAGACACGCTCTTCGTAGTACACCAGCACCTGATTGGTGGCGACGAGTGCTACTAGTGGCACCGTGTAACCGCCAACACCCACAGGGACCCACACCTGGTGCTGTATTTACTTCAGACATGATATGTGAGGCTAACATTGATAGAATTGTTGAACTCTTGAGGTTGACAAATTCAGGTAAGCTTTTGTACTACCTTATGTTTTCAACGCTTTGACTTTGACGTCTGTTTTCCACATTGATGCAGAGATAAACTGCTGGCAGGAGTGGCTTGTCTACTCGGATGTATTCTTTTTCCTTGTAAAAAGTGGTTGCATAGATTTTGTTGATTTTGTGGATAAATTAGTTTTACGCCTAGCTGAGGATGATCATCAGATTTTAAGGACAAATCACGTCACGTGGTTACTTGCACAGATTATCCGGGTTGAGCTTGTAATGCATGCTTTAAATACAGACCCTAGAAGGGTTAGTTTACATTTGATATGCTCATATATTGCAGCTAAGTACACATTATTATTATAATCTTTTTACTTAAACTGGACATGTGGGTTATAGGTGGAAACAACCAGAAAAGTTTTGTCATTTCATAAAGAAGATCGTAACTCTGATCCTAATAATCCCCAAAGTATCCTGCTTGATTTCATTAGTAGTTGTCAGAATCTTCGCATATGGTCACTGAATTCTTCTACCCGCGAATATTTAAATAGCGAACAGCTTCAAAAAGGAAAACAAATAGATGAATGGTGGAGACAAGTAACTAAAGGTATGTGTAGTATATCTATTATTCACAAAATAATAATTCTTTTATTCTGATTGACTGCTTGGTGTTATTTTTAGGGGATCATATGATGGACTATATGAATTTGGATGATAGATCAATTGGAATGTTTTGGGTGGTTTCTTACACAATGGCACAACCTGCTTCCGACACAGTAATGGGTTGGTTAACATCTGCGGGACATGCAGAACTACCAGGCCCAAATCTACAAACTAATGAGAGAATAACAATGATGCGGGAAGTTCATCCTGTTCCAGTATCATTGTTGTCAGGGTTTTCAATTAATCTGTGCCTGAAACTGGCTTTTCAGATGGAAGAAGCTATGTTCTCCGGAGAAGTAATTTATGACTTTTTCTTAAATCATGCAATTTACCTGAACTAGTTAAAATATTTATTAACTATGCTCTCTTTTTTGCCTTTTAAAATGCAGCATGTGCCTAACATTGCAATGGTGGAAACATATAGTAGATTGCTACTCTTACAACCTCATTCGTTGTTTCGTTCACATTTAAGTGTAAGTTGGTTTCGTTGTTTCTGAAATTCATACCGCTTGATGCTTGTCATGACTAATTAACATTATATAATTTTTAAATTTTGTAGCATTTGCATCAGAAGAATCCTTCTATCTTAAATAAGCCATCAGCTACACTTCTGGTACTTGAGATCCTCAACTATCGATTGTTTTCCCTGTACAGGTAATTAAATTTATTTTCATCTTTCATAATTTCTTAAAATTTCGAGTAAAGGTTACTTGCATCATGTTTTACTATTTGTCTATCTGAACTTAGGTATCAAGGAAAGAGCAAGACATTAATGTATGATGTCACCAAAATTCTCTCAACATTAAAAGGGAAACGCGGAGATCATCGTGTGTTTCGATTGGCGGAAAACCTGTGCATGAATCTCATTTTATCATTGAGAGAATTCTTTTTTGTGAGAAAAGATGGAAAGGTGGGATAGTCAATAATGGTCCAGGAAATGGAACTTTTTCTTATATTTTAACTTCTTAAGCTCATAGGAAATCTTTTACAGGGTCCCACTGAATTCACAGAAACATTAAATCGCATAGCTGTAGTGAATCTTGCTATCATTATCAAGACTCGTGGAATTGCTGATGCTGAACACCTTCTTTATCTGCAAACAATGTTGGAACAAATCTTGGCCACCAGTCAGCATACTTGGTCAGGGAAAACCCTTCGTTACTTTCCACCTGTTCTATGTGATGCATTAATAGGCAGGATAGACAAGCGGGGTCTAGCAATCCAAGCATGGCAGCAGGTCGGTACTAATATATTATATATCTAAAAACAATGTTGCTAAAAGTTTAGCTAGTTAACAAAAATGTAACATATTTAATTTCGATGTGTTGATTCACAGGCAGAATCTACTGTTATTAATCAGTGTACACAGCTCTTAACACCATCAGCTAATCCTACTTATGTTATGACCTATATTAATACAAGCTTTCCTCAACACCGACAATATCTCTGTGCTGGAGCATGGGTACTCATGCATGGCCACCCTGAGAACATAAACAATGCGAATCTGGTAATTTATTAATTGTTATAATTTGGTTTAGATTAAATCAGGGTTCTCATTTCCTCTTGATTACAGGGACGTGTTCTCAGAGAATTTTCACCTGAAGAGGTGACTGCAAATATATATTCAATGGTGGACGTCCTTCTGCATAATATGCAGTTGGACTCACAGCATGGGCATCCCTTGCAGGTGCTTTGTTAATCATATGCACACACATTTCTGGTTAAGTGGTAACTGTTAATTATTTACTTTATTAGTCACAGACTCATAAATTTGGTTTTTAATTTATCAGGATCTTATATTGAAGGCATGTGCAAATCTTGCATACTTTATTTGGAACCATGAGTTGCTTCCACTGGATATTTTGCTTCTTGCATTAATCGACCGTGATGACGATCCACATGCTTTGCGTATCGTGGTATGTGACCATAACCATTTATGCTAGGAATGATTAGTCACAGTATATGTTTTTTGTTCTAAGTTAATACGCTAGAACTATTATGTTGTATTTTGCAGGTTAATTTACTTGAGAGACAAGAGCTTCAACAAAGGATAAAGTTTTATGTTGCTAACCGTGGAAAGCCTGAGCATTGGCTTCAGAATGGAATTTTCAAACGTATTGAATTACAGAAGGCTCTTGGCAATCATTTGTCATGGAAGGAAAGGTGGCATGCTGAGAAAACTTTTGTTCTTTTGCTTTTTGTCTTTTAGCATGTGTTATATAAATATTGTGTTTTTTCAGGTATCCAACATTTTTCGATGATATTGCAGCACGTTTACTCCCTGTTATCCCCTTGATCATATATCGGCTTATTGAAAACGATGCTGCAGAATCAGCAGATAGAGTTCTTCAATTCTATTCAACATTCCTTCATTATTATCCTCTAAATGTCACATTTGTTCGTGATATACTCGCATATTTCTACGGACATCTTCCTGCAAAACTTATTTTCCGAATACTCAATGTGCTTGATATTAAAAAGGTAAAACTAAAAAATTTCTTCCATTTTAATTTCAATCCTTTTATTTCAACTTTTTGGTTAAAAATACACCGTTCTTCCAGATGCCTTTTTCAGAGTCGTTTCCGCAGCATGTTAATTCATCAAACGCCATGTGTCCACCATTGGAGTACTTTGCATCTCTTTTATGTAACCTCGTGCATAATGTAATCCCTCAATGCAACTCAAAAGCGGATCCTTTGAACAACGGTATGCGTACATTCATTAACAGGAATCCGTCAGCTAGTCAACCTGGGTCAACCAACACTTTCGAAGGTCAAAAGGCATTCTATCAAATACAAGATCCCGGGACCTACACACAACTTGTTCTTGAAACCGCAGTTATAGAGATCCTATCTCTCCCAGTAACAGCAGCACAGATCGTATCAGCACTTGTACAGATTATCATCCACATACAACCAACACTAACTCAATCTAACCATGGTTACCATGGGTCTACAACTAGTTCAGGTCAAGGCTCTGCTTTGCCAGCTTCACCATCAGGGGGAAGCACTGATTCTTTGGGCAGATGTAGACAAAGTGTTACAGGTATGGGGCTTGTTACAAGAAGTGGTTATGCGAGTCAACAACTGTCTTGTTTGATGATTCAAGCTTGTGGACTCCTGTTGGCTCAGCTTCCTGCTGAGTTTCATATACAGCTATATGCTGAGGCGTCACGTGTGATTAAAGAGAGTTGGTGGCTTACTGATGGTAAGAGATCTGTTAGTGAATTAGATTCTGTTGTTGGTTATGCTTTGTTGGATCCAACATGGGCTGCTCAGGACAATACCTCCACTGTAATTGGTAAGGAAAAAGGAAAGTTCATTTAATATTGTACTTATTGAAGTTTATAATCTAAAAGTCAAGTTAATTATGATAATGGCAGGAAATGTGGTGGCTTTGCTTCATGCATTCTTTAGTAATCTTCCACAAGAATGGTTAGATAAAACACATCTTATTGTGAACCATCTAAGGCCCATAAAATCAGTTGCAGTGCTGAGAATAGCCTTTCGGATTGTGGGTCCATTGCTGCCAAGATTAGCAAATGCTCACAATTTGTTCAGCAAGGTAATTTTTTTAGCTAGTCATAGTACATTATGAAATAACAAACAAACGTACCCATTATAATCCGACACAGAGAGACAGCTATTTGTAGTGTATGGGGAGGATGTGATGAGGGCATACCTTACCTCTATCCCAAGAGATAGAGAGGTTGCTCCTGCTGAGATCCCTCCCGTGATGGTGCAATTGGGCCCGGCCAAAGGCAAATAGTTTACTTGGAAGGCTCTTGCAGGCAAGATTCGCACGGTTTTTGAGCTGATTCGCAGAGGAATTCCAATGGGAAATTAGAGATGTGTTAAATGCAGTTACGGGGAGAAAACCAACCCCCCCCCGCGGCCCCGCCCCTCTTATTTTTAAATTCTTTTTTGTTAAATATTTTTATTTTTTTATATGTGCAATGTAGAGTTAGTAATCCAGATAATAATATGAAATAAAAAAAACAAAAACATGAAGTCAGATAAATAAAAACTCTTGAATTTCCCTAATCAAAAGCCGTCTTTTTTTTCGTTTGTGGTTCATATTGAACTCTTCACTGATTTTGCAGACCCTAGAACTGCTGTTAAATATGATGGTGGATGTCTTTGGGAGGAACTCTCAGCCGTCAACTCCTGTTGAAGCATCAGAAATAACCGACCTTATTGACTTCCTGTAAGATTTGATTTGATATCACCAGAGCATATGATAAAAGCTATGGAGTTTTGGCAATTTAAAACTCTCTTATCTTTGTGTGCAGGCATCATATTGTGCATTATGAAGGCCAAGGAGGCCCGGTGCAGCCAAATTCAAAAGCAAGACCAGATGTATTAGCTTTATGTGGAAGAGCTATTGAAAATTTAAGAACCGACGTGCAGCATCTTCTCTCTCACTTAAAAACCGATGCAAATGGTTCCATTTATGCTGCTACCCATCCAAAGCTTTTTCAAAGTCCATCTTGATGATTACTTTTGAGATCAGGGTTCTTGTGATTCTCGATATAATGTGGATTTTTCACTACAGGAGGTCCAAATGAATGTTGTTCAGTGTTGGGCTCGGTTTCCCTATGAAAACTCAGACCGATATAAACAGAACGGTTATCAGTTGTAGCTAATATTTAGAGTAGCTAATATTTAGGGATTGTTCTCTAGCTCTTTTTATATGTATGGTTTTAGACTTAACATGAGCTGTAATCTTTTATAAATTAGCTATGTGTGCTGTAAAGTGTTAATCTTGTAATATTCTCCAGCTGTGGCGTTATTGGTTCACATGGATTTTGCGCCTTTGTTTTTCAACGCTTGATCAGGTCACTCATCCTGGAATTACTTAAAGTCACAGCCAATACACTCAAAACACGTCGGAGGTGTGTCATTTCTCATATGGATGGAATATAGACAATGTGTATCGATCCAAAGGCGATTGATGTAGATACAATGGAATCTATAATCACAGCAAAATAGTCTCCATCCGATTTTCATATTTTTGACATAAACATGCTGATCAAGTTAACATAATCAAGTTCCTATCATTACATAATGAACTTAACATCCATACTATATTAGTTAGACATAGACATCTGAAAATAAGTTCAGATTCAAAGCAAATCCAATCACTTCCACACATTCACCGCCATTGTTGCTCAGTCCTCTTCACTCGCCTGCAACAACAGCAGCGTTGTTGTTGGAAGCACAGTCCATAATGTCCTTGCTGAGGCTGTAAGGAGCTGAAGCCATCACTCTGTATCAAGTAACATAAGCAATTATCAAGGGTTAACATTGGATCTTGATAATCAAGTAATAATCTAAAAAAGTGTTCACAGTTTGGCTTTTGAGGTCAATGTCAAGACTCATTCTCATAAACGACTCAATCATACCTTTCCTTGCGTTTCTCAAGAAACCTAGCCAACGATGCTTTGCGTGCCTGAGGAATGGCTGCACATAATCAAAATATAGTTGGTTTAAAGTAGCAAAACGCGTGTTTGAATATACAAGTAATTTGATTTGACCACTAGATAAACTACCTGATTGCATGGCGTGTCCAAGTGAATTCATGATTCTTTTAGCTGCTTCAGTTTCATTAGGCGGTCCACCAGTCAATGGACCAACATAGTGCGAAGAAACAGACATTGGGCTTGAGACGGGTGAGCAGGGTCGCATGCTAACTGGAGTCGGTGGTGTGGGTCCCTGAGCTTCAGTTCTTTGTTGTGGTGCATCAGCGTGTGCAACAAAGTGCCCATTTCCAGCGAAGCACATTATAGCTTGAGCCTAGATAAGACAAGATATTTGGATCCATAAGCGCGTGTGTTTCCTTTGGAAACAAGACCCAAAAGGTGAAAATGTGAAACAATATAAATGGATAACACTTGGGTATTATCTTTAAAAATCTTTGACTGATTGCGCGACGTGCACACAACAAAAGACGGAAATTACAACAAAATAAGAAAGATGAAGAGTAAGACGACCTTTTCCGGGGAGATACCATCATATACATTCACCATACCATCATAAAAGATGGTTAGTTGAGCTGGACCAGAAGCAACCTTAGACCCATACCTTCAATCAAACAAAAAAAACCATCAATCTTTGGGACTAAAACTCAAAGTTTACTTTACACTCCCTCTATTCAAATTAATTAGTTTGTTTTTAGTAACCATGAGAACCTATTACCAAAAACTCACTGGATCCCACTAATACCCCGTTAACCAATGAGATCAGGTCAAACATAACTACCGGTCTTCAAGGGAGGGTTAGGTATAAAACCGGTTAAAGCTGGATCCGAACATGAGACCTCAACCACACAGACTCAAGTGCTTACCACAACGCCACCCATCAAAGGTTTCAAATAAATTAGTTGACCCCCCCCCCCCCCCCCCCCACACACACACACACACACCCAAAAATAATAATAATAACAACAACAATAACAATAATACCATGGAGTAAGTAACTGTGAATAAACAGGAGCATCAGAGAAAACAGGCCTAAAGAAAGGATTATTCATCATCACTGGAACTGCTGGTTTGTGAACTTGTGCAATCTGATGCATCAAAAATCATTACAAATTAAACAATCTTTAATAATTACTCAAAAGCCATCATTTTTATAAACCTAATTTACACAAAGATCCAAATAACAACCTCAACTTCAAGCTCCTGTTGGTTGTTAAATCCTTCAAAACCATCTGCAAAAGATGCAAATCTCAATTTCAAAGATACAAAAAAAAATGGTTAGATTTGTAACACAAAATTTCATCAAAATATAAAAACTTTAATTCTTTAAGATTTAGTTTTAGACTTAAACTCAAATTCCCTTTAACAAGTTACTAACTTTATACAAATTGAGCTTATATAACATGTCACATAACAAATTACCAGTCAATTAATATATAGCCAAAACATAACACTAAAACACCATAAACACACACTTAAACACATACCCATTTGTTGTATATATAAATAGTATAAAATCTTATTATAATAATTTAATAAAAACTGTTGTAATTTAATACCTGGTTGTTTGCACCCATCAAGATCAAGATTTTCTTTATTAAAGACTGCATCTTTAGAATAAAGATCAAAGTTTCTTTCCATTTTCTTCAACCTTGAATTTAAAAAAAAAAAAATCTAAAATATATGTTATAAGAACCACAAACTGCAAAGTGGGTTGAAGTAAAATGCTTCAAACAGTTGAACTTGCAAGTTGCAACAGGTGAAGGAGAGAGTGGATATATATGATGTCCGTCGGTTAATATTTTATTATTATTTTATAGGTTAAGCTATATTAAAATAGAGTGCATTTAACACATGTTGTAATTTAGTGTAATGAATGAGCATTTAATTGTTTTTCGTTTTTTCATATAATTAGTTGAAAAAAGTAAAAAAAAAAAATTTGAACGGCCAACAAATTGGAATCACTCACGGAACACTGGAGTATCATCGTGCCACCAGTGTTGCCACGCGATCATATTCCACCACCAAGTCACCAATTCAGGAGGAAACTCATAATTATGAGAAAACCCCCTTTGTGAGATTTGAACCCAGGACCTTATGGCTCTTAAGTCTTATCTCACCACCAAGATACCACCAAGATACCCACTAGGCCAAATTAGCTAACATAAAATTATTATGTTTTTTTTTTAAAACAAAAATTTCTGTGTGATGTCATGTTATATAAGATGTATTTTTCAATTTTTATGTGTTGTGACTTACTACACGTGTTTAAATATATGACAGATTTCACTTATGATACATGTTAGTTACATCGGATTTCCATGTTTACCTGCCACCACCCTGCATTGAAGTCACGTGGGTAACTTCGCATTTGTTCACGGTCACGATAAACAGGGAACAAGAATCTATCCGATTTTGTAGTTATAAACTCTTCAAGGGTTTCACTTAGATCTCGTGTGGGGTGTCAAAAATTTTTTTGAATCTTTTTATTTATTTTATAAGACTCAAAATACATTTGACATTCTTCAAGTATGCTTGATGATGGTTGTAGGTAACATAAGCGAAGGTGGTGAGGGATGTTTGTAGGGGAATTGGATTTTAATAATCTGAATGTTGCCCTGTTATGCGACATTAATCTATGCTTAAGAATTACCGAGAACAGTCCAAACTTTTTTAATATTTTCTTTCACCGAGCTTTTTTAAGTGGGATAAGATGATGATGATGTGGATATGTGTGTATGTGTATATGACTTTCTCTCGTCCCTTACTTATTCTTTTTCTCTCTACCTTTTCACTATACAACCCACACCACAACACCGCCGGTTACCACCACCTTCACCACGCTACCCACCTCAGCCACCACGAACAGCCGACCACCAAACTGACCACCACAGTTGCAAGTTTTCTGGCAACAAAAGGACCACACCCCATGCTTACAGGTAACATTGAGGAGCATCTTTTTTTTCCCTTAAAAAACACTATTTTATATAGAAACTTCTGGTTTTATTATATGATTTTGGTTGTTTTAGAATATATACACACTAGATTATACCCCGGGAACGTCCCGGGGTTGAGACATCTAATATGACATATTAGTTTTACATATGAAATATATTGATTCGCTTTACAGTTACATGAAAGAAAGCTTCGGGTAGCACCTAGCCTAAAACAATTAAAAATGTATCTCCAATGTTAACGCCTAACCTTAAACAATGTATAACTCTAATATTAATATCTAACCTAAAACAATGTATAACTCCAATGCTAACGTATGTTGAAAATAGGATTCATATTTACTGATTTGAACATAATTAGTGACTCCCACAAAAAAATAGTCGTTTTTTTCTCCGGTTTTTATATAGCATTATGGTACTCGTTGGAAAGATAATAAAACGCTCGTTAATTTGGTGTAATTTTTTTCTTTAAAAAAACTCGTATATAAAAGATATTAACGTTTAAAAATTATGAGAGGAAACATAAGAGAGAAAAATCTAATTTTATTTTTAAATTTTTTTCCTAAAATATCTCAATGCCACATGGGATGACACATGGCACACTTAAAGAGGAGAATGCCTCTTTAAGTGCCATGTCATTAAAATGGCTTTGGTTTATTATATGTATAGATAGATAGATATACTTGTTTAAAAATATATATTAAAAACATATTTGTTGTAAAAGATAAATTTTTTAAATAGGTTTGAATTGAATGGGTGATTTATAATGATTAAAATAATCCAATAGAATATATCTTAATTTTTTAACGGTTTCACATGTACAATAATTATTTTAGAGGAAGGGTTGTCAAACTTTATTTAATTAATATCAATCACATATGAGAGCTACATGTCTCTTGTCACACATAAATTGGGTTATGTTCATTATAAAAAGACTAAATTATTTTGAGAAAAACTAGTTTAGTATGATATATTAGATTTTAATAATATTAACTATAACATATTGGCCGATAAAAATAGGAGAGTAAGTGAGTTTTTCAATGATACATTAGGGTAGAAGGTATCTTAGCCACATTTGTCAAACTCACAACCCCTCTCTTCTTCACATTAGCTTGTTTCAGTCCTTTTCTTTTACTTGCCAAAATTTTTCAAATTATAGTAAATCCTATATGTTTCATACGCTTTTCACGCCATAGCCAAATTGCAAATTAAAATAGAAAAAAATCATAAACAAATATGTGTCTGGTCACTTTTGGAGAGGGGCCCACTCTCTTTCTCTATCACATTAAGTTTAATCGCCATGTATGCAGCCATGGTTGCCGAATCATTCTTGTTGATTGTTCCATGCCGCATGACATGTTATCCTTGTTGACTTGTCGCACCAGTGCTACATGCCAATTCATTCTTGCTGAAGAGATTCCGAGCACCCTTGGGGTGAGGAATACAACTTTGTCATTATTCTGTCTATAATCTTTTTATCCTTCACGTCAGTGAGATCTCAGGGTGGAAGGTATTCGTAAGACCCTTCCCGATTTTATAGTATAATTGTCCCGTAAATCACTATAATTAAGTCCCAAAATTGACACTACAAAGAATTCACTTGATCACAACATTTCATACCAAAAACTTCGCATAACTTAGATAACTAGATTGTTTCTAGTTGCTTGAATTTAAGTGTATGAAACATTTACATGTACATTAACTGGTAAACTTCCATATAACTGTAGACAAAATGTGGAAATGTTTAAACATTCGAGAGTGAGTGTTTTGTTCCTCTTTAAGCTTGACCTTTAATATGGAACCATGTAGTTTTACCTACTCAAAAACCCAAGAAAACGGTTAGTATTTTAAGTTAAGGAGTCAAGAAATAACAAGGAAAACAATATTTTTTCTGGGAATTCTTCGCTTACTACGAAGAACTCATAAAATCTTCCAAACTTTTCGTGTACCGCGGGGATGTCCCCGCGGTCCATCGAGAACCCTTTTTTGGAAAAAAGGTTTGCTGCACTCTTCCAATTTTATACTTTACTACTTTTATGCGGTTTTTCCTGCATTTTCCAAGCTTGCCCCAACCTTAGTTTAATCTTTCGGGGACATTCCCTTCCGTATATTAGGCCTGAATTTCATAACTTGAACTCGGATTAGTGAGTTCACATTCCCTTCGCTCATATGAGCCTTTGACTCATCTTAGGTAAATCCGACCCGTTAAGAGATGTTGAGCTTTCTAGCTCAACTCTTAAATGTTATTCATTTCGATTCTTTTCCAACCGACCGTAACTATAGTCAGTTGTAATTGGGCAATACCTCCGCTTCAACCTCGCGGGTCATTTATACTTTGGTTTTACATGCCCCAATCCTTAATTCATGGCCTTAAGGTCTACAATTGATTCATTTTCTATTCAATACACCAAGCAAGACCCTATGGCCATGAGTGGTGGTTTTAACCATAGTCTAATTATCACTTAATCCATCAACATGGATATTTAACTGCTAGACAATACCTCTGCTTCTATGACCCACAGATAATTTATTATGCGGTTTTACTTGCCCTTTTACGCAAGTTTTACCCAATCAACTATCCTCACGGTTTAAGTTTATCATCTAACTCACTTAAAGTTTATCATCGAACATTTAGCATTATATAGTCATAATAACTTACTTTATAGATGACCTTTTGGCTCGTGTCCTTCACCACTTGGCCTCTCGAAGCCTCATTTGCCTTGCCTAAAGTTTTTAACCCATTTGATTGTTAGAACACATACAATCCATTGTCTTTTTCATATATGATTGTTAACATTCATTCACAATTAAATCACCAAGTTTTTCAAAGCCTAACTACAATGCATTTTATCAAACACTTGGTGAGCATCAATTTTAACAACTAATTACACCTAGACAATAACCATAACCATCATAGATTATCACTTCCACACATTTACTAGCATTTTAGTTAATCAAACCTTCAATAATCAAACATACTCATCAAGATAATCATATATGAGTGTGGGTTTCACTTATATAAAGTATAAATTGAAAATCCCATTGAGTTGAGAAAACCTATGAAAACTCATGTTACAAAACATTTTTTCTTTTGAAAAACAATTACAATGTAACAAACATGTGTTTTAAGCGTTTTGAGTAAAAAAAATTAAAAAAAGCGCCAATTGTTTTTTTTAATGTGACTTTGTTGTAACATACTTGTAACTGACAATTTACATATGTAACACAACAATTTTATTTTATTTTTTTTAAATTATTCAATGCTTTTTTTTATTTTTTTTACTCAAAATGCTTAAAAACATGTTTGTTACATTATGTAACTTTAAAAAAAAAGTTTCGAAACTTGAGTTTTCATGGGTTTTCTCAACTCAATGGGGTTTTCAATTTATCCCCCCCCCCCCCATATATACATACACTAGTGGGTTAGCTCGCGCGATGCGGCGGGTATCGCCGAGTCTCTTTTAGAAAGTGTTTTCTAACTTGATGTCTTAAACACTGAATATATTTGGGTACCACTACCACCACTACTACATCTAAATAAGATGATACTAAATTTTAAAAAAAAAATTACTTATAAAAATATTAATATTATCATGTACAACCGTTTAATATTACTAATGGATTAATTATACAAGATTAATGTAAAGTTTTTGATATTACTATGGTTCATTAAGTATAATGTGGTGTAATTAAAGAAAAGTTTAAAAGACAAATTTGCCCCTAAAAGTAGTTAAGATGTGCATTATGTATTGTATGATAAGCAAATATATTTGTACCTCTTATTTTTTAAGAAATCCTTGTAAAATGCTTTATAATATAGTATACACGCACACACATATATAATGTGGTTCAACGAAGAACCTAAAAAAGTATCAGATCGAGGAACCATGCATTTAACATGTTAAATACGTCATAAACATTTAATTTAACATGTAAAGAAATTATTATTTTTTTCAAAAACTTTTTCAGGGCATTTGCAATATGTCGAAGCTATTCCAAAAAAAAATATTTTTTTTGTAAATTTTTTTACCTTTTTTAACTCGTTTTAGGCATTTTATTAAGTTTTTTATTTTTTGATTTTTTTTATTAAAAAGCCTTCTACATGCGTTTATATACAAAAGCTTCAAATAAAATTTTGAAATGTAGTTTTTACACGCTAAATTGATTTTTTTTATGATAAATTTAAACATGTTAAATGCATGGTTTCCCGGTTCCTCACTTTTAATGTTAC
This sequence comes from Ambrosia artemisiifolia, assembly GCA_032199755.1. Classification (NCBI taxonomy): domain Eukaryota; kingdom Viridiplantae; phylum Streptophyta; class Magnoliopsida; order Asterales; family Asteraceae; genus Ambrosia; species Ambrosia artemisiifolia. The sequence continues at coordinate 42,214,964 of CM063516.1, read as the reverse complement.
CCATTGAACCCACTCCTATAGATATATAGAACTTTTATTTTATATTTCATGCCCATCGAGAGACCGGGCCTGAAGCCATAGCCCACCTCGTCCACCCTTAGAGTCGGCATGCTAAAACACCTTATTTACAAACACCATTACCCCCAAAACATCTTTTTTATAGGTAAACCTAAACTCTTCCCTAAACTCCTCCCATTACCCACTACCCGCATCCCTTCTGACTCGTCACCTTGAAACCCAGAAACAGCACCGGACACCCCTATCAATTCAGTGGCGGATCTAGACCAAGATTTCAGGGGTAACGTTACATAATTTTCATGGGTAATGTAATACAAAACACGTAAAAAAATTAAAAATTGCTCCTTCTCTAGATCCGTCCCTGCCTATCATGGACACCGCCAATGGTGTTCCCGGATTGAATTCTGGTTGCCCACTTGCCCCCAAGCTGTCTTAAATTTCTCTTCAACTTTTCAGGAATTTATACAACAAATTTGATTTATATTTTTTTTATTGATTTACAGCATATTAAATGGCTGGGGATAGATGTTTCATGTTTAATGGCTTTTAAACCGGAAAAGTTGAAAGGGTCTAGAATGATCAAGATATTCATTTTGGGAAGTAAAATATAGGGTAAAGCTATTAGTAGTAGTTCTACATCTCTCATTAACTATTTTGACACCACCCTATATATTAAACATATACAAATTTTTTTTCGTAATTGTTTTACCCTTCTGTTTTACCTTAAGTAAAAACTAAAAAAATTAGCTATTAGTAACCTATAATGCTAAAAGTTTAGGTAAAAAAAAGTGTACAGTGTTCATAACGGGATACGTATTGACATTGACACGCAGAATCCTATATCTCATTGCAAAATTGTTTTTTTTTTCTCGAACAACAAACTTCTATATATATGAATATAGAGCCAGCAAGAAACTGGAAGGAAAACATACAAAGGAACAGACAAAGAAAAAGGGCAGCCAGAAGGCAAGCCCCGTTACACCAAATCTACAACATCAAAGACTGCCCACTTATCCCAAACCGGATTCAAACCTTTGGCTCTGTGCGAAATCCAAAGGAAGGAGTCTTCCTTAATCAAATCCATGGTCTTGATAACCGGAATAAAAACCCCCTCAAGAGTCTTTTAAGTCGCGAGCGTGCCAAATCTCATTGCAAAATTGTGTCTCATACTTAATCCATTAATTTATTAATCACTTGTTTGGTATAAGGGACCATTTAATGACATTATACATGGCATTATACATCACGAACCAAATTAGTAATTACTTTTTAAGTATCGGCATATAGTAATTACTTTTTAAGTATCGGCATACCCATTTAGTGGTTTTTTAACGGCCAGTTAAATATCACCTGAACTGTCAGTGGATTAGCACCGAGCAGCCTAAGTCAACCAAGTCACCAATTCGGGAAAAAACTCGCTGCCCGAAAGCTCACTGCGGTAAAACCTCTCTGGATCGGATTCGAACTTGAGACCAAATGGTCTCAAACTCTTATCTTCATTTTTCGATACCACTCCACCAAATAGTGGGTGGTGTATACCCATTTAGGGTATGTTTGGTAAGGAGTTTCTAGTTTCAATGTTTTAAGAAAAAAACTCATACTTAAAAAAAAAAAAACTTATTTGGTTGAAGGAGCTTGAAGTTTTTATGTTAGAAAAAAAAAACTCTATATTGAAAGTAGCGTTTAACAAAAAGCTCCTAGTAGCTATAAGCTTTTAATGAGTAAAATGACACAAATATTCATTCTACCATTAAAAAAATAGAAAAAAAAACATGCATATAAGCTTTTAATATGCCAATTTTTGTCATTTTATACATTTTATTGAAAGCTTCAGCTACTATGTTAAAGACTAAAATTTATTTAAAAAGTTACAGTTAACAGCTAGTTTTACCAAACATATATTTAGTAGATTAGTTTATTTTAGTTGTCCATTGTGATTACTAATGTACATTTCTTATCACCTTAGATTCTATATAAAACATTTACAAATGTGATTACTAATGAACAATATTAAATTTTTATTGGTCCATCTGGATTTGATCTTTAATGGAGTTATTATACGACATCTAAGCTCAAATAGCTCTACTTTAAAAAAATTATATTTATATTCCTTAACTTCAATAGATTTATGTTTATACTCCTGAAGTTTAATAGATTTATAAGTTTCGTTCTTTTTCTCTTACTTATTATTTATTTAAATTATTATAATTAAAGCTAACTTTTAACTCTAGACATGTTTACTTAATTATTGAGCTTTCCTATTTTTACGCTGTTTAGATTAAAGCATACATGGTCTATATTAACTGTTCAATATACCATGTAACAAATCTAATTGTTTTTTATTTACTTTATTATTGTTAAAGATAACTTTTAATTTTAGACATGTTTAGTTAACCATGTTGATTATTATTTTCAACGTCGTTTGGAAGAAAGCATGCATGATCTATAATAAGTTAATAACCCCTCATTTTTCGAAGGTGACAATGTACTCATTTTTCGACATCTTAATAAAATGATATTTTTCGAATACCTATACTACACCTATAAGCTAATGCAAGCCTATAAAGGACCTATAGGCGTATACGAGGCCTATGTGACACCTATACTACACCTATAAGCCTATACGACACCTATATTATATGAAGCTTGACTCTACATATACACATACCTATACGATAAGATGCCATACTATACTATAGTACACCAATAGGCTATATTAGGACTATACGACACTTCTACTACACGATAAATTTTGTAACAATGTTTGCTAAAATTTGATTAATTTTAAAAAAATATATTTAATGAAAATGACTTAAATTTGAATAAAACTTTTATAAAACAATAAATATTGAATAAAAATGTTTGTAAAAAAAACAGACACCGATACGCCGAGTATAGGTTTATAAGAGGGGGCTATACGCCCAATATAGACATATACAAGGCGTATTGGTTCAGCCGCCAGACAAATCTAACACATTAGTTTTTATTAGAAATTGAAAAAACTATACGCCCTCGTATAGATCTCCTCGTATAGATCTGTACTAGGCGTATAGAAAGTGTAAAAAATAAGAAGGGTTTCTAAAATTACTTTTTGTATAACCTTTTTTTTATTAAATAATAAAATTTAATTACGTACTTTTTTTGTTGGCATGAATATTTTGACCTTTGTGCCAAAAATCTAAGTTGAATAAGCACGTGTGGAAATTATTATTTATTGAATATTGGGGCCACAATAGTTCTTTGTCTAAAATATAATGTCACGTGCAATTGCAAACTTGCAAGGACATCCCGCTCCATCTTTCAATTTTATGTCGTTTATTCTAGATTGTATGTATGACAACATGTATATTTTGACAAAAATGTAAAATTTGATAACTATTCAAATAATATAATAATAAATTATGTATATCATTGTTAAAATACAACATTTTATACATTTTAAACTTACACGTATACAAATAATAAAATATTTTCTCATGTATAAAAAAAGTGTGAAGCGTAATTCAGAGATGTAAGATGAATAAACTGAAGAAAAAATTATTTTTTCCTTAAATGTTGTATTTTAATAATGAGGATGACGAGAACGACGATGATGATATCAAAATATTGATTTTGATTTGTTTTTCACGTGTTCTCAGAGCATTTAGAGTTATTAAGATAACTTTCACTATATACTATCGCATGATTCATCTTGTTTCCAAGCGTCGTAAATACTCAACAACTTCATCAACCTACCAACCACTATTCTCATTGTGGTTCTTCATCTTACATGTGTGGGCATTACCTTCATTCTTCTCGAGGTAGACATTTGAGTGGTTGAGGTCATTGCCCTACCAACTTTGTTGGAAATAGGTCCACTATGTCGACTTATATTGTAATCTTGTTAGCATTCCTCATGCCCCCCCCTATTTTCACCACCCCAAAACTTATTTGCACCGCCGTAGAGGCCTCTACGAGCTGTAGAGGGTCATCTGCGGCTCATAGAGGCCTCTACGAGCTGTAGAGGCCCGTGTCAATCATTGCAGTGGGCACCCACCTCTACGGCCCGTAGAGGCCTCTACGAGCCGTAGAAGGATGTGGTTTTCAATGCTCTGACACCTCTATGGCCCGTAGAGGCCTCTACGAGCTGTAGAGAGCTGTAAAACCCTAAAAAACCCTGTGTAAATAACATGACCGTTCCTCAAAGAGGTTCTTCTCTTAATGCAGGCTTTAGGCTTTATACATGGATTTCAATTCGAGCTTAATGACATGTCATTAACAACTCTCCTTATTTGTATGTTGACTTAAGGGCCTACACTCACATGACACCATCTCTAGAAAACCTTGATTCCTCTTCTTAAAGGTAAAGAACATGTCACATTTTTTTTAAACCGTAAAAAGTTCAAAAAAAAATGTGACATGTTCTTTACCTTTAATATAACATGTCACATTTGAAAACAATAATGTTTTATAGTAATGTTTTGTTACACATGTTCGACTCATAAGGGAAATTCTATGTCAGGTTAGATGTCAAGATGATCATTAGTTCTTGAACAAGGACAAAAGGTATTTATGGCGACAACAACCTCCCACCACCTTAAAGCATCATATGAGTTTCGGTAAAATAGTAGCCATACAACTTTTAAAGTTATTTCCTTCCCAAATAAATTAGGAAATGTATCATTTACTTCTCTTCTACAAAAATCAAGTATTCGTTCTTTTCACAGCTTTAAAGGACGATTACCATTTACAAAGAGTGTGAAATCATGTTCTTTACATTTTTTGGATCTTATACGTTGTGCTTTTTGGGGACCGACGCTATCTATAAGAATGTGTTTTTTTTTTTTCTTATAACATGATTTTTGTTGATGGCTTGTTCCAATGTACTTTGGACTTACCCATTAAAGTAAATATATTTTGATCTTTGTAATGTGTTGAGGGCCTTCTTACGTTTTATGTCAACGGAGTTCTTGTCACCGTAAACACTTTACTGATGGAAAATGAAACTCATCATCATCATCATCATCTATCTTGCCATTATACACACCTTAATAAAATGGTCATGCATAATGTAGGCACCATCATTAAACGGGTAAGGTCCCAAATCCTGGCGTGGACAAGGACCCTAACCCATAAAAATGCTTAACTCTAAAGCCTATGTGGAGCAATCCATGCGCAGGATCACTCATCTGCGCAGTCTCTCTGCGACCAAGCTGGCATCTTCATAAAGACGAATCCCAGTGCGTGGGCACATGCGTTGGACAATCAAGCAACACGAGTGTTGAACACAAATAAACAATCAATATGCAACTAACTAGAAAAAAATTGTTAACATTAACCATTAGACAAGTACATCCACTAAACATAAGTCAAACTATACTAACTTAGACATATTTATCAAGTAAGACATGAATACATGATAATCCTAATTCATGAGTTCATACATATCTCAAAATATGTCTTCATTCTTGAATGCCTAACTTCCCTATATGCAAGTAAAAAGCAGTAGCATAAACTTGCATAATAACCATGTAAATAAAATGAAGTAGCATCTTCAATTGCCTAGTAAGGAATCAAAACGAAAGATTTAGGATTTCCAAGGATTCATGTTTTCAGGAGTGCAAGAATGATCAAAAGATTTACTTAAATAATTAGTGTGTGTGTGTGTGTGTGCGGGGGGGGGGGGGGGGGGGGGGGAGTTTAGGAGGGAAAAGGTTTAGGGGAGAAATAAACGTTAGTAGGAAAAATGACAAATCTTTAGGTGGACATAAAAGTTAGAAGAGATATTGAAAAAATAAAATCTTTTAAGTTTTACCCAAGGAACATAAACAAATAAACATGAACGGATATAAATAAACAAACATATTGCCGAATATTCACGAACGCAATCGAAGGAACGAGACTTGTGTTCGTGTTTGTTTGTTTAGTTAATCGAACAAAATTTCTTATTTGTGTTCGTTCACTTATTAAACAAACAAACATAAACGAATTTCACGCCAAACAATTTACAAACCATTCACCGAAAGTTTAGTTAGTTTCCCTAGTGATAACCCTTACCATAACACTCAGTGTTACTATGCTTATCCACAAGGTATCATAAGTGGATTTTATGTATTGTCAAAAAATGTAGGCTTAATTAATACATATCTTCTTTCTTACAAAATGTTGGCTTAATCAATACATATCTTCTTTCCTACAAAATGAAACCAATTGAGAAGGTAAGAATATTTTGATCACGTGGTTGTGAAAATCTAGGATTAGTAATAACCTCTACTAGTATCATCCACATATTTATTATCCAATTACCATAACCAATGCCCTTGTGACACGATTACTCTTTAGCAGTCGCTTCAAGAAAGTGTGAATGTTTGGTTGTGAATAAATGTGTTCCACTTGTCAACTGTCGCAATTCTTATTTTTTCTTTGAAAGCGTCATATACCAAAAACCCATGTTACAGAACCGATGGTTGAGCCGGTACCGGTTAAGGGTCTTGAACCGGGTTTAATTTAATATTTAGTAATTGATTCATTGATTGGTAACTAAGATCATGTGTAGTGGTGGGGGGTTATGAGGGGGTTGTAGTATTAAAATATTAAAAAGTAATAAAAGTGGGGTTATGAAAAAAGAGGGTGTAGTGGGAAGGGGGTTATGAGGGGGGTTATAAATGATTGGTTAATTATTGTTTTTTATTTAAATAAGAATATTAAATACTTAATAATATTTCATTAAATAAAAAAAAATTACAAATACTAAAACAAAAAAAATTACAAATACTAAAACAAAAAAAAATACAAACCCAAATAAAAGATAAAAATACTCAAAGGTTATATTTTTCCTCGATTTGTTTCTTTCGTTTCAAGCACATTTCCAACGCTTTGCCCTCTAGGCCGTCGTGCTTTGCCGTGTAAAAAGCAAAGTCGCGTTCAAACTATCGATCCCTCATGATGTCAACCACCTGTCGGTTTTCTTGAATACGCTGAGCCCCAATGTCGCGTAAGTCTTGGAGCCGCTGGTTCATTTCAGCAAATGCAGGGATTAACTGGTTCACCCCCGACGAAGACTCCGCCCGTGTGGCTCGAGCAGCCCGTCGACCGGGCGGACGACGTGGCTCATCCGCCCCCTCCTCCCCTGCAAAATAGGGATTTTCTTCTGGTGAGTTGAGGTCGACATAACGCGCGTCAGACGTAGGCGTTTCGGGATCAACCGAGTCAGAGGTCCTCGACTTTTTTGAAGGCCTCGTATTTTGGGCCCTAGATGAAGAAGTTCCAACCGTTGGGCGGACGGTGTGCCATTTGGTGCAGTCTTTCAGCACGCGCCAACATTTCAAGTACGGGAAATTCCCGTACTCCTGATTGTATTCTTCCATAACCGCCGCCAAAATATCCTCGTCGCTTTGCCCAGTTTTCCACCCGTACCGGGTGCGCTGGTAAATGCCTTGAAAATTTGTGCATTTTTGGTTGATATCGGTCCACTTGCCCGATATCGAATCATTCTCCCGGTAGCCCTCTCCTTTACCAGACAATTCAAAAAATAATTCCCGGACTCTTTTCCAAAAATCGGCTTTGCTTTGGTTGTTGGCTGACAAAACAAACCAAAAAAATTATAACATAACCAAAAAAATATAACATAACCAAAAAAATATAACATAACCAAAAAATATAACAAACCAAAAAAATATAACAAACCAAAAAAAATATAACAAACCAAAAAATATATATCTTACCGATTATAGGATCCTCAGACACGTCAACCCACGCTCGGGTTAACGAGTACAACTCGTGGTCGGTCCATGGTTGAACCTTTTTCTTGGCACGACCGACCGTCTCTTTTCTTCTGTGAGCCCGGCTTCCTTGGGCGATTGCCTTGCCTCGCACGGGCTCTTCCTCTGCGACCGGCTGTTGTGTCTCCGGAACCGACTCTTGCCAAGCATTTGAAGAGCCGAACATTTGGGATGTCCCAAACACTTGTGTTTGGTTAAACCCACCTCCCATGGGCATCCCAAAACTCCCTGGCATGTTAAAGTTACACATGTTTGGGTCCCAACCATAGGGTTGGTTTAACAGGTTCGTGAAACTTTGCGGGTTTGAACCTGAACCCGGAGCAATAGGTCGGGTGTTGTCGCCACTGGTTTGGGAACCAAAACCAAAACCCCTACCGAATGGATTCATCTTCAAGAGTGTGTGTGTGTTATGCTTCAACAGAGTGTGTGTGTGTTATGCTTCAACAGAGTGTGTGTGGTTTAACAAGAATGCTATGTTTGTGTTTGTGTGTTTGTGTGTTGTATGTGAAATGGATGTATGTATTTATGCTCTTCTTCGATTTTTTTTTTTTTTTTTTTATAAAAGCTTCAAACGGTCAAATGAAAAGGCTGCAAGATTCCAAGACTACACATGACCATAACGCTGCTATCCACACAACGAGTCTCGAGTATAGCGCCCTATAGCGCCCCGGGGGGCGGTGTGCCCGGGCGCTATAGGGTCCAAAACGGCGTTTTCCTTGTCCACTACACAAGGCCTAACACCGGTAGGTAAAAAAGAATTTATTATACTCAAGTTTAATAAAAAGATAAAACCAAATGTTTTTTTTTTTTGAACGATAATAAAACCAAATGTTACTGGTTGTATTGTACTCCTTTAAGTTTAAACAAAGAGTCGGGTGTTACTTTGTTTATGATGTCGTTGGTATCGACAACTGATCAAGAACATTGACGACATTGTTGAAATTAACAACCGCGAAAAATGCAAGTCAAAACCATAAATTATTATACCCCACTGCTTCTTGCATTATCGGGCAACTATTCTACTCTGTACAACCAACGCTATCAAGCATTCCAGAAAAGTTGTGTTTCAATCCATGTGCCTTATGCAATTGTTGAATGTCATTTCACATTGGTTTACACATATATTGTATGGCGTAAAGCAGGGGCGGATCTAGGGGCTTTTAGAGGGTTCCTAGAAACCCCATCGGTTTGGAAAAAATTGAAAAATTTAGTGGAAAATTTCAAAAAATTAGTGAAAAACAGTGAAAATCTACGAAAGGAACCCCTTGGAAATCCGTCCTGGATACGCCACTGGTGTAAAGCTTAGTGATACCTTTACAAAAATTTTATATACTTTCCTATTAAGTTTTATCAAACTTCTTCAAATACTCATGTCCCATGAGTTTGAGGTGATGTCCTATGCTATTTGACCAAGTGTGGTTATGCACTTTTGGATAGGAGTAAAGCCTTTCCACCTCTCGCATAACAAGTGCTAATCTGAAAAATGTCACCCATCTCTTTATATCATAAACTATTCGTAGGAATAGTTGTTTGCTCATTCATAAATTGCCCTCACTATACAGGGCATTCTCAGCAAAGTAGTCAGTCACACACAAGGTGGTAAATTATTACTTTAGAAGCAACTGGCTGTAAGAGTTGGGGTAAATTATTACCATGTTGCAGTTATAGAACTTGATAATTTTTTACATCGATCAATTCTTTCTTGAACATTATGTGTTGATGTTTGGTATGATGTGGTGGTTTTCAATGGTGACATATATGTTAACGGGACAATGAAGTTGTACCAACAAAGAAAGCCTTTTGTCAGTTCAAAATCTTGTCTATTCTTTTCATACATTAAAAACATTAGCCACTTGCATAATAATAATAATTTAAAATTGACATGTTAGTTCTACAATCCATGTCATGATAACCACAACTCCTACTATTCTATACTCAGTTTTCATGATTGTGAGGTTAGATTGTTCACCTGCTAAAACTACACATCATGCACTGATCTTCCCTTTTGGATGTTGATTCAAGTAGGTTGTACTACCTGCACATTCAGATAAACTATTGCAGATGAATACCTGTTCTTTGAATTATAGCTGTACACTACTCGAGCATATGGGTCGATATGGTCCGTTTGACTAATTGGTTTTCGGTTATTTAGTTTTGGATTAGGCATCCTTTGGTTATGGGTCGGTTAACGATGGAAAGTCTGCTGGGATATTTGGAAGTTCTGGTCTAATATTACAAAACTAATGGTCTACTGCACTTGCAACATATATTTTACAGAATTGGATATTCATTTTCACTTGAATGCAGCCTCGTAGAAGTTCGATCAGGATACTGATACAAAACATGCTGCAACAACTAACTTTCACCTCTAGACTTGCATCACTGTGACATACAATATGTACTTAAAGAAGTTACACTTGGAGAAATTGAAACAAAAATGATACATCCTGAAACTATAGTTGGATACCCCCTCAAACTAAGAACAAAAATATGCTGCTGCTGCAACCGACTCATATACACAGCTCGGTCGGTTAATTCGGTTATGCCACACCACACAGGTGTACCCAAAACCAACCTACAATAATTGGTTTTTAGATAATGGATAAACGAGTCATTGGTTTTGGGTTCTATTTGGTTCCCAATCCCCCTAAAGAAGCTAACCCAAAGATAACACAACTAGTATAGTGTGAAAGGAACTAAATCGTGTTAAACGCCCATGGGTTGGGATCGAAAAACAACATTTTGTTATGAAGATATCATCAACAAACACAAACACAAAAAACAATCGTCAAAACATTTATAAAGTTCTCAATTAACCCATTTATAACCTAAAAGACAAAGAGCCAACAAAACAAAACATTCAATTAAACCACAAAACATTAAAAAACCAAAACCCATCTCAAATCCATCAATTATTCTTCAACTTCTCAACCCTGTTGTTCAACTGATCAATCTTGACAACCAAATGAGTAACCGAATACAAGAGCCAATAAAACACCAAAGCCGTAACAATCAACAACATGTTACGCTGGCTCTTCATAATAGACTTCTGATGACGCAGATGTTCAGTGGGTGTACACGATTCGGATGAATCACACGTGGGTCGGGTCTCATACTTCCAGTAAATATCCATAAATAAAAAGAGACAGAAGGGGACGATTGATAGAAAGGGTTTGAGGAGGTTACGGATGACGGAGACAAGGCCTTTACGGAGTGGGCCAAGGCCAGGGATGGTTAGGAGGAGGACCATGATGGCTTCTGCTGCGGCTGCGTAGCCTAGGACCACCCATTCTAATGCCATTGGTTTTGGTTTGAGAGACAGAGAGAAGATGAGGAAGATGATGATGAATAGAACAGATCTGGTGTTGATGTTGGTGTTGGGGTGGTGGTGGAGTGGGTAGGAAGAAAAGGGAAGGGAGTCGGTGATCGGGACACGTGTGGACACGTGGGGTGGTATTAGAGAAGTAAGGAGAAACAGAAAAAATATAGTCATTTATTTATTTAAGACCAAATAGGGTTGTTGAAATTTCTTCGCGCTCGTTGATTGCTCACCGCTTGTTTAAAAATGCTCGCTTGATTTTTCGTTTGGTTGTAAGTGGGCCAATCGGCTCGGTTCGGTTTGTAAACGAGTCAAGCACAAGCAAAGGTTCGCTCGGGTCGATATAATTTTTATTAGTTTATCATATAAATTATATATACACACATTAATTACAATTATTATATTTATAGTTTTATACATACCACTCAATTGAGTTTGACTCAATATATGTATATATAAAATTATATTTATAGTTACTAGCTTAGTCAATCCAATGATAACTTAAAGTTAAGTTTAATTGTAAAACCCTAAGTCATGAAAAGACATGCTTGACTTCCTATTCCCATTAGTTGCCCGTTATCAATCGTCCCCCGCTATCAATCTACGCCACAATGCGACAATTGTTCTCTGTAGTATGCTCATCGTCTCACCAGCCTCAGCCTGAGCCTTATTCTTGGACAACCAAACCTCAGACTTAATGTCATCCTCGGACGGTCGAACCTCGGTCATCACTAGCAACAAGAACATTAAACGAAACATTCCAAATTTATACCTATTATGGCTTTTGTGACTCTGGGGAGGACGACAAATCGAAGATTTGCACTCATCCTCCAGCAGAGGGTTCCTCTGCGTCTGCCGGGACCAACAACAGAGGAAATAGAAAGGGAGCTTTCCTCGCTCGAAAAAATGTGCGTTCGGTTTCTAGCTCGGTTGTAAACGAGCCGATTGGATCGGTACGGTTTGTAAATGAGCCAAGCACGAGCAAAGTTCCGCTCGGTTCGACTCGGCCCGGCTCATGAACAGCCCTAAGAACAAATAATAATTATTAATAAGGGTTACACTGTATAGAATAACTTGACCCTTATTAATAATATGTGGATAAATAAAATAAACTATGGGACTATAGAGAGAAAACGACCACCTAATTTACATATAACTAGTAAATTACGCGGCGCGCTAAGCGCGGCGTAGAAACATAACCGGCGCCGGTTCGTGAAAAGCTACAGAATTTTCCGACGAACAGTGGAGTCACACCTACAATATTGCGAGGGTCTGCTAATCGAATAACACAACGTAGAGAGTCGTATTGTTCCGTCGGTACGCCGGTCCGGTCCGCGTTGCACCGAGCAAAGCGGCTAAACCGCTTGAAAAAGATGATTTACTAATAAAAGTAAAGCGATGGCATTTTCGTAATTACGTCGAAGATAAAGGCTTTTTATTTTGGTTTTAATAATAAAATTACTACGATGGCATTTTCGTAATTAATTCGAAACTGAAGGTCTTTTCGTAATTAATTCGAAACTGAAGGTCTTTTCTTTCGCGTTTAGCGATGTTACTATTCCTAAGGATGTTAATTGTTATATATAAAATATAATAATATGTAACTTGAATCATACGTACTAAATGTACAAAATAAAGCATGAAAACGAACACCAAATTTACGTCGAAATATAGACAAACTAAAAATTATGCGAAAAAGTATACCAAACTTACGCCGAAATGTGGACAAGCTCGAATTTACACTGATTATGTTTCATTATTATGCATAGATTATTATTATCGACCTTTTACTTCAAAACTTAGACCAACTTGAATTTAATCGTCGAATCAAAACATATTATATTTGACCAAATTGTTTTCAATCAAAATTAACTCGAATTTATACCGACACATCTAAAAAAAATAAAAACGTAAGATATTAATTTTATGGTAAGATCGAAACTATTTAAGGGGGTCAAAGTGACATTTGCAAAGTTAGAGGGTTACTTTTGACATTATAGAGATGTGGGGTAGAATGAGTTACAGGTCAAAAGTTTAAGGGTTACAATAAGTTAGCGAAGCGAGTAAGAGGGTCTTTTCTGTTAAGTTATAAAGTAGGTGCTCAGTTTTGTCAAGCTACAAAGTTGATTTTTTGTCAAATTAAAATATTAAGGGATGAATTATGTCATTTTAAAAAAGTTAAACGGTGAGTAACAATTGACCAGTTGGGTAATTGGGTTCTTGTGTCAATCCACTAGCTACGGCCCAGGCCCATCGTGAAAGACATTTTGAGACTGGATTGTTCACTACTTCTTTTAGACCATAATATTGACCAGCACGGTTGTTTCATCTTTTCATCTTTGAGTTAGTGGTTCATAAATCAGATTTTGACCCAAACCGGTCCGGGTTTGATTAACATAGTAAGACCTGACTTTTTGGTGAACGGGTTCAAGTTCCAACCCAACAAGGAAGTATATGATTAGAACTTAGAAGTTAGAACCCTATGGTTTCAGTCCGGTCCAAACCGGATTCTCAAACCATTTCAACATTGGGATTGGTTCCCAAACCGAAACTTTTTGCGTACTAGTTTATACACCTAATTAAATTTTTATACACCTAAATACTACCTAACTTTGCACTTGTAAGTATTTGAGCCCATGTCACTTTTGTGATGACAAAAACTATACTGTTAGTGAATAGACCACTAGGTCACGGGTTAGAAGGTTGAATCAGCATTATTATATGTAACCTGTTAAGTAGAAAGATGTTCTTGTTTGAGGTGTATTTATGTTTTGGAGTTTATAGTATTAAGTTTTTATATTGGAAACTATTTTTTGAATTTTAGACTTATGTAACTTCTATTCTATTAAAAAAGGCTTTTACACTTTTGTAATAGATCATGTATTTACAATTTTTTTTTGGACAGCATAGATTACCTGATAAACCATTAATTTGGCCTAACACGCCATGCCCTGAGTTTGATCCAGAAGATGGAGTTTCAACCGTCCATATAATTTGACACTCCAAGAATTCAAACCGAGAACCTCCACAGAGGAAACCGCTTTGTGAAAAAAAAAACCCGACCACTCGGCACTTGCCTCGGTGGCGTCAATGCGGATGCCAGAACGAGTGATCAAATTATACGAGAAGGTTATACTGATATGGATGTAACTCAAAAATACAAGCATTTGTGGGTTCCTCTGATCAAAATGAGTAGTTCAGATAGAAGCAAAAGTCTGATAAGTCAAAAGTCTGCTAACCTAAAACTTTGTTCAGTAGTTAAACCTCTGATCAACCTCTGATCAGTTGTTGTTCAAAAGTCTGTTCTAACCTCTGATAGAACAAACTACTGATGTGTAGTCTTAAACAACTGTTCTCAAACTGCTGATGTTCAAAACTCAGATCAAACATCTGATAAAGAGTTTTGACTTAAAACATTAAATGCTGAAACCCGAAGGACTAAAAGTAAACATTTGGAGGGTTAATTATGTTAACCTGAAAATATAACCGTTAAGAATCTGTTACGAGATTTAGGGCTACAATTAGGGTTTTGTAGGTCTATAAATTGGGATCTTTCCAATTGTTTTGTATTCTTTTATTTCTTTTTGCAATTACTCCTCTCTTGAAGTTTAATAATAATATTCATTCAAAATCTTTCATTATTGTTCTTGATTTCACTGTGTTTTATAACAATTGGTATCAGAGCCAGGTTGGCTCGATTGAGTGAAATCTTGTGATTAATTCCGCTGTTTCTGTTGAACAATGGTGTCGACTAAGTTTGAATTGGAGAAGTTTGATGGCAAGAATGATTTTAGTCTGTGAAGAGTCAAGATGAGAGCGTTGCTTGTTCATCAGGGCATAAGTGATGCTCTGTTGGGTGAAGCAAAAATACCTGGAGATTTGACAGATAAGGAGAAGAAGGATATCCTAGAGAAGGCACATAGTGCTATTATCCTGAATCTTGGGGATCGAGTTCTCAGAGAGGTGTCAAAAGAAGCTACTGCAGCAGGGGTGTGGGCTAAACTTGAGGCTCTGTATATGACAAAATCATTGGCTAATCATTTGTATCTGAAGAAAAGATTGTATACTTTTCAGATGAATACTAGTAAATCTCTGGAAGATCACACTGATGAGTTTAATAAATTAGTGTTGGATCTTGAGAACATTGAAGTGATATTAGATGATGAAGATCAGGAAATCATCTTTCTCACATCATTGCCATCTTCGTATAAGCATTTTGTGGACACTTTGATGTATGGGAGAGAGACTTTGACGATGGAAGAAGTATTGGCTGCTCTGAATTCAAAAGAGTTGAAGAAGAGGTCTGATTTGAAGGATGATGGTGGAGATGGTCTGTTTGTAAGAGGAAGACCAGAACATAAGAGTTCTGGGTCAAAGTTCAAGAACAGATCAAAATCAGAGGTGAGGAGAAGGTGTTTTATCTGTAATTCTGATAAACACTTGAGAAAAGATTGTCCTGAATTCAAGAAGAGAAGAAGTGAAACCAGTGGTGGTTTCAAGGGTCAGTCAAGTCATGTTGCCCAAGATGACTTGTCTGAGGGATATGAAAGTTCAGATGTACTTTGTGTGACAAGTACAAGTGAAAAAGAAATTCCTGTCATGGATTCAGGGTGTTCATTTCACATGGTGCCTGAAAAGGAGTATTTCAATAATCTCAAGATGGAGGATCTTGGTACTGTGAAGCTTGGTGATGATAGACCATGTAAACTTGTTGGTTCAGGCACAATTACTGTGAAGATGAGTAATGGACAGGAAGTTGATATCCACAATGTGAAGTATGTTCCAAATTTGAGAAGAAGCCTATTGTCTCTTGGTACATTTGAGAAAGAAGGCTGTCATGTCAGTCTAAGAGAAGGAAAGGCCAAAGTAATAAGGGGTTCTATGGTGATTCTGTCAGGAACAAGAGGTAGGAACAACACCTACTTGTTGGATGGAACAGTGATGATGGCTAATAAAGTTTCTGTTGCAGCAGTTGAACAAGGTAACTCTATTGCTCTTTTGTGTCATAAAAGACTTGCACACATAAGTAGTCAAGGACTTGTTGAATTAAACAAACAACAAGTCATTGATGATATGAAAAACAGTGACTATGATATTAGTTTCTGTGAGAGTTGTGTGATGGGTAAACATAGAAGAGTGAAGTTTACCAAAGGCAGACACACAACTAAGGGTATATTGGAATATGTACACTCAGATTTGTGGGGTCCTGCTAAAACTGAGTCTTTTGGGGGTGCTAGGTATTATATGTCTATTGTAGATGATTATTCTAGGAGAGTATGGATATATATTATCAAGCACAAGAGTGAAGCCTTTAGGAAGTTCAAAGAATGGAAAGTATTAGTTGAGAACCAGACTGGCAAGAAAGTAAAGAAGCTTAGGACTGATAATGGGCTTGAATTCTGCAATAATGAATTCAATCAGTACTGTAAGTCTCATGGAATAGATAGGCATTTGACTATTCCTGGAACACCTCAACAAAATGGTGTAGTTGAAAGAATGAATAGAACCATTTGTGAAAGGTTGAGGTGTATGATTAGTCATGCAGAGATGCCTATGCAGTTTTGGGCTGAGGCTGCTACCACTGCAGTTTATCTGATCAATAGATCACCCTTAGCAGCCATTGATATGAAAACTCCAATGGAAGTCTGGACAGGAGTGAAACCAGACTCTGGTGACTATAATGATCTAAAAGTTTTTGGATCATTGGCTTATGCTCATGTAAGTCAGGGAAAGATTAACCCCAGGGCTATTAAGTGTGTTGTCTTGGGAAACACTGATGGGGTTAAGGGTCACAGATTGTGGAGAATGGATGGTGGTAAACCTATGGTGTTTAATAGCAGAAATGTCAGATTTAAAGAAGATATCTTGTACAAAGATTTGTTGGGAAAGAATCTGAAAGATGATGATGAGTTGTTTGATGAAAACAAGGGTGTTCAGATTGAGATGGAGCCCAAGGGAAGTGTACAAGAAAAGGAAGTTGAACCTGAGGGTATTTCTGGAAATAATGATAGTGGTAGTGGTGATCCAGGGTCTAGTATTGCCAAAGACAGACCAATAAGAGAGATCAGGGTACCTATAAGGTACAAGGATCACCAGGACAGTATTTCAGCTGTTGCATTCACAGCAGCTGAGTTTGAAAGCATCTATGAACCATTGACCTATGAGGAAGCTGTTGTATCAAGTTATAAAGAAGAATGGTGTAAAGCCATGAATGAAGAAATGGAATCTTTATATAAGAATGATACGTGGGAATTGACAGATAAGCCTCATGATAAGAAGCTGGTGTCTTGCAAGTGGATCTTTAAGCTGAAAGAAGGAGTGAAAGAAGGTGAAGGTCCAAGGTTTAAGGCAAGACTGGTGGCAAAAGGATTCACACAGAAGGCTGGTGTTGACTATAATGAGATCTTCTCTCTTGTAGTCAAACACACTTCTATTAGAATCATCTTATCTTTGGTTGCTACTTTAGATCTGGAGTTAGAACAAATGAATGTTAAAACTGCTTTCTTACATGGCAGTCTAGAAGAGCAGATTTATATGGCACAACCAAAGGGATATGAGGTAAAAGGTCAAGAAGATAAAGCTTGTTTGTTGAAGAGGTCGTTGTATGGGCTCAAGCAGTCTCCTAGACAGTGGTATAGGAGATTTGATGAGTATATTGTGAGCAGTGGGTTCAATAGAAGTCCTTATGATAGTTGTGTATATCATAGGGAGTATGACAGGGGTAAATTTGTCTGTTTGCTCTTGTATGTTGATGATATGTTGATAGCATGTGAAGACAAAGATCAAATCAGAGAAACCAAAGAGCTGCTAATGAGGGAGTTTGATATGAAAGACTTAGGAGAAGCAAGAAAGATATTAGGGATGGAAATCAACAGGGACAGGAAAGCTAAGGTATTAAATCTGTCACAATCTTCCTATATTGATAAAGTACTGAAGAGCTATGGAATGGAAGATTGTAAACCTGTGAGTACTCCTCTTGCTGCACACTTTTTGTTGTCCAAAAGTGATGCTCCTAAGACTGATCAAGAGAAGGATTTCATGAGTAAAGTGCCATATGCTAACACTGTGGGCAGTTTAATGTATATCATGGTCTGCACTAGACCTGATATAGCATATGCAGTAAGTCTGGTTAGCAGGTATATGGCTGACCCTGGAAAAAGTCATTGGGCAGCTGTAAAATGGATATTAAGGTACTTGGCAGGTACTAAGAAGGTTGGTTTGAGATTTGAGGATACATCTGACCAGAAGGGCAATTTGGTCAGAGGTTTTGTAGATGCAGATTTTGCAAAAGACAGAGATAGTGGTAGATCTCTAACTGGATATGTGTTTTTTGTTCTAGGCAATGTTGTTAGTTGGAAAGCTCAGTTGCAGCTTGTTGTGGCATTCTCTACAACTGAGGCAGAGTACATTGCTCTAACAGAAGGTGTGATGGAGTCATTGTGGCTCAAAGGGATAGTGACTGATCTGGAAATTAGTCTAGATGATACAGAAGTGAATTGTGACAATTCTGGGGCTGTACAACTATCCAAGAATAGTGTGTTCCATGAAAGGACCAAACACATCAAGGTTAAGATGTTTTGGATCAGGGACATTATTGTTTCAAAGGAGGTGAATGTCAAGTGGGTTGCAACTGATGCAAATCCTGCTGACATGATGATTGATGACTAAAGCACTACCAGGACCAAAGTTCAGGTTCTGTATTGATGCTGTGGGCTTAGGCTGAAGCTTGATGATGACTTAGGTGGAGATTGTTGATAAAAGTCAATAATCAAGCTTAAATCAATCAAAAGTCTAATGAAGCAAAAGTCTGATAAGTCAAAAGTCTGCTAACCTAAAACTCTGTTCAGTAGTTAAACCTCTGATCAGTTGTTGTTCAAAAGTCTGTTCTAACCTCTGATAGAACAAACTACTGATGTGTAGTCTTAAACAACTGTTCTCAAACTGCTGATGTTCAAAACTCTGATCAAACATCTGATAAAGAGTTTTGACTTAAAACATTAAATGCTGAAACCCGAAGGACTAAAAGTAAACATTTGGAGGGTTAATTATGTTAACCTGAAAATATAACCGTTAAGAATCTGTTACGAGATTTAGGGCTACAATTAGGGTTTCGTAGGTCTATAAATTGGGATCTTTCCAATTGTTTTGTATTCTTTTATTTCTTTTTGCAATTACTCCTCTGGTTGAAGTTTAATAATAATATTCATTCAAAATCTTTCATTATTGTTCTTGATTTCACTGTGTTTTATAACAAACGTGTTTCACATGAACACAATGATCATATAGAGCATATACAACCAGCTTAATTTCACATCATTTTCAAAATTTAGTATTTACAATAAATGCAATGAAAGCTTTTTTTTTTTTTTTTTTTAAAATACAAGAATCAAGATTATAAAATTCATTACAAAACTTGTTGGGAATATTTTCAAAATGACACTTTCTTTTACTCGGAAGTTGTCATATCCGCACCACAGGCTCTGATCCTCCACTCCATCCAGTCTATGTTGTCTTATCTGGGTCCACGCTGGAGGCATGTGTGGACAGTTAACGGCTCCCGCCCGGAAACCGTACCGCCTCCACACGAGCTCAGTTTAACTGTCGCCCACTGGAGTAACGGCCAGATGAAAACCGTGTCAGCTCAAGTTCAAGCTCCCTCCACCGGGAAAGGCCAAGCTTTCCCCATCATTGCCTAATGTCCCCCGATTGTTGCCTGCGGGGATCGAACCCGGGACACTTTAAAGGAGAGCCCGGTCGCCTACCAACTGAGCTACAACTGAAGGACTTCAAAATGACAACTAAGTTGTATTTACTTGGGGTCGAGTCTTACAAAAAAAAAAAAAAAAAAAAAGAGAAGAGAAACATAGAATTGGTTCATAAAATGATAAAAGCTTTAGTTGGTTCAAAGGGACATTACCTTTCATTTGGTTTTTGGTAATGAATCATTGTGAATTTTCATAAAGATACCTATTCAAAAGTTGATGAAGACACCTATATATATAATAATAACCAAGCTTCATATGGGAGTAGAGCTAAAAAAACTTTACTGTGATAGAAACAAAATTAATGGTCATTTGCTAAACAGTTCTATGAATCGACACGACAGATTCTTCACTGCTTGTGTCACTAACTGGGGTATGAACATAACTATATAACTAGTCATTTGCTTGGTCCTTGATATGTCATGAGTACGTGGCCCAATTAGTTGACAACTCTTTTTTTTTTTTTTCTAATTTTCTTTAGTGTACAAGATTGCTAAATAGTGTGCTAGGATTCAAACACGATTCTTTAGCTACTTGAATTCTTTGAGAACAAAGTTAATTTAATCAGCTTGTCATTAACTAGGCATGCAGTGTTGATAAAGTATGCTACATGATGTTGCTTTGTTGTATATATCTTGAGAAGTGATTTGCCACAAACACAAAGCTCATTTGTTTTACTGAAATGTGAGTGAAAATTGCTTTAAGGATAGTATAACTATAACTCGTCTCAAAGCAAATAGTTGTACGTAGTTTCAATAGTTGTTGACTTTATCCATTATAAATTATTTAGAACCCCATAATCAACGAAACTAAGGACAAAACACAAGCATGGATGAAGATGACTTATTAGTTTTTTAAAGCCAATAAGTCTCAATCCCAAACACCCTCTAATCTAATGCATATATACACCCTAAATAAATAAAAATTTTAGTTATTTAATTTATATTGGTAAATATATGATTCCAAAAATTAAAGTATTAATTTACTCCATGAATTGCTGATTTGCATAATTCTTTGTAGGATTTAATTACCCAATATGGGTTACAAGAGAAATCCCAAAAAGTCATATTATTTGGATAATTTATTATTAAATTAACAAAAATTATACTCGTATTTATAATCTTCAAAAAAGGAAGAATATAATCTAGCTACTATATAATTTTATTTATTTTTTCATTGGTGGAGCGATGAGAAATGTAAAATTTATTTGTTGATTGGTCAAACGATGATAAATAAGTCGATAATAATATATAGACACACACACACACTCGTCAAAGATTTGAAGGCACAAAGCTACAATAAAATCATGATAAAAATAAATGTCTTTAGCTTTGGATTAATATTAAAAACAGACGAGGAAATAAAGTTGATTGAGACCGTAACATTGTTTAAAGAAAGGTGTGTAACTATTTATATAGTGGATGATGAAGAAGATTCCCACCCTCGTAATTCATTACATTGTTTAATGTTTATTTTATAAACTTTTTATTATAATGTTGTTAATCATGACTTAACCATATCCGACGACACATCCATAGTCCCCCGATGAAGTGAAGCCGCATGTTGAAAGTGTTGCGTTAGAGGAGGGTGTCCGAAAATAGAATCTTTTGGCAACGGCGGGTTCCATGAGAAAGGAGAAAGGGAGTGCTGCTAGTTAAGACCATGAGAGAGGGAGCTAGTCAGCTAATGCAGAGGGTGGTCAGATCTTCGGTCCCCTTTCTGCGTTAGGAGATCGATTAAGATAAAAAAATGTTTATATATGCTAAGTTATATATATCTATGTTAGTGATGTGTTTGCATGAGACGAAAATGATTGCCATTCATCATCATGGTATAGTCTACTGTCTACCTACTTTAAAGTTGTAGTTAGCGGAGAAAAAGAAATGGCACTGAATATATCAATTTAATCATTAAAAGTGTACATGTGTAGATGATAAAGGTCAATTTATACTTGATGATTGAAAGTTTGGTGAGGAATCTGCTTATTAAAAATGTAAGAATGTTTTGGTGTTCCAGACCATGCTGTAAAATTTTCTTGGGGCTCGGACATCTAAAGATCAGAATACCAAGTTGTAAAAAGAATTTTGGATCCGCCAAGGGTGGTGGGAGTAAGTTCAGGATATATGGATGCGGGAAGGAGTGAGTAGGAAGGAAAGCATGATGAGGTGGAGCCAATGTGGCTGTGAGCAGTGGGAAGGAAGCATGCTAATCTGGACAGTCCACAATCGACCCGAAGTGGAGAAGAAACAAAGAAGAAAAGATAGCAGGATGAAGTAGCCCGAACTGTTTCGAAGTTGAGAACAAAGACTTGAATATTATTTTTATTTGACTGAGAATTGATTCATATTACAGAATGAAGATGAGGGAACAATTAAATAGAAAACATGATTATCACAAAAGGAAGGTGATGACAAACGGCTATTTTACTCAAACGGCTCTATTCCTTCATTGCTTCAATCTCCTTGAATGCTAAGGCTGTGATATCTTTGTAAAAGAGGAAATGTGATGACAATTATCCTTGATTGGTTCTATTTTTCTAACACTCCCCCTCAAGTTGAGTAGTGGGATCTCCGATGCTCAACTTGTATAGGCAATTTTTGTAGAGTCTTCCGTTGACGGACTTTGTTAAAATGTCTGCTAGTTGGTCTTCTGATCGTACGAACTGAAGCTCTATCATTCCATTTTCTAGTTTCTCTTTGATAAAGTGTCTATCAACTTCCACGTGTTTTGTACGGTCGTGTTGAACAGGATTTTCAGAGATTTGTATTGCCGCCTTGTTGTCACACAAGATCTTACAGGACTCAGTCTGAAGGAATCCAATTTCCGTTAGTAGTTTTCGTATCCAAAGAACCTCTGCCAGACCTCTCGCAATGCCTCGAAATTCAGCTTCAGCGCTTGATAAAGCAACAACTTTCTGTTTCTTGCTTCTCCAGGTAACTAAGTTTCCGCCAACTAGGGTGAAGTATCCTGATGTAGATCTTCGGTCCTGTTTATCTCCTGCCCAGTCGGCATCTGTATAGGCCTGGATCTTCAAATGTTTATTTGGCTTAAAGAGAATCCCATGACTGGCAGTCCCTTTAAGATACCTAATGATCCTCCATACTGCATCCATGTGACTTACTTGAGGTTGGTGCATGAACTGACTGACTACTCCAACTGCATATGCGATGTCAGGACGAGTGTGTGAGAGATATATGAGTTTACCCACAAGACGTTGATATTTCTCTTTATCTGCTAATTTTGCTCCTTCTTCCATATAGAGTTTCTGATTAGACATCATAGGTGTATCGGCTGGTTTACAATCAATCATACCCGTCTCAGCTAGGAGATCAAGAATATACTTTTTTTGACATATAAAGATCCCTTGCTTGGACCTTAGAACTTCAATTCCAAGGAAGTACTTTAGTCTTCCTAAGTCCTTCATTTCGAATTCCGTGAATAACTTTGACTTTAACTTCTTCATCTCTTCTTCATCATTTCCTGTAATAATCATGTCATCAACATATATAATCAAACAGGTTATAAGTTTACCTCTGCGTTTAAGGAACAATGTGTGATCTGAGTTACTTTGTCGGAAACCATATCCCTTCATTGCTAGAGTAAATCTGCCAAACCAGGCTCGAGGGGATTGTTTAAGCCCATAGATAGTTTTCTTCAACCGACATACTTCCTTGTCACTGAAATTTTCTATGAACCCAGGCGGAGGTTCCATATATACTTCTTCTTTTAATTCCCCGTGTAGGAAGGCATTCTTAACATCAAATTGGTGAAGAGGCCATCCTTGATTTGCAGCAATGGAGAAAAGGACACGGATTGTATCAATCTTTGCTACTGGGGAGAAGGTTTCGGAATAATCAATCCCGTACGTTTGGGTGTATCCTTTTGCAACTAGACGGGCTTTGTATCTTTCAATGGTTCCATCTGGCTTATGTTTAATTGTGAAGACCCAACGACATCCTACTGATTTCTTTCCTGGAGGAAGAGCACTCTTTTCCCATGTTTCATTCTTTATAAGTGCTCCCATCTCCTCTTCCATTGCTTCCTTCCAATTTTGTGAGTTTAAGGCTTGTTCAACAGAATTGGGAATTTCTTCTTCATATAAGGATGAAGCAAAGGCTTGTGCTTCTTTGGATAAGTTGCCTCTGGCGATGTTTGCCATTGGGTATCTAGATGACTTTGTTTCTTTTCCTGGAGAATAACGTTTTGGGGGAACACCTTTATTGGCTCTTGGTGGTAAAACATATTTTTCTGCTATTTCTTCTTGTATTGGTTCTTCCTGCACATGTTGTTCTATATGTATCTCATGATTATCAGTTATACCATCATCTTGGAGTTCATGAGATATATTATTAGAGGTATCATTATTTTGAGATTCATGAGCATCTGAAAAATCACAATTCTCAAAGTTTTGGGTTTCATCTTCAAAGGTTTGAGAGTTGCTTACCTCAGGTACAGAGATAGGAGAATCTTGGTTAGTGGCACTGGTCGTTGATTTGTCAGTTTCTTGAGAAGTCAGTGACTCATCTTGGGTATTGTGAACAACTTCTTGTGAGGATGGAACCCATTTTAGCCAACTCAGGGTGTCAATTTCTTCCTCCCCCTGACCAATGTGTTGGGCGGTGTAGAAAAATTCGGTTTCAAGGAAGTTACAGTCCATGGTGGTGTGCATGTGACGTCTTTTTGGGCTATAACAACGGTATCCTTTTTGGTTGATACCATAACCTAGAAAGACGCATTTTTCAGCACACGGACCGAGTTTTCCTCTATCTGTTTTTGGTATATGGACAAAGACGGAACATCCAAATACCCGTGGTTCAAGTGTGAGGATAGGTGGGAGTTTTATAAAATTAGACAGAGTTTTTAGTGGGGTTTTGAGATCAAGGGCTTTGGTAGGAAGCCTATTAATTAGATAAGTGGCAGTAGCTAGGGCCTCGGGCCAAAAAGACTTAGGCACCCGAGACTCTATTAGAAGGGCTCGAGCTATTTCTAAAAGAATACGATTTTTTCTTTCAACGGTCCCGTTTTGTTCGGGGGTATGTGGGCAGGTCGTTTGGTGAATAATCCCTTTGTTTTGACAGAAAAGTTTCATTGAATCATTAAGAAACCCCCCCCCCCCCCCATTATCAGAACGAAGAGTTTGGATGTTGGTTTTAAATTGAGTTTGTATCATGGTATAAAACATAGTGAATTTATTAAAAACTTCTGATTTGTTTTTTAGAAAATAAATCCATGTCATACGAGTGCAATCATCAATAAAAAGAACAAAATATCGAAAATTTTGTCCTCCAATAACTTCTGCGGGCCCCCAGACATCAGAATGGATGAGCGAAAAAGGTGAATCAACTTTCGTGTTATTAAATTTATAAGAATGTCTATGACTTTTGGCCAAAACACAAGTCTCACAATGCAAAGGTTTATTTGAAGGAAATAGTTTTGGAAATAAAAGATGTAAATAACCTATAGATGGGTGTCCCAGTCTCCTATGCCAAAGCCAAGCTTCTCTATCCATAGTTCCATGTGCAAGCATCACATTCCCATGTTGAGTCACTTCCTCCACATAGTACAATCCCCGACGTTCAGTGCCACGCCCAATGATTGCTCCCGTGGTGATATCCTGAAGGATGCAAAAAGTAGGGTGCATCAAAACTGTGCAATTTAATTCTTTAGTGACATGACTGATAGATAATAACTTATGTGATAAGGAGGGAACATAAAGACAGTTTGAGAGTTTTATATTTGGCGATATCTCAATTGTCCCTCCCCCCTTTACAGGAGCTCCTCCCCCATTAGCGGTTTTAATGTAGTCAACTCTAGGCTTAGATTGTGAAACTATATCCGACACATCAAAAGTCATAGTATCGGTCGCTCCACAGTCAAATATCCAAGAATTGTCTAGTTTTTTAAAATTTTGGACCATATTTGCTTGTCCACAAGTTCTGTTGGTCCTTCCCAAGACTCTTTTACTTTGACTTCCCAAGACTCTTTTACTTTGATTTTGATTTGTCATGGATAAAACTAATTTTTGAGGTGGGGCCCTTTGATGAAAAACGTCACCTACATATTGATGTTTAAAAAAATCTTGGCCAGTGTCATACGGAGTAATAATTAAACTCTTTAGAGGTTATTTGTGTAATTTTTGAGATATCATATTTAAACATGCTAAAGTCAATAAGTGAAAGGTCTGAGAACAACTTCCCAAACCCGTTACCTCCCTCTGGCTCATCGTCACCACCGCCGCCGCCTCCGCCTCCGCCGGTAACGGTGAATCCTCCGAAGCCACCACCTTTCTGCTCGCCGCTGCCTCCTCCTTTGCTGTTGTTATCTTCGGTATTCCCTGTGGCAGCAACCTTTTTTCTTTTTTTGTAACCGTCGTTCCACCACTCTGGATATCCGACGAGTTGAAAACAATGATTCTTGGTATGTCTAGTCATACCACAATGGTCGCATTTGAGTTTGGTCTTGTCTTTCCCGCTACTGTATGTAACGACTAACGCATCCCACAACATCTTGGCTGTTGGGAATTCGGTTAGGTTACTGGCGATGGCGGATTCGATATTCTGTATCAACCATGAGAACACGACTAAGTCATCCTGTTCCCATTGTTCGTACTGGCTGTCGGTTGGTTCTGGAGGTTTCGGATCTCCCGTCAAATGGCTCAAGAGATGTTTCGATTTGCCGCCGATCGCAACTCGAATCATCCGAGACCATAAGGCGTAGTTCTGACTGTTCAACTTGAGGCTGATTTTTAAAGAGTCGGAAAGGCTCTGTTTTTGTATTTGAGTTTGGTTATTGATGCTATTTTTTAGGAGATTGGTGATCTGCATTGCAAGATCATTCTTGTGATCATCCGACATGATTTCGTTTGGGTTTTTTTTTGTGTGATTGATACGGATTGGAAAGAAGAAAAGAAAGGTAGATGATGAGCGGGTTAATCCTAAGATCGATTACGCCGCTCTGATACCATGTTTCGAAGTTGAGAACAAAGACTTGAATATTATTTTTATTTGACTGAGAATTGATTCATATTACAGAATGAAGATGAGGGAACAATTAAATAGAAAACATGATTATCACAAAAGGAAGGTGATGACAAACGGCTATTTTACTCAAACGGCTCTATTCCTTCATTGCTTCAATCTCCTTGAATGCTAAGGCTGTGATATCTTTGTAAAAGAGGAAATGTGATGACAATTATCCTTGATTGGTTCTATTTTTCTAACACGAACACCGGCCACAATAAATGCATTTATCTATAATCGATAATACATTATTAAGTAAACTGATAGTCTAGTAATTTTACACAAAAACTAAGATGACAAATAAAATGTCTTAGTTCAAATTCATCTAAAAACATAAAATAATTTCTCTTCTCCTTTATAATATGAAGAAATTATTTCATGGTAAAGTATATGGAGGAAACCCTCCTTATTTGGTAAACTCTGGAAACTCTGACTTCTCAACATTTTTTTTTGAAAAAAATAGGGTATGTAATATACATTTTTTAAGCATTTTGAGCCAAAAAAATCGAAAAAGCGCCGAACGGTTTTTTTAAAAAAAAAATAAAAAACGTCTACTGTTTACATATAGTTAACACATGGTTAACACCTGTTATTAGCGCTTAACATGTGTTAGTCAAAATTTTATTTTATTTTTTAAAAAAAAAACTACTCGGCGCTTTTTTATTTTTTTTGGCCCAAAATGCTTAAAATCATGTATATTACTTGCCCTATTTTTTTCAAAAAAAAAAAATATTGGAAAGTCAGAGTTTCCAGAGTTTACCAAATAAGGAGGGTTTTCTCTAGAACCATTCCCATTATTTCATATACTATAATAATAACAGGTGTAGTTTGATTACATTAGATGTTCTTGTAAATGTTCAATTAAACTTGTTGATGGCAATGGTGATTAGGGGTGTGAATTCTCAACACGACCTGAAAACCCGAGATGAACCTAATACGAAACTTGTAGGTTTAGGTTTAGTCTAAACGGGTGTCGATCGGTTTCTGGTGGAACCCGCCAACCGTTTAGTCAAATGGTCGGGTTCGAGTGAGCCTGACAGGTTGGCCGGTTGACCGATTTAACCCATTATGTCATATTTTCTTTTTGTGTCTGGTATTTTATGCCATGGTTGCAACTTTAAAAAAAATTGACATAAGATTTAACAATAAAAATATAATTTTAATATATGCATTTGTGTTTTTGTTGTAAAATTTGAATTAAAAAAAATTATATGTAGAAAAAATAAAAATAAAATAATTTGGGTGAAGTGGGTCGTGTTCGGGTTTAGACGTCTAACACAATTTCGAATCGGTTCGTGTTCAGTTTAGTGTAATATTTTCAGGTTGGGTTCGGATTGGACCCGCGAACACGACCATTTAACACCCCTAATGGTGACCTGACTGTAGTTGTTACGAAACTAGACAAAGATGGTCATCACACTTAATTTGTTAATAGACCATACTACACACTTGCTAACATGTTAAAGTCAAGAACAACCCTTTTCATTTTAAGTTGGTGGCATACTTCTTTTTAATTCTATAAGATTAGTACTGATGGTATTACTAATTCTTTTAGATGATTCATAATCTAATATCAAACAAAACGATTGATAAATTAACCTAAATTTTAGACTCGGCCGTAACGTGTGAGTTCCCTGGCCAGTATTAATAAATTAACCGAAGCCACTCCCAATAATCTAAATGCATTTATAACAAATTAATTAGTTAAGATGGATTAAGTTTGATTAATACGTTGAAAAGATATATATAAAAGAAAAGAAAGATAAAAAGAGAATGGACCTAGAAATATTCATATGGAATATTGGAGAAAAAGCATAAACATCTTTTTTAAAGTACCCTTCTTACACTTTAACTCAAACCGGAAAACCAAATTATTCATGATGAAGTAGCACCATCATATACATATTATTCGAATTAATTTGATATATACATATTACAATGATATTTGTATAATTTATAAAATATAAACCAAATATATGGATATAAAACCTTTAAAAAAATATTATATATTTTAGGACGTCTAATAAAAATTATTATATTTTTTAAGGACGTCTAGAAAACATGTTTTGGGACAAACTTATAAATTTTGTTTAAAAGAAAGGAAAAGAAATAAACAAATATATATACATATATATAGGATTCGGTTCGGTTGAGAATTCACTTCAGTTGTGAGAACCGTGAGAAATCCAACGTAAAATGCGATTTTTTTTTAAAATTTTTTTACCCAATGATGTAAAAATAGCTAACTAAGAAATAAACAAAAAATAAAAAAAAAAACTACGTCGTCCTTACACAGGTGTAACAAAATGACTACACCGGTGTAACACAATTAATATTTTATTGGCAAAATAGAATTTATTAATCTCACCTTTTTGTAGTTGCCGATAATAATCCCACCTGAGTTTATTATTCTCATCAGTCTCACCTTTTAGACATTTTGCTCTCAATGCACCCCCCCCCCCCCCCATTAACTAACACTAATGCTGTTAGCTGAAACTCACAATTATAGGCGATTATTCACCGGATTTGAAAGAGGGAATCGAGACGAAGATATTGGTATGTTCAATTGCAGAAATAAGCATGGTTTATTGTCGGTTCCGGTCATCCCATCCGAGGAGAACATCAACCTACAACTGACGAACCATGCTTATTTCTGTAATTGAACATACCAATCTTCGTCTCGATTCTCTCTTTCAAATCCGGTGAATAATCACCTAGAATTGTGAGTTTCAACTAGGGATGGCAATCAAACCCGAACCCGATGGGTAAACCCGAAACCCGACACATTTGGGACGGGTTTGGGGTCGGGTAATCGGGTATGGGTCCGGGTATGGGATTAGTTTTTATTTTTTTCGCGGGTTTGGGACGGGTTTGGGATTTGATGATATACCCGTTTACCCGACCCGATTACCCGATAAAGTATACCCGTTTACCCGATTAGATACCCAATAAAATTTCTAATATATCTTTTAAAATATGTATGCATAATATATCTAATTGTCCATTTACACTGTCATCTTGTGCTAAAATTACCAAAAAGTTAGTGTATACTATTTGTTATCTATGTCTTTGATTGTTTTTATATGATTTAAGTATTTTATATTTATACATTGTAATCATTTTCATATATATTTAATAATGGTAAATGTAATTGGTTGATAGTTACCTTATAGATGTCAGTCGGGTTTTTGGTCGGATATACTCATTGAGTAAGTTTTAAAAATTAATGGGTTTACCCGAAACCCGCGGGTATACCCGATACCCGATGGGTAATTACCCGACACAAACCCGACGGGTTTTGGGCCGGGTTTGGGACAAGCATACCTAATCGGGTATGGGGTTGGGATTACCTAAACCCGTCCCAAACCCGACCCATTGCCATCCCTAGTTTCAACTAACAGCGTTAGTGTGAGTTAATGGGGGTGCATTGAGAGCAAAATGTCTGAAAGGTGGAACTGATGGGAAGAATAAACTCAGATGAGATTATTATCGGTCAACTGCAAATAGGTGAGATTACTTGTGTGGCTACAAAGTGAGTTCCTACGATATATTTACAACATAAACTGGTCATGTTACTATCAATGTTGTTAACACATTCATATCTTCCATCATGTTGTTTTCTTGTAGTGTCTATGATTAATTCAAGAATATTGTGACCTTAATTTAAACCATCCTGATACCCCTCAATCGTGTGAATAAATACAAGTGATAAACATCACAAACACAAAGCAAACATGCTTAATTTTTACAATTGGAAAACGATGGTGTTAAAAGCAAACCGACCATTAGGCATCTTTGCAGTTTCTAGATACATATATACGTGTCTTTTCATTTTGTTCTTATTTCAACTCTCTTTTCACTTACTCCAATGTGTATCTTTACAATATCACCATGAAAGAACCACATAAAATAAAGATGAAAAAAGCAAAGCAACTTGATCTTGTTGGCCATAGCTATCTTCAATAATGTTCTTCATAAAGTGAACATCTTCATGGATGTACTCTTTCATTTACTTACCATCTGCGTACATAGAAAAAAGATGGTATTTGTTTTGTCAAAAACGAACCAAACTAAGCCTTTTCAATCATACATAGTACATACATTATTCATGCATGTATTTTTGTATATTAATAATTTGAATTTGCTTTAAACAAGTTAATCATGGAAGATTCAAAGTACCTTTTCTCTCACAAAGTCTTGTTAAGCAGGATAGGAAAACAATCATCACTGCAACGCCAGCTATAATTCCAATTATTATTGCTAATGTTTTGTCCACGTCATCATTGTCATCATCTGCATAGATTCTCTTAATTTGAATCAATATGTAAAAATTCCATTTGATTCAAGTAATCTCTACACATATACTAAATTTTAAATCTATACAAGTAATCCTGGCCCCCTGTTTTTTTGCTCAGTAGCTTAAGCTTACGCATATTTTGTCAGAAAATTTTAAACATATTGAGTCCGCCTCCCTAATTTAAGGATGTCGTCCCCTCCCCCCCCCCCCCCCCCCCCACACCACACACACACACACACCAACCAGTATATTTGTTCAAGCTCTGCTAGTGATTAAATCCTTCATATGTATCCTTAACTAACATATGATTTAGGGGTAATTTAGTAGATATCATTACATTACTAATTAACAACCCTTTGGTGACAAAGTATCAAGCTCCCATGCATGCATACAAAAGAAGTATTACTCACTATGTTCATGCAAGTAAAAATATCACAACCACCACAAACCACCAGCTACCGCGGTGGAAGTGGTGGAGCAACCGCTTACCACTTCTAGAGCGAAACCCACGATCCGAATATCGTATATAACACTTTCCTAAGTACATATCACCCCAAGCAGACGTCCCACACTCTGATTTCAACCGTCCACCCGCCTCTGTAAGACAATCTTGACACTCACTCAAACTCAAATCTTGTACACACTGCCCCACACCTTGCACACTCCCCGACCCACCTACCCGAAAATACTGCCCGTTGCCCGCCCCCATATTCGCCAACACAGCATCTCTACGGCCCAAAATATCTGAGTTGTACCCAACTGAAGGCCCACATTTTTTAAACACTTGAGTCTTGTCCTCAACTCCTAAAAAAGATGAACTATCAAATTTCACAAAACATCCATCCAGCTGCATGGCCCCACCACTCGACCCAGGGCAAATGACCCCGAGTCGACTGACGGCGTGGGCCACGCAGTCTCTGCAGTCTGACGTTGTCAGGTCTCCACGGCATTGGAAAAGACCATAGACAATGTCAGACTGCGTGGAGCCTGGGACGGATATTTTGAAGTTGTTGAAAGAGGAGAAAGCAGCTGAGTTGACTAAGGAAGTGAGTACTGAGTTGACGTTCGACTCGTAGGGCGAACCGGGTGTGAAGTGGGATTGTGAGCATCCTCCATAGATGAATGTATCTGTTGCTGCTGATGAAAGGTGGAAGAAGAAGGAAAAGATGAGGGATGAAAGTAAGAGAGTTTGTGGAAACATTTTTTTGGTAACTTTTGTTTGTGGGAGAGAGAAGTGTGACATATATTTTTGTTGTGGAATTGTAGGTGATGGGCAATAATTGAGTGAATGAATGTAGTAGGGGTGATTTTGTCATAATGTTTATTGGTTAGTTTAAAAGTTTTTAAACATTATGATTGTGTTGGTATTATAATATTTGATATGCATGATTGTACTTAAAAATAAAATGAAGTGGTATGAAGTTTTTGGGTTTCTGTCAAACTTCTTCCAAATCACTCAAGACACTCATCCTTAGATTTCTAATTATTTTACCATAGAATATATTTACTCTTATAAGTATCATGCCAAATATCAATGGAATACGATAGGCGTTCATAAACTGTTCCGTGAATCTATGATTTAAAAATAGGTTTTAACAATTCATTCATGGGTTGAAACTAAACTGGATGTGTAAACATAATCAAGTGTTTCCTTGATTATTACTTTTTTTTTTCCAATACATAATCAAGTGTTTCCTTGATTATTACTTTTTTTTTTTCCAAAAAAGGGTGACGGCGCAGCTTGTTGCCCGCCTGCCCGCTATCTTGATGTAATTTTTCGCGATTATGTATTAATAAAAAAAAGTCTGTTTTATTTCAAAAAAAAAAAAAAAATCTAAATATACCGTTATACATTTCCATTCACGCCCACTGGTTGTAATGGCCAAACTTAACCATTGGCCGGCTCAACCAACCCGACCCGAATGGTTTGTCATTTTTCAAAACTATAGTTAGCAATTTCAGCCTATAATTTCCGTCAAAGCTAGAAGATCACCTGACTAAAATACTATTACATGGCACATTACCAAGTTCTGTAATTCATTTAACTTCTTATTTGACTTGTGTGACCACTTTTGGTGTTGCATGTGTATTGGTAAACAATGACATATGAATCACTTGTATTAGTGATTTAAGTACTAGGAACAAGACCAACAGAAGGAAAATCATCAGCATCAGGCATCATAATCAAACACAACTCATCAAAATATAAATTAATTAGTAGCCAATGCATTCTTTTGACATTGATCATGTTCAAGATTACATTTAACCAACGTTCTGCCTGTTTAACAGCCAGGATTCGGTTAATTTAGGTAACTATATACGTAATAATCGCACCTAATATGCTTTACTTACATAATACAACACCTCAACACTAGTCCCTTTGGGTCCACCCTCCCCTCATCATTTCCTGCAACAATACCAAACAGGGGAGCAAAAAAAAACATAAATATTGTGCATTTATAAGGTTTTACCAGTTTCATAATAGCTGACATAAAAAAATATAAATAATATAGGCACCTTCAGGAGGCTGAGTGAGTTTTCGGTTTTGTGGGGAGGTCATTTCTTTTTTGAGTTGAGTTAATATGTTTTCCATCGTGTACTCCCGTTGCCAATCAGCAAGCATGGGGAAAAGAGACGGTTCCACCTGCCAAAATTTACACAGCCACGAGATTATTATCGTCTAAATTTTAAATATTCGTGAAGAAAATAGTACGCACCACACCCGTCTCCTGATTGACACAGCTCATGTTTATTCGTGACTGAAATTTTACAGTCGGTGGTTTTTCTGGATACTCATGGCCGCAAAATAGTTTCAGCTGATAAATGCGCCCTTCATGAACAGTCTGACATGTAACATCAACGAGAAAAATAAAAATAAAATAAATATGTGCTTAACGAGCATTTGAAATTCGACATGTGACCAAATTAATAAAAACTGAGATAATAGGAAATATTTTGAGAAAACTAACATTAGGAGGACCGATGATGGTCCCTGTCCATGATTGCATGTATACATCATCAGCATCATCCATTCCGTAACTCACGGTTCCATCACCGATTCCTTTTTCTCCTCGTTCCAGCTCTTCTAGTAATCTAAAGCTTCTGGGAACTAAATTGAATAGAGTATATGTTAAACGTCATGACCAGCTGAAGTGACACATAACAGTTCACATAAAAAAATAACTAAACAATTTGTACATTATCGAATATCGTATGAAATGATGTGGATACTGTCGATACGCTAAGTTGCTAATCTACAGATTCATGTCAAACTTTATTTATACATCCCTTTCACACCCCACTTACGGTGTGCGCATATAATGTATATATGTGTGGCCCTCGGGGGGGCAAAAGTAAATTTGCGCCAGTTTTAACGTTATTTTACTAATTTCGTGAAAAGAACGTTAAAAACGACGGACGGTTAATCATGCATCATGTGGTGGCGTTGATAGCCAAAAGACAAAGGGGTACATGCACTGATCGGGTTTGTCCCGATTGCTAAGTGTTCTATGCCTTATGTCCAAGGCTTGATACCAAACCACATCGAGCCGGGGGTCTCACTGGAAGCAGGCTCTCTATTCTTA
Organism: Ambrosia artemisiifolia; assembly: GCA_032199755.1. Lineage (NCBI taxonomy): Eukaryota > Viridiplantae > Streptophyta > Magnoliopsida > Asterales > Asteraceae > Ambrosia > Ambrosia artemisiifolia. The sequence goes on along the minus strand of CM063516.1, from coordinate 42,180,205 downwards.
GGGGGTAGAGGTAAGGTTGTCTACATCTTACCCTCCTCTGACCCTACCTTAACTTTTCTATAGGTGGGATTAACCGAGTATGATGATGATTTGATGTAAAAGTATATTTATCGGATGATTGTAACGACTGATAGCAAGGAACATAATAGGAACTATTAAAGTCTAAAACAATTGTCGTCTTTAACCATTATGCAGAGCGTGGTTTAAAAAAACGCTTGAGGCGTGCGCCTCGAGGCGCGCCTCAAGGCGATTCGGTCTGAAAACGCTTCTGAGGCGGCGTCTCAGGTGTTTGAACAGTGGTATGCGCCTCACAGGACTGAGGCGCTATGAAAAGTTGCGCCTCAGGTGCGCCTCAGGGGGTTTTCAGGTATATTTTTGATGTTTTCGACTTTTTGTGACATTTTATGTCATTTTTATGTGTGTTTTTCATGTTTTTGATGAATTTGATGATGAAATTAGTTAGCATTTTATTTTTTGAAAGATATATAATTATTTATTTAATTTTTTAATTCCGCCTCGGGCTTACGCCTCGGTTCGCCTCGAGGCTTACGCCTCGTGAGGCGAAGGGAAAACGCCTCGAGGCTCGTTTCCGTTCTTTTAAACTTTGATGCAGAGAAAATGATAACTACTTAAACCTTTAGTTTCATTAAATCAACTAAATGCCTTCTCTGCTTAATTACAAAAGCTACTTTGTTTTCTTTGCCCTTTACAAGATGGTGATCAAAGATATGATATTTACTATGCCACGAACCTCTAATTGCACACACAGAAAACACACGTCCTCATACTCTTCCAGTTAAACCATCCAATACTGCTCCGTTTCAGAAGAAAGAAAGAAAGAAGCTAAATCCTGACTTTAAGATGTTTTTACTTAGCTTCCAGTTTGAAGGTTAATCGTGACAAAAGTAAGGCATTTGGGATTAGGGTTGAAACAACAGAAATTGATAACATGGCTAATGTTTTACATTGTAAGGCGGACTCGTTCCCATTCTCTTGTCTTGGCTTACTAGTGGGTGCAAAAATGAAGTCGATAAAAAAAGGGAAGCTGGTGGTTGACAAGTTCAATTCAAAATTTTCACATCGGAAAGATAGAACCTTGTCGTTTGGCGGGCGACTTACTGCGATCAAATCTGTGCTCGGCAGTACAGCAACAACCTTACCCAGTAGATCCCACAATTAGCAAAGCTAAGAGTATGATCTGGGGAGGGTGAGATGTAGGCAAACCTTACCCCTATCCTTGCGGATAGAGAGACTGCTTCCAGAGAGACCCCCCGGCTCGACAACACACAATCGACAAGCAAATAACACTAAAAATTGATAAAGAGCTACTGAATTTAGAGAAACGTTTAAAGCGCCACAAAGTAAGACAAAGGAATATATGCCTTCAAGAAACAACATAACCCACAAACACCCCAATACAATTCACCCTTACAGACCTCCTACCAGGAAGGTATTAGACGGAAATTTTTGTGGGGTGGAAACATACAAATTCAAAAATAAATTGGGTGGCTAGATTCAATCCTAATATGTGACCGATTTCCTAACTTGTTTGTTTTGGAAACGTTCAAACGCTGTAAAGTGATTGAATGTTATATTAAACAGGAAGAATAATCTGGAAGTGGCGATGGAGAAGGAACAACTTAAGCAGGGAGGAAGAAAAGAAATTGCGGCAATATATGCTTTTGCTGGATCAAGTTTTACGAAACATTCCGTCAAATGAGAATTGGCAGGAGGTGCGGATGGTATCTTGGTTAAGCAAATCAGAAAAGATGGATAGTCAAGGCACAACTCAAAGCAATTAAGCGCCGCGCTATAGAATAACTGGATACGGATGTACGATTTTAAAACTGAAGAGATATGATACCGCGCAAGAGCGCGGGCCCACATCTCCACATGGGCCAGCACAGCAGGCCTACGTGGGCTTCTAGAAAGCGGCGCGGAGCACCTCGTGGCTGACAGCTAATAACCGACAGGAAAAGGACATTCGGCCAATCAGAGACGCACATTCCCTGCTCCATAATCGCCTGCAGGTACGAGGTACAGAATAGTACAAGAAAGGACAGACAATGACACGTGGACCAATAGCGAAGGTACAGCGCAGAGGATGACAACGGCCCGGTCGTACAGCCAGCTGTCATTCTCCCCTCATCCAATCACAGAAGACCTCAGGTGGCCTATAAATACCCTATGAGGTCAGACGAAGAAAAGGATGAACAATCAGAGAGAGGCAACCATAGTTACGAGAATTAGATTATAGTCGAAGCGCTGTAACAGTAGCTATCTTTGTCTTGTAATAATCATTGAACCATTAATGAGAATCATGTCCTTACTTGTGCTCTCATCTTAGTATACTGTTATATTGGTGTTTCTTCATTGGCGCCATCCGTCTATTTGAGCATACAAGAACGTTAAAAACTTCTATTTCTCAAAAACAGTAACTATGTCTCTCATACCACCGTTACCGAACTTCACGAATGCTAACTCCGACACCGACGTTGCCCAGGGAGGCACCGGCCAGTCGGGGAACACAGCAGACGTTCAGCAACAGACAACAAACACGGGTCCAGCTGTTACCCCATCCTCAGGGACAAGACAGACCCCTTCCTTCCAGTTTATTACCGACACGAATCAGGTTTCCCCAGCCGAGAATGCCGCGCCGATGGTTAGTCCGGAGGTATGGTATACTCAGCAAAAGGAGGCCCTGAAACGTGTATACCTCCAAAAACTAAGGGACCAACAACTCAGAGAGGCTGCCCGCACGCTTTCCTACAGCGAGGGACCGTCCAACACAGCGAGGAACAACGGCGGAAGCAACCATGAAACTGACCCCACATGGAGAGAAGACTCAGACGAGTCTCAAAGTCGCTTCACGCGTGACATAAGCCAGCCCTTAAGCAACACCGCTGCGCGAGGGCACTTTATGACCGGTGATGACGACCTAACCAAACCATATTATCCTCCATCGTTCATGGAAAAGTCAAAGTTCACCCCGCGCATTGCGCTGGCACCCCTGCCACCAAAAACAAAAATCCCAAGTACGCTGGGTAAGTTTGATGGAACAGGGGACCCAGACGACCACCTGAGGACATTCGAGGTCGCAGGAAAATGCGCACAGTGGAGTTTGCCAGCATGGTGTCACATGTTCGCGCAGACGCTCACGGGCGCTGCGCGAGTATGGTTTGACAGCCTACCAAATGGGAAAATAGATAACATCAAAGAATTGACCGACAAGTTTGCGGACCACTTCAGCCAAAACAAACGAATTGAGCGCGACTCAACCGACATCCTGCAAGTCAGGCGACGAGACAATGAGTCAATCGAAGATTACATCACCCGCTTCAATAGGGAAGCTCTGCAGATTGGGCCCATCGGCTTCGAGCTCATGAAAGCAGCTTTCACTCAGGGAGTGCGATGCGACTCCCTCATCCGCACGCTAGCAGGCTGTACTGGAATGCCCAACACGTGGGATGAAATCATGAAAGGGGCTAAAACATATGCAAAAACAGAAAGAGAACTGTCTGTCTGGAACCGAGTACAGGCACCTCAGTACACGGACGTGCAAGCGCAAGCTGCGCGCTCCAGGCATGGTCGACAAGACAGAAGGGGAAGAGGTTCTGTTTGGAATCGACTCCAAGGAGGCATCCAAACAGATACCAAACCCGCTGAGGTCCAAGACCACAGGGGAAACACACAGAATGACCACAGGTCAGGAAGAAGGAGTCACAACAATTGGACCCCACTCACGAAAACCCCAGCGCAGGTGTTAGCAACAGAAAACGTAACTTTCCAAGAACCCAAGGTGATCAAAAGACGAGATAATTTAGATCCAGGAAAGTTCTGCGCCTATCACCAAGACATCGGGCACGACACAGACAAATGCTACCAGCTGAAGCAAGCGATCGAAGAAGCCCTAAAATCAGGAAAACTTGGGCACTTGCTGAGAAATGTCGAGCGCAAGCAGCAAGAAGGGCCACCACAAAAGAAGATAAAAAATGTCAGCCTGATGATCAACTCTGACAGAAGAAAGCAAGCGAAAAGAAAGCCTGACCAAGTGGCAGAATGGAAAGAACAACAAGTACGCTTCCCAACGGTCAAAGGCGGACCTTCATCCACCCGCGCACTAGTTATCACGGCCATTTTCGATCATTATCGAACCACCCGCGCGCTGGTCGATACAGGGAGCAACTCTGACATAATGTACGAGCAATGCTTTAACCTCCTAGACGAGGAAGACAAGCAACGCTTGCGCCCGGTCAACTCCCCTATCATGGGTTTCTCAAATGAGGTCATATCACCTCTGGGGGAAATTTCTTTCCGTCTAACGATGGGGGACAAAGCGCATTCAAGAACAGAAGATGTCACCTTCCTCGTTGTACCAACGAAATCTACCTATGACATCATTTTGGGGCGAGAAGCAATGGCTGCCTATAACATGGTGCCGTCAACGATACACGGCGCCATTGGGTTTCCAACACCAACAGGCGTAGCAATCATATGGGCCAACAGAGAGTGCGCTATGACGGAAGAGCCACACCCTGCCAAAATGTTAAAGGCAACCCCGCGCACTGAGCCGGAAAAGTGGATCCTTAACCCCAAATTCCCAGAACAGACCGTGACACTGGGGGCAGCCATCTCAGAGAACACACGGGAACGCCTAAAGCAGCTCCTGCGAAAGAACATGGACGTCTTCGCATGGCAACCATCAGACATGGTGGGGGTCCCGCGAGAGCTCGCCCAGCACAAACTTAACACATACCGCTCGGTTGAGCCGATCGCACAAAAGCGCAGGAGCATGGGCGCCGAGAAAGCCAAAGCAATGAATGAGCAAGTCAACGAGCTACTGCAGGCAGGGATCCTGCGCGAAACCAGATACCAGACCTGGGTCGCAAACCCAGTCATGGTCAAAAAAAGCAACGGAAGCTGGAGAATGTGTGTGGATTACACTGACCTCAACAAAGCTTGCCCAAAAGACTGCTACCCCTTGCCAGAAATAGACTTGAAAATTGACTCCCTCGCGCCATTCCGGTTCAAATGCTTCCTGGACGCCTACAAAGGCTACCACTAAATCCAAATGGCGCCGGAGGACGAAGACAAGACTGCCTTTCGAACAGACAAAGGTGTTTTCTGCTACACAAAGATGCCATTTGGGCTAAAGAACGCAGGAGCAACCTACCAACGGCTGATGGACCGCGCGTTCGCACTACAAATTGGCAAAAACCTCGAAGTTTATGTGGATGACTTAGTGATCAAAAGCAAGGAAGAGGATCAGATGTTGAAAGACATCGAAGAGACCTTCAAACACCTGAAGGAGATTCACATGAAACTCAACCCGAGCAAGTGCGCCTTCGGAATGGAGGAGGGAAAGTTCCTAGGAGTAATCGTCACCAAAGATGGTTTTCGACCAAACCCAGAAAAAATCCAAGCTATAGCACAAATGCCGTCTCCATCAACACTAAAGGAGGTCCAAACTTTGAACGGACGCTTGGTCGCCATCAACAGATTCCTCTCCAACCACGCAACCAAATCCATCCCGTTCATCGAAACACTAAAGAGCTGCCTGAAAAAGAACCAATTCAAATGGACCAGCGAAGCAGAGAAGGCTTTTCAAGACATGAAAGCCTGCCTAATGGATCTCCCAACGCTCACTGCGCCCTTACCACGAGAGCCTTTAACAATGTACCTATGCGCCACAGAAAAAGCGGTAAGCGCAGTGCTCATGGTGGATCGCAAACTGGTCCAAACCCCAATCTATTACATCAGCAGAGTCCTGACAGATGCAGAAACCAGGTACACAACGATGGAAAAGTTGGTACTAGCCCTAGTGCATGCATCGCGCAGACTGCGCCGATACTTCCAAGGACACCCAATCAATGTGCTTAGCGACTACAAGCTGAACAATGTACTCTCCAAACCAGAACTGTTCGGGAGATTGGCAAAGTGGGCAATTGAGTTAGGCGAGCATACCATCTTCTACAAGTCCAGACCGGCAATCAAGGGACAAGTCCTGGCGGATTTCATCGCTGAGGTACCACAAGAAAAAATAGAGGAGTGCAAGGCTGAGCAAGGCCCACAGCAACAATGCGAGGACAAGGCAATTTGGAACTTGTACACGGACGGAGCCTCAAACGACGATGGCGCAGGTGCGGGGGTCAGGCTCGTCCACCCTGACGGGGCCGAGTTCACCTACGCAATCCGCCTAGAATTCAAAACAACGAACAACGAAGCCGAGTACGAGGCTTTCCTTGCAGGCCTGCGCATTGCGCAAAAACTAGGTGCCAAACATGTCTATGCGCACGTAGACTCCATGTTGGTAGCAGGACAAATCACCGGGAAGTATGACGCCAAAGACCCATCCATGGCGACATATCTCCGGTATGCGAAAGAACTAATGGCCACATTCTCAAGCTGCACCATCGACCACATCAGTCGCAGTCAAAACAAACCTGCCGACGCTCTAAGCAAAATGGCATCCACAAGCTTTGGCCATTTAGCAAAAGAGGTCCTTGTTGAAGTGCTAGCCGAACCCTCTGTACCGCCCAAGGAGGTCCACGTAATTCAAACAGGTATTGACAGCTGGATGACCCCATCGTCTCTTACCTCACTACAGGCACACTACCAAGTCAGCGCGCAGAGGCAAGAAAAATACAACACAAAGCGTTACAGTACCAAATGCAAGATGGAGTGTTGTATCGAAAATCTTACTTGGGGCCATTGCTGAAGTGTGTCGATGGAACAGACGCAGACTACCTTGTCAGGGAAATCCATGAAGGGATATGTGGCATACATGCGGGGCCGCGCATGGTGGTGGCAAAGATCATGAACGCCGGCTACTACTGGCCTGGCATGCATCTGGACGCGCTGGAAATCATACGACGATGTGACTCTTGCCAACGCCACGCGCCGAACACCATGCGCCCCAAAAACGACTTGATACCAGTAACATCCGCATGGCCATTTCAAAAATGGGCCATCGACCTGGTAGGGCCGTTCCCCATGACCACAGGCAAGCGGCGATACCTGATCGTTGCAATCGATTACTTCACGAAATGGATAGAGGCCAAACCGTTAGCAGAGATCAACGCAAGCCAAGTAAAGAAATTCATTTGGGAGTTCCTCATTTGCCGTTTCGGCCTGCCCATGGAAATTGTCACAGACAATGGAACACAATTTGCAGATAAAGGGCTCCTAAAGTGGTACACAGAGCTGCACATCAAGCCCATCTTTACATCAGTCGCCCACCCACAGGGTAATGGCCAAGTTGAGCGCGCCAACAGGAGCATTGTCGAGGGCATCAAAGCACGCCTAGGGACGAAAGGAAAGGCCTGGGCAGAAGAACTACCGAGCGTGCTATGGGCCAATCGAACGCTAACAAAAACGAGCACCGGTGAGACCCCGTTCAGCCTCACCTATGGCTCCGAAGCAGTCATCCCAGCCGAAATAGGGTGCCCCTCTGCAAGAGTCCTCTCCGCATGCCACACCGACAATGAAAAAGAGCTGCGCACCAACTTAGACCTGCTGGAAGAACGACGAGACTTGGCAGCGATAAAGGAAGCCAGCTACAAAAAGCAGTTGGAAAGGTACTACAACGCCAAGGTCAAGCTAAACGCCTTCAAAGTCGGCGACTTTGTCTTCAGAAACAATGAAGCAAGCGGAGCGCTACCAGCAGGCAAGCTCACCCCCACCTGGGAGGGTCCATACCGCGTCACCGAAGTGCTAGGGAAAGGAGCATATAAACTGTCAACACTAGAGGACAAGCTGATCCCACGCACGTGGAATGCAGCGCAACTAAGAAAATGTTATATGTAATCACCACGCGTATTGTAATGAAGGCTGTTTAGCCATTTAATATGACGATCGTTTTTCTTTCCCTAACCCAAACTTCTATTCTGTTACTCATCATATCGTTACATATACCAACTTGCAAACTCTAAAACAGGCGCGCCATATGTTTAAGATATCGCGCGCCACTTAAACATTGTATGGCTAAGATACAATGTCAAATCAAAAATTGCAAGATAACTTGCAAACTCTAAAACAGGCGCGCCATATGTTTAAGATATCGCGCGCCACTTAAACATTGTATGGCTAAGATACAATGTCAAATCAAAAATTGCAAGATAACTTGCAAACTCTAAAACAGGCGCGCCATATGGTTAAGATATCGCGCGCCACTTAAACATTGTATGGCTAAGATACAATGTCAAATTAAAAAGTTGCAAGATAACTTGCAATCTTCTAAAACAGGCGCGCTGTATGGCTAAGATATCGCGCGCCACTTAAACATTGTATGGCTAAGATACAATGTCAAATCAAAAATTGCAAGATAACTTGCAAACTCTAAAACAGGCGCGCCATATGATTAAGATATCGCGCGCCACTTAAACATTGTATGGCTAAGATACAATGTCAAATTAAAAAGTTGCAAGATAACTTGCAATCTTCTAAAACAGGCGCGCTGTATGGCTAAGATATCGCGCGCCACTTAAACATTGTATGGCTAAGATACAATGTCTAAAACTAAAAGTTGCAAGATAACTTGCAATCTCCTAAAACAGGCGCGCCATATGGCTAAGATATCGCGCGCCACTTAAATATTGCATGACTAAGATGCAATGTCTAAAATTAAAAGATTGCAAAGATAATTTGCAATCTCCTAAACATTGCACAGCGATCAAAAACATAAGACGTACAAATCGCACAACAAAACAGTACACAAAATCAAAATTCTCACTAACATTCAAACCCGCAAACATATTGTTCCTTAAATCATTACAGGGTTACAAAAAGAAAAATACATATATCTATGGCGCAGCACCCTCAGAAGCATCACTGAACTCCTCCTCAGAATCAGACAAATCCAGCTTCTCACTAGGGCCAGGCGCTTCACCTTCAACTTGAGGACCCGCATCAGTCTTCTTCATGGCATATTTGCGCCTAGTATGCGTCAGACCCTGCTTTTCAAAAGACGACCGTAGGGTATGACATGTTGGCTGGTCTCGATGACTCACAACGAAATCCACCAGCTCAACATTTAGGCGGTCGTACTCCGCGGTCTTCTTCTCAAACAAGGCGTCCAGGTCCTTGTTATACAAAGGGAACTGTTCCAGGGCCTTCCCATCTTTCGCATGCTGGAACCCCTCGAGGAACCCAGCCTTGCGCCCCACCAACTTGGCAGCAGCATTGACAGCGGCAACCGCCTGGCGCGCCTCATCACAGTTCTTCACGTGATAAGCGACCTATAAAATGTACACAAGAGCCTGTTAAGCATCATAAAAAAGAAAAAACAACAGGAAAATACAGAGTAAGAGCAAAAGACGAACCTCTGGGACACAACAGGTCATAAGCCATTCCCGGTCTTCATGCGCCAAGCGCGCCTCGTCACGAACATCCAACGCTTCCCCCTCAAGGTCAGCGTTCTGCTGCTCAAGTTTCAGGTTGGCCTCCTCTAAGCCTGCCACCTTATCCTCCAACTCTGCAACCTTGGCATCCTTCTGCCTCAGCGTCTCGCGAGCCTCAACCAAGGCATCACGACGCTGATCCAACTTCCCATTAAGTTCGAGGATCTTCCGCGACGCCTCACCCCATAAGCGCTCAGCTTCCTGTTGCTTCTGCGCTGCTACCTCCAGAGTCCGGTTGGTTTTGGCACAGGCAGCTGTCCATTGCTGCTCTCGCTCGGACAAGTGCTTGTCAAGCTTGTCGCGCTCCTCACGGTAAGTCACAGCATCCCATTTAGCGCGCTTCAACTCCTGGGCCAACCGATCGCGCTCCGCGCACACCTCACTGAACTTAGTATCATATTCCTGGCGCTCATGGGCCAGGAAACCCCACTGCCGGGCAATCTCAGCAGAAGTGGAGATCAGATTCGCCAGGCTCATCATGTTGTCTTCAAGAAGATCCTGATGAGGACGACTGGCCTGGTGCTCGCGTTCAGCGGGAGGCACAAGATTACCCAACAGCTCCCTACAGCTATTCACATCCACAAACCGAGCGCTGGTAGTCAATTGCCAGGAGGGGATGTAAATTTCATCAGGGTTCACATCCGCGCTCTTAAGGCTAGCCCCTGAAAAGCCAGCCTCGGACTCGGGGACTGGACGCTTCTCGTTGGAGTCGTCGTCCATAATTTGCAGACCCCTTGTATCGCCTTCGCTAATGTCTGGCGGAGACACGCGCTGGGTCTCCCCCTCCAAACCCACAGATGCCTCAGTGACCACTGGAGCAGTATGGACAGGGGGGTCATCCAGCTGCGCCGTCTGACGCGGAGGAGAAGGTTGAACCACATCACGAGCGGGAGAAGGCGGTGGAGTCCTCGACGAAAGAGGCTGAACAGGGGGAGTAACAACCCGCCTATCTGGCGAGGGCACCCCCTGAGTCTCAGTCGGGTTCACCATAAAACCCTCATGCACAGCAGCCTCGGTCACATAACTGGGCACCCCTTCACCCATCAAGTCAGCTGCAAACAACACAAAACGAACAATAAGTCAAAAAGGGAGAAATAAGGACGAAGGCATAGTGTACACGCCATGACACTAAGGAACATACCTAACAAGCTGTCCTCGGCGCTATGCACCAGGTCACCCAACTTTTGCCTTTTTTCAGCTGGGGATAGAGAGCCAGTATCATGCGCCCCCTCAGTGGAAGGCTGGCGAGACTTGGTTCGCCTCGAACGTTTCTTCTTCTGCGGGGTCTGTTGGGGCGCAGACTGATCCACTTCGGTCTCTACAGTCAACGGAGCCCGAAGAACCACCCCCTCCGCAATGTCCTTCAACGCAGCTGTCCCCTCATCCGTGAACGCATCTGAAAGTTCAACGTAGCTTCGTTCAATAGGGTTGTAATTTTGAAGATACCTGCTAATGACCTCATGGTCTAAAACAAAAGCAAAATCTTCACCTTGGACAACACCCTGCGCCACCCCAGTCCTTGGTTGCCGCACCCGACGAAGTACAAACTCCTCCTCCTCCGTCTCTTCCCCGCTGTCGTCCACAACAAAGGTCGACAGCGCCTCCTTCTCACCCCCACCTGCGGACGACACGTGCGGAGAAGAGGAAATGTCAGAGTCAGACGACTCGTCACTGGAAATAACAATAAAAGGATAACCCGTCCGCATGAACATGTTCACCGGAGAAGGGTTATCGAAGAGCAAGGGAGGCTCACCTGTCTCAGTAATCTGTAAAGGCGCATGAGCATCTTCACGCGCCGCAACCTCCAACTGAGGGCGCACAAGCGTATCCCATGCCTTCTCCAAAATATAAAGCTCATTCTCAGCAAGCTCCCGAAAGGTGAACCCCATGTTGTCACCACCCAACAATAAGTTGTATAGACTCTCCACATCTGATAAAAGAAAAAAGCTAATTTCAATAAAATGCAACGGTAAAACACTGCACAATATAAAATAGAAGACATACCCCTTCCATCCTCAGTCAAATGAGGGTTGCGCCCCTGAATGTCGTACTTCAGGCTCATCCCCGCCATAACCAGCGCCGTCTCAGGGATCTCACACAGGTCCACCGGGTGCGCAGTAAGGGTCCGGAACCAGTCTTGTTCCTTATAATCTATCAGCACTGCCTTTGGTGCACCATCATCCGGGTTTAAACGACCCATAACCAAGGGAATCACACCCTCATTAATCCAGAAGAATTTAGGCTTCCAGTCACGGAAGCTCTTCACCCCCGCCTTAGCACAAGGAGCCACCCCTGTGCGAGGGCGGCAAGATAGCCAACTCTCCACAAAGCATAGAGAGTAGAAGACATAGAACATATCGACCAGCGGCTCAATCTTCTGGGAGTGGCAGCAAAACTCAAAAAACATCAGTCGTGACATCAGACCAGGATGAATCTGGTTAACGTGCACCCCAACAGTCTGAATGAAAGTCTTCAAGAAACGGGTCACTGGAACCCTAAAGTTACAGTCCCTGAAATATGTGGCATATAGCCCAACCTTACCAGCAGGAGGCTCCAAGATAGTTTTGTCCGGGGCAGGAGCCTCAACGCCGTAGCTAGAGGGAAACCCATGTTCCTTGCGAAACTTACGGAATTCCCCCTTTGCCCACACCGCCGTTACTTCACCGGCGTGTGGCGGCCCCTTTTTGGAGCCATCGTCCCTCCTCTTTGAACCGCCACGTTTCTTCTTAGGGATCTGCACGACGTTTTCCATTGTAAAAGTCGAAAGTTTCTTTTGATAAAAGGGATTTAGTTCTCGAAAGAGTGCAGAGAGATTTTTTTTTCTCTAAGGGTTTGAAATGGGCAAGTGTGAAGAAGAAGAAAGAGGGAAGGGACGTTTTATATACAGGTCACGTGCCACACAGACGGTTACAGTCGTGTGGCACGTCCCACCAATCAAAAAGGGACACGTCAGGAGAGAGAAAATCAGGGGCATGCGAAGCGACAGGTTGGACCCACCAGTCTCTGCAAACAGTACAACCGTCAGAGACTTTTCGGCTACCAACCTGTCCCATCCGCCCCGCGCCCTGACACATCTGATGTGTACATTAATTACTGACGTGCGCAGCAAACCAACTTGAAAAGCAACCGCGCAGCGCGCAGTAGCACTCAAACAAATTAAACATCTAACAAAAACACACCAACCTTCTTTTTCTTCTTTTCTTTTCCTTTAGTGCAGCGCACTGCATGCAACGCATACAGCACACTACACTGGGGGGACTTGAAGAGATATGATACCGCGCAAGAGCGCGGGCCCACATCTCCACATGGGCCAGCACAGCAGGCCTACGTGGGCTTCTAGAAAGCGGCGCGGAGCACCTCGTGGCTGACAGCTAATAACCGACAGGAAAAGGACATTCGGCCAATCAGAGACGCACATTCCCTGCTCCATAATCGCCTGCAGGTACGAGGTACAGAATAGTACAAGAAAGGACAGACAATGACACGTGGACCAATAGCGAAGGTACAGCGCAGAGGATGACAACGGCCCGGTCGTACAGCCAGCTGTCATTCTCCCCTCATCCAATCACAGAAGACCTCAGGTGGCCTATAAATACCCTATGAGGTCAGACGAAGAAAAGGATGAACAATCAGAGAGAGGCAACCATAGTTACGAGAATTAGATTATAGTCGAAGCGCTGTAACAGTAGCTATCTTTGTCTTGTAATAATCATTGAACCATTAATGAGAATCATGTCCTTACTTGTGCTCTCATCTTAGTATACTGTTATATTGGTGTTTCTTCAAAAACATATGCTGAATTCAACAATTCTGGTGGGAAAAATGGAAACCACTTCATCCTTATAAAACTTATGCTACTGGTAGGTAAGCATTTATCATGAACAATTAAACAGTAACCCTTCGCCCGAAACCAAGGCTTTACCGTCCACTTATTGAATTGTAAAAATGTATATATGTACACACAGAGTAAAAAACTAGTATATGTTAGTATGTTACAATTCAAACTAATATCTGTTTTGCAAAAAGAAAAGAAAAGTTGCTTGAAATAAGAGTCACATCTTGCTTACAATGACCAAACATCATCTAGCAAACCACTCACAAAAGTATTCTTAAACTTTATGACTTTCAAAAACACCTGTTGAGTGTTGAGTTTTCCAAATATGGTACTTGGCTTTCACAATTTGTCCAATTATTCCTTTCTCAAGTAAACTACACTACTTTTATCATTTTCACAACAACAATAACAGCTTTACATCAAAAGAACCAAAAAAAAACATATAGTCATAAGAAATAGAATTTGAATCATCTTAGAGTATGTGTAGTGAGGTGATGGAGGGCGTGAAGGAGAAACATAAAGCCCCATGGAGCCCTCTACACCCCCCCCCCCCGGGCTTCATGATAAAAAAATGGCTTGGGCTCTATGGCCATCGCGCCGTGCCCCTCTCTTTCCCAAAAATAAAAAACAATTTTAACAATCAAACCATAAAAATCATTCTTATAAAGCCCCTGCCACGACACACTATTTTTATATAAAGCCCCTCATCTCACTTTATTAATATTTTAATCTATAAAGCCCCGTCAAGCCTCTCACTACACATGGCCTTCTAAGTCAACTTTTTCCGAAAACAAGTCAGGTCAAATATAATAAGTTTTTTTATAATTATGAATGTTTTCAGTTGGTCAACTTTTTGACTTAAATACTCCCTCTGTCCCAATTTAAATGTCATTCTTTCCTTTTTTGTTTGTCCCAAATTAAATGTCCCTTTCCAAAAATAGAAATGTAATTTCCAGTTTTGCCCATAAAAAGACAAAATACAATCACCACTTTTGAGGATATTATTGTCATTTTACCACATACAAACAAAAGATTTCTTAAAATGTGTGTTTTTAAAACTAGGACATTTAAATTGGGACGGAGGGAGTATTGTTTAGAAACGAGTTGGCTCAAATATAATAAGTTACTTTACGTTTCGGCCGCAGCGTAAAATTATTAGTTACTAATAAACCACAATACTTCAATAATAACCCTATAAATCCCTAATCTAACACATATAACCAAATTCCTTAACTAGATTGATCTTAAACAAACAATATAACCAGATCGAGGAGCAACAAATTACGTAAACGCATAATAATAATAATAACGACTGATTAGAAGCTTACCAATAACCGTTGATCCGTCTGATCCCATTTCTTGCTTCAATTGGTTGCACGCGTTTAGGGTTTGGGTCACCGAGCTAAACCTGTTGGTTTATTATTATTATTATTATATTTTATACTAATTTTTTAAGGAATGGTCACAGAAGATCTCTGACATATGTCTTCGGAACAGTTTGTTTGTCGAGTGATAGGCTTTGTGTTTCTGTTCGTATAAAGGTACATGTTTTATTGCATGGTGTACGATATTGTGAAGCGTGTGTGGTTTGGAAGAAGTTGTAAATGGAGTGGTAATAGTGGTTATTGAAGTGTGGTCATTGGGTTTTGGGGTGTTGGTTAAGTTTGGCCTTAAAGTTTTTGAGATTAACAGTTTCAGTCCTTTAACTTAAAAGACATGGTTGGGTTGGTCTCGCTACAATAAGTGATTATAGAATGTAGGTTCGTCCCTGATAATTCAGGTGTCCGAACCAAGCCGTGAATTATGTGCCCCTTAACCTTAGGTCTTAACGAAGTAAATAACGTAAACTATTTTTTAAAACGACAATTAAAGTAATATCAAATTAATAAATCAATTCTTCACAGTTTATTTTTCCAACAATACATTTTCGATAGCTATCATCGTCAATCTGCAAAGTTTTTTTTTAACTTAAGTTGACTAAGGTTTCATGAGTGTTGGCTAATGAACAAATGATTAAGTTACCTAAGTGTGTTAATAGCCTAATAGGCTTGAGTTTTAGACTTAAAAGTTATAATGGCTCACTTACAAAGTAATAAATTTTTATCACCCTTTTACTAGGTTTGATTAACCCACCATGAAGAGTCCGGAAACACCGTCGCCAGTGTCCGGGTAGGAAACACGAGTTAAATGCTTTGGAGTGTGTGTCAACGGCATATTGAAATAATAATTCAAAAAAGCATTTCATGTTTGTGATGACTCCAAATTGATGTTTCGGGATAGTGAATCAATAGAGTGAGGTAACTAGTTATCTTGGGTTATGCGGATAACGTGAAAAGTTGTAAACGCTGGTATTGTGAATCATGATTTGTGTATGTTTTGTTATTAAGATGTGTACACGGCTTCCATTATCATGAAGCCTCTAATTCAACACATATAAGAGTTGCTTGTCTTATTCTTGTTCTTTACAAATATGAAATTTATAAAAGTTTTGGGTTAGGAGATTAGAAGAACAAAATCATTCTCATTTGCCAATGTCTCATTTATGTATCTTATCAATGCATAAACATCATTTGCTATTCTTCATATCTTTATAATTAACGAGATAGAGCATATGTTATATGATGAGGGGTGTTAAACACTTAAACTGTTAATCGTCAAGATGAGATGAATTGTGAAAATATGTTGATTTGGTGACTTGTGGTTGAAGCAAGTGAAAGTATCATAGAGCCATGTGGTGGATGTGATGTGGTCCGGTTTAAAAAAGTGCATAGAATTCACTAATACTTTAGTGAGAAAAAAATCGGTTTAATCATGTAAATTGGCATCTCTCAAATTGTTGGAATTGCAAGTTAATTACAGGTAAATGAAAAGAAATACAAATAATGATAATTTAAATAAAATTAATTAATTGACCCCAAACAAAGAGAGTGCTGGTCTCGTCATAACCTTAAGTTCATCAAAGCTGGTCCTTGTCCATGCCTACAATCATTTTCTAGTGACTTGTTGCCGTCTTTTCTAGTGACGCACGCTTTTGTTTTTCTAGCGACACAAACGTTTTACCCATGAATGCCACGTTAATTTCAACGTATGTGAAAGATCAAAACAAAAGTACTCAAAGCGATGGAAGTGGAATTTGTAACACCAAACCTTTTTAAGTTTTTATGTTTCAACTTGTAAATGCCACATCAGCCCGACAACATGTTTACACACTTGATCAAAGGGAACTTGTTACAAGTAAACCAAAAACATTGTTCAAGATTTTAACTGTCTGGTAAAATGCAAAAAACATTGGATACATCAGACAATTAGATTGTTTATTACAGTAACTGTAATGCCTTTAAGCCCTGTGGTTTTCAATAAAAATAACACAACCACATAGGCCAAACATCTGGAGAAACAAATACCTCCAACGTCCCGCATGGAAATGGGGAAAGATTAAAAAAAAACCCAATACCTACCACCCATATTCATAGGTTGAAGAGAAAGAGTAACACGTCTACGATATACAATTTACACTTTATACCACTCCAACAAATACACATTTCATGCTTATTCTTCATAGATGTAGTTGTGCTGGACCCTTTCGAGATGATCTTGAAGGAGGCCTGTTAATATCTGGCACACCCCTCACTTCTTCTGTGTTGTTTTGGCCCTCCTGCACAGACATATCACATAAGGAGGCCTGTAAACACTCAAGATCGACTCTCTAAAAGCTCAAATCAACTTAAACTAAATGAGGTCGAGCCTATACTAGAGATCATTTAATAAATGGGCCTATTATTATTTATATATAATATATCTACATAATAACTATTAAAAAAACATAATACAAAATTAACTATAAATATATAAAAATAAGATAATTAAATGATAAACCAGCCAAGCCCAAGATTTTGTAGCAAGTTTTCAAGGAAAAATGGAGAAGAATGAAAACCTTTGAGGAAACGGAAATGTTGCGGGACAGTGCTTGCGAATTTGAATGTTGGTGATGTTGCTGCGTCTGTTGAAATCGTAGCAGCCAATATGCAAAATCTATTCCATTCTCCTCATTCATGTTACCATCTTCTGAGATATGATTCGGTTGCTCCTTGTTGAAGGAATATGAAGGTACTGTCTTTAAACGAGTCCTTAAAATCTTGAATGCAGCACTTTGCTAAACATCAGTAGCACCAAGAGTAGAGATCAGATAATGTGGCGTTACAGATCCAGTTTTGTGTTGAATTTACTGATTAAACTAACCTGAGGAAGTAGCATAAGAAGACCATACAGAGCTTTTAACAACAATATATATCTTCCAGGTTCAAGAAGCTGCATGTAAAAAAAAACTAAATTAGTCTAGAAAACACCCAAACAGAGCTCATGAGTGTTTCTACATTTAATAATCAGCAAACAAAGCACCTGTAGCCTAAGATAAGCAAAAGTTGGAGTCTCCAAGAGGTGAATCAGTTTGTCCAGCTGGACTAAAAATCTGACATTAATATCTTCCTCCGTTAGAGATTGAATTACTACACTTGCATGTTGGTAAGCCTGTAAAAAACAAATATAATTATAATAATAAGAAGAACAAAAATAATAATTAATAATAATAAGTGAGAAGTGGTTTTTATTTAACACGAATAGTATTCAGACAGGTTATCATACAAAAAAAATATTAAGGGCTTGCCTGTGCTAATAAGCAGAGACTTATTATGGCCATTGATGAATGGCTCCATGAGGGATATAGTGAAAGAAAGAAGTCTTTCCCAGTAGCACTAACAAGAGATAGTTTCAAAAGATTTCGTAGGTCAGATAACTCAGAATACGTAAGCAGAATCAGATTTAATGCCTGAAATATAAAACAAAACACAGACAAGTTCAAAAAAAAGGAAAAAAAAGAAGCTGCAATTAATATGATATATATATATATGTATGTGTATAAATACCATTTATCAGTGTTATATTTATATAAGAACATAACAGATGATAAGAACCTGAACCATAGTGGATGCAAAATCCAGGTCTGCTTCCCCCTCAAGAATCTTAGAAAGCTCCCGATAAACTCTTTCAGCATTTAAAAGCACACAAAGTTTGCGAATAATTAAAGCACCTCGCCTGAAGGGGCAAAACATAAAAGGACGGCAAAGAATTCCATCAAGAAATGAAAAGAAAAATCAGAAAAAAGTAGATACATATGTTTTATTAACATAAGAACATAGATCACCTTTCCAGGAGAGAGTGATCCGTCCGGAACTTATGAACTAAGAAAACAAGAAGCTGTCCAAAGTTATACTGGTCTTTCGCTATGGCGGCATGCACCTCAAGCACCAGGAGCACTACCTATAGAAGCACAGTTGGAAGAAATATATACATTAGATAACTCTATCAGAACTCGCAGGTAAGAACTCCCTCTGTTTATACAAATATAATTTTCAGGGGGTAGGTAACCACAAGCACACAAGCAGATGTGAATTGTGATGCATATGTAACAAATATAATTTCCAGGGTATGGGGTAATAACAAATAAACTGATAAAGAAGCCAGAAAAAAGATTACCTGATCAGAGGGATCTGATAGGGACTTCAGAAGTGTGTCAAAGATATCATTCAGAAAAGTGAGGACCTGTTGAACACATGAGATCAGATATGAACTTGTTTCCTTATATATTAAGATCCCTAAAGTCGATATGTATTAAGACCAAAGACCACACATTAACCTAATGTAAAACGATCATTTATCGAGTCCCATAACACCAAGAGCCTAAATAGATGTAAGACATTTCGTTGTGGAAAATACTAGATGTTGGAAATCAGGCCCAAAAACAACACTCAAACAATCATTTTTGTGAACAAACCAGATCACGACTTATCTTTTCATTGAATAAACTTGCAAAGACGCTGTACATCAAATATATAACCCTAGCCATCTATTTATACTAAAATTCTAACTTACTCGCCAAGACACCCAATTAGACTCAAATTTAGAAACCAAATAAACCTTAATAAACACATCAAAATAAACTAATCCTATCTTTTGACTCTTTTATGGTTCGGCCCCTTTAACTTTCTTGATTAAACTGACTAGGATTAACTTCCAATATTCCTCCTTAAACCTAATTAGACCATGTTTCTCTTGCTCCCTTCCCCAATCAAACCACACAGGTCATGATCGTTCTTGCTTCTTTTCTTGCTTGCTTTCTTGACGTTTCTTGCTATCGATCTTGCTTTTATCTTGATGTTCTTGCTTTCGTACTTGCTATATTTCTCTTGATTTAGCCAGAAATTGCGAATGTTGCTGTTTTCTTGCTGCTGTGTGCTGCTAATAAAAAACCAAGTCGGTTTCTGTGTTTCTTGCTGCTTCCGATCAGCCTGCTGTTGCTGAACAGATTTTCTTGCTTCTTCTTGTTGCTTCCGATCAGCATGCTGTTGCTAATATGATTTCTTGCTACTTCTTGCAACTGAACGTGCTTCTCTTATCAAACAAAAAACATCACTAACCTAGATTTTCGACCGGATTTCGATCACTTGTTGTTTGCTGATGCTTCACATGGAAACAAATGTGCTTATCAATTCACCCACTTGCCTACTTATCTTCGATAGTTCTTGCTGCCTCAAATTGCCGACCTCCATTTCTCTTCTCAGCAACGCAACTAAAGCAGATGCTCCCCTTCTCAAAAAATCGACTCTCAAAACCTCCAAGCTATATACCGATTCTCGGAAATCAGGCCCCAAATACAACACTCGAACAATCAGTTTTGTGATCAAACCAAGATCACAACTCTTTCTTTTTATTGAATAAACTTGCAAAGACTCAATACATTAGCTAAATAACCCTAGCCATCTATTTATACTAAAAATTCCAACTTACTCACCAAGACGCTTGATTAGAGACTCAAATTAGGAAACCAAATAGACCTTAGTGTAAAAACCAAAATAAATTAATCCTGTCTTTTGACTATTAAATGGTTTGGCCCCTTTACTTTCTTGATTGAACTAATTAGGAATAACTTCCAATAAATACGAGCTGTTTTTAATCTTCAGATATAATTTATATAGACTCAGGACTCTAGGTCAAGGAACCGGAAACAACTAAAAATTGAGTGCTAGTACCAAGACATACATTGATTAGAAAATAGACTCCTTCAGCACACACAGAACCTTTTTAGATGAGGTCAAACAGAAGCCCCAATTCTAAGAAAAACAACACTGCTGATCCATTATTCCATTAGACATCTAAATATATCTTTTTTGTCTTATACAACATGAACACATGAAGATAATGAATATTTGATCATGTCCTAGAACTAAGATGGATATCACATAATAGAGAATGATATGTCCTATATTGAGAATATATTATTGGTATATCCTGCATTGAGAATCACTATGCACACATATAAAATTTTCTAGCTAGTGAAAAACCAATTCCAATTTCCAAATCCATCTTAATTTCTAAAATACAGAAAAAAATGAACTGAATATAAACTCTCATTATGGACAAACTAAATGAATATAAGATCAAAACCAAAATGGTAACACACGTCCATATAATGATAATTAACTGTTACCTCTGTACGATGTCTATTTAAAAGGGTTGAAATCCAGTGCAATGATTCAATTCGAGTAGCCTTGTGCTCACTTGATAACTGCCTGGTATATTGAAATAATAAAACAATAGTCAAGACTAAAGACAGTATATCCAGCAAAACAAGTAAATACATAAATATTCATCACCACACTGCAAAATAACCACAGCACCAATACAGTAATTTTACTATGGTATTTGTTATAATGTATTATGTAATATGTTCTCAATAACAAATTCTGTAACTTAAGTGCTAAAGTCGACCTCCTTGCAATAGAGAGAATTGCTCCCACATCAAATCCTTCAGCAGGATCTGCCTGAATTGCACGAAGCTCTTCGTTTGTTTCACGCGCAACCTAATAGTCATAACTCAGTATATTAAATAAATATACAGAATATTGTACCGAAATACCGAATATATAAAACCAATAAAAATGTTAGGTAAAGGTTTTAGTACAAAAACTTTCGAGGCTGAAAAAAAGTAATACAAACTTACAACTCGTATTTTCTCTTCTCTGTCAGCTATGCAAGGTAAGATAGCTCCCAATATATCAGCATAATAAGGTACAAGCTGGTCTCCACCAAGTTTTACAAACTCATTTATCTGCATACGTAGTTTGTGTATCAAGCCTCGACAAACATACAAAGTTCAACGTCAAGTCAAATATGATTATAAATTGAGATGATATCTTTAATTCTAACCCATGTTATTGCTGTCCAACGAGTAAATTCATCTGGAGCAGCTGCTCTCTGTACAAGTATTTCAGCCATGCGACCATAGTCTACAGACTTCAAGAATACGATTGCTAGAGTCGGAAATATATAAACAGAAGATGAAAAATGCAAGTGTAAAATATATGAGAAGTAAAAATTGATATAGTTTATTTGATCAGAAACTAAAAACCAAAACTTTTAATCTTTCATCATCAAGTGCAAACAGCACCACCAACCACCATTCGTGCAAAACGGTCATCATTTCCTTCACAAAACAGAAAGCAGTACAATATAAGGCAAAAGATTTTCTACAGTAGTCTTACCGGAGAGTTCTTTATCTCTTGAAGGAACTATGAAAGTGCTGAATCAGCTTCCTGCCTGATTTCAAGGCTGGAATCACTTAACATATTAAACAAACCTGGGATAACATCATGCCAGTGAAGTTCATAAAGGTCCGTCACAAAGAACAAGTGGAAGTGAGAATTAGCACCCTATTAGTTTAAAGTTAAATCTCTTTACCATCAAGAAAATCTGGAAGAAAGCCCAGCATATCTATGTCTGGAACACTGTCCAATACCGTAATCCATCCCACTAAAAACTGGCGGACATAAGGATTCAAGACATTCATTCGCTCTCTCAGCAGCGGTATAAATTCCTCGATGCTGATAAATAAAAGCATGAAACTAAATAAAATTTCCAAACAATTTTAAAGTAGAACCGGACATAAAACCAAAAATAGTCACCTGAACTGATCACTCTCCGTAACTATGTCCTGTATCCCAAAAAGTAAAACAGCAATTCAGTAGTTAGAGCCACATAAGACATGGTCAGCAGTTATAACGTAAGATGAGAGAACATTTGCCTTCACAAGTCTGTCTAAAAGATGTGGAGCACTTTGTACATTGGGATCTGAGTCAGCTGAAAGCTTACACAACGCATCAAATATCTTGTTAAAGTGGAAAATGAACTCTCCTCTAACGACCTGAAAAAGGCATGAGATTAGCTTAAATATCATAGTATGGAAAACTTGACTGATGAAGTTCAAAATCATCCTCACCTTTGCAATGTTGTATAAAGCTTCACAAGCATAGTAACGAACTCTGCTATCTTGATCAGAAAAAGAGTTTATCACTGGTGGTAGAATTTGCTGGTAGATTTTTTTGAAAAAATAACAGAGAAAAGGAGAATAACAATATTATTAAATTAGACAGTAAAATTATGCAAAGTTCACAGCAACTAGTTACATTTATGTAAGCAGGCAGATAAAAAAAATGAGAATGAATTCTAGCATAATTGCATAAAGTTACGTGAAATATGCTTTTCATATGATGATATAGTATCTTCTGTTGGTGAATAGATGCATTGTATTGATCTACAAGCAGATCCAAATTGCAATTCAAATGCTTAAGTCCGACCTCCTGTTTTCTAATGTTTTGTCTCCAGTTGATGGATTGAAGAAAAAACAAGGGAAACCATAAGCAGGAGCTATTCTTAGTAGCAGCAGCATGATGGTTAAACCTAAGCATACATTTAATGGAGCTATGTCCTATACTGTTAAGCCAACCTCATATCAATATTTGTGTTAAATACAGATAACCTGACAATTTTAACCTTTAGCTATCAAACATCTAACCACTTGGTCACCTCCAAACTTAGGAAATAGGAAGTACCTTGCAAACTAACAGCTATGAGAAATACATGGTATAGGCGTACAGCTACCAAAAACGACTTATAATTCGACAGACTTCTTATTTTGGTAGTTAATATATGTATTGCTGAACCAATTCCAATACAGTTCAGTCGATCATGTGTGGCTGGAAGACAATCAAATGGGTAGTTCTTATTTCTTAAACAATACAACAAGGTGTCTGATTAGATGATTTTATTAGAACAACATACTACATACATGAGAGCTGTTACTAAATATATGATAAAATAAAGAGACAGGAAATTAATCCACCCATCATGAAGAAGAAAAAAAACAAGGTAAGAGTCTATAAATTAGTATTTTACATACACAGTAAGGCAATTGGAACATAAACATGTTATCAAGGAAAAAAAACTACAAATCTACAATGAACCAACCACGGCTGTTTATGCCTCACGCAAGTTAATGAATCTGTAATAAGAAATACACAAAAAAGGCAAAGAGATCAACAAATCCTACCCTATAATTATATATCAATATGATAATATGAAACTGAATGTGATGGGATTAAAAAAAATTCAAACGAACTCAAGACAACTCAAAACTCTTGCACATTCACAACTAAAAAGGTGTTGGAACAGTTCAGAATTCAGCAACACACTTTCAAGTAGATTACCATTTACCAAACTGATAAATTTCACTTATTTTGACATGAACGTCCCAATCAAAGTTCTTGCATATCCATGAGAAAAAAAAAACTTATAGAAGTTTTAGGAAGCAATTACTAAATCCCAGTTCCAAATTAGATCATCCTCCATCATATTGATAAAAGTTTTTTGTTAGAGCAAGCAAGTCCTACACGAGTAAGGAGACGATAAACATTCAAGAACAACAACAAACATATAAACCTCACAAACTATAATGTAAGACGAGCTCACTTAGGGCACCAACTAAGATATGATGATTCAACTTAAGATCATCACAAGTTTGATCACATCTAGATAGTGTTTACAACTTTACATGTATTAAATGATCTTCAATGTAGACTTTCAAATGCACATTTACTTGACGTTATACATGTCCTGAAGCCATAAGTGATTCACCTCTATCATTTCAAATGAGCTTACCCAACTAATTATAAATAAAAGACTTCTTGTTATTTTAGCAATAAGTAGTAAAATAATATAATTATCAAATAGACATAGATATACAAACAAAGAAAAGATAAGTTGGCTGACCATCACTCTTAATTTATCTTATCTTAAATTGTGCCAAGTTATAGACCTATCGTACATAGAATGAATTTGCAAAGCCACCATTGGTACCAAATAATTGGGAGAGGCATTATTCATTAGCTTACATGCACTTTCTTACAACACTTTTCTCACCGTCATAAACAGGCAAGTCAAAAGATCCTAGATTCTAGCTAAAGTATATATAATAAATGCTTAGGGAAACATTCCAAAACCAAGTACTTATAACCACCTCTATGATGTGTCTATATTATTGTTATCCTTTAGGAAACTTAGCAGAAAAGACATACCTCCCTACATAGACAATAAATGTTATGATCCTAAAGAAACGAACACGACTGCCAAGTAACATCTCTACCATCTGACCATCGGCATAACACTAGCTAGCCAATCTGATTAATATGCTGATTTGGTTCAAGAAATGAGAACATAAGCAATAACTATAACTAATATATCAAAAGTTTTATACTTCCTGCACAAATCCAACTAGTGCATCCTTAAATTTCAAACCCTATACTCGCGCACATATAACATACCAAAAAAACAACGCAAAAAGAATTAATCCAAACCTCTAAATGTTGAGCAGCTTCAGAACTCAAACCAACAGTAGCTGTAGCCAAGCCAATCAACCCTCCCTACAAACAAAAGCAACATCTAATCATCAACAATGCAAATCAAATCTCACAAATACTCTCACTATACCTTGCGGTGATTCGCTTGAGGCGAGTAAGTATACTCATGAGTCAACAAATTAATCACAACAGTAATCTTATCATGATCCCCAGCTGCCGTCAAATTCTTCACAGTTCCTTCAACCTAAACACACACACACACACACCACAAACCCTAACTAAACCAAAACTGAACAATAACTAACATAACAAACACATCACATTCCAAATCCAATTAAAATTCAAAACAATTAAAAAAATCAACACAAACCTCAAGCGCAGCATTCTTCCTCTTCTCATATAACTTATCCGATAGGTTTCGCAATACAGCCGCCGGTATAGCAGATAAAGCATCGGCCATATCACACAACAATAATATTAATAATAATAATAAGACGAAAATGAAATGGTTATGTAATCGGAGTGAAACGAATAATAATAATAATTAGAGTCGTTTTCTGATCTTTTCTTGCTGGAATCGGAACATCTCCGTCATGAATTACAACAAACGATAATAATAGTAATAATAATAGACATGAATTGGATGAGTTAGAGTGCATGATGGATCTGATGATAATGGTTAGGGTGTATGAATTGGATTGAACGGAGACGGTGATGAAGGTCGGAGATCTAATAATAATAAGGGGAGTAACGCGTGATAAGTTGGGAGTTGATCACAGGAGTTTGCCAGCTTTCGAGCTATATCCCAAGGGTAATTCTGTCAATTACTGATGTTTGTGTTCTTTTGTTGAGTTATTTTTGGATAATGTTATAGGATAATTTGACTTTTGTTGGTTTTTAATTTTTCTTTTTATACCAACTCTTTGTTTAAGCTTTCATGAGTTTTAAATAATGGGACTAAATCTATATCACACTAGTGTCATGTATCATAAATAATTATGTGAGATCTAGTTTTTTTTTATTTCATAACTAGTTGATTATTCCGGGAGGGTTCCGGGGTTGAAAAATCTAATATGACGTGATAACCTATTGCAAATTGCTGAAGTTAACTAACCAAAAAATCTCTCAATCACTGCATGTCCATAGTATTCTAATCAGTAATAACTCATATTCCCTAACCTAAAACCTAATTAGTAATCAGCTAAACAATCACTTATGTAAGCTGCAACTATTCAAAAACTCATTACATCTCTCTAATTTCTCGCATTCTAATGACTCCTATTATACCTAACCTAATCAACTAAACAATCACTTAAGTTGCAAGTTGTAACCATTAAAAAACTTATCACATCTATGTACCAAATCTCACAATACTAATATTGATACCTAGCCTAAAAGAATGTATAACTCTAATATTAACACCTATCACAAATGCTAAAAAATGCATAACTCTAATATCAATATTCTATACATAACCCAAAACAATGTATAATTCTAATATTAATACATGTCATAAAGGCTAAAAAAATACATAACTCTAATATCAATATTCAATACCTAATCTAAAACAATCTATAAATCCGATACTAACACCTAATACTTTAACATGAAGAATCACTAAAAACCTTGCCAAATCGGTAAAAGATACATAACATATTATATGTAGAAGCTCAAAGTCTCTTAAAGGTCCTGACTTATATATGATTAATAAATTACCTAAACACATTGTGTTTTTTTTCTGCATGAACAAAAACTCACAAAAAACATTTTTTTTGGTTTTTTGTATAGCACTGTGGTGCTCGTTGGAAAGATAATAAAGCGATCTTTAATTTGGTGTAAAAATTTTTTTCAAAAAATGTGATACATGAAAGTTACTAACGTTTAAAAATTGTGAGCAGAAAATAAGAAAAAAATAAAGATAAAAATGTTAATTAACATATTTGAAATTTTAAAATAATAATTAATAGTTCACTAACATTTAAAAAATGTGAGAGGAAAATAAGGAAAAGATATTAATTAACATATTTGAAATTTTAAGATAATATAGATATAGATTTTATTTAAAAAAACAAAATAAATATATTTAAAAAAGAGCTTCACATGATGTCACGTGACATATTTAAGGTGAAGTTAAGGTCACCATTAAATGTCACATCATCTAACTTCAATTCTTTTATATATAGATTTTAGATTTTATTGTACAACACATTTATGTGACTATCACGTTACCAATCACCATCACTCTTTCTTAATATCATGTGTGTCACCTTCATCATAGTTACACATATTGCATTTTCGAAGAATTCAACATGGAATCCCTTTAATATTTTTATGTTTTTAGTGTGCCAATTTTTGTATGGAGTTTTAGGGGTATGATTTAATTTGTTGGGTTGATCTCGATTTATTTTGTAAAAAGTGAAAATCACGTGGTGATATATATGGAGGTTGAGTTACTTATCTATATCTATATATATATATAAAACAAAGCCCTTTTGCTGACGTGGCGTCCAATGGTGACTCCAACCTCCCCTCTATAGTGCCACGTGGCATCCTTAATGAATGTTTTTGGTGTTTTTTAATTATTTCGTTTTTTTAATTAAATAAAAAAAGAAAAAGATAAAACTCTAAGGTTATTAAATCCTAACCTCCTCATTCACTCTCCCAAACCCTAAAAACCTTTTTCTTTTCCTCCTCTATTCACAAACCAGTTTTATGTTTCTTGAATTCAATAATAATAATATTCACATAATCCACCGACTAAACCCAGCTGTTTGTTCCATCATAGACGCACACATTAATACATCATTATAATAATCTTCCTCAGATCTATTCGCCCAACACAAAAAAGATTCGTCTCTCTTTCTTTTTCCTTTTTTTCACATCATATTACTTTGTGCTTCTTTTATTCAAGATTCTTGCAACAGTTTGTTTAAAGTTCCAAACTTCAGCATAGTTTTTTTCAGAAACATGAGGATGCCTATTTGTAGGTTTTTTAGATTGTACAGAGAGTGCCGTGAACAAGACTGTGTTTATAAGCATTCTAATGAGGATATTAAGGAGTGTAACATGTAAAGTTTGCTTCTTCTTTTTTATTTTCGTTTGGTTTTTGTTAGGATTTATGTTATGTGCAGTACATTATGATGGTTGGTTTTTATTTAATTAATCTATTATTATAGGACTGATCGTCTGATCTGTGTTTGTATGTGTGTGTGTGAAGTTACATCAGATGTGTAAGGGTTAGACAACAAAATTGAATAAAAACCCTAATGGCGGCTATATGTATGTATACAATAAATAAGCAACGGTTGCGTTATTTTATAGCAGGAATGATTACCAGGAAGATGAGTATAATGAGAGAAGGTGTTAATATTTTGAATGGTGATTTCATGGCTGTGGAGAGATAAAGGAACGTTTTATAATGCTTTGTTTTTTATAATTTATGTTACTTTTGTGAAATTATTATTATTATTATTATTATTATTATTATTATTATTATGATGACTCAGTCTTCGTACAGAGGTCGATCGGTTGGGGATTACGTGGTAGGGAGACAGCTCGGATCAGGTTCGTTTTCAGTGGTGTGGCATTCGAGGCATAAGGTTCATGGTTAGATCGAAGGTATGATATTATTACTGTTATTCACCTTATTTCATGCTTAAAGATTTAGTTTTTGTTTTTTAGTGATTGTTATTGAGGTTAACACCCTTCTCCTTTATATATATATATATATTAATAGATAATAGATTATTGTTCTTTTTTATTTTTTGCAGAGAGGTGAGTTTTGTTAGGTTGAGTTAAGTTTAATTTATATCAGTTTAGTTTAATTTGTTAAGAGAATTGATACATGTATTGGAAGATTGTTTACATCTATTACTCATAGGTCTGTTTCAATGTCAGTTGAGTTGTATAGTATAATAGATTTATGTTTCATTAGGTACTTAAAGCTGAGTTGAGTTACATGTTTCATTAGTTACTTTAAGTTGAGTTTACTTACATTCAGTTAAGCTTAATTTATGTCACTTAAGTTTACTCTTAACAGATTTGATAGAGGTATTGGTGGTTATGTAAGTTCCATTATATCAGTTTAGTTTAATTTGTTAAGAGAATTGATACATGTATTAAGTGGAATGGTGTGTGATCTGTGATGAGAGTTTAGGATTTTTCCTATCAACCCCGGGACCTTCCCGGGGTAATCGGCTAGTATATATATAAAAGAAAAGACTTTTGCTGACGTGGCGTGCAATGAAGGCCTCAACCTTGTGTCACGTGGCATCATAATGGAGAGTTTTTGGTGTTTTTAAATTGTTTCCTTTTTAATTAAATTGAGTTATTTTAGGAAAAAAGAATTTAAAAATAAATTTAAAATTTTCTCTCTCATATTTCCTCCCATAACTTTTAAACGTTTATATCTTTTATATACGGGATTTTTTAAAGAAAAAAATTACACCAAATTAACGAGCGTTTTATTATCTTTCCAACGAGTACCATAGTGCTATATAAAAAACGGAGAAAAAATCGACTATTTTTTGTGGGGTTTCGTTCATACAGGAAAAAAACACACAAAGTGTTCATGTTATCACGTAAAATTAGATTTTGTGGGGAATATGAGTTATTACTGATTAGAATACTATGAACATGCAATGATTGGAAGATTTTGTGGTTAGTTAACTTGAGCAATTTGTAATAGGTTATCACGTAAAATTAGATTTATCAACCCCGGGACCCTCCCGGGGTAATCAGCTAGTGGATGTATATGAACATATCTCTCTCCTATATATGAGATATTTGATATTTGTCTAAAATGTCATAACTATCCGTCGTCTGATGATCAAGGATCTCGCCATTATAAACAAAAAAAAAATGTAAATGGTCTGTTTTCCAAACAAGAGCTCACCACTTTGTTAGTGTTTACTTGGGTGAACTAGGATGTTACCCATCATTATTTTTTTCAAACAAATCATGATAAATTGCGGCGTTCTCATCTCACATATAACTACGCAACCCAGAATTCAATAATGGAGGTTAAGATCACTTTCCTTGTGGCACTATATCAAGAGACAGTAGTGGACCCAATAATATATTTTTTCATCATGAGGTTCAGTTGATTGTCCATCGCTAAATTAGCTTGGCATAACACCCTTCATTGATGGTAACTATTTTCTTTGTGTAATTTTCAAGTAAAACAATTCCCTTTGGTGTAGAACTTTGCAAGAGGCAACAAGGTTCATGTGTTGGCATTCTAATATCTTTACTTCAATCCATTCTTATCCGATTGCAAAACCAATGCCAACATGATCCCCTTTGAAATACATATAATGATTATACATTAACTTTTGGCTTTGGCATTAGTTGTTAGTTACATCACTATCTTTTTTTTCAAACTATTGTACAATTGCACATGCTTAACAATTGAATGTTTAAAATAAACCTCTCTTCAAAATATTAATTGGATTGCAATTGCAACTTTAGAGTCCCGTGTTGTAACTGAACTCACGTAGGGCATAAAACACTTTATTCAAAAATTGTTATTTATTGAGATTGATGTATGTATGTATTTGATTACCAGTTTACTATTCAATGTGAATTATTATATTTTTTTTATCATATGTTATTTGGAGTCAGTAGTCCAATTTTTTCGATAGTTGGGCTCAATGTTTGTTGATGTTAATATTTAAAATTCCACCCAAGGCATTATAGCCTAGTGGTATCTTGGTGGTGAGATAAGACTTAAGGGCCATAAGGTCCTGAGTTCGAATCTCACAAAGGGGGTTTTCTCATAATTATGAGTTTCCTCCTGAATTGGTGACTTGGTGGTGGAATATGATCGCGTGGCAACACTGGTGGCACGATGATACTCCAGTGTTCCGTGAGTGATTCCAATTTGTTGGTCGTTCAAAAAAAATATTTAAAATTCCAATAGTATGAATCAGTCAACATATTTTAGATAGTTCGCGCGACGGTGACGTCTAAGGTGGTGGCACTTCATGTGATATGTTAACCATATGAAAATGTACAATATCTTCATTTTATGTTGTTGAATGAAAACATTTATAGAACACCGTTTAAATCAAAAACGTATGTAACTCGAATTTGTACTGTCAAATGAAAATGTTTAATATTTGAGCCGACTTGTTTCCAAACACAATTTACGTAAACAAACGTATAACAATTGAAATTGTGCGTAAAAATAAGAATGAAAACGTATTATATTTGGCCAGACTCATTTCTGAAAATACCTTATGTCGAAACGTGAACTTATATCGTTTAGGTTGAAACTTGAATTTATACCAACACGAATGGCAAAACGTAGACCAACTGAAAACGTATATAAAAAAATAAGCATTAAAACACACTATATTGACCCGACTCATTTCCGAAAAAATTTACGTTGAAATGTGGATTAATACCGGCACATACACAATAGTAACCACAAAATAGTTTTTTTCCTTTAACGTAAATAATGAAAATACGGTAGGCAAATTTGAAAACTTAGAACCGAAGGAAGTGAGAATGACATTTTATAAAGTTTTAAAAAACGTATGGGCGTAAATGTCGATTTCAAAAGTTGATGAGTTGTTTGTGTTTGTGGTTTTTGTCATCTTGTGGCCACCGACCATATCTTTTAAGAGTATATATAATGTTGTATAAACTAATATAATTTTGAAAATGTTATTATAAAGTACTCGTATCTATTAGAAAGTATAGGAAAGTTCTTGTACAAATAGTTTTTATCCTAGAAATAACCCTTAACGTGAGAAGTGAAAGAGAGTTTTTTTTTTTTTTTGAATTTGTTTTCCATATTGTTAGTCATGTACGTTAGTATTGAAATCTAAAAAAAACAAAAAAAATTGGTATAGAGTAATTACGTAAGTAAACTACTGTAATTACTCTAATGACGTAATTACACTAAATAATTTTTTTTAATTTTTTTTTGTATTATTAAGCATGTTTAAGTAGATGGGAAAAAATTTTTAAAAATAAATCCCCATTCACTTTTCACAGTTAGTAAGTTAGGCCTATTTATATTTGATCTTTACAGTTTGAAAGTAATAATCTATATTACATTATAAAGAGGGAGTAATGGGCAAAGATGTCCAACTTGACAAAGTTAAGATGGCATCTCAAGAGTCTTTAGTGTAAATCTCTAATTTTTGTCATGTTTCTTCCATTTATACCCTTATGTACCAACTTTGATACCAATTGTACAATCCCAACTTGCCTGCTCCTCTCTTCATCCCTATCAGTTATTAGAATTTCAATACACTTTATATCCTGATGAATGCTAGCATCAATTGTGGGCATTTATCTCCCAATCAATGTGACTCTTCAAATGCTTGTGGTTCATCTATTAAATGATATATCAAACATTTCTTAGGATTCAATTGAATGGTTCATCTATAACCAGAGACAAATCCTTTATATGTTCATCTTCTTTGTCACTGCCTTTTCTAGGTTTACGAAAGAGAACGTCTTCTTCCACCTATTGTCTCTGATCTTAATGGTGATGGCAAGAAAGAGGTTCTTGTCGCTACTCATGATGCTAAGATTCAGGTACTGTTAATTGAGTGTTTGTACGATTTATTTAGGGTTTTAATTAAACTTAATATATTACCAGATTCTTTACCTGGTATGTTGTTTTAGTTGACATGCTTTTTGTTTTAGTTGACATGCTTTTAATGATATTGAAATCCAGGCCTAAGTCGTGAGGCGCTCAAGGCGACGCTTTCTTTTTGAAATTTTTGAATGGTTAATTTATCAAGTATGATATTGTTATGAAATTAATACACATCAGTCGGCTTTTGACCCATTTAGCTATTGTGTGTGGAAGCATTCAATCGAAGAGCATGAGGGATTAAAGCATCAAAGAATTTCAAGAACGACCAGTGGTTTCCTATTGATGAATAACTGCTGAAACAAATGTGAAGATTAATTATTATATGATTTTACAATCGAATACATATATGATTGTGCCGAAAATTTGATATTGATGCTTTTGATGTTCCTGGTGTAGGTAATCCAATCCAGAAGATGGAGTAGAGGACTTCGTCTCAGATCAGAGTTGCGAGTCCCCTTACTTTCATGAAGTTTAAACTTGTTCTTCTTGTTTCTCATGAACTTTGTCTTTCCGGTAATTTAAGATTTTGTAATTCTTTGTTTTATTGGTTGTTACAGGATTTAATTCCTTTCAGTATTGCATTTAGTTCTTATTGTAGGATTAAGTTAGTTCTATGACTGAGGAAGGTTTAGTTTTTTCGCTTGCCTATAGAATCTAAACAACTATTACTTTATATAGATTACGGACTTTAATTGCTCTGTTGTACTATTAGAAACAATCTACTTTATATTACATGTTCTCTACACATGAACATAAGGGGGTGACATTCTTAATGATCTATTTATAATTTTGCTAGATTTGTGTTTATCCTATTCATATTTTATAAATATAATGATTTATAATTTTGATGCAGGGAATTAATAAACTGATTAGCTTATGGAATTCAACACACCATGTATGTTTTATGTTGTTAAGTTCATAAGACTTCGCTATTACTATTTGCGGCTAAACGTTTACTATATTATGAATTAGATGTCGTCTTCGTTTACATGTTTGATGTATACTTAGTAGTAACATAGATTGTACTATGTTTGTTCGCGGATCACCAATTATAATGAACTATGACTGACCCGTAATATGTACCAACTTCTTTTTTGTTTTCTTTAGCAGCCCTACTTGCAACAAAAAAAGTTAGCTAACTGAATTTGACCAGGTAACTACAGCAATGTGTTTGTTACTTTATTGAGTTGATGTCTTATGGTATTGGATCTTCATTTTTACTTTAGTTTATTCCTCAAGTTACAAATTTAGAGCATTTTTGTCTCTTCTTATTCTATACTGGTATGCCAAATATCATGTCCGTATTTTATTTACTTCATTTAAATTGGATATTAAGTTTGGGTTCACCACTTCACCAAAACCGCTATTCAGGATGTATCAGATTCACTTTACTTTGTAGTTAGTATTGCTGGTAAAACGGTTTTAATATCTTGTATTTTTATCAAAATTTGAATGTTACAAGGTGATGTTTGATGCAGGGGTGTTGATGAAGCTGTTAAACGACTACTAAAACATTAAACAAAGTGCCTGCTCTTGTTTTGGATGTAAATTAACCGATGCTCAAAAGGTATATAATATTTGCTTTCATTTGAATACAGTTTTAGTGATGTTGACCCGTTTGACCAATTTGGCCCATTTTCACAGTTAAATCTTTTAGCTTAGTAGTATTTGAGATGTCTGTACCTTCTATTTTAAAATACAATGTTCTAAGAATGACTAGTGCTCGAATGGAATTATATGGAAATGTTCTAAGAATGACTAGCGCTCGAATGGAAATATATGGTGAACTAAAAGTTTTCTTCCATAAAAGCCAAAAAGATATGCGATTGTACATTCCGAATGAGTACTTAACTTTTTTATTTGTCAAGTTGGTTAAAACCCATTCAGACACAAATCAATTCTGACCCGAACCAAAGTGGCCAAAATTTTAAAACAACCTTTTTTTTATCATATATCATCCTGACTTGTCACCCGGTCTGACCCTACCAGTCTCACTTGTTTTTCGAGGTATAATCAACTTAAAAGTATTACACATAACTAATAGGAATGATGAAAAAACTAGCATGTGGCAGAGAAAACAGGACAAACCAGGTCAAGGAAAAAAAATTGAAGATGAAAAAATCCTGAGCCGAGAAAAAAAGGGTCGGAGATCCTCTGCCACTGTGAAAGGTGTTGGCAGTTGAGATCCAGACACCTCCACTGGTCCACGGTCCACCTATGGTAACTTACATCATTTCTCTCATATATCTAATCCTACTATAATCGATCAGACTCACTCTTTTGTTATATGTGTTTATCGTCCTTCGTTGAATCTATATGCAAAAATTATACATTAATAATTTAGCATTATGTGTGTACGTGGTGGGAAGCATTACGTTTTGACTTTTGATCATAATTTCTTCTTTGTATAGTACCCATGGGTGTAGTTTCAACACAATTGACGCATTGTAACTCTTTTGTTTTTTCATTGATGGCTTATCTTCTTTCAGGTTGTTAAAAAAATGTGTTTTATGTGGAACTTAACCAACTTGAAATTATTATTTTGTTCAGGGTTTTATAATGCAAGCTATTAATTGTGATCGTTTTTGCTTGTAAACATGGAGGGCTCATCTTATACGTCATTACACTTTTTCATCAAGTAGTTAATGAGGTGACAAATTCGTTTGTTGTATATTGTGTGGAAATTCTGCCTTGCTGCATTAATTATTTGGAAGAGTACATTTTCTTTTGTACTATTTATCTTCCTCAATAGGACTTTTCAATAGCAATAGGGGAGACCTTTTAGTGGCATTGGTTTAGATTTCATAATTTCATGTTATTATACAATTTTCCTTGGTTTGTTGTCTTTGCGTATATATGTCGTGTCAGTTTGATATTTATATATTTGCTTTGTGGAGTTGGTGGACTCGGTTGGATTCGACCACATAGGTTAAAAGAAATGTTTGTCCTCGTCTCATCCTCTACAAACCATACTAATTACTATGCTAAAAATGAGATTTTATCGTGCATGTTTTTTTTTTGTTTTATAGGGGTATTGAAAAATAATAGGCCACGTTTGACTTTTCGATTGATCCACTGTATAGTTTGTACATTAAGTCTTATTTTTAAGCTAACTTATGGATCTTCTGAAACCAATTAAAACGAACCGAACCGAACCAACTATTAAAACTAAGCCAAGTTACATACTTTTCCTGTTCTAGGAAATTCAATTCAGTGATAGCAGGAGAACTTGGATTAAATTTTTGCCCAATTCTAGGTAGCTTAATTTCATTCCCATTTTGATTAAATTGGATTTTTTTTTTCTTGCTTATTTTGATTAAATTGGATTTTTTTTCTTGCTTTTAGACTGTGGTACATTTTTTGGGTGGAATCTGAAAGTAGAAATTTTGATAAAACTAACCAAAAACTTTATATTACATATAATAAAACAAAGTCTACTAAGTTATTTTTACTAGATTAGGAACAAAAACATGATATGCATTTTTATAATGATTAACGTCTTTATAATGTCGTCTATCATCTTTTATATTGTTATTTGTTTATCTCAATTTTTTGGTTTATACTTAATTGCTCTTTGTGAATAGATATATAATAGTTGTCTTCCAAAATTGATATTAAAAATAGATTACGTGAAACCGGCTGCGTCACGTGCGCAACACATAAAGTACCCGCTGCAACGCGCGGGCATTTCTACTAGTAAGGGTAATATAGACATTTTACCCACCTCATCCTTTACAATATCTAAACAAAATTACATTAATACCCTTGATTCCCATCCTTAACCCCACAATGGTGCTTTGCCTTCTTCAGGTCATGAATGACTCATTGAATGAAATTGTTTCCCTCTCTGCCCGTTTTATTGCTTCACAGAGCAGTACATTCCATTCCATCAGTTACAATGTTTACTCATCAACCCTAATCTCCGATTAAAGCATGCAATTGAACCGTCCTACCTTTAATGGCAATTGAATGTTAAATTAGTTTCGAATTTCATTCGTTTATAGTCTGTCACCACCCATCTTCTGCGTTGCTCTAATTTCAGAAGACACTAGGTATGCATTTGTCTTGAATTGGGTTTTATAGAGGATTGAGGTTGCCATTCAAATGTAAACTGTAACAAGCATGTGGAATCGACGAATAACGTGAAGACATATTGCAATCTAATTCAACATATATCTAATTTATTTCTTATTATTGTTATTGGATGTACAGGAGGGTTACATGAGCTTGATGTCCGGTTGGGTGATTCAGGCTTCTGCCGCTGATTGGTAGGCGACCGTCATCTCAAAACAGATTCTTATTGTAATGGACACTTGTCTGACGGCGGCGGATATGTAGATTTCTTGTTCCACGTCTAGAAACCAACGGTTAGTGTAATATATTGCCTTTGCAAATGGGCCACCAACCCCATTGGTTAATTGTGTTGATTTGGTTGTGATGTTGGTGTGATTGTTGCAGGTGGACGGGAGAGAGTTAGCCTCGTACGTTTTTCGTAATATTGTGCAGAGGCCTCGCCATAAAATTACTGGTACTTTTTAACTATTACTTGGGTTGTTGTGATTTAACGTGATAATTCCAGAGGTTTGTTTATTTTGATGTGAAATCTATATTTTTATTTGTTCTTTTCCATCCAATTTTGTTAATAAACTATTCACTTTCATGTAAATTGTTGAATTTCAGTGGTGTTTCGTGATGTTTTTGACTTAGTTTATTTTGAGTGAGTCACTTTCATATAACTCAATGGTATTTGGATACTTGATGAACAATAAGTTTAACCTTGCACGTTAGATGTTCGACAAAATGCCCAAAACAGATTTACTATCATGGAATATGTTGTATTCGGGGTTTTTTTATCATGTTAATAGTAGCAAAATCTACTACTGCTTATTTTCTTCTCTGGTATGTAATTTGCAAGACACTTTGTTATGATTATATAATAAATTACTGGTAAACATAGCTCTAATGGTAGTGTTTATAAAGTTTGTGAATTACTTACTATTGCTAATTCTTGTTCTACTCTTTCACAGGTAGTCTCTATGTAGAGGTATAATCACTTGGCTATATCTTTGTGTCTTCATGTGTTGGTATGATTAACTTAATACTACTTTGTGTTTACCTTTCAATTATCACTTTTTTTACACTTTCCTATGTAATTTGTATATGAGTATATGATAAAATGATTGGTAAGTGTAGATTTGATGGTAGCACTTATGAAGTTGGTGAATGTTCGCATACTCGTTTGTAACAATTCTCAAACCAAATCAATCAATCATTACAAAACGAATGGCTTGAATCATGAACAAGATTGGGTCCAACTCCAGTGGTACCAATTCTCAAACCAAATCAATCAATCATTCAAAAACAAATGGCTTGAATCATGAACACGATCAGAGACGCACGGAATCATGAGGCCCGCCACACTGGTTTCACGTTGCCGTCAAGTTCGTTCCACATGTTCTTGAAATTTTGATGACAAGGTAAACTTCGATCACTGGTTCGTTTTTGGTTTTGCATCATTGTTCTTAATGGATAGAATTGATCTGATAACGATGCTGTGATATCTTCACTCATAGCTCTTGTGTAGCATGCTCCGTCATTATAACGAGTCTTTGTTGACTATAGTATACTTCGTGAATGTGTATTAATTATTAGCCCTCAAGATTGCTTAGATGATAATTGATTTGAGTTGAAGCTAACCATTATGTTTGAATATTTGTTTAAACGGTTTTAAGTTTATGTTTCATTTAATTTCAGCAAGTAAAAGATGGAATCTCAGATCCAGCACGCAATTGTGGCCAAACGGGTTCCAGGGGGCAGGTTACGCAGGTGAGGGTGAAGTTTCTTGGTGACCAGAACCAGTGGCGGATTTAGAAACATTTTTCAGTAGTAACGTTTTTCATTTTTTTCATTTTAGTAGCAACGTTTTTCAAATTTCGTAAAAAAAACCAAATTTTCCACTACGCGCGCGAAGCTGAGCCGCAACGTCCGCACCCCCTGGTTATGGGCTACATCCGCACCTGACCAGAACGGTTTCATCATGGGAAACCTGAAAGGACCGGTCAAAGAGGGTGATGTTCTTACATTGCTTGAGCCGGAAACGGTGGCCAGGAAGTTGCGTTGATTTCGGTATCATGTTATCATCAGGTATCATTTTTATAAGTTTTGAATGGATCTCTTAATAAGTTGTTTACTTTTTTGTTACCTAGGGAGGGAATTTCTTTTATTATTGGATCTTGATTTTTTGTTTCTATGATGTTACTTTGCATATAAGATAAACTGTCTGGGTGTACTTTGCCTCATATCTCATACTTTTTTATTCTCCCTTTAGGTTCGTGGTCTTGAGTTTAGTAGTCTGTCACCAAACCATCTTGCTTTTGGTGCTAATGAAAGGAAAATCTGTATATGGGATATTGCGAAACCGATAGAACCTACACATTTTACTCCTCTAAAGGTAACTTACCTTATGTAACATCATCGTTGTACATTATATATTAAATTGATAATTGCAAACTTCTGGTTTATAGCACAAATTCATATGAGGAGTATTGCCTAATTATAATCTTTGGTTAAAGGAAAATATATGTAATCTTCTTGTGTAGGCTGCATATATATTTTACTCACTCCATTCAGTTGGTATAAAGGGCTTACTCTTGTTTAGATTCCTTTCATGAGACGTCTCGTATTAGATGAAATATTATATTTTGGCGATCAGTGAATTGAATCGAAAAAAGGTCTGAATCTCTCTGGTTATGAGATTATTGGTGAGTTTCTGACGATACATGACCGACCAAATAGCTGATTATGAGGATTTAAGTCAATAGAAAAATGGAGAGCTCTTTTATCTAACAAAGGGATTTTCCCGATATTAAGTGGTTATTGTGGTTAGTGCTAATTCACCATAAAATATAAAAAATGCCACTTGCCATTTTGTTCTTTTGACCTTTCATTGCCTTTTCAGGTCTGTATACATTGTGTACACCGTGCTTGGACATGTCAGCATCTATCTTGTAGGCAAGGATGAGTATGATGAACTTGCTTGTAAGCATATCTTCAATTCTGTTGCTGCAACTTATTTTTATGACAAATAAACTGATGATGTTGATTTGGTTCCTCACAACATTATTTTTTTTTTGTTTTAAGGATACTTTAGATTCTCCACACACCTTTTGTCCCTTATTACTTGTCTTACACATATAGTCGGGTCAAGCATGATGACAAAAACTACTGTACAACAAAAATTTGGTCTCTCTTTAATATTTCACATTTTTATATAGTTCGGTTGAGTTAAACATAAACCACATCGACCCATTTATTAGTAAATTGGTTAAAGTTGCCACGTGTTGACAAATGACGAAGTGGGTGGCTTGTAAAAAACAGTTTATACTAATGTTTGTGATTGATTATTGTTGGTTTTATTGAACCGAAACCGTAGAAGAAATTGAGAATCACTTGGATTATACTACGAGTCGTGTAATCACTATCAGAACAAACTATTTGATCGGTACAATCAAATGTTTGAACGGATTAAACGTAGTAGATACACAAGAATCGGATTTAATTTCTTTGAGTATTATTGCACCGATAATCAAAGATGTGAATTGGTTTTTGTGTGTATACAAATCCTCCAAATCCAGAGAACTCTCTCAAAGAAAAGAAAAAAACAGTTCCTCTTGTAAGTTGTCCTATGTTGAAAACCAACATATATCCATAGGCTAAAATCATTGGGCCTATAGGCATATCCAAGAGCAAACAAGGCCCAATCCTTATTTCATTCAATTAATAGCCCATTAATAAACTAGACTCTAGTTAGTTAGGCCATTAATCCAATAGGCCCAACTCCAATGAACTTATACTTTAACTACTTAAACCGATAACACACACAATCTCATTAGTGACAACCGAGCCCGCGCTCCTGCATCTCCTAACTCGGTTAATGACTAATGAGATCAAACCATTCGACAAGTTAATCCAATATCACCATTAATGTTGATAACACTAAAATTACCAACAATTATGAAGGGGTTGCTGGAGAACACAGACAAAGACGAAACCAAAAGGCTAATAAGGTTGAAGCCTCCAAGGTCTCATTATACAATGTATATTTATGTATGTCCCAACACTATGGTTGGTTAGAATATCCTCAACACCCTATATTTGCCTTTCGCTTTTGTTGCGCAACATGCGAATCTTATTTCAAACGTGGTGGTGATGTGTTATGCTAAGTCCTCGTTAATTATTTTGTACATAACGGGTTGGTGGTTAATTATTTTGTACATAACGGGTTAGTGATTGGTCAAAGTGGTTTCTAGATAAACCAACGGGCTTGTGTGATTGCCACTTTCTTGTTTTTATGTGGAAGCAAAAGTAGTGAATGATGCGGGTCCTTGAAAGAAGGTGAAACACTAAGAGGGTGTTTGGGATTGCGTTTTGAATCTGATTTTTAGATTATTGCGTTTTGAAAACATAGATAATCAGTTTTTAGTGTTTGGGATTGCGTTTTGAAGACGCAGATAATCAGTTTTTTAGTCTACCAAAACGCAATAATCTATAAGCACCTCCACCCCTGCTTTTCCAAAACGCATAATCTGTTTTAAATAATCAATCCCAAACACCCCCTAAGAAAAGTTTGAGTAAATTAGGATCCACTGAGATGAAGAGGTAAACTGGAGTTGCTTTAATATTTCGAACAAGGCTTCCTACTAAATTATATTTGACAATAACTATGATGTGTCACATACTTAGAGATCACTGAATTAGAAACAAAAACATGATGTGCAGTTTTGTAATGATTTACGTATGTATAATGTTGTATACCATCTCTTATATTTTTATATTTTATGTCAATTCTTTTGTTTATACTTGATTGCTCTTAGTGAATTGATATATTAGTTGTATTAGCAAATTGGTTTTAAAAATAGATTATGTGAAACCCGTCGCGACAAAAAAAATATAAATAACCGCAGCAACGCGCGGGCATTCCTACTAGTATTATTCAAAGCTTGAATAACAAAAATTATTACAACTGCTATACCAAAAATTTGTTCTGTTTTTGAGTGAAACTTGGAATTCAGATTTATCCGTTTGGCAATTAGTAATTATTAAAAGTATTGGCCATGTGACCCAACCAAAATCCACCTACAAATTTTGATGACTCATACCAAAGTGCTTTTCTCTTCATGTGTGACACCTAGCCTTTTCTAATATGGATGACCTTTACCGATGATAAATTATGGATGACCTTGTTAACGTGCGTGTAAGAGATCTTTATTGACAAGGATGTATCAAATCCACAACTCTATTCGATATTACATCACATGCCAACACGATAAACTAATATTGTCATGATAAAATAGTTGTCTGTTTACGACTCGCCGCAACATTAATCACAAACATAGTAGTGAAGGGATGGCTTAGCCTACACATACCCTTTGCAAAGAGGAAGGTATGCATTCAGTTCTCTCGTGTTAAAATCTGAACTACTACCTAAGAGAATCAACAAGCTGAGTCGTTCATAAGCTACTTGAGATTGATATGCTAGAATCGCAAATTAAGTCGAGCATAAACTCAAACCCAAGATTGATATGCTAGAATCGCAAATTAAGCCTAGTGGTGGAGGTAGGGGGGGTGGTTTACTCCTTAGGAGGTTCCCACCTTGGAGTGCTCAGGTTTGAATCCTGCGTCGACCGAGCTTTGGCCTTGTATAGTCCTGGCCGAGAGCTGTTTAAAAAAAAAAAAACTTCTAACTCATATAATAAATATGCAAGTCCATAGTAAATGATATATTGATGTATATCAGGTCACACATATAGCATGAGCATGTGCGAGCTCAGGCTAGGCTCGTTTACACCCATGCCACTATATATTTCTCAAATATTACCAACTTACTCCCACATGTTCGAGCTTGGTCAGGCCTGATTGTGTCGTCACACGATTGTTTTGAGCCATGGTATAATCATCTTATCAATGTTTGTCTAAACTAATTTGACTTCTTATCTCATCCACGACTGACCATAAGGTAGGTGATAATCTGTGAGCTCCAGTTAACACTCTTTTTGCTTTGTTGGATTCCCATAAGTCCAGACCTATGATGTCAATATTGTATAGAAGTATGCAGTTGAGCTCCATGCTTTTGCTCACTCAAAAAACAAGGATGCGTGTCTTGATCGTCTTGCTGTTCTAGACGTATCCGACAGTTGCCGAGCATATTCAGCATGTAGTGTGTACTCAGTTGTACAAAGTTATGGTCAGTTAGATTTCAGAGAACAGTAATGGAACCACGTTTCTTCAAGTGTAACATTTTTTAATTTATGGGAATTCACTAGAGGTGACAAGATGAGCGGGTCAAACAGGCCGGGAAACGGTTCAAAACAGGTGAATTTTTGTATGGATCAAAATAAGTGGGTTCAGGTTCACCCACAAACACTTTGTTCATGTTATTAAACAATAATATACATGATGTATAATTTATATGATTAAAAAACTAGATTATCAGAATGCATAATGTGCTAACTAGGATTTAAGAGACAAACCTTATAGGCTAGTAAGCTACTTCTACTATATTTGCAACTGAGAGGTCTTGACTACCATTGCAAGCAAAGAGAGAAACATCGCCAAATAAATCCAGAATCTTGTGCCTGCATGGCTCATTAGGTGAGTGCAAAGATGGATTCGGCAAACCTTTATTGGCACTGAAACAGTCTTAACAGAACATGAAGGTCAATCAACACAAGTCAACAATACAACTGTCCTTGTTTTGGTTGATTTTAAAGACCATGCAGAATGACAAAACCGAAATCTATTAACTTCCTTGGTTTGTATTATACAAATAAACACAAAAAAGTGTTTTATGAGTATGGGAAAATGGGTAGGTTGGGTAAGTTTCAGATGGGTTCACAACAAAACATCGCGAGTCAAGATGGGTTGGTTCAGTCCAACCAATAAACACTTTTGACTGTTTTTCCTTCTTATACCTAAAACCAAAAGGTGTTGTAAAATTTGATTACGAAAACTATATTATTAAAATGGTGATCTAATTCTTTAAGTAAAACGGTTTAGACGGTTGTATGTATTGTGAATACACTTTGGGTACCT
The DNA here is from genome assembly GCA_032199755.1 of Ambrosia artemisiifolia. NCBI lineage: Eukaryota > Viridiplantae > Streptophyta > Magnoliopsida > Asterales > Asteraceae > Ambrosia > Ambrosia artemisiifolia. The sequence goes on along the minus strand of CM063516.1, from coordinate 42,136,519 downwards.
TTTCTGACTTGCTGGACTAGAGCCAAAGTATAGGCAACCTGAATCGCCAGTTTATCCACAAATGGGTCAAAGTTCCCACCTCAACTTTGTAAGTCGTAACATATAACATACAAGGAATTCTCAGATACGTTATAAAACTAAAGGTTACTGCTATTCAATTTCATCTAGAAGTGAAATCTAAAAACTCAAAGCAGCTGTTTAGCAAAGTATGAAGTATCTCACCTGAAAACAACAGCATTCTCTGCAGAACCACCGTTGATGAATCCTGCACTATGATTTTCTCCACCTGCAGATTTTTTAACTAAGTATTACAAAAGGCAAATAGGCCACTAAAAAAATATGACACGAGTTACACGACTAGATTCATACATTCTTTTGTCTCACACTGTTTTTAACGAAAGAGATTGCTCTTAACAGTAGTTTCTCAAGATTAGACACCTGCAAATAGTAAAAAAGAAAAAAGAGAGGAAAAAAAGAAACTTGAATGACCCTTAAATGTTTTATAATTTGCATCTGGACTATAATTTGTGAAGTATTACGTTACATGTTTTATACAACATTAAGGCCACTAAACACAATTAATATGAAAAATATACTATTGAAGTTAATGATATAATGCTATATATGTCAGAGCATTACTTTGTTCATTTATACAAAAAGACCAAGCTCCTACAAAAAACAACATAAACACCGGTCGATGTTGATAAATCAATGTCCCATATTTATTTGTTCACCAAAGCTACACTTCCTCCTGTACATTGATAAATACATAGTAGCGCACACATGCAGATTCAGCTGTTGTTTAAACTTGTTCATTTCCCTTGAGGATATTGTACTTGCAAAGGGGACAGGTAGCGTTCATCTTCAGCCATTTTATAATGCATGTAGCATGGAAATGATGGTTGCAGGGAAGGGAATGAAGTTCTGCGCCATCTTCATATGTGCTTAGACATATGCAGCAGTCCTGAAAGAGAAAAAAACAAGAGATTTAATTACTGTCATATACGTAAAATACTCTTCTAATCAAGCATAATCATCCTTTATAAACTTACAGCATCCTCGGGTAACAGAACACGTTCAACAGCCATATAACCAACATTTGATTCAACAGGAATCATTCTACCTGCTCCCACATCAGGCCTGTCATCATTATCATTCGACACCTGGAACTTGTATTTGGGAAGGGCACTGAGGTCTGCCTCTGAAGCACCTTCCTGCATATTACCATAGTACGTTAATTCGTTAAACAAGTACATGATAAACATACAAATTTAGAAACAAAAAATACTCTAGCTGTTCTCACCTGGCCAGCAACTGCATACAGAATAGCAATTATACAGGGCAAGCAACAACAAAGAGCAATCCCAATTACACATGCCAATGCAACACAGAAGATAGCAAAGAACACATCAAATGCTAAAAACACCACAGTCAACCTGCAATCATGAAAAGAATTGTAATACTCGATGCTTCTGTGTTCTTGACCGGGATAATATATTGGTTGGACACATACCAATACAGACGTGGAGCACGGTGCAGAAGTATCTCACCACCAGAGACCATCCAGTAGAAGCCAATTAGCCACCAGACAAATGATACCATTGTATTAAGATTTTCACATCTTTTAGCATAGCTGAAAAACATTAAACATTATGCATCACTCACAGATACGAACAAACATCTCATTAATGCAAGTATGCAACATGTCAGCACTTAACATTTTTGTCCTTCAACTTCAAGCCACTTCAAAACTCAAAAAGGCCTACTTCATATTGCTTCAAATCACATTGCAAATACATATTCCTAGCATTAGATAAGATTTATTTTTTTCTTCAGATATACGAATTAGCATCCTACTCCTACTAGTTCTGCATTTTTTATTAAGTTAAAGATTATACTTGTATTTTGAATCAATACAGAGAAGATAAAACACGTCTGTCTTTTTTCCTTTATTTTTGAAAGTCCAACAGAGCCCGAACACCGAGGTACACCCATAGGCAAAATGCCACCCACACCCGGCGATTGGTGACCTGGCCCGTTACCAATTCCAGAGAAAACCAACCACCTAGAGAGTAAAGACCCACTGTGGTAAAACCGTTGGCACCCACATGACATTTTGTCATGAACGAGAGTCCAACCGGCGACCTCCCCTAGAGATAGTCATCCGGATTCCGCTAGACTACTACCTTTTAGGTAAAAGACGGCATCTTTTAGATTCCGGTTTGCCATAGACAAACATATAACGACCATTAACCAATCATCAACACATTTAAACATATAATCATCAACCATATAACCTAATTGAAACTAAACAAACCCAATTACATGTACAAAACGCACCTGATTCCATTATCACTCAAAAAAGCCCTAACCCTAACCTCATCATCATCTTCACTATCACCACCATTAAAATCACCTTCTTCTCCCGTTACTCTCCTATTCCTTCTTTTATACTCCAACCACACCAGAACCACATGCACCAAACACTGAACGGAATAACCCAACACCCAAACCCTAACCGGTACGTTCGGTTTCTCCTCCAACGTCAAACACAACATAACAATCGACACCGCCACAAAAGCCAGGTTCCATGTCATGTCTAGGGCTACGACAGGTTTGGAATAGCTCCAGTCGGCTCGTCGTTCTTCTAGTTGTCGAGCTGCTGTCTCGCGAACCAGCATAGATGGGCCTGATGCACGGCCTAAGAGGAGAGCGAGTGTGTTAGGGGTGGTTCGGGTTGGTGGGTCGGTGGTGGGTTGACGTGGCCGGAGTAAGGGTACGGTGGTGGTGGTGGTGGTGGTGGTTTCCGTTGATGTGTTCATCTTGAACGTTCTGTAGTTGGATGTGAATGTGACGGTTTCTTTGGATGACAATAATATAAACATTTTAATAGGTAGGTATTTGACACTTTTTTGTAGGGTAATGTTATTTACACCGGGTTTTTAGGATTTTACGATCTTCTACGGTTTGTAGAGGCCTCTACAGGCCGTAGAGGAGTCAGAGCATTGAAAACCACAACCCTTTACGGCTCGTACACTACGGCTCGTACAGGTCTCTACGGGCCGTAGAGGTGGGTGCCCACTGCAATGATTGACACATGCCTCTACAGCTCGTAGAGGGCTCTATGAGCCGCAGAGGACCCTCTACGGCTCGTAGAGGCCGGTACAAATAAGTTTTGAGGTGGTGCAAATAGGGGGGCCTTTTTTTAAAGTGTGGTCGACAATAAACGTCTTCTTGTTCTTCATATGTATTTTTATTAAAGTATATATAATTTTTAAAGATTCTTAGATGTGGTCGTCAGGGGCGAAGCTTGGTTATCAAATCTAAAGGGGCCGGACCCCCATACCTAGTAGTCTAAGTATCCAGTTATAATTAAAGTGTGAATAAAAAGACGGAAAGTACAGCAGAATCAAGAAAACAAACATTTTTGTTAAAGTGATGATTCAACATACTAAAAGAGTTTCGTAGATCGCTCATCCTAAAACAAAGATGCATTACATAAACATGCATTTCTTAAAATTGATACGAAAAACAAATTACATAATAGGATATGAACTCAAATGCACATAGCATCAATATTCCTTCATTGTCTTCAAGTTCACTTTGGTAGAAGCTGTCATGCTTAGTTACTAGCTTCAATTCTTCAATCTTGAAAGATCAAAACCCTAGAATGCAAAACATATTATCATTCAGGTATTGTTACAAAATTTGTGTCAAAGAAGAAATGAATGGACCAATGGTCACGTTTGTTGGTTCTCATGAATTCTAGAGGACTATTTTGCTCAATTTCTTCTACAAATGTAAATTTTTGTAAATTTTAGTAACCAGATTAGCAACTGAAACAAAATGACCACACCATGAAATATTAGTAACCAAGGATATAAACGAAATTGTCACAAAATCAGTTGCTGCGAGGTTTAAGTGACTATTGAAACAACTGCACAAAGAGTTATAAAGTTATAATGCTTCTTTTATACCACTCGGAATAAATTTAGACCATAGTTTGATTGGGAAATTAATCGGTCATATTTAAATTGTAAAAAACAATAATTTTCACCTAGTAAGCTATTTATTTATGCTATATATCCCCTCTCACATATTTTAGCATCTATTTCTTATTTAGCAATTAAGATTTATAATTAAAAGAATACTTATAAAATGGTGAAGACGTAGAGCTTCTTTTTAGTTCAGAATATGGATTTTGAAAATGATCTCCAAAACAACATATTGACATAACTTAAACAGAGCTAGAAATATAAATTTAATTATATGTCAAAAGTATTCTATTATTTTTTTTTTACCAAGAAATGTAGAAGAAATCTTACAGTGTTTATGCCTTTAGCGATGGACCCGTCTGGTATACGACCAGCCCACTGTTGCAAACATTGAACAATGAATAAGGAAATATATCACAGAATGGTAACCAAGTTTTAATAATGTTATAATTAGATACCTTATAACAATTATGTTCCATTCAGAACATTCAAATTTATTTCTATGTGTTAATCATGTATATTTATAACCTAAACTAGCAAATTACCCCGGGAAGGTCCCGGGGTTGAAAATTTTAATATGACTTAATAAAAAATAATAAAAGAAGAAAACTCAAATCACGAAAAGAGTAAATAACTTAAACATAATCAATCTTAGTTAAAAAATTTCACTATGTGATAACGTATTGCAAATGACTCAAGTTAACTAACCACAAAATCTCTCAATCACTGCATGTCCCTAACCTAAAACCATCAGTAATCATCTAAATAATCACTTATGTAAGCTGCAACAATTCAAAAACTCATCAATCTCTAATGACTCTTATAATTCTTAACCTAATCAACTAAACAATCACTTAGGTTGGAAGTTGTAACCATTAAAAACGTATAACATCTATGTACCAAGTCTCACAATATTAATACATGTATCAATTCTCTTAACAAATTAAACTAAACTGATATAGTGGAACTTACATAACCACCAATACCTCTATCAAATTTGTTAAGAGTAAACTTAAGTGACATAAATTAAGCTTAACTGAATGTAAGTAAACTCAACTTAAAGTAACTAATGAAACATGTAACTCAACTCAGCTTTAAGTACCTAATGAAACATAAATCTATTATACTATACAACTCAACTGACATTGAAACAGACCTATGAGTAATAGATGTAAACAATCTTCCAATACATGTATCAATTCTCTTAACAAATTAAACTAAACTGATATAAATTAAACTTAACTCAACCTAACAAAACTCACCTCTCTACAAAAAATAAAAAAGAACAATAATCTATTATCTATTAATATATATATATATATACAGAAAACGAACCTGATCTGAGCTGTCTCCCTACCACGTAATCCCCAACCGATCGACCTCTGTACGAAGACTGAGTCATAATAATAATAATAATAATAATAATAATAATAATAATAATAATAATAATAATAATAATAATAATAATAATAATAATAATAATAATAATAATAATAATAATAATAATAATAATAATAATAATAATAATAATCACTATACTCGTTACAGTGGCGACCAGATTTTCACATGAACCACTCTTGACCTGACATATACAGCCTTTTGAATCTATATAGCATACCATACAACCTACTGGCTATATAATGTTTGCCTTATTCTTCAATCTATTTATAGCTCAATCAAAGTAATCTAGTATGTTAATAATAATAATAACTAAATCCCCACAAAAGTCATTCAAACTTCCAGACAGATGTTTAGAATCAGTGAGTAAAATCAAAAGTGCATCGACACTGTTAACAAAGCAATACATATATCACCTAATTCATTATTGTAGATTAAAAACCAAAAAATAAAACAAACAAATATTAAAAAAAAAAAGTGGTACCATCCATGGAGGCGTTTATGGAGGTCTTTGGATCTTAACATCTGCTGTTTAGTAGCGCCTTCGCGGTTGGGGGTGAGCACCTGCGCGACCAAAGCACCTCTCTCTCCCGTTAATGAACGCAACCACCGTATTCTCTTCTAAAAACTTAACAACCATAGCCTGAGTCTCTTCACTAACCTTCCCTTTATCCTTCAACACCTTAACCATATCAGTAAGCTTAATAACCGAATGCAACTTAATCCCATTCTGCAACAGGTTCTGTCTCCCACCCTGTTCCCTATCAATCAACACAACAACATCTGTCACCTTAATTCCAACATCACGTAAAGGGGTTGCTATAAGTGGTTAGGTTATTTAATAATTATTAATGTCACCTTAATTGTTAACAGTGTCGATGCTTCATTAATAATTAGTAAAAGCAAGCTTATCGTTAAAAAAAACAACATCTGCCACTATAATAAATAATAAACGTAAAAGTAAAAGCAAGGAAGTGGTTAAACTTACAAGAGCAGAACGACGAACAGATCGAGCATTCTCAGATCATGGTGTTTATGATGAATAATAAGGAGAAGATCGATTCACCTGTTTAATACTTGGAAGAATCACAACAATAATGGAGAAGAAAAGGAGTTAGGTGAAGAGGAATAGGAGGCACGATTAGCAACTGATGAAAGTAGCAGCTTGCAGAATAATGGTCGCACAGATTTGGTGGTTATGATGATGACGGCAGAGGGAATAATGAAGAGGAAGAGAAGGGTTAGGAGAAAGAAAAGCTTGAATAAATTGGGAGGAAATCACGTGAAGGGTATTAGGGTTTGAGTTTTTTGGTTTCTTTTTAATTAAAAAACAAAATAATTGAAAAACACCAAAACCTTTCAATTAGGATGCCACGTGGCAGTTTCAAGAGGGCCTTGAATCAACCAATGGACGCCACGTCAGCAAAACACCTTTGTTTTATATATATATATAGATAAGTAAATAACAGATCAACAATCTAACATGGCATTTCCTTGGTTTATTTTTTTATTATATGATGGCATGGCTTCAAAAAGCCAACATAAGCTACAATAATTGTAAAAAAAATTTGTATAAAATGCCATTTTTTTAAATTCATAGTTTTTTTTTTCAAAAAAAAATTGGCATTTTAAAACTTTTTTTTGCAATTTTTTAAAAGTGTGTCCATTTTATTTTTACTTTTTTTCCCTTTTTTAGAAAATTTTGGCGTTTTTTAAATGTTGCACCTTTTAAAATATATGATTTTTCTTTTTTTTTTCTTTTGCAATTTTTAATTTTTCTTGAAATTTTTAATTTTTTAAGCAATTTATAAAAAAATTGCATTTAAAAAAAATGATCTATGTTTGTATTGTTAAGCTATGTCATCATATCACAATAATACATTTTATTTAGGTAAAATATATATGACTGAAACATTAAAATAACTTTGAGTGACACGATTAGAACAAAATAATTTATGAGCAACCTAGTTGGAAGAACCTTAAAACTTGTTTAATATTTTACAAGAATAAAAGTTAAAAAGAAAAAAAATTATATGTGAATATATAAATTAACAAGCTGGAATCTACATAATTAAATAGTATGTAATTACACTTTTGGCTGCCGTGCTGAAAGCTTCTCGATGAGGTATTTGAGGATTCGAAGCCTTGATGCGTTGTATTTCCTCTCTAAATTAAAATTTCACAAAAATATAAAATATGAAAAAAAAACCTTAAAAATATTATTGGTACGTACGTAGCTAGTTTGGTTGTGAACTCACCTCATGAATTGATTGTAAGCAGATGGAAGCCTGTGTTTCCTCTCAGGTGCTGCATGACCAAACATAAACATATTATTAAAAACAATAATAACATCGACTACTTCAAAAAAATAAAAATAACAATTAACATTAACATTTTAAGAGGGAGAAGAACTGGTAGAGTACGTTTGACAACGAACGGTGCCTTTGGTGGCTCAGGTTCGTTTGATGTCGATGATGAAGATTGAGCCGGCCGCTTGAAATCGCTAGAAAACACAGCCTGTTTTTGCATATTTACACAAAAATAATCAAACTTTATACTTATCTTATAGTGCATAGTGCTAATAATTTGTTTTTATTTCATAATATAAAAAAAATACTTTTGTCATGGAAAAATATTTAAAGTGAATAATTAAAAAAAAAAAACCTGAAAAGGAGGAAGTGAAGGAGATTGAAAAGGATGAGGAGCCCTAATGGTGAGAAATGATAAATTACTACAATGCCCACATTTTACCGTGACTGTATCCAAAAGCCTCTTGCATGGTATCCCTACCTGCATATATTTGATTTTTTTTATTTTTATAAAAAGCTTATCCTAAAAACTAAAAAAAAATGGGATGTATGGTTAGTTACACAAATTAATATGTACCGCTAGAAGGGTATTGCAGAAGTTGCAACGAACGTAGCAAAGGTGCTGATCTGAAGTGCTGTTTGAACTGGTGGATCCATGTTCACAATCCTAGTCTTTTCCTGGATAGCTTCGAAGCTCATGATCGATGGCGAATTGATGATATAAGAAGCTATTGGTTTTGTGTTAACTAGTGGATGATTATTGATATCAAGGGTTTGATGGGGAGGAAGATATATAGGAGTAAATGTAGGGCTGGGGGAGCTAGGTGCATGAAAAAAATTGATAAATATAGGGTTCCTATAAGTAATGTCAAGAGTACATCCTATTTGTAGCTTCCAAATGGTTCACTTTTGTTCCATTTCCTCTCATGTTACGTACATTTTTTAATTGTGTTATCAATTATAAGTTAAAACATACTTTAATTTACTTTTGAAAATCTTGATTGTTATTATTAAGTTTAGGTTAGAATATATAATAAAATACAAGAACCAAATATAATGTGTTTAAAAATTATCTTTAGGCAAATTGAATTTTAATAATCTCATAATTGTTGTAGTTGGCCAATATTAATCCAACCACCCACGTTAACACTGTTTTTTTTTTCTCTTTGGAGCCTTGTTAAAAAACTTAACATGGTTAACTTTTTGTTGACCGGAATGTGAGTTGGAGGATGAGATGGAATGGGTGGACAGTGAACGTGACCGGTGGTGGAGGAATGTTGGTGGTGGTGATGTGTTTGGTGTTTGGCGGAGGTAGATGGTGGTGTTGGGGATAGTGCGATAGGGACTATGGCCGGGTATGGTGGTTGTAGGTGGTTGTGGTGAAACATTGAAAAAAACTTATAAAAAAATTCCACGTAATCGTTCAACTCATACGTAACAATTAAAAACTAAGCAGGTTAAGTTTTTTAACAGGGGTCCAATGAGAAGAAATAATTTAATTAAGTTGGCACTGGTATAAAAAATAATTTTAGGTTGGATTACTATCAGCTAACTGTAGCGATTAATAAAATCTAGTTTGCCTTGTCTTTAAAGATGATCATAAAATCACCTAACTAGGTTTAAAGTTATAAGTTCTTACCAAATTGCCTTTGACTTATTGATACCAAGATGTTGGGTAAATGTATTCTCCCCAAATGGTGAGCGTTAATGCTTTGTGTAAGCTTTGCTTATAAACTATAAATGAAAAATTAAAAGGTTCCTTTAAATAGTTACCACTGCTTATACATTTTTGTAGCACTCTTTTATCAATTATCATATTATGACTACATATCTTAGTTTTCCTATCTACATGTATCAACTTTGTAACCATAGGTTTTCAAATGCATGTGAATGTAGAAGAGGTAATGGAGCCGCTTATAGTGTATGTTTTAGATAGATGCAAGTCATCACAAGGTTGTTCATCCTGCAACAACTTAAAAGGTTGAGACAAAATTATTTCGAATCTTATGTTCAAAATTACCGACGGATCACTGGCAGATTTTCCATTGCAAATGTCATCGTGACCAACACTAGCAAGATTCCATCGTTGGTCCGTCACTAAACACCTATAGATCTCATGCATGCTAGCATATTTAAAAAAATCAATATTTTATTATAATAAAACAATTGGTATTTAAAATAAACGTAAGAGATAATGATATAAAAGTGTTTTTAGTTTTCTTGTTAGGCAGGCTTTAGCGTTTTTTATGAGTTAATGTTTTTCATATATGATAACTGACTAGACACATTTAGCCTAGGTTTCATTATTAATTGTGAATGATCTAATACATCACAAATAAAACACGTGCCTACGTACTTTTTATTATTAATTGGATTATAAATATATAGATATATATATATATAGAGAGAGTGAGTGAGTGTGTACAGATGCCCAATGTATGAATGCTTGTACACATGATCACAAAGGCACAAAAATACAGAAATGAAGATGTGAAATTGGTTTGATTATTAACGAATTTGGTAGTAATGATTGGATGTATGCTTCTTCTTTTCTAGTATACACTTTTGGCGAGTCTGATTAGACTCATCCTAGCTCCTCGATCAACACAGAGGCCATGCCATGCATGCATATATGTTTCTGTTTTGGATGCAGGTTTGTTTATTTTGTCTGTCCAGTTTGAAATGAAAGATGATAAATCTCATCCACACCTTCCATCTCCAACTAGTCTTGTCATCCGTTTTAGGGCTACATATATATATAGCCAACCGGCACTAGTTACATCTTAATTATTTGTTTTCACCTTCTTATTTCTAAAATAATTAAGTTTTGAATATATTTTCGTGACAAACAAATTTATTATACTTTAATTAGTACTTATGCAAGTCTGGTTAGAAAGGCATTTTATATATGCGGTGATCCTATCTACCTGTCGGTACTGAGAAAAATTTACGTCGAGACGTAAACGAACTGCAAATGTACATGAAAGTAAGCACGGAAATATATTATATTTGACCACATACATAAAAATAAGCACGTAAAAGTGTAAAACTCAAGGGGGTGGGGGTGGGGGCGGGGGATGACATTTTACACAATTTTTAGAAAACTAATTAGGTGTAAGTGATAAGGTTGGGATAAGGTTAGGGGTAGCTAGTTTATCAGATAAGATTAAGGAGGGAAGATTAAGATGGTATGGGCATGTGAGGAGGAGGGAATTGACGGGCCCAGTTATAGTAGTGGAAACCATCACTGTAGAGGGAAAGAGATGTAGAGAGAGACCCAAATTGACGTGGGATGAGCGGATTAGGCATGACCTAGTAGAGATGCACCTCTCGGAGGACATGGTCGAGGATAGGGGGTCGTGGAGGCACAAGATTAAGGTTAATGATTATTAGGGTGGGTTGCAGCGGGGTTCTAGGAGCTTAGACTTTTTCTTTCGCTGGTAGGAGACCTACAAGGGTGACTTGTATTTGGGGTTTTTTTAGTTATGTTGTTTTTATTGCTTGTATATCTTTTTACTTCGTGACACTTTCTATGTTTCCTCTAAATTCAATAGCCCTCTATTAGTTTTTAAGTGTTGTTTGCTTGTCGATTGTTTGTTGTCGAGCCGGGGGTCTCTCTGGAAGCAACCCTACTATCTGTAAGGATAGAGGAAAGGTTTGCCGACATCTCACCCTCCCCAGACCCTACTCTTAGCCTTGCTAATTGTGGGATTCACTGGGTAAGGTTGTTGTTGTTGTTGTTGTTGATAAGGTTGAAAGTCGAGGGGTTGAGCTATACAAAAACACTAAAAAACATTATAGCACGATTTGATAATAGCTATATTGAAAACCTCATCCACAATTATGCGGAAGAACACACTCTTATGTTGGTAAGAAACCTTCCCCCAACGTCACTTTTACAATGAAAAAAATATGGCGGATTCCAAGTTCAAACTAGACCAAACCGTTAAAACAGTCAAACTGTGAAAATCAAGCCGTGGACCGAACCGTTAGAATCTAAATCTGGCTAAAGCACGGTTCAATCACTTTTACTGTTTCATAGCACCTCTATAACAGTTCTTGCCTCTAACATTTTCAATTAGCTAAATTACTCTTGATTCAAACAAATTGAACTTCAAAATGTGGTGTTCATATATAACTAACTCCACTTAAGATCTGCACAGGAAAAAAACTAGCAAATGACGAGAAGACGAGAAGGATCAAGGGTGAACCAGACACCAAAAATGAATATCAAATCATTGAAACAAAATAATAGATAAAGTATCCACCTCTCTTATGTTTTGTAATAAACTAGAATTTTCACCCGTGCCGCATGATCCAAAGGCAAAGTTGTGTTTTGTGACCTCGTTACACGCGTAACAATGATGACATTAATGTGTGGTGCGCCACATGACATTTTGCGCTTTTTTTTACTTTGGTACACACGTTATGTTTGTGACATTAACATCATTAATCATTAGGCATAGATAAAAACTAGTATGTCTATGGCGTTGCGGTGTAAAATCGTAAAAGTAAGTTAGACGCTAACATGGTTAGGCATAGATAAAAAAGTATAATAACGCAACTAGCAAATGCCAAGAAGGCGAGAAGGATCAACGATGAACCTGGCACCAAAGATGAATATCAAATCATTGAAACAAAATAATAGATAAAGTATCCACCTCTCTTATGTTTTGTATTAAACTAGAATTTTCACCCGTGCCGCACGATCCAAAGGCAAAGTTGTGTTTTGTGACTTCGTTACACGCGTAACAATGATGACATTAATGTGTGATGCGCCACATGACATTTTGCGCTTTTTTTTACTTTGGTACACACGTTATGTTTGTGACATTAACATCATTAGACAGATAAAAAAACTAGTATGTCTATGGCGTTGTGGTGTAAAGTCGTAAAACCACAAGAAATTCAAGAAACCAATATATAATAAACTCAAATGGGTTAAGAAACACAAATGGGTCAATAAACTCAAATGGGTCAGCAACAATTCATCCAAATAACCAAATGGGTGTTCAAAAGAATCAAAACCCAATAAGGATTGCAACTTTTAATGGTGCTTTGTTCTCCATGGCACCTGCTGTACCAGAGTTGACCAAAAAAGGTCCAACCTTTGACCTTGATCAAGATTATCCAGAGGTTGTTGTTTCTAATTCTAATTGTAATTCATTTGTTGGTTATAGTAATTTAAGTTCTAAATCTATGGTTGATAGGCCTAAAAGTATATTAAAGCACTCACCTTTACATTCAAGTTCAATGAGTAGTAGTTGTTGTTCAGAAAGTTTGACTAAACAGCAGAAATTTGCAAAGTCAAAGTTAAGGGTATCAATTAATTTACCGGATAATGAGATCTCGTTGAAACGAAGCGGGCAATTGGGATTTGTTATAGATGGAAATGAAACTGACCCGGATTCGAAAACTAGTAGTTATAAGGGTATAAGTAGGATTTTGAAAGGGAAAGGTGTGTTAAGGTCACAGAATAGTTTTGGAAGTCAAAGTTATAGGTCAACTAAGACTGTTGTTGAGGTTTTGAGGGAATTGGATGCAGATATATTGGCTTTACAAGATGTGAAAGCTGAAGAGGAAAAGGATATGAAACCTTTGTCTGATTTGGCTGCTGCTTTGGGTATGCATTATCACATTATGATTTTGCTGAGAGTTGGGCACCTGAATAAGGTAACGCGGTTTTATCAAAATGGCCGATTAAACAATCGAAAGTTCAGAAGATTTTCGATGATTCAGATTTCAGGTTTGAGTTTCATTCATCCTTTGTTCAATTTAGTGGTTTGGATGTGTGTTTTGAATAGATTATCTAATTGTTGTTGTGAGTATCTAATTAGTCATATCATTTTTGAATAATTTGTGTGATCCTGCTAGTAACAAAACTAAGTATTAAATAGTATAGTTACTCTTTAAATCTTCTTGTTAATATAACTTTAAACAATAAAAGTATTTTCATGCCTTATCTTTTGTATCATGTGTTTAATCTTTTGTATCATGTGTTTAGTACAACTGACTATCTGATTCTGATTATTCACAACAGTTGTGCATATAACTAATAGGTTAAGAAACAAAAAAATTGATTGATGAACTAGATTCTTGAAGATATGTATAGGTTAAGAAACAAAAAATTTTCTTGTTAATATAACTGTTGTGCATATGTTGAAGTCACATTGCCCGAGCTTAAAAAACTACTCACGAGCCAAACTTGAGCTTTAGAAATAAAAATTCTAAATGAGCCGAGCTCAAGCCCAAGCCCTCTCAAAGTTGAACAAGCCGAGCTCAAGCCTATACAAGCTCGGGCTTGACTCAGCTAGTTTACACCGGATAAACCTAATCATACCCCTTGGTAATATAATTAGATCATATCCCCATTTTTTTAATAAAAAATAGGAAAAATGGAAATAAATAATCCCAACTATTGACTATTGGCCAATAACAGTCCCAACTACGAAAATCACCAATATTGGTCCCAACTTTCGACATATTGGAATATAATGGACCCAAACTAACGGAGGTCTAACTCCATTAGTGTGGTGCTGACGTGGCATCCTAGGTGGCAAAATGATCCTACGTGGCATCCGACGTGGCATCCTAGGTGGCAAAATGATCCTAGGTGCATCCTACGTGGCATGCCACGTCAGCACCACACTAACGGAGTTAGACCACCTTTAGTTTGGGTCCATTATATTCCAATATGTCGAAAGTTGGGACCAATATTGGTGATTTTCGTAGTTGGGACTGTTATTGGCCAATAGTCAATAGTTGGGATTATTTATTTCCATTTTTCCTAAAAAATATAGCAACATGTTCTTACAAATCTTTAATCAAATCTAAACATTAGCTTCAAAATCATCATGTAGTATAACCCAATTCACCTTCTTGGCAACTGAAGAATTACTCACATTAACAGGTTAACCCCAACCCACCAAAAAAATGGCCTTTGACACTGTTTGTAAACTTGGTATTGATGTTATCAGTCACCCAGATCAATGTAGGCTCACCCAACCGGACACCTTTTCTTTTCCTTAAAAACAGACAGTTTTATTTCTTAAAGTAATTTAACAAATTTCAGCACTTTGCAACACTTGCCTAACAAAAAGGAAGCTGATGTGACAAAAACAATACAAATATTCAATCAAGAGTGAATGTACCATGGCGTTGAGCTGTTGACTGCTGTATTTCCAGCGTAAATGGCTTTTGTTGACCTTCAAGATCTCCTCGACACGCTTGTTTACATCAAAACGTCCCACTTCCTGTTGCATTACTGAAATACAAGATTCGAACTCAAAGCCTGCTCAAGTTAACAGGAAAATAATCCTTTGCTGCAAAACCCACAATCAAATTTCAAAAAGCTGTTACGTTCTTCCAACCCGGTCCAACATTGAATCACATAGCTTTACAGCATCTGCATTATCTCCAACATTATGAACACGGACAACATTAGCACCACCCAAAACCGCACATGTAACAGCAGCAACAGTCCCCGGATCTCTCTCAACAGCAGAAGCCCGACCACAAATCTCCCCCAAAAATCTCTTTCTTGAAGGACCGATTAACAAAGGTGCACGTGACATCCCTAAGCTCTTCCGCGCAATCTCACTCCTAACTCTCTTTAATCCCATCAAAATATCCAAATTATCTTCGGTTTTCTTTGAAAACCCGATTCCTGGGTCAAGAATGATCCTCCATGCAGGCACACCGCATAACTCTGCAGTTCTTACACGCTCATACAACTCATCACCAACTTCTTTACAAACATTATCATACTTCAAATTCTCACTGTTTTGCATTGTGGATGGGTCCCCTCTCATGTGCATAGCGATATATGGAACATCAAGATTAGCAACTACCCGAAACATATCAGAATCTAGATTTCCACCCGATACATCGTTGATTATATGAGCCCCTTTCTTAATCGCTTCTAAAGCAACTTCTGAGTAAAACGTGTCGATAGAGAGCAGTTTTCCTTCAATTTCGGGTAATTCAAGAATCTTTTCGAGAACAGGTATTAACCTATCTAGTTCTTCTTGGACTGAGATCTTGGTCGCCATCGGACGTGTCGATTGAGCTCCCAGGTCAATTATGTCTGCCCCTTCAGATATCATGGTCCTAACACGAGATATAGCGGACCCCACAGAGTCAAACTTCCCTCCGTCGCTAAAACTATCGGGAGTCAAGTTCAAGATTCCCATGACAGAAGTTTTCTTCGACCAATCCCATAACCGATTATTGACTGGTAAAACTCTTCTTAACCCATCTTTGCCTATCAAAGATTCGCCACCTAATTCTTCCCAAGATCCAAAAAGTCCTCTTTTTGAGAAAGAATGCCAGCATAGAACCGTATCGTTGTCAATATCCGACCCCAATAAGTCAACTAAGGGAGCCATAACAAATGGCCTCTCGAAGATTCTTTCATGTGGAACCGTGAGAATTTCTGAGTTAATTCTGTATTTACCATAAAACAGTATATCTAAGTCAATGGGTCGCGGGCCGTATCTAATACCTTTGGTTCGTCCCATTTCTTTTTCGATTTTCTTGAGGGCCGATAGTAGCTCATGCGGGCCCAGCTTTGTAACGCCTCTGATAGCAGAATTGAGAAAAAGAGGTTGATCAGTCACGTAAGCTGGCTCAGTTTCGTATAAACATGCATGTCTTGTTATTTCTATGCCTGATTTCTTCATTTGACTTAAGGCTTCATTAAAGTTATTAAGCCTATCACCCACATTACTACCTAAAGCAATTACTACTTCTTGTTCTTGAGAATGGACTTGTATCGAAGCATCCGAAGAGAAATGAAAGAACGAAAAAGATGCTGCACGAAGATGATGTAAAAAATTACAATAACGTCGCTATAGATTTGTGAATATTTGCTCAGATCTTCTAGGGATAAAGTAAATGTTATGTTTAACGGGATATATAGTTAAGCACAAACTATTAGCAATATTTAGGATCAGAATCAACACAAATAAAGTGGTTGTATATGAAATTAGATAACACAGTGACTTATGTTGAACTATAATAAGTTTAACACTATACAGAGATCATGAGATACACGAAAAGATCTACCTCTATAAGATGTGCAGACATGATTGCAAGCTAATCGTGATGAGACTAACTTCTTGAAAATACTCATGACTTCAAATTAAGTTGTGAAATGGAAATCTGCAAAGCCCAAAATGATTATAAGCTTAGTATCACTTCAAACTTTTAACATCTAGATAAGCATGATTTTACCAAAATACCTTTTCGTTTGTTAATTTGTACTTAATCATGTGTAAACTAGCTTTCAATTCACTCTAGATTATAAAGAGGACTCTTTTTTTTTCTAGGATGGAAGATAGTAAGAGACTACATTCCCGGTATCTTGTACGTGGTATTCGGTCTTAACATAACTGTCAGATTTTAAATAAAAAACATAATCTTTTATATCGATTCATATTTCACAAGTCGAAACATTTGACTAGGACTTGATAAACCCTTTCTTTTGGAACACATGTTATCAGTTCATAAATCACCCAGGCATTTAACTAATATACCTTACCGTTCGACTATAAAAGTCAAAGTGCAGTTCAACAACTTCGTCAACCTTAACAAAGCAATACAAATGAATTATTTTGTGCGTGTGGTGGCCAGGTGGGGTTTACCTGTACAAGATTTTCGGGCTTATTAACATTCACTTATGGAGGTTTATGAACATCAAGCCCTCAAGATAAGCATTTTGATGAGTTTCTGCAAATCATAAAACTACATAACTAAAAGAATCTTCAGACAGTAATGTACAATCAGTGGCGGATCCAGGATTTTTTTTCCTACGGCGGCTACGGGTTCACTTTTTTTTCCAATGGTCAGATTTCTTACACAAATGTTAGAATTTTCAAGTCGGGTCGGAGAACATAACAAAATAGTATACTATAACAATAATAATTAATCATTCTAAAACACACAAATAACATTATTATGTCATTAGATTCAGGCGCGATTCAGCTCTTTTGAAGGTTCTAAAGCTAAATTAAAAAATATTATTGGCAACATTTTATTTTGAGTTGTCAAATGTTAAAACATATTCTAGTTGCTACTGAAGAAAATTTGAAACTATTAACCACAAATCCTTAACAGTAGAAGATTAAAAAAAACAACTGAAGTGCAGCTAAAAAATGAAAGGTTGGCTCTTTATTAGTATATATAATCCAAACACTTTGTTCTTGAAAACCCATTAATGTTAGCCCTAAAATCACAAGTTCATATTCTCATAGATTCAACAAAATACAAAGAAAAAATCAATTGAAAGAAAACCTTAAAAGAATGGAGTTTAGCGACTTACCACAAAACTAATAAACCGGGTCGTCTGCAAATCAGTGAAAAAGAAGGAGAATGAATGGTCCAAGTCTGGTTGGCGTTTGTGTTTCTCTCTGTGTTTTGAACCGGGTTTAAACGACCTGGATAATTTTTTTTTTTTACAAAAACGGGCATGAAGAGAACTCGAACCCGTGATCCTTTAGGGTCGCCGTACCGATTATGAACCTAAAACAATGAAGGAATTACATTAGAAAAGGGTCGCCAAACTGATTATGAACCTATTGGCACGATGGTACTTGAAAATGAAAAATGGCGAGTCCTTTTCAAGATAATGAGATCTGAAATTTTTAAACACTACTATTTGTATTTTAGACGCTACAATAGTTATCTCTGCCACATGTCAACATTTGATTGATTTCTAGTTTTTTTTACATGACACGTCTTCAGTACCATGGTTTTTAGACGTTACCATCACAAAAAAACGCTATGTTTTTGACGTTACCCTCATGTTTCGGTCGTTACACCTGTCCTTTTCAAGTTACTTCTGTACGATTCTCTGACTGGGAAAAAGTCTGACAAATTAAACTCTCAATCTAAACCCAGTGACCAGGGCTTATTGGCAGTGGCGACCCAGGATTTTTTTTTCCCAATGGGGTCCAATGTTTTCGATGTTAAGATTTTTCAAAGCCCAACGTTAGAATTTTCGAGTCGGTCGCCGTTCGGGTCGGGTTGGGTTAGGGCTATGAACATAATAAACTACAATATCATATAAATGTGCACTAATTGAATATTAATTAACACTTAATCAACACTCCACATTCCTTTCTAGAGGTACATGACTCAATTCATTCTATATTTCTATTATCTATAAAAGGCACAATTGGTAACTTCACACTTAAACAGTACTTAAACTTACTGTTTAAGTGATATACACACAAACTAGAATGCCTGAAGAGAATGGAAAACACAAATAAAGTAGAGCAGAGCAGGTGCCAGGTGGTTAAGGAATCCACTAATATGTCTGTCCCTAACCTCATCATCACAAAAGCCATCTTTGACAGTTGTTTAGTAACCTTGTCTTTACTTGTATTTACATCAGTAAACCTAAATGCCTACAAAACTTACAATATTAAACTAGTACTGAATTGTAGTTATAAAAAAAGGTTACCTTTTGCAGAGAGGAGGAGCTACGGAACTACGGCGGCGGAGTTAGGGAGGAGCTACGGGCTACGGAGGAGATAAGGCCGGTGGGGCGGTGGTCGTTGGGTTGGGTAAAACTTTGGAGGCTGGCTGTTAGCATTTGAAGTTGTGTGTGTACTGTGTAGTGTTTTAAACCCTAACTTTTCATTGGAAGTTAAAAAAAAAAGAAACAAAAAACTCGGAACCTAAAGGACTCGACCTCGAGACCGTTTAAGGTCAATAAACGTAGGGGAATTACTAGTACACCCATTTTTAACTTGATAGAATAGTGTCTAGCTTATAATATTTATGGGGTCCATAAAAAAATTAATATATCGCTTCTAGTAAAAAAAATTAAGACATTGGTGTCTCGGGACCCCGACCCGCTCTACGTGGGTCTGCCGAGTTATTGGTATTTGCCAACTTGCTTATTGGGTGGTATAGAAAAAGAAATAAAAGATGAGGATGGCAATGGCGTGATTTGACGCAAACAAAAATGTTTGCTTGATTATATATTATTTCAAAGTCTCTTCACTTGAAAGACACTAAGCTGACCCATAACAACCTTTGCAGACGTTGAATCTGCAAGACACTAAGAGACCTTAGTATGCTTTGTGCGCTGATGTTGAATCTGTTTGGTGGATAGATACACAGCGCTAACTTGATCATATTTGACGATACTGGCAAGAAGTTGCGTATAATGAAAAGCTTAAGTAGCGGAATGGAAGCCAATATGGCTATTTACTGGCGCAACTACCTTTGAACAATAGACCTGGAAACGATAACTTGGCGTTTGTAGGACCAAGACAGTAAACCATCTCTCAAAAACACAATAGTGACGAGCATCTGACAATCGTTTTTCTCACATCACATTCAAGACTTTTGGGTAATCTACTAATTGATTTCTCATTTCTTAGTTGATTCACTGATTCCTCATAATTTCTTTATTTGTTTGTGAATTGTGATGTGAAGAACAGACCAAAATGTAGAAATTTAAACTCATGGTACATTATGGTTTTGACTTGTGTAGCCTCCCATATATGTCTTCACAACACATAAATAAATAATCTCAACCCTCATCTCACACAACTGATGCATGCATTTCAAGTCACTGTTGTTCATGGCACCATTCATGTATCATGTTGTATGACTTCATCACCTTACAAGTAATTTGGCTTCCACCCTATAGGTTATTGTATGGTATGATGTTAAATAGCAACCATACCATATAATACAGTTACAATACAGGTAATCAAGCTTCTGTTACTCAAGAAACTAGCAAGAGTCGCTGCATAACGCTCAAACGAAAAACAATTTAGTGTTGCAGGTAAATCATATCCAACAAATTTCACTGATGCTTTAGCTAACAAAAGTGATACTATAGCTGTAATATGATGAACTCAATAACACAATAAATAACATGATTTTTAGTTTTTTACTGCAGTGAGGACATATTAGTATCTTTACAAGAACCACTGATAATCTAATGATCATATTTACAAAATTGGACAATTTGCCTTCAAAAACTGCGTATAGAGAACTTAGGACCAACGGCAAAACTTTCAAAGATAGCACACCTTAAGAAAACTACAGTAATGAAACTAATATCAGAAAAGAATCATGATTCTGAAAACACCTGCATTATCATAAGTATATCTGAGAAAAAATCATTAGCATATAGAAAAATATTGCTCAGTTGTTTGCAATAAATAAAGACGAAGGATGTGACCGAGATGTCTTCTGCAATCAGGTGTCTCATCTAGCCAAGCACCATCACAGCAGGAGCAGTCACAATCGTTTTCTCAAGGGATTTCAACTCAACATGATGCTATTTTCTTTCGGTTCTCACAAATTTTCAAGATGTAATTAGGTAATAGTGTAGACTGTAGGGTATTGAAATGTAATATGGTCTCTTATATATAGACCATAATATTTGTAACCCTAATTCATACAATTCATAATACAATCTCATACAAGGTTTATCTTGGTATCAGAGCACAGGAAACAACCCACCGAAAAAAAATTACATACAGTCCACCAGGTTTACCTGGATTTAGATTAAATTTTAACTTCACCAGTTATATGTTTTTTACACTTTATTAAACAGAAGTTTCGTTTTATTATAAATTGCGTAGGTAGAGGTGTACAAAAAAACCGGTTTTGAAAACCGAACCGGAAAAAAAAACCGGAAAACCGGTTAGACAAAAACCGGTTTTTGTTCAAACCGGTCCCAAACCGACCCGAGTCACCGGTTCTGTATAGGTTATAGGTTTTGGAGATTAGACCGGGTTGAAAACCGGTTTTAGGAACAAACCGGTTTGGGAGAAAAACCGGTTTTTGAGGAAAAAACCGATTTAGGCAATGTATTCTGGATTTTGGATGACCGGTTTGGCAAAAAAAAACCGGTTTTGGAACCGGTCCTAATCGGTTTGGAAAACGGGGGTTTTGGGTCCTGAAAACTGGTTCTAAAACCGGACCGGTTTTAGAAAAAAACCGGTATCACCTTCAACACCAAGAACCGGTTCGGGTTAAAAACCGGACCGGTTTGAGAAAAAAAACCGGTTTGTACATCTCTATGCGTAGGTACCTATTTGCTAAACTACTTACGAGCTAATCTGGTGAGACTTGATTAACATGAGGGAACTTTTCTGGAAAAAGCGCCCCAGATTTTCATTTCGCTTTGGGCTCCTAAACTAGTTAAGCCCCCTCTGCGCGTATTGTATTAGAAACAGAAAGAAGCTGTTGTGACTTTTGAGTAGTGACAAACTGACAATACCTTTTGAGGTAGAGCGAGAAAACTACTTCCAAGTTCACAACTTCACACGGTTCGACCATATAATCATGAGTTACTTGTTCTTTATTTAGGATGGTGGAGATGATCTTTGACCAAACCATACTGAGCTTGACCGGTGCAGGTTTTAGCCCGCTGGATCAGGTCTAGAAAGTGAGCATACTCTACAAACACAACAGACGATAAGCAATCTTGACATGCTGCTAAAAGTGAGCATCAAGATCAATCGTTTTGAAAAGCAACACAAAGACCATATTCATTCTATATGAGACATGAAAATTTGACCAAATGCACAATACATCCAGCATTTTAAAAACCATGTCATACCAAGCAAACTGCAACTTGTTATAACCAGGACCGACTTGAGAGCATGAACGTACAAGGACTTTATAACTTTCAGAAAGCTCAACATCTAAAATGTCTCAAAAGTATAAAACTTGAGACTATGTTTTAATATACAGCGTCACCTGCTCGAGCATTTCATATGGCAGTTTGAGCCTCCAGTCCTTTTGTTTACGGGTCAATGGTCTTCCTTTAGACGAAGGGTGCCGATTTTCTTTTACATCAGCCAACCTCCATACACAGCTTCCAGAATCCATTTCAATGGATTCCAAAAAGAATATCCCTTCTTTTTTCACGGACTTAGGGTCAGCATACTTTACTCGCATAGCCATGTTCTTAAAACGTTGTAAATCATCAGGTATTCTCAGTAGTCGATCAGCATCAGGAGACGATACCTCAATAGCCAAATCACTAGGAATATCTCCAACCGCCCCTGCTTCGTCTAGTTTTTTCTTGTATTCGTGACTGTAACTCTGAATATCCTCCATGCTCAGGAACCTATAACAATCAATACAATTAGAAAAATACTAATCAGGTCAGACCATACACACACTTTTGAAATACTAACCACACATCACTGACACACTGATGATTAATGAGAGGCTTATCCTAGAGTTGTCAAGACTCTTATTTAGATCAGTTAGACAAGGCAAAAAGTGGCAGAAAATACCCAAATTTTAAACCGTTAGCATTACACTGAAAAAATCATACGACCCGTAAGCATGGACGGTTCTTTCATTGGGCCAAGCACGTGCGCCCCGGCCAGGGGCGGACATAGCTTGAAGCTAGGTCCCCCGTCCGTTGCTACTCAACTTCACGCGCGTAGTGGAACATTTGTGTTTTTTTATGATATTTGGAAAACGTTACTACTAAAATGAAAAAAATGAAAAACGTTACTACTGAAATTAATTTCTAGATCCGCCACTGGCCCCGGCCCCCAGTTTTTTAGCTTAGTAGTGTGACTTTTTTTGCCGAAAAATTCTGAAAATTTTATAAGTATCGAGTCCAGCCCCTAGATTTTATCGAAAATTAAGTTCAAGATCCGCCAATGCCCGTAAAGCCTATTATATCACCCTTTATATGACAAAGGGGTGGTGTATCTATCATTCTATCTTAGCACCCTTATGAATGATATCAACAAACACAAAATCTTACTGATTACAAAGTCTATCAAGTCTGACATAAATGTACCCTCGTCCTCGAGGATAAATATTAAAAGCAAAGATTTTGATGTCATCACCAAACTGCAGCAACACATCTTGAGCAATAGACAGAGCTTTCTCACCCCAAAAACAATTATATAAAACAACATCATCATTAACAGTGGAGGACTGCATAGGACGATTTGCAGATGAAAGATTAGAACTTGATGACATATTAGACGAATGATAGAGAGAACGATGAAACCCAGATACCGAATTGCGTATGGATGGTAGTAAGGTGCGTAAATTACGGCTTAGATGAAGGTTTGTCATCTGGATTTGCAGTACAAAAGATGAAGATTGAGGGGATGATCCTTATGCAGGCGAGGTTATGAGTCGGCAATAATAATATATCCTATGCATTTCGAAAAACCGAACAAAACGAGGTTAACAATGTTTGTGTGTAGAGCCCACCCTGACCATGAAGTCCTTGCAGACCAATCGCATGGTGCAAGAGGTCCGTGGAGTCTAGGTTTGTGATTCCGGAGTAATCCGGACTGTGCCACATCGCTAGTGCTGTTCACAAGCTGAGCCGAACTGAGCGGGTCTTTGCTCGTATTTGGCTCATTTACAAACTGAACCGACCTGATCGTCGCATTTACAACTCAACCGGAAATCGAGGGAGCATTTTTCGAGCGAGCGGCGAGTTTTTCGGACAACCATAAATTTGGGATGTTTTCTTTAATGTTCTCGCTGCCTAGTGATGACTGATATATGACCGTCCGAGGATGACACTAAGTCTGAGGTCTGGTTATCCATGAATGAGGCTCAGGTTGAGGCTATGAGCATACTACAGAGAACAATTGTCGCATTGTGGCATAGGTTGATAGCGGGAGACAATTGATTGCGGATAGCTAATGGGCAGTGTTGCAGAAGGCGGCCTAGGCGGCGCCTAGGCGCTAGGCGGAACAAAAACTAGGAATTTAGCCCTAGTCGGATTCCTGGGCGTTTTGGCCTTTAGGCGGCAGTTAGGCGGAGCCTAGGCGGTCCTAGGCGGTGGTATTTTTTATTATTTTTTTATTTTTTTATTAAATTTCTAAGTATTTCTAGGTATTTCTTAGTATTATGTGTATCTATCTTAACATATTTTCAAAAAACACCTAAATTTGTGTGTGTATATATATATAGGGTTTGGCTAAAATAAAAACTCACTTGAGTTGTGCAAACCCTAGAAACTCATTTGTAACCATTGATCTACTCTAATCAATGGATGAGGATGATCTCCTATTTTATATTAATAAAAAAGTTGTCCTTTTTTATTTTAAGTGTCTTTGAAGGGCATTATTGTCCAAGAGGGACATTAAAATCTGAAAAAAGTACATTCATATTTGTCCTTTGTCCATCTCTCCTCTCTCCTGAATCTCTCTCATCTCTCTTTCCTCTCTCTTTCGTCAGCTTTTCAATTTTTTCATTTTTTCAAAGTGCATGCATATTTGTCCTTTTTACTAACATATACTGCGTTACAACTTTTGTTCGCAAGTTACAATTTTTATTAATGTGTTACAACATGTACTTTGTCATGTTACCGTTTTTGATATTATGTTACATCTTGTAGTTGTAGTTCTAGTATGTTACAACTTTTGTTAGTATCTACAAAAAATGTTACAACTTATATATTGTATAAATGTTACAGTATAATGTTAATCATTTTTACATTGTAACAAAGACATGTTACATACAAAACACATCATCTTTCAGTAAAAAACATATATCACTAACACCATCTTTTCTAAACACTTTATTCCCTTGTATTAAGTCGGATCACATATCTAACAAGAAAAAAAACATATGATTTACAACTTATTGTTACAAGAAAAAAAACCATCCAAACCAAGCTCTTTTTCTCATCTTCATCAACCCATCTGCCTTCATTTAAAAAATTAAACATTAGTTAAACATTTTTTAAAGTACATTGGTAAGAAAAGTGGTAGTTGTAAATTGAAACAAGATAAAAAAAATTAAAAAAAAAACAACCAAACCAGATCTAAAAAAACTTATTCTTTAAATTTCTTGAATCTGTTGGCCACACTCAAGTAGATCTGGATTTTTGACGTATATTATAATAATAATAATAATAATAATAATAAAAATACACAAGACTAATTACTCTATATATTATTTCAAGACGCCTTAGGGAACAGTAATAACGGCGACGGACTAACGACGTTAACGGAGTCAACATCGGCGGCTCTTGACACGACGAAATTACAACTTTGCCCTTCGGCCCTTCCAGCTTCAACACAGCCACCTACCACCATCCCCATCGTCTGCACTTCCATGAACCACCCGAATCAATTACTGTAAAATACCTTCGATAAAACAAAGTTTTTCCGCTCACCTACCACCTCTTTCTCTATGTTTCTGAACGGACGTGTAGCAGAGCAACTTTTGACATGGGAGGCGATAAAAGACGATGTTGAAAGCGGCGGCGGATGGTGGATTAAGCGGAAATCGTTACCCTCTTAAGGTTTGTGTCTCAAGATATTTACGTCACTTCCTTGATTGAAGTTGATGAAGGAAAGTACGAAGAAAGCCCTCTGCTTCCAGATCCATATCAAGTAACGACGACAGCTGTTTCCGATAACCGTCTTTTGAATTGATCTGATCGAACATTTGTGCCGAGGCTTTGAAAAGAAAGAGACGAGAATACTGGTGTTTAGTGGGGGGTGTGGCAGGCGGCAGTTGGCGGTGTAAAATGGTGTTTGCAGCAGCCGCCGGAGACAGGTACGACTGTCGAGGAGGCGAGCGGTGGTGACCGGTTCTGTCTTGGTGGTGTTCATCCCGAAAGAAGACGACGGTAGCCAATTAACAGATCTTGGTTAAGTGGTGCTGGTTGTCATCCAGTGGTTGTGCTGGTCAGAAAATGAGGAGACTATTAGAGTTTTGTGTTATTGCAAGTACATCGCCTTTTGAGTGAAACAGATTGTGTGCCCTATACTCTTGCTGAAATTAATTTATCCATTTTTTAAATGTAAATCAAAATGTTTCCTTCTACTTCTAGAAAAAACAGTTAACTTAAATAATAAATCGAGTCAAATCTATTACGTTATAGTTATACGTTTTCATAGTTATTTTTTATGCGCTTTTGCTTGTGCACGCCTGCTGCCAGTTACACATTAGGTTTTACACTTCGACTCTAACGAACTGATACCAACTTAAAATAGTGTGGGTAATCCCCGGTGCAACGCACCGGTCAACTTACTAGTTATATAATTTGAAGACAACCAAAATCAAGAATACATAAAACGTTTTTGTTGAAAGGAAAAAGAATAATAAATAAATAAATAAATAAAAGAAAGAAAGAAAGAAAAGAAAAGAGTGTGAAGCACATGTCGAGATCCACACTAATCAAAGGACATTTAAAAATAACAAAACAGATTCAAAGGAAACTAATCAAGAATACCTTCTTGTTACTGATTCAGAAGACATTTTAGAAGACATTTTCAAGATAAAACAGAGACTTAGAAGCAGATTTCGAGATCAAATCATCATCATCCACATCAGTATGGAACCACCTTCGAGATCTGTATGAGTATGGAACCACCTTCACCTTCAAAAACACCGACGACCACCGCCCATCACCTCCACCAACCTATCTCCGAAGCCACGAAACCACCACCATCTAGAACCCCCCACCTTCAAAAAAACCACCACGTTAGAGATCCCACCCACCCCATTCAGATCTGTTTTGAGATCCCACCCCCCACCCCATTCATCTTCCTTCTCTGTTCCTTCTCTCTCTCTCTGCGTCTCGCTCTCTCTCTCTTTCTGATGATACTCACAGATCAGTGGAAGGGTGAAGGTGAGGTTGTGGTTGTGGTTGTGGGGTTACGGCCGCCGGAGCACCTCTGTGGGCGGTGGAGACCTCCGGTCTCCTTTCTCTCTCTCTAGCTCACTCTTTCTCTCTCTTTCTCTTCCTCAGATCTCATCTCTCTCTCTAGGTGTTTTCTCTTCTTATTTAAGCGTGTAAGGGGTGGGGGTTTGTGAGATGTGGGAACAGCTCCACAGGAGCTCCGTCGGGTGGCGGGGGTGACTGCCGGAGACCCTCCGGTCTCCTCCTTCCTCTTTAGAGAATTATTGGAGTTTGGTTTTTAAGAGAGAGGGGAGAGGTATTGAGTTTATAAAAGGGGTTTGAAATTTAACAGGCAAGAGAGATGAGAGAGAGGGAAAGATAGAGAGACTTTTGTGTCAGTCATGCTCAGTCAACCATATGGGATTTTACCATCTTGTCCTTATGAAGTATGTATCAAAAGGTAGATGTGGCTGCATTATACCCATTGGATGGGTTTTTAGAGTTTGCACAACTCAATAAGGTTTTTATAGGATACTTACCCTATATATATATATAGGGGAAGGTTCAATTGAGAACTCATAGTTAGGGAGAGAACTCGAGAACTCCTACTTAAATTAAGAAAAAAAATCATAACTCAAAATTTAAGTCAAAAACCAAAAATCTGGTTCGGAGCTTTTCTTTCCCACGTCATCCCGGTTCAGAAAAAAAATAAAAAAATAAAAATAAATAAAAAAAATAAAAAATAGGCGACTTCTAATGCACCTGTGTAGTAAATGTCCGGTTAGCTTTAGGGTTTAGTTTTTGGGTTTAGTTTAGCTTTTAGGGTTAGTTTTTTTTAGTTTAGTTTGTAAGGTTTAGGTTTTTGGGGGTGGGGTGGGGGGTGGGTAGGGTGGGTTTAGGTTTTTGGGTAGGGGGTTAGGTTTTTTGGTGGGGGTTAGGTTTTTGGTTGTGACGGGTGGGGCTTAGGTTTTTGGTAGGCGGTGGGTGGGGTGGGTTTAGGTTTTTGGGTGGGGGGTGGATGGGTGGTTTAGGTTTTTGGGTAAGCGATTTAGGTTTTTTAGTGAGGGTGGGGGTGGGTGGGGTGGAATTAGGTTTTTGGTTGGGGGTAAGTCGGGGGTAGGTGGTTTAGGCTTTTGGGTTATACTACACATGTGCAGTAGCGTTTTTTAGGTTTGTTTTTTTTATTTTTTTTAATTTTTTTATTTTTTTATTTTTTTTTCCGAACGGGTATGACGTGGGAAAGAGAAGCTCCGAACTAGTTTTCTATTTTTTTACTTAAATTTTGAGTTATGATTTTTTTATTATATTTTTTTGTATTTAATTAGAAGTTCTCGAGTTCTCTCAATAAAATGAGTTCTCTATTGAACCATCCCCTATATATATATATATATATATATATATATATATATATATATATATATATATATATATATATATAGGGTATGGTTCAAATAAGAACTATAGGATAACTAAGAACCATAGGAACCATTTTTAGCCATTGATCTTGAATGGCATGATGGTAAATAAATAGAAATTAATTAAATTGTTCATATTAAATTAGGGGTAGTCTTGTACATTTGTTATCCCACTAAATCCGCGAATTCCCATTAATGATTCCAATTATATATTTCCCATTATATGATTTCCAAAAATAAAATCGTTGATTGAGGATTTCATCTTGTGATTAAAAAACTGCACTCAATCAATCGTGATCCACATGTTTGTTTTGTCATTCCCTTTTTTTATTTTGTTCTAGAAACAGTTTGTAGATACATTCTACGTTGGTGCTGTTTTTTAAATCAATTCAATGTTGGTGCATGTGTGTATTTATTGGTTGATGGTGTTTTTGATGGTCTGGAAACATTTGTTGAATAAATATATGGTACACATGTGTATATAAAGCATGGCTTGGGTGTATATGGCTTTAACGTTTAATGAAAGATTTTTTTGAACAATATTCACCAGTGTATGTCTAGAGTACTATTTAGTTATAATACACTGGTGTATACATCTGGTGTATGACACGTACTATTTAGTTATAAATAGTGGTGAATATGACACATAATATTTAGTTATAAATACACTGGTGTATGCATCTATGTATCGATCAAAACAATATCATACTAGGGTGAGGTTCCTGTACAAAGTCCATATTTCGTGAGAAGTGTGAGAAGGATTAAAAATTGATATGTAAGCATCAATTTTTGAACTTAGTCATGATGTTTTAGATTGTTTTGACTAGAAAAACACTAAACATAACAATTAAAAACCGAAAATAATGTATTTTAGCCTTAAAACTTAAAACACCATGCAAAGAACACTAAGCAGTGTGTTTTAAGTGTTAAGTAGTGTGTTTTAGCTGTTTTTTAAATTGAATGACTATAATACATTGCATTGTGTTTTAGATTGTTGTGTTTGGTGTTTTTCAAGTTAAAACAACCTAAAACTTCATTCCTAAATCCAAAACATGATGCCTACATGTCAATTCTTAATCCTTCTCACACTTCTCACGAAATATGTCCTTAATTTGTACAGGAACCTAAACCTATCATACTATTTAGTTTTAAATATACTGGTGTATACTACGTATACTACTGAGATTATATGTTGTTTTTTTTAGAAGAGAGTATTAAAATATAAGCTAGATTTAAGGAAACCAATCAATTCTTATTTAGTAACTCTTTTGATTATAAATTCTAATTATAATAAAAAGATAATTAATTAAATGTATATTTACACAAATACTCTCTAGATCAAAATCAAAGATGAAAGGCTAAGATTGGTTCCTAAGGTTCCTAATTATGATGGTGGTTCCCACCACGAACCACCCACTCCGCCTATCGTCTATTCAGATCTGTTCCAGATCTGTTTCAGATCCCCAAAACCTGTTTCGAAGGGTCTGTTTCAGATACCCACAAACCCACCACATCATCGAACCACCGCCTCCTCCACCCCCTAGGCCCCGCTACCCGTCTCCTCCACCTTCTGATCATCTTCTTCATCGTCTACCACCGTCTCCGCCGTCTCCACCATCACCACGAACTACCCCCCGTCTGCCACCGTCTCCTCCACCCCCCTCGGCCCCCTACCCGTCTCCTCCACCACAAACTACCCCCTGTTCAGATCTGTTTCGCTCCACATCCAAGAGAGAGAGAGAGACGTGTGTGTGTGTTAGAGAGAGAGACGTGTGTGTGTGAGAGAGAGAGAAGAGAGAGAGAAGTGTCTGTGTGGGTTTGTGTTTATTTAAAAAAAAAATCAGATTTCTTATTATAATAAAGGTGTGGAGTGGGGGTGGGTGGGGTAGGGGCTGGGTAAATTACTTTTGTGCCCTTTAATATTGTATTGATAGGGGTTATATGTGTCATCATGTTATTGGTTTAGAGTGGTTCTCAAGTTCTCATAACTCAAGGGGGTTCTCAAATGAACCCAATCCTATATATATATATATATATATATATATATATAATACGTATAAAATACCAAAACGCCTAATTCCGCCTAATTCCGCCTAATTTTTGCCTAGTCCCGACTAGTCCCTAGGCTGGACCTCACCGCCTGCCTAGCGCCTTTTGCAACCTTGCTAATGGGAATAGGAAGTCAAGCATACTTTTTCACGACTTAGGGTTTTACAATTAAACTTAGTGTTAAGTTATCATTGGGTTCACTAGGCAAGTAACCATGGCCGGCATTTAATAAGGGCGACGTGGGCAACGGCCCCAGGCCCGAAAATCCCAAGGGACTGTTTTTTTAATTTTATATAAGGCCCAAAATCACTAAATTTTTAAACTCTTCAAAACAAACCCAACCCAAAATGAAATATAAACAACTTAGAAACCATTTTGTGGGCCAAATATGTGAAAGCGGAAGAATTGGAAAGGAAGGTGAGGGACAGACAAAAGTTCAGAAGGCAGAAGGGTTTACCGTTTACACAACCGACGCCGAAAACTCCAGACTTCCGACTATGAGCCCAAGTGTTTTATAATGGGTTTTTTATTCATGATGATTCGGCTTAAATTATATGGGCCCGGTTTAATTTTGTGACCCAAGCCTAAAATTTATTTACAGAAATATAACTGTATAAATGCATATATTGAGCCAAACCCAATAAAGTGGTATGTATAAAATTATAAATATAATTCTAATTAATGAGTATATATATATATAATCATATATATAATAAATTAATAAAATTTATATCGAGCCGAACCGAGCCAAGCGGACCTTTGCTTGTGCTTGGCTCGTTTACAAACCAAACCAATCCGATCGGTTCGTTTACAACCGAGCGAAAAATCGAGCGAGCATTTTCCGATCAAAATCCAAGCGAGCGGTGAGCGCCGAGCGATTTGAACAGCCCTACACATCGCCATATTAGGCCATGGGTAGTGAGAGGGTTTGATGGGGACTTCATGGATTAAAATATTAATAAAGTAAAATGATGGGTTTTATGTAAAGTAGGTGTGTAGTGGGAGGAGGCGAGGAGCTTGATGAGGGCTTTATTGAGATTAAAATATTATTATAATTTTATTTAAATATACAAAAATAATAAAACAACACACAACAACCCGCTTCATCATCATCATCAAGCCCTCCTTCTCTCGTGACCTTCATTACGAAACCCTCCATAGCGCCCTCATAGCGTCTGCGGGGGCAGTGTTCCCAGCACTATGGGTGGCCATCGCGCCCCTTCACCCCACTATGTTTGATCTTAGAAGCGATGTGAATGCTCCTATAATAATGTGTCAAGTTTAATATTTCGGATATGTTGTAGTTTCCTTGCTGTCTGTTTTTGTTTTGTTTCTTTTGTTTGGTGTTTGTTTTTCTTTTTCCAGTCTCTTGCTGGGGCTATATATATATATATATATATATAGTTTTCTTGCCGTTCAAAAAAAAATAATGTGTCAAGTATATAGTCATACGTTTAGCCTCACCTATTTATTTATTTATTTATTTTTGTTTTTCCTGATTTTTTCTCTCTGTCTAGAAAACTACAACTGACATAATGTCTAGAGATGGGTGGTGGCGGATTTACGGTACCGATGTTGGGGTCAAGTGATTTCAGAGGTTTTTTTATAAGTGACCTTGTAAGTTTCAGATTATTGAACTGGTAACTATGTTGTTCCTTCACAAAAACCATGTGATTCAAATCTCGGCATGACTGGGTGAGGGACGTTTTGTGGGATATCCTGAGAAGATCGGGGATCTCTGCCAAAAAGGAGGCCCCTGTAAACTTCCTCACAGACCCCACGGAAGGGAGATCCACCCTGCGACCCGCAGACCTGCTTGTCTTTGGTTGGGAGAGGGGGAAACATGCCTGTGTGGACCTCACTGGGGTATCTCCGCTAGTTGGGTTAAGGGAAGCAGGGTTCGTAGCTGGGCAAGCTTCAAAAAAGGCGGAATCAAAGAAAGTAGATAAACACGCTAAAGCTTGTGCAGATAACCAACATGTCTTTATCCCTCTGGCCTTCGACACCTTTGGCTCCCTGGCGCCAGAAGCTATTCGTTTCTTGACCAGGGTCCAACGGGTTGTCCACAGCAATGTTTCATCCCCAGGGGGGCAAGGATTTGTCTTTAGTAGACTAGGGTTTGCAATCCAGAAAGGGGTGGCGGCGCAGCTTGTTGCCCGTCTACCTTCTATTATGATGTAATTTTCGTATTTTGTTTTAATGAGAAATCTACTTAAATTCAAATCCTCTTCTCGTCATTTTCTTAATTAGTTAAATACTATATAGGGGCAATACTCACAACTGAGCACACTCGTAAACCCCTTGGAATTTACAAAACAAACCAACAATCCTAGGTCTACACTCAAAAAATTGAAATTATTTTGGTGACATGACTTTATTTTGGAAAAGGTTCCAATGATTCAACCCAGTAAACACCTTTATTGGCAAAAATACGATCATGTATATTATTTAACATCAGTAAAAACTAAAAACAGGTCATGTGTCCACCACAAGAGGTGGACAACATTTGATAACCAAATAAAGTGGGTGATGAGCGGCGGTCGATGGAGATTGGAGGCGGTAGAGGGAGGTAATCAGTGATGATAGTATTTTGTTAACTAAGACTAAGTGTTACCAATTCATGCCTCATGCCACATAGAATAATTGCCCATGGCCATTCACAACCGAGCTTTTCATGCACCACTCACTCCCCATGAGGGCGGTGTTTCACACCCATTCAGCCTACGGTAACAATAGACATTTAACCATAACACTTGACCTAAGAGCATTCACACCCATCCACCATTTTTTACCTTATAATTTAACTAAAAATCATACTTTTCAAAATTTATCTCTCATTTTAAAAAACCTCTCACATCTCATTCACCATATTTATCTTTATCTTACTCACAAACACTTATTTTATTATATTTCTCGTTATAAATTATAATACACTCACAATAATTTGGTGTATGGTGAATAGTAGCTTTTCATATATGAAAAGCTAGGATAACATTTTTTCATAATATAAAGATGGGGTATAAAATGGTTGATGGGTTGTGATGTGTTTTTAGTAGGTTTTTTTAAATTTTAAAGATTGGGGAAGTTTTGGTGGATGGGTTGTGAATGCTCTAAGGAAGTTCCTTCCACTACTGTCGAGCTTTCTTGCATTATATACGTTTCTTGACGCTCTT
Organism: Ambrosia artemisiifolia; assembly: GCA_032199755.1. Taxonomy (NCBI): domain Eukaryota; kingdom Viridiplantae; phylum Streptophyta; class Magnoliopsida; order Asterales; family Asteraceae; genus Ambrosia; species Ambrosia artemisiifolia. The sequence continues at coordinate 42,102,577 of CM063516.1, read as the reverse complement.
TGTGTCTACATTGTGCATTATATAAGTTTGGTTGTGGAAAAATACTTTATCACCTTCATAATAAAAAAAATTTCACCCTAATCAATCAACATATAATGGTATCAAAAGAAAGATTTAACTCATTGATTCATGCTGGGAGCAGTCCAAACAGACCACGCCAAATAAGATCACATGTCATGATAAAGCAAGTTCTCAAACTTGGATTTATCTTTATGATTACAGGTTCAAGACTCGATTAGTAGTCGATACCAATGAGCTTACATCACAGCACACATTTCACTTACTGCCATCACCAAACAGGTATCCAAGAGATGATCCACCACCAGGTGCATTGTGGACCTTAGTCGAAGGTCGTTCCTGCAAAACGTTAAAAAAATTATATTAAAACACACATAAACTTAAATTCTTTTATGTTTTGTACCATTCCTTTTGATTCTAGTTCTTCCAATATCATAGTACAAAAACAAGTGAACGAAACTTAGATATTAGCCAAAGATTACATGAAAATAATAACTAAAGTATTATTGAAAAAGTGACATACCGTAATGAAGTTACCGGTGTTCTGTCCATCAGCTCTGAAGTAATTGTTTGAAGGATTGCCTTGAATACCTGCAGGTATCTGCTTAGTAGCATCAGGTTTTGCAGCGGTCACATTGTTTGCTGCTGGCGTTTCAGACCGTGTAGCATTTTGGGCTGGCTTTGGTGCTTCATCACCCCCAAACAAGTAGCTCAAAGAACTCTGGCCACCACCACTGCTCACTCCTCGATTCATATTTCCGCCTTCCTAATGACCAAAACACGAATCCTGCACATATAGTTTCAGAATAAAACTATAGTTAACTTCATTTCATAAACACTTGACAAACAAACAATATCAAACTGGCCTTTAATCTTGCATTTACCATTGCTTTAAACTACAACTGTGTTTGTCTCATATAAGGGTTCTAACATTCAAGGACTAATAGAACCAAAGTTTGAAAAAACGAAATCGAGCCTCTAGGTGTTTTCCCTTCGCCTCACGTGGCGTAAGCCGTGAGGCGAGCAAGACGTAAAAAACAAAATACTAATTAATTTCATCACCAGATTCATCAAAAACATCAAAAAACACACATAAAAAACACCAAGAATGTTTGAAATCAACACAAAACGTCAAAAACATATAAAACACACATCAAAACACCCTGACGCACATCATTTCTTAGTGCCTCAGCCTTACGAGGCACACTTACAAAACAACCCCATGAGGCGCCGCCTCACACTCGTTTTTTGGTCACCTCGCCTCGAGGCGCGTGCCTCAACCGTTTTTTTAAACTATGATTAGAACAAGTCAAATTGGCCTACAATCATGCATTTATCTATCCTTACAGCAAACCCAAACATAACCATTTCAATCAAATGAAACAGATGCTATAGGATACCATTATTTGTATGTAAATGATTACCAATAAAAAGGAACTAAAATACTCTGCTTTGATCTAGACCAAAAGTGTACAACAGTATAATTACAAAGAATCCAAACCATAACTTTTTTTTAAAGTAAATAATTAAAATGTGGCTTTAATATTCTCCATAATCAAAATAATTTACAAGCCTACCACTAATATCAATGATTAATGAGCATCAAATACATGTGCATCACAAATTATTAATGCATGTTTATATACATCACAAATCACAACTATTAACATCTTCAACAACTACACATAAACATGAAAAACATACTACTGAACTTTCAACATCCAGATCTAGATCTATAACTCAATCAACAGAATAACTCAATTAACAGATGTACACACAAAAAGCATCACATAAGAAGATGACAACATACGATAGATGATTATGCAAAGAAGATGAGATCTAGGGTTACCTTGATTGATGGTTTAGGTAGAGAGAGAGAGATCTGTTTGCTACAGCAGAGATGAGTGAGAGAGGAAGGAGAAGCAGTAGCAGCTTTTATAGCAGAAATTGGGAACGTTTAAACTTTTAATAGTTTGAAATTCGAATTATTATTTACTACTGGCCGGTTCTCGAGATTTCTTTTTTCTTTTTGTAGCCAGAAGATTAGAAGAATGGGATTCGACTCCACTAGTATTCACAATAAGAAAAAAAATAATTAAAATAATAAGTTATGCATTATTGTTATTCTTTCTATAAAAAAAAATTAGAAAAAGAACATTTTTGGTATATTATGTCAAATTTTTTTTGAACGGCAAATCACTTTATATATATATATAAAGAGCAGCAAGAAGCTGGGAAAATATTATGTCAAATTAAAACTGATTTTGGACAAAGTTTTAGCTTAACTGGCATTAGGAGGAATTGAAGGCAGTGGCGAATTCAGGACGAATTTTCAGGGGGTTCCCTTCGTAGATTTTCACTTATTTTAACTAATTTTTTAAAATTTTCCACTAAATTTTTCAATTTCTTCCAAACCGAAAGGGGGGGGGGGGGGGGGTTTCCTGGGGAACCCCCTAAAACCCCCTGGATCCACCCCTAATTGAAGGTTACAGGTATCAAGTTTGAATTCGACTCCGATCGGGTTTTACTATGGGCCTTCGGGTAACCGGTTTTCCCCGTAGCTGGAGACGGTGGACTTGGGCTACCCAGCGATATCTACGATCGCGGGCTTATGGGGTCGTCTTTTGTCATTGGGTTACAACGGGTAGTCGGGCTTTTATGAGTTCACGGTTAATAAAACCTAAAATTGATTTACCAAACGATCTGAGAATGCCAAGATGTGTTAAATATTTGTTTGACATGATTGTATTGGTTAGCAAATTATCGGTAGAGCGGGTATAAAATGCTTACAACCAGTTAAAAGCTATTTAGTGCTATGATTGAAGCTAATATTGTTGAAAAAATATAAACAAATAAGTAAGGCCATTTAAACAGCTTTTTAATTAGTTTAAGAAAACCATGTCAAACTACATGAACCAAAAAGCCTCCGTAGCATAGTGGTAGTGCGTTCGCTTCGTAAGCGAAAGGTCGCGAGTTCGATCCTCGCCGGGGGCTCCTTATGCTATTTTTATGTTAATATTTTCGCTTTTAAAAGTTTGGCAGAGAAACTCGTGCCCCTTGATATTATACTTATTGTTGTATTCAATTTTTTTTTTCCAAATTGATCCACACAAACCCATATCTTTTTTCTAAATCTTTACAATTTGTTCAAATTAACACCTTGTAGCCAATTTTCTTATTGATTTGTACTAATTACCTATAATTCAATATTTAAATCCCAATGTATTTGAACTTAATGAACTTTAATAGTCAAAAACTCATTTGGTAAACTAACATTTTTTTCTCTGAAAAAGTAAATACCATAATTAAATTTAAACAGACAGATGTTCATAACATTAATATATTGATAGTTATGTCTGTAACACTTGTACTATATATTATATAAATTGTGTAGATGCTTCATACTAAAAAACATGGATTAAGGTTTGTGTTTTAAACGGGAAATTCTATTGCGGAAGCTTAATTTTGAGTGCTCGGTTCTTCGCGCAACTTAATCCTTACTCCAGGACTTCCATCAAATGTATACCTAGCACCATTACATGAAGAATGGTCAGTTGTGTTGTTAATAACGCATTTAAAATAGTTAAAACGTTGATATGCGTAAAAACCGGAACAAACTAGATCAAACGGCCAAACAATTGATCTGGGGATTTTTCCCGTAAGCTACGGCCAGAGGGCCATAGCTTACGGTTTAAAGCTGTTGTTCCCTCTTCCAATTTTCAGACTTAGCCAAAATTATCCTTGTTTTTTTTTTCCGTAAACTTGGATGCTTTTATACTTATGTTCATAGCCCTTCCTAGGGACACTTGGGGCCTTGTTTAACACCATTTTACCATGCTTATAATATGTCATTTCACATGATCGCGTTTCCTTTTCGGTTATTTAAACACTTATGTTGTCTTCACTTAAATCGACCCGTTAAGGCCATAGGTTCTACAAAACATTACTTGACCCTTCAAGAATTATAACAACCATATTATCAACCCATTAGGCACTTGTTTAGCTAAAAACATTGTCCGGATTGTTTATTACGACCCGGTTCTTAGATCTAACTTTTAGTAAATCTTTAAAATTCCCAAAATGCCCTTATAGGCAAATATTTCAATTTAGCCACCCATAGTCGACACTACTTGATTTAACTCCGTTTTTTTCGACTCAATGATTTATTTGGAACTCTCTAAGACCTTACGTACTTAGATTTTCACCATATCCAAGGTTTCTCTAAACTTAGTCGATTCTAAGCGCATTAGTGCGCATTAGACATAATTATGGAAATAACATACCTAATTGGCAGCCTCGCATCATGTGGGGGTTTTAGTACACATACTAATTCGCCTGAAGGTGTTTCTTGACCTACGGACTTAACGGGTAGCATTGACCCATTTCCATACCTTGCAACTTTTGTCATGGTTCTAGGCATCAAGTGCCCATTTTCCAATATATTCACCTGTATACGTTCTAATTTGACAAATGTCAATTTCCCGGGACCCAAATGGTGATACTTCACCATTTGACCCGATTAACCTCATGAATCGTAATGCTTGATATACAAGCGTTAAGTACCGGGTCCCAATGGTGAGAACTTCACCTTGTATCCGTTCTCATTTTCTTGCACTTTTGGTTTGTATGTGTTTGACCCGTTTAGCTTGTTGATCCATTCCTTCCAAGCTTGCACCTAGCTTGACAAGATCAACATTCACTATACTCATAAGATTGATCAAGTTAGTCATCTTGTCCAATAACCAACACATCCCATGAGTTTAATCACACCATTATATCAACGCTCTAATATTGGGTCGGTTTGACTTCTAAAAGTCAACTACCCTTTACATGGTCATGTGCACTAGAATAAGGGAAGACTTCTAATTTCGACTAGCCTTTCCTTTATCATATTAAAATCATCAAATACAATGCACATTTAATTTCCCAATCATCCTTAGGCTAATTTCCCCACATATGGTTTGATTTATCTTTTAGATATGCTTTTCATGTTCATATACATGGGTTCATGATCACCCAACAACCTATACTTCGATTTAGCAAACTACTTCATTGAGGCATTTCCTCAAACATTTTGTGGGCATCATTTACAACTTAGTTTTTAAGTATCAAGATTAGCCCATACATACCCATGAATCTAATTGTCATCATAACATAATATATAGAGAAAATATACAATGACACTATATACGATCTAGAGTAATAAAAAAAGGGGAAAGAGATCTCAAAGATCTTTTTCCTAAAATTCCCGTTTAGTCCATTTATATCATAATCCCATTTGCCTAAATTTTATCATATTAACAACTCTAATGAATCACCAAGATTACTAGATGTATGTGGTTTCAACCTAGAAGTTGAACCCCAAATTTCACATATTAACATAATAATATGAGCATTATCAAATACCCATATAAAATGTGATTCATGACCAAATTAAACTTGATTGAGGCTCCCTAAGGCTAGAGAAACCCCTAACAACTAGAAATCTCACGTTTTAACAAGACCCTAGATTTACATCAAAATAAAAAACGAACATAACTTCAAATTCTACCAAATAAAAGGTACATTGATGTGTATTAGACCTAGATGATCCAAATTTTAGCTAAGCCACTGAAAGCTCCCTGATTTGGCTTGGATTCAAGCTTGTTCTTGTGTTTAGGGTTTGGCTGTTGAAGGAGATGAATCTCCTGATGTTATTCACGTTCAACACACACAAATGTGTGTGTGTGTTTTGTTTATTTATTAACAAAACCAACTTTACCATATTGGCAACTATGGTCCCTCAAGTCTAGTTTTCAAGTTTTATTAGATCATATTACTAATTAGATTAGTCTCTTGCATTGGGTTTTAGCACCATTTAGATAACAAAAACTAACGGGGTTACATTCCTATTATAACATAATCCCCGTTGTATTTGCCGATAGAGCGCTCGCTCTTTCAATTAATTCGTTTTGTACTGATTTTTTTTAGGGTGTTACAAAAGATCAAATATATATAAGCTTAACCTACTAAACATTAGAAGTGAAGGGTGAAAAATTTTATCTGCTTAAACATGCTTTCTAGATTAATAATATAAAAAAATTAGCGTAATTACATCATTAAAGTAATTACGGCAGTTTACACTAGAGTAATTACGTAATTACTCTACACTAAATTTTTTATTTTTTTTAAGATTTCAGTACTAAAATACATGTTTAACAATATGGAAAAAAATTCAAAAAAAAATATCCTCCTTTGTTTATCAAGTTAAGGGCTATTTTTAGAATAAGAATAATTTATACAAGAACCTTCTCCTATTTATCTAATCATATTAAAGATAATAAAATTTTGTATTTTATCGTATATGATTTTAAAAATGTAGTATATAAAAGTTATTAGGATTTAAAAATGGCAGAACTAGATAAAATGTTAACGCCATTGGGGGTTGGTGGCCCAATGGTAGAAGCAAAGCTTCTAGGAACACCTAATTAAGGGGAGGTCATGGGTTCAAATCCCACAAGGAAAAGAAATTTGCGGTTCAAAAAAAAGGATAAAATGTTAAATGGCTATTTCTTTCCCATCTCCTAGATAAGTAGATGAATAAATAACATGTGCTCCAAATAATTTTCTTTTTTAATTTTTCCCCAGGTGTTTTTTTTTTTTTTAAGATTGACTCAGTAAAGTACAATCTGGAACTTTCAGACATGAGTCAAAACCCTAGTCAGGAGCCCTCATCCAACGTGGCAACATATTCATTTTCCTAATCGTACGGTCATGATTATACTTCAAATCATGCCCCCCCATCAACAGTCTTATATCAGTAAAAATATAGACCGTTAGATTAATCTAGCTGATACGTGGCTCCATTAGTCATCCACATCAGAGTTGTCAGTCAACACATGTTCTGTGTGAGAATCCTGCCTATAAAACCACACACCTCGACACTGTCGTCGAATTTTAGCTGCAGCCAAGTTCATATATAGCTAGGATCGAGAACCTGTATACGTTGCTTGACATTGTTAAAGTCCTCACATCATTTCATAGTCTCACATGCCGATCATCCCAAAAGGTCCAAAAACATTCATTTAATTTTGCCTCTAAATTTATTTAAAAAAAATTGAATTTTCATTTACTGTGTGTGATCAACTTAATTTGTACAAAAACAAGTTTGATTGTTTTGTATGGACATTCTAAGGCTAGATCTTTTGATAAACAAACATACGATGTTCTATTTTATTTTTTGGCATCTAATATCAACAAGTAAAAAATTGGTCTAGGTTTTCTGAAACAGCTTGCAAAATTATGTGCAAAAATAGGGTTTAATGTGTGTTCATGTAGCTAGCTAGGTTAGCAGTGGAACTGAAAAGATCGAGGACAAGCGTTGAGATTTTGATGGGTTGGTTAATTATCATGTTATCTAAGTGTTAGTGTAAACTGTAAAGATCGGGTTCGATCTTGTAATTTGTGTTTTAGGGGTTTGATTGTTAATTTGAGCCTTCATTATTCATTTTATAATGTTTAGTTGTTTTTCTCAAAGCAAACTAGCATTCTTTTTGCCAATTTTTTCTCTCCAGAACTTATTAATTACTGCAAACAGAAGTTGATATAATGTGCTGATATTCAGATTTCTTTGGTTTTAGGTAGATTTCTTATTTAAAACATGAAGGCTTTTTAAGCTTTTTGGTTTGGAAAGATTGGTGATTTTTTTCATAAATATTTTCTTATTTTCAAAATAGATATCTTCTGTAGTATATAGAAACGATTTACTTCGGCTTTGGTTGTCATCTGTTATATATATATTTATTATCTCTGAACAGCGAACATACATCCCGTAACATTTATTCTTAAAATCCATCTAATGTCACTTTTGGGACTTGAACTTGCATTACTTTGGTGAGGATAAACACCGTGGTGACACTAGGCCAAGAGGCTGTTAGATGTTTTAATCTTGATTCAATTATCGAACATGTGTTATTTCAGATTTGTACATATGTTAGGTCTTATTATGTTTAAAGTCCTAAGTCTAAGAACATCTATATGTGAACCGGTGTGTCACATATTAGTTAATAGTCATGTTGGTTTAAGTGAAGGGTTGCACCGGTTTGTATGCACCGGTTGATAGGTATAAATAGGGTCAAACAATTAAGTTTTATTTGTGTTGAAAGATAAGTTTATATAACTTCCTTTCTATTAACTTCCCTCCAAAATATTTCCCTCCTTTCCTCTAACATACATCCGATCGCACACATCAAGAACAAACAATCAATTCATTCCAGATTTAGATATTTCAAACATGGCATCAGAGCCAACGATCAAGACCTGTGGTATATTCGATGTAGAGAGAAACGAAGCAGTCAAGAAGATGGGGACAGAAGGCGGTTATGGATTTGGGCCGCTAATCCCTAGTCTTATCTATGATCATGAAGATCATCGTTGGAAGGCCAAGAGGGCGAACCAAGAAGGCATAGGAGACTCTCTCAATATGCAATTATCTTCGTTTAACATCGGATCAAGTAGTAGTGTGTCCGTGAGGGATACCGAAGCAAGAAAAAGAAGCGCACAAAGGGAATATAATCGGCAAACCAGAAAAGGAAAAGAAGTGGCCGAATACCCCTCTACCATGTGTTGTAGTAAGTGCAAAGAACCCTTTCATTATAGGCGTAATTGTCCTAAGAAAATTGGCAAAACCGAATTTATGGTTAAGGGTAGTGATGAAAAGGGTTGGGATGATTTGTGGTTTGTTAGTTTGACTCGCCAAGAACACGGTTGTGGCAACAAGAGTTTGTTTATTGTCTTGAACAACTCTTTTGGTGTAGAAGGTTGCCCAAAAGGTTATAGAAACGAATATTTCCGTGGTAAAGGATGTGTGGCGATTACTAGTTGTGGAAGAGAACATAAGATTCAAAATGTTTTCTATATACCCACACTTAGAAAGAATATATTGAGTGTTGAGAAATTGACACAAGAGGGATTTGAAGTAGAATTTGAAGGCGATGTTTGTTACATCAAGAAGCCTATTATCCAAGAAGTTAGAAGGATTATACTATGTCGCATATGTGAATCGGATGATCATTTCACATTTAAGTGTCCCGCATTTGATCAAAGTGTTAAGAAAGAAGAAACAAAGGGCCGTGGGTATGGGGAACCTCTCGGCCGAACCAAAACAGTGAATTCATCGGGTTCAAGAGACAAAGGGAAGCGGGTTAGATTTGAAGGCGACAAAATGGAGGGTATAACGAACGAAGACAAAGAAAGAGCGTCCATTTTTAAGAATTTTGACGACTATTCCATCAACAAAGATCAATATGAAGGTGTCATGGAAAGAGGTCCAATTATGTATCCAACCGAAGGGTCCGAGTTGCAAGATTGCATTGTGTTTATGGATATGATTCACATCACTAGCACGGTTGAGAGATACAAGAGAAGGTTTGAATTGGAATTTGAGAGGACCGTAAATTGGTTTCTAAGAGATTTCTTACAAATAAGAATCAAGGCACCAATCCCACCAAGAGACGAAATGGGTTATCCAATAAGTTTGTTGGAACTATACAAGACGGTTCAAGTATTTGGTGGTTATGAGAAGGTAACAAGTGATGGAAATTGGACGGTGGTCGCTATGTCAATGGGTTATGGAAGAGGTTTGCCAAGCCTAGTGTCAAAGGAAGATATCACAAGGAACTTGAGGCAAACTTATGTTCGTTATTTGGAGATGCTAGAATGGTATCATCTCAAGTACAAGGGAAGAGAGTTGGTAGTGGAGATCAATGAAGAAATGATGGAGGATTACAAGGAGAAAGAAGCCGCATGGGACGACTCGGCATTGCCCCCAAAGAAGCGCTCAAGATCCTCATCAAGTGAAGACTAAAGACGAGTGAAGAATCAAGATTAGGGGGGAGATTGTTAGATGTTTTAATCTTGATTCAATTATCGAACATGTGTTATTTCAGATTTGTACATATGTTAGGTCTTATTATGTTTAAAGTCCTAAGTCTAAGAACATCTATATGTGAACCGGTGTGTCACATATTAGTTAATAGTCATGTTGGTTTAAGTGAAGGGTTGCACCGGTTTGTATGCACCGGTTGATAGGTATAAATAGGGTCAAACAATTAAGTTTTATTTGTGTTGAAAGATAAGTTTATATAACTTCCTTTCTATTAACTTCCCTCCAAAATATTTCCCTCCTTTCCTCTAACATACATCCGATCGCACACATCAAGAACAAACAATCAATTCATTCCAGATTTAGATATTTCAAACAGAGGCCATGTGCGGCTGGCTAATATAGGGATAGAAGAGTTCGACGCTCTCTTGAAAACCCTAAGAATAAACATTGTAATCTCATAGGTGCTTTAAACTAGTGCATCATTTAACTAGATTCCTAACAATAATATGGTAATTCTATCAACCGTTAAGTTAATAATAGGAACATCGTTAAGCTATCATTGTGCGAACACTATGTACTGATTGATTTGTTCTTTTGTATCATCTAATTAACTCGGTATAAGCTAATGATCTTTACAGCATGTGAGGATTAGTGTATCTTAGTTCTAACCATATTTGTTGATTAACTAAATTCTGTTGTGTTGATTGATGATCTTTTACCAAGTCATTGAAATGCACAAGCAATTAAGTGATTGTTTTAATGACTGTTTATTTATGGCATCCATATTGTACTTTACTTTAGCTAGCAAAGATAGCCCCTTATAAATTTACATTTATTCTCATGCTGATAATAAGCTTTAATTACTTATTTCACTGAGATGGTATATATATAAGAAATTTAGGAGTTTATATTGCTACAACCTTTCAATCCTCTGGGCACCACCACTCCCTCCAAGTTGGGGAAGCTTTTGCAAGACGATACTATAACACTTTGTGCCATTTTCCGGAAAACACTTACAAAGTTTATAAGGATGAAAGCATCCTATCCCGCCTTGGGGACCATGGAGTGCGTTCAGTAACAACGCTCAAGGTATGCAATCAAGAAACGCTTTGCTCTATGCATAATTACTGAATTAGTGAACTCACTATCAATGTTTTTTTTATACTTTATGAGGTTTAAATAGTAGTAATTGGTTATCCTTTGCCTACATAAGTTTGCATTGTGTATGTTTGATTTTGTTTCAGGATATAGCAAACGAGATCATGCATTCCAATATGACGAACAAGACTTTCGTTGTACTCGCTATGCATGCTCAAGACACGATAGGAAAGTCTATTATCGTTGGGGTCACAGGCTTGTTAACCAAAGATGGCATGTCAGAATGCTTCTCCCAAAGCTTTTTGTTAGCACCACAACCTAGAGGGTTTTATGTGAACAATGACTTCCTTCAGTTTATTGATATTAGCTATCTTGCCCCCAATTGCATTGGTATATATAATTTGTAATGTTATCTATTTAGTATTTACTCCAAGTTCATGGTGTATTATTGATTTCATATCAATCAATTTCTTGTTTTTCTTCGTAGAATACTATGTAGTTTCGAAGAAAGAAAAGGACACCTCTAGAGAAGAAAATGTTGATGCTCTCAATCAAATTGAAAGCTCAACCGGTGTCCCCTCACTAGCATCCGATCAGGTTTTGGAAAATAATAGCTCAACCATTGTTCCTGCAATAAAAGAGTCATCGACTGCTAGTCAGGTTCGGGCAGGTATCTCCAGATAACATATATATATAACCAAATTCTTTGGTTAATTATCTTGAGTTTTAAGTGTGGCATATATTGATTTTGCACTAAATTATCTTTTCATACATTTTGCAGCTAAGATGATCTTAATAAAGGACTTACCACCAAAGGTTACGCGCAAATCACTTACCCTTGCACTTAAGGATTTCGGACCTGTCAAGTGGAGGAACATCCAGATTAAAAAATACGATGTATGATCCATCTGCTGATTCATCTTTCTTGTGTCTAACAATGTTGTATATATATAATAATTCTAAGAGATTAGTGTTGTGTAGGATGGTTATCGTTATGCCTTTGTGGAGTTCAATAACCCGAGAGCTGCAAACCAAGCTATTCAGGTATGTACTTAATTGAGTTCACAGGATTGCATAACAATTATGATCAGTAGTGGTTCTTTACTTTAGTAATAACTAGCTGATTACCCCGGGAAGGTCCCGGGGTTGAAAAATTTAATATGATTTAATAAAAAATGATAAAAAAAAGAAAACTCAAATCACGAAAAGAGTAAAATTCCAATGATAACATGGCGATTGGGCTGAATTTCAACATCGTAGATAAGAACCTGGTTTAAAAGAAAAAACATGATTAATGAATAACCTGAACACTTTGTGTTTTTTTCTGTATGAATATAACCCCACAAAAAATAAGTCGTTTTTTTTTTTCGTTTTTATATAGCACTATGGTACTCGTTGGAAAGATAATAAAACGCTCGTTAATTTGGTGTAATTTTTTTATTTAAAAAATCTCGAATATAAAAGATATTTATGTTTAAAAATTATGGGAGGAAGATAAGAGAGAAAAATTTAAATTTGTTTTTAAATTCTTTTTTCCTAAAATAACTCAATTTAATTTTAGTAATTGAGAATAGAGATAGAGAGGTAAATTTAGAAAAATACTCAAAAACACCAAAAACACTCAATTATTAAGCCACGTGGCACTCTCAAGGGGCATATATGCTTTCTTTTATATATATACTAGATATTTGCCCGCGTGGACACGCGGTTCACCAACGTACGATTATTTGGAGTAGTATAACCTATAAGAAAAATAAAGTAGACAAATTTTATTAAAATTTAAAAGCAACGAATACACAGTTATTCAAATATCGCTGAAAATTTCCTTATAAACGACATTCTTTGTTTTGGTCATCACTTTCCCATCAGCATCAAGTATAAGTAACTTCACGCCTGCCCTGCTTTTAACTCTTGACAATGCGACATAAAGCTGGCCATGTGAGAATACAGGGTTATTACCTACTTTGAATTTTCCAAGAGGATGGTAGATAACTGTATCAATAAATAAATGTTTTGAGACATGTGTAATGAACACCAGTAGAAATTGCATATGATTAGATCATTAAAATTCAATAACTCTGCCATAGTATTGTAAAGATTATACATTTTAATATATAATCTAACCTGGAAAAGAGGTTTCCCAATGCTTTTCAACACCTACAATGAAGTAGCATCCATACACAGATAAACACAAAGAAATTCCTCAAACAATACTTTCGGCAAGAGTGACCGTTCACACCGACAACTCCAACCACAATCCAATTTCAAGAAGAAATTCCTCAAGACATTCTGCTGACACGCCTTATAGTCAGTTTATCCAAGCAAAAAACAAACTTATAAAAAGATAGTTTCTGGTCTGCAAGACCAAGTTGGTCCAATCGCTATTAAAAATGTTGATCCTGCGTTCTAAATGGTAATTACATACCAATATAGCAATATCTAGAGATGGCAAATGTGTGAGTTGGATAAGGGTCAAAACGCTAAGGTTAAAAACGGATAGTTTTTAGAAGAGGCTAAACAGATTGGTTGGGTTGTCCAAATTTCCAAAACACATTTTGTCTCTTTGTAATAATAACTACAGCCTTGAATATGATTGATTACAAATACTATATTACTATAATATTAATCTAAACCAATAAATCAAGCAATCCAGGATGTTATAAGTAATAAATATTATAAATAATTAAATACATTTTGGGCGACTTACGACTGGATCAACCCATTTGACCTGTTTCATTAGCTAATTTCTTTAGTTTGATCCGTTTGAGATGCAATATAAACCAATTTGATCTGTTCATAAGCATATGAATCAAAATTGTCACCTCAACAAACAATTATGAAACAGAAAAAAGCAAATTGAACAACTAAAGTTCATACAGATGGGTAAACGAACGCGAATGATGAAAAAGTGTATGGAACATTCAATGATTCATTGATGGACAGACAAATAGGTAAACAGAACATATTATATCAGACATTGATAATGTTGCCCTCTTTAATTATTTAACAAACAAAGATCAGTCTATGCATCTTGTAGTTGAAAAATAAATTCCATTATAGGTTATTGAGTAATAAATACCACATTACCTTTTCAAGACCATAATTATATTATCTGGCTTTGTATGATCTCATTTGGTTTGCTGCTGCGGCGCTGCGAAGATTACACTCCCTTTCTTTTTGGAAGATACGATTACACTCCTCTTGAAAGCCACCCTGCTTGATTCCACTGCTTCCTCCAATGACCAGGCTAGCATAGCCTGCATTCTTAGAGCACCGGACAGAACCTACGACAACAACCATAATCTAAGCATAATAAAAATAATGAACATTACAAAGAAAGTGAAGACAAACCAAAACCGAATCTGATTGAAGTAACCGGCAACAAATTAGGTAAGTTGGTGAACAAAACGGAAGACAGCTGCTACAAATTACAACCCTACAACAACAACCAAAATCGAAGCTAATAGAAGTAAAAGACAGCAAAACTAAGGGTAAACTATATCAAAGTTGTTACAAATCATAACCCTACAACAACAAAAAACAAAGCAAATAGAAATACCAGACAACGAAGTTGTAATGAAATTAAAAAAATACCTAAAACCTGCAACCAAAGCAAGAAGAAAAACTAACAACAATGTAGTCAAAGGGGCGACGGAGAACAAAATGAAAGAGGGAAGTAGTGTTAATACCTGATCATTATTAAATGACGGACAGGAATACCCGCTGGAAGCAAAAACATCTTTCTTGCAAACTCTGCAAACAAAGCCAGAGGTCCAAATAAAACAATCAGCGATAACGAAAAGAACGCGAGAAAAACTGTTACCTGTCCCAAGCCAAACCACCAACCGGCAGACAAAAGTGAATTGGCGGCGCTAGAAGTTTAAGCGGCGGTGATGTTGCCATGCTTAGTTGGTAACTCGGTATACACACTACACACCGAAGTATAAATTTGAAATACATATATTAAAGGTAGGAACAAACCAAGAAAATGTGCAAGACCATGTGCCTCTAATGGATCACAAAAGCTGCTCGTCCCTTCACGTGTTGATGCAGCAGCCTACAAAAAACTTCAAAAGTCGCCCAATTTTCATACAAATACAATAATTATAATTCTCTCAACTTGAATAAGGAACCAGGTGCAGCGAACTGAAATACATAAATTAATTTACTTACATTACCTTTGAATTTGAGTTTAACATCCATAGTATTCTTTGGCGGCCGCCATTTCCTTCCAGTCATTCGCTTTATTTTCTGCTAGATTTCAAAACACAATTTCATGACATTTGTGTTTGTACATATAAACGCAAAAAAAGGTAACAATTGTGGAAATTATTAAAATCTCATAAGTTTTGAAAACAAAAAACATAATACCTATTCATTGAAAACAAAAAACAATACCTAAACAATGAAACCTAAATCCCCAAATCTGCAAAATTATTAAAAACTAATCAACAATACAAAAAAATAGGTTAATATTAGAATCAATCATCTCAGTAGTCAAATAAGAAACATGAAACCTAAACCCCCAAATCTGAAAAATTATTTAAAACCAATCAACAATCCAAAAAAATAGGTTAATATCAACAATCGCTTATCCCTGAAAATCATTAAATATGAAAATCATTATAACAAACAAACAATCGCTTAAATATGAAAATCATTATAACAAACAAACAATATATAAGAGGAATCGTATTAACAAAATAGAAACAATGGTTACCTTGAATGAGAGACACGAAGAAGATGAATGATCGGTGATGGACGGTGAATATAAAAAGCCGACGAACACACACAAAAACAAACAGAGAAACATAAACAATCGATTAAATCTGAAATCTATAACAAACAACAGGAATCGTATGAAAAAGAAAGAAAGAATTGTTACCTTGAAGGAGAGACACGAAGAAGATGAATGATCGGAGATGGAAGCTGTGTTTTGATGAAGAAGACACAATCGCCTTCTTCTTCTTCAGATGAGAGAGAGCGGATGAGAGAGAGCGGATGAGAGAGAATGAGGAGAAGAAATAAAACGTGTTTTTGATTTAGGCCATATTTATGTATTATTACTCTATTTTAGGGTAATTAATTGGGTAATTAATGATATAAGGAAAGTATTAACTCACCAATTTTGACCATATTTATGTATTATTACTCTATTTTTTATTTTTTAAAAAAGAAAAATTTTATAAATTACAAGAGAAGGACACATGGCACAATGTGGGAAGAGAGAGAAACTGAGGTGAAATGAGGGAGTGCCAAGTGTCCTAATTGAGTTTGTTTTATTAAGAGTATAGATATAGATATAGATGCTGTCTTATATCCTCACAGCATTGCTTCGATCCTATTTAGATTTTCCTTTGTTCTTTCGTACATTGAAAGAAGACTATAACCATATATATATGTAACTATGGTCTAACCATATAATGAATGGATACATCTGAAAACTGTCATCACTGCTAGAAAAACTGCATTTTTTTCTATGAGAATTTCGGACAATTTTTCTACAAAACAATTTTCTCAGGAAATTCCGACGATTTTCAGGCAGTTAACTAAATTCTTAAAAGTAACAAGACTGTAATCTAGTAGATGGATTATACTATAAATATAACAAGATGTCCACCATAAAATTGTTTAGTTCACAGATATCAAAAAAAGATCAGGTCCCCTTTGGTTTTTTTTTTTTTGAACGGCAAACGAAACTTTTAGTTCACAAAGCTAACAAGATGCTAGCACAACACAATCCGAAAAACAGGTCCCCTTTAGTTAATTAAAGAAAACGATAAAGATTACAATATCATTAAAAAAAACTGTACGTGTTATCCTAACTTAAAAGTCATAACTATTATACAACATTAATCAGGCTCTATAATCTAATAGTTACCAGTTTCGATTTTCTTTTATTGCAGGTTGGCTCTATTAGTTTCGATGGTTGGGAATGCTTAGTTGAGCCTAAGAAAGTTAATGTTGAAGATTAGATCAGCTTTTGTTGAACGTACAGTTTATATATATAAACTATAGTGAAACCATGACTATATTTTTAAGGTTATTGTCTGAAGCCCTATTTTAAAGATCATGTACTCGTTAGGCTCTCGATGTTTGGCTATGTCATTGTGTTTTACTAGATCCTTGCTCGAATTTACTATTTATTTCTTAGGTTTAAAAGTTAAATGCGAGTCTAATATTGATGGATAATTGAAGTCTTTTAAGTATGAGAGTACTTTTTATAGGAAATTATAGACGTCTTAGTTCTTGATATATTTTTTTATTATTATTAATAAACAAAAAGGATAAAAATGAGATAGAATGTTTATAACCAAGAAGAAACTCTTGAAGGAAAAAAAAAAGGGAAATTGGATTGTATCGCACTCAACTATTTGGGATTGACCGATAAGGCACTGAACTATAAAAATGATCACCAACGCACTGAACTTTAAACCTCTTGGATTGTGTCACACTATGGCTGTGTTTGACCATGTCCAGAACCACTAAAACGATTACTTAGTGATAAAGAGGTTTAAAACGATTACTTAGTGACAAATTAATACAATTAACACATATGGATTCTTCCATTTGGACCTTGTCAAACACAGCCTTAGTGTGACACAATCCAAGAGGTTTAAAGTTCAGTGCGTTGGTGATCAATTTTATAGTTCAGTGCGTTATCGGCCAATAACAAATAGTTGAGTGCGATACAATCCAATTTCCCAAAAAAAAAAATAAGAGTTAAATTAATTAGTTCATCTCATACTTGGTCTTGAACGATGTGAAATGAATTAACTTTCCTTAAGAAGGTTGAACTTGACATAAATAGCACAAGTAGTACGATATTGTAGCACACTGCATTTAGGCAGCAGGTTGGAGCAAGTGAAGAGTAGCGAAAGTATTATAGTGTCACAAGAGGTTCCTAACAACATTAAGGAGACACAAGAGGAGTTCTATAGTGTTGTAGCTCGATCAGTTATGTTACTCGTAACTAATTGCCCTCTAGCCATTAAGGAGACACAAGCGCAAAAGATGGTGGTAGTAGAGATGAGGATGTTAAGGTGAGCGGTGGATGTGTATGCACACAAGTATGGACCAAGCTAGAAATGAAGTTTTGCAGGAGAAATGGGGGATAGCATGTATCTTGCATACTAAAAGAGTCCGAACCATGTTATCCATAGTACATATTTTCCATTCGGATTTTACCGTTTTTGCTTGATGTGTGAGGGCATCATAAATGGAAAAGCATTCCATGTTGGGAGAAAAACTGTTGAAAAGATGAATTTACGTATTTTTTCCCATTACCACATTGAAAAGTTTTAATTCACCTTTCAAGTTGTGTTTCAATTTATTTGTGACATGAGTGAAGGTGGAGAAGGTTTGAGATTTTTTTCGGAGAGAGATATGTCCATAGAAAATAGGTAAGGTCGTCAAGAAAAAGTATGTAATATCGGTGACCTCATGAACTTATAATTAGGGAGGTCCGTAAGTCACTGTGAATAATATCAGATGGTTGACAAATAATAGTATTAGAAGCATTAAAGGGCAAACGAGTACTTTTACCAAAAACATGTTTATTATTTTTGCAAAAGAAATAGAACAAGGGTATTTTAATGAATCCAATAAAGAATGTCTTAGATGCCTAAGACGTTGATACCATGGGTCGGAGGAGATATATCACAATGAATTTACAATTAATGAGGATAAATATAATGGTGAGTTACAGGTTTAGGTCGAATTCTGGCTAGAATTTACAGATTTTACCTAGAATTTGGCAGAAATCGCTAGACAATCACCGACTAGCGATTAATCGGTGTTTACTTAGTGAACTCCTACTAGCGATTAATCGAAGATTAATCGGGCTAAGCGGGATTTTTACAACCATTATTACATTCTCTAGTATAAAGCTAGACTGGTTGTCAAATGGTATAGTAAAAAAGAACAGATCTAGGATTATTCTAAATAATCAAATTAATAAATATTTCTCTAAATATTTGTCACCGTTATTATATTTGCCTTTCATGATATATAATATTTAACTATTAAATATTATTTCTTGTTCGTAGTATAAAGTGTAACTTTTTTATCATATTTTAATAGTCCTATTGTTTGTTTAGAATAATTAAAAGATATATGATCATTTGTTTAAGGCATTAAACGATGGTGGTTTTTATTATTGGATAATAAAATATAGTTAATTAATTAATTGTTAATTAGTTGAATAATTATAGATTAATTAAATAAAGTAAAAGGGTGCCATGGAGTTTATCTAGAGATTTGAGTGTGATTATAAGACGATCCACAATAAAGATCATTAAAAACTCTTAAAAACATGTTCAGCCACATAAAAAAACACTCATTTAAAAAAAACACTAAAAACAAACCCAAAACCACTTAAAAACACTAAAAACAAACCCAAAACCCCTTAAAAACATTGTCATATCATAAGACATCTATCAATAATCATATCCCAACCCTCACCCGACCCCACCTCTGCAAAAAGTAAGGTTTTTAGAGGTTTGTGATGACAAACCTCTACTAAAAACTTGATCTAAAAACAACCCCAACAATAATACCTCTACCAAAAACCTCCAACTCATCACTAAAACCTCCATAGAAACCTCTATTGGTGATGCTCTAAGATCTAAAAAATATCCTTTAACTCTAAAATTCTAGGTGTAACACAGTCGCAAGTGATTAAGAGTTTTAATCAAACCCAAACCACCTAACCCATTCACATCAGCCGACCCCACCTCCGGCCACCACCTCCCTGTTGGTCATGTGGAATTGATCGGGATCCACCGCCGCCCAACCGATCAATTCAATAACCGATCTTATTATGAAAACATTGTTTTTCATCGCTGGAGTTTAATAGGGGTGTAAATGACACGTAGCGGCTCGAGAGCTACCCGGAATCGGCTCGGTAAAAAGCCCGAATGAGCCAAGCCTTAATGAGCCCGAGCCTGAAATATGGCTCGTTTAGTTATCGAGCCCGAGCTCGAGCCCTAGATACAAAGCTCGATTGGGCTCGCGAGCCTAAACGAGCCCAAGCATAATTATAAGTTATTTATATATCTCTTATAATTTATAGCCCACATCTCCAAAGCCCAAGTCCTTATTTCATAGGTCCATTTAATAATACTCGCGAGCCGAGCTTTTGCGATCTCGAACCGAGCTTTGAGCTCGTTTGAGATTGTTCTCAAATCACCTCGAGCCGAGCTCGAACTTTTGTTTTTGCTAGCGAGCCGAGCTCGAGCTCAAAATTGTAGGCTCGAACCGAGCCGAGCTCGAGCTTCATAAAACCATAACGAGCCGAGCTCGAGTCGAGTCAAGCTTAGGCTCGACTTGGCTCGTTTACACCCCTAGAGTTTAACGTGATCTTCATAGTGAAAAATGATATTTTTCATAATTAAGTCAGATCCATAAATTATATTTAGCAAATAACATAAGACTTCTAAATAAAAGTAAAATTTAAAGTATTAATAAAATACACAAGTTGGGTAGTTTAGTGGCTTATCATTGTTATCAAAGATGGTTATTCTTATACCGTTCTAGAAACTGGGAGAAGATAAAACCTAATGTCAATTAATAATTGACTTGAGATATGTCATCTTAGAGGAATGATTTATCATTTTTATGCTTATCTTTGAAGAAAAGACTTGTAATTGACATTTTGGGTATAAACTTATCTTTAAAATTAGACAAAATTACAGAAAACAATCTTTATGTATACCTAAAACTACAACTTTTACCTTTATCTTTAAAAAGCTCGATAATCAACCTTAACCTTTGTATTTTGTTGCAAACCAAACCTTTATCACTAACTGGGTTAGTTTTCCAAGTTAAGTCTCCTCACATGCTTTGCATGTGAGGGCTTGTTAGTCTTTTTCTTTGTTCATTTATTAAAATGTTTATTTTAAATAAAAATCTTATAAACATCATCTTCCCTAACTCAGTCTGGCTAGCCAGTGACAGAACGGAAGGTTCAAAGGGGTGTGACTGGAACGTCGGTACCAAACCGGATCATACGAAAATATTGATTTTGTAGGATCGGTTCAATGGTTTTTCTTTTTGATGATTTACGATTAAATGAAATATGATTACGTTTGTTATATGATTTCGTTTTTGTTTTCGCAAAACACCGGTTTTTATTTTGAACAATATTATCAAATAATCTAATATGAGGTTTGAATTTAAAAAGAAAAATCTATGTAAGTGTGAACAGCTCGATCTGACGTACTTGATTCCTTGAAAATTTTGTTCACAAGTTTTTTTATCGAAAGTTTTATTTTTGTTTTTGAACATTGATCTTCAAGAGTTTTGAAAAAAACACAAAGATTATGAGATTTTTACCGTTCGAAACAGGGGTTTATCAAAAACATCAATGATTTTGTTTTGAATGACGGTTTTTGTATTCAATTATCAGTATGAGATTGAGGGATAAGGACTCAAACCATTTATTTGCGATTTGCAAGTATGTTGGTTATGTTTCTGATTGTTTATGATTCAATGGAATTTTTCGCCGGAATTCAGTAATCTTCGATTTATTCAACAGTTATGGGCATTAATCAAATAATTTATGTTATTGAACTGTCAAGCATAACAGACGACGGTTCCATAGAAGTTATGTGCCGAAGGATGCTACAGGCATAGGTCTGGGTTTTCACTGGACACGGCTGACGTTGTCGAAGAAACTTGACGAACTAGCGAGTCCCCCACAAACCTGATAGCCGATTCAGGAAATTAAAGAGACGTTGCCGGAAAACATGAAGGTCACCATCGGAGCAAAACTCCGTCAATAACACGACCATTTGGGAAAGATGATGTTTATAAGATTTTTGTTTAAAATAAACATTTTAATAAATGAACAAAGAAAAAGACTAAAAAGCCCTCACATGTAAAGCATGTGAGGAGACTTAACATGAAAAACTAACTCAGTTAGTGATAAAGGTTTGGTTTTGCAACAAAATACAAAGGTTAAGGTTGACTAACGAGCTTTTTAAAGATAAAGGTGAAAGCTGCAGTTTTGGGTATACATAAAGGTTGTTTTCTGTAATTTTGTCTTAAAATTATTAACATGACAACCAATGTTCTTATATAATCGGGAAAATATGGATTAGGAATTGCATGTACAAGGATTCAATTAAGTATTTATAAACGTACTGTTTTTATTTGGGACGACCCATGCTTATTGGGCCCAAAGCAGTGCAGTCGTTCCTAGAGGTGTATAAACCGGGTTTTTTCAATAACCGGTTTCGGGTAGGTTTGGTATTACTTCTACCGGGTATTGAAAGAACCGGTTCCGGTTCCTAGCATAAAAAACCATACCCTGTATACCGGTTCCGGTTTTTCAATACCCAGTTCCAAATTTTTCAATACTCGGTTTTGGGTATAGAACCGGGTATGGAATCTAGCCATATGGATGGCCATATTTTCAATAAATTAATCAAAGTAGTGTTTTTACAGGTTGGGTGAGAATACAGACGTGGTTGTATTGTGCATATTGAGTAGTATATATAAGAAGATATAAAACAAAAATTCATGTCTAATTCAAGGTAGCCGCCGATTAAAAGTGTCAAATATTAAGATGTCAAATGATATCATAAATCAAGTGCAGATCTTAGGCAACAAATGGACAATGCATCTTGATGCAGAATAAGTCAACTGAATCAAATATAAAGATATGTCTACTGTCTAGGACCAAACAAAGGCCCATCACGACTCAAGTTTTCAAAGAGTTAAAAATAGGCACCTCACGAGGCACCAACTGGCTACATGGTTTCTAGTGGCACTAAAGTTCATATATATTTTAGGTTTGAAATACTACTAATACATGACATTTAAAAACACAGAAAACACGTAGAATAACATAGAAAACACATAGGTTGGTGTCCATAAATTGGGTTGTTGGCTAAGTCTAAATTGGGTCATGAACCAGGTATTAGGAAAACCCGGTTCCGGGTATCAAAAAAACCGGGTACAAACCAGGTCCGGTTTTTTACATAAAAATCTATACCCTATGCATACCCAACGGGTAGGGTCGGTTCCGGTTCCGGGTAGGGTCGGTTCTGGTTTTTTTAATGCCCGGTTCCGGGTCCAGTTCCGGTTTTTTTGTGCACCTCTAGTCTTTCCTTGCCAAATAAAGGATTTGGGCCCAATGAATCGGGATTTCCCTATTGGTCCAGGTCATTTCGGGGAAAGCGGATCATAATTATTTTTTATTCGGATTCCATATTATGTTGATAATACCAAAAAAAATAGTTTTAGTAAAATAATATGTGATATGTGTCGATTTTTAAAACCATTTAGTGGAGGCTAACTTAGTCTGGAGGGTGCGGTGTGGTGCTCCCTCCATATACCCAGTCTTTTGCTCACTAACAACATACTCACAGGGAGCCACTTAGCACTCATCTTTAACACCCACAAAGCAGTATTTAGCGCCTCCAAAAAAGTTGATGTGGCAAGGGGCGCCAGTTCAGTTATAATTACATTAATAGCACTCATTATAAGGACTCTTAAGGGCTATTTGGCAACCTCACGTCAAGAAGTGTTGAGTTATTAAGATGTCTAATTGGGTAAGAAACTCTAACATACAACCCCTTATACTTATATAGTACGTGAGTTGTCGATTAATGGTTATAAACACAGGTGGATGGATAAGGGTAAAAGTTTCATTGAACATCATTTTCAAACTTAATATGTAAGAGGTTTACCGATTGATTAAGAGCTAGTCTCTTTATTGAACCATTAAGAGCCTAACAAAGAACACCTTTGAAGGGGCAGGGTACCAATTCTGGCGTGCAAGCGCACCCTACCCCACAACATCATCATCATAATACACCCGCGAAGAATAAACCATTCGAAATGGTTAACTACAAGAACATAGCACATCTCCTCGGTGCTACCTCCGCGGAGCATCAACCTTAGCGGATGTCAGTCCTCATATAGATCACACGTGGAGTGCAATCCACCTGCGACGTACCATGTGCCCAGCTTGGTGATGGTCTCAAGCGGAAGCTCACAGCCTGACGTACCTCAGGCCTGATTCGCCTAATCGGCGCTCCAGCAGGAAAGGTGCAGCTCCCCTGAGCCCCACTTGCTGCATTGTTCCCTTGGTGTCAGGCATCACTTCAGTTAGTCTTCCAGAAGAAGCAAAGCCGCCTAACACACCCTGACGCATGAAGAAAAGGAGGTCCCTGCAACCAACCACAGGGCGCCGCTCCTGGCATCCAATCACAGCGCGCCACGTGGACTAATGGCAAGGCGCCGCTCCTTATCTGGTTTGCTTTATGCAAACCCTTAGTCCAAATCCAACTTGGTGGGCCGAAGGAAAACAGGTCCAGAACTCGGGCCCAAACCCGTTACTTCGATTATGGGCCGCAAATGCATTCTCTATAAAAAGGAGGGTACTCCTCCTTTGAAATGGTTGAATACAATCTCACTTAAACACATACACTTGTATCTCTTTCTTTATACTTGTAACCCTTTTAAGTAATAAAGAGGATCATCCATTTTCAGTGGACGTAGGTCAACGGGACCGAACCACTTACATCTTTGTGTATTTGATTACGAGTGTATCACTCCCCCTTTTCTCTTACAGGCCACGGATCTACTCTAGGTGTGAGCAAAGGATTATATCATGCAGCAAGCACGAGTAGCCACCCCACATTCTATATCCCATTATACTTTCTTCACCCTTATACTTACATAGAAAGAGAAAATTGCAATTTTCGTCCCTGTGGTTTGCTTAAACTAACAGGTTCAGCCAAGGCTTAACACCCTGAGTACGTGTGGTTTCTTTTTCTAACACTTTACGTCCCTGAGACTAACGGCCGTTAGTTGTTCCGTTAATTTGTGGTGAAATGACTATTATACCCTTAATTTTTTGGGTGAAATGACTCTTTTACCCTCTCATCTTCTTCTCCAACCCACCCACCCACCACCACCATCACCACCACCTGCAACACCACCACCACCACCATCTCCTATAAAATCCAGAGGGTTCAAGTAACTTTAGGAGGCTCAAATATACCAGTTGTCCATGGCTCAACAACAAGAGGCTTAAAGTTCACAGGCAAAGTCTGTCCACACCCGTCGCACTTACGAACATCCAACTGTAATTCAATCAACATCCGAACAACAAGATCTGACTCAACATTCTAAATAATTACATAATATCCTGATCTACCAAAAAAAAAAAACAATTGAAACCCTAATTTCAATCAGTAAAAATAAAGCAAATTCAACAGATCCATGAACAATTTTGTACATAAACATGTAATGTGATCAGACCTGAGGAATCAAACCCATACCCGAAACCTCTTTTCTTTAGGAGAAGAGGGTTCAGGGTTATCAAACCCAGACCCGAAACCTCTTTTCTTTCCGGTGGGCGGAAACATCGCCGGAGAAGCAGCTCCTTTAATACTCCGGTTAGTTCGAAGTCTCCGGCTTAGTGAGGTGGTTAGAGAAAAAGGTGGGTCACGACCACCGGCTCTATTAGGACTCAAGATAGATTTAGATGGGAGCTTCATGGATGAGGAATGGTGGTGGCGGGAGGTGAAGCAGATGAAGAGGTCACTGGTGGTTGTAGGACGGTGTGGTGGTGGTGGTGGTGGATGATGGTCGGAATCCATTGATTTGTTAATATTAATAATAATAATAATAATAATAATAATAATAATATGTTACAGGGGCATAGGGTGGATGCAGAGAGTGAAGAAGGTAGCAATAAATGGTGACACAGAGAGGGTTGTTTTTTTAACCAACCTTGGTGGTCTGACTGAATTACGATGGTGTCCTTGGAGGCTTTTATAGGAGATGGTGGTGGTGGTGGTGTTGCAAGTGGTGGTGGTGGAGATGGTGGTGGTGGTGTTGTAGGTGGTGGTGGGTGGGTGGGTGGGTTGGAGAAGAAGATGGGGGGGTAAAAGAGTCATTTCACCCAAAAAATTAAGGGTATAATAGTCATTTTACCACAAACTAACCGAACAACTAACGGCCGTTAGTCTCAGGGACGTAAAGTGTTAGAAAAAGAAACCACAGGTACTAGGGTGTTAAGCCTTGGCTGAACCTGTTAGTTTAGGCAAACCACCGGGACGAAAATTGCAATTTTCTCTACATAGAAATGGTATTTCATTATTCTTTTTAAGGTTGGGTGGTACAGAATAGATCCCCCTAGGGGCTCCATTATGCCACATCAACGCCATTACTTTATTTTTTTAATAAAATTAAAAAATAAATATTTAAAAGCACCCACCTTCTTCTTACTCCTCCTTCTCTAACTAAAACCCTACTTCCTTCACAACCACCCCACCACCAACTCAACCATCACCGCCACCATCCACCATCACCACCGTCCACCACAATCACCATCAACCTTCAACCTCCTAAAAAAAGAAAGAAAACAAGGGCCTTACTCTTCACCCGTTAACCTCCGCCATTGCAACCACAATCCTTCAATGGTGGCCCTCCAATGACGTCGGGGAAAGAGAGATGGGATGCGCTATTGAAGGGAAAAATGTTGAGGCAGAGGAGGCGCGACCACTACACGTTTTTATTTTAATAGTTGCACATTTTCATTTCCATTTACTTTAAATAAATGACTAGTTGGTCCAGTTAAGACATTATTTAAGAGTCCTTTGTCTAACATCAGCGCGGAAACTCATGTGTAGGTAGTACGATTTTTGGGGGAACGTCGTAACCAAGTCCGATACATTAGCGCGGGCCCAGTTAAGGCAACGTAGTCTGACCACTTATATGAAAGTCACCGTTTAAAAAAAATATATGTTAAACTTACAAGAATTTACAAGACCGATTTTAGATATAAAACAATAAAAACACAGTGCCAAATTGATGACCGATTTTAATGATTTCACGATTTAAAATAGTACCATAAACACCCCTTTATTTAGCAACACACATGTTTTCTAACACCGAGCATGAAAATTCTGTTGGGAGACTATCTGAACCGTTGGATGTAAGATATGGTCCAAAAGCAATCGAATCCAACGGGTGTACCGTGTGTTAGACTTTTAATTGTTTATGCGAAAATTAAGTTAAGATTTGATTTAAAAGTTAAAATGTGAGAAACAAAAAGTACACATGGCAATATGAAAGGAACAAGTTGGCAGTGTAGCAGGTGCATCGAATAGCAATTTAACACGTGTATGCCCCACTCCCTTGATGGGTTTTTGACACGTGTTGTTACGCAGATAAAAGTCGTAGTACTTGTATGGGCAGCTTGTCTATTCCAAATTGCAATTTGCATGGCTTGCCTAGAAGAGGCCTTTGGCATTTTCTCGGGACACACGTCGTCAAAGTACATTATTTTGCTTTTAATAATTTTCTAATTTTTATATGGAAATCTATATAATTTATACTCCAACATGTACCCAAGGCATTATAGCCTATTGGTATCTTGGTGGTGAGATAAAACTTAAGGGCCATAAGGTCCTGGGTTCGAATCTCACAAAGGGGGTTTTCTCATAATTATGAGTTTCCTCCTGAACTGGTGACTTGGTGGTGGAATGTGATCGCGTGGCAACACTGGTGGCACGATGATACTCCAGTGTTCCGTGAGTGATTCCAATTTGTTGGCCGTTCAAAAAAAAAAAAAACTCCAACATGTATTTTTATATACAAATCTAAATGTATTGCTTTTAATAATTTTGTAATTATTATTTATATGGAAATTCATATAATTTATTGATATCGACACATGTCTAATTCAATCAAGAACCATACAAACAAATACCGGTATATAATATCAATATTGTTACTGATGTTGTTCGATCGTAATCGGTTCAGGTGGTATTGGCAATCGCCATAGTTTACGAAACAGAAAGAAAACATACTTTATTTTGAATACAACCTCGTTCCAACAAAATATTATACAGGAATGTCAAGAAAAAATTAAACGCAATTGCGTATTTTTTAGAAAAGTTAACGAACACAAGTTATTGAAAATCTTATTAAATAAACATTAACCGAGTTAAAAAAAAACTGTATTTTAATAAGCTTTAACTTTTATTTCAGGAAAGTATGAAATACTTATTTTCAAACAATATAAATATAAATAAATGTATGTTTCAAAAACAAAAATACATTATATTGAAAAAAACTTCACAACTCATGTCGAAATATGGATGTAAATAAAATACTTGTTATTGAAAGTGTGTTAATAGTACAAGTATTAAAGTAGTTAATTGAGAGATTTTAAGATAATAGTGGTTTTTAATTTTTATGGAAATGACCCAAACTCATAAATTAGGGAACTCTTTAACCCTATTGGTTAACCTTAGTTTCAAACAATCTTAAAATCTTACACAGGTGAATTGAAATGAAAAAAAATCATATAGGGTCAAAACAAGTCTATATGAATATTAATAAGTGATTTAATGTAATTGGGATAGTTGTTGATAAGCAAAAAGTTTAATGTTATACTAGTTTCTTCTCAGGGAGTTTTTAGGATAAACAAATTTAATATGAAGTGATAAAATGTGTACTATAAAATTAGTAGGCTGTTTAAAAAAAATTATAAAGTATCAACACTTGATAAATCATAAAATCTACTTCTAATTCTACGTGTGCACCTCTTGCTCAAGTGAAGCCTCTGTACAAATTTGTTACTTCCTCAAGACACTTTAAAATTGCGATGTGAACATGTAAAAAAACAACCAAGTATCAAATGATATGTTATGTTATGATGATAATGATGGTAGGCGATTCTGATGTATAAAGTAAGCATATGTAAAAGAATGATATACATGTTTCATCTTATTTTGGATATACAATCGATCACCTTGAGTGACACCGAATAAAACAAGATGCTACACTTTGGTATTTTTTTCTTCCAGTTTACTAAATATATAAATAAGATAAACATATGAGCAAACGAAACTAAATTAACTATTGAGTCTAAAATATGACTTAAACATAAAAACATGTACACAAATAACAACTCAGAAAAACATAATGGACAGAAAAAAACTCAATGCACAGTACAAAAAACACTGTATTTAGATAAAAAAAAAACACATTATGCAGCAAAAAGCACAATGATCATAACTGAAAAATACAATAAACGGGACCAAAAAACACAATGAATAGACAAAAATAACACAATGAATAAAAAAATAACATATTGTGTTTTTTTACTGTACTGTGAATTGTGTGTTTTTTTTTTTGCATTACAAAAACCCACTAAAAAGTCATTTTTTCGTTTTTTGTATAACACTATAATATTTGTTGGAAAGATAATAAAACATTTATTAATTTGGTGTAATTTGTTTAAAAAAATGTTGTATAAAAAGTTAATAAAATCGTGGAGCAAAACGCATGTGTCATACATATGAGAGAGAAAACTACAACTTCAATAGCTTTGGAGGGAATTCAAGGGTGAGGATGGTCTCACCAAATATCATGTGTCCCACCTCTATTCCTTTATATGTCTATCATGGGTTGTGAATTTGCTCTTAAAGGCATAATATTGATGTTGTTAATCACAAGGGCGCAACATAGTGGAGAGGAAATCATCTCTAGGGTGAGGTTGGGAGTTCAACTCTAAAAGTGTGCAAAAAAGTGTCAAAAGGTGTAAAAAAGAGGTATAAGAAATTTGCCGTTCAAAATAAAAAAAAACTTATCAACTTTTTAGAAAAGTAATAAGTTATAATGAAGTGGAAATACGGAGAGCTAAACATGCTCTAAATAGAGTTTTCTAAAACGGTATACGTCAAAATTTATCTATTTTGGATTTGTAATGTTATACAAATTGTTGATTGCTATGTGACTAATACGTGTTAGGAAACTATTTTTTTTTTCTTTCTAAAACACATGTATTTAAACATGTTTAAAGAATAGTAGCAAATGTGTGTTTTTGGAAGTTTTGTAAATTTGCATTCACACATGTTTAATTCGTGAACTTAGATTCACACATGTTGGATATATACGTGAAAATAGATTCCCACAAATTAATGTGTGAACTCTTGGATTTACTTGATATTGACAAATTATAATATTTGAATTATGCAATGGAAACTGTTAGTGATACATGTTTTGAAATATGCATGTAATTTTGTTGAACTTCTAAAACTTTGGAATAAAATTCATTGTTACTTGATGAATAATATTTTGTATCAGCTTATAATTAATTATTCTTATTGTTTACAAAGGTAGAAAAAAGAAAGAAAGAGAGACAGTTGTAAAATTTGTGAAAAATTAAAAGACATCTGTTACCATAATTTTCAAGTCCGAACATGACTACTACACTTTCATTGTAGGCAAACACTCAAAACAGTGGAAGCATCATAGGCTTGGGGTGGAAGCATAGCAACTTTGTGGTGCTATATTAGTTTTTTATGTGATTTTTCATTATTTTTTGAGCATTATATCTGGCTTTATGTTTTAAGGATTTTACAAGCATATAATATTCACATTGAAATCTCTATACCATTCCAAAATATATAATTTAAGGAAATGTTAAGGGTTTGTTTTCCCTTTTTTTAATCAATTTTTGCACTACATCCGGATTCCTAAAATAGGGGATAGATATATGGATTGAATAGTGAATTCTTTTGATATGAAAATTACTATTCACCCCGTATATGTATTATATATATATATATATTGTAAGAGGTTTAGCTTGTTGATAGTGTGTTGTTGAGCTGAGTGTCTTTCTAAAAACCTCTCTATTCATAATGATATGGTTAGGTTTGTCACATCTCACCCTCAGTAAACCCTACGTTTAGCTTTGCTATTTATAGAATTTACTGTGTATGGTTGTTTTTGT
This sequence comes from Ambrosia artemisiifolia, assembly GCA_032199755.1. Classification (NCBI taxonomy): domain Eukaryota; kingdom Viridiplantae; phylum Streptophyta; class Magnoliopsida; order Asterales; family Asteraceae; genus Ambrosia; species Ambrosia artemisiifolia. Next base: position 42,071,831 of record CM063516.1, on the reverse strand, counting down.
TGTTTGATTATGAGTGGAAAAAAGAGAAAATATAATAAGAAATATTATATAACTGAACAGGAAATAGAAATGAAAACTAAGATTATGTGGGTTTTCAAAAAGTGAACAAATTTCAGGGAATTTTGTTTTCTCATTAAGTTATATGGATAAGATGAAGATTACAATGTGAATGCTATCATATAGATGTGTGTCTATTATGTGTTTGTACTTTGTATCGTTACATGGCAATTGAATAATAGTCCTTCAAAGAATAATTGTCAAATAAACTTATAAGATTTTAGTTCTTATCCTTAATTAATAGATATTTAAATAATAAACATACACTAGGGAGGGAAGTTGGGTCCAACTGTGATATATGTCTAAATGGTGGTCTAAAATGAAGTAAAAATCGATTCCTAGCTATCTTTACTAGTAAAGGTAACTAGGATGTTGGTCAACAGGAAATTAGTGAAAAGTGTTATAAGTTGTGGGTTTCATTAATTAATTATTATCTTTTGCTTGAGTGAATGTTTATGAAAACAAATTACTTTGATTTATTAGAAACAATTATGAGAAAAGGTAATTCACTATGGGTTTCAGGTTTGACAAAACACAAATGATATTTTTAATCTAGTAGGGAGCCATTAAAAGTGACTACGTGTATGATTAATCAAGTAGTAGATATGGAACTGAGCTTAATGCCTATTCACACAACACCAATTTGATTATATGAACCATAAACCATCAAACAAATCATACTAAAAAAGTTCATCAATTTGAAGTTCCAACAAAATGAAATTTTTTTAAACGAAAAACTACAATTGAATCCAATCAAAACTTAAAAGGATTATAGATTCAATACCAAAACCCTAGTTTGAATAAGTATCAAAAGTATTCATTACAAACCCAACACCTGGAGGAGATTGGGGGTGAGATAATCCGCTCATCATCATTCTAGGATCTTCAATGGTTGTTATGGATCTTAATCGCATGAAGGAATTTAAGTAATTAAGGTTTGGAACTCCGAAATTCGTCATTGGGAGGTAAATAACGGTTAGGGTGAATGGTATTTGCGTTTGGAGGAATGTTTAGATTTAAATAGGGTGAAACCCCAAAATTCGCGAGCTTAATAGACATGGGGCGCCCCCGGCGCCACCTTTCGTTGAGGGAGACTTTGAGCCTGTATTGCATTGGAGTCAGCGCAAAGTGGCGTCACCCTAACTTGACACCAACGCACATTGCTCTGCCACCAGCTTATAGTGCGATCGTTGCCGTGTTTCTCTTCTTTTATTCATGTTTTTAACTCTCGTCTTGTATACATAGTTCCAATACTTCGTGTAGCTTCCAAAAAGGCGAAAGCCCTTCGTTAAGCCACGAAAAAGCCATCCATTAAGCTCTGGATACAAAATCAAATCAAACTCAAAGTTACCATGTTTTATCGTATCAACTACTTAAAAACATATAATTAAACATATTATAACATGGTTAAATATCCTCCCTTCAAATTGCCAAAACCATTGGAGTTAAAGTGTTGCTTCCCTATAAGTCGAGGGTTATTCCCATCAAAAACGGATTTAGTGTAATTTAAGCCGCATAATAAAAACTATACACAAATTCTATTTATTTGTTTTGTTGGAAAGAATGATTTTTCTGTTTAGTTTAAATTTATAATTTATAAATTCAATTCATAAATAATTAATGCTATAAATTTCCATTTACAATGAATATATATGTGTAACTGTAAAACCCACGTTTTTTGTGCCCCCTTTTATTTTATTTTTTATTTATTTTATTTTTTTTGAACGGCAAAACTTCTATATATATAGAATCCAGCAAAAGACTGGAAAACAAACATACAAAGAAACGAAAACAAGCCGGGCCAAACAAACAGAACAGGCCGAAAACCTACAGCATTACAACAGACACAACACGTCGAAGTTGGACCACTTGTCCCAGGAGATAGCCGGAAGTTTTGCGCGGTGCCGAATCCAAACAAAAGCTTCTTCCTTGATCGCATCCGGGCTGCCATATCTTCCAAAAAGTGGCCATGAACACCATGCTAACAACTTTTTTTTCCATCGCCTGCTACCCGGGGTATTTGCTTGCACAGACACCAGGTTAGTAACCGAAACCAAATCGCCTGGCCACTGGACTCTGATCCATGAGAACACATTCCACCAAATACACCTAGCGAACAAACACGACACGAACGTGTGGTTAACATCATCGGCCATCCCACAACGATTACATCTCAAATCCTGAATATCAACCCCACGAGTCACGAGCTCCATTTTGGCAGCCACTTTACCGCTGAGGGCACGCCACAACAGAAAATTGGCCTTTAGTGTAGCCCAGGAGTTCCAAGCGAAAGGTTGGTCACTACCGTCCCCGACACGGGCTAGCTCAAGGTCCCTCCGAACCTGCTTAACCACAAAACCCACCTGATCCGGGTTGTCCCAATTCCATTCATCAGCCTTATCCAGAATGTTGACACCTTGCAGCCGGTTCATGAGCTCACCGACCTTAAACCAATCATCATTAGTGGACGGATCCTTCACACAAGCCCACCCCCAATGCGTATTATTACCTCGGAAGCAAATGTGATCGGCCACGTTACCATTCTTATCTTTGGCAAGACGGAAAAGATTCGGGTAGGCATCTTTGAGCGGAACGTTATCCAGCCACTTATCCTTCTAAAATCGCGTCTTTTGACCATCGCCCACGGACACCCTTAGCTTGTCTTCCACAACAATCCCATCTTTACTGAATTCAGTCCCAACCCCAACGATGTTCTTCCAAACACCTGTTAAGCTATTGAATATTTTTAAATTTTACCTTATTAACTCATGTTTTTTTTTTCTTTTTATCAGAAAAGGCATACGGAATTAATAAAAACATTTTATTTAAATAATATTTTTAGCCTACTTTGACTATAACCAAAGTTTAACAAATCATTGACTAGAATGTAAGTCTAGAAGCATGTGATCCAAGTTGTTCGAGATACAATAATCAATAGGTGGTGAGCTTGATGACTCATACGATTCATGATGGAGAAAATTGCGATAATAGCCCTTGACCGGGTTGATTTGCGAAAATAGCCCCCTCAGCCGTCTTGGGAAGACGGTTCCCAGTTCCCGAGCTAGGCGTCTCAGACGTCTCCCACTACAACCAATAATTTACCGCCACATCATCACCCACCCACTCTCTCTCCTCTCTCCTCTCTCCTCTCTCTCTCTTCACTTTCCAAAGACGTCTCGGAACCGTCTTCACTCTCCAAAGACGTCTCGGAGGGAGAGAGAGAGAGGAGAGAGATCACAAATAACCAAAGACGTCTCGGGAACTGGGAACCGTCTTTCCAAAGACGTCTCGGAACCGTCTCCAACAAATCCGGAGCCCTCTTCGGAGTCGGTTCAGAGGTTGTCGGACACGTGTCAAAAGGTAATTGGTCCGTGGGAGATTTCGTATTAAAGACGGTTGGGAAGCCTCGGGAGGTGCGAGCCGTCTCTCCGAGACGCCTGAGGGGGCTATTTTCGCAAAACACTCGGGTCAAAGGCCAAAATGGCAATTTTCTCTTTCTCATTCATGATGGGCTTTACATCTTTACTTTGACTTCCACACAGTGTGAAACACTCATGTATTAGTTAAAATTAAATGAGTACGTACATGATTGTTACCATGTGGCATATTTAGAAGGCGAGAAACAACACCATTTTTAAAAGCAAACATGCTAAGGTGTTAAACATAGTGGCTGGTGTTAAATTATTGTTGTTTTTGTGGTTCAAGCATCGATCTAGATTTAAAGATTTAGTTTGGAACAACTGGGTTAAATATCCGTTATACGTGATGTAACTGGGTTTCTTGGGTGGTCTTCGATTTGAAGAGTTGTCGTTGTTTAATGAAGTTCAGTGTTAAAAAAAACGTACATGATAAAAGGGCTATTAATCAAAATTCAACAAACATTAATTGAGTTGGTTTTCGGTTTCTTTGCTCAACCCTTTTGAGGGTGACGATGGAGGAGAGGTGCAACAATAGAGGGCGACATGGTGGTATATGTTTCTATATTTATGTGTAAATGGTGAGGATTATTACAAACACTAATTCATTGTAGGAATAAAATAAACAGAGCCAAATCATTTAATTATCTAATCAATGGTTTAAATCCCTCACTTGTAGCCTAGTGGTGAACGGACCGGTTTCCTCTTGGGGGAGCCGGGTTCGATTCTCACGGGAAGCATTTGAGGGACTCGTCAAGTGATTGTCGAAACTAGCCTACTTGTATGTGTCAGGTTCGATTATGATGGCCCCTTGGTTTTCTACTACCGTGCATTTACTCCAGAGAGGCTTGCCTCTTGTGGATGGTGCAACATCTGTCAAGTGGCGGGAAATTTTCCGGGTGGAAGCCTTAGTGCCCCTTATGCGCAGCCTCGACTCGCTTGTGGGCCGGCCACTCTCGCGTCAGCGTGAAACCGGTTAAGACAACATAGTCTGTTCATTGTAGAGTGGCTAGGGGATCCCCTTCTGAGAGGTTGTGATGATCTCTGCCACAATATAGAAAACCGCCTTTCAAAAAAAATCTAATCAATGATTTATATATTTTAAAATATTTTACTTCTTACATGTAAATATGGAATATTATGTGAATAAAAATAGGGATGAGCTTGCTGCTTCACCGTACCGAACCGATCCCAAATTTATCGATACCAGTTTTCATCAAAACTTGGTATCGATACTGAAAATATACGGTACTGATAATTTAAGGTAAAATATCGGTTCGAAGCGATACGATACCGAACCAAAACCAATACCGAAAATCACCATAACTTGGTACCGATAATGGTCTGGTTTCAGTATTTTTGGTGTTTTATATCAAAAGGAGCTCATCCCTACATAAAAAGCATCAACTAACTTGTTCATATATAGTGGCGGACATAGATACATTTCAAGAGAGGCGAGTGTCCCCTTAAAAATATTAGTGTAATTTGTAGGCAAAAATTACAACTACACTTTTTAAAAGTTCGATTAAACCCCCAATCCGCCACTGTTCATATATTTTTTATAAATTCTAAAAAGTGTACAAAGTGAATTATAAGTAATATCGCATAAGTATATGTCTTACACATTTGTATGTTATAGTGTTTAAAAACATATATAAATATAGTCGTATTTTAATTGATCTTTTGTATACGTCAAGAGTTAACAAAAAAAAAGGAATTAAAATACCGAAAATGAGTTTAAGGATTTTTTTTTTATTAAACGAACTTATTATTAACAAATATTTAATTGATAGAACAAAATACGAAAGTTACATCATAATAGAAGGTAGACGGGCAACAAGCTGCGTCGCCACCCCTTTCTGAATTGCGAACCCTAGTCTATCAAAGACAAATCCTTGCCCCCTGGAGATGAACTATTGCTGTGGACGACCCGTTGGACCCTGGTCAAGAAACGAATAGCTTCTGGCGCTAGGGAGCCAAAGGTATCAAAGGCCAAAGGGATAAATACATGTTGGTTCTCTCCACAAGCTTTAGCATGCTTATCTACTTTCTTCGATTCCGCCTTTCTCGATGCTTGCCCGGCTACAAACCCTGTTTCCTTTAACCCAACCAAAGGAGATACTCCTGTGAGGTCCACGCAAGCATGTTTCCCTCTATCCCAACCAAAGACAAGCAGACTGCTGGTCGCAGGGTGGATCTCCCTTCTGCAGGGTCTGTGAGAAAATTTACAGGGGCCTCCTTTTTGGCAGAAATCCTAGCTCTTCTCAGGATGTCCCACAAAACGTCACTCACCCAGTCATGCCGGTATTTGAACCCAGTGAGCTCTTTGCAATGAACTGTGTGTTCCCCATATTTATCCATGCAAGCTTTACGGCAAATGAGGCATGTTTCATCTTCCGGATACATAGGGATCATCAACCGGTACTTGAGTATAGCCCTGTACTCCACTGCGGACATGCATTGACCCAAACCCTCAATCGGGATAACGGTCAAAAAATCTTGAGCATGAGGAATCTGTAGGCATTCAATCACCGCCTTCTGGCGGGAGGACAACTCAAAAACTTCTCCCAGGCTCTGAGCAGTTCTGCTAAGCAGAGCATTCGCCAAAGTTTTTTGTGGCTTTGAGGGGGCGGTAACCTTATTAGAAAAACCGCCAATATCATAGTCCGGGAGATAGACATTTAAGCGTTCGAGCGCCAGTTGATAGTCCGGGTCTAGCCCGATGACCCCACTGTTTTGAAGGATATGATCCTGAAGTTTCCAAGACTGAGCTCTAGATGCCACAAAGGCATAAACCCCAACATCTCAAGCTGAAAGGAGGCCCAAACCACCTAAACGCATCGGCAAGGATGCCAATCGCCATTGGAGGTCCTCGAAGAAAGGGCCACATATACAACTATATCTTCAATAGCCTCCCGGAGGCCATAATCGAAAAGTGATACCGCATCCACCATCAGGTGGGGTTGACAAGTTCGCAACCCAAAAAGTAACTTAGCGACCCCTATGCATGACCTGAGCAGCAGGAGTTCACTTTGTGGATCCCTAAGGCGGGGCATGAGTTTCATAAGGCCAACCGCAACTGTAGCCCGTCGCCCTGCAACTCTCCAATAAAGGTAGGATCTCGGCTAACAGCCCCACCAAGGAGCTTAAGTGCTTAACCCCCCCTCTCTGGCCTACCAATTCCTCTCAGGAAAAGCTTGTCCTGAACTTTTAGCCCGTCACACGTTGGCATAAACAACTCTATTTTCTTAATATTAAGGGTTAAACTCAATTTGAATTAGACAAGGCGACAAGCAAACTAAACAAGAAATGGATTTTGGTCAAAAGCATATCATGTGAAGTGAACCTACCGGATCTATTGTGTGTCGTCCTACAATAGGAGAATAAAATATTTTGATGCTTGAAAAAATAAAATAAAATAAAATAAAATAAAATAAAAATTTTGCGGGTGTTACATAAATCTTATAGGTTTAAATAAATCATAAAAAGTGATTAAATTAAAACTAAAATAACATTGAAAGGTTAAACAACTTAAACTAGTAAAAAAGTTTGATTACTATGGTTAATTTAATTAATTACTCCGTAATATAAAACTTTATTATATCTTCATGTATCTTATTTAAATAATAAAAAAATATAGAAAATTTAAAGGAATCAATGATTCTAAAACTTTGATGATCAATCAAGACCCAACGTGTCATCACTACCCCTCTCTAGTCTCTGCCACTTGTCCTTTCTTTATGTCCCCCACCTTCTTTCAGAAGGACATTTTCGTCCATTCGATGTTATTGTTGTTTGGTTTTCAATTTCTTCTAAAATTCATCCTCGCAGACCAAAAATGCTAAAAACCAACCTTCAACATGTTAAACTTTCTCTATTTACCCAATACTTTGATCTAATGTCCATGTTACTATGTTAGGACATTATATGGTTTTATTTCCTCTCTAAAATTGTCACTTCATGATTGTAGAGGTATGGTACGTGACCCGACATACCGTCTTTATTACTTGTTACTTCTTATATTATCTACTAATATTGGGGTGTGGAGGTAATCCCCTGACTGGGCTTTGTGCCAATAGGCTATGTGCCCATATAGTTAGGGGTCCATGATGTTCGGCCCATTAAGGCCCATGAGAAGCCCTATATAAGAGGTCTTCACCTCTTATTAGGGCACATGTTATCACACATGAGATTACCCCCTGATAACACATGGCTGCCGTCGCCGCCATCACTTTTTGTGTCTGTACGTTGGACTCCACTCGTGGTTTCCTAGCAGTCGCCTCCACACTCCACCCTTCCTTTCTTTCTTGCAGGTCTGGATCTGAACCGGAGAAGACGAAGATCGAGCTGTGGTTCTCTTATTCAACACCGTAGAGGCATACACTGGACAACCGTTCAGGTTATTGCTTCTTCATTGGCGACATCTCTGCATCAAGACAAAAGCAAAAAGGGTTAGATTCCACATCACATAAATCAAGACGAAAGATAGTAAGCAACTCTCACCCTTATTCTTATACAACAAAATCGGCCACCGATCCGGTTCATCCCATATTCTACTTACCCCTCCTAACACCAAAATATGCTCCGGAAACTTCTTTATATTGGACTTGTGAGCCACAAGCTTGTTGTATAAAGCCGCGTCACAAGCAAAATTTTGCGGCAGTTCCCATTCCGAGGACTCAAAATCCTTCCTCCATAAAGACATCATCTCCTTAGGCAAGCAACAATCGTCCAGCCAAAAGAACTGCGTCTTCCAGTTCTTTAAGCTGGAGGTGTCCTTGAGATGGCACTCAGGCTTCTTCCTCCTCTTTTCAAAAGTAAACCAATCCCCGGCTTGGTTTAACTTATAAAAGGCCCGAAAAACATCAATATCAGGCTTCGACCGCAAAGCTCTGCACTTCAGTTCAAAGTGACAGACCCTCCCCAAACTAAAGGGGTTCATCTGAGAAAAATGAACCCCATGGAAAAGCAAAACCTTGAAAAGGAATTTTGTCATTGGAACCCGACAGTTAGCAAAATCACACACACGGGTGTAAAATGCGAACTTGCCAGGGAGGGGAGGGTAGATAGCATGATCAGAGGCAGGCAATTCCGGGTTTAAGTCAAGAGGGATCCTATAGTCCCTCAAAAACTTATTAAGTTTATCCTGGGTTAGGGTGGAAAAACTGACATTCATGTTATCTTTCCCCATCCTAAATATCAATTAAGACTTGGAAAGGAAGAAAGGAGAGGACGAACATGAACAGTGAAGGTTGAAGAAGAAGAACAGACAATCTGGTAAGACGATTTGATAGCAAAGGAAGTGTAAAAGTTTTTGGGGAAAGTAAAAAGTAAAAAAGAAAAAGGAAAAAACCGCCTTATATAGTGAAAAAAGGGAAAACCTAGCGTCAGACACGTGTCAAAATCCCAACGAATTGAAAAAACAATCGGACGATAAAAAAAATCTCGAAATAACCGCCACGTCCCATCCAGAATGCATGGCCTGGGACATCTCCACGTGCCGCGACCACAAAAAACAGCTGGCAAGCAAGGAACGGCCAAACTCCACTAAGTTACAAACTAAATTATGGACTTAAGGGGACATGAAGAGGTATAGAACCTCACTCCCCTAAAGACGCGGCTCATCCTGAGAAGACGCGACTTAACATGACACGATTTCTAAAGTACGCTAAGGTCATAACCGGAGGTCAAAGACTCCGAAGGTTAGTACAACTAGGACGGAATAAAGTACACATATTCTGACTAGTATAAATACCCCTTCAAAAGTACAAGTAAGCTACGTTCGCACACACTCCGAACCTCCCTCTCTCTCTAAACTCTCTTTATCTCAGGCAAACTTAAACTTCATTTCATAAACGAATCACAAATTTACTTTAATTATCCATACTTAATACTTTCTAGTTGTTTATTACTTGAATTTTACTTAAAAGATTTGTCCTATGTTATGTGTCTTAAATGCGTTAATGTGGAGCGAGTTATTTTTAATTTCGTCTATTTACAAACATTCTTAAGAAATGAAATGGAGTTTGTGTTTTATGACTAAATTTTCAAGTGTGGTGTGATTTCTCCTTCGTGAGTTACTGGTTTGATATCCTCCATCGTTAGCTCAAGTTTGACCACTTGGGTGGTATTCTTCGAAATCTAATCACAAGTTAAGGTGGTGAATTCTGTATTCAAAACTCGTATTAGACTACCCTAAAGATCGGTCGAGTGATGTATTTGTACATCTATTGACCCATAGCCTATCCTTTCAAATTCTTGTTGAATCTACACTTCTTAACCATGACCCATATTGACAATGTTCAAATTCTAAACCAAAATAACCACAACCACTTACAACATAAAGGACCAAAAATGTAAAACAATATATTTTCATCTTTCATTGTCCTGTTTTCTTTTCCATCACCACGAATCTCTTCCTGATTTGCTCTCTATCTCTCTTACACACCACCACCCAACAACACCTCAACAAAATAATAATATTATTAATAATATCCCTTCAACCATTGTTTCCGGCTACTGTCTTCAGTTTTCACTTCCTTCTTTTCAATCTCATCACACCCATAAACTTATTCTATTCCCAAACCAAATATGCTGACTTTATTCAACTCCCTTCAATCAGATCATCAACTTCTTTAATTTTTGTTGCACCATATTATTTATTTAACAATTAACAGTCCATCATCAAAAATTTATTTTTTTATTAATATTTAGTGTTGGGTATGGGTGAGAAAACAAGCAATGAGATGGAGAATTTATCTCTACAAGCAAAGAGCAGAATTCCCAGAGATTTATTACAAAGATTTACTGTAGGCAGTAGTGATGCCGGAGCTTCGAAAAGATCCGACCCGGATGAGGATATTGGATCCGGGTCGGGTGAGGAAGTGGAACTAAATCTTGGGTTGTCGTTAGGAGGAAGATTTGGTGTTGACAAAAATGATAATAAGTTGATGAGGTCATCTTCAATTGCAGCTATTTTACCAGTGACAAGAGACGACGACGTTTTGGGTGGTCTTCCTAGTGGACATGCTAATACAAATCCGGGTCAGGGTCGATCTTATTCGGGTCTTACCCGAACATCATCGTTACCGGTGGAGACGGAGGACGAATGGAGGAAGAGGAAGGAGCTTCAAAGTTTACGGCGGCTGGCGGCGAAGCGACGGCGATCGGAGAAGCAGAAAAGTTTGACCCGAGGTGAACGGGATGAGTACGTGGCAGCTATGGGTCGGGTCGGGTCGTCACCCGGTCCACCGTACCGGTCGGGTAAATGGCCTCCTAGTGGTGGTGGTGCAAGTGACGGTGGTGGTAGTGGTGGTGGTGGTGGGATGTCTCCAGAAGGTAATGATTGTACTTTATGCATAGTTGTTTGTACTTTCCATTTATGTAACATGTTTTTGTTTGTTGACGTGATGAACTAGATTCATGTTTTCCTTTTGTTGCCCTAAACTATGGTAGGTAGACTAAAGACCTTTTTCCATAACATAAGTTGTTAATTCCAGTCAATATTTATGTCACGACATGTATATTGTGCTTTAGAATTTGTATATTGGATTGGATCAAACAGTTTTTGTTCTGGAAAAAGAATTAAAGAAATAAGCCCCTCCAAGTCTCTTAATTAACTATGGAGGCAGTACGGTTTTTGGGAACGCCATAACCAAGTCTGATACACTAGCACAGGCCCGATTAAGACAACGTAGTCTGGGGCCGACCTTGGCTAGGGTTTCCGATTAGGCAGTGTGACATTGGGTCACTCATATGAAAGTCACCGTTCAAAAAAAAAATATATGTGATCATAATTTAGTAGTCTGTCAGTGATGTTATTTTTTTGTTAAAAAAGAAAGTCTCTTAACCGTAAAGTAACAGTTATGTGGTTGGCGTTTTCGAATACAGGATCAAGTGGTAGAGGTGGTGAAACGAGCTCGTTATTACAAGAAAGTTCATCCGGTTCCAACCCGCGGGTTGATAAGGGGAGTTCGGATAGGGAAAATGCGAGCAAAGATATCGGTTCGATGGAGGACATGCCTTGTGTGTTCACACAAGGGGATGGTCCGAACGGGAGAGTGGTGGAAGGGATATTGTACAAGTATGGTAAAGGTGAACAAGTGAAGATAATGTGTGTATGTCATGGGAGCTTTTTGTCACCAGCCGAGTTTGTGCGGCACGCGGGTGGAACCGACTTTGCTCATCCGTTGAAACACATTGTTGTTAAACGTGGACCATCGTTATCGTGATGGAATTTTGGTTTATCTAGCGTTTCAGCACATGCATGGGGGTGGTCTAAACTCTTATATCTTAATGAATGTTTGTATAGTATTGTTTTGATCGATTTTGAAGTAAAGTGATATGTTATATGACCCTTGGATGAATGATCCTTATATGGGTCTTGTAGTTTATTTCTTAAGTGTGTGTTACTATTTATACAAACTCAAAAAGCACAAACTATAAACATATCGCTTATAAATAGGTAAACGAATCCAATGTTTAGTAAATTATCGTTCAAGGGGAGCTTTGGAAGGGTTGTTAATTTATGTACGTTATCATTCCAGGAAGCTTGTTTAATAAAATTGTCGTTGAAACGTTATTTACTTTAATGCTGGAGGTAGCTAAGATGAGGATACACACAAGGTTGGACCGGATAATAAATAAACCTTTAAACATACATGTGAAAAGACCCCTTCACACCAACACTTGAAATCAGTATTGAACAAATGATCGGTCCCTTTTGAGTCTTTAACATATTAACCAATGTTTGACAAAATTAGGTTATTGCTCATATGATCATGCATCTTCATGAGTTGCCATTTAATTTTATCGAACATGATACCTTGAGTATGATTAACAGTAGTGTTCGATTATGTACGTTGAGAGTGTGAAGCTAGAATTAGCGATTTATAAGAGTTGAAAGAAAGTGTATATTTGTAAACCAGGTGAACGCTTTGTCGTGCTGTGTTGGTGGAATTAAGTTAAACAAACATATTTTTTTTTCAAAATGGTTGATGATGTCTTATATATGCACTCTAATAACCACCATTGCTTCCGAATCAACTGACTTTAGAGTGTTTGGAGGGTTATCGTCCATGACCAAGATATATGAAGCTTGGGCAAAACTAAGTGTAGGTCCGAACCGGCTGATGTTGATCCACATCGTTCTTGTTAGGATGATAGATATATATGCTTATTTGTATAGTTGGTTGGTTCATCGTAAATACTATGAACTACATAATGCTTTTGTTTATTTATTATGACTAATATTTATTTTCATTTCATTGATAATTAGATGAAATTTACTATGATGTATCCGTTGAACTTGATTGAATAATGCGAATAGTTTTTGTGATGAACTTTACATGAATAATTTTGTATTTGTTATGGATTAACATATGTTTGATTGTTTTAAGTTCATTTACACGTCCTAACATATATTTATATATGTATCGGCCTCTTAAATAAAATAAACATTTAGAAGGAAGAAAATGAGAATATCTCGAATAAAACTCATGAACAATAAATTCTAATAAAAATGTCTCTTTCAAACAACTTTTTTAATAAATGAGTGAGACGCGTGTATTTATTTGTATTTATTATTCAATCTGGGTTTGGTAAAGAGCTTTTAGAAGCTTCTACAATTAAGCTTTATTAAAAAAAACTCGTACTTAATAAAAAAAACTTGTTTGGTTGAAAGAGCTTGAAGCTTTTATGTTAGGAGAAAAAACTTCATATTGAAACGCTACTAATGCTAACATTTATGAAAAAACTCCTACTGGCTACAAACTTTTAATGAGTAAATGACATAAATACTCATTCTACCATTAAAAAACCAAAAAAAAAAAACATGCATACAATCTTGCAATTATGCCAATTTTGATCATTTTATACATTTTATTAAAATCTCTAGCTACCCTATCAAATATCAAAATATATTTAAAAAGCTATAACTATCACTTACCAGCTTCCAGCCACCAGCTAGTTTTGCCAAATATACCCGAGAACTACTTCATGCAAGAATTATCAAAAATAGATTTTTTTTTTAAAAAAAAACGTTAGATAATCAGAATTAACAGATAGACGCTGATTTTTTTTAATTAAAAAAGTAATTATAACAAAATAAATAAATAAAAATAAGAGAAGAAGAAACCAATAAGAAATCACCAAATTAATAAAACATTATAAGGAGGCTTCGGTTTTTTCAGCACTAAAAGTAACAAAGAGCATAATGGGTGCACAAAATAACTGAAGGGATAGGGAGCCTAATCCAGGTGGAAGAGGCGTCCCTATCCCCATAAGTCAGCTTCCTCGCGCCAGTCAGCGGCGCGAGGAAGCAACGGCGCGCAACCAGCAGTGTATGCAGGAAGGCGCGCAAGGATAGCAACTGATAAGCAATAGCATCACCTGATAAGCGCGTACCATCACGTGCGGAATCTTCCCTTGCCAACCATCGTACAAAGTACGGAAGACAACAAAAGGAAGATTCACAAAAGATTACTGACAGTGTACGCGCCAATGGTAAAGCGACAGGTGGCAAAAGTGGTCCAACAACTACAAGACAAGGACAGCAGCATGGCTGCAGCCATGCTTCCACCATGCCAGCGTCTACAGTGACAGCAGACATCCCTTACTGGTGTCAGGAGCATGGTCAACGACTGTAGCAAGGACAAGTGCGCCGTCTGCCAACCACAGCGTGCCACGTGTCCGCCTCGAGCAACAACCATGCTGCCAGAGTGACGTCATGAACAGTGCACGTATTCTCCCGCCAATTCCAGGGAAGACTTTGGACTTGGGCCTGGACCAAGCCCAATAAAGAATGGCTACTCTTGGGCCCCTCGATCAGGCCCATGAGTTCTCCTATAAATACAAAAAGACCTCTCCTTGCCAAAGGATCGGAAAATAATTACTTGTAGCCTAGAGCATTCTCACTTGTAACTCTTTGTGTTCTCATATTAATAATATATCGGCTACTTACAGTGGACGTAGGTCATTACTCGACCGAACCACTTACATCTTGTGTTCTTACTCACTTTCACCACACACACACCGGTATCATCATTAAACGGGTTTGACCACACGGTTTGGGTAAAGGATTAATCCTGACGAACATAGGTATTAACCCCACGTAGATTACTCGTAATCTCCGTGTTACTTATTGTTTCTTCATTGGCGCCATCCAACGGTTAGAACTGCTCTTTTACTCATCTTTTCAACCCACCCATGGCTGAACCCAACCCTAATACTGCTGTCGTGAACCGTTCCGGAGAAGGGGACACCCAACTCCCAGAAAACCAAATAACACCACCCACCATCATTAAGAAACCCACCTCAAGGCTCCAAAGCCAAGACGTTGAGGTTCGGGACGCTGACTCGGACGATGACAGCAGTGCTAGCTCTAAGGAGGACCTCGACCAATGGCTCCTCCGTCAGAATACAAAAAACGCTGCAATTTACCAACGTAAACTCTTGCAGCAAGCCAAGAAAAAGGGCAAAGCCCTTACTTATGATACCCCATCCAAAAAGGGGAAAGACCCAGCTGTCTCGGGTGCTGGTCGTAGCGGGGAACTCGGCGGAGGCGCCAGAGTTCGGGGCTACGCGAAGCACCGGGCAGAGCCTGATGGCTACGAATCCTCTAGTAGCGACTCAGGCTACAAAGGGAAGAAAAACGATCATCGCTCGCGCCACAACGATGAGGATGATGACTTGGTCAAGCCATTCAGGCCAAAGGCTTTCGCCGAAAAGTCAAAGTTCGTCGCTCGCATAGCGACAGCAAGAATACCAAGAAAAGCAAAACTTCCTAGCAGCATCGGCAGATACGATGGCTTGCGTGATCCCGATGACCATGTGCACGACTTTGAGTGCGCAGGTATGTCGGTAGACTGGCCCGTACAAGTTTGGTGCCATTTATTCGCACAGACTCTGACAGGCGCAGCCAGAGTTTGGTTCGACAACCTCCCCGCAGGGAGCGTTAAGGACTTTGATGACCTTACCGACAAATTCACCAACCACTTCTCGCACTTACGCAAGCACAAGAAAGACAAGGCGCACATCCTGTTGTGCCGCCGAAACGACCATGAATCCATTGAGGACTTCATCGTTCGGTTCAACAAGGAGGCCTTGCTAATAGGCTGCGGGGAAGAGCTCACACGGGCAGCGTTCGTGCATAACGTGCGCAGCCCAGAGTTAATGAAATGCCTCACAGGCAAAGACGGCATACCGGAGTCCTGGGACGAACTCATCCACTCCGCCAAGATATATGCCTCGTCTGAGAAATCTTTCAATCAGACATACAATTTCCAACAACACCATAATAATAATAAAAATAAAAACAAATCTGTCTGGAGCCGCATCTCAGGCACCGCGGATGAGGGAAAGTATTCCCCGGCCGGGGACGCCAGGCAGATAATCAGTCCCAAACAGACGCAGGACCAGCGTGGCCACTCAAAGAAAAACCACGACTGGACCCCGCTGACAAAGACACCATCTCAGGTCTTAAAGACCGAACAGGTCACGCTGAAGGCAGCCCCTCCCCTGGGCAAGCGAAGACATATGGACCGAAGCAAATTCTGTGAGTACCACAACGACTTCGGTCACCTCACGGATAATTGCTACACCTTGAAGATGGAAATCGAAACCGCGCTGAAGTCAGGTCAGCTCGGCCACTTGGTCAAAAACGTGCACCGCACAGGCAAGAATCAAACGGGTGAGGAAAATCAGGAGGAAGGGTCACGAAAAAAGATTCGTGACCTCAACACTCATGCCGCCACATTGATTCCTCGCCACCACTGCAACATGACAAAGAAGGGCAAAAGCGCCTACCAAGGAAAGCGCGCCCGAATGCAACCACCAAGTGATTCATGGAAAGAGGCTGACGTCCTCATGCCAAAGATCAGAGGCGGCGCCTCATGCACAGCCCCTCTTGTCATTACCGCTATCTTTGGACATTATCGTACGCGATATATGTTCCTAGATGGCGGCAGCAGTACTGACATCATGTACGAGCAATGCTTCCAACAGCTAGACCCGGAAGACAAAGCAAAACTCGTACCAGTCAACGAGCCTATCTCCGGCTTCATTCATGAAACCATCATGCCGCGGGGCATGCTGTCCATGCCAGTAACCTGGTCTGACGGTACCCACGAGCGCACGGAGATATGCGACTTCATGGTCCTACCGGCCAACTCCAATCATGACATTCTTCTTGGACGGGAAGGTATCGCACGCTTCAATGCCAACGCTTCAACGGCGCATGCAATGGTCGGATTCCCGACTAAAACGGGTATCGCCTTCATCAGAGGCAACAAAGACTGTCACACCACAGAAACCGCCAAACCGCCGAAAATGGTGAAAACTGACACCCGCGCCGAGCCGGAAAAATGGGTTCTCAACCCTAAATTTCCGGAGCAAACGGTGGTCATTGGCCATGAAATCTCCGAGGCCATTCGGAATCATTTGAAACAGCTTCTAATCAGCAACATCGACGTGTTTGCGTGGCAGCCAGCCGACATGGTTGGTGTTCCACGCGACATAGCGGAGCATAGACTCAACGTCTACCGCTCGGTGGAACCGATAGTGCAAAAGAAGCGCAGCATGGGCCCGGAGAAAACAAAGGCCATGAACGAACAAGTCACCGAGCTGCTCAACGCGGGTATTCTTCGCCCAATCAGATACCAGACATGGGTAGCTAACCCAGTCATGGTAGCCAAAGCAAACGGCGGGTGGCGCATGTGTGTCGACTATACGGATATCAACAAGGCGTGTCCAAAGGATTGCTATCCTCTGCCAGAAATTGACCTAAAAGTGGATTCCTTAGCCCCATACCGCTTTAAGTGTTTCTTAGACGCGTACAAGGGCTATCATCAAATTCAAATGGCAAAAGAGGACGAAGACAAAACGGCATTCCGCACAGACGCCGGCATTTTTTGTTATACGAAAATGCCATTCGGGTTGAAGAATGCAGGCGCCACGTACCAGCGCCTCATGGACACGGCCTTCATCAACGAGATCGGCGTACGACTTGAAGTGTACGTCGACGATCTCGTAATCAAAAGCAAAGATGAGGGCGACATGCTCAAAGATATCCAGCAAACGTTCGCACAGTTGCGCAAGGTGCGCATGAAGCTCAACCCAAGCAAATGCTCCTTTGGGATGGAAGAAGGCAAATTTCTAGGGGTAATCGTAACGCGAGATGGGTTCCGCGCTAATCCAGAAAAAGTACAAGCCATAGAAAGAATGCCTTCGCCCGCTTCCATCAAAGAAGTGCAAACGCTCATGGGCCGCCTCGTGGCCCTCAACCGATTTTTATCCAACTACGCTTCAAAGTCATTCCCGTTTGTGGACACTTTGAAGAACTGTTTAAAGAAGAGCAATTTCCGCTGGACACCAGAAGCGGAATCGGCATTCAAAGAAATGAAACAATGTTTGATGAAACTTCCAACGCTAACGGCGCCTCTCCCCAAGGAACCATTAACACTGTACCTATCGGTCACGGACCGGGCGATAGGCGCAGTCCTCATGGTGGAGCGCAAGAACGTGCAAACGCCGATATACTATATCAGCCGCACGCTCTTAGACGCGGAAACAAGGTACACAATCATGGAAAAGCTGGTTCTCGCTCTGGTACACGCGTCCCGAAGACTCCGCAGATACTTCCAAGGGCATCCGATAAACGTCCTCACGGACTATCGGATAAACGATATACTCGCCAAACCCGAGTTGTCGGGGCGCCTGGCCAAATGGGCCATTGAATTGGGGGAGCACACGATCCACTACAAACCCCGCCCCGCCATCAAGGGCCATGTTCTTGCGGACTTCGCCACGGAAATTCCCGCAGACAAAATACATGAATGTCAAGCAGAGGAAAACCCCGCGCTAGCGCAAGACCCATCGCAAAAATGGTCCTTATTTACGGATGGGGCCTCAAACGAGGATGGCGCCGGCGCGGGATTGCGCCTTATCAGCCCAGATAAACAAGAGTTCACGTACGCCATCCGCCTCGACTTCAAAAGCACGAACAACGAGGCGGAATACGAAGCGTTGCTGGCAGGCCTCCGAATCGCGGAAAAAATGGGGGCCAGGCACGTGGAGGCACACGTGGACTCACTACTTGTTGCGCGGCAGATCAACGGGACCTACGATGCGAAGGACGAAACCATGGCATTATACCTGGAACAGGCCAAACAGCTGATGCGCCGATTCGACTCATGCAAGGTCGAACACATTCGGCGCAGCGAAAACAAGCCCGCCGATGCGCTAAGTAAAATGGCATCAACGGTCTTTGAACACATGGCCAAAGAAGTCTGCATCGAGGTCCTGGACAAACCATCTGTCCCCTCGCGACAAGTCAATGTCATCCAAACGGGAAGCACATCCTGGATGACTCCGATCAAAGCTTATCTATCATCCGGTACCCTGCCTGACGACAAGTCAGAGGCCCGGAAGATCAGGAACAAGGCTCTACAATACCAACTCATGGACGGTATCCTGTATCGCCGCTCTTACCTAGGGCCGCTATTGCACTGCGTAGACTCCGCAGATGCTTCCTTTCTCCTGCGAGACATACATGAAGGGACATGCGGATTACACGCAGGCCCAAGAATGGTAGTGGCGAAGCTAATGAACGCGGGGTATTATTGGCCGGGCATGCACGTGGACGCGGTCAACGAGTTGCGCAAATGCGATAGTTGTCAACACCACGCCCCGAACACCCTGCGACCCAAGAACAACCTGGTGCCAGTCACAGCGGCCTGGCCCTTCCAAAAATGGGCCATTGATTTGGTGGGCCCATTCCCAACAGCTCCAGGAAATGTGAAATACCTAATAGTCGCCATCGACTACTTCACAAAGTGGGTTGAGGCGAAACCTCTAGCAAAAATTGACGGCGCGCACGTCAAAAAATTCATCTGGGAATTCATCATTTGCCGATTTGGCCTACCGTTGCAATTGGTAAGCGACAATGGCACACAATTTGAAGACCAATCCTTACAAGAATGGCTGGCTCAAATGGGTGTCCAACAAATCTTCACATCTGTCGCGCACCCTCAAGGCAACGGTCAAGTTGAAAGGGCCAATCGTACAATTGTTGAGGGTATTAAGGCACGACTGGGCACTAAAAGAACAGGGTGGGTAGACGAAATACCCCATGTCCTATGGGCATACCGCACCCTTACAAAAACCAGCAACGGCGAAACGCCATTTAGCCTGACATACGGCACGGAGGCGGTCATCCCCGCCGAAATCGGCTGCCCCTCCGCAAGAGTACTCATGGCTAACCAGAGAGACAATGACAAAGAGCTCCGCCTAAACCTTGATCTCCTAGATGAACGACGTGAACTCGCCGCAATTAAAGAGGCGAAATACAAAACGCAGCTAGAGCGCTACTACAACAAGCGTGTCAAAGCTTGCACGTTCAAGATCGGCGACTATGTTTTCCGAAACAATGAGGCTTCCAATGCCGAGAAGCCCGGGAAACTAGCTCCTACTTGGGAAGGCCCATACAAGATACAAGAAATACTTGGCAAGGGCGCATACGCGCTAGAAAGGCTTGATGGGACGCCTATTCTTGGAACGGCGCACAACTACGCCGCTGCTACTTGTAAAATATTTGTAATTACGGCTACACATGTCGCGTCTATCAATGAAAATTGTTCCCTATATCTGTTATTCTACTTGTTTTTCCGCGCCAAGGTCTTCAAGACTTAAGCAAAACTATCGTCGGACCACAAAAAACGCGGCGTTGACACAATAAAGTCTTCTAGACATGCCTCGCGCACGTCGGACTTATAAAAATTGTACAACGACGCCACATAAGATGGTCTTCAAGACAAGTTTACTTGCCGGACTTAAAGACGCGCGACACTCGAATAAACTTAAAGCCTTGTCTTCTAAACTTGTAACACAAGTTGGACAAAAAGCAAACAAGTCGAGCGCGCAGTCGTGGGTCTTCTAGGCAAGGCGCTCACGCGCTTAACTCGGACCTTATGGCACAAGTCGCGCCCCGCTATAGTCTTCAAGGCAAATACTTAACACGCCGGACTATCTAGCAGGACGCGCGCCTAATTTTAACTTATTAAATCGGGTGACGACTTGGTTAGATAAGTTAAGTTAGGATGAGAAACACAAGATATGAGGCGAAACAAAAATTTTCATTCATAATAAGGGACTTAAAAACCCTTGATAATTACAAAGTATTTACAAGATAAAAAAAAAAAAAAGAGAAGCGCCTAACAAAAGCTATACATTTGAAGTGCCTTCGCCACTGGCTCGTTGGCGCTCCTCTTCCAAGCGCTTGCGCTCTTCTTCCCTGGCCAACTCATCAGATTTGTCGATGAAGTACTTGAGGGCGGACAGAGGATCGGTATTCTTGTTGCAATCAGCAACCACTTGAAGAATTGGGAAGTCCACCTTTTCAAACTTGAGCAGCTCCGCCTCATATTCCTCTTTCAGTGGCTTCCCATAATGATCCGCGTCCTCAATCCGCCCACCATTCTGAGCGGCCAGAAAACCATCCTCATAGCCTTCACCATACCCATAGGCTTGGGCGGTGGCGGCTATGGCAGCGACTTGGTCGCCCAGCTTAGGTTCTTGCCAAAACCTCTTGAAGACCTACAAAAAGACTTAACAGTTAGCATCTAAAGCTTCAAAGAAAAACAAAAAGCGTCAAGAAGGTTGAACTTACCCCAGTGATCCCATCAGTCATCATCCATTTGATGGAATCCTGCATCTGTGTCTGGGCGGCCATCGCTTCTTCCAAAAGGCGCTGGGCTGTCTCACATTCCTTGACAGCCGCAGCGCGGGCCTCCTCGGCGGAGCCAAGGTCTTGCTCCAGATCCTCTTTGGAATGAAGGATCTGGATCCTCTCCTGCTCTAAGAAGGAGACGCGCTCGGTAGCTTTAACGAGATCTGCATCTTTAGACTCAAGCTCCAAACGCTTCTCCACAACTTGCGCAGTCCGCTCGGAGAGGGCCTTGCTCTTTTCTTCTAATTGTCGGGTCAACGCCCGACCTTCCTCCTGCGCCTCAGCCAGAGTCTGCCTCAACTTCATAGTTTCAGCATTAGTCTTCTTGCAAGACTCTGACCATCTGCGCTTATCCGCCGCCGCGTCCCCTTCCAATTTGGTAACTTTGGCCTCAGCATCATGGGCGCGGCGACGGTACTTGGATATTTCAGCTTTGAAGGCAGCCTCTTTCTCAGCAAGGCCTGCCTTCTCCGCCTCCAAGCGATGAATATCTCGCCACACCGCCGCATCGCGACGGCGTAGCGAGTCAATCATGGATAGCTGAGTCGCTTGATTCACACATAAGGCAGATATCAGCGCATCACGACTCAGCATATCCTGGTGAGTGCGCTCATAAGGAGGCACCACCCGGCTGACAAACTCCTCAGCGGCCCAGGAGTTGGAAAACAATGTGTTTTCCCGGATTGCCCAATGGGGGCGCCAAATGGCATCACCACCAGCCCACTGGGAACCATCATATTCCCCAGATGGCTCCCCTTCATTCGCCACAAAGGGTTCACGCCTAGACTGGCGCAAACCCCCACCACTGCTGCCAGCGCCCGCCTCCAACAGGGCCCTCTCAAAGCCATCCATCTCTTGAGAGCCCTCGGCGCTAGCATGGGCGCGCTCCTCCGTTTGCTCTTTCAATTGACGAGCCTTCTCCTCCAAGAATTGTTGCTCTTGGAGGCGAAGGCGTTCCGCCTCAGCACGTTTTGCCGACTCAGCCTTTTGTCTAGCTTCATCAGCGGCAGCTTTCCTTTGGGCCTCAGCCCTCCGCAGAGCCTCATCGGCCTCTGCCTTCTTCTTCTCAGCCTCCGCCCTTCGAAGGGCTTCATCGGCTTCAGCCTTCAAACGGGCCTCTTCCCGCTGCGCTGCCTCTTGCTCTTGAAAGAGCATATCCACCTCTGTCCTGCCCGCCTCCGCAGATGGAGACGTGGGAGGAGGAGTTGGTATAATCTTCGGCGCAACTGCAACAGAGACAAAAACATAAAGAAGAGAACAAATGAAAAGACTTAAGAAAAAACAAAAAGAGATCAACTTACCAGGGGCTTTCTTCTTTATCAGCTTCTGAAACAGAGGCTGACGTGTGGGCACAGCGCCTATGCCCACACTAAAGGTGGGGGCAGCAACCCCCCCCAACACTTGAGCCTTTCTCCAACACCACCCCTTGCGCCGGCGACAAGGGGGAGGCAGTGGTCTCTGTAACAGGGGTTTCAACCCCACCACCCTCCCCGCCGGTAGTAGCAGCAACCTTCTCCAAGTTAGCAGCTGCGCTGCTAGAAGTAGCACCGGTGGTGCGCCTCTTTTTTCTCTTCTCCAACTTGGAGGGTTCTTCCTCCTCTTCATCCTCTGAGGCGGGCCCGTCCTTCCTCCGGCGCCGCCCCTTTACCACTTCGCCTACTGAAACGGAAGAACCCGAGTCAGAACTTGTTAAAGGTTGATGGCTACGTTTACGCCTCCGCGGAGCGTGTTTCCAACGGCAACGCCCCGCGGGCGCCTTCTGAACCTCCACAATCTCCACTGAGGAGTCAGAGGCATCGTCGCCAAAGAGGCTAGAAAACAAAAGTTGGCTAGACTCACCTGTGGTATAATAAGGCTTGGGTGCGATAGACATGTCAGGATAATAAAACCTGTCCGCAAACGCCTCGAGGCAAGATACCTGCCCTTCCGCCACAGGCCTCCACTTTATGCCCTTCTCCTGACGGGCAGCATAAAACTGGAACTTGCTGACACCTGCGCAAGAAACAGTTAGAACAGTATGAAACACAAAAATAAAGAATCCAACACAAAGCAGCTATGCTTACCCTCCTGAGCAATGTAGGGCTCCTTCCCCGCGCGTAGAGCCACGCGGCTCATCCCCAGAAGGTAAAAGATACCATCTGTGAGATTCTTGAACTCCAGCTTGGTGGCGTTGGCGGTAAGGGTGGTAAACCAGGCCTGCTTTTTATAATCCTTCATCACTGGTATGTCAGCCACCCGCTGCCCGTCTACAATCACCTTCCAAGGCAGACTAATGGGGATGACCCCCCTCTTCACAAAGAAGAACTTCTCTTTAGCCCAATGAAGGGACTTGGGGTTGTGAGTGGCCATTGGGGGCACCTTGGGGCGCGGCTTAAACGAGAACCACATCTCGTCGCGCGCAAGAAAATAGAAGACATTGAGCATCTCCACAGTGGGCTCAATGTCCAAGGCGCGGCAAGACGCCTCAAAATGTACCAGCCTTAGCATCCCAAAGGCGGTAAGTTGGGTTGGACCAACACCATAAGCTACCAGAGTATCAATCTGGAAGCGCGTGCAAGGTAGCCGGAAACCACACTTGGTGAAATGGGCTTCATAAAGGGCAAGTTGCCCAGGCCCTGCAGAAAGGACATTCTCCGTCGGAGATGGCAGAGTTGGTTCCCACTCCGGCAGGATGTCATAAATCCTGCAAAATTGGTTGAAAGCCTCCTCAGTCCAAACACAAAATGTGTTTGTCATAAGCTTTCGCTCTTTTATCTTGCCATGTTCCACCTGTACTTCTTCCTCCACGTCGTCTATCACCGGCTCTTTCCCGGTAACATCACCGGAGGGAGACCCAACGTTGGAGGCTTCAGACATTTTAACAAATAAATGAAGAAAGGGAAAGAAAAATCTGGAAAATCAACAAGAACGGTTGAAGACTCGCCGGAAAACTCAAAAGGTTCACCGGAAAACTCAACAGACCCAAAGGAAACTTTGAAGACTGATCGGAATCTTCAAAGAAAACAAACAAGAAGAAACAAACTGACAACGAACAAGAAGGTGATGAAGATCAAGAAGAAGTTTCACGATAAATCTTTGAAGATTGATCAAACAATCTTTGAAGATTCAAAGAAAACTTCAAATGATCTGGGTTGTTTTTGAGAATGAAAGAGTGCAAGTGAGAAGAAGGGATGAGCAAAATGGACAAGTAACCGTCCAACATGCCTCCCAACTCCTATATATACCCACTGCATTAATGGCAGTGGGGCCCAAGGAAAAACAACCGTCGTCACACTTTTTCAAAAATAGGAGAAGCAGATGACGACACGTGTCCTCATGCGCGAGTGAACGGCTAAGATCAAGAACAGATAAACAACCCAACCGTCACTCACCGGATGACTGACACGTGTCACTAGATCTCACCAATTTAAACTGATCAGGCGCGTGAAGGATCACGCGTCTGACGAACCTCACCTGCCACTCGACACGTGGCACAAGCATAACCACACAAACAACAAGTGGGGCGCGTGACAACACACGCGCCTGACACAGACGAAATGTTGGTAACTGCACCATAATGAGGGGACAGCCAACAGTCAGCACAGCAGACGAGGCTGACTCGTCAGCAACCCTCAGGCTTCCATCAGAAGCAACTGATCATTCGAAATCCAGGCGCCTTAACTCCCATTTATGAGAGACAAATTAAATGCCAATGATTCAAGATTTATTACAACTGCTGGAACACTTCCGCGTCAACAGGAGAACCACAACATGGCGCAAATTTGACGTAAAACCAGAAAAGACGTTCTCCGCCCAGCGCCTTAACAGGTCTTGGCGGCAAACTTCTTTCATGGCGCAAATTTGACGTAAAACCAAAAAAGACGTTCTCCGCCCAGCGCCTTAACAGGTCATGGCGGCAAACTTCTTTCATGGCGCAAATTTGACGTAAAACCAAAAAAGACGTTCTCCGCCAAAATTTGCAGAAGAACGAATTTCAAGGCACACCAGCAGATGAGCTTTCATCCGCGACCTCATACTTTGAGTCCAGCGCTCCACCTACTCTTCACAAAGAATAGGAGAAACCCTAGACTAGGGGGACTTGAAGGGATAGGGAACCTAATCCAGGCGGAAGAGGCGTCCCTATCCCCATAAGTCAGCTTCCTCGCGCCAGTCAGCGGCGCGAGGAAGCAACGGCGCGCAACCAGCAGTGTATGCAGGAAGGCGCGCAAGGATAGCAACTGATAAGCAATAGCATCACCTGATAAGCGCGTACCATCACGTGCGGAATCTTCCCTTGACAACCATCGTACAAAGTACGGAAGACAACAAAAGGAAGATTCACAAAAGATTACTGACAGTGTACGCGCCAATGGTAAAGCGACAGGTGGCAAAAGTGGTCCAACAACTACAAGACAAGGACAGCAGCATGGCTGCAGCCATGCTTCCACCATGCCAACGTCTACAGTGACAGCAGACATCCCTTACTGGTGTCAGGAGCATGGTCAACGACTGTAGCAAGGACAAGTGCGCCGTCTGCCAACCACAGCGTGCCACGTGTCCGCCTCGAGCAACAACCATGCTGCCAGAGTGACGTCATGAACAGTGCACGTATTCTCCCGCCAATTCCAAGGAAGACTTTGGACTTGGGCCTGGACCAAGCCCAATAAAGAATGGCTACTCTTGGGCCCCTCGATCAGGCCCATGAGTTCTCCTATAAATACAAAAAGACCTCTCCTTGCCAAAGGATCGGAAAATAATTACTTGTAGCCTAGAGCATTCTCACTTGTAACTCTTTGTGTTCTCATATTAATAATATATCGGCTACTTACAGTGGACGTAGGTCATTACTCGACCGAACCACTTACATCTTGTGTTCTTACTCACTTTCACCACACACACACCGGTATCATCATTAAACGGGTTTGACCACACGGTTTGGGTAAAGGATTAATCCTGACGAACATAGGTATTAACCCCACGTAGATTACTCGTAATCTCCGTGTTACTTATTGTTTCTTCAGTAACTAATGTGAAAAATACACATGTAAATTATGGGCACTATTTTAGTCCGCGTGCTAAAAAAGTCGGCTTCATCTTTGTCGGCCTTGAAAACACAGGAGTACTTATCTGTGGTCGTTAAGATAGTGCGGACTCATTCACCTACTGACTAAAATAGTGCTGATACTTTACACATACAATTCTTTGATTGGTGAACCGTGTCTTTCTATGCTGGTTAATATAGTGTTGGCACCTTTAGTCCACCAACTCAAAAAAATAAAATTGTTTTATGAAACCAAAAAAAGATATCGATACATGTTTTATATCAATTGAAAACATAGAAAAAATAACATTGATGGCGAGTCTGATAATACAAGTGCTTGTACCAATGTTGTTCGGTCAAAGTTGTTCTAGTTTGTTACGACACTGGCACTACACCGTCAGTTGCATAGCTTACATTACCATAAAAAAATATATTTTGAATATGGTTGTGCTTTCAATGAAATTTATATAATAGTTCCTAGGAACAAGATATGCTTGTGGAGAGCTTTTGGTCAGTATTAGTTCGATTCACTAAAGTTCTACACAGAAACCATAAAAACGAATATTGGAACCCTTGTCGAAGTTGTTTGGATGACATCAGTTAGGGTACGTCAGTGTAAATAATGAAAAAATCAATCATATTTGACCCGTTTAATTTTGTTTTTTTATTGAAACGTGGATAAAAATAAGTACGTCGCAATGGTATATTTATAATTTTTTTTAAACAATAGTATATGATTAGAATAACAATTATAGTAATTGGTCTTACTTTATAAAAAGAAATGATAATAAATGTAAGGAAGTCTTAATAACATATTATACATTAATGTTTCGATTACTTATAATTATTAGTTACAACTCAGTTTAAAGAAGATATTGATAAAACATGCATGTTGCAACAATATACTAATTTTTTTACAAAATAGTGTATGTTAAAAGTTATAACAGAAAAGATAATAATAATAATAATAATAATAATAATAATAATAATAATAATAATAATAATAATAATAATAATTTTTTTTATTTTTTTATTTTTTTATTGGAAAGAGGATCTTATATTATTCAATAAAAAAACGTGAAAAATTACATCAAGATAGCGGGTAGCCGGGCAGCAAGCTGCGCCGCCACTCCCTTTAATAATAATAAAGTTACAAAAAATTGTTCATGTTAGGCTTCTTGTTTTGCATATGAACAGCTTTGTTGTTAATTACCATTTAAAAAAATTATATATTGCTATTCCAAATATAATTGAAATACAAATTTTGGCCTCTTATAAATTATAATACATCTATCACATTTCACATTTTACAATGATATTTTAAGATATTCAAAAGTTAAGATTTGTATTTCTTTTAATGTATAAGGTAAAACTCGAAAATTAAGGTAAATTTTTAACACTTTTACACTTTAAGAATCATTTCTTAATTATACTTTAATTTTCTCAACTTTACTAAAATTTTTAATATTTAAATAGTAGTTTCACTTTTTCTCCTTATTTTAAGCCAAACGACCATAATTTTTTCATAAGTTAATTTTATAAAGAATTACATCATCAAAATGAGCATTTTATTCTCTATAAGTTGAGTATAGTATTGCTATTATTTTTTTAGTTTACAAAATTTGATGTGTTACGTAATTAACAATATTTATGAGTGAGCAATAACTGAATACAGATGATAGACGAACCAAAAAAATTATAAAACCAAACCAAATCAATTGAAAACTTCATTAATCAAAAAACAGAATTAACTTAAAAATCGGTTATCGGTTTTTTTATCCTTCGTTAACGGAAATTAAGCAAATCGAACCCAAACAATTCATACATTCATATATTATTAGCTTTTATACCTC
This sequence comes from Ambrosia artemisiifolia, assembly GCA_032199755.1. Taxonomy (NCBI): domain Eukaryota; kingdom Viridiplantae; phylum Streptophyta; class Magnoliopsida; order Asterales; family Asteraceae; genus Ambrosia; species Ambrosia artemisiifolia. The sequence goes on along the minus strand of CM063516.1, from coordinate 42,043,763 downwards.
AATTTCATGTATTTATACCCTCATTTCATGTACTTTTAAGTAAAAATTTTAGCCAAAGTTTTGTTTATTAACAAAATTTAACCAAACTGAACTAAAATCGATAATCTTACAAAAGAAACAAAATCAATTAACAGATTGGTTAATAAAATTGATTAATCGATAACTTTGGTTTCAATTGAGACCAATAACAAACTAAATCGAACCATGGACACCCTTAGAAGTGTTTGTGTTTCCTGCCTCATCGTGTGGGCACTTTGCTAGTCTATATAATGTATTTTATAAGGGTATTTTAAGATACCCAGAAGTTAATTTTTTTTTCATTTAATGCATAAGGTACAGCCTAAAATGAGGTTAAATTTGTCTTTCAAACATTACTTACACTTTAATCCCCTTATCTTAATTACACTTTAATTCCCTCAATTCTACTAAACTTTTGTTTACGTAAATGGTAGTTACACGTTTTCTCCTCATTTTAAGCCAACTACCCCATGATTAAACGACCATAATTTTTTATAGGTTAACACTTTTCGAAAAAAATTACATCATAAAAACGAGTACTTTATTTTCTTTAATTTGAGTACAGTATTGTTATTTTGTTTAAAAATTGGCGTGTTACGTGTTTAACAATATCTAGATGTGAGCAATAACCGAACAGTTAACCGATACCGTAAAAAAATAGACGAACCCAAATCGAAATCAATTAATATCTTAATTGACTAAAACCCGAATTAACTTGAAATTGGTTATCGATATTTTGTACCATTAGTTAACCGAAATTAACAAAATAAAAAACGAACCATCATGTACTTGTATATTCTTAGCTTTTATACCTCCATTTTATATATTTATACACTCATTTCATGTACTTTTAAGCAAAAACTTTTATCAAAATTTGGTTTTGGTTATTCACCAAAATTAACTAAACCGAATTGCAAACCGACAATTGAACAATTAACCGATTGGTTCATAAGATCGATTAACCGAAGACTTTGGTTTCGATTGAGACTATAACTAAACTGAAACGAACCATGTACACCCTAGAAGTGTATTTGGTCCCTATCGCATCACACGCGCACCGTACTAATATTAAAACATGCACAATGTATGTGCTACGGGTTTATGACTTTGGCCACCATAGTTGCTAAAGATTTAGAGGAAAAAAAAAACAATCATCCAAGATATAATAGTTACTTGCTCTAAGGGTCCAACCGGGTTTAAATATATAATGAACGTGGTCTAACCTTTATTAAGTATACATAATCAAAATAATTAAAGTTGATATATAGGATATCAAACAGGAAGTTCCCAAATAACGTTCGTAACTAATTATACTGGAAAGAAATTCAAACAAAACTACATTGTATCATCATATTGTATTGTATCATATCGTATCATTTTCTTTCGTTCTTGGAATAAAACCTCAAGACGACGTAGAACAAGAGACGATACAAGACGCCCCAAGCCAACAAGATCCCGATATCATACCATACGTTTTCCCATTTTATGTCCATCGATTTCAACACATCTTCTCCGATCAACAAGCAGTTGGGTCCTTGTTTTGTGGGGTCATTCTTATGAGCATCACTAATCTTGACTTCTCCTAGAGGGCCAGGTGATAGCTCCGAAAAGTCTCCAGTGTAACAATGCCCGCCTTTGAACTCGTTCACCAACAACGCCTCGAACGGGTACTTGATCGCGGATATGTAGTGTAGCCATATCCAGTAAGGTGGGATGTGTGACTCCTTTAAGAAAAAACCACAAGTCAAGAAAAAGAGGGCTGTGGTCGCTATGACAACCGCGTAGCCTGTGATGTAGCTTGGGACTAGCGCGCTAACAAGCATCACATACGCGTTTGTGGTGATAAGAGAGGAGTAAAGTATGATCCAAAAATTGAATAGGTGGCTGTTTAGGTGGAGGATGTATTGTGTGATCAAGGCGAATGTGATTCCTTGGATGGCGAAAAATGGGAGGTAAACAATGAGGGATGATATCACGTAAGAGGATGCGCGATAAGCGTTGTGGGAGGTCTCACGGATGAATATGAATCGTTCTTGGATGAACGTTGGGACCGCGTCGTTGGAGGAAAAGAACACGAGACAAACCGCAAAGATGTAGAAGTTGAGAAGACGGTTAATGGTTTTGAAGTCGTAATCAGACAGCCTTTGAAAGAGGGAAGCTAGGATGAGGCCCATAACGGTTAGAACAATTTCACGGGAAAGAAATAGTTCAGGGGTTCGGATCACGTTTAATCCGGTTCGCCATGAGAGAACCATGACCTCGCGTAGCCATGGGTTCGCAAACTTTGGTCCGAGGTCAGGTTCATCAAGGACTTCTAGTTCAAAAGTGTTCTCGTACGATACATATGACTCTGAAGACGGGCTGAACATGGGAGTGGGAGTTTTTATACGCTGGCGGTTTATGCTTGGTGTCCGGCTAAGGGTAGTAGCACTCCTAACTGGAGTAGTCCGGCTAGGGGTAGTAGCGCTCCTAGCCGGAGTCCAAGATGGTGCACGTTGTGGTGTACCTTTCACACCATGGTATAACCATACCGAAAAATCTTTATAGAACTGTGAAGCTAAACGTGGATTATAGACTCCGCTTGTCATGTTCATTGGTGTACGGACGGCGGCTTTACGCTCTCTGGAATTGTCAAACTCGTCATCAGACTCATTTCCATGATAGTCGAATGAGGTGGAATTGTTTCGGGGGGTCGTATTGCCACTCGAAAACTGTAGGCTGCGGAGGGCGATATGCTTTTGGTTTTGCGGAGTCTTCCCATACGGGGTTCGAGGCGTTCTCGGTGGTTTCGGGACCGGGGTTTGAGCCACTGGATCCGGCTTGAGCCCGTCACGTTGGTACATTACAAGTGGATCAAGCCCGATGGTTGACTCGTCGTACTCCTTGATCACATCCAATAAGTATTCGATATTGTTTTCGGTTTCTGGCACGGGCCGTTGGAACCCCTCAAGATGTGCAGATAGCGCATTCGGGCTCCCTAGATATATCAACCTCCCCCTGTCACAACAGTAACAAAAATTACACAAACAAACGTACACAGTAAGATCTCACTCAACGATAACATAAATTCCCAAATGTATTACCATCAAACATAAATAGTATCTACCTTGCGAGAACCGTGATGCGATCAAGAAGCATTTGGATCCGAAACGACGGCTGATGAATCGTCATAAGAACAATGCTACCATTGCGCGCAATATCCTTAACTTTCTCCACAACACTAAACGCACTAGTCGAGTCTAGCCCTGACGTCGGTTCATCCAAGAACAACAGCGACGGCTTGTGGATTATGTCAATCCCAATAGATACCCGCCGCCTCTCACCACCCGAAACCCCTCTCCTCCCTTCATCACCAATATAAGTATGCGCCGCACTCTATATTAATCAAACAAACATTTGTTAGTGTACAAGTTACATCAATAACAACCTAAATTTCGCAACAAGAGATCTTACAGTTAAGCCTAACTGATCGATGAGCTCGACCACGCGTTTCTTCTTCTCAGACCGCGATAAAGAAGGCGGAAGACGAACTTCTGCCGCAAACATAAACGTCTCAAAAACCGTCAACATAGCAAAGAGTTGATCATCTTGCATAACATACGACGATATCATCTTCATATAGCTAGCTGTCACCTGAATCATAGTTAAACCATCATTCATAACCAGACAACACTAGATCCAAACAAAGCACTCATGGATCATTCTAAAACACACTTACCGGTTTTCCATCAATCTTTACCGACCCTTCAAGACTACCTTGAGCAATCCGACCCGCCAAAGCATCAAGAAACGTAGACTTTCCAGCACCACTCGGACCCATGATCGCCATAATCTCACCGCGCATGGCTTGACCCGATATATCATGCAAAAGATAAGCTTCTTTGGTGATCCAAACACCATCTTTCTTCTGCTTCTTCATGACACTATAGGACAAGTTGCTGAACTCGAGCCCATGACCTGGCACCAGCTTTTGTGTCCCAAGTTTGGCCATGTTTTTGCTAGATTTGGCCTTGGTTTTGTCCAAGTCTAGCAATGTCTCGAGGCTCCGGTTAGGGTCGGTTCTAGGATACCTCGTCGCCATGTCGTAGAAACCGGATTTTCGAGTTTTTTTTTTTTGTAAAAAAAAGCTCTGAGGTTGATATATGAAGGATGATAGATTTATAAGTACAAGAGAATGGATGCTGGGACTAGTGACAAAAGAGTTTTGGACGACGGCAATGCTTAAGATACATCTCTTTGATGGTACCGTCGTCATGGACGGATCTACTAAAAAGAATCAAACGAAAATATTTATTTTCAGTTCAAATTCTCATTCATTTTTATGTATTGTTTACATGTAAAAATATTTAATAAATAAGTGATTATGGGCTGTACGTGACCGGTTTGGGTTTTGACCCATTAATCTAATATTGTAACTCCTAGCCATGAAAATATTTTAAAATTGACAAAATATGTAATTTTAGTGAGTCATAGCCCAAAAGTAAAAGATAAAAATATTTTATTTGTTTTGAAGAATTTTCACAAGATGATATCAACAGAAAGGTGCCTATTCGAAAATTCACAAGTTTCTATATGTAATAGGGTTAGATCAAATGCACAGTGAAAGAAAAATAGGAAGTTGTAGGAAGGGTATCAAACGGACTCCTATTGAACTCATTCAATCGGTGTTGGGACCGTCTTATCGAACCCTACGATCTTAGTTTTTAGGTTTTCCCCATTTTTGGATTTTTAGCTTGTAGTCTTTAGAATTTATGTTATATCATTGTGTCTTCTATGTAGCATTGTGTCTTTTTCTTATTTTCATCATTATGTCATTTTTGTGATTCACTCCGTCTTTTTTCTTCCGCATTGTGCTATATTTTTCGACATTATGTTATATTTTGTGACTCATTGTGTCATATTTCTTGATCTATTGTGTTTTTTGTATCCTTCTCACCCTTCTCATGTTTGTTATAGATAATTTGACCCATATTCACTAGATTTGTGAACATTTAGCGATAAAAAGATTTGTCACAAATTGTTGTGACTTGATCCGAATTCGAAGACACAGCAACTGGCTTCTTATTAATCCGGCAACATAACTTATGTTTCATTACATTCTTAGTTGCTATAATCTCATGAAAAAAACAAAAAACTAAAATATCTTTCTTATAGGCAAAACAATCATGTTAATGCCTATATACATTAGTTTTTTAGTTCCTTAACATCTTTGATAACTCACTAGTTTAATCAAGTTTATCACCACAAACATTGATAACTGATAAGTGATTCTGGTTGTGGGCTGTAATAGCTATTTGGATATTGATATGGGCTTGGGCTACTATTGGACTGTAAATAGCTGGGCTAACTTGAAGCTCATTGCATGGGCTGCATAGTCATATCATATCACTCACTCATGGATCCTTTAATGCTCACTTGGATTGGGTTGCCAAAACAAAAGAGACATTGCTGGATTACCATTCATGTGAACTCTCAATTATGTAAAATCTCATATCAACAGACTTAATTACATCCCAAAATTGATCATAACTCATCATATATGCATAATAATCAACATAAATGACGAACCGGTTTAACTCAACTATCGGAAGCAGGTAGAATTTGCTTCAGCTTCCGAACCACTTGCCTCATGGTAGGTCTTCCAGTGATGGAATCTGCAGTGCAAAGCAAGCCCAAGTGCAGCAGCTCCACGAGAGCATCTTCCGGACCCGCTTCCCATAATCCGGCAGTAAAAATCTCCTCCACCCGCCCCTCTCGCCGAAGCATGACTGCCCATGTCACGATGGTGTAACCATTTTCCTGAGCTGAAAACGACGCATCCAAAGCTCTCTTGTCAGAAATTAACTCAAGAAGCATGACTCCGTAGCTGTAGACATCAGCCTTTTCAGATGCCCGACATGTCAACGCGTATTCTGGAGCCACGTAGCCAAACGTTCCGGCAACATCGGTCGTAACATGCGTCTCGAAATCGTCTAGCAGGTGAGCTAGTCCGAAATCCGACAAGTAAGCGTTGAAGTTCTCATCTAGTAAAATGTTACTAGGTTTAACATCACGATGGAGGATACGCGGATGACATTGATCATGCAGAAAGTGAAGCGCGTTAGCAATATCAAGAGCTATCTTGTGAAGAACTTTTAATCCAGAAACGCTAGCACGTGTTTCGAGGATGAACTTTTCCAGGTTTCCGCCGGGAAGATAGTTGTAGATCAGAAACATCTCCGACGTGCTAGCGTAATACCCAATTAAAGTAATGAGATTTGGGTGTCGGATTCTTCCGAGAGACTGGATTTCTGCATTGAATTGAGGGACTCCTTGACACATTTCAACTGTGAGTCTTTTCACAGCGACGGTGGTTCCTGGAGAGATCTCCGCCCGATAAGTTGACCCAAAACCACCACTCCCAATACAATTTCTTGAAGTAAAGTTTCCGGTTGCTTGAACAACACTGTCTAGTGTTAGTTTCACCCCTATCTCCCTGAAAACAACTAGCGGTTCTTGTTGACCACGAGGACGAGGCGAAGGAGATGCACGACGAGGAGAGATTCCGGCAACCACCGGGTTCGATTTTCGTTTTCTCCGGCAAAGATAAACAATACCGAGAGCGACAAGAATGATGACGATAACTGATGGAACTATAATCAATATCAGCTCAAAAAAATTTGCACCCTTCTTTCCTTTATTAGAATCTGAAGAAACCGTATTGTTTAACGAGTCAAGACCCACGGGCCATGGTTCTAATGGTGGCGATGATGATGATAAACTAACAAATTGGCAACCATGAAGTAAAGGGTTACCAACAATTCGTTTGCAGTTTATTGCATCATGGTCTATCCTTATCGATCCAGACAAGTTATTGAACGAAAAGTTGAACTTCACATGAGACTTTGAAGTAAAAAGACCAGACGGAATTCCACCAGATAACTTGTTGTTGTCAAGAAGAAGAACCGTTAGATTTCTAAGATTCACCAGACTCTTCGGAATCGGACCCGATATCTGGTTCTTTGATGCATCTAGAAACTTAAGACATTTCCAATTTACACCAATATTCGTCGAAATTTCACCAGATAAGACATTGTTGCTTACATTTAAGAAAAAACCATTCAAATCACTGCAGTTTCTTGACAGATTATCATGAAACAGAGTACCAGAAAGCCTGTTTCCGCCTGCTAGAAATGCGTAGTCAATCTTCTTCCCTGTTTGGTAATACGATCCAACTTTTGATACCATAGGAAGCATCGGGATCGAGCCAGTGAAATTATTGTCACTAAAATCATGAATCATGGCTGGCATAAACCGGGACAAGGGAAGATGGCTTTTTACTCGAGTTTTATGAGCAAAGTAGGATAGATATACGGTGACATGATCTAGTTGTTTTGAAAAGTTGAAAAGATCACAAGCGGTAATCTTGAATTCAGGAATCGATCCAAACATAAGATTTCTGCTAACATCAAACAATGTCATACAAGGAACATGAAGTTTTTCATCAAGAACGCCACTGATCCTGTTCGAGCTAACATTAAGAAAATGAAGATTCGGGCAATTCTCAAAAACACCTGAAATGTTTCCTTTTAAATGATTACCCGCAAGATTCACCATTCTTAACATTTGGCAATCGCCCCATTTCCTCGGAAACTCAGAACCAAGATTCGAACTTGGAGCCCAAATTAGCTTCAAATTCGGTAACATTGTGATTTGCAAAGGTAACGAGCTTGCAAAAGAGTTACCATCTTTGATCAAACCGTATCCACGACCATCATTAAAATCAGACGATAGAACAAGAACCGATAACTTGACACAATTCCCAATGCTCGCCGGGATAACACCCGCGAGTCTATTTCTAGAAACATCTAAAACTTCAAGAAATCTAAGGTTCCCAAGCTCGAACGGAAGCACACCCGAAAATCTATTCGAAAAGAGCAACAATGTTCTTAAACTGCTGCACTTTCCTAAACTATTCGGTATCCAACCGTTCAACAAATTGCCCGAAAAATCAACATGCTCAAGAACATCACAGTAACTCCAAAACCTATCCCCTAACGACCCGGTAAACCGATTCAACGACAGATTAATCACTTTTAACTTGGCAAAACTACCAAGAAAATCAGGAACCGGCCCATCAATCCGATTTCCCGCAAGATTCAAAACGCTTAAACCCTTGCATTTCGAAAGCGAATGAGGGATTTCCCCAAATAATCTATTAAACCCTAAATTAAGAACTTGCAAATTCTTCAAATGCTTAAAATCAACCAAAGACAAATCAGCAGTCATTGCATTGCCTTCAACATCAATCACCTCAAGATTCTTTAACCCCCAAATCCCACTAGGCAATTCACCCCTAAATTCATTAAAAGGAACTTCAAGAACCCTAAGTTCTAAAAACATCCCAATTAAATCAGACAATTTCCCACCTAAAAAAACCTTTCTTTTAACCAATGAACAGTTCCTAACAATCCCAAAACCATGCAATGAATAATCAGAATATTTATCACTAACACAAGAACCAGACCGTACATAATTACCTCCTGATAACCTTAACTCAGAAACCCTACCACGTGCGTTGCACGTGACCCCAAACCAAGAACAGTGATTTGGGTTTGTTGATTTCCAGCTTGAGAGAATATTATAAGGATCAAGAATGGTTTTTTTCATCTCAAGAAGTTGACTTTTCTCTGAAAAGTCAACAACTTTACCTGAAATTAAACAGAAACATAACAAGATGATAACTGATCTTCCCATTGCAGACACACCCATAATTTTTTTTTTTGTTGAATTGATAAAAAGATTAATAATTTGTAAACCCCAGAAGCGAAATTGAATAGGGTTGTTGATCTTGATGCAGAAAGTTCATAAAAGGTTTGATTTTTGGGAAATTTTTGGGGGAATTAAGGAGAAAAAAACATGGTTTGAATGTTTGATGTTTAATATTATGGGTATGTTTTTGCTATGCATTTAAGTGTAATCGGTGATGTGGGGACAGTGTGGGGTATATGTGGTGTTGTAGATGGGTCAAGAGTCAACTTTTTTTAACCAAGAGCTGCTAGCCAGTCAACGTGGCGGCTCATGGTGGATTTATAATGGACGTTGATGGAAGAAGACCAGAGCGTGTGAAAGACGGTGTGTACACGTCAGCAGGATATTTGGGATTTGTAAGATGACGTGGATGGGTGTGGGACCGTAATGGCCTTTATTCTTTTTTTTTAAGATTTATTTATTTTTTTGAACTGCAATTTTTAATTTTATCACACCTTAATTCTATCTCACTTTGCACTTGCAATGATTAGAACTCATAACCTCACATTTATAAAGAGACAACACCATACCACTAGATCAAGAGGCGAATGTTAGACTATCCGTTGTGGCTAGAGCTTAGTGATAACTTTATCGAATAATATTTATCCACGTCAACGCCTACTTGGCAATGGTTAGTGCCCGGCGAACGCTCGCAGCAAGGTGTTGTGGCTAAGGGCTACCGATTGTTTTTTGTTCTCACCCCTTCGTCGTCTAAAACGAGTTACCACCCCTTTCCAAAAGGTTTTGGTTCGGTCGTACTCTCCTCCGATCTCGTGTTGGCAGATATAACAATCCACCAAACACACTTCTTCCTCTAAACTCCATGGTAGTGTTACACGGTTCATTGATGGATGGATTGGATTTGCCATTTTGTTAAGTGAATGATTAAAAAAATTTAACCTAAACCTCTATATATACAAGTAAAATTTTATAAAAATCAATGAAAATTTAATTACCTTAATTAAATTCTGACCGTTAGCTAGCTGCCAACGGCCAACAATCTTTGACTTGCACCCGCTAGCTCACGCGACCTTCGTCGCTTGGGCTATCTCGCGGGACATTTCGCTGACCACCGTTATGGGCCAAGCTAGCCACCTGAATCACATTGTGGCTCGCGGCAGGCTGCTCGCGAGCCACAACGGATAGTGTTAGGGAAAACGTATTCGTATTGGTTGTTAAGTTGGACGCACTCACAAACATCTCTCTTAAATGTCGTTGAAAAATGGAAACCATTTACTCGTAATACAGAAAATTGATTTTCACATTTATCTCTATCCTAAATTCCTATTTCGGTAGGGTTTCTCACTGACAAAAACATCCCCTTAGCTTTTGACTTTAGCACATTTGATTCCCACTTCACTTTACGAATTTTATAAATGAACCCCTTTAGTTTCTAATGTTTTAACATTACCCATGTACAATATATAATATAAGTTTTTAACCTATAAAGGTTTTTCCTAATTTAACTTTTTTTAATAACAAAATTTGACCATCTCAAGTTTTTAAAGTTTCGATTTTAACCACCATTCGGGGGAGGGTGCCACCTAGGCTCCCCGATTCCTTCCCTTCTCCCACACCTCATAGCCTTATCAACTTTCCAATTAACTAACCTAGTTCTAAAAAGTTGTCAATTTATGTATATGTTATCATGTAAAAAACATCTAATAGATCTAACGGTTGAAAAGATGACTTGCATATTATCATTTGTAGTTACAAATTATTTCTGCTAAAAAGATAATGACGATCATGACGCTTGGCATAACTTAAAAAGAAATTTTACTTGATGCAACAAGAAGATGATTACAACCAGGGGCGGTAGTTTTTGACACGACACGAAAAATTACAATTTTGAATGAAAAATTACAATTTTGGATCACTTACACGACCAGTTTAATTAGCAAAAAAATTACTTGCCGAAGCACTAAATCATGAAGCTTGGTAAGCCTTGGTGTCTAGACATTTGTGATTGGTGGTTTGACATGTGTTTTGATGCATTCAATAACTTGAGTATAACTTATACGAGTATTAGTTTTTTTTTTTTATAAATCTTTTATAATAATGCATTAAACATTTGTAATTTTGTATAAAAAAAACTTCTCATTTTCAGGACTAGCTATAAAGTCATTCTAGTTGTCACCGACTTCGTGTCAAGAGAGAAGGTTTTGGACTTGTAGAAAATGTTATGTTGCATATAGTCAAAGAAAGTGGCAGAAATAGTAGTTAGATTTTAAAGATATGTCAAAAATAGTAACATGTAATTTCATAAATAGGTAAACAAGTATTATAACTTCAACTTACCATTGTTGGGTTGAGGTTCCTCCCTTTTTTAATAAAACAATTAGAAGGTTGTAATTTGCATAAAACCATACACACCCACACACACACACACATGAAACATATGCATTATATACTGGAACACCTTTTTTTTTATGAAGTTGGTATGCAAGATACTCTAGAACCATTTAAATAAAATCAGGTGAAATATTCATGGAGACACAAGTTTTGAAGCTAAGATGCCAGGGTAGTGGTTGGACAACTATCAACTGTGCAAGCCAATATATCTTTGTAATCTCTAGAAATCTTGAACGAGTCGAAAACTTTACCATTGCTGCTCTTCTTGTACTCAAACAGAAGGTTAGAATGGTCAAACGCCGTGAGTTTAAGGAACCCATAATCGACGTCTTTTACTAGACTCCAAGTAGTGTTGATATTTGCAAATTCTGTAAGACTTGCTCCACCACCACCCGCCACCACATGAATTGTCCCGTTTAAGCTTCCCTTGTACGTGTGCTTCTCGTTACTTGTGCAGGTATTCTGAATCATAGAAATAACTTTAAATGACTAAAATACCCTTCGTATATCCATACCGTCCCATTAACGAGTAAACAGATCAACATTGCATGCCACGTCTAATTTGAACATCACAGAACTAACCTCAAAAATGGGACAAGTTCTTTCATAATTGTGTGCATGACCATAGATGGCAATATCAACTTTATACTTTTGCCATAGCTTTTGAAGGCTCTCTCTCCCCATTGGTTCCCCAAATGTTCCATCAACAGCATAGAATGAAGTTGATGAGTACCCAAGAACGCGATGAGCAAGAAAGATTAGCCATGGTTGCTTTTGTCTATCTACGGTTGCAAAACACTCCTCAATGAATTTATACTGTTCGGTTCCCTCTCTCCAGTCATGTTCTGTGTCAGCAATACAAAACCTAAACATTCCATAGTCTGTAGAATACCTGTGACATGTGAATGCAGTTTTTATAACACATTAAACAAACCACATAAGATTAAAGACAATATTTTAAAATTTTAGCTAATTGGTGAAATGACAGCTCACCAAAACTTTGCTCGGTTTTCAGCAGGAACATAAAACATGGTTTCAGCCAAAACACCACATTCGCCTCCTGAATCGTTGTTCTCATAAAAAGATCCGGAGTTGGGCCAGTCACGCTCATGATTGCCACTAAAAGAATGAATTTATTAGAAAATTTTCAAAAGAAAAAAAAAATTCTGAACATAAAGATTAACTGATTTTATCCAGTAATTTCAGTTACCTAGCAACCATGTAAGGTACTGCAGAGGCAATTGGTTCAACTTGTGCAGTAAATTGATCCCATTGTGAGAGATACCCGTTGGCATAACAAATATCTCCAATATGGAACACTATATCATAGTTCTTCAAGTCTCCAATGAGTTGTTTGGTGGTGTTAAGTGAGCCATGTTGATAATTATTATAATCGTTTGACCCGTCAACTTCATCCTGCAATATTGAAATGATATTAAGCTTAACCAGAAAACCATTGAAAATATTTTCTTAAACAGTCCCACCTTTCCCATATCTCCAAAAATGATCACACGTTGTAACGAGTTTTGACCAGGGTAAGGGGATGATTTGAACTGGTAGACCTGACTCCAAATAACTGAACCGTTGACAAGTTTGTGGCCCAGTTTGTAAGTGTACCTGCACAATTAAAATGTCAACATTTCCTTTGTGGTAAACTCATTATTGAATATTAACTGTTTCTCTTTTACCATCATGGCAGAGAATAAATATTCCCTCTTTTGTATTATGTCATTATTAAAGGGTATTTGATATATTTAGTTAATGACTTATCCGTCAAACCTTAAAACTTTCATAGGATGGACGGAGTACTCAACTTCTCAGAAGAACTTCAAAGTTCAAACATAGCCAGGGAAATGAGTCAGCTTTTGACCACCCGAGTGTCAAAAAAGTGTTTTGTTGTTTTCAAAGTTTAAACTATAAGTGTTATGCAAAAATAATATATTTGAGGTGAAAAAAAAAGGAATAAAAACCCATAAAATATTGGAACTGAAAATTACTAAGGTGGTAATAATAATAATAATAATAATAATAATAATAATAATAATAATAATAATAATATGAGGAACATTGTAACATACACTGAGTTGGGCCACAATTCCTTCAAGAATCCAGTATGGATGAAACCAGGATCACGCCAACCAACGGTCCGAGCAGGTGCTCCTGTTTTATTTACATAAAATAAATAAAAAGTAAAAATTGCACCTTCCATCCTTAAAATTTGACTTTTGAGGGTCATATAAACATTTAATTTAATGTTCATAGATCATTTACATACCACAGAGGCTCTTTCGGTCAATTGTCAATGTCGCAGCAGGAGAATGCTGCTTCTCCTCACCTTTCCTGCCCCATTCAACAAAAGGTTCTGCTTCCTCAATCCCATATCCACTTGTCCAGGTCACAGTCATCTAAGATACAAACAGCCGGAAATCATGAGCAGTCACAATGTATAATTTGGTTAGAAGTGGCCCGTTTTTGTGCTTTAACACACGCATTCTGGTGAAGGAACAACAAAAAGTACATGTTTTAAGCAGCGTAATAAACTTACTTCATTCCAAGCCTTTCCTTGAGCTAAACGAGGGTAATTTGGTGCATTTGGACTTGCAAAAATAACTGAATTTGACACTGCTACAAGTTTCGGCTATTGCACAATGTAATTTCAACCTCATGTTAGAAAACAAGAACTGAAATACAGAAAGAAGAGATAATCAATATATAGCAAATCATAACCAAACCTTTGATAATCCACCAGTGAACAATGCAAAAGAAAAGTCAGATCTTTGGTTGATCAATCGAAACTTCAATGATGCTTTTCCTGTGTCTTTGTAGTTAGGATTGCTGTAATTTGCATATTGAAACTGAAAATATAAGTGAAATTTGGTTAAATTATTATAGCTATGCTTCCAAATAATATTTAAATAAGAGTACAATCATGGTTGTTAAAAGCCGCGCTTCTTGCGCCTAGGCCCATTTTTTAGGCAAGGCGATGCATTTGCGCTTTGAGTCGAGGAAATTGCGCTTTAATTCTCCAGGTGATGGTTTAGGCGTTGATTTCAGCTAAAGTCCCAAATCCCAGATAGTTTCCGGCCAAATTCATTAAACTATGGCTAGATTCCAGCCAAATTTCTACTTTTATCTTAGGAAAACTACTTCTATGCACTAATACATCAATAGTTTAAAACTTTTGATACTAACTAGATGAAAAATAGTATTATGTTATTATATTTTACTTTATTTTCTTTGTTCGCTTTTTTTCTATCTCAGGCCCTCGCTTTTTTTGCGCCTCGCGCCTATGCCCCAGGCGAGGCCTATACGCCTTGAGTGCGCCTAGCGCCTTTGATAACTATGAGTACGATGAAGTTGAGCAAACCTTGATAGGTGCAGTGCATAATAATGGAGGAGCAACCATTGAGCTTTCTGGGGTGCATGTTGAAGCACTGAAAAGCATGAAAATGGAAGTTTATTAACGGCATATTTTTTTAGAATGACATGGATTGAGGAAGAACACTTTTAAGTTTCAAAATACCTGAAGTTTGCAGGTGAGAATACTCCAATCCAATCGTCAATAGATGGCTTTGGATTATGCAATGTTAAAGTCAGCCATTCAGAGGTTTGACCCTGGATTGGAGTTTGAAGTTAATTAATCACACATAACATGCATGACATGAATAAAGAGTCAACCATTCAAATCAGAGCATTATATTTGTAGCTTGTTTCAGCACTAAAAATAATGTACATTTTATTATTCGTAATGACATGGATATCTCTAAGATTCGTGTATAGATCATTGTCAGATTGAAATATTTTGATGGTACTCTCGAAAATTTAATATTTCAAAGAGAAAACAAAAACAAATATGCAGTTTCTAGTCTGAAAAGCGTGTAACATATCACAACGTTTCCGTTGGCACTTGATGGTTATAACTGTCGGCTTTTATACATTTACCTAAAAACCCTAAGCAGTAACCGAGTTAGTTTTGATCTTCCAAGTTGGTACCTATGGTCTAATTGCCACCAATGACCAAGTTGTTGCTGGTCAGTTGCTAATGGGCCAAGTTAATTAGTTTCAATAGACTATCAAGCAACTTCAATCAATCAGCGTGACCCGCTAGGGGCTCGGCCCCTTGGAACCCACCAACTTACCAAGGCGTTGGCCCGACTCTGCCAAGCGATGTGCCCCCTTGGAACCACCGCGTTTGAAGGGGCCCAAAGTGAGAATAGTCATCTACAAGTGTGTACTCACACCTCCTAACTTGTAAAAAAGTTCATTTTTCGCTGTTCTTATTATATCTTAAGTAAATCCAATTATCCTAAAACAATCTCTATAAAATCACTAACAAAAAAAAATATGCAGCAGACATCAATTATGATTCACATAATCACATTATAACCTATACCTGGAATCAAGGGAATAATAATAATAATAATAAAAATATATAATCTTTGTTAGTATTACCTTTAATCCAAGAACCAAGGGAGATGCTTTAACATAAGCTGCATCATCAAGAGCAAACACAGTCTCATGTATAGAAATCTTTGAAAAGGGTTGATCTCCATGTGATGTTACACTATCAATGCTATACAAACCCCACAAAATTACCAACAACTTCAACCCCATAACCTGCACATCCCCTCTTCCCTGAAATCAAATATTTATTAAATTAAACAGCAATACAATCTTTACAAGTACCATAAAACTAATGCAAGATACAAGAAAACAGATGAGTGGATGTTTTTTCAAGTGATTACCATCATGTTTGATCTGTAATAGGTTCAAAAGCTCTGTAAATGGGCACCTATATATGTATATATGGATATACATACAGATAGGGAAAGTGTAAACACAAGCACGAATAAAAATATGTCAACTTGCAGATATGTATAATATAATATGCAGAGGCAGAGTATGGAGCGAAAGAAAGTTTAAACAATTCCGGTAATGATTTATGTTGGACACCATGTTCCTTTAAGCAAAGGATAAGTAGAAAAATAAAGTCAACTTTTAGAGGGTGTTTGGGATTGAGTTTGGAAATGCAAAAGTGCTTTTGGTCAAAAGTGCTTATTGGCTTATGACTTTTTGAAAAGGAGTTTTAAAAAAAGTGTTTGGATTAGCTTTTGGGATGGGAAACGTCAAAAAGTCAATAGATTGTTATTTTTTTAAGTGTTTCGCTTAACTTATTGTGAATATTGGTTGTATGGGTGATAAATTTGTAATTTTTTTCTAAAAGTCAAAAGCCAAAAGCCAAAAGCCAGGATTTGTGACTTTTTGAAAACAACTTTTTAACCTATATCAAAAAGCCAAAACCAAAAGTGCTTTTGTGATATTTTGTGGTAGACAAACAGCTTATTGACTTATTGGCTTTTTGAAAAAGCCAATAAGTCAATAAGCTGTTTTGTAACTCAATCCCAAACACCCTCTTAGCAACTAAATGCAGAATATTTGCAACTTTTGCTCTCTTCTTGCCTATTTTTATGGCAACTTTTGAGCGACTTTAGTTTTTTTTTTAACCGTATCTTCATCATCTTTTTTTAGGGGATTACATCTGCTAATCGCAGACCCACCACCCACATCTGACTAGACTATGGGTATGTTTGGCAAGGAGCTTTTAAGAGCTTTTAGGAGCTTCAAGCTTCAAGCTTTTAAGAAAAAGCTCATACTCAATAAAAAGCTTTGTTTGGTTGAAGGAGCTGGAAGCTTTTAGATTGGAGAAAAAGCTCTATAGTGAAAAGCTACTAGTAGTAGCTTTTAAGAAAAAGCTCTACTAGCTACAAGCTTTTAATTAGTAAATGACACAAATACCCATTCTATTTTAAAAATAAAATAAAAACCTTCTTTACAAATTTTTAATTATGTCCATTTTAGTCATTTTATACATTTTATTAAAAAGCTCCAGCTACTCTGCCAAACAACAAAATATATTTAAAAAGCTTTCAGCTACCAGCTTCCAGCTAACAGCTTGCAGCTACCAGCTAGTTTTGCCAAACATACCCTATGTTGTCTTAATCGGATTCATGCTAGCTTCAGTGTGGCAGTGGCGGATCTAGGAATTTTTTTCACTGGGTTCCCATTTTTAGGTGTTTTAATTTCATATTACCAAACATAAAAATTTAGGTAGGTTTAAGGGTACAGGTCGGTTTGATGGTTCGAGTAAGGTTCGTCACAAAATAAAATACGATACAAATCAACCGGATTGACTACAAATCAACAAAATTTAAGTGTGGGGCTTGGCATTCCACGAGAACCGTATCTTAACACGTCAACACGCACCTAGAGCCCAAGCAGGAACAAGTCCCCAAGTTAACCATATCGACCGGATAAAACTCGTGTTGGCTTGGATTCGAACTTGCGACCTCCAACAAGGTAAGCCTAGTTCTTATCTTCATTGCTCTGACCACTCCGCCATGATAAAGAGTCTTGAGTGACTTTAGTTATCCTTGGTATATTATGTTGTTTATTTTAACGACATGTTTTTTCACTACTACTAACGGTAGGGTGTAAATGAATTGAGTCGATAGATTGTGTGTGTGTGTAACGAGCTCAAGCATAAATTAGGGATCGCTTAATAACAAGAGTCAGCAGCTTACACTATCCAGCTCCACATCCCCTTGTACATACGATCTTAAATACTTGAACTTACTTACTTTTGGAACCACCTGACCCTCAACGTGGATTTGAGTTCCCTCATTATCACCTGCACCTCCGAAATCATAAAAAAGGTATTCAGTCTTAGAGCGACTGATCTTTAGACCTTTGCCTTCTAAAGTTACTCGCCACTCCTCTAACCTCGTATTCAAGTCATTTTACTTTCCACTATTAACACAATATTGTCAGTAAAAAGCATACACCAAGGGACCGACTCCTTAATCGACTTTGACAACTCATCTAAGACAATGGCAAAAAGAAACGGACTCAACGCTGACCCCTGATGTAGTCCTACCTCCACAGAGAAGATACTAGTTTATCCTACCGGTGCACGTACACTAGCTTCAATTCTATCATACATACATATTATTAATAATATCTATATATTTCCCTAGCACTCCTCTACCCTCCAAACTATCCCAAATAAAAATACAGTTTGACCAAAAATCAACCTAAATATAGTTTTGGTGATCGTCTAATAGGCTAATACCATCAACGGACTCGAGAGTTGAGACCACTAGAGCATAAAACTTGTTCTCATAAAGCATACCCGGCCCTACCCTAATTCAAATGTTTTGGTTTTATTGGTTGAATTCTAGTTTTTCTTTAATCTCTACACACAATCTGGCACCAAACTCTTTTAAGCCCATGCACTTATGATAATATTTTATGTTGGAGAATTCCTAGTCGTCCTATGGCTGTGTGCGTGAAAGGAGGACTAGGGGAGTTGCTTGGCGTGCAAGGCAAGCATATCAAATTAATTAGTTTGTGGATAATTGTCTATGTGGTATCCTAATTGTGTTAGAATAGGATGTGTTATGGATAATTATTATGTAATTAATTAATAGGAATCCTAGTTATAGTATAACGCGATAGGTTAGCTATATATACCATGTTAATTGGTAGGGATTGTATTCAAGGTTTTGAGTTAGTTTCCTTGATAATAAATTGTGAGTTTTGTGCTCTGTTCTCTGTACCGATTATTCACTTTAATTGGTATCCGAGCCAACCTGTGATTGTTATTACCTGAGATCGAGTTTAAGATCAAGGGTAATTCACCGGCAGCCTTGAACACGAACTGACAGGTTGGAAGCAGGCTCAAGGGTCTGTTGATTGTCCTGTTGTTCGCCGGTCCAAAGCGGGTAGGAAACAGCTCTTCGGGACTGTTAACTGTACCGCTGCGCTGAGATCGGATTTTGTTTAAGAATTTGCCGGAATCGAAGAAACAAAATTGATCCCGTGTTGGTGAGATCTGACCGTGAATAGAAGCGGAGATAAGCAGTGTGGATTTGGTTGTTGGTCCTGCGCACGATCAGAATCAAAAGACCCGGTCGGAATCGGAACTAGATTTGTTCCCTGCGTGTGTTTTGGTGAGAAGACAGAAGGAAACAGGCGTGGAGGCTGTTTGTGTTGTTTATCTAAAACAAAGAGGGAGCAGTCGAAGGAACAAGATGGGTGAAGGCGAAGGCAGTGGCGGGTCGAATCCCGAGAAAACACATTCAACATCTCTTCAGTGCCCGATGTTGAACTCGGTAAATTATACGATCTGGGTGATGCGTATTCGCGCGATTTTTAATGTTCATGGCGTGTGGGAGGCCATTGAACCCGGAACTGAAACTGATGTGAAAAAGAACAACATGGCAATCGCCTTGTTATTTCAATCGATACCCGAAGATTTAATTTTGCAGGTTGGCAATTTAAAATCGGTGAAGGAGATGTGGGACGCAATAAAGGCCCGACACCTTGGAGCCGATCGGGTACGAGAAGCGAGGCTTCAGACTCTAATGACGGAATTTGAGGCGATGAAGATGAAGGATTCGAGTACGATTGATGAATTTTCAAGCAAGTTAACAGGAATCTCTTCTAGAGCGGCGTCTCTCGGATCCGGAATTGAGGAAGCGCGGCTTGTGAAAAAATTTCTCAGTGGGTTACCAAAACGGTTCATTCACATGGTAGCCTCGATTGAGCAACTACTAGATTTGAAGTCCGTGACATTCGATGATGTTGTTGGTCGGATGAAAGCGTATGAAGAACGTATAAGGGACGAAGAATCACAAACGGATAATCAAGGAACCCAAACAAAATTAATGTTTAATAATTCTTCATCTAGTTCGAGACAGAATTCACGCGAATCAAGTAAGAGGCGCGGGAAAGGATCGAATCGCGGACGTGGTGGTGGACGCGGTGGTGGTCATTCCGGTCAAAACCGTGGATCACGTGACAAGTCCAACGAAGGGGATAAGCAAAAGGGTAAAAAGGATTATTAAAAAGTTCAATGTTATCGGTGCGACGAGTTTGGTCACTTTGTTTCAAGATGCCCAGAACGGAAGAAAGATAGACAGGCAAACTTGGTCGATGCGGAAGAAATAGACCCATCGTTATTTATGGTGCAAGGTGTCCAAGAGATCGTTTACTTAAACGAAGAAAAAGTTATTCCAAAAAATTACGGGGGTGGTTCGGAAGAACGAGACTCGTGGTATTTGGATAATGGGGCGAGCAACCATATGACGGGTAATTTATCATTTTTCTCCGAATTAAATAAGCGTGTTTGTGGCAAAGTTAAATTCGGGGATGGGTCTCAAGTCGATATTTGTGGGAAAGGGTCTATATTGCTAGTGGGTAAAACGGGGGAGCAAAGGTTGTTAACGGATGTTTATTATATCCCTAGTTTACGTAGTAATATAATTAGTCTCGGTCAAGCAACGGAGTGCGGGTGTGATATTCGTATGAAAGACGATTATTTATTAATGCGTGATGCCCAAGGCAAGGTATTAATGAATGTAACCCGTTCAAAAAATCGTCTTTACACGATTAAATTAAAAGTTGGAAAACCCGTATGCTTGAAGGCTCGAATTGATAATGATAATTGGTTGTGGCACGCGAGACTAGGACACCTAAATTTCGAGTTTATGAAACAAATGGTGAATAAAGACATGGTCGTGGGAATGCCAAAAATCAATCATGAAAATCAAATTTGTGATGCGTGCCTAGTCGGGAGGCAAACGAGACAACCTTTTCCAAAGACGGCGTCTTTTAGGGCAAAGCGTGCATTGGAACTTGTTCATGGAGACTTATGCGGTCCAATTTCTCCGAGTACAATTGCGGGAAATAGGTATGTATTTGTCTTAGTTGATGATTTTTCACGTTTCATGTGGACTTTTCTTTTGAAGGAAAAAAGCGATGCGTTTGAGACCTTCAAAAAGTTTAAAGTTATGGTGGAAGTGGAAGTTGGTGAAAAAATCAAGACGTTTCGAACCGATCGAGGGGGAGAATTTACATCTCATGAGTTCAATCGGTTCTGTGAAACCGAAGGGATTATTCGACACCTAACCGCTCCATATACACCTCAACAAAACGGGGTGGTGGAGAGGCGAAACCGTACCTTAATGGAGATGACTCGTAGTATATTAAAAGCGCGACAAGTTCCCAATTTTATGTGGGGGGAGGCGGTGAGGCACTCAACCAACTTAATAAATAAAACTCCAACACGGGCGTTAAATGAAGATAAAACACCGTACGAGATGCTTAAACGAAAGAAACCGGATCTTCAATTTCTTAAGGTTTTTGGATGTGCCGCGTACTTGAAAGTTGTTGGTGGAAATCTTCCAAAATTAGACGATCGCTCAAGTCGTTTAGTTTATCTTGGAAGCGAAAAAGGTTCCGGTGGATATCGTTTATATAATCCGACGACTAGAAGAATTGTTGTGGGTCGAGACAGAGATACGGAGTTTGATGAAACGCGTGGATGGAATTGGGGAAAACTTAATGTTTTTAATAATGAGGAAGCTCGCGAACCGGGTATGTTTTGGGTAGACTTTGGTGGTGTAATTGACACTGGAGATGGGTCAGTTAATACAGAGTCTAGTGGATTGGATGATGAAAATGACAACCAATCAAGTAAAGACGTTGCTGAAGAATATGATGCTGGTGTCGAAACTACAAATGGCTCAAAACAAAATAATTCTCTAAATGCTACAACAGTAGCTTCACAAAGCAAAATGAACACAGCAGCAACAATTAATGCTCCTATTGTTGAGGAGGTTTTGGATTCGCCATCACACGCACCATGCCTAAACCAAGATATAAGTGCCGCTGACACAAGCTCATCTCAACAAAGTCCTATGGTACGTGAACAGGTCCATACGATTCCAAACAGGAGCAGAATTGAAGGCGTGAACAGTAGCAATGTTGAACAAACTCCCGAGCAACCTGTTCGACGATCCAACCGAGCCACGGCTACCCCGGTACGTTTCAATGATTATATTTTAAATTCGATTTCGATTGATGAAAATTATTTATTGCTTGCGGATGACGAACCGGCTTATTTTGATGATGCAAAATCTAAACCGGAGTGGATGAAAGCAATGCGTATTGAGATCGATTCGATAAATAAAAATAATACGTGGACGTTAACCGAGTTACCGCGTGGTGCAAAGGCGATTGGATTGAAGTGGGTTTTCAAGGTTAAGCGTAACGCGGATGGCTCACTAAATAAACATAAGGCGAGACTCGTGGCAAAGGGTTATGTTCAACAACCCGGAGTCGATTTTGACGAGGTTTTCGCGCCGGTGGCTCGACTTGAAACGGTTCGGTTATTAATTTCACTCGCAGCAAATGAAGGTTGGGAGTTACATCATCTTGATGTCAAGTCCGCGTTCCTACATGGCGAGTTGAAAGAAGAAGTTTATGTTGCTCAACCAGAAGGGTTCGTTAAAAAAGGCGAAGAACATAAAGTGTATAAATTAACCAAGGCTTTGTACGGGTTAAGGCAAGCTCCGCGTGCGTGGAATACGAAGTTAAATAGTATTTTGTTAAATATGAAATTCCACAGGTGCTCGCAAGAACAAGCCGTATACCGAAGAACCGTTGGAACGGATGTGTTATTAATCGGCGTGTACGTGGACGATTTAATTGTGACCGGTTCCAATTTGAAACTTATAATGGAGTTTAAGCGCGGGATGGCTAAAAACTTCGAGATGTCGGATTTGGGAAAGCTTACTTATTATCTTGGAATTGAAGTTTATCAAAGCAATGAAGGGATAAAAATTAAGCAAGAAGCGTATGCAAAGAAAATATTAACAGAAGCAGGAATGATGAATTGCAATCCTACTAATGTTCCCATGGATCCGAATGTTAAAGTTTCAAAGTTTGAAGATGAGGAAGATGTTGATGCAACGAGATATCGAAAGATTGTCGGGTGTCTCCGGTACCTGGTACAGATTCGTCCGGATTTGGCGTTTTCGGTCGGAGTAGCAAGTCGGTACATGCAATGCCCGAAGCAATCTCATGCAGCTCTCATTAAGCAAATTCTTCGTTATTTGAAAGGCACTTTTACCTATGGCATTACCTATACTCGAGGATCGAATGTGTTGGTTGGTTACAGTGATAGTAGTCACAACATAGATGAAGACGATGGAAGAAGTACTACGGGACACGTGTTTTATTTTGGGTCTTCCCCAATTACTTGGTGTTCTGAAAAACAAAGTACAGTGGCTTTATCATCGTGTGAGGCGGAGTATATGGCGGCATGTGCAGCCGCGTGTCAGGCGGTTTGGCTAAAAGAACTAATTGGTGAATTACTTGACAAGAAAATTCAAGCGGTTGTATTACGTGTGGATAATACATCAACAATATCTCTCGTGAAGAACCCGGTTTTCCATAAAAAAAGCAAGCACATTAAATCCCGGTTTCACTATATTCGGGAATGTGTAAATCGTGAAGATATCGTGGTCGAGCATGTTAGTGGCGTTGATCAAAAGGCGGATATTTTGACGAAAGCTCTTGGGAAGATCAAGTTCAAGGATATGACTGAAAAGCTTGGAGTTGAAGACTTGTCAGATACGACTCAGAAATTCAGGGGGTGAATGTTGGAGAATTCCTAGTCGTCCTATGGCTGTGTGCGTGAAAGGAGGACTAGGGGAGTTGCTTGGCGTGCAAGGCAAGCATATCAAATTAATTAGTTTGTGGATAATTGTCTATGTGGTATCCTAATTGTGTTAGAATAGGATGTGTTATGGATAATTATTATGTAATTAATTAATAGGAATCCTAGTTATAGTATAACGCGATAGGTTAGCTATATATACCATGTTAATTGGTAGGGATTGTATTCAAGGTTTTGAGTTAGTTTCCTTGATAATAAATTGTGAGTTTTGTGCTCTGTTCTCTGTACCGATTATTCACTTTATTTTACATTATAACAGTTTAGTTTGTGTCCTTGTTGACACACTTACACACATTATGTTCTATTTAAGAAATGTGTCATTCGGATATAGTGAAACCATCGTAAGGTTATGTGTTAATGTGTTATGGAGTAACTACATCATCACCACATCACTGCCATGTTAGAATTTGAACAACTAAACATCCAATAACTAATTATAGTGAAATATCTAACACACAAAAAAGGGAAAGAAACATAAAACAATGTGATTAGTTTGAGAAGGTAGTGACCCCACATGCTTCAGCTCCTTCCTCGTTAATGTGTTGACGCCTAAAGGGGCTTCTAGTCATTGGCGCTCCTCAATAACTATAGGGGTGACATTTTAACTCCCCCAATGCCGATTTGACAAGAAAGCGTTAACCCACAACACGTGCCTAACATTACAATAAAAGGAATAAACAAAACAAATGTAACACTCAAAATTATATTATCTGATTGAGTAGATTAACAAATTCCCTAAAATCCTCAAAGGATAAGCAACACCAAAAAGAGTATAGTTCCTGCAAAAGAGAAGAAAATAAATTCAAAACTTCCATAAAGTCAAACTTGTGACCCTTTTGTCATATAAAACATCCTTTTGAAAACTTTTAGCTTATTGGCACCCCTTTTAAGAACATAGGCCATTCTTGAAACAGTAAAAATGGTAATCTAAAATAGTAAAATGCATCATTCTCTTATGTGCATACTTTTTATTTATATATAACAAGCCCAACTTATTTAAACTTTTAGCTTAATAGCACCCTTAACTTCGGTGTATGAAGTTCGGGTTTAAGCTTGTTTAAGCCCAGTTCGATTTTAACTTTTAACAATCAATCTTAAGTAGCTCATCAAACATACAATAAAAGAAGTGGTTACCTCCAAAACTTAACTTAGTTTGAATTTTGTGTCTCCATGTCCCATTCCAAGCATAACCTAACCACATCAAATCCAAATGTCACAAGTCATTTAAAATTGTACCATATGCATAAAAAGTTATACGCACCTCGACCATAACAATTAGTCGTAGAATTCCCACCACCGCGACAAATGCAAGAAAAAGACTCCTTAAAACCCGCAAACCCACAAAACCCACCACTCGCTTCGCAATCCTTACATGTTTCCGTATAATAAGAGTCATTATATTCCAACAAAATACCAAACTGCCAATTCATTGGATCCGTCTCATCACCACCAAACCCATACATAGAAGCATATGACGAACATTGGAGTTTGGGTAGATCCAGCCCATAACCCGACCCGAAATCAATAATGGGCTGATAAACACAACAACTAGAAATAGGCCCATTTGGTTCCAACCCAATACCACTCACCCCTTCACAAGAATACAACCCCCTACAAAGATGCAAACCCGAACCCGTATCACATAGATCCTCATTCGGGTCAAAAACCGGGGACGTCCTGGAGCATCCAAGTAGGACAAACATATCTTGTGAAGATAATGTAAACGGGCTGGCCCGATCCAAACGAAAGCTTCCAGAGTTTTGCATGGAAGAACATGTTGACATGAAGAGGTCAGTAAGGACAAGGGTAGAAGTGGTGTAGTCTATATTTGAAACACTGTAAGCTCCGGTTCCAGATGAGAACCGGAGCTCACCCGAGGTACATTTTATGTACCTCGCGAAGTCGGGATGGCCGCAGCCGAAGTCGGACCCGAATGGGTACTTGATGGTGAGGTTGCCACATTTGTCCCTACAAGTTGGGACAATGGGTGGTGTGTGGGATGAGAGTGTTGTGTGGAGAAAGAGGACAATGTTGAGAAGTAGGCATGGTAATGACAATGGCAATGGCCATGCACATAAGATTGTTGTAGACATTTTTTTTTAAAGAGAGTTGTGTGTGTGTATAGGAATAGATGATGGTGAAAGAGTTAAAAGGGAGAGAAAAGATGGATTCTTTCGGTGGGTTTGAAAGTTTTTTCAAAGATTTATTGAAAAGTGGATGTGATGGTAATCATAAGTTTTACTTTTCATGGTTTAATGATTGGTTTTTATTTAGATTTAGAGTGTGAACATTACTACTTTTTATACTGGATGATAAACTTCGTATATTCTGTAATGGTTTGAAGGGGTTTTTATTTATGGTATGTATCAAAAGCTGGAATAGCTCAGTTGGTTAGAGCGTGTGGCTGTTAACCACAAGGTCGGAGGTTCAAGCCCTCCTTCTAGCGTTTTTCTAAACTTTTTTTACTTGTTAAATTAATAGGTCAATGACTAGAATCGTTAGAAAAAGATAAAAATATAAGGGGGCATTCCGAGAATTGAACTCGGGACCTCTCGCACCCTAAGCGAGAATCATACCACTAGACCAAATGCCCATTTGTATTATTTTGATAGTAGGTTACTCTATGTAACACGTGAAATTCAACACATCATTATAGTCTTTTTACTTTTGTTCTTGACAGCATGTAGCTTCTTGGTTACTCTAATCAACAATTAATTAAGTTCGGTTGACATGATTTGAGGAATAAGGATACATGTTAGTTCTTGTTGATACAAAGATAATAACATGGATAAAAAAACCCTTAAAGAAAGATAGATTTTTAGTTATAACTACCCTATGTATATATAATATATACTGACATAACAAAATAATATTCTCTTTACGCCTCTAAGCTATACCAATCACTAATTCATCATTGCAGACTGTTGCTACAACAAATATATGACCAACGATAGGGATGAGTCTTGCAAGGTTGAAGGGTTTCAATTAGTCAAACGCAGGTCGTGAGGTCTCCCCACGTTGCAACACGTAGGTAGGATCTTTGTTATTTTCGTTTGTTGCTTAAGATTCTGATTTGAAGTGAATTCAAACCATAATGTTGTTATAGGATTTTATTGTTTTTAGATGTGATGTATGAAGAAAAGATTATGCATAAAGCATAATCTTTTAGAAAGAATAGAAGGTGTTCAGGAGTGAGTCTGATTGTCAAGAGGCCAGTCCTTATAGAGAAATGATCTTCTATAAGGAGCAAGGAGGCAGACTCGATCCATGGTTGCAACAAAGGACTTTCCCATTTTGCCTATGGAAGGCTTTCGGCGCGTTTGTGGCCAGGGCTGGAGAGTCAAACGAGAAAGTGTGACAAGACAAATCACTGGTTTGTTCTTTTTGCTGTTGATGGCAGTTGTTTGCTTTCAAACCTTTAACCTTTCAAGCTATTGTGCGTCACAATCAGTTTTTTAGGCTTAAGTTACCCACGTCATCAGAGACTACTCCCAGATTGAAATTATTCTGCGTTTTCTTGAATTATAGTAACAAGGCAACAAAGTCCGTTAAAACTTCACAACATTGATATTGATCCGTGTGAAAATACAATAAAATATAGATCGTACATAAGTAAAATGAGAGTTACACTGTAAGTTGTAACATGTAAATGAGGTTCCAATGAAGGCAGAAATTTAATTCAAGGTGGTTAATTAAGCATATCCTTAAATAGTTGTTTAAAAGGATTGTCACACTAAATGTTGGTTTTTCCAAAATTTGTTTAGATGCTGTTCATACATGTAAACTTCCAATATTTAAAAATTACTATTTTTACAGATTAAAGTGGCTATACAATTTGAAGAATGTATAAACTATGTCTATAATAGTATCGTCTTGAGTGAGTATATTACCTATGATAATAATTTAATCAATCACATGGGCGATTAACAGCACAAACCAAACACTTGACTAAAACATACGGTGTTTACAGAGGACAAGCAAAAGAACTAGACCAACAGCAAAAACTTAATCCCCATGAGAACATCATTAAAAGAACAGAAGCAGTCAAAATAGAAATCGCATTCACATCTTGTTTTGCTTTCTAATCCGTTTAGCTTTCCAGTGTCGTATGTATCTATATCATCAAGCATTTAAAATATAGCAACAAAATCACAAGCTATGCTTCCAAGTTCCTTTTTCCTTCCAAATCTCGCAAAAAGTTCCCAAGTAGCCTTTGATCCAACACCATATTTGGTATCTGCACGGTTTACATTTGCAATACAAAACCTCGTACTATTACTATGAGAAGGCATGTGTGTATTACACGTCACACTCTATATGCGCGTGTTAAAGTGACAACTTTGACCCACTGGAAGTCCATCTAGATTGTGTTTACATCTAACGCCCAATAATTAAAAATAAGGTCGTTAAACCAAAACAGTCAATTAGGTCAAAAGCCAACCAAAGTGTATTTTTTGTACAAACAACCTTGCAAATCGCTTTATGTGAAAAACAATCGGATTTTTGCTGTAAAAAAAAAAAGAGAGAAGAAAAATGTTGAGTGGCCCAAAAATTACATGTTACCAACCCGCCAGTTTTGTCACCATGTTAGTCATCTTGTCACTGACAATCAAGTTGTTTGGTTACGTGTATCATATTTAAGTGATAGCACAACACAATGGATATGTTTGATCATTGATGTATATGAGAGTGAGATAAAAGACCTTGTTTCCAAAGAACATTTTGGTGTTGTTGGATATCGCCTCGATAAATTTAAGCTCCAGAAATTGGGGTGTAAGTTTCAACTTATTTGCTTCAGCCTCTTTCATGGTCCTACACTCAAAAAGAGTATCCTTGTAACTAAAAACACTTTTCAGCAAAACTAATATTATGTTATATAAAAGAAAGAAATTAATAAGATAACTCACTGGTAATATTTGGCATCAGCTAAGCTCTTTTCCCGAGCAATATACATTGCATTAGAAATTTCTTCTTGCATTCTCAAACTGTCTTTTTCCATCAGCTTTTGTTCCATTACAATCTTGCTGACAAAAGCATTCTTCTCGGCTTCTGTAATAGCTATCTTCTTTTGTGTTTCTGCTTCCTTCTCCGCAACTCTCTGCCTTTCTACTGCTACCAATACCTATACACACACACACACACATCACAGTCCATCAGGTTTCCTTATTTTGTAATTGAAAGGTAGTGTAGACAATTGATGTACCTTGGTGCGTTCTTCCTCCATCTGTTCAAAATTCCGCCTTACACTCTCCGGAATTCTAGGCTTTGTGACACGGACACTAATAATTTCAATGCCTGGTGCATAACGTGTACAATCAGCTTGAAGAGCATCTTTCATCGTTTCATCAATCTGAAATTTTACATTTTGCACTTTATAAATGCAAAAGTTTGCAACAATGACGATGCAAAAAGCACGGGAAGCCTAATTAATTAGTATTATTAATGCATTTATGTCAATATCTTTCACTATCGCTATGTGTGCCTACTTCCATATACATTCTGGAACTGAAACCAAAAATATATCCTCGTATTTACAGAATATAACACAAGATTCAAAATCTGGTTTTACTTAATACCTGATCAAACATGTCAATATAAACTTCTTGAAGGGAGTGAACACTACAGAACTGATTGATCTCGTGATGGATTTTGTCATATATCCAAGTATGGTCATATTCTACACCATAATTGAGAAGTGTCTCATAAACAGCTTCCTTTTTTAGTCGGTTAACAACCTGTAGACACAAACAATCATTCTATAAATGGACTAATAACGTTGGATGATAAAGCAGTTGAGTTGGCTTTATTTATTGTATCAAAATGTTTACCTCTATCCTATCAAAGTTGATCATAACACCACCTTTTGTCCCACAAGGGATATCCCTCACCTATATATTATCATTATGGACCAAATTCATTTTCATGAAAAATAAGAACTAAACTCACCATCATTAAAAATATCACATTTAAAAACAAAATACTTACCAGATCAGTCTGAAGGGTCACCTGGACAGGCTCATAGTGGGTAATCAGAGGTAGCTTCAAATGGAAACCTTAAATACAAGACATGCCAAATGTTGGAAAAAAGAAGAAGCGCTTCATAATGTGGACGACGTCATGTATGAAGCAATATTAACAAACCTGGAGTTGTAGTTGTCTGCTGGAGGGCACCACCTAACCAGTAAACCCCAACATGACCTTCAGGGACTTGATGTAATATTGTTAAGCTGTTCTTTAAGTTTGGTGAAGAGGATGGAATCATAACCTATAAATATGATCAAAGTTTAAAAAAACGGAAACGAGCCTCGAGGCGTTTTCCCTTCACATCACGAGGCGTAAGCCTCGAGGCGAACCGAGGCGTAAGCCTCGAGGCGAACCGAGGCGTAAGCGTGAGGCAGAATCAAAAAATAAATATAAAAATTATATATCTTATAAAACATAAAATAATTGACCCAGATAAGTCTAAAACATCAAAAACATACATCGAAAATAAAATGATTGACCAAAAAAGTCTAAAAACATAAAAAAACACACATAAAAACACCCTAAACCTCCTGAGGCGCAAATTTTCTCAACGCCTCAGCCCTTAGAAGCGTATGTACAGACTGGACCCCATGAGGTGCGCCTCAGACTCGTTTTTTTGGCGCCTCAAACGTTTTTTTAAACCATGAATATGATATAAAAAGGCAATTGAAGTAGAATTGCTTATACTATCATCATGACTCACACTTCATTCTACACAAACGATAGTAATAATAATTAACTGCCACTGCTTTGCAATCACATGGCTTGCAAGGTGAACAGATTTTAAGATGCAAAAACAAACAACCACCGTACCCCGTAAATCCCACAAATAAAGCTGCTGGTAGGGTCTAGGGAGGGTGAGATGTACGCAAGCCTTACCTCTATCGCTAAGAATAGATGTGCATTTAATTTTCCATAACCGTAAACCTTATTACGGAAATTACAAAATTAGTAAATAGTCTCATGAAAACTAGGTACATTTCAATCCTTTCAAGCATTTATAAATTATATGTCCTAAATGTTACAAGCATCCTGAAGTTAAATTATATTCTAAAATTCTTGCCCTAAATGTAAATAATTAGGCATCAATTAATTACAAAGATAAGAGAATATGTAGGATGATATTTCAAACCCAAATAAACAGTGACAGGAGTAAAGCCCTAAGAATTAAGGAACAATGTATTTCTGAATAAACCAAATATTATTATTATTATTATTATTATTATTATTATTATTATTATTATTATTATTATTATTATTATTATTATTGTAAAGATGTAAGAGTTAAATAAAGACATAAAGGGAAGATATGTTAACCATGGAGAGGATAACGATCAAGGCAAGTAGGACAGTGAGAATAGCTATGCAGTCTCCGGTTCCTTGTTGAGGAAGTGGTTCCGTCGGCGGTCGCCGGGGTATCGGTGGCGGCGTTCCTCCGTCCATTGCCTCTAGTAAAGGGAAGGGAATAATCACAAGGACTGATGCTGGTAGTTTTCTCTCTCTGGATGCCTGGATAGTTAGTAGCTTTCTAAATATAGACAAAACTAGGTATTAGTTGCCCGCGCTTCGCCGCGGGTGCGGCTGTTGTGCGAAACGTGATGGGAGCTCCTGTTGTGTTGAGTGATTGGCGGACGTTAAAGATCGTGCGTCGCTGTGGGAGCTCCTGTTGCGTGGAGGGTTTCGTGGACATAAAAGATAATATTAAGTGACTGTTATTCTAGCGTGGGCTTCAAAAAAAAATACTCGCAGCTAAAAGCTAAAAGTTTGGTGGTCAAAGTTTGAAATCCTAAAAACTAAAAGTTTGGTCAAAGCGCAATGCAAGTTTAAAAAAGTTGGGTGGTCAAAGTTTGAAATCCTAAAAGCTAAAAGTTTGGTGGTCAAATTGAAAGAAAATAAAGTTAAGTTAAAAGTTAGTGGCCAAAGTTTTAAATCATAAAAGTTAAAAGTTTGTTGGTCTAAGTTTGGTGGTCAAATTAGAAGAAAAATAAAGTTAACCTAAAAGTTAGTGACAGAAAATAAAATAAAGGTAAAAGTTAGTGGTCAATATATATATTAAAAGAAAGACACTATTGAAGTGTCTTTCTTTTAATATAAAACATAATTACTAGTACTTTATTTATTATTACCTAAATTGTATCTTTTGTCCTTTGTCTTTCATTTGTACTCATTTTGTTCTTTATTTTCTCGATTTGCTATACCTTTTGTCCTTTAGCCTAACTAAGTTAAAAAAGTTGGTTAATTTTACTTTCTAACTTTACACGTTTAGCCCTTGTACTTTTGATCGAACCCTAACCCTTGAACCCATTTTGACTGACCTCAAATTCGACCACGGTAATTAACGAAATCATAAGCTATTATAGAACATCAAATTCCGATCAAAACCATATATAACATGATACTTACTTGTTTATTTTAGAGGTGTAATCGGTCGATTAAAGTTGCGACTAGGTTGTTCTTGTTCTTCAAATTGTGAATGATTTAGTACTACTACTAGTAGCTTTTCAATATATAGTTTTTTATCCTAACCTAAAAGCTTCAAGCTTCCTCAACCAAACAAAGTTTTGTATTGAGTGGGAACTTTTTCATAAAGGCTTGAAGCTCATAAAAAGCTTATTGCCAAACATACCATCTCTCTTTTATTTGGCTATATTCATAATGTTTGGACTGATGCTGAAACCCAACAACCCAACCTGAACCGAAACTAGCTTGGACTTGATGAAGACCCAATCAGTTTCCAACCGGTTTGGGGGCCGGTTTGTAACCTTCTTTTTTAAATATGGTTTGAACCATAACCAATAAAACCCCCTCCCCAAACCAGTTTTAAACCGAACTGAACCTGGTCAAAAAATGGTCAACAAAACGATACAATTAGAAACCGGTTTTGAATTTTTGTGGGCCAACCTAAATCAATTTGAACCCCAAACCCTAACCGATTTAGGGTGTGAACCTGACTCGTGCATGCTTAGCCTCATATTGGATGTACTTGAAAGGTTAACATAATGATATTCGGATTACCTTAAGATATACCATAAAAGAAACACAAATATAACACTCATTTATTATGTCGAATTGTTGTGTTTTGTGATTGAGATAACACATGTTTATATGGTTAGGGCTTAAAACATTGAATAACTTTTATTTCGGCTATAGGATACTTAAACTTGAGGTTAATTTAAGCAAGCCGAACTTGGTTTGAAGTTTGAACTCAACTCTTTTACGGATATAGCAAATTCAGAATGAGTTTCGAACAACGAGCATTGAACCGCATTCTCAGGTTTCATTTAAGAAGAGAATAGAAAGGAATCCATCTCGTTCTTTTCATTTACTTCCAAATTGAAAGGATGTATTTTAGCTTAAAAATATTATTTTCTCTTCATTTCTTCCTATAAACAAAAAAGAAAAAAAATAAAAAACTTTGAAACGCAACTTTTTAATTTTAAAATTCTTTTTTTACTTTCCTTAAACGGATTTCGGAAACACAGCTTACAAAGTTGAATGTAAAAATATTTCACCCCAGCCTTGTGGTGGAGTGACATGGGAAATTATGGGTATAGCCTATCCTCCTTGAAGTATCAGGTTCAATTCTTGATTTCATCGGGTTTTACTGATTTTCCACTGTCATGCCTTCGAGCGAGTGGAGGTCAGGTTTTCCCAGGAATTGATAGCTTGGTGGATTTTGACTACCCAGCGCTACCTGTGGACGGTCACCTAAGATGGGTCTTTGCCAAAGGGTACTTTTGTAATCAATTGGCGGGTATCCGGATAGTAGAGACATTCTTTGTTTGCCTTTAATGTATATTTATATTTATATTATATTATATTATTATACTTGTATATTACAACAAAGTAACGATAGACTTATTTGTGAGGTGTGGCCGTTGTTGTTGAGATAACCGGCTTCACCGGAAAATATGTTAACCGCCACCACCATTTCCGCGTCTCTCTCACCTATCGGAACAATAAACACCTCCAATCGGCGGACCCCACCCGTTGCTGTATTCAGAGCATCAACGGAGAGTAGCACTAGTTTCCCTCCCTTCCTGCCCAAACAAGTGGAGAACGTTAAAGACCCCTTTGCCCGTAAATTAGCTTCTAGAATTCAAAGACTGCCCGTCCAGGTATTATATATATGATCATTAAACACTTTATATTTTTATTTATGTGTATATACTGTTTCCTACAGTTTGGTTTATTAAAGGCTGAATGGATATGATTTTTTTTTTTATGTTCAAAACTGATAGTAATTGGGTTGCTGTTGTTGATATATATTAATTTTACAGCTTGGTATCTCAAACAATTGCATTATGAGTAGCTGTGTGAAGCCAATGATACAAGACACCACCAATCCACTTGTTCTTCTTCACGGCTTTGACAGGTACGTGTATCTATCGACTCTTTAGTATGTTCGGGTTAACTTATCAAGAATGTAATCACATATTTGGACCATGGTTGTCACTTGTCAATATAGATCATAGTTACATCTTATTGCTTTTGGCTTTTGAACATCATATATTGCATTGTTTTTATAGTGTGTTGTGTCAAAAGTTGCGCTTTTGTTTACACAGTCGGTTAACTATTATTATGCAGCTCTTGTTTAGAATGGAGATACACACTTCCACTTCTTGAGCAGGCTGGCTTTGAGACTTGGGCAATTGATATTCTAGGATGGGGTTTCTCAAACTTAGGTTGTTTTTTCAATATCCTTTTCCATCTTTGTGTATCGGTTTATAGTGAAAGGTTCATATAAGAACTACAAAAAGGGCAAGAACCTCGAAAACCACAAAAGTACATGTTGATTCACATGTGATGGAGTTGTAAATATTGGTGGAGCTTCAAATCACCACCAAAAAAAACGTAACAAAACATTACCTTTTGAGTCATTCACATGTGACCTGATCGGTTTACATTTGAACATAATCATATGTTTGAATCATTCATGTATGAACGGATTAAATCACATTCTCATTTGTGCCCAACCGATATTCACAAATGAAACTAATCACATGTGAATTAACATGAAGTTTTGTAGTTCTTGCGGTTCCTGCCTTTTTTGTGGTATTCATTTGAACCTCCCCCTTGGTTTTTGTAAGTAAACTTTTTTAGTTGATCGATTTTGTTGTCTTATTTTTTATTTTTTACTTCATCAGAAAAGCTTCCTCTATGTAACGTAGAATCCAAACGTGATCACCTCTTTCAGGTAAAGTCGTGTGACAAATCTCAGTCATCTTTTACTAGTCATGAGTCTGCTCCCGTTACCTCTGAAGTTCTCTTTTTGTTGCCATGTAAATTAATGGAATTGCGTGTGTGTGTGTGTGTAACTATATTAGTTATTCTTTTTATATTTAGGAAATAAAAAAAAACGGTTCTTTGGCAACCGCAAAAGTAGATTGGGTTCTCTATCCAGTTGTTCCAAACAATGACTAATTTATATGTTTATTTTTGTATTTTAGTTTTGGAAAACCTACATTAAAAGGCCCATGTTGCTAGTTGGGCCGAGTCTTGGAGCAGCAGTTGCAATTGACTTTGCAGTCAATCATCCAGAAGCAGTAAGTACAGACTAGTTCTTATGTTGGAGATATGATAGGGTGGATTTGACAAGATAGTGTCTGGTTACGCCCATGGGTCAAAATGGGTCGAGTTATAAAGGTTTGGTGTGTCGGATATGATTGTAAGTATCCATATCGTATCGACAATATATGTCTTACTGAATAAATGATTAATGAGATTTTATGTAATAAAAATACACTATGGTCAGTTTTTGACCCGTTTGACCTTTTCAAGGTATAAATCCAAGTTGAACCTTTCACAAGTCAAAGAAAGCAACACTTCTCTCTGACTTCAGTTATACATTAGCTAAGCTATTTGTGTTAACTGTCCTATTTCAATCTGTTTGGATGTTTTATCAGGTTGATAAGCTGATTTTGATTGACGCAAGTGTTTATGCAGAAGGAACGTCAAAATTACCAAAATTCGTAGCTTATGCTGGTGTGAGTATGTGCCAATATGTAATGCATTTTCTTTCTTATTATTGTTTAAAATATTTGTTGACCGTTTTGACCAGGTATCCGTCTTAAAGAGCCTCCCGTTGCGTATTTTTGCTACTAATATTGCGTTTAATTCTCTTGAACTTGATACATGCTTAGATTGGACACTTGTAAGTTTGTAATATCTATTTTCAGTTTGACAATTTTCACAGTTGATTGCTGATAAAGTGAATATCATATAACAGAAATGCTTATTACTTTTAATTATTTTTAACCGTTCTAGATAGGACGCTTACATACTCTATTACCTTGGTGGGAAGAAGCAACAGTTGACTTTATGAACAGTGGGGGATACAATGTCGCTGCCCAGATTCCGCAGGTTCTTGTTTATTTTTTTCTACTGTAGGTGGTTGAATAGGTATGCACCTAAGCGGGCTTGGTTGGTTCGGTAATTGGTCAAAACAGCTGGTTTAATTTTTTATTTTTTTACCGGTTGGGCTTGGTCGACAAGATTTACAAAAGTTATTTTATAGTCATATTAATGATAATCTATTTATAACTTATTTGAAGGTTTTATCCAATAAAAGACCTTCGTGCAACCTTTGACCCGTCTACTTTTACGCTGTTTTTTTCTTATTGAAGCCAGTTAACTGTTAACCAATTAGTTTTAAAATATAACCCAAATTTCCTTTTGAGCTGTTTTTTTTAATTGAATTAGTTTAGAACATTTCCCAAATTGACCCGTTTATAAGTAAATCTAGTAATAATCTGTTTTATTACGATGGCAAACCAGATTCTGAAGAGAACACTCATAATATGGGGAGAAGATGATCAAGTAATCGACAGCAAACTAGGCGTGGTTGGTACCTTTACACCATAATTAATCTCGATTTCTTCTAATCATACTAAATAGCTGGCTACCATCTTACATCATGCAGCGGTTACATTGTGAGCTCCCAAATGCAATAATTCGGCAAATTCCAGAATGCGGTCATATCCCACATGTCGAGAAACCAGATGCAGTTGCAAACTTAATCAAGGATTTCATTCAAACCAACAATAGTCTGCCATTATTTTCAAAGCAGGAAGACAATGTGTTGGTTCCTCAACTTGAATAGTGTTAAGCATCTTCACTTGAAGTTAAACCTTTTCACTTTTGTGTTAGAAATGCTTCATCATGTTGTTGTAGATATTTGGCATTTATGTATATAACTATTGTATGAATTTGATCATTCTTTCAATATTATAAGTTGACTGTGGAAGGAATATGTTCATGTGCTTATTATATATCGAAAACATAAATAACACATATTTCTCGTACTAAAAGGGGATTCGTAGAATACAACCGATAATTTATAGCCTACTAACCTACTTTACAACACGAATATCTCATCCACACATGGTATCTCACCCGGTTTGTTTGTTTAGATAAGCCTAAACCAGATAAAGCCCAAAACCAAAAGGCTTGCAGGAGTCATAAGGTTGGTGATTCCTTGAATAGATATAGAACCACTGTTGTCAAAGCCATTTGTTCCTGTAGGCCCCATCCCAAGCGGTGGGTTCACGTTGATCCCAGGTGTCAAGGACCCGGTCCCAGTGCCTGTTCCCGTTCCGGTCCCAGTGCCTGTTCCGGTCCCTGGAGTTCCCGTTCCGGTACCTGGAGTTCCAGTTCCCGTACCTGGAGGTGGTGTCGCAGTTCCCATCCCTGGAGGCGGTACACCAGTTCCTGTAGGTGGTGTTCCAGTTCCGGTTCCTGGAGTCGGGGTTCCTGTTCCTGGCGGGGTACCAGTTCCGGTTCCTGGTGGTGCTGGAGTTGAAGTGCTGCAATGTTAGAATCCAAAGAAGAATGTGAATAACTCGGCACTGTAAACATGTTCATATGACTACAAAATGTAATCCTCCAATGCAGGAGTGTGCAATAAAAACATCTGAAAACCGAACGGTATCCGTAACACACAAAGGTAAAAAGATAACAAAAACCGATCCAAATTGTGAATTACCGGTTTTCGGTTAGGTTCTTAACTGTATCCGTATTGGGATAGGCTCGGTTATCGGTTAGTGAGAAAAAAATCCAAATCCGAATTAATCAAAGAAATTGATATCTGATCCACACCCCTACTCTAACGGAAGCAAAGAAGCACACCGAATTTCAAATTCGAGTTTTAGCCTTTTAGACCTAATCACTGAAGTACCACTTTCACGTCAAGTGCCGATTTTAAAACCCTAAACCCTAAACACAAAACCACAAGTAGAGCGCAGCTCAGCACCGCCATAGTAACATGGCATTAAAAATTACACTTTAATGCACATGTATAAAGTACTACCACATTGGATATGTAAAAACAAAAAAGATTTAACCTTTATTAAAAATATCAGTTAATATTTTCATCTACCGACACAATGACAATAAAAATCAGATCTTTATACATCTTTTAACAGAACAGTATTATAAACAACAGAAAACTGAAAAATGAAAACAGACAAGATCCAATTAAGATGGGAAGTGATCATACCTAGAATAACAAGCAGAATTTGCACCTGTAAGCAATCAACAAACACATACACACAGATCAGAAAAAAAAAAGATCTTGATTATTGAAGAGGGTAAGATGGTAAATTCACAAAATAAGACCTACCAGGAGGAGGTGTTTGTGAAACATTAGCAGTGCCTGAGAAGTCACAACTCCCTTGAACTTGACCTTTCTTTTGATAATAACTATTGACAGCATAATTGCAATGATCTTTAACAGTGTTGGGGTTGAAACAAGGTCCATTTTGTGAGATTGGGCCACAGTCAGCACCATTTCCACAAGCATAGTCTATGCTCTTTTGTAGCACTGAGTCACTCATTCCAGTGTTGCATACACAATAAGCTGCACCTGTTGTTTTTTATATAGAACAAAAACATACATGAAGCTCAAAAAGGACACACCCAACTGAAAGAAATAGATAAAGCCTTCTAAAAAGGGATCAAGAATGAAATCTAGCAAAAAAAAAAAAAACACCAACAAAAAGTGAAAAAGGAAAAAAAGAAGATAAAGAGAAAAAAAAAAAAAAGTGAAAATCAAGAAAAACATAAATAACATGAAATCAAGTCTAAAAGTGAAAATCAAGAAAAACTCATTTCAGAAAAAAAAAAAAAAAAAAAAACTTGATAAGGTGTGAACAGGATACAACTGTTGTTTGAGGAAGAAACAGAGGATCCCAGAAAAAAAGAAAGACATGAACAGTGAGGAAATCTAGATGAGAAAGAAAGAAAAGAAAAGCTTACTTGAATAACCAGGCATGGAGAAGAGAAGAAGGATGGAAAGAGTAAGAAGAAAAGCCATGATTGAGGAAGACAGTGTGAAAATTGGTAAAGCAAAGTGCTTGCTATGTCTATGTATATGTATGTATGTATGAATGATATAATAAAGTGTTTTATTAATTGTGATGCAGAGTACGAAAGAGAGATAGAAGGAAGATGGACAAATGTACGGGAATGGATAGTTCTAGACTAGATCTACGGTGGCGGTCATTGCTTATTAGATTCACTGTTCAGAGATTTATACTTTATAAAATTACCAATATATTATTATTACTTCTATACTATACATATGTTAGTTATCTCGAGTGTTTATAAAAATGATATATTTTTATTTGTTCATGACTTGATGGTTTTATAGTTACGTGTGGTTTATGTCCAGTGTTTTAAAAGTATATTTTTTATTTGTCTATGGTTATGTCGGCATCATTAGTTAGAATATATATTGGTAAAAAAAGGAAAAGGAAAAGGAAAAGGGAAAGGTCACACGTTATTCTTTGGTTTTGTATGCCTTTAGAATATTTCTTTGACAATATGAACAACTAGGCGAATTTGTTGAGAATTTCAATTACATATTTACATTACCGTCTATAAGTTATCAACAATGATTAAGTGGACATTAATCTTCGATTACATTGCTCTAAGTTACTAGTGATTTACTTGCAACTACCAATAAGTTATTATGCAAATTAGAAACAATTTCCAATGGCTCTGTCTCTAGATTCTTGCAAGGGACGTTGCCCTTGAACCCCAAACAAGAGGACACTGCCCCATTGAACTCGTAGATTTGTTGGTGCGTGAAATAAGAATAGTCATGAACTCGTTTATA
The DNA here is from genome assembly GCA_032199755.1 of Ambrosia artemisiifolia. NCBI lineage: Eukaryota > Viridiplantae > Streptophyta > Magnoliopsida > Asterales > Asteraceae > Ambrosia > Ambrosia artemisiifolia. Next base: position 42,003,879 of record CM063516.1, on the reverse strand, counting down.
TCTTACATCTCCTTGTATCAAATTTACTCTTCTATTTGGTCTTAGGGGCTGTTTGGTAAGCCTCTTAATGAGACTCTGAACCATTCAGCACTTTATGATTCAGCATTCAGCGCGTTTGTTTCAGCTTCTGAATAGAATGGTTAAGGTTGAACCATTAAGATTTGAGATGTTGCTGAACCATTAACTACTGAATCATTAAGCACTAAACTATGGTGAACCTTAATGATACTCTCCTACAAATGTGGGACAAGAAAATTAACCATTAAGAAGTCCAACTTAATGCTTCAGCACTTAACCATTCAGACTTCTTAACCATTCAGACCTCTTAATGATTCAACACTTAATCAACCAAACAGCTCCTTAGTAAATCTAGTTATACTAATATGATCATGGTAACACGAAAATTGTCAACATGTTATGTTACAAGCACAACCGTACAAAAGGATGGATAAGGTTATTACACCAAGCTAACAATGCATACATCCATATGATAACACTATGTATGCCCCAATATCACAATGATCTAATTCAAGAGAAGACAATAAGACTTAGGTGTTGTTTGTTTTTTCAGAGGTAAAATGTCTGCAATCTACGGACTATATCTGCAGACATCTACAGAAGAAAAGGTGGACCAAACCTTTGCAGTCTGCAAAAAGAAGATTGTTTATTTTTCAACTTCTGTAGACTGCTGAAATAAATTGATTTTTTGGCGAAGACTGAATTTAGCTTCCAACCCTAGTCAGCAAGCTTCAAATTGAATCAAAACATATATCATCCAAAATCACCAATCCACATATCACAAAATCATCAAATCCAAATATCAAGGAATCAAAACAGATTTGATTAGATAATTATAAACTTGTAATAATTATAGTAGCACAACCAAATTCATACTTTGAATATAATTTCAAACAAAAATCAGAAAGTTCATAACTTTGAATATAATTTCAAATACTAAAATCAGACCTGGGAGGGGTAGGGGAGGAAGGAGGAGGGGGAAGGGGAGGGGAGGGGAGGAGGGAGGAGCGACCAGGCGGGAGGGGGCGGAGGGAGGTGCGACGGGGGGAGCGGCAGAGGAGAGGGGATGAGGGAGTGCTAGGGTTCGAGAAGGAAGGAGAAGAAACCGGATGTTAACAAAAGAAGAGGTTAGAAGAGATGGGAAGATGTTGGTCCTTATCTGCAGTAAGAAGAGTGCGTGCAAACATTTTTTTAGTGAAATGTCTTCCAAAAAAAAAAAAAAAACACTCTGCAGACCAAAACGTTTGTGCGTGGTCAACACGACGCATACTAAAGAGGTTAGGAAGAAATTTTGGCAAAAAACAAACACACCCTTAGTATATCATGGTGTCGTTTTCCTAATTGGCCGTGATTTACTAAAACCCTTATTTTGTTGTAACGGTTTGATAATTTCCTATTATTCAATGTCTTATTATGTATGTATGTTAATTTTATGTTTTGTTATGTATGTTAATTTTATCTAAGTTTTATATATTTATAATAACTAGCCCATAAACTCAAAACATGAAACTAAACCATTTAGCAAATTTGATTTCAATCATGCAACAACTTCATTTTGATTTATAGAGTTTGAAAACGTTAATAACGCTCACCATTTGACCTAAAAGTCAGTCAAAACCAGATCACGTATACACTACATAACTAGTAAACTAGTTTTGAAAGTCAAATAGCCTAAATTAGTAAATGGAAAAATAATGACCATTTTGTAAAAGTTCCGCTATCCAAATAAATAATTTTACTAACTGAATGATTCAAATCAGGGTCCTCTTAAGCTTCTTGATGACCCAAAGCATATAATAAAATTGAGGTTCTTTCGTTAAAAACATTATTTTTAATACCATGATTAAAGACTTAAAGTACAATTTTTGTGTTTATACATAATTATATACCACAAACTTCAATGTCAATAATCCGAAAATCAAAAATTACCTATATATAGTTTTTTTTTAAAAAACTAGAGCATAAAAACGAAGGCACGAAGCTCTAGCTTTATTTCATCTCCTTAAATAGTCGTATTTCATATAACAAAAAAGTTACATTACATAAAATGATCAATTTGTAACTTTAACCTAAGGGTGCAAACAAGCCGAGCTCGAGTAGCTCGGTAAAAAGCTTGAAACGAGTCGAGCCTTATCAAGCCCGAGCCGAGCCTTATCGAGCCCGAGCCGAGCTTGAGCTTAAAACAAAGCTCCCCTTTATTAATTGAGTTCGAGCTCGAGCCTGGCATGTGAAGCGCGTCCGGCTCGTCGAGCCTTAGTGTAAAATTAGTTTTATTAATATTTAATAATATTACTCCCTCATTTAAGCTCGTTTACTAAACGAGTCCGAACCGAGCTTCATTTATCGAGCTACAAACCTATTATTTATATTTTTTTATTTAAAATATTAACTAATTCATAGTAAACGAGCTGAGCCCGAGCCGAGCTCAAGCTTAAGAAAGTTGCAATGAGCCTAGCTCGAGCTTTAAAAACAACCGAGCAGAGCTCGAGCTTGAGCTCTCATAAGTTTTTCGAGCTCGAGCTCGGCTCGTTTGCACCCTTACAGTTTAACCCAAAATAAACACAATGACTAGGCTCATTACACAGATGATGCATTTCAGAATTCTTCCTTAAAAATCACATTTGCAATCCTCATTTGTAAGACTTTTGGTTCTTGACAATCGTTTAATAAAATTTTTGTTATTATTTTTTGGAAAAGAAAACTCTTACCCTCACCGATTTGGTTTTGTACCGAAGGTAGCTCGCTCGTATATATACTCGACTTGATCTGCTTTAAGTAACTTACTTATTGGTTTGTATAAAGTAGCTTGTTGTTAACTTATTCTTTTAATCTAAAAAAACAGTTATAAAAAGAGTAATAGAAAATGAGCTGACTGAAGTTAAATTTAATAATGCGGGTTTATAAAAACTCTGTGATCTCTATATTTGTTTGCTAGTTATTGTGGGGGTTTAAATGTGATACTGAGGTGGCAATTGAAAGTGGTTGCAATTTATCTTTTCATGATGAGTAGGGACATCTGATCAATCAAATGTTTTTTTAGTGAATGGAACTATCATACTATATAACATGTTCTCTTGTCTCTCCTTAATTCTACTACTTTCAATCCTATTTGTACTTAAGAAGTTAAAGTCATGCAGTTTTTCTATTCACCTTTTTATATGCACGTAGAGGAACCGAAGGGTATGTAAGATCTGAATGCACTAAGACAGTGAGCCTCTCACTTGAGCAATTTTTGACAAGTAGATGTGGGTCTCACTAGGGGCTTGAAAGGACTTTAAATTAACAAGGGGTGTAATGTGAGTGTGTATATAAAAATATTAAGTTTGAATTAAAAAAAAAGGAAGTGGCTGGAAGTGGTGTAGTGGCAGCAAATGATTGGTTGGAGGATGGAGAGCATGGCGTGAAATATTTCACGCTCAACCAGTTAGCGCCGGTTTCACGCCCATGGGACGTTGTGCGAAGCACGAAATGGGCGCGGATTGCCCCTTTAACGCCCTGTTCACCCACCACTAAAGTCGGTCTAACAATGAAATTTTCAATATATTAAAAGATCTAGAAAAGAAATAGTAAACTTCTTTTTTTTTTTACTTTAACCACCAAGTTTTTCCTTTTGTTTTTTTTTTAAGCCAGTAGTTAACTTTTTTTTTTCGTTTTGCATCTTGGCCACCAAGTTTTTCCTTTGTCGGTAAAAATTCAAATTGTTTTACGTTTCGATGTAAACTTTTTTTTTTTAAATGAGTCGGTCGAATATAATACGTTATTATTAGACGGCATAAATTCGAGTTGCGCCCTGCAAACCTTCTTTTCTTTACAACTTTATTTAATAGCTTCTAACTTCTACCAAAAAACACGATTTCGCAACACCACATCCAACATTCACGCAACGCGCGAATATAAATACCACTAGTTATTTGAACTTGACATGAACTATCAAATTGGGCCGCTAAACAAAATATCTAATATGTGATGCCAAAGAAAAAGAAAAAAAGATATTTGTTATAAGCCCACTAGCCCAATAACAAACCCACTTCTAAGACAGTAAGTAAATCCAGATCAAACACCAAATCCCTAGCTACCCTAATTTCAATTCATCAAAACAAAACCTACCCAAAATCCGTAATAATCTGCAGAATTCGAAGATGAACGGTGGGATGAACAAAAAAAACGGAGGTAAAGATGAAGAACAAGATGGTCTCTCCGTTCATTCTCCCTGCAAACCCCCTAATTCTTCTGCTTCTTCTCTTCGAAAGGTTATATTTTTTGTTTAATTATTTATGCATCGTTGTTTAAACATCTGTGTATCATCTTGATATGATTAAAATACATAAATTTTATATTTTTTTATGTATTTTATGATGTTTTGGTTATCTCAGGAGCAATCACAGGTGGAAATGGAGCTTAAGCTGTTAGAAGCTCTTGAAATCTATCCCCCTGTAAAATTAAAAGGTAAAAGTCAATTATTTGACTTTTCCAGTTGACCCATATAAAAGTCTACAATCACAGGGTGATTATTTTATTTTATTTTTTGGTTCAGGAATACACCGTCACTTTGTTCTTTATGGTTTGACAGAATACATGCGGAGAAGGTTCATTTCTTGTCTTTATTTACTGTCGATTTAGTTGCGGAATGGGTCGATTTGGGTTGTGTTTTATACTTTTATTCATAGACGGGTCAAATGGGTCGGAAATCGCGCAAACCACAATTGACTAAATCTTTTTATTCGTAAAAGTGTTTTTTTATTCCCTAATAATAATAATGATAACATATTTTGTAGTCATAGGTGGCCATAAGTGTTTCAGGTCAACTTTTGACTTGTTACCCGACCTGCGTATTTTACCACCTTTAACGTTTCGGTTGTATGTTACATTAACATAATGTTGTGGGCTCAGCTTCAATAGGCAGTTCACTGCTTCAGATGTCCTGCAGATGCTGGATCGTTTCTACAACTTGGAAATGTTGGTATGTAATGTTTGCTTTGTTTACATGATCACATAATGTGGTGTTAAATTTTGCGTTGTTTCACATAATATAGAAGGCGGATGATGAGGAGAGCAAGATCCTGAATCAAGTAGAAGAATTTAGCTTGCCGCCTAGTTATTTTACAAAGGAAGAATTCTGAATTGCATCATAGTATATGTAAATACTAAATAGACATGTTCTGTTTTGAAGTTTTACATGTTTCTTGACTTATCTTTGGAGCATACCTTGTGGTCTGTATGTGATCATGTACATCATGTTAGGGTTGTTTAACTAATAACGGTTATGCTGTGTAAACATTGTGTGCGGTTGTTAGAAATTAGTCGATCTGTCGTGCAACACAAGTGTTGTGTCTATAACACAGTAGACACAAGCATGGTCTGCATGTGTGGCATCCACGTAGGGCTGTTCACGAGCCGATCCGAACGAAGCTTTGCTCGTGCTTGGCTCGTTTACAAACCGAACCGAGCAGAGCGGCTCGTTTACAATCGAGCCGAAAACCGAACGAGCATTCTTCGAGCGCAAATTTTCCGAGCGAGCGCCGAGCGAGAATCGAGCGGAAAATAATATGTACGATTATAAAATTGGGATGTTTCCTTCGATGTTTTCATTGTCGGGTGACAACTAAGGTCAAAATGTCTGATGATAACGCTAATATTGAGATCCCAATGTCTAAGGATGAGGCTTAGATTGAGACTGGAGAGGTGATGAGCATACATTAGACAACGGTTGTTGCATTGTAACGAAGGTGTGATATCAGGCGACATTAACGATGGACGACTATTAACATAAAGAAGTAGTGTTAATTTTTTTTATTGTGTTAAGTGAGCTGATTATATTTTGTTTGCATATACTGAGTCAAATCCAATAGAATCTTATATATAGAGCCATAAATTTATCTGTAAGTTGTATGTATATTTATTATTAAATAAATAAAAATTTATTCGAGCCGAACCGAGCCGAGCGTACCTTTGCTCGTGCTTGGCTCATTTACAAACCGAACCGATCGGCTCATATACAACCGAGCGGAAGATCGAGCGAGCATTTTTCGAGCATATTCTGAACGAGCGACGAGCGATCCACGAACGGCGAGCGATTTGAACATCCCTACATCCACGTCAACACATTTTGTACTTTTCATCGACTTAGCTAAGTTTTCCTTGAAAAAATACGTGTCACGACAAGACAAAGTAAAATAAATAGATAGATGTTTTGGCTATGAATAAAACTTCAGGGACTAATGTACAAAATTTAGAAAATAGTATAAGATTAAATCAATAATATAAACCTCTACATCGTAAGTGAAGAAAATTTTGGCATGCATGTAACATTATCATTAAATGTTTGCCACAAAGTGCTCTTTTTAGACCTAAAATTGACATGCATGTAACGTTATCATTGCACAATAGATTGCTCCCCACAAAGAAAAGACTTCTGTAGTTTTGTAAATGATGTGATGTAAATGCATCTGACTTTTGTCGTTTTGTAGATGATGTGATTTAAATGCATCTGCATTTACATGGAGCGAACGGTCTTGTAGTAACACACGTATTACGGATTTGGTTCTCACTTTTTAGCAAAACATAACACGCTCTGTCCTAGGTATTATTAAAATAATAGTTAAATTCATGTGAAATCATCATATTAATTTATTTATACTTACAAAAGAACGGCTCATACTCCATATTCAGAGGAACTTCAGTTGTAGCCCAGTGGTAGGTAACCGGGCTTTCCTTTGAAAAGTCCCGGATTCGAGCCTCACGGGAAGCAATTGAGGTTCACAAGGCAATGATGGGGAGAACTTGGCCTTTCCCGGTAGAGGGAGTTCGAACCTAAGCTGACCCGGTTTTTATCCGGCCGTTACTCCAGTTAGCAATAGTAAAACTGAGTCCGTGTGAAGGCGGTACGGTTTTCGGGCGGAAGCCGTTAATAGCCCCCGCAATACCCAGCGTGGAACCGGTTCAGACAACATAGTCTGGTGCGTGGAGGTTCAGGGCCCTGCCTAAGCGGGTATGACAACTTCCGATAAAATGAAAGTCATCTTCTAAAAAAAATATTCCATATACAGAGGATTTCGTTGTACAAAAATAATATTCAGAGGATCAATAACACTCGACTTGTATTCATTCCATTAGAGGGAGATGTGCATCCCTCCATTTTTATCAACTTCACTAATTTACACCAATTCTGTACTGCCACATCACTTCACTGATTCACTTCACTAAAACACCATTTTAGAGGTAGCACTTCACTGATTCTTTTATTTATTTTAATTTAAATACATATTTAAACTTTTTTTTAACTTCACATAGTTTACATCAACTAAAAATTTGTTCCCGTAAATATTTTACCAAAATTGATAGTAAAATCGACCTCTTTATATTTTTAACTTCACCTTCCATCTCCATTCCCCATTTCCCCATATCCCTCTGCACCACGTCACCAAACACCACCACTTATCGCCGTCGTATCCCATTAACAAAACCACCAACAAAACAAACAAATCTTCACAAACCCAACATAAAACAAAGACCCATCGCCAATCTCCAAACCCATATATAAATTTAACAGCTTTATGCAAAAACGGTTCAATTGAACAAGCAATAGAGTTTATGTCTCAAGGTGTGCCTGCAAGGTATGATGTGTTTGAAACTGTTTTGGATTCATGTGAAAATATTTAACCGTTGCATTTAATTCACGGGTTACCTTCCGTTAGATAGAAACAACAAAAGGTCCACGGAACCCCTACCAGCACTACCGGCGGCGGTGTTACCGTCCTGATAGTGGGTACCCATGGACAATTCTGGTGGTGCCCCATCCCCCTTATATCACTTTATTATCATAACAATAAAAAGTACAGCCAAGAAAGTATGGATGAATATTTGGTACCGGGTACTAAAAGGATTTGTACCGTATCGATCATTTTTGGTACCCGTATCATACCCAATTTTTTCGTTTTTTGGGACTATTGAGCTCATCCCTACAAGAAAGTGGGGAGAAACAAGTCAAGAATATTTATTTCCGTTGGTTTTTGTTTTTCTCAAGTATAAGGACAAAATGGTTATTTCATGTAGTGATAGATTTAACATATTATTTAACTTGTGTTAGCAAAAAGGACCGAATGTATACTATGATTTGACAAACAATGCAAACAAAATTCGTAATAGCCAAAAATAAAGGACCACACCTGTCAAACATGCTTACTGCATGGTGAGTCAATGTTTAACTCCATACCGTACGCACCTTCATTTCAGTGGTCGCACCTAGGGGTGTGCATGGGTCGGTTTGATTCGGTTTTTACCATTAACCATAACCATAACCATAACCATAACCGCTATTTCGGTTATGGGATTTCCTTAACTATAACCATAACCAAACTTCGGTTATGGTTAATCGGTTATGGTTATTCCGGTTATTAACCATAAACTTCAACTAAAACTAAGTTTCGACTAATGTTTAAAAATTAAAATCACGTGGGTCTACAAAATAAAAAATGGAACCTACGATGGTGAACTTAGCTTAAGCTTTTTTTTATAAGACTAACAAGATTACATTTTTTTGTTAAACTACCAATGGGGGGATCCTTGTTAATAAGATATTTCTAGACAATAAGAAACATTACCTAAGCTTAAGTTTAATTCTTTATTAAAATAAAGGTCACCACTCACCTACATCAAGATCGTTTTGTTAATAACATACTTTTATCTTAGTAGAAAACTGTACATGGTTAGTGTAAAACATAAACCTATTACAAGACTTAAAATTAGAAGTTCGGTTCGGTTTTGCTTATATCGGTTAACCAAAGTTTCATAACAATGACCATAACCGCTCGGTCGGTTAAAGAAATGTCATAACCTTAACCATTGGTTATGTCGGTTATCGGTTAAAATCAGTTCGGTTATGACGGTTATGGTTTGGTTATTGGTTATGGCGGTTAATTTTGCTCACCCCCAGTCGCACCTACATTTTTTTAAAGAAAGACAGAGTGGTCGCACCTAAATGATTTCAGTTGTAAACTATAACTTAACTAGGGGGTTTATCCGTGCGTTGTCGCGGGGTTTAAATAAATCTCAACGATAAATAAATTTAAACATAAATTACTAGTTTAAGGTGATTGATAGCAACTGAACGTCTTCAATGAGAATAATTCTTCTTAGTTGTTGTGTTGCACAGAAATTGCGTATTGTTTCAACGCCATTAATGCGAAAAAACAGTTGTTTAGCGAAAAAGTTGGTGGGTCAAGTGTCAAACTGCTGGTCAACTGACCGCCGAACCAGCAGTTTTCTGACTTGAGTCACTGATGTAAGTAGGTGTTGTATCTGATGTCACCAGTTGTATATGACCCGGTTCATTGAGCCGACCAACAGTTTTCTGACTTGAGTCACTGATGTAAGTAGGTGTTGTATCTGATGTCACCAGTTGTATATGACCCGGTTCATTGACCCGACTCACACAACCCTGGTCATTCCCGAGCCAAGTGCGCTATCACAACGTGTCACATTGCGCGTACGTGAGAGCACGAGTTAAGGGTCGCGAACCCACTAGTGTGGTCTAGAGAATAATGAGGAAAGAGGGTTTACATATATAAATCACTCCACTTTTCTTTCTTTCTTCTATATGGGACAAGTTCCCACATTCCACCTTTTCATCCTCCATTTTCCAGCTTTCACTTTGTTCAAGCCCAATATATTAGTATTGATATTTGATATCTCATTCATCTTAGTTGTGATTTGGACGTGGTTTGGTTCGTTACAAAACTCTTACAATGTAGAACATAAACCCACGAAAAGAGTATTTATATTAACTAGGGTATAATATAAACATATTTGTCCAAATATTGAGAAAAATACATACGACACTTTGATGCACATATCTAATATATGCAATCAACAGTTTTGGGTCATATCCTAAGAGCCTTAGAAGGTGATACAATCACCTTAGCTAGGCATCCTCACACTCTCAAGTATTTGTATGACGGCATTCTACCCTTCTATAACTCATAAGGGGTCTCGTCTCTACTTTTAAGTAGTATCTTGTTCAATGATATTTGCTGAGAGAATGCGCCCCCATTTCCCGGCTCACTCAGGAACTAAACAACATGGCGTTCATTATTTCTTTCGATGTACGATTCTTTCATTCCATAGTTTCATTTGATTGGGGAGAATAAGGAGAGGTACAATATTGTATTATGCCACTTTTTGCGCATAAATCCGCAAATGGTGCAACATATTCACCCCCTCTATCGCATCTTGCAACTTCAAGATTTTTGAAGTTGATTCTTAACTTCATTTTTGTACATGATAAATTTATCTCGTTTCATCCTTACTTTTAAGTAAGTATACATAGCAATATACAGTACAATATCAATAAATGTGATGAAATACTTGTTTTCACCACTTGTGGGAACCCCCTTTAAGAGCACCCGTAGTGGGGCGTTATTGCCTGAGTTTTTGATCCATAGCGCCCCTAAACACCGCTACACCCCGGCGCTATGGATCAAAAATGGGTGGGGGCTTCATATACATAACGCCGGACATTAAATGCTTTAGCCAATGGGACGATGACACGTGGACAATCCAAACGGTCACATGACCGTTAATTTTGAACGGCTCTTTTTTTTCTTTATTTATATATATATATATACTACACAACCACACATTTATAAAAACACACACAAAACACATATATTTAAAACACAAAATACAACAGTTAGTTAAAAAAAAAATGGGTTCCCCCGCGTCCTCATCTGTTGCGAGAGAATATTATAAAGAGTTTCTAGCCGACGAGGGTGATTCGACAGACGAAGACTTGGAGCAAGATGCGGTTACGAGTGCGCTTGCGCTTGCGTCGAGATATATGGAACACAGTAGTGCGCCTACCCCTGCACCAAAACTTAGTAGGCAGTATTACGAACGAGATCGGGTTTCGGCAAATGCTCGATTGATGAAGGATTACTTCGATGAAAACCCGACTTACCCCGACCCAAAGATGTTTAAGCGTCGTTTCCGGATGAGCAAACGTTTATTTCTACGTATATCCGGAGATTTGGAGAACGCGTTCCCTTACTTTCAACAAAAACCGGATGCTAGGGGGATTATGGGATTCACGTCTATTCAAAAGTGCACCTCGGCAATGCGTATACTCGCTTACGGCAACTCGACGGATATCAACGACGAGTATTTAAAAATGGCCGAGAAAACAACGCGCGATTCTTTGGAGTATTTTTGCCAAGGTACATCACTTTTTTATATATTTTTGTATATAGATCAATTTTTTTTTTATATATTTTTATATATAGTTAGATCAATTTTTTTATATATTTTTGTATTTAATTTTTTAGGAATAATAGAGTTGTACGGAGCCCGGTATCTTAGAAGGCCCACTTGGTACGACTTACAGAAAATTTACGAGGTGCATAACAATGAACATGGGTTACCAGGAATGATGGGTAGCATTGATTGTCGTCACTGGCGTTGGTATAATTGCCCAACCGCTTGGCGAGGTTAATTCACACGTGGTGACCAAAAAGGACCATCAATTATTCTTCAAGCGGTGGCTTCAGTCGATATTTGGGTTTGGTCGGCCTTCTTTGGTGTTGCGGGTTTATGCAACGACTTAAACGTTTTTGAGGGGTCGCCTATTATTGAAGATTTCATTTCTGGCCGGGTAGCAAAGGCGTGTTTTTATGCTAATGGAAACTACTACCCACATGGATACTATTTGGCTGACGGTATATATCCGAGGTATACCATTATCGCTAAGACCTTCAGTAACCCGTACGATGAAAAACGGGCACACTTCAAACAGGTTCAAGAGGCGGCGCGGAAGGACATAGAGAGATGTTTTGGGGTTCTTCAACAGCGTTGGCATTACATAAGAAATCTTGCTCGTGCATGGACCACAGACAAGCTGCGAGATGCTATGTATGCATGTATAATCATGCCTAATATGATACTATAAGATGAAGGTAAAGCGATATGCCAAAATTATGTACCGGAAGCCGTTCAGGATCTACCGCAAGCCAATCAGGAAGAAAGAATACAAAACGCATATGCACTTCGTGACCATGAAGCACATGACGAGTTAACGGCGGATTTGGTCCAACATGCGTGGTCGGTTAGGTATATTCCAAATGAAGGCGAAGGTGGAGGCGAAGATGAAGAAGAAGGTGAAGAGGAAGGTGATGATGAAGAAGAAGAAGAAGAGTACGATGAAAGCGAAGATGAAAATTAATATTACTTGTAATTTTTTTTATATTTATTTACCTTTTGTTTGTGTGTTTTTTAATATTATTTGTATTTTTTTAATTTAATTAATATTAGTTGTGTGTTTTTTAATATTATTTGTAATTTTTTTATATTTATTTACCTTTTATTTTAATTATTTTGAGTTAAAAGAATAAAAAAAATAAAATCCACGTGGACCAATCAGATTCAGGGGCTTTATATATAAAGCCCCACCACTACACCCCTTTTTCAGTTTCTCTCTCCATGCTGACTCAGCAGCCACGTGGACCAATCAGGATGGGGGGCTTTATATATAAAGCCCCCCACTACACATGCTCTAAATCACATACATCAACGTGAATTAAGTCAAGGTGTTTGGTTATTCATTCAACCGATTTAAATTATGATCTTGTAATTTTGGATTCAACACACGCTTCGCATTTTGAATTGGAATCAATATGGAACGTTGGTATGCTTTTTCAATTAATTAAACGTCTAGCTGAATTAGATTTACATGTCCTAGTCTACCATGCCAAACACAAGAGGTACAAGATTTAAGCATACAAATAAAAGTAGTAGCGGTTTTATTCATCTCACTTTTGACAACCATTACATTCATCTTAAACATACCATTACGGGCATAGTCCTTACCGTCAAACATTCAACCATTTGATAAAACATAGATATCCGATTCAACCACTAGACGAAATCCAAACTTGTTGAGCATCAATCTCGAAACAGGATTCTTTTGAATGATTTGGTGAGGTGTCGACCAATGATTCGGTGAATAACAGGGTTCGACCTTGTATCCTAATCATATGATTTCTTTTCTTTTCTCTCCAGATCTCTGTAGTTTGAGAGGATCAAAATAAGACTTATTTTCCCTTCCCAATTTCCATTATTTTCATTCTTACAAAAAACTCTTGGAACATGCTTTTTTATCCTTCCTTAATCCTTAACGCTCTGTTCCCGAGTTTATTTAAGGAGGAAAAAGAAAGAAAAAGAACCGAAGGAAAAAGAAAGAAAAGATATATATCCTCTCCTTTTCTTCCCTTTCAATTTGGAAAGAAAATTAAGCTAAAGGATTTGACCTAATTTCCCTTCAATTTCCTTTCTTAAATGAAACTCGGGAACACGACATGTTTTTTTTCTTTTTTCTTTCCTTAAATTAAACTCGGGAACACAAGAAAGTTTTCATGTCCTTCCAAATATTTTCTTTTCTTTTCTATTCGGGAACAAAGCGTACAAAAGAAATTGGGCAGGTTTGGTATGTTATTGCCTCACTTTGGCTTCCTCTCAAACTAGAGGGAGTGGAGGGGCGGGAAAGAGGGGGGTTAAGCGCCATGTGACACTTGTGGGACCCATGTGGGGGGGGGGGGGGGAAATTGTGGGGAGTGGAAGGGGGGGAAAGGGGGGTGAAAGGAATAATATTATATTGTGTTAAAGTTAAATAAAAAAAAAGAAAAAAAAACACCCAATGAAAAGCCGCCACGTCACCTCCACAATCCTCCCCCCCCCCCGCCCGGCTTTCCCCCACCGCCCCCCCTTCCCCGCCCTCCTCTTCCCGCCCCTCGGGCCGGTGTTCCCGCCCGGGAAGTGAATGCCGCCCCACTCCCTCAAGTCTCACAATTATCTCCTTCTAATTGGTAATAACCAATGTTTTGAAAATCGGACTGGACCGGCCCGGATGTTTGGACCGCCTTGCAAAAGACTGGCTCTTTGGACAGGAAAAATAGCGGTCGGACCGTTTTTTTATTTTATTTATTTTTATTATTCTTTAGTTTCGATACATTTTTTGGTCCGGTTCGTTAGACCGGTCGGACTGGTTAACCGCCCGGGGGTCCGGTTCGACGTCCGGTCCGGTTCCGAAAACTTCTGTAATACCAAACGATCTGCTTAATCATAGCCACGCCACCTCTGCCCTAAATCCACACTAGCTTTCACACGAACTGGATGCTTCCCAACTCCACACCATGTTTCTTTCTTCTTTTTTACTTTGATTTTATTGTTTGCAGCACCAACTACTACTACTACTACTTTTTTTAGGGTTTGTTGATTTTTATATGATCTCAAACTCTTGAATTGAACATACATTTTCTGCTCTCGTCAATTGGTTGAGAGCAATGTCAACGATGTTCTTATTCCCCTGTAAGACAGAGCAAACCAGGTAAATAGTTTATTTGATTTGGACACTAATGTATTGATTATTTACCTAATTAGTTTGTTTCACAGTTAACTTTTAGTTGTAGGTTTGTGTATGTTCAATTACTAAACTTCTTACAGTTGTAGGCATGTGTTTAATTATCAAACATTTTAGTTCAGATTATGTGTACCATCTCGGTTGTATGCAACTTTTTTTTTTATATTTTTCTTTTTTTTTTGAATGGCAACTGTTACATCTCTTATACTTGTTGGTGATTTTAGTGTCATCGGGCCGTTTTGGGTAATTGGGATTCACTTAAGACCAAATGAGAAATTAAAATATACACTGATACAAGTTAGGAGGTGCGGAGTGCACACTTGATCAGGACTATTTTAATTATGTTACTTAAAAGCTCCAAAATAATTCAATCTGAAAGTGACTACACACCTCTTAGATCATCCGTTGTTCATCTAAATTCCCCAACAATACTACTACACCAATAATTCTAAATTACAACTCTCTTGCCAAGGATTGAACCTTTGAACTCTCCTCTAAGAGACACAAACCTCTACCAAATGGGCTAGCCCCACATTCGCTTATATATTTTTTGATTTTTTTCTGATAACAGCCATTTCTTTATGTTGAATTTTAGCTTCACAATAAAGGTAAGCGTTTTTTACTCAAGGTTTTACTGGTTATGGCAGTAACATGAGCATAAGTATTCACTCGGATATCTGAGGAACGTTGTTTTGGTACAATTCTACCTAACCTTTTCATTTGTGAGCATAGACACTGTAGCAGCATATTATATATTTCAAACCTTTCTGTCTTTAAACAGGAATTTGATCATAAACTTTTATGTTTTTATCATTAGTGTCATAAATACTTAAAAGCATTATGTAATGTGCCCTATCCTGTGTAGATCTTTAGTTTAGTTAATACCAAAAGATAGTGACTGACTGACTGCCAAGATTGACGTTCGAACCATTTTATTTTTATCTGTTTTTTTACCCGTTCAACCAGTAAAGATATATTATGTAAACTTGAATTGACCCATTCAAGTAAACAAGAGATGGATTTTTTTTTTCGATCTAGGTATACAAGTAAAGGGCGTTAAAGACAAGGAAATGTACAAGAGTGAAATGGCACATTATAGGGAGAGGGCAAGTTTTAACCACTTCAATATATTTACAACAACAATGTTTTATGATCGACACAAATATGGAAAACAATGGTGGGGAATGTTAATCATATTTGGAACCTTAGAGTACAAAATGGTCGTTTTCAACGTCAGATAATTATAACAATCGTTTGTCAAGGTCAGATAATTATAACAATCTTTTATAAATGTGTCACGATTATATACATTTAGTTTGTTCACATGAAGGGTAGCTATAGTTCACGTTTTTAGCAGGCTAAACAGTTTGTTAGGTGTCATGTTAATATTTACATTTAGTTTGTTTATATGAAGGGTAGCTTTATTAACCTGTTACCCTTATCTCTAAATTTTAATATATGTATGTTGTTTAAAGGTATAATAGATTTGTTAGTTTAATTTTATTCATAGATATAAGTTATTTTTATGTACAAGTACCATCAAAATGAATATTTTGAGACATTTTTTTTAATATTTTGTTAAATGGACACATTGGTCCAAGATTTTGTTTAAATCCAATAAAGACATGTTTTCATATCTTTTTGCTAACTAGACCCGTTTGACCCGTTAGATGCATTTCACAAGTTTGTCATCTTGGTTTCTTTTCTTATTTATTTGTTTTTTCTTTTGAATTTTCGCAGGTAGTTCTATATTTACTGATCTGAGGCAAACAACTTGATCACATAACATGTCTAAAATAAAATGATCAGGCGAATCCAGTTCCGAGCCCCGTTCACAACCGTCTCTTCCCTCCACCACCGCCTCACCACCACCACCACCGCCGCCACCGCCTCACCACCGCCGCCGCCGCCCAACCCTATATCACCAGTCAACCCATCACACCTCCTCCGCATCTGCACCATCCTCTACCAACAACAACACTCCTCTCAACCAAGACTCCACACCTCCCTATCCCTCTCCAATATCCACCTAACCCATGAACTCTTCCTCCAAATCTGCAACCATTTCCCTTATTCTTGGAAACCCATTTATAAATTTCATATCTTTTCCCAAACCCAACACTTTACCCACACCTCCACCACCCTCAACAAGATGCTAGACATTATTGGCAAATCAAGAAACATAGACCTCTTATGGCACCTTGTTAAAGAAACAGATTACCATCATTTGTTTACAGATATAACATATATAATAGTTGTTAAAACATTAGCTTCTGCTAGGGAGATGAAGAAATGTGTTGACTTTTTTCATTTAATGAATGGGTTTGGTTATGGGTATGATGTTAAGAGATTGAATAAGGTTGTTGAGAGTTTATGTGGGTGTAAACTTGTTGAGGAGGCTAAGTATATTGTTCAGAAGATGAAAGGGGTTGTTAAGCCAGATGGGTTTACTTATAAGTGTTTGGTTTGTGGGTTTTGTGATGTGGGTGACTTGGTTGAAGGGTCAAAGATGTGGAATTTGATGGTGGATGATGGGTTTGAGGTGGAGATTGATGTTGTTGAGAAGATGATGGATACGCTTTTCAAGACGAATCGGTTTGGTGAAGCGATGAAGGTTTTTCAGTCGGTTAGAGTTGGTCGGGTTGATGAGTTGGGGCTTTCGACATATAGGCTTGTGATTAAGTGGATGTGTAAGAAGGATAAGCTTGGTGAAGCGCGAGTGGTTTTTGATGAGATGTGTGGGAGAGGGATAGAGCCGGATTGTATGACGTTGGGTGCATTGATTTACGGCTTTTTGAGTAAAGCGAGGGTACGTGAAGCGTATGAGATTGCAGGAGCGGTTGATAAACCGGATATAAGTGTTTATCATGGTTTGATCAAGGGGCTTTTGAGGCTGAAAAAGGCGAATGAAGCTACGAATGTTTTTAGGGAGATGATAAAGAGAGGGTGCGAGCCTACGATGCACACGTATGTAATGTTGTTGCAAGGGCATTTAGGGAAGAGAGGTAGAAAGGGAGATGACCCTTTAATCAATTTTGACACGATATTTGTGGGTGGGTTGGTCAAGGCTGGGAAGTCGTTAGAAGCAACCAAGTATGTCGAGAGAGTGATGAATCGAGGACTCGAGGTGCCTAGGTTTGACTACAACAGATTCTTGCACTACTATTCCAATGAAGAAGGTGCTGTCATGTTTGATGTTATGTCAAAGAAATTGAGGGAAGTTGGTTTATTTGATTTAGGAGACATATTTGAAAGATATGGTCAGAAAATGGCTACTAGAGACAGAAGGAGAGAGAGGTGAATATTGCAACATAATATAACACTTGTAGTTAAAGATTTATATTGAAAATGAAATGAGAGTAAATCTTGTAGCAACACATCAAGTAAGCTTTGTTACAGGGCAGTCTCAATTACAACAATTAATGAACAAAACATGAGAAAAAGAGCCAGAATGCTACAAACCCTTTGCAAAATAATAATAATAATAATAAAAACAGAAAAAAATATGAGCATATGTGTAGCAAAACTTTCTGTAATCTACAGCTTCAGGTGCTTCTGTTTCTCAATCTCAAGGAACCAACTTGAGCCTGTGTAACATCATTGGATTCTATACAGAAGAATGGTCCAAGGTGAAGTTTAAACTTTTCTGGTAATCATTTTCTTACAAATGGTTTTTGGCAAACCAGTAACCTTTGGTCACTGTCATTTTCAAGATCGATTACCCTTGCCTCCCATCGTATTTGTGTAGCAACCGCACGCGCATCTTCTATGGGCCCTAGTTTATCCGAAAGAACAACCCATCCCTGAAGAAAAAAAAGTCAAATAGTTAGATCACAATATGGCTACTGAAAGATCTTATAACATACGTATGTTTTAAGTTTTAACGAATGGTAAAACGTATATGTACCTCAGGGCGTAGAATACGGTCCATTTCTAGAAGTAAGTTTGTGATGCTGCATCCCTCTGATATAAGGTGTGAGAGGAGCCCATTGGCATGTAGCATGTCATATGTCCTTGGATAAGTGGGAAATGGTTCACACCTATGATTAAATACATGTGAATGAAATAAATATGAAACTTATAATTTTTTGTTGGTTGCAATTTGCTAAAAATGGCAAACACATAGCACCAAACATGTCATGTTTCTTTGATGTTACAGTTAACAAAAAACATTTTCACCTGTAAATCCAGCTCATCAATATTAGGAAAGTTTTGCAGACTCACATGGCATTGTGATAATTTTATTTGCTTTGTTTTTTGGCCTCAAAACAGAGTGGCACATGCTATAGTCCTTTTACATCTATGATTATTAACACAGAAGGAATATATAGTCCATATGGAATTTGGACAGGGTAGGATTCTTTTTTTAAAAAGTATCTATATAAAAAGTTATACCAAGATATGGAGAGAGAGAGAAAAACACAAACAAAAACAATCAAATATTGACACCTGCATTTGCATAAAAAAAAACTGCAACATTTTCTTTTTTAGTGTTTTCTAAAAAAATATGCAGCATTTCCCTTTTTGGGAAAATTTATTTCTAAGTTATTACTAAATGGAACTAAACTAACTCCTTACCAGTCATGCAGAACACCGATAAAACCTTGATCAAGTATAAGAGGGAGCGTGTTACGAGCCCTAAACGGCACTACATTCATCACCCATGCTGATTTTCCTGCTTCCAAGAAAACCGAATTCAAGCCCCCAAAGCGCGCATTCATGTCCATTACATTTCTTATCATATTATATGGAGGTAATGGATCTTCGTCCCCGGGTCTTTTTGGGTGATCAGAATAAATCAATGGTGTAAGTAAAGACCAGTAATTTCTTAAAGCTGATCTTGAAGATTCAAAGTCTTCAAAGAATTCATCCTGCTGCACTCCTGCAGAAACCAAGACAAGATCAATAATCGACTTGAGTTAAATTTGGGCTCCGAATTAACTGAATCAAAGTTGCATAACAACAATACTTGCCATAAATTCCTAGCTTAGCAGGGGTAATATGGGAATCAGAAGATTTGTTCTGAACAGGAATCCAGCGTTCGCTGGCTGTGCCAGCTACACACGATGCAAGTGGCTGATAATATGACTGAATTTCCTCCGGCTCTTCTCTACAAGGAGGAATGACACCCTGTGTGCTAGAATCAAAACAAAATATATTTCAATAAATTTTGTTTCGACAGATATCAAATGAGAAATTTATGTTTAAACAAAGGGCAAAGGTGGTTTATAGTTTATACTTTTATATGTCAAAATAGTAAACTTTTTGACTACTGGTCTCACCTAGATGAGTAGCATTGGGGATCGGTTGTTTTCTGCCAGATGAACGTTTCTTCTTGTCGACCAATCAAAGTCCAACAAATTTTGTGGGTGAATTCTTCAATCATGCTTCCTTTTCCGGTACTTAATGAAGTCCCATGTAATACAAAGTAGCCTCCTGGCTTTAGTATCCGGTTAGCTTCGATAAGAAACATTCCATCTGATTCATGAAACCAAATATTATAAAGGGATTAATATTACTTCTACCCAAATCAAAAAAGTTAACTGTACACAAAAACAACTACCTTTTTGGTCCCATGAAACACCACATTGTGCACAATGAATCATATCATATGACAATGATGGAAATGGAAGTTTTCTTGAAATAAAATTGCCAATAATTGCTGGCAGGCCTCTTTCAAGCGATAACTGAACTTGACTACCAGTTAACTCATATGCAGCCATACATATAGCCATTAGTTTCAAAGATAGCAAATGAGCCCCAAAGCTGCCAAAACCACAACCAATATCAAGAACCGTGCGCACCTGTTTGATAAAGTGTAATCAGTTAAATTCGTTCAAAACGGAAACAATAACTGTCAAATTCTTAGATAAATTTATATAATATAAGTTCAGGTTGGGTCGGGTCAATACTTACACCAGCTTGCCAAAATTCTGCATCACTCCCTAATCCTATCATCTCTGCAACTTGGCGTGAATGATCTTTGACACCGTCAAAGATCAACTCGTCATCTGAATGAAAAGATATTTGGTTCTCTTCCAGCAGCATTAACCTAAAAAACATTAACCGAAACATGTGAAAGATAATTCTATTCATGATTCAAATTTAGAGAATTACCTTTTTGTCATGCTTCCAGAAGAAAGAAACTGATCCTTGGATATCTTCACATTCGCATTCCATATCACATCTCTACCAACAGGCCAACTCAAGGGAGTCTTATAATCCTTTGGAGGCCGAACCAAACAAAACGCTTCGTCTTGTGATACTTCACAATGCCGATCAAACTCCTCACCGTCTTTATACCCAACCAACACATTCGCAGACACATTATAACAAGGAACATAATCCTCCCTTTCCTTTCCACACAACCTAATCCCCTTTATCTCACTACTTCCTGACGAAACATTTTCCAACTCGATATAATCACTCGCAGTATGCTCCTTTAACCTTCTATAGTTTGTATACACTTCAGGCTTCACAGTATCAGTAAAAGAGGTGAAACCACCAGTAGAAGACGAACTTAACAACGCGATAAGCACAAACACACTAACAACACATAGAAGTAACCAATTCCTCGGCGGTCTATGCCCCGAAAATAGTTGCAGTTTATGTAACCAGGGGATTATTCTCACATCCATTTTCTTACAAATTCACAAACCACTGTTTCAGTGTTTCAGTAACAAAGCATAAACTTATCATAACCTAAACAATTCAAGAAATTTCAATACAAATCATTCAAATCACTGTAGCTAAAGTAGATCAGAGAGATTTTTCAACTAATCAACAGAATTGTCTTCAGATAAACCTGCAATTATCAAAAAGATGAAGTACTCAAATGATAAGACCAAACCCACAAACAGAATGCAAGAATTGTGACAATTCTGTTTAAAGTTGGCACCTTTAGATGAAATTTAACGGATCTGAAGCAAACCCAACAAAATAAGGTAAGAATTAATGGAATGAAACAAGAGTTAGTTAGTGTAGCTAACGGGTAGTTAAGTTTTGAGCTGAATTAGAAAGGTGGTTGAAGAAGGTTGTACCCTGTGGATTTGATCAGCTTTTGAAGAAGATAAAGGTCAGTAACAGCAATGATATACCATTGATGAGTAGAGAGAGAAAGATAGAGCAGCTTTTTGATATATATATATATATATAGAGAGAGAGAGAGAGAGAGAGAGAGCAGTAATACAGTTGATCGGTTTTTTTTATATAACTTTTTTTGGTTGTTTTGAGATTTTGAAGAATAGATTTCGACAACTGAGGATTGGATCGCTCCAAAACGGCTCTCAAATTCATAAAAGCATAAAAGGCTGGAAATTCTTCTTAATTATTTATTATATTACTCTTTTACAAATAAATATAAATTAATATAATATTAAAGCTTTTAGAGCTTAGTATATACAAGTATAAAACCTGGGTTAGGTTCAATATATATATCTATACTATATTATAATGCATGAGCCAGGGACTTCTTAAAACTTAATTAATACAAATATAATTGCTTAAAGTACAACACTTAATGCACATAATAAAAAAAATTTAGGGGCAAATATGTCTTTTTGAGAGAGGGGTATTTTAAGATACCCAAAAGTTAAGAACTAATTTTTTATTTACAACCCTAAAATGAGGGTAAAGTTGTCATTCAAACATTGTTACACTTTAGTGCCTCATTTTAGTTACACTTTAATTCCCTCACTTTTAGTTAGTAGGTACACTTTTCTCCCTCCCCTTACAAAGTATGAATTCTTTTATTTAATCGTATCATAACTTTTAAACTATTATATTTTAAAAACATTTGAAAATACCGTGACGACCTTCTCATTTTTGTCTACGTTTCGATATTTGTCTTGTTCAATATTGATATGTGGATTGAAATGTATAAGCAAGTAATGTTCAAGTGATTTTGCCTATAAAATACCTTTCTACCAATTGAAATTAATTTAATCACAATGAAGGTGGTGAAAAAATGAGATGATCCGAATAAAATTTTCAAAATGTACAATTTTATAAATACCTTTCTAGCAATTGACTTAATGTACGATATTAAAGTTAATGTCAAACATATTATATAAACATTTATACATAATTGTTTCCTATTATCATAATTATTGGTGTAATGGGTCCATGATAAACCATGTAATATTATGATGTATGTTGATATCAATGTGAATGAAAAATCGTGTGATACAATTAAATCAAATTCAAAGTGAAAAATGGGTTTACGATGAACAAACAATTCATGTGATAAAATAATTCAAATTCAAAGTAAAAAATGGATTCTAGAAGCTATCCATGTGATAACAAAACTACCTAATTTAAAGGGTCCTTTTAATAAATTTAACAAAATAAAAGATAAAAACACTGTCAAAAAAATTTGAAACTTGATTAAACATTTTTTTACACTTCAGTCAAATAGCAACAAAACTTCCTAATTTAAAGGAGTAAAAAAGATCCTATAGTTAACCAAGCGGGAAACAGTTTTTAAAATTTAAACCCTATAGTGCATTACTAGAGTTTATCCTATAAATATATAGTAATACACACCTATTTCATTTGCTAAAAAAATTAGGCATCGATTCAAATATAACCTTAAAGATTGAAGCTTCTAAGGTTAGTTTTTGTTATTTTATGGTTTTCAATTGTCGCATTTTACTAATTACACCTTTTTTTATACATTCGAGTCATGATAAGATAGTTTTGTGTGTTGTTTGGATCATTGTGTTAATTGGTGCATTTAACATATTCAAGGCACCACTAACTAATAACCCTGAAAAAGTTTCAGAAAGCTTGAAAAGAAATTATTGACCGAATAAGGTAACTGCTACAACAAGTGGTGGGCTTACTTCCATAGGTGGTTCTGATCCATAATTACAAACACTCAAGGTATGACCACTTTATATCCCATTTGGTTGTTTTATTTTGTTTTTCTTTTAATGCATTAGTTTGTTTTTTATTGTTGAAATTTGGATAGGGTCAAGGTGCTCAAGTTATTGATAATGTTCCAAATGGGAAAATTTCTCCTAATAATAACCAGCTTAGAGTTACTATACCTTTTAGAAATGGTTTTATCTAACTGAGGTTTAAGTGATAATGGGCATGTGGTAGCGGATAAGGTTCATTCAAAGCTACCTTCCGGAAAAATTACTAATGATGTGAATGGAATTCCCAATATTTTGGGTGAACAGATCGTGGTCCTAGAACATCAACATCAAATACTCAGTTAACAGTTGTGTTCCCGAGTTTATTGAACGAAGGAAAAGAAGAGAGAGATAATTAAGGATCATAGTTGTCGAAATATTATGTTGTATGCAGTTTTTCATAACAATTGGCTTTACGCCAATTGTTATAGATGATATCATTCAAATGTATAATGCATATGACTAAATTGATCTTATCATGACGCAAGTAGTTCACACTTGATATTTTAGTTTTCAATTATTATGTTTAAGACTTATTTTTTCTTATTCGTGTCTTATATTATATTAGTTACTTGATCAATGGTTTTTTGAGATACTTGATAATTTAAATGTTAAACATATTAGTTACTAGACACGTTCAACACTTATGACGTATATACACCACATTGATGATACAATAAATATTATACATATAGGAAAACTATAAAAAAATGACCGCAATATAAAGCGTAGCCCCCCGCCGCATCGCGCGGGCACTATACTAGTATATATATATGGTAGGGATCCTAAGAGAACTAACCCCTATTTGAGAACTGAGAGAACCATTCTGGGCCACACATTTCATGTAAAGGCAAAAAAAAAAAAAATTTTTTTTTTTTTTTTTTTTTGCTTTAATCGCACATTTTTATGCAGGAAAATTTTTTTTTATTTTTTTTTCATTTATACATATTTGTATATGTCAATTATACATATGTGTATATAGCAATTATACATATGTGTATATAGCATTTTTCAGCTATACATATGTGTATATTTCAGTTATACATATGTGTATATTGCATTATACATATGTGTATAATGCAATTATACACATGTGTATACTGAAAAAAAAAATACAAAAAAAATAAAAAAAATTGTTTTTCTTACATATAAAGTAGCGATTTTTGCAAAAAAAAAAAAAAAATTTTTTTTTTTTTTTGCCTTAGAGAAATGTGTGGCCCAGAATGGTTCTCTCAGTTCTCAATTTGGGGAAAGGTTCTCATTTGAACCAAATCCTATATATATATATACTAGATTATATCCCGGGAGCGTCCCGGGTTGAGAAATCTAATTTGAAATATCAATTTTACATCTGAAATATACTGATGTGTTTTACAGTTACATGCAAGAAAAAGCTTCGGGTAGCACTTAACCTAAAACAATTAACAATGTATCTCCAATGTTAGTGCATAACCTTAAACAATGTATAACTCTAATATTAAAACCTAACCTAAAACAATGTACAACTCTAATGCTAACACATGTTGTAAATAAAATTCATATTTACTGGTTTGAACATAACTAATGACTTGCCTACACATGATTAAAGAATAACCTGAACACTTTGTGTTTTTTTCCTGTATGAACAAAACCACACAAAAAATAGTCGTTTTTTCTCCGTTTTTTGTATAGCACTATGGTACCCGTTGGAAAGATAATAAAACGCTCGTTAATTTTGTGTAATTTTTTTCTTTAAAAAATCTCGTATATAAAAGATATTAACGTTTAAAAGTTATGGGAGGAAACATTAGAGATAAAAATCTAATTTTGTTTTTAAATTTTAAATTAAATTATTAAAATGGCTTTGGTTTATTATATGTATAGATTAAGGCACCAGAACCCATTTTTGCACCCCTTATAAAGTCTTCCAATTTCCATCTCCCCACCAATGTGGGACACAACTAACTCACATTCACTACTATAATATCCAACAACACTGTCCTGCCCTGTTGGTACCGAACAAAAGAAAAATCCATCTTGAGTCCTCATTTAGGAAACATTGCGTGTACCCTAGTCCAGTGATGGATATTAGTGTAAAAATTAGGACTAGATTTAGTGGTTATATGAGTTAGCCGTTTTAAAGATATAAGGAGTATATATTAATGTTAGATTATGTAATGAGTATTTGTGTGTATGTTGTAATAATTTAGATTCGATTTCATAGATGGAGGTTTAATTTTGTGGTTTTTCCGTGGAATCCATACCTACTCGATGTTGATGCTATTTAAGAACCATAAAGGTTTCAATAAGATTGAAAACAGATTTTGATCTAATTCTTTCAGAATACTTAAAAGCCTTGTTTTCCTTTTGGTGCAATACTTATATCTAATTTCGTTTTCTGAATGGAACTTCAGTTTTAAATAGCTTTGCTAAGAATCCAAGGGAGAATATTCGATTTTTTATAAATATTATATTATTATTTCCATAGGAGTTGTAACTAAATGAAAGAAATTGTAAGGGTTTTTAGTTCGATTTTGAAATTATTTGGGTCGGATTTTATGTTTTAGATTTTGAATTAGAATTTGTAATGAAATAAAATTTTAAGGGATAACGTGTTTGATTGATACAATAAAAGAAGTTAGGGTGAGTTTGGTATGTGATAATGGAATGCTTTGTGTTGGATTATTACTTTGTGTTGTTTAGTATGCAAGAAAAGACAAAGAAATAAAATCAATGTTGAGTTGTTGTGGTGGGTGGTGGTCAGTGGCGGTGATAGTGGGTGGTGATAGTTGGCGGCGGCGATGGTGGGTGGTGACGTTGGCGATGGTGGGTGGTTACCATGGTGGTGGGTTGAGGTGGTGTTAGTGAAGGGTGAAATAAGGATGGAACGATTTTGAGGGAATTGAATGTTTTGTGAATGGATGATTCCATTCATTTGACCAACTAAAAACAACTTATTTTTCATTCCCTCGTAAAGATCCCTTCCATTCCGCCTTTCATTCTTCTATACCAAACGCTACCTTAGGATAAAATTAGTTATCTTATTTGTATTAGGTAAATGAGTTAATATTGTTATTCAAAACTAAGGGTGTGCACGGTCCGGTTCGTTTCGGTTTTTTGGTAAAACCATAACCGTAACCGAAGTATTCGGTTTTTGGAATTTGAAAACCATTCGGTTTTGGTTTTTTCGGTTTTAGTAACGGTTCGGTTTGGTTTTTCGGTCTTTTCGATTTTTGGAACATAATTTTATTAATTTTAAAAATAGAACTTATAATCCAAGGTCTAAGAATCTTTCTTATATGTTTATACTAGCTTTTATCCCGGGAGTGTCCCGGGGTTGAAATATCTAATATAACATAATAAAATATCTAATATGACAACATAATTAATGATTTGCCAATACATTATTAATGAATAATAATAATAATAATATTATTATTATTATTATTTATTTTAAACAAATTTCTGCCATAAGTTATCATATTCAAATATAAAAAAAAGGAATCTCTGCCTATGAAGTTATGTTTA
Organism: Ambrosia artemisiifolia; assembly: GCA_032199755.1. Lineage (NCBI taxonomy): Eukaryota > Viridiplantae > Streptophyta > Magnoliopsida > Asterales > Asteraceae > Ambrosia > Ambrosia artemisiifolia. The sequence goes on along the minus strand of CM063516.1, from coordinate 41,977,032 downwards.
TCGTTTGTAATTTATTAGTAGAGTAAAATATATTTGAAAACAGAACCCCACAAAATAGTTGTTTTTTTCTCCGTTTTTTATATAGCACTATGGTACTCGTTGGAAAGATAATAAAACGATCGTTAATTTGGTGTAATTTTTTTCTTTAAAAAATCTCGTATGTAAAAGATATTAACGTTTAAAAGTTATGGGAGGAAACATTAGAGAAAATTTAATTTTGTTTTTAAATTCTTATCTTTTCCTAAAATAATTATAATATATATAGATTTATTAAAAAAACTCAAAAATTAAAAAACTTTACATGATGCCACGTGGCACATTCAAGGAGGGGTTGTGGCCTCCATTGAATGCCACATCATCAAAGTTCAATTCTTTTATTATGAGTTATTATAGATTATAGATTATAGATTTATGTTAATATATTAAACCTTTTAAATTAATATTGTTCACATAAATCGAACATCCTAAACGATTTCCACATATAAATCGAACATTCTAAATGATTTCTATATTTTTTACAAAGGAATTTAAATCAATGAAAATAATTGATTTAAATCCTAAACGATTTCGGTTTTCTCCTCACCCCTATTCAAAACAATGAAAATAATTGAACCAAAGGAATTTAAACCTTTCAGTGATCCACTACCTCACCGATCACCAACGTCAGTCACATTGACATCACTATACGACCGTCTTTGTTGGCCCAAACAATTAGATCGAACACAAACATCGGATATTTAGGGGACGAACTCGTGACTCTTTTTATATATCAAACGAACAAACAAACAAACAAGGGACAATAAAAACATAAACCTAGATCCCTATTTATACTAAACTAACAATACTAATCATACTCAAATACTTCTACCAATTCTAATCTAATACTAACTCACATAATTATTTCTTCTAATTTAATCAAAATAAAATAAGATAATTATAAACATTGAATCTAATCTAAACCAATCTTTCACTTTGGTTCTTCAACTTTTAACTTATACGTGTATTAAGATTAACTTTCAACACCGTTAATCATAACCTCTAGTGCCTTAGCTATCACTCCCACCATCACAACTACATAAATCAAACATGATTGTTTTGTCATTTATATACATCAAAACGTTTTGATTACTCTATAATTTACCAGACTCCATTTATATTAATTGGTTCAACATGGTAATTTATGATCGTCGAAGTGTAAATAGCTAGTTGATTAAAAAAAATCCTAAAAAACTGAAGTTAGTTTTTAGACCATCAAAGTACATAATGAGAAACTTATGATACAATAGTTAACACATGTGTAGTATAAACTAAATTTTAATTTAATGATCTACAAAACATTCCTCAATAACTAAGGGTGACATAAAAGGAGATTTATTTTTTATTTTTTATAAATATGTAATAAAATGATGGGAATAATTCTTTTACTACTTTAGTCTTTTACACTTATTCTTCCCTTTATTGGAGTTGGTGGATGACGGGACGATGATAATGTGTGTTTTTCCCAATCTATAAAGTAATTCAATTCTACGTTTTATATGTGAATGATGCTTCCTTAAGACATTGTAAGCAAGTTTTGAGTTTATTGATTAATTAAACGATATATGTCATGAAAGTGCCAAATGGTGGATCTCAAAGGATCTTCTTTGTATTTGATGATGCTGATTTCAAGGACATTAAACTTAGGGTGTCTAAACTTAACATTAGTTAAGATGTGACCTTAATTCTAGAAAAATAGACTAAAAGCTCAAATCCATTTCTCATATTATTATTATATTATTTTTTGGAAAATTGTGTTGTGCATTCGAATGTGCATTTGTAAGACAACCTTAACCAGTAACGTACGTTCGCTTCTGCTTTTATTTCTTTTTCCTTTTTTTAAGAGAAATATGTTGAGAGGTAGGTTTGTATATAAAATGGTTTTCCATGCGAAACATTCAAAGTATTAGGGAAGAGGTAATGGAACGGATCATTACCATTTCATGTCTTGTTTGGTTGCTATGTGAGAATAAAACAAAACATTACTTTGTGTTGTTTGGTAGACAGGAAAAGACGAAGGAATAAAATCGGTGGTGAGTGGCGGTGGTGGGTGGTGGTTAGTGGCGGTGATGGTGGGTGGTGATATGTGCCGTTAGCAGCGGCGGTGGTGGCGACGATGGAAGGTGGAGGTGGATGGCCGTGATGGTGGGTGAGTGACGATGGTGAGTAGTGGTGGTTGTGGGTGGCGACAGCGGAGACGGCGGTGGGTGGTGGTTAGTGAAGATGATGGTGGGTAGTGGTATGTGGCAGTAGCGTGGTGGTGTATGGCGGCGGCGGTAAAGGGTGGCGACGGTGGCATGTGGCGGTGGGTGGAGGTAATGGTGGGTGGGTGACGATGGTGAGTAGTAGCGGTGGTGGGTGTCGGCGGCGATGGTGGGTGGCTCCGGTAGTGGTGGGTAGAGGCAATTATGGTGGGTACGGTGGTGGGTGGTGCCGGTGGTGGGTGACGGTAGTGGGTGGGTGATGTGTTGCCAAATGCATCACATTTAGATAGTATTTTTGTATAGTTTTTAATCATTTAACGTTCGTTTATAACGTGTCTTAGATACGTATTTGTGTCTTGGTGTTAAACAGGTGTTTGTGGGCTAAAACGAGAGAAAAAGAGTTTAATTAGAGGTGAAACGAGTGCACGGATGAATAAGGGATAAAAAGAAAGTAAAATATGTCAGATCACTTATTCATGCCCCATGAATAACCTCAGGAGTTACTCATGGCACGCGAATAACTTAATTGGGTTGCAAAATGACTATACTGCCCTTAATGAATCCAGCTATTTACCCTTGTTACCCTCGCGAAGTTATGGCTTATTCATGCTACGCGATAAGTCAGGAAGTTATTCATGGGGGCGCGAATAACCCTTCAGCCCATAAAAAGCCCTATTTTCGCATTTGAAACCTATCAGCCGTTTTGGCACAAAGGAGTTCGAAGACGGCTGCACTTTTGGGAGACACAACATAATTTCGCACGACAGAAGACAGGATCAAAGGGGAGGCATGCACGCGACCAAGATGTAAGGCTAATCCTTTCGCGGTTCTCTCCGGGTGAACGATTTGGATACTTTATCATTTGTTTTCTGTTTGATACTTGCTATTTGGATCAGATTTTGTGAACACCTTAAAGTTCTTTGTGTCTGATTGTATGTTTGACTGATCTAGACAGTTTGGTTAATTAATATTATTGCATTATGTTATCGTATCTTGGTTTTCTTGCACTAGGATTAATTTAACTTTGCAATTAATGTTATGATAGCTGAATTGGGTCGAACAACTTAAACAAAGTCATGTCTATGTGATTTCCTAGATAGAGTATTAGCAGAATTCATTTGATAATTACCGAATCAAAAACCCGGAGTGACCGTTTTTTCCATATTATTGTCTTTTCTAAAAAATCAATTATCAATTCGTTTTTCTGCACTGCAGCACCTTTTAACAATCTTCATAAAATCAATTTAGTTAATTTATTAGTTTAAACATTACTTTACAAACAGACACTTTCCACAAACTCCCTCAGGTTCGACAACCCTACCTCCTATACTGTAGTCAGTTGTAGCTAAGGAGTAGTTTTTATTTAGTTTTTGATTAGCACTTCGACACGCGATCAGTGGGTGATGGTGGTGGGCGGATGGGGCGTTGGGTGGTGTTGGATGGCGACGGTGGTGGTGGTTGGGTGTCAGTGGTGGGTGGTGGCGGCGATGGGTGGGTGAAGGTAGTGGTGGCGGCGACGATGGTGGGTGGTGACGATGGTGGTGGGTTATGGTGTTGTTAATGAAGGGTGGAAGAGGTATGGAAAGAAAAAAAAAACATAGGGGTGGATAGAATGGTTTTGAGGGAATGAAATACCTTGTGGAATGAGTGATTTCATTGACCAACTAAACATACTATTTTTTTCATGACTCTGTAATGGTCCATTCCATTCCTCCTTTCATTTCATCATACCAAACGCTATTTGTTGATAAATTCAAATCTATTAAATATATTCGTTAGCAATCATGAGCCATTTGAATGTACTATCGTTTGTTATCACATTTAAATAATATTAGATATGCCGGTTATGTTAATTAAGGCAATTGCACATAGGGGTTATGAGGTGACAAATGGAAACAATGTCTTTCGCGTCATGTGATTAAACTCAACATGATGTGTCCACAATTCTTCGGATATGCTTATTCAAGTTGTATATATATAACTATTGATGATGATAAACACTGATTAAGGCAAGATAACAAAAGATAAACATTAGAATATGTGTCAATATAAATATTAACTTAAATGCTTATCTTGAAGCCTTGATGAGAGAAAGACTGGAATTCCAAGTCAAGATTTTAATTTACTCAGCCATAAATAACACCTTCAACAAACGATGCACATTGACAAAAATGGGACTTGGATGTTGCCAATGAGCGACTTTTAAACTATAATTGGACCCACTTTGACAAAACATTTGGTATCTTACTTTATGATGTATACACTTTAAATTTGTAAACCCCTTTTTCTTTTTCATGAGTGGTGATTAATTTTCATTATGTTTTTTTTGAACGGCCAACAAATTGGAATCACTCACGGAACATTGGAGTATCACCGTGCCACCAATGTTGTCACGCGATCATATTCCACCACCAAGTCATCAATTCAGGAGAAAACTCATAATTATGAGAAAACCCCCTTTGTGAGATTCGAACCAGGACCTTACGGCTCCTAAGTCTTATCTCACCACCTAGATGCCACTAGGCTATAATATGTGAGTATTTATGATATACGGTATTTACATGTTTCATAGTTCGTATCACGCATAAAAACATATTATTGTACATATAACATGTAATAATTTCAAGTATTCATTATCACACACATATATGCGTGCATGTGCACACAATTGAATAAAATAATTTAATACATATATGGTTATATGTATGAAGAAAAATAAATGAAACCTAATAGGCCCACTGTCAATGGATGACAAATGCTGGTCCAACAACTCCCTTTATCACACTATAAAGGATGGGTCTGGAGACAAGAGGTTGTTCCAACAAGTTGCTTTCATAATCTGAGCTGTATAATAACATATTCTGAAAACCTTTTGAGCTGTTGTACATACATGCTTTACACTTGTACTATGCACACTCATATATTATTGTTGTTATGATGCATACCAAAATGGCAAAATCATTATTGTAGAATCTAGATAACACAGAATATCAAAGTTATACAAATACATCATTTATAAAGAAAGAGACTTGTATATTTCTATTTGTTACAAATTTATAGCCTTAAATTGACTTACAACCGGATTTAACAACGGAATTAAGGGTGTAAACAAGTTTTGACTAAGCTCAAGCTCGATTCATTTAATTTTTTAGAGCTCAAACTTGACTTGTGACTCGTTTTAGCTACATCTTTAAAATTGAAGCTAAGCTTTTGTGAATAATTTTATAAGCTTAAGCTTTGTTCAAGCTTGACTAGTTGATTATTTATTAATTATATATAACATGATATATATTAGTTACTTATTTTTAATATTAATGTTCCGAGTTCCATCTTAGATTTGAACTTGTTAAAGCTCAATGATTCAAGCTGTTAGCGGGCCAATCTTAAGTAGCTAACTAATGACACCACGTGTTTACATCCTTACACTAAGGGTATGTTTGGCAAAACTAGCTGGAGGCTGGTAGCTGGAAGCTGTAAGCTGGTAGCTGCAAGCTGTTAGCTGGAAGCTGGTAGCTGGAAGCTTTTTAAATATATTTTGATGTTTGGCAGAATAGTTGGAGCTTTTAATAAAATGTATAAAATGACCAAAATGGGCATAAATAAAAGTTTGTAAAGAAAGTTTTTATTTTATTTTTAAAATAGAATGGGTAGTTGTGTCATTTACTAGTTAAAAGCTTGTAGCTAGTAGAGCTTTTTCTTAAAAGCTAGTACTAGTAGCTTTTCACTATAGAGCTTTTTCTCTAACCTAAAAGCTTCCAGCTCCTTCAACCAAACAAGACTTTTTATTGAGTAGGGGCATTTTCTTAGAAGCTTAAAGCTTGAAGCTCCTAAAAGCTCTTAAAAGCTCATTGCCAAACATACCCTAAATTGAACAAAAGACAAGGGGGTACATGCACCAATCGGGTTTGTCCCGGTTGCTAAGTGGTATGTGTCTTATGTCCAAGGCTTGATACAAAACTACTATCGAGCCGGGGGTCTCACTGGAAGCAGCCTCTCTATTCCCACGGGGTAGAGGTAAGGCTGTCTACATCTTACCCTCCTCAGACCCTACCTTAGCTTTTGCTATTGGTGGGATTAACTGAGTATGATGATGATGATGTATTTCCCCTATAACAAAACAAATGAATTATCTATAACCAAAACCAATATGTTTTAAAAATCAAAACATGTTTGGCTTTTGGCTCATAAACAAACCGACACTGCCATATTTAACTCAAAATAAAACCTTATCGCTTGAGGTACCTATAAACTTGTAATGCATAAGAAAATGAGTGTAACGTTTTGCATTGATCATATTTGGCACCTTGTTACAAACACCATAAAGATGCTCATTTGATTGACAATAGAGCTTTGTTGGCATATTAGTAAAAATAATAGTGGTTATTTGCAAATAAAAGGTAAAAGATGATCTTCAATAAAAGTAAAGGGGAGCTTTCTTTTTGGCTGAATACAACAAAGAAAAGTTTAAGAAATTATCACAAAACTAGCCTTAGAACAAAACTGAAACAAGAATCAACTGTAATGGCAAAACAGTTGCTAAACATTCTTGGCTCATTCTTCAACCACTTCCGAATTCTTGGTTCAAATAGTCGATGAACATTCTCTTTGCACTGTCAGCGTCCAAAGGTGGCGGTAGCCCACTTAAGCTCGATTGACCAGTCAACTTTATAAAAGTCTTTCTTAGTCTCCGAAGCTCGGGTAACCCAACCGTCCTTGAAATGTTGATGGTTGGTAAGTTATGGCTGATAGAAAGTCCAGTCACAGGCCCACCCATGGCTAATGACTGAGCCTCAACAATAGCACTGGTTACCTCCTGTGTGGCTCGGTCCATTTCATAGAGTGAATTCGCCTCTGTAAACCTAGCACTTTGTGTAGCTATTGTTGGCTGCAAGATTTTTACGTCTCGGGTTTTTGAGTCCACTTTTTTGGTTATGTAAGACACAAGATCTATAATAGCAGGAGAAGATTTATCTATACCATCTTTAAATGGCCATAGTTCAAATAAAGGTGAATCCCATCGGTTCCTTCTATCGGGTATCTCAAATCTCCTAACTAAATCTTCAAAAATACTATCATTATATGAAATTCCATCTTTCTCCCTGCGTTCTTTATTCCAGTTTCTACAGTGGGTTTCTTCAACATCACAGAAAAGAACACAATGCCGAATTCCTGCAGCGCGTGCAAGACACCATAACTCGTATCTGTAACCCTTTATGCTGTTTAGGGAATCTACTATTATTATGTTATCTTTTGATAGTGACCTATCCACTTCAGATCTAAGTACTCCCCTTAAGTTTTTCTCTGAGGTCATTTCTGCATAAGTTTGATTGCGATCAAGATGAAAGGAATTTTCGTCAATGATTCTGACATTAGGTTTAGGCTCTATGTCCTTTAGAGCTTCAGCTAGGCAAAGAGCAGCTGTTGACTTCCCACTGCTCGGTTGACCACAAATTATGACCAATGCCATTCAAAAGAGATGACTTTGATAAATGTTTCTTTCTTGATTGCGTGTGTTGAACAAAATGATCACGTGAAAATCCTGATTATGACAAGAACACAGGTTATAGTGACTACTGAGTGTACTTTCGATTGGTCGACTTTTCTAACCATTGTGCTTTGGAAACAAACCAACATTCTCGTAAATACATCAAGAACAATGGTAGTTAGCAACTAACAGCAAAGCACAATGGTGTTTTTCTTATTCTTGCATATTATTGTTTTTGACGTTTTCGCAAGAACATTTTTTTTTGCAAGAAAAGCCAAAGTACAATGGTTTGAAAAGTCAATAACTGCTAAATTTTCTTGATGAGGTAAAGTTCAAAAAATTGAATGAGTTCTTGAATTGAAATAATTACATCATTGCCTAAGATACTTTATGATAAAATAATTGAGCTGCGTTGGGAATAATTAGGATGCATCTTTGAACTTTTGATATGCCGAGTATATGGATATTCTCTATTCCAGTGAACTTATATATCAAGGATTTTGATGAAATAGTTATCAGAAAAGCTAATATTATTGCAATTGATCTAAAAATATACATGCTGTATTGCTTTAACTTGGATCAAGACATGACAGACCTGCAGCTTTTCTAGTGATAACTAGAAGTCAGCAGCATCTGGTCTAGACCAACTAAACGAATACCTGACTAGGGAACTACCTGAGACCTACGGCTGTTGGTTTTGGATTCTTGTAGTTTTTCCCATGACCTCGGAGAGTGTTTTGCCATGCTAGGTCACTGGCATACCTTTTTTCTTCTTTATTTGACCTCAATAATAGATTGAATCAAAAAGACTTTCCTGTCGAAGCCCTTTGTGTCTGTATTAATCTCTGCTGGGTTTAAACCAAAAATCTACAAGAATCCAAGACGACAGGCGACAGCCATATTGATAATATTTATCCGGTAGGTCGCAGACTCGCAGGCAGTAAGTAGCGGATCTCGAAGAAAAGTTCAGGGGTAGCGTAACAAAAAAAAATTGGACCTAAGGGTATCCTATTGTTTGCTCAGGAGTATCAACAACCATACCCAGTAGATCCCACAAATGGCAAAGCTATTCATAGGGTCTGGGGAGGGTGGGATGTAGGCAAACCTTACCTCAAACCGTATGGACAGAGAGGCTGCTTCCAGAGAGACCCTCTGCTCAAAACAAACCATAGGAAAACAAACTAGACTAGAAATACAACAACGGCGTAGTAACATAACAAGTGGTGACAGAATAATATAGTAAAATATAAATAAATATGCATCATTAAACATAGAAGAACATACACAAGTATACCATCATAAACATTTATCTAGCTGCTATAAGGTTATCATATGCAACGTCCACCTAGAGTGTAGTAAAAACTACCCCTCTAACACAAAGCAAAGACCCAACTATTTCCTCCTTAAAAGTCTTTAACCTTAATCCTACGTCTCCACGAACTCTTATCATGGACCATGTCCTCAGAAAGGTGCAACTCTAGCAAATCTTGCCTAATGCGCTCATCCCAAGTCAAATTAGGCCTTCCCCTACTCCTCTTCCCTGCCACATTGAGGGTCTCCACTGCTCTAACTGGCGCCATCGTCAACCTCCTCTTCACCTGTCCAAACCATATCAATCTCCCCTCCTTCATTTTACCTGATATACTAGCTACCCCTAGTCTTTCCTTAAAAACCTCATTTCTTATCCGATCTAAGAAATGAAATTTACACTAACTTTACGCTTCGTCGGAAAAGTTGAGGGGTAGCGTGGGCTACCCTTGGGTATAAGCTAAGTCCACCCCTGCTTGCTTGCAGGTAGGCCCTGGGTCGGGTATTTGGCGCAGTGGGTCTAGACCGGATGCTGCACACTCCTAATTCTCACTAAAAAAGTTGCAGATATGCCATATCCTAATCCTACTCAAATGGATTCAACGTCGATAATTTTAAAACACGATACATTTCATGTATATCAATTGACACTAAGATTAGCTTTTCTGATAACGTCTTCATCAAAATATTTCTGTATACATTTTATTGGCACATAAAATATGCATATCAAAAGAACACAAATTGAAATCCCAACACTAGCCGTGGGATCCATGAGTCAGCAATAACGGAAGCAAGCAGCCATAAACTTACAGACAGATCAAAGAAACAACCTATCATTACAAGTAACAGTAGTGAACTAGTGATTAGCTTACAATCTATTCCCTCAACTCCAAACAGTTTTAACTATTTCTCTAAAACTAAACCTATGGAACTTCATTCATCTCATATACTCTATAAGCCCTAAAGAACCAATTTAAATACAATACTGGATAAGTCTACTTATACCAACTAATAAAGATCCTTAAAGTAAATAACTTTACATCCATATACCCCTATTTACGCATCAGATGAGCTATAAATCTATATTTTCAACGATTTCAGCACACAAAACGCTAATTTAATGCACATAAACCCTAATGAAGAAACAAAAAATTATTACTGAAATAAAAAACTGTAAGATTAACAATTCTGCAACATGTTATTGAACAAGAGATTAAATATTAAGTTACCTGAGAGGGAAGGTGCAGATTTCTTCCAATGGTGGCTGATGAGTTATTATTATGTGATTCCAAAACCTTTTTTATGAGTTATGACTGCTTTGTACAAGAATATGAGAATATTGTCGTTCCTCCTTCATCTTTTGTATATAGACTCATAAGCCCTTAAATTTTGGTCCCTAGAATATTATATACCTTCTTTTAAACTTGTAAAATATGTTTGAAAACACTTTTTAAAAAAAAATATTTAAGATCCAAAAATTCTGAACTTTTTTTCGTGAATGTATAAGATACAACTTTAAATTGAGAGTACGTTAGTTTTAAACGTTAATTACAACTAATAGAATTCCCCCCGCGTTGCGGGACGGGGGCGTAAAACCGTGCTACCAGCGTTATAGGATGGAGGCGTAAAACCGTGTTACCACCATTGTAGGATGTGAGCGAAAAACCGTGCAAAGTAGCAACGGAAAAGCGAGGAAAGCATGACAATCGTAAATAAAAAAAAAACAAACTATTAACACAAAGTGACTCGCATAACGTGAAAACTTAACAGGTAAATGAGTCGTAAAACCATGTTAACTTGTTAAGTATTAACAAAACGAAAAACAAACACGTGTAAAGTCGAAAAAAAACTGCGTTAAATAACAAAACACTAAATTACAAGGGGTATAAATAGAAAAAGAAATGTTAGATGACGAAATAGGCTAGAGGACGAAATACTTAGTGGCCAAAATGTAAAAGAAGAAAGTAAACTGTTGCATAAGATGACAAAATAGGCTACAATACGAAATACTTAGTGGCCAAAATGAAAAAGAAGAAATTAACCATCAAACCTTGGTGGCTAAAATTGGAAGCGAATAAAGTCTCTATTGCCTAAGTTGTTTAGATTTAATATATAGAGTAATATAATTCTCTCATTTTAATTTTAACTAGGTTTTATCCAGCCGCGCGTTGCGGCGGCGTCAATATGATTTAGAAAATAATTAAGTAATGACGTAGCGTTACGACATTTCAAATTCCAAATCAAACCTAAATCAATTGTCATTGTGTTCGTGATATTAGTTTATCATACATAAACTTCCAACCTAATTTATTGCGTATGCTCGTGAAATTTCTATGGTAAGCATCCCTAATAATTGCGTCATTTTTAAGTTTGTAGGCATAAAATTTAACTCGAGTAAAATATAGGAAAAAAAATAATTTAGTCAATTTACTATACAAACTTAATTGTATTAACAATCTCTCTTAATTGTCTTTTAATACTCAAAAAATATATTGAATTTTCTATATCTCTACACCTAATTGTAAAAAATGCAAGGAAAAAAAAGGCAAAAAAATGGATGGTTGCAAGAATGGAACTTGGGTATTCACCATATAAACCAACAAACACAACCACCAGACTACTAATAAAGATGTTGAAAGTATATGAAAATATAAGTATTTAACATAACAAAAAGAATAAAATCACTATTCAAATACACTTGCTTATTAATATAGTATAATTTAATTGTCTCATCTTTTACCAAATTTTGGATAATTAGTTATTATTTACATTTTATTTTATCTCTTTATAAAAAATTAATTACCCATGATTTCAAAATGTCCATAGCATTTTCGTAGGTTAATATATTTTTTTTAAATTACTCCATAAAACAAGCAAATTATTCTCTTTGAGTATAGTATTCATATATTTTTCTTAAAAATGATATGTTACGTGATTAACGGTGTCCAGAGGTAAGCAATAATTGAACTGTTAATTGAACCCGGATATAAACAGGCAAAACCGAATTAACTAAAAACCGGCTATCAGTTTTTTTGAAAATTTAACCAAAACTAACAGAACCATTTGTGTTTTCATGTATTTCTACCTTTTATACCTTCGTTGACATATTTCATATTTATATCTCCATTTCATGTATTTATACTTATATTTCATGTATTTATGTCATAGTTTTATGCATTTCCAAGCCAAAGTTTTAGCTTAAGTTTTGTTTGGGCTATTAACCAAAATTAAACACACAGAACCAAAACCGTAAATCTTACTGAATAAATTGAATTGATTGGAACCGAACCGAATTGAAACACCCTAAACCTTTCAATACTGAAAATACGCAGCGGAAATTCGAACCATAAAATTTCTTGCTTTATAAAAACATTCTCTTATGTTTGGAACCCATAGCTACAAGATATTATAGGTGTTTCTTCTTTTATTGTTAGTTATTACATCAAATACAACCCATCTTTATTAGTTTAGTGACCGCGATCCCATACAATCCGCGTCCTCACTCGACCTCCAACCATTTCTTGCTTGGTGAGCTAGACTAGACAACCTGCAACTACCACATAACCATTTCGTTAGTTCATTAAGTGACTTCATGCAAATATTCAAAATATGGAAATAACATCAACAATACTCAATAATCATATCCAAACGCCTTTTTGCAAGTTCGGATCCGATCTCCGGATCCTATCCTCCAATTTCCATATATTCATGCTTACATACCTGCATCTGTATTACCATCCTCATAACAAAAAGATTAGTAACACTACAATACACACGCACGTACAAATCCCATGTACAAGTTATCTTGACCCGTCATACTTTTCTTCCTTCGTGTATTCTCTAGGACAAACATGACGTTTCCGAACCTATACTCAATCTACACATTACGACCAACCGTTACATACAAAACACCTTCACACATACCCGGGCATAAGCACCCATGCACACATTCTATTACACAATCATCCGACGCGTGATAACTCTACTTACCAAACAGTTTACCATTTGTGTGACCTTGCATAACTATACAATTCAATATAAATAGCTAAACCCATGAAAAAATGTAGCCATCTATATATACACACACATATCAATCTGTACATTTTACTATTCATTCTTATGCCATACTTGTTAATCTTGGGTTTGTTTCATGATTAATTACCCTCACTTCATTTTATCTTTGTTGCCTATTTATCCCAACTACTTTCCTTGTTGTATGGTGAACTATACCCATTCACCAATAACATCAATTTGCTACCTTGTTATAAATTACCATTTCATACTTGTTCCCATTCTATATTTATACATAAACATACAATTACTAAACGAAGAGTTTGCATCATAAGTCACTTACCTTTGCCCGTAGGAGTGTTTTCGCCTTATACGCGTTTGACTTATAGTCCCAAGCTTTTCACCTAGCTCGAGATCATATCCACTTGACCCATTGACTTTTAAGCTTCTTGTACCTAGCTTACTTTCAAGTCAACATGCCGTGTTAGAATACTAATTTGGAACTTACCTATTCAAACATTAGTATTCATTCTACATCATTCAAACATGACATCAATACATTCAACAACTAGTTCTATTCAATAAGTCCTTCCATATACTACCCGTTCGACCCGTTAGTGAAAATACTTGCATGAACTAGTTGGTAAGTGTTTTTAGACACCTTTTTGAATGCCACATAATATGCTATTCTTTCCATACAATCCGTACTCCAAGACTACTACAAGCGTGTACATGCTTACACCTTTTCCTATTAAAGATTACATTATAAATGTGCAGCGATTTTCTGCGCAACTGCTGTTCAAGGTCGTTTTTCCCCTTCTAAACCTTGGAATCAGATCTTGACTATCAAATAGAAAATGTTCCCCATTCAAAGACCTTTCCAAGCATATAAAGAACACCTTCTAACGATTTTTCTATGATTTTATATGAATATTTTAAGATCAGGTCAGAAACATAATTTTGACCAAACAGCTTTGCTGTCAAAACTGAAATGCTGACTTTAGATGCTGTTTTGACCCACTACAACTCAGAATCAGCTTCTTATGACTAAATATGAAATGTAATATGTGCAACAAGCTTTCCAACGATATAAGGCTCGTCTTCTAACTCATAATAACGAATGAGATATGCCCTTTACAAGATGACTATCTAGGGCTGTCAAAAGTGACGAATTTCATACAATTTTTACACCATTTGATTTAATTCAAGTTTGATGTAGGCATTTTATCAAACACCTTATGTGCACCATTTTTGTAAATGAATTCTAAGCCTTATGGACTTCTCAAACTTTACCATTTATTTAGCTAATCATCAATAATTGATCACTTTGATTTCTAACACATTTACAAAGCATACAAATAATAACTTACGCAAGATTTCACCATATCCTTGTATGGTTCATACCTAGGGTCAAAACCCACTACATTCATACTTCAAGTATCAATTAAACACAAGAATCAAGCATCACATAGCATAATATCATCTATTCAAGTTCCTTTAGGGTCTCTAACCATGAGGGAACCCTTAGACATCATAAATTCATGTTCTTAATCAACACATAAGATTCATGCAATACATATGGAATACAACTCCTCTACAATCCATGCCTAAAACATAGATTTCTTACAATTGTAGTAACATCAAAGCTACTAATCAAAACCAAAATCATCATCTTTGAATACAAGCAAGCTTCTAACAATTTAACTCATTTAGAAACCATTAAGAATGATCAATATCACTAATAATCAACAATATCACGGATTTAACATGTTTTGCTCAAAACCCATATGTGGGGTTCAAAATTCATACCAATTGAGGGTTAGGGTTCTTACCAAGGCTCCAAAGCTTGTAGAAAACTCTAAATTTGCAACCCATCAAGTCTACCCTCAAAACCCCTTTGCATCTTGCATCAATTGTGAATTTTAGGGCTTGGTTTGGTCTTGAGAAGACCTCCCCTTGGCTGAAATCGTATTATGCCATGGGGGGGTGTTTCTTGAACTTGTTATTAACCCACTATTTACATGAATGACCCTTCAAATATCCCCCAATGTCCCCTTTTTAAGAAACTTAACTAACTAAGTTAGTTTCTATTATTATTTGCTCACTTATATAAATAATAGCATTTATTAGTTTATTTCCATATTAGAACATAACACTCATTCTTATGCTCTAAATTCCGTTTTATTATTTTGCTAATCGCGCCTAGTGGCAAACTTAAGCAAAATGGATTTTTGGGGCGTTACAAGTCTACCCCCCTTAAAGAAGGTTTCGTCCCCGAAACCTCTTTCATTACTACCATACCAGGAATTCTCTACTTATTTATTTGGTCATTCATTTTATTCAACCATGTCGCAAACCCACCTATAGACTATAAAAATAACTTTACTCATGGCAAAACATATTTGTATGTTTTGTTCTTACACTCTCATACTACTAGAGGCCTAAAAGCACTTATTGAACATAATAAATCGATTAGTTACATATTTAACCCATAAATCCTACTTAGCCATTCATTCCCACATTAGTCACATGGCGTCCATCACTGTATTACTACACTACTCCACTGTTAGCATTCCTTCTAAATCCCTTCAATCATGTAACTAATTAGACTATATGCATACGTATGTCCAAATCCTTAGATCATGGTTATCACTTTCACAACATACATATCATTTCATTCCCCATTCTCCCTCTTGGTAAATTTCAAAGCCATTCTATTAACGCTAATTTGTTTATTAGTTCATTTCATGCACTACGTACTGTAGACACATATGTCCATCGCTTAATATCACCAAGTCTAAGCTAAGATTCATTCATCTTTGACCTTTAAAAGTCAAACTTTCCGAACTACATCATGCTTGAGCTATCATTCATTCATATGGAATTACTATTCAACATATCAATTTCCTATTTAACAATCACAAAATATCCAAATTTACTAACCTTCCTTTCACAACGTTAACCAACCATCCATATGTCCGCTTGATTTGCTCCGTCACAAGTCCACGCCATACTTAGCTTGGTTTAGTTTATTCACAACGAGTTCCAACTCGTTAACATCATATCACCTATCTTGTAGATTCCATCATATCCAAAAATTCGACCATTCGTATCTACAAAATCATTGGTTAGACATATACCTTTTCATTCATGAAAATTGACCTTCAATGGTCCATGCAAGTTTTTCTTTCGCCTGTAATGTCTAGTTATACACATTTCCTTCTTGATCTCCCGTTTACGTACTATACTACATTACTTATTTCATTTTCTTATGCAAGATCCTTACATTTTATTCACTATCTTGCAAATGTTCTACAATTTGACTTTTCAAAGTAAATGCGCCATATTCTACTACTTTATAATAATTTCTACATTACATTCTTACATCTCATAACATCCTTCATTTCCTGCATATAGAGGTACGAATCCCTCAACAGATCAACCATTCATCCGTTTCCATAGGTTTTCTGAAATAACTCACATTAATACCATGTCTTACCATCTTCCACTACATATATATGCATTTTTTTTACATGCCACGCAACGTGCATATCTAAATTAAGTTACTAACTTGTGCTTTTCCTTGGTTAGTGAAAAATGTATTCTCTTCTTCATTCCTATCCAAATGTCCCGCTCCATAGACTATTCTATATTTCAACAGCATTCCAACTAATCTGACCCATTACTTGGGTTATGCTATATTTTTACATTTCCACCACTTGACCCGTTCAGGGTCATTTCTACAATTTCTACAATTCCACCCATTTGACCCATTAAGGTCATTCAACATCATTATGCTATCAAGGATGAGCCGACTAACGAGTAAGTGGAGGGATTTACATATGGATTCATATATTTAATTTCCTACCTTTAATTTATGTAGGTTTGATCCGTATTTACCTACGGATGCAAATCTTTCATTTATACCCTTCATTCATATAAGTTTAATCCGTGCATACCTACGGATTTTTTTTTTTCATTTCAGCCTTTCATTCCTACTTTTCATTCATGTAGGTTTGATTCGTGCTTACCTACGGATTCAAACCTTTCATTCCTACTTTTTATTCATGTAGATTTGATCCGTGCTTACCTACGGATTCAAACCTTTCATTCCTACTTTTCATTCATGTAGGTTTGATCCGTATTTACCTACGGATGCAAATCTTTCATTTATACCCTTCATTCATATAAGTTTAATCCGTGCATACCTACGGATTTTTTTTTCATTTCAGCCTTTCATTCCTACTTTTCATTCATGTAGGTTTGATTCGTGCTTACCTACGGATTCAAACCTTTCATTCCTACTTTTTATTCATGTAGATTTGATCCGTGCTTACCTACGGATTCAAACCTTTCATTCCTACTTTTCATTCATGTAGGTTTGATCCGTGCTTACCTACGGATTCAAACATTTCCTTCCATCCTTTCATTTATATAGGTTTGATCCGTGCTTACCTACGGATTCAAACCTTTCATTCCAATCCTTCCTTTCAATACAGACTGCTCTCTATCACTTGAGAGTCATCTACTTTGCCCACAACTGACGTTTAGTTACTTATTCATTCATTACCATAATTAATTTATAGGCACAATATACATACGTTTAGTTTGATACCTTCTAAGGGAATCCCCCTTCACATTCACAATTTTATAGAAGTTTTATTCCACCCATTCACCCACACGACCACTTACTTTCCAATTTTACCAGGCATACCTGTGATGATTCTCATGGTCTCACGTGTATCGCATGCTTCTTGTGCACTGGCCAGGTGCGCAGTCCACATGCTATCCACGTGCCTTCATGTAATCATTACCTTATGCCTGGGGACTGGTTTTCAGCTTCGTGCTACATTTTCAATTTCCTTCCCTAACAACATGGTTGTTTTCCATCTAAATTTTACCATCCTAGAGGTTTTTCCTCTTTCCTGTATCAATAGTTAATTATCGCGTACCTGTAATTATTCCATCTTATCCACAATTTCTGAGATCTATCTTGGATCGTGTCCTTGAGACCTCTTCATCATTCATAAAAGCTCACCTTTGGGCCTTGATCGAGTCTTGGATTGTACGGGTCACTGTTTTCGAGAGCACACAAGTTTGAGTTCAAGTACTTACTTCCTTGTACAAGATTTCACTCAAACCAGGGCTCTGATACCAACTTGAAACACCCTAAACCTTTCAATACTGAAAATACGCAGCGGAAATTCGAACCATAAAATTTCTTGCTTTATAAAAACATTCTCTTATGTTTGGAACCCATAGCTACAAGATATTATAGGTGTTTCTTCTTTTATTGTTAGTTATTACATCAAATACAACTCATCTTTATTAGTTTAGTGACCGCGATCCCATACAATCCGCGTCCTCACTCGACCTCCAACCATTTCTTGCTTGGTGAGCTAGACTAGACAACCTGCAACTACCACATAACCATTTCGTTAGTTCATTAAGTGACTTCATGCAAATATTCAAAATATGGAAATAACATCAACAATACTCAATAATCATATCCAAACGCCTTTTTGCAAGTTCGGATCCGATCTCCGGATCCTATCCTCCAATTTCCATATATTCATGCTTACATACCTGCATCTGTATTACCATCCTCATAACAAAAAGATTAGTAACACTACAATACACACGCACGTACAAATCCCATGTACAAGTTATCTTGACCCGTCATACTTTTCTTCCTTCGTGTATTCTCTAGGACAAACATGACGTTTCCGAACCTATACTCAATCTACACATTACGACCAACCGTTACATACAAAACACCTTCACACATACCCGGGCATAAGCACCCATGCACACATTCTATTACACAATCATCCGACGCGTGATAACTCTACTTACCAAACAGTTTACCATTTGTGTGACCTTGCATAACTATACAATTCAATATAAATAGCTAAACCCATGAAAAAATGTAGCCATCTATATATACACACACATATCAATCTGTACATTTTACTATTCATTCTTATGCCATACTTGTTAATCTTGGGTTTGTTTCATGATTAATTACCCTCACTTCATTTTATCTTTGTTGCCTATTTATCCCAACTACTTTCCTTGTTGTATGGTGAACTATACCCATTCACCAATAACATCAATTTGCTACCTTGTTATAAATTACCATTTCATACTTGTTCCCATTCTATATTTATACATAAACATACAATTACTAAACGAAGAGTTTGCATCATAAGTCACTTACCTTTGCCCGTAGGAGTGTTTTCGCCTTATACGCGTTTGACTTATAGTCCCAAGCTTTTCACCTAGCTCGAGATCATATCCACTTGACCCATTGACTTTTAAGCTTCTTGTACCTAGCTTACTTTCAAGTCAACATGCCGTGTTAGAATACTAATTTGGAACTTACCTATTCAAACATTAGTATTCATTCTACATCATTCAAACATGACATCAATACATTCAACAACTAGTTCTATTCAATAAGTCCTTCCATATACTACCCGTTCGACCCGTTAGTGAAAATACTTGCATGAACTAGTTGGTAAGTGTTTTTAGACACCTTTTTGAATGCCACATAATATGCTATTCTTTCCATACAATCCGTACTCCAAGACTACTACAAGCGTGTACATGCTTACACCTTTTCCTATTAAAGATTACATTATAAATGTGCAGCGATTTTCTGCGCAACTGCTGTTCAAGGTCGTTTTTCCCCTTCTAAACCTTGGAATCAGATCTTGACTATCAAATAGAAAATGTTCCCCATTCAAAGACCTTTCCAAGCATATAAAGAACACCTTCTAACGATTTTTCTATGATTTTATATGAATATTTTAAGATCAGGTCAGAAACATAATTTTGACCAAACAGCTTTGCTGTCAAAACTGAAATGCTGACTTTAGATGCTGTTTTGACCCACTACAACTCAGAATCAGCTTCTTATGACTAAATATGAAATGTAATATGTGCAACAAGCTTTCCAACGATATAAGGCTCGTCTTCTAACTCATAATAACGAATGAGATATGCCCTTTACAAGATGACTATCTAGGGCTGTCAAAAGTGACGAATTTCATACAATTTTTACACCATTTGATTTAATTCAAGTTTGATGTAGGCATTTTATCAAACACCTTATGTGCACCATTTTTGTAAATGAATTCTAAGCCTTATGGACTTCTCAAACTTTACCATTTATTTAGCTAATCATCAATAATTGATCACTTTGATTTCTAACACATTTACAAAGCATACAAATAATAACTTACGCAAGATTTCACCATATCCTTGTATGGTTCATACCTAGGGTCAAAACCCACTACATTCATACTTCAAGTATCAATTAAACACAAGAATCAAGCATCACATAGCATAATATCATCTATTCAAGTTCCTTTAGGGTCTCTAACCATGAGGGAACCCTTAGACATCATAAATTCATGTTCTTAATCAACACATAAGATTCATGCAATACATATGGAATACAACTCCTCTACAATCCATGCCTAAAACATAGATTTCTTACAATTGTAGTAACATCAAAGCTACTAATCAAAACCAAAATCATCATCTTTGAATACAAGCAAGCTTCTAACAATTTAACTCATTTAGAAACCATTAAGAATGATCAATATCACTAATAATCAACAATATCACGGATTTAACATGTTTTGCTCAAAACCCATATGTGGGGTTCAAAATTCATACCAATTGAGGGTTAGGGTTCTTACCAAGGCTCCAAAGCTTGTAGAAAACTCTAAATTTGCAACCCATCAAGTCTACCCTCAAAACCCCTTTGCATCTTGCATCAATTGTGAATTTTAGGGCTTGGTTTGGTCTTGAGAAGACCTCCCCTTGGCTGAAATCGTATTATGCCATGGGGGGGTGTTTCTTGAACTTGTTATTAACCCACTATTTACATGAATGACCCTTCAAATATCCCCCAATGTCCCCTTTTTAAGAAACTTAACTAACTAAGTTAGTTTCTATTATTATTTGCTCACTTATATAAATAATAGCATTTATTAGTTTATTTCCATATTAGAACATAACACTCATTCTTATGCTCTAAATTCCGTTTTATTATTTTGCTAATCGCGCCTAGTGGCAAACTTAAGCAAAATGGATTTTTGGGGCGTTACACGAATAGACAAACCTTGCACATTCTGGCAGTGTCTGTTTTCCTGCTGCATCGCGCAAGCACCTTACTAGTTAGGGGTGTTCATGCGCCGAGCCGAGCCAGATCAAGCTCGGGCTCGAATTTGAAACTGAGCTGAAAATCAAAGCTCGAGCTCGGCTTGGTTTTAAATTGAGCCAGCTCGGCTTGGTTTGGCTCAAATTTAAAAAGAAAAATAGCTTTCGAAATTCAATAGTATAAAAAATATTCAATAGTTCAAAATAACACATTTAAAATAAGTTCAACCTAATACATAACAAGCTAAAATCAAGTTTAACCAAATACAAAATAAGTATAAAATTTTAACAAAATACAGTATAAGTTCATCAGTATACAAATTAACCCCTAATATGCAATAGATGTCCGATTGAACTCCTAAATACTAACATCATTGAAATCAAAAGCACTACTGAGTTTGATAACTTGAGTACTTGAACAATTATCATTATGCTACATTTTATTAAATAACTTGATTAAATATGTAACATGTTCTTCCCTCCTTTTTAACAGTTTTATAATTTATTATATGTATATACAAATAATAAAAGTTAAAATTATTCGAGCCAAACCAAGCCAACTCGGTTGTTACGAACCAAGCTGAGTTAGGCTCACTTTCTAACCAATCCGAGCCACATCAAGCGAGCTTTTTTCGAGTTAAATCCGAGCGAGCTCCGAGACACGAGCATTTTGGACAGCCTCTGTTAGTTTCATTTATCCAAGTCTATATACTTGGGACAATTTCAATTTTTTTTTATAATTTTGATTTTGAACATTACACATCCGACTTTACTCATCTTATAAATTTTTTTATAATTCAATTTTTTTTTTATAATTTTGACTAGCCGATTACCCCGGGAAGGTCCCGGGGTTAAAAAATTTAATATGATTTAATAAAAAATGATTAAAAAAAAGAAAACTCAAATCACGAAAAGAGTAAATAACTTAAACATAATCAATCTTAGTTAAAAAACATTTATTTAAAAAGTTAAAAAAATAAAAAGCATAAACCATATTAAACATAATAAAGTATTAAAAGGATAACCTTCAACATATAATCATCTTCACGTAAATTAAAATATGTTACAATTTGATTAATGAATAACCTGAACACTTTGTGTTTTTTTCTGTATGAATATAACCCCACAAAAAATAGTCGTTTATTTTTTCGTTTTTATATAGCACTATGGTACTCGTTGGAAAGATAATAAAACGCTCGTTAATTTGGTGTAATTTTTTTATTTAAAAAATCTCGAATATAAAAGATATTTATGTTTAAAAATTATGGGAGGAAGATAAGAGAGAAAAATTTAAATTTGTTTTTAAATTCTTTTTTCCTAAAATAACTCAATTTAATTTTAGTAATTGAAAATTAAGAGATAGAGAGATAAATTTAGAAAAATACTCAAAAACACCAAAAACACTCAATTATTAAGCCACGTGGCACTCTCAATGGGCATATATGCTTTCTTTTATATATATATATAGATTTTGAACTCTGTTTAAACCACCCAAAACTGGCTTTACATAAGCATATGCCAACCATGTCCGACTTTACTCATCTTATAGGCAAAACCCATGCGATCTTTGCTTGCAAAAGCCATTTTTGAGCGCAAACACAAGTCATGCGTCTATCCTCAACATTATCCTCTCTTTGTTAATTTCTTTTTTTTTTTTTTTTTTTTTTTTACCTAAAAGTGACTATTGTAGATGCTAACGCCGCAAAAGTTACATGTATTAAAGGCAAGTAAAAACAAAAAATAAAGGTACCACCAACTAAATTATGTTGATGTCGTGTTAATTTTTATTATCTTCATGATAAAAAGTAGATGTTTTTTTTTATTTTTTTATTTCTAACTTTAATAAATCAAAAAAGACATGTAATGTTTATTCAAAAAAAAAAGTAAAGTGAAGGCCTTAAAAAGAGGAACAAAATAATATCCGAGTTTCTACGCTTCTTTGTTTTAAAACTTGTGATCTTTATCTATACTAAGAAATTTTTTGAAACGATAGTTTCGGTTAGTTAGTTAGTTAACTTGGTTTCACATAACTAATGTGTTTTTAAAATTATAATAACTACTAGCTATAGCTATGAAGATATAACTTAAAAAATAAAAAAATATTATGATTCAAAAATAAATTTAGTTGAGTTTCTTGATATGTGTGTATGTGGATGGATATATATAAATCAATAAATTATAAAAAAAAATATAAAAATTCTACTCATATCCTCACCTGCTTTCCTCCGCCATAATTGCCTCTATTATCACCTCTAGTTCAACCTACTTTGATCCATTCTCTCTCTCTCTCTCTCTCTCTCTCTGTTAGGTAAGTGGTTTTACTAATTATCTTTGTTGATTCTTCATGTTTTTTGCAGTCACATAATGCTCATACTTATATAATGATGAAACTTTGATCATTGATGAATGCTAGATAATACTGAGACTTTGTGAACTTTTGCTTAGGCTCTGTTTTTTTTATTCAGTAGTAACTATGAATCTGTGTACACATTCAGTGATTGCATTATAATATTCTGATGTCAGTTGATTGATATTGTTGCAGTTTATATCAGTTGATTCCCTTATATTCTTTTTGTTAAAGAATATGTTGGAGATCAAGCTTATAATCAACATTTTATTTAACTTTTCATACATAAATATATATGATTTATGAGTCTGATCTTGTTTTGGTCAGTTGTTTTGAAGATAATTGATTAGTGATAAGTGTTTTTTTGTTATGTTTCAGTAGGTAAAGAAGAAATAAACTAAACATGGTGAAAATCTGCTGTATTGGAGCTGGCTATGTTGGAGGTCCAACCATGGCTGTCATTGCATTCAAGTGTCCATCAGTTGAAGTGTTTGTTGTTGACATCTCGGTGCCCCGAATCACAGCATGGAACAGCGATAAACTCCCTATTTACGAGCCTGGACTCGATGAAGTGGTGAAGAAGTGCAGGGGTAAAAATCTGTTTTTTAGTAATGAAACGGAGAAACATGTTGCAGTTGCAGATATAGTTTTTGTGTCGGTGAATACTCCGACCAAAACTTCAGGTTTAGGAGCTGGAAAAGCAGCTGATTTGACATACTGGGAGAGCGCTGCGCGTATGATAGCCGATGTATCCAAGTCTTCAAAAATTGTGGTGGAGAAGTCAACTGTTCCTGTGAAAACAGCCGAAGCGATTGAAAAGATTTTGACCCATAACAGTAAAGGCATTAAGTTTCAAGTGCTCTCAAACCCAGAGTTCCTTGCAGAAGGTACTGCAATCACTGATCTTTTTAATCCTGACCGCGTTCTCATTGGTGGCCGTGAAGAAACCACGGCTGGGTTGAAAGCTATTCAAACACTAAAAGACATTTACGCTCAGTGGGTCCCACAGGAACGGATTATATGTACAAATCTTTGGTCTGCAGAGTTGTCAAAGCTTGCTGCTAATGCTTTCTTGGCTCAAAGGATCTCTTCTGTTAACTCAATCTCAGCACTATGTGAAGCCACTGGTGCAGACGTTACTCAAGTTTCATCCGCGGTTGGTAAAGACTCAAGAATCGGGTCTAGATTTCTTAATGCCAGCGTCGGGTTTGGTGGGTCATGTTTTCAAAAAGACATCTTGAACTTGGTGTACATATGTGAGTGCAACGGTCTGCCAGAGGTGGCAAATTACTGGAAACAGGTTATAAAGATCAATGATTACCAAAAAAGTCGATTTGTGAATCGACTTGTATCTTCTATGTTTAACACAGTTGCAGGAAAGAAGATTGCGATATTGGGATTCTCGTTTAAAAAGGACACTGGTGACACTAGAGAAACACCTGCAATTGATGTGTGTAAAGGTTTGTTATCTGATAAAGCTCAGTTAGTCATTTATGATCCACAGGTACCCGAGGCACAGATGATTAAGGATCTTTCAACCCCTAAATTTGTCTGGGACCAACCTGGTTCGATCATCCAAATAGCTGAAGAGGCTGTGAAACAAAGTGTTAAGGTGGTTCATGATGCATACGAAGCAACTAAAGATGCACACGCGATTTGTATCCTAACCGAGTGGGACGAGTTCAAAAGCCTTGATTACCAGAAGATATACAACAACATGCCAAAACCAGCTTATATATTTGATGGCAGGAATGTAGTAGATGTTGCAAAGCTAAGGCAAATTGGGTTTATTGTTTACTCGATTGGGAAGCCATTGGACCCATGGCTAAAAGACATGCCTGCCATTGCTTGAACTTGAAGATGGATTCATTATTACTACTTATTTGTCAACCTAATTTCATATGGTTGATTTATTTTTAGTGTTTCATTTGACATTGTTTTGTTCTTATTAAGTATTAGCTTTTGTTTTGAATGGTTTAGTTATAGCTTTTATATGAAGTTATTAACACTCAAAGTCATTTAATTATGTTTTTTATATAGTTTGGTTTGACTAGTTATGATGAAAATTTTGGGCCTAGCTTCTAGCTACGGTTTTAGGAAACGACAAACCAAAGTGGCATGGTTGAGTGGGTCGATTGGTACGACTTATTTTATCGGTCAAGTTTTGATAGTTTGAACACTAGACTGTAGAAGCCGCTGGTTATGCTGGAAAAGTAGGTTCGAGCCCTACTAAGCCTACCACCCCCCTGCTTCTCTTTCAGCCCTTGCTGGTGGTCTTAGAATGAATGTTGGCTAGATAGATCTTATTACCAGCAGAAGTCCCACTGCCATTAGCACATTTTTTAGTACTCTTTGGCTTGAATTCTTGTTTATCCGTTCAGGCTTTCTTCATTTATTGTTCCATTTCATCTATGCGGTGTGATTTCTGGCTCAACACAGTATGAAATTTTCTGGGAAGGCCAATTGGGTGAGTTGGCTTTAGGAAAGGTTCACATTCTTTTTTAGTTTTTTTCTTCTAAATCATAATTTTGTATTAACTTTTTTGAGAGAATTACACAGATTGTCCTTTAGTTTTACCCAAAATTGCATGTTATGTCCTTTTATTTTATTTTTAACTCCCTGTGTCCTTTGTTTTGTGCACTTGTTACACCCTATGTCCTTTAGGGTAACGTCCGTTAAAAACAAACGTTAAGTCCCTCACGTGCCCCTCACGTGAGGGGCAATCCTGTCTTTTCACCCTCAGAAGGACAATATGTGTAATAATAATAATAATAATAATAATAATAATAATAATAATAATATTAATCCTGTTCTAAGTTATTTGAAATTGTTCTAAAATTAATATGGGTTTTAGAATATTAATCTTATACGTATGAATTTTGTTTGGTAAAAGTGATCTTTATAAATTCTATTATAATTTCGTAATAATAGTTTCTTCTCCTCTCCCAATATTCAATCCATCTTCTTCTTCCATCATCTATCCTTTGAAAAGGACTATATGAAGCAAACATAGCTGGCTGTGAAAAGTTCCTGCAACTCTCTCTCTCTCTCTTCCCAGAGGTGCCTCACATTCCCCTCTACACAACTACAACAAATGTTAGTAGCAGAAATAGAAGCTTTGTGTTGGAAATTAGGGCTAAATTTGATGCTTCGTCAGTGGTTCAATCGACGGCTAGGGTTAGACCAGGGAGAATAATTGAAACCGATAAGTTACCGGCAGAGGTGAGGAAGAGGACGATGGAGGCTGTGGATTAATCTGAATCTGGTGAACTGAATCTGGTCAATAAACAGTCATCGGTTCTCCACCGCCTCCTCTGTTCCTTTTCCGGTTCTCTCTCAATCAAAGGGGTGTGTGTGTTATGCAGAATATGATGGAGGTGGGGGGCGGTACCGTCATCGGTCAGCCTTAGTCCACCGTAGCTCCTCCTTCTCTCAATCTCTCTCTGTATTCTGTATGTATGTATGTGTGTGGCGTGTCTCTTATGTGTGTGTACAGGAGCTTTTTAAAATAAGGGGGTAGGGTGAGATTATGGTAAGGTGTCAAGTAAATAACCAAGGTATCACATATGACAATTTGTGGGTTTTACACATGGTGGGTTAAATGGTCTCGAGGCTCCATCTGTAATATTATGGATTTTTAAAATGTGTTGTCTAAGGGAGGGTGGCGGTGGAGATGGTGGTGGTGGTGTTGCAGGTGGTGGTGGTGGTGGTGGAGATGGTGGTGGTGTTGCAGGTGTTGCAGGTGGTGGTGATGGTGGTGGTGGGTAGTTGGGTGGGTTGGGGAAGAAGATAAAAATATTGAGGGGAAAAGAAATAAATATTGTTACACCTTATGTCCTTTATACACGAGGGTGAATTGACAGATTTGCCCCTCACGTGAGGGGCACATGTCTAAGAAACCGTTTGTTTTTAACGGACGTTAGCCTAAAGGACATAGGTGTAACAAGTGCACAAAACAAAGGACACAGGAAGTTAAAAATAAAATAAAAGGACATAACATGCAATTTTGGGTAAAACTAAAGGACAATCTGTGTAATTCTCTCAACTTTTTTTTAATGACGAACACGGTTCATGATTATAATACACACATCCATAACTCATATTACCCTATTTTAATAATATACATAGTGGTAAAATGATTAACAAAACACGAAAATATTTATATAATTTATGAGAACTTGAACTGACACCTAACTCGGAATTATAAGCAGAGCATTTCAACTAATTTAATTTTAATATTTTAGCATATAATTATCTACAAGTTACTGACAAATACTCACATTGTATAAATAATTATTTCAATCTTTTAAAACAAGATAATTTAACCATAAAATAATTTCCTGTAGAAGATTTAATACATGTTTAATGTTTTTAATTACCATGTAAATCTTTTAAGGGCCAATATTGTAACACGTGTGTATTTTTAGGTGAAAAAGAGGCTAATGCACACGTGTAAAACCGGCTTAATTTAGCCAAACCGGTTTAAAACCGGACCGTTCTCGATGATTACAATAAACAAGACCCGTATCTTTTCACCCCTCTTTTTTCATCGTACTCCTCGAATCATATATGATCGACCTTCGATTTCTCTTTGTTTTCCAAATCAACACCCAAATCGTGTCCCTTATTCGTTATCGCCTCCTCTTCCTCTATCCATCGATCTAAATTTTGTCTAATTTCGTTTCTCTTAATTAATTTTAGGGTTAGGGTTCGTCGTTTGAATCTTCGTACATAGGCCTTGTTTTCTTCGATCCGTTGTATATTCTTTGTGGGTTTTTGATCTTTTTTAATAACCCTATGTTCATTCTTTGAAAAATTATACATTGTTCGGTGTGATTTGTATCTAGGGTTTTGAAGCGCTCGTGTTGTGAAAGTTCGTGTTATTTGTAAATTGATTGAGGGATTTGGTAAGTATGGTTGTTAATTACTGTTTGTTATCATCATCGATGTAAAAATTGTTGATTTATGCAGATGAATGTCTAGGGTTAGGGTTTCAAGAAAAAAATTGGGGATTTTGCTGTATGTTTAAAATGGCCGTTTCAATGCCTGTAATTTGTCCATGAATTAAAAGTTTATGGACCTAAGAAGTGAATTTTGTGTAATTTGTTGTTTTAAAATGGTTCTTTTATTTAAACTATTGGTTGTATACATTTCTGTAAATTTTTTAAGTTTAGTTAATATTTTTGGAGGACTTTTAGTGTTCTGATAATATTGGCTTGCTTATTGCAACATGATCTTGTTTAGTGTTGCCCTGCATGCACATGACAGTATAAGTACTGCATTGCGTGTAAACTAATGTGGAAGTGTGTTAATTGATTTCTTGTTTCTTTGACAATTATGAGCATAAATAGTGATGATAGGGGTTACTGAGTTAATATGGCAATTCTGATCATGCATCTTATACTTGGGTTGTTGTTTATTATTTAAAAGCAATTCTTTATGTTATCTAGAGTAGACCGACTTTATGGTTTGTTATTATCCATCGCGTCGTCCCCTGTATTTAATTCAAGATATGATGTCACTTTTGTCGGTGTTATTTGAGACAAGGGGAACACACCGTGCGAATCATAAGAATATATAATTGTTTTATTTTTTATATTTCATCCAGATGTTATAACTTTAATCGCAAATCATGTAATATTTCTGTCTTTCAAAAGATAGAAAATTACAGGCTTAGTGATAGTTTGATAGATATATGATATTCAGTCTTCTTATATATGTTCAGTATCGCATCAGTTTTCGCAGTTTCATTAATCTTTTAGTAACTTTCCCTGTATATTATATTTGCATGTTGTATGTCAATCTGTGTTTATGTCTAGATATCATTGCAGGCTGTGATGGGAACCAAACGGGCCTTTGAAGAAGATCTGCAGGAGTTTATCAAGCACCCAAAACATATCGATTATTGCATCAAACCAGCTACAGTTACTGAAACTAAACTTCCTCTTGAAACAGTTCAAGTTGTTGGGATTCCAGGTACGAAAAGTATTAAAATATATTATAAGTGTATATTCTTTTGACTCATTTTTTAGTTATCCTGGTGGTGCATTTTTACAAGTTATTTGACAGTCTATTGTAATTGCATCAAATATGGATTTGCGTTTTTAGAACGTATATTCCATTTATAAGTAATAAGAAAGAAATTAGTGACCTTTATGGTATCCATTTTAACCAGTCTGTTTTTACGACGGGCTTTTTAGTTCACATGTTGCAATGCGTAAACAGAAGGTTCTGTATTAATATATTAACAAACAGTTATGTTGTTATCTGGTTTGTCCTTATAAAACACACGTGTATGTGTACTTTTGTTCATATATCTTACTCAGTTTGGCTCTTTGTTCTAATAGGTGAAAATGGCATTTATGTCCCTGATATGGTTGTCAAGGGGCTTGAAATTAATGAACCATTACCGCTGGTGACTGGAATTGACACTAGTGAAGATGATTCTGGACACGGGCCGGTGTTTCCTTCTAATCTTTTCTCTGAACTTTTTGAATATAATCTCCCAAGGAGACCGCTGTTTCATTATGAAGATATATATTCATCACTACTGAATAGATCTCCCCGAAAAGAGATTCCTATTGGACCAAATCATCAAGCTGATGTTCCTGAATTCAACCCGGAGATGGCTAAAAAGTACCGTGAGGATAGTGGAATGGAGCGTTTCTTGGGAGTTTGTGTCATTTCAACTCATCACTCTATCTTTGATTCTTCAAGTGATATCCAAGTAGATTGCAAGTGTTCTGATAGTGGTTCAATTAGATGTGTGCAGCAACACGTGAGCGAAGCCCGTTTGAACTTAAAAGAATGCTACGGGGATGAAAAGTTCGCTGATCTGGGAATGCTTGATATGGGAGAAGAAGTCGCAAGGAGATGGAGTGAAGAAGAAGAAAGACTTTTTCATGATGTTGTTTACTCAAACCCTGCATCTGTCGGCAGAAAGTTCTGGGAACAACTAGCTATTGCATTTCCTTCTAGGACAAAGAAGGAACTCGTGAGCTATTACTTTAACGTCTTCATTCTACGTAGACGGGCTGTTCAGAACCGAGCACCCTATTTGGATATCGACAGTGATGATGATGAGTGGTGCGGAGGCTATGGAGCGAGTTTTGGGGACAGAGTAGAAGATGATGACTTTGTTGTTGGTGATCATGATTCCTTTTCTGAAGATGGTGGCGTTGGTGGTAATTACGATGGTGATGCTATTGGCATGGATGATGAGGAAGTTGATGTAGAATCATCTGTAATTAAGAATGACAACATGGTTATAATCGAAGGTAAGCAAGATGGCATCATTGAAGAAATCTCCGGTGGCATTGATGGTATTTATGATGGTGATGCTATTGGCATGGATGGTAAGAAAGTTGATGTGGAATCATGTTTAATTAAGAATGGAAACGAGGCTACCATCGAGGGTGAGCAAGATGGCATCATTGAAGAAATCTTCGGTGGCATTGATGGTAAGTATGATGGTGATGCTATAGGCATGAAATGTCAGAATGTTGATGTAGAATCATCTGTAATTATTAATGAAAACAAGGCTACAGTAGAAGGTGAACAAGATGGCATCAATGAAGAAATCTCCGGGTGTTCTACAAATGGCTAGAACGCTATCTAGTAAATGAAAAAAAAAATCTTGACGGTATGTGTTTTTCGTTTATGTTAAGTCTTGTCTGTTTTTTGTTTTTTTTTTTCTTTGGGACATCATTGATGAGTTGAGTTGCACATACAAAATGGAATTTGAGGTTTCCTTTTGTTCTTGTTGTTTGGTTCTTTTAAAACCCTGATTGATTGGGTTGTTAAATGTATAGAGGAATAATTTAAGTTGGATGGGTTCTGCAAATCAAAGATGCATTTGGGTTTTGGGTGCATTGGAATGGAAATTGGTTGGTTTCAGAACTAGCAGGGTGGTGTGTAATGTGACTGTTGAAAAGTGATTAATAATTCATATGACAACATCAAAGCTTGTCTTGTAACTTTGAAGGAAATATTCCCCTAATATATTAAATTTTGTCTTTTTTTTTACCGAGAATTTTTTTCTTTTAGTTATTTTATATTACAACAATCTTTAACAACTCGGATTACTCTCTGAGTACTCGATTTGTGGAAAGGATGCCTCGAGAATGCTCGGGTTTGATTTGTTGGTTGGCCATTAAAAAAAGTTTATATACCCCCAGTTACAATTTGATGGGACCAACTATGATACTAACTAGATAGCAATAAAACAACTTGTTTTTCTAACTATAATAACCCAACAGTGACTCAATTGGTGGTCCCTAGCCAATCCCTACTTGCGATCAGCCCAACCTAACCACCAACATTTTCCAACTTTAGTCTCGATTGTGAATAGTTAACACGACTTCTAATGAGGATGTCATTTAAGATGATACTGGAACAATGCGGTTTACAGCTCGATTTTTGTTTCAGTTCACACTTACTGATTCATGTAGTACTTGTTTAAATACATTTCCAACTTTTATCTCGATTGTCAGCAGTTAACGCGACTTCTAATGAGTATGTCATTTCAGATGATACTGGAACAATGTATTTCCGTGGATGGGGTAAGATGGTTATCTATAATACTTTTCGGGCATTGGCGGTTGTAAAAAAATATACATAACAAAACAAAATTAAATTATAAATGTAATTCGTTTTCAGTAGACTAGGGTTTGCAATTCAAAAAATGGTGAAGACGCAACTTGTTGTCTGCCTACCTGCTATTTCTTATGTAATTTGTCAGTCATGAAATGAATGTGTATTAAAAAAATTACAAAAGAATTATAGAATGACAAGATCTAATTTCTAAGAAAGTTATTGATAACAAGCGACTTATATAGAGAAAGATATGAATTGTGTAACCAACAAAATCCACCAAGTCATCATTTGTTGAAACATAAACATATCCTAGATACATACATAGATAGATGTCTTGATGAAATAAAAAGCCTCTAGCATCAAGAAAAGTATTCTTCTCCAACACATTTTCAATATCCAAAACCAAAGTTTACTCACGTACAAAACCTTGCTTCATCCTCATCCTCCCTCGTCTTCATGAATCCTTCAAATAAACACTCAACAAGTTCGTGATTTGCATTCATCAATAACAAATTTAGAGTCAAGTAATTATTAATCTTAAATCATATATGGAGAATAAGCTCAAGCAAACGAGGTGAGATCATTAATATAACTTTGAGTTGTTGTATGATCATATGTTAACTAAAAGTTTGTGTTAAGGGTCAAATTTTCGGGCTTGGAAGAGCACGAAGGCGAAACTTCACATGTTCAAGACCGAAAATTAACATCTCAAAGGACTCGATCGTTTAATGGAGGTAATTCAGTTTCACCACAAGAAATGGACGTACACTTTGTAAAACATTAAAAATTCACCTTTTTACACGCGTCTGTTAGAAAACTGAGCAATTGCGACCGCATTTTGGCTATAAACTTTTACGTTCGTTTAAATTATTATTATTATTTTTTTTCATTTTTCGATTTGTTTTGTAACTGCCTTTTGCAATCGAAAATAGACCGTGTTCTGTTTTTATATTTTTATTTTTCGATTATCTGTGACCGCTATTTATTATTTAACTTTGATTAGTTACTTTTTTACATTTTTTTGGGTAAATTATGAGCTGTCCGTCGCTAGTTTTGCGACCGTTATGATTCCAGTCACTAATTGTATGACTCTTTTTTACGGTCGCAAATTGGCAGTTTTATAGTATTGATCATAATATCATAGTCAAGGTTTATTGAATCCGGTTTTTTGGGTTTTTCTAGACGGTAGAAGAGTTCAAAACTGGTATAGAGGGCAATCGTCTCGTGAACTGTCATATGATTATGATTCGGACTACATGGAGCGTGATGAGTTCCGGACAGCAGTTGCAGCAGCTGCATTTGCCGTCAATTCAGTTGAAGAACGAAGAAGAGCAACACGAAGGCGTGATAGCAGCTTGAGTAAGCCCAAATCGAAACAAGAAGATGGCGCGGTTTCTATGACAAAAAGGATTAGAGAAAGAATCCCTTCTTCTTCGTCTTCTGCAGCTGCAGCAAGAAATAAGACGAAGAACACGGAAGATCATAATGTTCCCATATCAACCCCAAGTTTCCTCTCCAGGAAATTCTCAGGTGCAACAGTATTGAGTACCACCATAACGCATATATGTTGTGAACATATAAGTTTATATATATTACATTATACTCATTAATTAGTTTTTAATTAATTTGGGTTATAGAATTACAAGACAAGTTGCCTCAAAGGGCTCGTTCTCCAGCAAACACAGAACCCAAACCAGGAGCCAGCTTTGCAAGTAGTAGCGGTGACCAAAAACCAACCAATCAACCGGCCACACCCCCACCAACCATAGTCGATACAAAGCGTCCGCAACTTAGACCGAATGACATAAAGGCCGAGGTTTGGGAGAAAACTGAGTTGGAAAGAATCAAAGAACGGTATTGTTACACTACTTCTAAACTACAAAATTTTGGTAATCCTGTTTTGCGACCGAAATTGCTACTGGTGGTTATTTTGCTACAAGATCTGATTCGGTCACTAATTTTGCGACTGTTTTTCTTTCAGAAAATTTTGTAGCAATGGCCAGTATTGGTCACAACTAGGGGTGTAAACGAGCTGATCCTGAGCTCGGTTTGAGCTTTGTTGCTAAAGCTAATGCTAAACTCGTTTATTATTTATTATCTAATTTATTTCAAGTCATAATTAGTTTTTATACAAATTATATATAATATACATACACTAAATATTACTACTACATAATAATTATATAAATTATAGGTTCGTGTAATTAGGTAGCTCGAGCTCCAAACGTGAAGCATGGGCTCGTTTACTAAACAAGCTTTTTTTTTAGGCACGGGCTTGAGCTCATTTGAGCCGATATCAAGTATGTAGCACATAAGCAGCTTGGCTTGTTTACACCCCTAGTCGCAACGCCCATTTCTGGTCGCAACTTACCTTTGTATAGTTATATTAACTATGTGACAATATCAGGTATGACAAGTTGAATGCTAAAATACTTGAGTGGGAGAACGAAAAGAAAGCGAAAGCAAGGAAGAAGCTGTCAAAAAACAAGGTCTTGATCATATTTTTTTATAGAAATTGTACATAGAAAATAAGAATTAAATGATTGGAGATTGTTGCAGGATGAGCCGGAGAGGAAACGAGCTCGAGCTCTACAAAGCTACAAGAATGATGTGGAAATGATTGAACAGATTGCGGAAGCAGCGAAATCACAGGCTGAGGATAACCGAAGGAAGGATGTGATCAAGATTAAGAAGAAGGCTGAAACGATTAGATTAACTGGAAAAATTCCAACCAAAACATGTTTATGCTTTTAGTTCTCGACTAAAATGATCCATGAGATCTTCTCATGATCAAGAACATCATGTCTATTTGTAAATGTGTGTAGTTAATAATGATATGTAATTTGATGTAAAGGAAAATTAGATTGGTTGTTCTTATTATAGATATTCTTTTGTAATGGAGAGCATGAAAAAAAAACATAATTGGTTAATTACTTACAAATTAACGATGGTTGGTTACTGTTGGTAGGAACTCCGTTGCTACCTACCGAAGGTTGACTTGGCAGTTGGCATAAACTCGGTTTCTATCGACGGAATTTTCACCGATATAGGACGCAAAGGTGCCAACCTTTTCTTCTGAATGAAGACGCCTCGCGTCTAAATACTTTGCGTCTAAATAACAGCATCACGTCTAAAGTTTAGACGCTGGGACCTTAAAAATTAAGACGTCTGAGAACTTTACACGTGTAATCGTCTGATTGGTAGACGCGAAGGAAAGACCGCCTGGCCGGTCCCGAATGTTTAGACGCATCAGTTGTTTGTTTTGGCTTTTTTGGTTGGTCAGGTGTCCATTTTGGTGATTTTCCCTTTGTTATTTAGGACCACTAGGAAACCAACCTATTCTTTTATTTGTTATTTGTGGACTGAACTCAGCAAAGTAGATTATGTTTGTCTGTTAGTACCTGTCATTCAGGATTATAAGCAAACTAGATATGAAGATTGAAGAATTATGAGAACTATGAGCAATATAAGAACAGTTATGTCACTACAATATTTATGATCAGCCTGTTACATATAAAATTGCACCCCTTCTTGGAATCTTGGATGGGCTAGATTGTGACACCCCAGGAAAATCCCACATCGGCCGTGGCCAGGAGAGATCATTGGTTCATACGTAATGTCTTGCCTCTTAAATCACCAACGCGTTTTGGGGCTTAATGTTAGTGGATGAGAGGAGAACTCCACAGTTAAGCGTGCTCAGGTGGGAGAAACTTCAGGATGGGTGACCTCCTGGGAAGTCTCCACTTGGGCACCCAAAAACAAATCCGTGAGCTCTAGATGGGCAAAGCGGACAATATTGGTGGTGAGAGGGGCGGGGTGTTACAGATGGTATCAGAGCCACTCCTGTGCCGTTCGGGATGGTGGGTGCATACCTCATCAGGGACGATGAGACTCTAACGGGGGGTGAATGTGACACCCCAGGAAAATCCCACATCGGTCGTGGCCAGGAGAGATCATTGGTTCATAAGTAATGTCTTGCCTCTTAAATCACCAACGCGTTTTGGGGCTTAATGTTAGTGGATGAGAGGAGAACTCCACAGTTAAGCGTGCTCAGGTGGGAGAAACTTCAGGATGGGTGACCTCCTGGGAAGTCTCCACTTGGGCACCCAAAAACAAATCCGTGAGCTCTAGATGGGCAAAGCGGACAATATTGGTGGTGAGAGGGGCGGGGTGTTACATAGATGGCCATGTAACTCGTAACAATCTCAAGTAAACAAACAGATCTCACGTAATTCAATTTGTCTAATCTACTACGACTTATACCTTACCTGTTCTGACCTTACCCGTTTTTTGCCCTCACTACGAAAAGTATTGGATCCACTGTACTTGGTAGAGGCACGTACCCCTTTGAGGGGAGGTCCGAAGGGTGTATAATTTAGAATCATTGGAGTACATGAGTAATGTTAGCCGTTCAAAAAAAAAAAAAAAAACATAGGAAACATATAAGTTTGGATTTTTTTTATTGGACTTGTTAGTTTTTAATTTGGGTTGTAGAGTTACAAGAAAAGATGCCTCAAACGGCCAGTTCTCCATCAAACACAGAACTCAAACCTGGAGACGGCTTGGCAAGTAGTGCGCAGCGATGAATTTTGAAACGCTCAATCCACATTCCCAGCAACTGTGTTAAAAGTGGACACATACAGTTCAGGTAATATTGTACAATTTAATACTTGCTTAGTTTGAATATTAAAACTTATACAATTTTTTGTTTTTTATTTTGCATGTTGTTTTTGGAGATAAACAAAGTTTTGAGTAGCGATTAAAGTCCAGTAGCTGTGTAGCAGTCCAGGCCAGAGTCCAGTCCAGTTGTTCGGGCCCAGTTAGAGGAGTGCTGAGGTCGTTGCTGTTCGGGCCCAGTTCAAGTCAGACAAGTCCAGTTAAAGAGGCCCAAGTTATATTACTGCCAACGTGGCGATCCTCGATGCTATGACCGAAGCTAAGATCAACGGACCAGATCATTCTAAAGTGTGTTTCTTCGTTTGATCTAACGGTTCTCTTAGGCTTGGTTGTGTTTGTTTCCAAGCCTAATTCTGGTCTATATAAAGGCTGCTCGTCTTCAATTCAACGTTTCAACACTCTCAGCTTTGTTATCTCACAATCATTAGCAGTCTATTATCTTCTGATATTTTCTCTCGTCTTGTGTTAGGGTTTAGATCTGATTCGTCTTGAATCTTGTCTAGGAGAGTAGGTCATAGAAGGTATAAGAGATTATTGTGTTAATAATCTCTTTGCGTCTGTTTAGATTGTTTCTTTTGTTTAGAGTTTAGATCTTGTTTTGTATTTCAGGGTGTAAACTTTTCTGGGTTGGGTTTGTTCAATAAAAGTGTTATATTTGAGATTCCATGTTTGATAACATGGTATCAGAGCTGTAGTTGCTCTGTGACCTTTCTTTGGGTTATTCTTGGGTTGATTCCGCTGTGAGTTGGAGTTCTTGGTGTGGATCGTTGGTACTAAAGGCGATTTGTAAGTCAGAGCTCAGTCATCGCTGTCTCCTTGGTGTGTCAAACCCTAATTAGGGTTCAAAGGCATTCATAAAGGATTCTTGAAGGCGATGTGCTAGGGGTCGTAAAAACCCTAGCCTGCTGTCTGTGTGTTCCCAATCAAAGAACACAGACTTGGAGAAACCCTAACTTGGGTTTAACTTGGTTCGATCGTTCCTTTCTTGAGTTCTTTAAATTGTCTGTGTCTAGCTGCCACTGTATACAGGGCATTTATTGTTGTCTACTGTGATTATCTGTTTGATTGATTAGGTTTTCTGTGGTTATTTGTTAGTTGATTGTTTGTGCTCTGTTTTTTGATTCTTTGTGTGCTTGTTGTGTGTATAGTGTTTAGGGTTGAAGCTCCTGTGTAAGGACTTGTCCTGGCACCATTTGAGTGACGAACCAGGAATCTGGACACCTACACAGCTTCGCTTCGTGTGTGCTTGATTAGTGTGTATTTGGTAGCAATTGTTGTTGTAATTTTGCTATGGGTGATAATCAAGAACCTAACTCAGGTCCTGTTGTGAGTGGAGGAGGACCTGATGTTCCAAATGTAACATTAATTAGTAAACTTGACTCTAGTGATCCACTGTATTTACACCCAAGTGACTCTGCAAACTTGAGCATTATAACTGTTAAACTAAAAGGAACAGAAAACTATAATGTTTGGGCTAACTCACTTCAATTAGCTTTACAAGTTAAGAATAAGTGGGGGTTCATAGATAAAACATGTGTTAAATCTGTAGATGATGATGTTTTAGCTAGACAATGGGACAGATGTAATTCCATTGTTTTAACTTGGATTCTAAACTCAATAAGTGAAGATTTATACATGGGTCATGTTTTCTCTAAACTTGCTAGTGATGTTTGGTTAGAGTTAAAAGAGACTTATGATAAAATTGATGGTTCTGTTGTGTTTGATCTTTATCAGAAAATAAATTCTTTTAGTCAAAATGGTTTAACTGTGTCTGAGTATTACCATAAACTGAACATAATGTGGAGGCAACTTGATCAAATTTTGGAACTGCCTTCTTGTACTTGCAATGCTGCTAGGGAGTTTAATAACTTTAGCAACATGATAAAACTAATGCAGTTCTTAATGGGCTTAGATGGTGTTTATCATAGTGTAAGAACAAATCTTTTAATAAAAGAAGTCCTACCTTCTGTTAAAGAAGCATTCTCTATAGTTTCTAGAGAGGAATCTCATAGAAACTCTAGTGGTGTTTCAAAAAAAGGGCAGCCAATGGCCCTGTTTTCTAAAGCTGATCAACTTCCTGAATTTAAACAGAGTAATAAGGTGTCTAAACAAAATCTTAAATGTTCACATTGTAATAAGATTGGACACACAGTTGATAAATGTTTTGAGATTATAGGGTATCCTCCCTGGATGAAACAGAAGGGTGGGCAAGGGAAAAAGGCAGTTGCAAATCAAAGTTCCATAAATAATTCAGATATAACAGTTAACTCTTTGACTAGTGATCAAATTAGCAGGTTACTGAGTTTGTTAGGTGATAAGTCCACTGATAATGTGCAAAGCTGCAATGTAAAAGGTAGTAATACTTGGTCTTTTTGTGCCAATTCTTTTTATAAACCAGTTTTTTGTTTTTCTGGTAAAAAGAGTATGGGCTGGATAACTGATTCTGGGGCAAGTCAACACATGGTTAATAGTGATGAAAGTCTTACTGATTGTATAGATGTTACTAACCTTAATATTAGGGTTAAACATCCTAATGGGACTGATGCATTAGTAACCAAAATAGGAAACTTAAAATTGGCTAATCAAGTTGTCCTTAAAGATGTGTTTGTTGTACCTGATTACTGTGTTAGTTTAATTTCTGTCCATAAGTTGGCTAAAGATAATAAATTGTACATTGGTTTTGATGAACACAAGTGTTATATTCAGGACTTAATCACAAGGAAAGTCCTAATGACTGGTAATCAAGTGGATGGTTTGTACTATTGTGGAGGGTCCTTTGTTGTTAATCAGGTGTGTTTTAGTAGTTCTGTGCAAACTAGTTTGTGGCATGCTAGGTTAGGACACCCTTCTAGTCAAGCTATAAAAGTTTTTAAAGATATACTTAAATTAGGAAGTATAGATGATGAAATTCCCTGTGAAGTTTGCCATAAGGCAAAACAACACAGGGAACCCTTTCCCTTGAGTGAACACAAAACTAAAACCATAGGTGAATTAGTTCATATTGATGTGTGGGGTCCATATAGAGTTAGTAGTAAAGAAGGATACAAATACTTTTTAACCATAGTTGATTATTATTCCAGAGCAGTCTGGATTTGTTTAATGAAAAACAAAACAGAAGTTTTTGAAAATATACAAGATTTTTTGAATATTATAGAAACTCAGTTTTCTCAAAAGGTTAAAATTTTGAGAAGTGATAATGGAACTGAATTCATTAATAATCAAATGCATAACTTGTGTAGAGAAAAGGGAATAATTCATCAAACTACCTGCACTTACACTCCACAACAAAATGGGGTTGTGGAAAGGAAACATAGGCATTTACTCAATGTAGCTAGGGCTTTGATGTTTCAAAGTGGTGTTCCTGTTAAGTATTGGTCAGATTGTGTCCTAACTGCTTCTTATCTAATAAATAGGACTCCTACATCTGTGCTAGCTGGAAAGACTCCATATGAGGTAGTACATGGTTTTCAACCTTTTCTTGACCACTTAAGGTTGTTTGGTTGCCTTTGTTTTTGTACCATTCTGAATGAAACTGATAAACTTAACATTAAGTCTGAAAAATGTGTATTTCTTGGTTATTCAACTGAGAAAAAAGGATATAAGGTGTTCAGTCTAGACAGTAAAACTGAATTTTTCTCTAGAGATGTGAAATTTTATGAACAAATATTTCCTTTCAAAGAAAACAACATTTTTAAACAGTTTGATGATAATCAGTTTTCAGAAATAAATAACTTGAATTTTTTTGATTGGTATGAGACCAATGACACTGAACAACCTCAAGGTCCCAATGATGAGACAAAAGGTCAAGAACAACATAGTCCAGAGACACATGGGTCTCTGCAGTCAGGTCCTAGTTCCAATGGACCTGAAGGCTTGGCTGAGTCTCAGCAACCCAGTCCAATTAGGGACAGGTCTGATAGGGTAGAGCATGTGACACCTGGTGTTGATAAAACTTTTAGATCTGAGGGATCAACTAGTGATCAACAAGAAGGATTAACCAGTACTAGAAAGTCATCTAGGAGTTCTTTCTTACCTAGTAATCTTAAAGACTATGTGTTAGATGGGAAGGTTAAATATGGGATGGATAGAGTGGTTAATTATGCTAATCTTAGTATAGATTGCAAATGTTTTGCCACTAGTCTAAATAAAGTTCAGGAACCAAGATCATTTAGTGAAGCAGCTGTGGACCCAAACTGGGTTGCTGCTATGAATGCTGAGATTGAGGCATTGCATAGAAATGATACTTGGGAACTTGTAGACCTACCTAGTAATAGAAGTCTTGTAGGTTGTAAATGGGTGTTTAAGATAAAATATAAATCTAATGGGGAAATAGAAAGATTCAAGGCAAGGTTAGTTGCAAAAGGATACAGTCAAAAACAAGGTATTGACTTTGAGGAGACATTCTCTCCTGTAGTCAAACTTGTTACAGTAAGGTGTATCCTAACCTTAGCTGTTCAAAACAATTGGAATCTTTACCAATTAGATATTAATAATGCATTTCTTTATGGAGATTTAAATGAGGAAGTGTATATGAGTCTTCCTGATGGATATTTTTCAAAGGATGAAACCAAAGTTTGTAAATTAAAAAAATCCTTGTATGGTTTAAAACAGGCACCAAGAATGTGAAATTCTAAGTTAGTGCATGTTCTTCTTGATTTAGGCTTTAGTCAAAGCAAGTGTGACTATTCTTTGTTTTATAAAATTTCTGATTCTGTGATTGTTTATCTATTAGTATATGTAGATGATATTGTTATCACAGGAAATAACATTCAGGAAATTAATAAAATCAAAGAAAGCCTTAGGTCAAATTTTATGATTAAAGATTTGGGTGAATTAAAATATTTTTTGGGAATAGAAGTTATTAAAACTGATAAAGGTATTTGCTTATCCCAAAGAAAATATTGTATTGAGTTATTATCAGAATATGGCTTAACTGGTAGTAAACCTGTTAATAATCCAATAGAACCAAATCATGTTTTAACCAATCTTTGTAAAGACTATACAAAAGTTTTAGATAGCATAACTGGTTATCAGAAATTAGTTGGCAAATTGATATATTTAGCCCATACAAGGCCAGACATATCTTATGTTGTTCATTTCTTGAGCCAGTATATGCACAAGCCTACAAAGGCTCATATGAAAATAGCTTTAAGGCTCTTAAGGTATTTAAAAGGTGCTCCTGGAAAAGGGGTGTTAATACAAAAATGCTCTGATCTGAGTCTAAAAGCATATTCAGACTCAGATTGGGCAAAGTGCCTAGAGACTAGGAAGTCAATTACAGGATATAGTGTGTATCTTGGTAACACTTTAGTATCCTGGAAAAGTAAGAAACAATTGACTGTATCTAGATCTTCAGCTGAGGCTGAATTTAGAGCCTTATGTGCTACCACATGTGAGATAATGTGGCTTAAAAACTTGTTATCAGAATTGGGAATAAGTGTTAATATTCCTGTAGAGTTGTTATGTGATAGTAATGCTGCAATATCAATTGCTGCAAATCCAGTTTTCCATGAAAGAACTAAACATTTCGAGTTAGATTTGTTTTTTCTTCGTGAACAAATTACTAAGGGTTTAGTAAAACCTGTAAAGGTTGAATCTGCTAAACAAGTTGCTGATGTGTTTACGAAGGGTTTACATCCAAATTTGCATAATGAGATGTGTAGTTTGTTGGGTTTATTTGACCCATTTGCAGTATTAAATTGAGTGGGGGTGTTAAAAGTGGACACATACAGTTCGGGTAATATTGTACAATTTAATACTTGCTTAGTTTGAATATTAAAACTTATACAATTTTTTGTTTTTTATTTTGCATGTTGTTTTTGGAGATAAACAAAGTTTTGAGTAGCGATTAAAGTCCAGTAGCTGTGTAGCAGTCCAGGCCAGAGTCCAGTCCAGTTGTTCGGGCCCAGTTAGAGGAGTGCTGAGGTCGTTGCTGTTCGGGCCCAGTTCAAGTCAGACAAGTCCAGTTAAAGAGGCCCAAGTTATATTACTGCCAACGTGGCGATCCTCGATGCTATGACCGAAGCTAAGATCAACGGACCAGATCATTCTAAAGTGTGTTTCTTCGTTTGATCTAACGGTTCTCTTAGGCTTGGTTGTGTTTGTTTCCAAGCCTAATTCTGGTCTATATAAAGGCTGCTCGTCTTCAATTCAACGTTTCAACACTCTCAGCTTTGTTATCTCACAATCATTAGCAGTCTATTATCTTCTGATATTTTCTCTCGTCTTGTGTTAGGGTTTAGATCTGATTCGTCTTGAATCTTGTCTAGGAGAGTAGGTCATAGAAGGTATAAGAGATTATTGTGTTAATAATCTCTTTGCGTCTGTTTAGATTGTTTCTTTTGTTTAGAGTTTAGATCTTGTTTTGTATTTCAGGGTGTAAACTTTTCTGGGTTGGGTTTGTTCAATAAAAGTGTTATATTTGAGATTCCATGTTTGATAACAAACTGAAGGCAATAGAAAGCATCCTGAACTTATACAGGAAGACATGAAGGGAGAGGTTTGGGAGATAACAGAGATGGAAAGTTAGAGAATTTACTTGTTTCTATGCCAACAACCCGATTCAGTATGTTGTTTTAAAGACATGAATGTGCATCTCCTTTGCGAAAGAACTTACCTTTATTCTAAATATGGGACATTATTAGGTTCGACAATTTGAATGCTACAATACTTGAGTCGGAGAACAAAAGAAAAGCCAAAGCACAGAAGAAGTTGTCAAGAATGATTCATGAGATCCTCTCATGATCAGGAACACTATATCTATTGATGAATATATATGTTATATGTATAGTTATAATAATATACAATTTATTTAAATTCTTTACCATTCATTAATTATTGTGGCTGATTCAAAAAAAAAAAAAATCATTTGTTTATGTTTAGAAATAATGGTAACACATGCATCTGGAAATTAATTTTCTTGTAACAAATTGCATACTGAGGTTAAAAAATTGATTTTATCATGACACCTATGAATCAACCTCTTAAGTTTATTTGCCATCA
Organism: Ambrosia artemisiifolia; assembly: GCA_032199755.1. NCBI lineage: Eukaryota > Viridiplantae > Streptophyta > Magnoliopsida > Asterales > Asteraceae > Ambrosia > Ambrosia artemisiifolia. The sequence goes on along the minus strand of CM063516.1, from coordinate 41,933,195 downwards.
TCATCTGTAGGAGCAGTGGTGCTAGTTGTGGTGATGGTTTCCGTGGTCTGGTTGCCGGAAGCGTCGGTTTTGGTGACCGTGGTGGTGTGGGTTGTTTCATATTTATGAAGATAATCCCCTGCTTGGTCCATAAGCTTCCCCAACCCTTGCGTTTCATCTATGACTCCATAAGCTGCCGCGGCGTCAAGAACGTCTGCTGCTGCACCAGCTATCTTGCCCATGTCAGTCTCCTTGCCTGTGACCGCTTCCGACATCACCTTGGCGCTAGCCATAAGTTCAGAATTGGATGGTTTAGGGCTGTTCTTGTCATTGTCTTTCTCTTTGTCCATTGTTTAAGGATTGTGATTTGTGACAAAATTTTTTTATAAAAAACAGATGATGGATAAATAATGGAGATATATGGAAGTCTTTGATGTTGGTGTTAGAATGTGTGAATGGACATAATTTAAAGAAAATGAATGGTGATCTTATTATTACCAAAAATGAATCTTCTCCTTGAAATTATTGGGATTAAAGGAGAAGTGAAAATATATTCTAAAATTTGGATATAATTACTTAATTGTTGATTCGTTGTATCTTAGCATTTTAACATTTTTTTTTATATTAGGTTGTTACATATATCCATCTACATGGAAATTGGGAGTGTAATAGCAGCTGATGTGATGAACTAACCACAGTTTGTTTCTCTGCTTCATCTTGAAGGCTGTAAAACACTGTGAAAAAGCTCGTTAGAAGTGGTCCGAGACCCTCCCAACACTCAAGTCATTCATATTTGTATGCATTAGTACAAGACTTGCAGAGAATATACTCAGGGAAGAAGAGGATCCTTTATGTTTAGCTGAAGACATCAAATCAATATCTCCCATACCCGTAACGTCTAAAACTTCATTGTTAGTACCTCGTATCTTTCCAAGGTCTCCAATATTTAGTTCTTCGCCGTCTCCATGCTGTGAGTGGCATGAAATGCTCCACTAGAATCCATCACCCAGGAATCCACACTGCTCTCTACACAACAAATTATCGCATCATCTTTTGTGTAGGCTTATGCAACATTCACCTGGTTCTTATCATTTGGACACTAATTGCTAAAGTCTTCTGCTTCCTTACAGTTCCAACGGATCACATCCTTCCGAGTCATAGACGGACTCCTTCTCCTCCTCCATCTGCCTTTGCGTTCTGTGATCAGCATAGTATTTGATAATCCGACTACTGTTTGGCGTCTGACATCTTTTCTAAGAATATATTAGGCCCAAAACCCTTCAAATGTAAAGTTAGCAACAAAACTATTAATGGTTGTCGTTGTTCCTAACTATCAGGTAGTGAGATAGCAATAATAGAGCTTGAACTTCAACGTCAAATTTAATGTTAACTGACATTAAACGAGGTAGTGAGGATAACAAGAGCCTAAGTTTTGATGCCGCTTTTTTTGGATTTTAGCCATAAGCACTAAACACAAACACCAAAGCAATAGACGACATGAGAATTTAACGTGGTTTGGTCTAAGCTGACCTACATCACAAACCATTAAGACCCAACCAAAAAACTCCTAGCAATCTTTATTATTCTAATTTCTAAACCAACCCATAAGACTCACATTTTTTATTTGACTAAGTAGAGTAACAGTTTATGCGAAGTTATCTTGAGAATATGCAAGGATCTGTTTATCCTGTTGAAAGATAGCCATTTCTCTTTCTTCTAGTTTCACTATAGCTTCAATACCTTCCCTTGAGGGAGTATCCATAAAATGAATAATGCTACCGTCGAACACTCCATTTCCAACAATAACTTGTAAGGGCTTTCCCCACCCGAAATCCACTTCGTAAAACGGAAACCAACACAAACTCGAAAATATATACGTTCGACATCCAAAATTCAGTCCTAACATCGACAATCGCTTTAAACATAGTCCTCCTATTTCGTCCACATCCCTTACTTCTTTAGGTTCCTCTATCTGCTTCCTCAACTTATATATCACCTCATTTAACTTCATTTCACCACATGTTCTAATCTTTACTGCCGCTAGTGTACCTAAAAGACAACAATATTTATTAGCTCAAATGTTACAAGTGTAGCAGCACAATATCATTTATATGACTAATAAGCTACGAAATGATTAATAATACCCCTAACTAACCTATGTAATTGGAAATAAATTCCTCCAATTTTTTTTTAACTAAATGAATTCATAGTCGTTCCAAAATGTGAATGATTTCAAGTATAGTAATTGACATTAGGGGTGTATAAAAACCTCGCGACTCGAGGCTCGCTCGAAACTCGCTCGAAAAAAGCTCGGCTCGAAGAGGCTTGTTTTGTTTTCGAGCCGAGCCGAGCTGGCTCGTTTTGTAATCGAGCCGAGCTCCAGCCAGGGGTGTTCAGCTCCTGGCTCGGCTCGTGGCTTGGTTCGTTGGCTCGACTCGTGGCTCGGCTCGATGGCTCGACATATGGCTCGACTTAGGCTTGTGTAATTTAGAAAAATAAAAAAAATATACATGATAAATAAACCATAACTTAGAAAAATAAAAAAAATATACATGATTATGTGTAATTTTATTTAATTTTATTGTTTTTTATTTAATAAATATTTGTAAAAAAATAAAAAAAATATATCGAGCTGGCTCGAGCCAGCTCGAGCTCGACTTTTCAGCTCGATCAGAAAAACGAGCCGAGCCGAGCTGGCTCGGTTTAGGTTTGAGCTCGAGCTCGAGCTGGGGCTGGCTCGGCTCGACTCGGCTCGTGTACAGCCCTAATTGACATCTTTGACCAATCACTCGTCTAGCAACCATCACTAGCCAGCACGCAGCCAACATATGGAAACCCCCTAACTCCAACTCGCCCCTGTACCACCACTAGTGGACCCGACCGCTAATCTCGTCCCGGACTGCCAGCACCACCCGACCAGAGCGTCGGTTTGGGTCGGGTCATGTCAGTGATCAGGGTTAGTTCGGACCAGTGGTACGTATCGGGGACAGTGAGTCGGGTTGGTTAAGTGGGTCAAGTCCGTTTGGGTCAACAATCCTGGTTGGGTTAGGTCAGTGGTGTAAGTCCGGTCAGGGTCGAGTCTGGCCATGTCTGGCGGTCTGGGTTGGGGTCAGTATAGCAAACCGGGTCGGTGCGGGTCGGTCGGGCATTTTGAGGTCGGTTCGAGCCAACGGTACAAGTTAATGACGGCAGGTTGGTTCCACATGCCAAGGTTGGTTAGGGCCGACGGGAATGTCCCTTGACCAAGTGAGTTGCCAAAATGTTTCCCTCCCGTCTCTTTGGAGAGAGGTCTCATGGGTGTCTCCCAAGAGCAGGGCCTGCCCTTAAGGGGTGCAGGGAGGGCTCCCGGCCCGGGCCCAATTTCTCGGGGGCACATTGACCCTCCGGCAATCAAAGTTTTCTTAACAGTTACGTCCTTAGTTCGATGGATTTTTGTATGTTTGAGCCACAAAATTGTTAATCAAGTATTAATCAAAGTGAATGGTAGTTATATAAAATAGAAAGTAAAGAAATGTTAAGAGAGGTTAAGAATTAAAGAAGAAAATGAAATGATTTAAGAAAAAAAATTACAGGTTTATTAATGAGTGTAGGACTAGAGAAGTTGAAGAAGATGAAATGAAGAGGGCTTATGCTTAGTTGTTTTTGCTTTTTACTTGTTGGTTTTGACTTCCTTTTTAACTTTTATTTTTGTTATGAAACAATTTTTATTTAATTTTCAAAATTTCACCCATTTATATTTTCATACTTTGTGGGATTCAAACTCCCAACCTCCCCCAAGAGGGTTTGTTCCCTCTACCGTTAGACTACAACCTCAGTGGAAAATAAAATTTGATCCATCAATTTGATATTACTTTAATCGTAGCTTAAAAAAAGTAGTTTACATTATTTATTTCGTTAAGGCGTAAAGCTAAGACTAAGGGGCACAATTTGTGCAGCTCGGCCCGGGCACCTGAATTTTCAGGGTCGACCCTGCCCAAGAGGCTTTAACGATGGTTCAATATCTGCACAACATGTACATTTATTTATTTATTTAATAAATGATGCTGCGACCCATGAGGTGCATCACACTAGATGCAGGGACCGTATCTTATTGTCTTTTCTTGATATACTTTTCAAAACTACATAACACACAACGTACAACTTAAAACGAAGGCCCAGGAGTAATTCCATGAGGTGCATCACGCTAGAGACGTCACGGAAATATTTTCGTAAGGGAAACCTCACCGGAGACGTCTCTGTGACGTCACCGGAGACGTCTCTGTGACGTCACCGTAGACATCTCTGAGACGTCACCTGACTCGTCCTAACCGAAAACGTCTCATAATCGACTTGGGTGCGGCGAACTTGGTGACCTGTCTCTCTAAAGAGACGGAAGGGGGACATTTTGGTAAAGCCATTGGTCAAAGGTAATATTAAAATATAGGATAAGGGATGGATAATACCGATATTCCCAGCCGCTATATCCGGACGATTTTGTTCAATGAGTTTTTTCCTCATGTTCACTATTTGGAACATGTTTGATGGCTGTAAACAACCTGATACTGTTGTGGCAGCACTCAGTGCACAACTAAAGATTAGAGATGATAGTACTTCGACCCGTGTCGGGTTAACCACTGTTACATTAACCTTCTTCTTGATCTCATTTAGTTTTGAATTAGGGAACACAAATCTCTTAATTGCATACTTTGCTTCATCTCCTCCCTTTAAATCAAACTCAGGTATTTTAAACTTGCATTTGGAAGATAAGAAAGTAGGATTTTTAGGCGAACCGCCACGTGCGACCGCGGCCCAGTGGTTGATAAAACTGCCCATCGTGAATCCATCACCAACTTTGTGGGACATGGACACAACAACTGCAGCTCCACCACACCCGAATCGGGTCAACTGGACCTCGGCTAAAAAAGGGTGGTTCTTATAACCACCAACCTGGTAACTAGGAATGAGTTGGTCCATGGTTTCATCCATGTCTTTCTTTAGAATGAAGTCACTGAGTTGGCTATCGTTGGAAGCCTCAAAGAACTCAACACCTTTGTCGTTACAGTCGATTTGAGGCGCCGAAAAATTAGGTGCTACAAATCGGCCTGCTAACGGATAGTATGATGTTAAGGTCTGTGACAAGGACTTCTTTAGGATGGTGGTGTCACTGGGAGTGTAGTATTTGTAAAAGAATATTAATGGGATGTTAATACTGGGAACAAGCTGATCAACTAGTGAAAGATTATGAGTTTTGAGGTGAGGAGGTGTTGGGGAAGATGGTTTAATTGTTTCTTGAGATGTGATGGTGTGAAGTTGTCTTGATCTTAAACATGATCTTTGGAGCTTTGTGATCATGGTCATCTTATTCTAGGCAAGATTACTAGTAATGTGGAAATGTATGCATTGTAAGACTAACTTGAACATCCTTATTTAAGGGCCATTAAATTGCAACAAAAAAAATAATAAATGTCTAACTACAAGGATTGTCTTGTATGATTCTTGTGCCAAATGTAATTAAATTCAACTTCATTATATTTCTTTTCAACGGTCTCTTTTGCAGACAACTTATTCAAGTAATTAAATTTAAAGAAAAAATGGGTGATGATATGGGAAATGTAAGGATATATTAGAGGGGACGGGGCACCTTCGGCTTGGGTCAGGGGGCTTGTGAAGCCGCGAGGCTACACTGTTCCTCCCCTTGGGCTTGTTCATGGGGCTTGATTTTGAGGCTTGTGGAAGCCGAAGAGAGAAGAGAAAGAAGCCGAAGAAAGAAGAAGAAAAAGTGGGGTTTTTGGGTGAGGACCATCTCATGGGGTGTGTGTGATTGGTGGGTATGGTAAAATGATGGGGTCCTTGGTTCCAGGCTACGTGGGCTTGGCGTTTCCGGTGTTTAGGCTACTTTAGGCTAGTTCGAGGTTGAAATGAAATGACGTGGCGCGGTGCGATTGGTGCACCCCACGCTACATGGGGCTTGTGCCCCTTCCTCCCTTAAGATGCTTGTATGATTGGATGTAAAATTGGAGTTTTTCAGAATATGATGTGCATTTGATTAGGCAGCTAAGGAAGAATAAAGGCACGCTTAGCAGTAGAGATATTCTAATATTGTATGCTCCTAGATTCTTTATATAACATCTTAAAATTTCAATTTTATATTTATTGGTAGTCCCATAATTAATTAGTATGGTTTCTTTTCAATACATAATACCAGCAATTAACATTAGTGTACGTACATGTGAGTATATTGGTTAGTGCCAAAATACAAATCAATAAGCTGTAGTTTATTTTTTATGGGAAGAAGAAACTTTATTAGAGATAAAAGCCAGCAAGATGTTAGATGACACACAGGATATGAAAATTTGAAAAAACATCACGAATTCAAATCTCACAATCGTATCCGCCGCATGTTTGGAGAAATCGTTAGGCGATCTCAGGTTGATCGACTTGGGAGTTGCAAGAACTCTAACTAGACGCAGAGTACTCGGACATGGTAAATTAATGTATGTCAAATGTCTTAGTGTTACCAATATTTATAGCAAAATACGTTAATATCAATATAAATAAAAAACTACGTCTTGTTTAATTATGAAAGTGTTTCAAAAATTGATATTCAGATAATGAGTACTATAGACATAGAAATTATATTTTATTTTATTTTTGTAACTGAAACTCATCTTGAGTGGACTGAGTAAATCTGATTCTGCAAGAGTTTAACCGCATTTGATGGATTCCGAGTAATTAAGCGAAGTTGAAGAAAATTGTTTCGGCACCGTACCTTGTAGCAATTGCTTAAGTAGTTCCATATAAAAGAGTATTTAACTGTAAAGCGCATCAGTCTATTTCATATGTAAAATTGGTGTAATAGATTAAATTTCTCAACCTCGGGTCGCTCCCAGGGTATAATCTAGCTATATATAAAAGAATAACCTCTTGATGACATGGCATTCAACGGGGCAACCCTCCACCCCTTGAATGTGCCATGTGGCATCATGTGAAGCTTTCTTTTAATTTTTTTTTATTTTGTTTTTTAAATAAAATTAAATCACATAAATTAAAATATTATAATAATAAAACCTTACCTGATTAGGTATTCTTCATAGGCCTCTCATATATTTCCTTCTCTTCTACATCTTTATTGAAACTCATCATTTCCTTCTTCCAATAAAAAAATATAGAGAACTTTTTTCTCTTTACTAAATCATAAATGTGAAGTAGGGGTGAGCAAAATTAACCGCCATAACCAATAACCGAACCATAACCGATATAACCGAACCGATTTTAACCGATAACTCACATAACCAATGGTTATGGTTATGAAATTTCTTTGACCGACTGAGCGGTTATGGTCATGGTTATGGAACTTTGGTTAACCGATATAACCAAAACCGAACCGAACTTCTAATTTTAATTCTTGTAATAGGTTTATGTTTTACATTAACCATGTAGAGTTTTCTACTAAGATAAAAGTATGCTAGTAACAAAACGATCTCAATGTAGGTGACCTTTATTTTAATAAAGAATTAAACTTAAGCTTAGGTAAGTTTTTTTATTGTCTAGAAATATCTTATTAACAAGGATCCCCCATTGGTAGTTTAACAAAAAAAAAAAAAAGTAATCTTGTTAGTCTTATAAAAAAAGCTTAAGTTAAGTCCACCATCATAGGTTCTAATTTTTATTTTGTAGACCCACACGGTTTTAATTTTTAAACTTTAGTCGAAAGTTAGTTTTAGTTGAAGTTTATGGTTAATAACCGAAATAACCATAACCGTACCATAACCGAATTTATAACCGATTAACCATAACCGAAGTTTGGTTATGTTTATGGTTAAGGAAATCTCATAACCGAAATAGCGGTTATGGTTAACGGTAAAAACCGAACCAAACCGACCCATGCACACCCCTAATGTGAAGTAGCAAAATATTAGAATTTTTATTTCTTTTCGTAACTCTGATTCAAATCATATATATACTTTTGCTTATATCATTTTAATAATAAGGGTTTTATATATAAACAATTGTATTATATGTTATAAACTGGTGAATAATATACTTTCTGAAAATCGTAAAATGACTGGAGCTAGAGTTATTGATCTTCATTTATTTGTATTATGTTTTTGCGGCCGTATTTGATTGAGTTTTTCTTGTGCAAATCATAAATTGGATATTTTATTACGTCATGTTAGATATTTCAACCACGGGATGTTACCGGGTAAAGCTAGTAATCATAACAAGACAAAATGTGTTATTCTTCTCGTTGAAATTATGTAAAAAAGAACCACTAAGCGCAAAACTTTATATAAGCACAAGAAGACAGAAACCATTAAATAACGACAAAAAATTTATACAAGCACGAGAAGACACAAACCATCAATGTCATCATCAACCTGCGACCTTTTGGCGTAACCGACAAACTGATCAAAACCAATCATTCAACTCATTAATTGCGGAATCATTTGTATAAATAGATGGTTTATGATTTTACAAATTATAATTGGTTGGCATTGTGGAAAAATTTAAAAAATGGTGACGCCTTAGATCCATTCTAACAGATCAGCCTACACTTCTTTCCAATCATTTGCTACCTGATCAAGTTGAAGCTTTTGTTCCCTTGATGCCTTAGATCCATTCTAAGGGATCATAGATGCCGACAAACCATTCTAAGGGATCAAAGTGAAGCCGCCAAACCAGTCTAAGGGATCATTCACAATGTCGTGCAAGATAAATACCTCATCAGATTTCACATTCTCTTCATCCCACAATTATTTTTCCAACACAAACAAAATACTAATCAAAAGATGAGGTATAAGTGTTTTTACACAATTGTTTTGGATGGTAGGGTTTTTTTAGTGATATTGGATTGATGTTACATCCACATGGAGATATAATAGTATTGGGCGGGGAGTGTTTGTTTTTAAACTTGTATCATACATGCTTAAATCATCATCTCCTGTTTCATCCCCCGCCTTGCATCGCTTTTCTGGGGTCCAAAAAAGCGGTGTCTTTGGATCGGTGTTACATTCACATGAAACTACTTGGATCGATGTTACATCCACATGTGGGATAACACGTGTAGAATGCAACATTGGTATTGTAGTTTATAATATTAGAGAGTTGGTTTGCGTTGGTGGTAACAATCTCCAGTGTTGCACCCCCAGGCATGCCAACAGACTCTGTAGGAGGTTCAACTTTCTAAGCAAACCCTGGTTTTTTTGCCAGGGTAACGTGCCCTACCAGTGGCCCTTCCATTACCAATGAGATTGAAATGTTTCAAGATGAAACTTTTCTAGGCAAACATTGGTATCTTTTGGAATCTGCCCTAGTACTCTTTTAAGATGAAAGTTGAACACATTCATCCGAGAAACCATCATCTGCCGTATATGAAGCGGTAAAAGTTTGTTTGTTGGGTTTTAAACTTCTAGTCTTAAGCTAGTGAGGGCGTTGACTCTTCGGTTATATTTTAGAGTTACGCCCTTGTCTCCTTTTAAAGTTGGAATTGGTGGTCTCGGAAATTGAAGGTGGTGGCTTCATCAAAGCCACTAATTTTTGCAGCAAACTTAATCGCACTGGCGGCTTCTGCACCTTCAGCGCAAGGCCCTCCAACGTCGAAGAAACACGCTCGGTCATTAGCGACGTTGGGGATATCGGATGCTCTTGCTCCTGCTCGTGCTCCTCTTGTCAGGGTAATCTGGCATAGTTACGTAGTTACCCTTGATTTGGTACCCATGTTCAACAAATCGATGAACTTAAAGATTGGGCCAAATGAGTTTGAATTTGAATGCGGTCCTGAGTTTAAGGATTGGGAGAATGTCGAGGGAGAATATTGGAATTGGTGTTCTCAGAAATAGATTGTTTTGTAACTCGGTAGATTGTATAGTTTGACTAGTTTGAAAAAATTGTTGTAAATAAATTTGTATTATTCGTTTTAAATAAATTTATCATTATTACATTTATTTACTATTATTAAACATTAAAGATTATTCGTTTTAAATAAATTTAGTATTATTAAGTAATGTAATAATCCTAAATTATTTATTATATTAAAATAAATAATCGTAAACATTGATTTTTATTAAATAATCTTTATTAATTAAAGTTACGACATTGTGAATGATCCCTTAGACTGGTTTGGCGGCTTCACTTTGATCCCTTAGAATGGTTTGGCGGCATCTATGATCCCTTAGAATGTATCTAAGGCATCTATGATCCCTTAGAATGGATCTAAGGCATCAAGGGGACAAAAGCTGGACTTGATCAGATGGCAAATGATTGGAAAGAAGTGTAGGTTGATCCCTTAGAATGGATCTAAGGCATCACCATTTTTAAAATTTTCCCACAATGCCAACCAATTATAATTTGTAAACCCATAAACCATCCATTTATGCAAATGATTCTTAATTGCGACTAAATCGTATAATCAAGCTAACCGTAACCGATCACGACAAACGAGTTTAAAAGTTACCTCCTCCTTATTCTTTGTCATCAATGAAGAAGTCACCACCGTAGATTACTCACTCGGTGAGGGTGTGACAGGCCTACATTGGACTTGTCTTCACGTGTTATAACATACAATATTGTAAACATACTCTAGCTCCTGTAGCTAAGGAAGATGTTTTAGGTCTTTCTCAATGTCTGAGAATGATACCTTATGCGTTAGTAGTTGGTAATCCTGGTTATGCTCAAGTATGTACTTGCCCAAATATCGTTTATGACACTGTTATGCTAGGTTGTTACCTAACTAACCCTGGCCTAAATCACTAGAAATCAGCTAAGAAAGTTCTTCGATATCTACAAGTGACAGAAAACTATAAACTGACTTATAGAAGAAGTAATATTTTGGAAGTAGTAGGATACTCTGACTTTGCTAAATGCAAAGATAACTACAAATCCACTTCATGGTATATCTTTATGTTAGCACCCAGACCTATCTCATGGAAGAGTCATAAACAACGTTTTGACTGCAACATCCACAATGACGGCAGAACACATTGTTGTTTATAATACAACGTGTCATGGAATGTTGATTAGGAACCTTATCACCAGACTCAAAGTAGCTAATTCCAATTCTAGACTATTGAAACTTTACTGTGATAACTTAGTTGTTGTTAGTTTCTCAAACAGTAATAGTTCGACTGACGCTGGTTTTTTTAGATACAAAGTACTTGTTCATATGCGAGAGAGTTCAGGAAAACAATCTTTGTATATATCGAATATATAGTACTAAGAATATGCATGTGGATCCGATGATTAAAGGTCTCACACCTAAAGTATTCGAAGAACATGTTTCAATGATGAGACTTACTAAAGACCTTATTTAATTGCATGTTGTAATTACTTACGTTTATTAACGAAATTCCTTCATTTGAATTTGTTTGTCTCTTTATATGTTAAGGTAGCCTAATGGCATATAGATAATAATATAACAAATCAACAACTAAGGTCATAATTCAAGTTTGATTTTTATGTTAAGTATTAAATTTAGAGTGTAGTATGATTAATGAGTAGGGCTGTAAACAAACCAAACGTTCGGCGAACGGTTTGTGAACTGTTCGGCGGGAAGTTCGTTTGTGTTCGTTCGTTTAATAAATGAACGAATACAAACAAAAAATTCCGTTCGTTTAGCTAAACAAACGAACATGAACAGAGGTCGCGTTCGTTCGTTTATGTTTGTGAACGTTCGGTAACGTGTTCGTGTATGTTTGTTTTTGTTCGATAGTTCATTAGGGGGTTTAATTTTTATATTTAACTAGTATTAAGCCCCCGCGCGTTGCGGCGGGGGTGTAAAACCGTGTCACGTAGCATCAATGTCATATCACCGCCAACGACCACCAACACCAAAAAGCGTGTAAAAGTAAAATAAATAAAAAAAGGAAAAATGACACCGAATGAAGACATAATCGTAGAACCACGCACGCTCGTTACGACGTGTTAATGCCAAAGGCGTAAAATCGATGACTTTTAACAACTACGGTTTATGAAGTAAGGGGCGCGATGAGAAATAAGTTAATATAGGCTTCATTGCTTATGGTATTAGCACACGTTATAGCAAGTGAGGGATTCATATTCCTAGTCATCTACCGATAATAACTCAATTTTTTTTCTTTAACGCGACGCAACTTTACTTTGTTGTTCAAATGTTACATAATTAGCAAGCTTTGAGGTTACCACATTTTATTTTAATCTTAAAAGCTTATGCTGAGATACACAGGCACACGTGTAATGCTAGTGTCAACATGTCTTGCCGGTTTCACTTTATAAAACACTTGGCCTAAAAAAAGTACAATAGACAAAGCATAAGGTATTAACACAAACTCATTTAATATGCCCAACACAAAGGGGATGGATTTTTTTTCTAAGGTAAATTAAAAGAGATGGTGGTTCAAATAACTTAAAATACTTATTATTTTTTTATATTGTTTTACCTCATATATGAGACTTGTAGATTAGGCATTAGTAACATATGTATTTTTTTGTTTGTTTGTTTGTTGTAGAGAGAGTGAGAGAGTAAGAGAGAAAAGAGAGAGTGTAGAGGGTAAGAGAGAAAAGGGAGTGTGTATTGATAAAGAAAATGAAGAGAGTGTATAAAATACTTGTACTTGATGCATCTAAAGTTGTAAAATCAAAACTTTTTTGAAAAACTCCCTATACATACATTACAACATCATAATGCATACAAAGTTTGCTAAATAGAGTATTCTAAATTTAAGTATTTCAAATTTCCCAGTGGTAGATTGTTTAACATATATTAGTGTATCACATGTTAATATTACTTTTGTGAGCGAAGGATTTTGACCGAAAACAGGATTATATGATCATACAAGTTACAAAACCAGGTGCGGAAACCCTAGCTTTGAACAAACTGATAGAAACTCAAATCAAAACACAATCAAAGTCATTTTCAAACGTTTTCATAGATTAACTTTTCAATAAACTTGTTTACAATCAGCTTTAGGTTAATCTAGAACAATCACACACTATCTCAATCTATCCTGGAACCTCACCTCAAAACACACACAACTAATGACTCCCTTAACATTACAAAAACACAAATTCTATTTATAAGCACTGCACATTCGCCCATTTACATAGGTCGAATGTGAGCTTGTTCCACATTCGCCCACATACAGTGGTCGAATGTGTTCTTCTGTGAAGCTCCAATCTTCATTCGCCCTGTAGAATCTACCTTCGCCCCTTTACATTTCTTCCTTCGCCCACTACAGCCTTCATTCGCCCACTTCAGCATCCTAACACATGTTAATTATCCAATCACTAGTCGCAAAATGCATCTACAAACTCCCCCTCGACTATTGATTGGATCGTTTTCTGTCTTCGTGTTTAAGTCTTGGTCGTTTTCTGATTATCTGAACCTTCGACATTCTGTACCGGATCACTAGCTAGGGACATACATGAATAATGCACTAACAATCTCCCCCTTGGACCTAGCTAGTGATATACCAAATCAGAAAGTTATCAATTCTTCAAGTCTTGATTGAAAACTTTCCATCTTCATGCACGTTTGTGTCGAAGTTCCTATCTATCTCTCCAGTAAGCTTTGAAATCTCAGACAGACTCAATAAATCTTGGCTTTGACATTTGTTGATCCAGAGATGAAGATAGACGATAATCTTGATTTCTTCAATCTTCATCAATTCTTTAACCTTTTACTGGCCTCTGTTGTTCTGGTAATCTTGATGTTCAGGTTTGGGTCTTGTTCAGTTACACTCTTTGTCGATGAGTCATGAGAAGTGCACCTGTTGTATTTGATTCTGCAGAAAAATTTACTAAAAACTGCACAAACTACAACCAGCGTTAGACACGACAAATATCTCGGAAGTACTCTTCACATTCCTTTTGACCCTCAATAGCTCCCCCTGAACTATTAAACATTTTCAATATATACCAGAAACTTGAAAATTTGAAATCTTTTTCAACTTTTAAGTATCTGAGCCTCCACATTCAGTATCCCAACATCGGTATCAAAAATAAAATTGAAACAAAACATTTTGATTTTTCAAAGTTTATGCTAAAACACACCAAAAATCTTTTTGAATTTTCAAATGTAATTGCATAAAAGTAAATTCAACATATTTTTGTGAATTTTCTGGTAAGAGGATCATATCAGTATTGAAACAGTCAGTCATAACTCTTTTTGATTAATTTTCTGTTTTTGTCATTGAGCATCCTACAACCATTACCAGTATGTTTGTCCACTTAAACTCAAAATCATCATTCATTGCTCAGCACTTTAGATACGTTATGTTAATATTAGATACTGAGTAATCTATGGTCCCCGCATTCGCGACACATTCCCGTATCAAGAATTGCGCAAAGCTTCATCGTAACGCGTGATTATATTGAAGTTATCCGTTAGTTACAAGATATGAGGCACAGTGGTGACAGGTCAGCAAATTAATGCTTCAAAGCGACTTGTGCACTCTACCAGGGTGAGGACTAATATCATACATGACTTTCATCATAGTATAGATACGATGTATTAGATAATCTTTGATTATCATCACACATGTTAAGTTCCTCATTCGGTAACTTATGGTTTTGTCATTAAAGATCTTTTAATAAGATACCCTGACTGAATCTAGGTCTGTAAACTAATACAGCAAAAGATCAGTTAGGCCATCCCCAGATAACTTTCAATATAACGACCCGAAACCTCTGATTTTGGCAATCTATCAAACGAAATTTCGGTACTAAGACCATATGTCAACGATACGTTGATCCACATGATTATTAGTTATTGATTTTAAGTTTATATCACCATGCTGAACTTTAAACTTTGATTTCAAGCCTACCAATATATAATTGTAGTGGCTACTCAATGTTTATCAATTCATTTTTGTTTTTAGAGTAGTCTGACAGTCCACTGATGTACTATCATCTCCTCTTTTTCTCCAGGAAAAACTTATTTTTGATTTTCAATTTTTTTATTTTGATTTTTCTGAAATTTTCTCCCCCTAAAAATCTAAAAATAAGCATATTTTTTTTTGGATTTTTAAACTTTTTGAAGAAAAACAAAATAAAATGATATCCGATGCGGTTTACTCATTCAGTTTCAAAAAAAAAAAAAACATTTTCCACTCAGATTACTAGACTCATTAAGATTTTTCAATTAGCAAACCATTTTGTTGTATCTGTTATTGAAATCCAACACCTGAGAGCAATTGCATGAGATTGCAACTTTTTCCGGCTACACAGGTTGGAAACAGACTACAAACACTCTCCTTTCTGTTGAAATCATGTTTTCCTTCTTCAATAACCCTTCCTTGACCTTCACCTCTCCAATAAATAGCTTGTATACAGATGCTCCACTATTAACTATCAAAGAACAGCTAATAGGTCTGTCTGGAACAATCTGCACACTTATTAAACAATTAGCACGAGAGAGGCACCCATCCCTTCACAATGATGGGTCGTCCAAGGTCATCAATTCTTGGAACATCAATCCATTCTCCTTTTGAAAAATCAATTGGTTTTTCAATGGATTGATTTGAAGTAGAAATTGCTATTGATTTAGAAAGTGCTTTGGGTTTCCAAACACGTTCCGAGTTTATTTTAGATTTTGTTGAAATTGTTTTAATTTTTGACTTTTCAGATTTCTTATTTGAAACCTGCTTCTGAACGTTGTTTGGAATCTTCTCAGACTTAACTGATGAAGACCCAGGTTTAGAGTTATTCTTAGGCTTAGCCTTCGAACTCCCCCTTTCCTTAGCAACCCTATCACTATCTCCATTTTTATTCATGGCAATTCTGTTACGATTGTCATACACAATCTGTTTCCCCTTTTGCTTCTTGATTGGTTTTGGAGATACAGGCTTTCTGACATTGCCTGAATTTCTAGCAAATTTCACTTCGGTCCTTTTCTGTTTAACATACGGACAGGCAGCAACTAAATGCCCACACTCTCCGCAGTTATAACAAGACCTATATTCAACAAAATCACATGCATACCCGTCATCCCAATACCAATAGGGACAATGAGCTGCAATATGACCAACTTCACCACATTCAAAGCAGCTTCTCCGTTCAACATAACGATGAGAATACTGTGGTGAGTTGTCTCCCCAATAACCATCAAATCGAGAGTTATATGAATAATCATAATAGTCATATGATCTAGATGAAAAATTTCTTGAATTCTTTGGATAAGAATTTTTCATCTGATCATTTCCTTTCGATTTGTTTGGTTTTGGTCCTTTTACTTTAGAACCCTTTTTATTTTCAACATTTTTCTTTTGATCCTCTTTATTCTCATGTTGGTTAGGACTGAGTTCAAAATGAAGATGATCAAATTGATTTCTAAACTGATTTAACAAATCGATATTATCAACAAAAATACATTTAAGTAGAGATTG
The DNA here is from genome assembly GCA_032199755.1 of Ambrosia artemisiifolia. Lineage (NCBI taxonomy): Eukaryota > Viridiplantae > Streptophyta > Magnoliopsida > Asterales > Asteraceae > Ambrosia > Ambrosia artemisiifolia. The sequence continues at coordinate 41,916,879 of CM063516.1, read as the reverse complement.
TTCGATATTCTCAATTAGAAAATCTTTGTTGAAAATCAATTTGTCACGTCCTTCCAACATGTAGGATCCTTCAACTCCTTCAGGAAAACTGAATATGGGTTTTTCTTCAGATTCAGATTCTGAAGTTGTTTCAACATTTTCAGTTTTCTGTTCAAACTTTGGTTTCACTTTACAATCAGGATTAGCAACACAAGGTATTGTGATTTCCAACTCTGATGTGGAAGTATTCTTTGAAACACTTTTATTCATTTCTAACATTTCTTTCTTTAAAGATTCAATTTTATTTAACAAATCTTTTTCATTCTTTTCAAAAACTTTAATTTGGTTTTTACAATTTTCTAGTTCATTTGCTAGTTTCTGTTTGTCCTCAATAAGTGTCATCAATTCACAATTCAACTTGACACATTTAGAACAACTAGCACTTACCTCATCATCTGATTTATTACCATTATCAGATTTTACATCACCATTTGAGGTATCACTCTGTTCTGATTTACTTTGTTCTGAACTCGTATCAGAACTCAAATCACTCTTTGACAATTCACTGGAATCATCATGTCTCATTTGTTTGACTAAACATACAACATTTCTTTGAACACCTTCACTGTTAACACACTTATTAACCTGTACCATTTCATCAGTTGGTTTCGGTGTCATTGGAAATCCCCAAATGTTGTCAACTTGAGAATTTTGTCTCAGTAATTGTTGTCGCTTTCTTTCAGCTACTACTAGAGCTCTGATATCCTCTTCCGTTCTATATAAGTAATCCATCATTTTTCCAACAAAAATATTTCAAAAATTTTCTAAAATCAGGCTTATCGAAATTTTTAGGCCCTAAATTCTACGTTCGCCCCTGGTAAGTCTACTTTCGCCCAAAATAGTTTACCCGAAGGTAGAATTTTGACCAGAATGTAAAATATCCAAACACAAGTTCTAGGTTCGCCCGAAATTCTTCACGTTCGACCCTTCTGATGCAGGTTCGACCAAACAGTGACACCCGAATGTAAAACTTCACCAGAATGTAAAACACACTAACACTATTCCACCTTCGACCGAAACTTTCTAGATTCGACCGTTTCTATCCTACGTTCGCCCGCCCGATCACTCGAAGGTGAAAATTATGACCCGAATGTGAAAAATTCAACAAAAACTTTTCAGGTTCGCCCAAAAACACCTAGGTTCGACCAGAAAATACTCAGGTTCGCCCAAAAACTTGCACGTTCGACCACTCAGGTTCCAGATTCGCCCATTTCAGGTTTGAAAAACGGTTACACTTTGAAAAACGGTTATTTTGATCTCTGATTTTCAAAAGTTTGTGAATTTGAATGATCTTAATCAGGTTTTGATTCGGAATTGATTTGGAGCAACTTTAATTCTTGGAATTTTGAATTTTAACCACAAAATCAACTCTAAATCTTTCAAAAACACTTAAAAACCATTTTTATGCAAAAAACAGATGTGAATTGATCAAAATAAGGTCCAAATCAGCTCTGAGTTTATCAATTTGTTGTTGTATGATCCTCTATGCTCTGATACCACTTTGTGAGCGAAGGATTTTGACCGAAAACAGGATTATATGATCATACAAGTTACAAAACCAGGTGCGGAAACCCTAGCTTTGAACAAACTGATAGAAACTCAAATCAAAACACAATCAAAGTCATTTTCAAACGTTTTCATAGATTAACTTTTCAATAAACTTGTTTACAATCAGCTTTAGGTTAATCTAGAACAATCACACACTATCTCAATCTATCCTGGAACCTCACCTCAAAACACACACAACTAATGACTCCCTTAACATTACAAAAACACAAATTCTATTTATAAGCACTGCACATTCGCCCATTTACATAGGTCGAATGTGAGCTTGTTCCACATTCGCCCACATACAGTGGTCGAATGTGTTCTTCTGTGAAGCTCCAATCTTCATTCGCCCTGTAGAATCTACCTTCGCCCCTTTACATTTCTTCCTTCGCCCACTACAGCCTTCATTCGCCCACTTCAGCATCCTAACACATGTTAATTATCCAATCACTAGTCGCAAAATGCATCTACAACTTTAACTAACTGTTATTTTTGGTGGATTAAACGAGGATTTCAAGTTTAATATGATACCTCTGTGTTTTTATAAGACATTATGTGATCAAGATTATATCACGTATATTTGGGTAATTTGATTAGTATATTCTGGGCGGACAATGTTAGCGATGAAAAATGTGAATTTTCATAATTTAATGTGCTAGTTTGTGCTCGATTTTGTTCAGTAATGCCTATTTGTGTTCGTTTACATTCATTTGTGTTTGTTTGTGTTCGTTTTTAGCCAAAACCTAAATTTAGCAAATAAAAACAAGCGAACACGAATAAAAATCTCGTTCGGTAAGTGTTCATGAACACGTTATTTTCTTAACAAACGATCTTAACAAACGAACATGAACAAAAAATCTTGTTCGGTAAGTGTTCGTGAACAGTTCGCAAACACCTTAATTCCTTAACAAACGAACACGAACAATGCCTTGTTCGTGTTCGTTTGGTTCGTTTACAGCCCTATTAATGAGAGTCCTGAGTTGAATAGCAATTCCACGACTGTATTTCTCTTCTAAAATGAGTATTAAAATCTGCAGTCTAATCTAATGTTCATAAGATCATCCATTGTAACGCCCCGAAAACCCGCTTCATTTAAAGACGTTGAGAGGCGGGATTAATAAAACGAGATTGAGTCAAGAGGTTATAAGTTGGAGGGTGGAAATTGTCAAATACCCAAAGTCCATATTATAATTAATAAATATGGTGCAAACACCAAAAACACACACACAAGTGTGTGTTTTGGTCGATTATCAGGAAGAAGAAAAAGGGATCCAACCCTAGTCCAACTACCAACTCAATCTAGCAAGGATTCAAAGGGGAAATTGATGCATTAGCCAGAAAAGGGCCGTTTATGGTCGATTGAACCCAAAGGTACCTCTTGTTTGGTAGAATTTGATGTATAATTCGTGTAGGGTTCGAACCCCACATGTGGGTTTTGAGGAAAACATGTTAAATTCGTATTATGGCTTGATTGTAAGTGGTATTGACCATCTCTAATGGTTTAGAGATGAGCTAATCACTAGGAGTTGCTTATTTGCATAGATGATGATATTGGGTTTTCATTAGAGCTTTGATATTGGCTTTAGTAGGGGTAAACCCATGTAATAGTAAGAATAATGTGTAGTTGGTGACATGTATGTGGCAATTTATGAATGATTGAAAGTTGTATATGTGTTAATTGTATAAAATTGAATAAATTGAAGGATATGTGTAGAGTGGAAAGTAGATGTTGCTATTAGTGTAACCCATGGTCATTCTTAGTTAAATTGGTTAATAGATTGGAAAGAAAGTGAGGTTTTGTTATGTTTAATGTTTGTGGAATGAAGGGTAATTGAAGTGGGTATGAAATGTGATGATTGATGTTATGAGCTATGAAAGTAGGCATGAAATGCTTGTACATTGTGTTTTAAATGTTGTATGCACACCAAGTGTTTGATGAAATGCTTAGATGAGTCTAACATGTGTAAATTTGTATGCAAGACTCGACAAGTATGAAAGTAATGTGATAATTGGTGCAATTGATAGTAGGTTAACATGAGGATTGCGTCTTAGAGGGTAATCATGTGGGGAATTAGTTGATTGTATGATTCGGTAAGAAGTATGAGTTAGTAGCATGTACACTATGTTTAAATAATATGATTCACGACAATGTGTTGGGTTTATTTGGTAAGATGAATGATCTTGTATGTTAACGAGATATGAACATGATGTTTATGGTGAATCTCATACAACCTATTATGTTAATATGGACATATGTTTGTAAAAATAAAGTTTGTATTGTTGAAAGTTGACTTTCTGGAAAGTCAACTGACGTGGAAATAATGTGGTATGTTGTCTAGCATGATTGTGAGATTGAGGATTTCGTGTAAGACACGCTAGCTTGGTTATGTGACATGTATGATGTTGAGTTTAATTGCTTGTATGATAAATCAAAAAGGATGGGAAGCTATGTTATATGCATGTTAGAAATTGACCTATGCAAGTCAATGTGATTTATGAGTTGGATATGATTGGTTATGAATGAACATGCATGCTAACGATGATGTGAACATGATGATATGAAAGGGTAGAAATGATGGACTCAAGCATGGGAAGCTAATGGGTCAAGATGAGGCAAGTAAACAAGCATGAACCTCGAGAACTTAAGGTAAGTGATTTCCGAACTTAACTCGCATCTATGATATTGAATTATGTTCATATAGGATGGGAATCTTGAAGGAGTAGGTAGATTATAGTTGTTCCAAGGTAAGAAGCTTGGTAATGGGTCTAAAACAATTGAATTAAAACAAGTAGTGTCGCCTTCGGGTGGCTAGATTGGGTTGTTGCCTTCAAGGGCGTTTTGGGAATTTAAAGGTTCATTAGATGTTAAATCTAAGAACCGTGTCGCAACTAAACAAACCGGATGGTGTTTTCAGCCAAACAAGTGTCCAATGGGTTGGTAATATGATTGTTACAATTCTTGAATGGTCAAGTAATGATTTGTGTAACCTATGACCTCAACGGGTCTATTTGGGTAATAATAGCATAAGCATTTAATCAACCGAAAGGGGGACTTAATCGTATGAAATGGAATCTTATAAACATGATGGAATGGTGTTTAATAAGTCCCCAAGTGCCTTTAGGAATGGCCTTGAACATGGGTTTAAAGGCGTTCAAAGATTGGGGGAAAACGGGCAAGGAAATGAAGAAAATAGGCCAAATGTGCAAAAGCTACCGTACCATACGGTGGCCAGAGTAAGGTACGGTGGACATCAGAAAGTTGACGGTGGACCTCTACTGCCTTACGGTAACTGAAACAAGGGCTACCGTACCTTACGGTGGCCAGAGTAAGGTACGGTGGACCCCTGAAACTTTTGTTTTGTTTCCTCTTTCTAACATGGTTTATCATGTGTCATTATGTGGGAATGTAAGGATTCTTAAGGTTATTCTAAGCTCCATGATTGACCTTAGTAAGAATGTTTAAGATCATAGGATGGTGGGACATTGAAATGAAATCATGGAACTCTTGTATACGTATGTATTGTTGTTGGGTACTAACCACATTGTTGTGTGAACGGTAAAGAAGATGCAAGTTAGATGGGGATGAATGCATGAAATGTCAAGGCTAGATCCAAAGATCGGGCTCGAGCTTGTAACTTTGAACTAGTTCGAGCTTGGGAGAGACAAGTCGAAGAGATTATCTAGCTTCCTTGGGATGCTGTCACTATGTTGTAAAACATTAACTAAAGTCACTTACCGAACTAATGATATGGTTATGTGGTGATTGTAGGTTGTTTTGTGACCTCTCAAGGCAAGGGAAGGAAGGCGATCGGGCGAGGAGGCGGATTGTACGTAGGGGTGTTCAGAAAAACCGCAAACCAAATAAAAACCGAAAACCGAACCGTAACCGTAACCGAAAAAACCAATCCGAACAACGAATTTGGTGTTTGGTTTGGTTTTAACCGAAACCGAATTGCTTATCTGGTGTTTGGATTGGTTTTAACCGAAACCGAATTGCTTATCTGGTGTTTGGATTGGTTTTTGGTTCTACATTTTTTTTATTTGGTTTATTTGGATAACCGAATAAACCGGTAAAATAATTAATTATTAAATAAAAATAGTAATACTTAATAACTCATATATAATATATAAGCCCAAAATATTAAACCCAACCAAAATAAATAAAGTCCACAAATTTATAAAGGTAATAATCTGAGTATAAACTAGTAAACTAGGGTTCATTTTACTATTTCTAATTTTTATGATGTTTCTGTTTGCGTGGTTTGATTTTTTGGTTTATATTTATTGCAAACTATTTTTTCGGATTTTGGAACATATAGGTATATAAGTTAGAGAAAAAAAAACTTCGTTTCAATTTGGTTTGTTTGGTTTTAAACCGAAACTGAACCGAATTCAATTTGGTTGAATTTGGTTTGGTTTTCATATTCCTAATTTGGTTTGGTTTGATTTTTGGTTTGAGGTACAAAATTTTGAAAACCGAATCGAATAAACCAAATAAACCGTAAACCGAACCGATGAACACCTCTAATTGTACGCGGTCACGGTCATTTAACCAAATAAAGATGAGTTTTGTTGAATGTAATAAGAAACAATAGAAGATGTAACACCTAAAATACTTAGTAGATTTGGTTTCCAAACATTCAAGGTTGTTATTAAAGAAATGAATTTTTGGGTTAGTATCTTCCGCTGCGTATTTTCTGTATTACGGTTTTAGAGTGTTACATCCATAGTGGGGGTGACGGGGCTTGATGGGGGCGCGACCACCACCCATAGCGCTGGGAACAACCCCCCCCCCCCCCCCCCCCCCCCGGTGCTATGGGGCTTGATAATGATCGCGAGCTGTGAACGATGAGGCAATATGACTGTTTGAGCTTTATGACCGTTGTAACGGTCAAATTCTTTAAAAAAATAGTTTTATCAAAACCAATTATATATATATATATATATATATCCTCTACACCATTTTAAATACATACACTACATATGTTTATCCTCCTCATCTCATTATTACACCATTTTATAAAAACTCAAGATTTATCCACTATTGTTGACCCATGAATCCATTCTATCACGGTTTTGTTCCTCCACAATCAAGCGGCGAGCCTTACTGTCACACCCCGCCCAGGCCGAGGCACTTACAGTGACCAGTCGGCGCAAACTTAAAGTGAAAACGTAATCCCATTCCATAACTTGAGTATTTATTACAAGCCAGTGCGATCCAAGAACCACCAAGCTAAACAAAGCTTCACTATAATAAGATGAACCGGCTAAAGTATTCCAACTCTCAGCTAGGATATAATATCCAAATATTTATGGAGTTATATATTATATAAATACAAAATTTACTATGTTTGGATTTAAAAAAAATAGTTAAAAAAAATATATATTATTAATTAAATATATTGTAAGCTTCTTTTGTGAAGCATATGTCGTTCAAGAAGAAAAAAATAAAAATATAAAATTAATAATAAAAATAAATGAGTTATGTTAAATGTTAATTATAATAATCTTCTAGAAGTCAATAAAATTCCTTTGAGATATTCAAGTCGCATCTTCTTTGCCGATAATATTGTTTTCTAATTCAAAATTTGACAATCCTTTCCTTTATCACTTGTAACAAATTTTGGCGAGTTGACCGGGACTTTCAATCTCTTGTTTAATTCCCATTCAAGACTATAAATCCAATTGATGCTAATTCAATCCGAGCCAAAAAAAAAAATAGTTCGTCTCTCATCATTCCTTTCCGTTGTACATCACTCCGCACACCACCGCATTGGCTGCCACTATAAGTCACTTCGAGTTATCCGATCCCGATCCAGTTTCGCCTTGATTTGATTTAGTCTAGTCGTTAGAAAGCTTGGATCGTAGTTTTCTGGTTGGATTCGTTCGGCAACTAAGGTTCGCGTACTCGTTGAAGACGTTTTGTTGGTTTTGCTTGCTTTGCTCATAAGGTACGGATTCTCGTTCTTGACATCATAGTATTTCTTTTATCATGTCCGTCACTTTGTAGTGCGGATTTTGTCTGTTCGTTCGTTGTTTTGTCAAATTCGTTGTAGCATGCAATATACCTATTAATTTGTGATCATTGTTGCATGTTCCCGTTAATATTATTTTCGTATCTTTAAGTTATTTGCATGACCTTATCCTTTGTACTCGATCACCTGAGCAGTTTGTTTTGACTTGTCGTTTGGGCGTCAACGACATGGCACTTATCGTGACAGTGCGCAATAAAAGTCACGGCGTTTCTAGATTGTGTTAGTGTAACACTTGGCCCCTAGAGGCGTATAGATCGATCTTAGCTTTGAGTTTGAGTTTGTTTTGTGGAGATTGGAATAATGGGTGTACGCCACGCTCACCATCTCATAGGTGCATAGACTAGCTATCTGTGTACCAGTTTGTAAGTTTGTTTTGGCTCATGGGTGGTTTCCGTTTGATGTGACTTAATTTATTGTTATCTATAGTCACACAGTTTGATATCCGTATATGTTATGATATGTTGCTGATTTAGTTTCGACATGCTCTGTTATGTTTGAACTTGTTCCGAATGGGTGTCAGGTTACTTCATAAATTGTGTTCAACATTTGTTTCGGTATGGGTTTTGGGTTCGAGTTTAAAATATAGTTGTTGGGATTTCATATTTTTTTCCCTTCGTCCGTACTTTTCATGAACTGTTGATTTCTCCGTTACTGGGCAATTTTTGGCTCAGCCGTATTTTTTTTTCTTTGTTTTGTTTGTCTTATGTGTTCGCAGGTAATCTGGGGAATCAGGGATGAGTGAGAGAGAAATGAAGTTCAAGACTTTTCATTTTCGTTTAAATTCGATAATAAAATTAATTAAGACTTAGGATTTTGTTTATTTCGAGACTCTCGATTGTCTTTTCGACTATGTTTCTATTTTTAAATGGATTGTGTTTGGTTTTGATATCTGTAATAGTAACATTTCAACCTGTCCGGGTTGGGGTGTGACAATTATGGTATCAGAGCACCAGGCTCTTTCCTGTAGAAAACTTAAACTTAAATAAATAAACCTGTGAGGTAATGGGTAGACGTTGGGCTAGGATTCATCCTTGTCATTCCCGCATAATATAAGTGCTTTTCTCTGCTCACACGTATAACTTCCTTTCAGAATGGCTCCTAGACGTACGAACAACTCTAATGATGATGCTAATACTTCTGGCGACATTCCCCTTGAGACTCTCGTCGCGAACGCTGTCAACGCGGCAATTGCTGGTTTGGTTCCTAACTTAATCCAACAGTTGCAGCAGGGCAATGCCAATGCCAATACTAATGCTAACGCCAGTGCCAATGCTAATGCTAATGCTAATGAAAATCCTCCCGATGGCATTCATGTCTGGCTGGAGCGTTTTCAAAAGCAAAAGCCAAAGTCTTTTAGTACTGCTGATACTCCGGTGGAAGCGGAGAATTGGATTGCCCATATTGAGAAGTTGTTTGAAGTCTTGGGAGTTGACGACATTTTCAAAGTTAGGCTTGCTAGCTATAAGTTGGAGGATGATGCTCACCGTTGGTGGAAGACTCTAAAGAATGCTCGGGGAGGTGATAACTATGCTGCTACATTGCCATGGAATGACTTTCGTACACTGTTCTATCAGCAATACTTTACTGATGCTGACCGCAGCGAGTACTTGAGGGAGTATTCTACGATCATGCAGGATGACGATGAACCAATCATGGAATTTAAAGCTCGTTTCTGCCGCCTAGTGAGTTTTCTGGGCCCAACTGCTGGTACTCATGAGCAGCAAACCAATCGTTTCAAGTGGGCTGTGTGTGATCGGGATAGGAAATTTATCTTGAACCTTCGTTTTGCTGATATTAATGAGATTGTGGATGCGGTCAAGAATTTGGATAATGATAAGAAACATCGGGAAAAAGCTTTTGATGATAGTCACAAACGACCAAGGGAAAACAATCAGGATAATTCTTCTAGTCGTGATAGCAATGATCAATTCCGAGGTCGTAGGCACCGTTTGGACAGGAATTACAATAATCAGAATCAGAGGCCAGGGCAACAAAATCAAGTTCCAAATCAAGCTCAGCCTCAGAACCCGCCACCAAACCGCGACCCTCCTTGTGCCACTTGTGGGAAACCTCATAAAGGGATTTGCCGTCGAGCTGCAGGACTTTGTTTCAATTGTGGAGATGCAGGACATATGGTTAGGGAGTGCCCTCAGGTCAACCCTAGAGCTAATACAGGGGGAAACGCCACTAATGCCACAGGTATGGTTTTGGTTAAGTGTATATTTCGATAAACATGATATATGTGCTCTATTTGATACTCGTGCACCCATTATGTGGTAACACTTTCATTTGCTTAGTATTTGAAGTCTACGATATTTGCCTTAGAGTACCCTTTAGTTAATTTAGCCTTTGAGATATGCCACTGTTACTAATTATGTTTATAGAGATTGTCCAAATTAAATCGTGTCCATTATATATTTCATATGATTCTAGAAAACTTGCCATCTATTGTAGCTATCTGCATCCGTTTACGTACTCTGATATTCGATATGTGTGAATTTTGTATTATCTCATTCGAGTTTTAATCCGCTTCGTTCCCTCTTATCATTTCAAGAATTCGTAAATCTCTTTAGTATGTGACATGTTAGTATACTTTGTGACATTTGAAATCTGTTATATATAAATTTGCTTATTACTTGTGCATAACAATTTTGAGGACAAAATTTTTTTTAGGGGGGTAAAGTTATAATATCCAAATATTTATGGAGTTATATATTATATAAATACAAAATTTACTATGTTTGGATTTAAAAAAAAATAGTTAAAAAAAATATATATTATTAATTAAATATATTGTAAGCTTCTTTTGTGAAGCATATGTCGTTCAAGAAGAAAAAAATAAAAATATAAAATTAATAATAAAAATAAATGAGTTATGTTAAATGTTAATTATAATAATCTTCTAGAAGTCAATAAAATTCCTTTGAGATATTCAAGTCGCATCTTCTTTGCCGATAATATTGTTTTCTAATTCAAAATTTGACAATCCTTTCCTTTATCACTTGTAACAAATTTTGGCGAGTTGACCGGGACTTTCAATCTCTTGTTTAATTCCCATTCAAGACTATAAATCCAATTGATGCTAATTCAATCCGAGCCAAAAAAAAAATAGTTCGTCTCTCATCATTCCTTTCCGTTGTACATCACTCCGCACACCACCGCATTGGCTGCCACTATAAGTCACTTCGAGTTATCCGATCCCGATCCAGTTTCGCCTTGATTTGATTTAGTCTAGTCGTTAGAAAGCTTGGATCGTAGTTTTCTGGTTGGATTCGTTCGGCAACTAAGGTTCGCGTACTCGTTGAAGACGTTTTGTTGGTTTTGCTTGCTTTGCTCATAAGGTACGGATTCTCGTTCTTGACATCATAGTATTTCTTTTATCATGTCCGTCACTTTGTAGTGCGGATTTTGTCTGTTCGTTCGTTGTTTTGTCAAATTCGTTGTAGCATGCAATATACCTATTAATTTGTGATCATTGTTGCATGTTCCCGTTAATATTATTTTCGTATCTTTAAGTTATTTGCATGACCTTATCCTTTGTACTCGATCATCTGAGCAGTTTGTTTTGACTTGTCGTTTGGGCGTCAACGACATGGCACTTATCGTGACAGTGCGCAATAAAAGTTCACGGCGTTTCTAGATTGTGTTAGTGTAACACTTGGCCCCTAGAGGCGTATAGATCGATCTTAGCTTTGAGTTTGAGTTTGTTTTGTGGAGATTGGAATAATGGGTGTACGCCACGCTCACCATCTCATAGGTGCATAGACTAGCTATCTGTGTACCAGTTTGTAAGTTTGTTTTGGCTCATGGGTGGTTTCCGTTTGATGTGACTTAATTTATTGTTATCTATAGTCACACAGTTTGATATCCGTATATGTTATGATATGTTGCTGATTTAGTTTCGACATGCTCTGTTATGTTTGAACTTGTTCCGAATGGGTGTCAGGTTACTTCATAAATTGTGTTCAACATTTGTTTCGGTATGGGTTTTGGGTTCGAGTTTAAAATATAGTTGTTGGGATTTCATATTTTTTTCCCTTCGTCTGTACTTTTCATGAACTGTTGATTTCTCCGTTACTGGGCAATTTTTGGCTCAGCCGTATTTTTTTTCTTTGTTTTGTTTGTCTTATGTGTTCGCAGGTAATCTGGGGAATCAGGGATGAGTGAGAGAGAAATGAAGTTCAAGACTTTTCATTTTCGTTTAAATTCGATAATAAAATTAATTAAGACTTAGGATTTTGTTTATTTCGAGACTCTCGATTGTCTTTTCGACTATGTTTCTATTTTTAAATGGATTGTGTTTGGTTTTGATATCTGTAATAGTAACATTTCAACCTGTCCGGGTTGGGGTGTGACATAGGAACTCCCATTCCTTACACCAACAACCTGTGATACATGCTCGAGTAATAAAAATACGTCAGCACACAGCTGGTGAGTCACATAAACCGACTCATCAGTAAAACAACCACATAAACATTTTTATTGATCAAGTATGAGCTCCTTGCATGTCACCATAATCATAATCCGGACTAAGCATTATATATTCACACATACAGCCTAGATACACCCCATGAGGCTGTAAGTGTATGTCCACGCCCCGGGAAAATATAATGATCATTATAATATATATAACACCCTAGATACCACACCTATGGTTCGATGCATATACATGATCAATCACCACCAAAACAATTTTATGAGCAAGTATCAGGTTTTGAAAATAGTTTAAGTAACTCACCTTTGCTTCTATAGATGTTTAGTCTACTCGGTCCGAGCTTGGTTCCCTGATCAATACCAGGACAATCTTAGGCTCCAATCAAATAAGGAGTGGAGTACTAATTAGCCATTACTATAATTGGCTTTAAATAACCATACCTAGTTTAAGCATGAGTGATCAGTCCATGCCTAAATTAGGGTTAGATCATCCAACACCTATCCTAGTTGTGACCCTTAACTCTGCTCTTAGTATTATGTAACATCTATTTATGAATTAAATACTAATACTAATACTGGACCTACAATAATAAAGTAATAAAGAAACAACAACTTAATTTACTTACCTTGTTATCTAAAGTGTGACGAAGGAAGGAAATGATAAGGGTAGGTAGAATAAGAATGAACTCAATATGTGTTGCTATATATAATGTCATAACCCGTCTTCGTTTCTTATTTTATTTACCGACTTACACAATGTCGGTTGTTTTATATTTACAAAGAATCTTGATTTTGAAGTGAAGATATGTGCTACAACACACACGTACACATTTATCCAATATTATATATATATATATATATATATATGATTTGGTTCAAATGAGAACCTTTCCCCAAATTGAGAACTGAGAGAACCATTCTGGGCCACACATTTCTCTAAGGCAAAAAAAAAAAAAAAAAAAAAAAAAAATTTTTTTTTTTTTTTTTTGCAAAAATCGCTGCTTTATATGTAAGAAAAAAAATTTTTGTATTTTTTTTTCAGTATACACATGTGTATAATTGCATTATACACATATGTATAATGCAATATACACATATGTATAACTGAAATATACACATATGTATAGCTGAAAAATGCTATATACACATATGTATAATTGCTATATACACTGTACACATATGTATAATTGACATATACACATGTGTATAAATGAAAAAAAATTCAAAAAAAATAAAAAAAAAGTTTCCTTGCATAAAAATGTGCGATTTAAAGCAAAAAAAAAAAAAAAAAAAAAAAAACATTTTTTTTTGCCTTTATATGAAATGTGTGGCCCAGAATGGTTCTCTCAGTTTTCAAATAGGGGTTGGTTCTCTTAGGATCCCTACCCTATATATATATATATATATATATATATATATATATATATATATATATATATATATATAGCATTGTGACATGTATATCTCTAACACACGTATTATACATCAATCTATACACTACATACCTAGTACATGTGTACATACACGTAGACATTCACATTTCATATTTAAATTTTATAATTAATATTAGTTATATTATTATAATTAAATAAACTGCGTTACTCATTTAGTTCTTGTAACTTTTCACTTAAAGTGTTCTAAAAATTTACAAATATAATATTACTAGCTTTTATCCTGGGAGTGTCCCGGGGTTGAAATATCTAATATAACATTATAAAATATATAATATGACAACATAATTAATGTTTTGCCAATACATGATTTATGAAGAATAATAATATATTATTATTTGGTGTAATTTTTTTCTTTAAAAAATCTCGTATATAAAAGATATTAACGTTTAAAAGTTATGAGAGGAAACATTAGAGAGAAAATTTAATTTTGTTTTTAAATTCTTTTCCTAAAATAATTATAATATATATATAGATTTATTAAAAAAAACTCAAAAATTAAAAAATCCTACATGATGCCACGTGGCACATTCAAGAAGAGGTTGAGGCCTCCATTGAATGCCACATCATCAAAGTTCAATTCTTTTATTATAAGTTATAGATATCATTATAAAACGGTCTCTTATAACTTCTAATTACTCACCTAGATCCCCTATATCAAATAATCATGTTATTCGTCATTTACTCGTTAACTAATTTTAAATACACAAATATCCATCTTACATGTTATTTGTTTGTTTTGATGGTTAATGACTCGTTTCCTTCACTAATAAATATGAACCAACACATTTTATTTGTATAACAAAAACGGGATGTTACACTTACCAACCCGTTGCTCCGGGTTCAGTTCAAAACCAAGCGAGTTTCATGAACCTCTTGAACCAGCCGATGGGGTGGGACTCGAACTCATATAACTTCAACATGGGAGGTTTTGGTTCATCTCAAATCTACGGGTCATCACAAGCTTGGAAAACGGAGCCCAACTTTGTTCTGGAGACACAACCGATCAACGAGGAGCCGGAGTGACAACCCGCGCGACAAAAACGTTCACATAACAAGAAAGAAAACATCGATACTCGCGTGAAAAAAAAAACTTTCAATTGTGGGACGAGGAAGAGGAGTACGCGTTAGCCTGAGCGTGGATCGACGTATCAGAGGATCCCATAGTTTGTAAGATATATATTTTTTAACGCGCACTTATATATTTTTTGGTTTGTTTTTTTTAGCAAACTACCAAAATATAGGTGAGTTTTGGAGACGAATCTAGGAAATATTTTTTGGTCTTGTTGGTCGGAGGATAATTACCGGGCCCCGGATTCCATATCAGGCAAGTGGAGCGATATGAAAACCAAATGCACAAACTTTCAAGCTATTTATCAACGCACAAAATTCGGTTGGAAAATCGGAAATGGCGTCGAGATGATTATGGAGGCGACTTTGGAAGAATATCAAGCCACACATGGGAATTTCCAGAACTTGAAGGTTTGGAGGCTCCTACGTAATAGCGCGAAATGGACCAACGTCCGCTCGACGGTTGGAACTTATTCATCTAGGTCTAAAAATATGAGGTCGACAAAGAAGTCAAATACTTCCGAGTCAGTTGATCCCGAAACGCCAACGTCCGACGCTCGAAATATCGACTTAAACGCCGAAGAAAATCCGTTTTTGTGGGAGAGGAAGGGGTAGATGAGTTACGACGTCCACACGGTCGAAGAGGTGGTCGAGCCACGAGAACGGAGTCATCGTCGGGGGTAGCCGAGTTGAGTCTAGCGTCCGAGATGAACCAACGCCTTTAAAACATACGCGACATCGAGGCTTAACGTATCCAAGACAACCGAGAGGTGGTCGACCTTATGAGGTATCGACAATTTGAACGCGGCTTTGAGTTTTACTCGAAGTCGCACAACCACTTAACTGGAAAAGCGTTGGAAATGGGTCTAAAGCGCAAGACCCAAATCGAGAAAAAAATATAATCTTTGAGTATTTGTTATTTTTTTTAGTATTTGTAATTTTTCTTTTTTAAGTATTTGTACTTTTTCTTCTTTTTAGCATTTGTAATGTTTTTTTATTTAATGAAATGTTTTCTTTTGTTTATATATATTTATATTTGGTCATCACAATCATTAAACTATATTAATAGACAAGTTGATTTAAACAGTGTTTTTATTATTTTTTTATTTTTTTTGTTATGATAAATACCTATTATATGTAAATAAGATTACAACGTTTCATATAGCCCAGTTGGATGACTCCTTACCCTCATACAATTGGCACCCGGGTTCGACTCCTTAGGCAGTCATTCTTCGGTTTTTTTTAATAATATTAAGTTTAAATAAGGACATGATGGTAATTTCACATAACATTCGGTGTGCGTATCTTTTTCTTCCGGGCCACGTGTTGGGTTTTTAAAACCCCGTCATCCTCATATATGGTCAGTCATACTCATACAGTCCTCTCTCCAAAACGGTTGCCTCTTTCTATCCCTTCTCTATTATTATTATTATTGTTATTATTGTTATTATTATTGGCTTGAAAATTATAGATCTGTGTTGTTGAAGTTTTCTTTAATTAAAATTTTATTTGTTATTTGTTGTTTTTTGTTTAGTTGGAAGCATCTATGAATCAGGAATTGAATCAGAGGACTTTAATCTTAAATCAAAGATTCTTTGCCGTGTTGTTCATACTCAATTAATGGGGTGTAATTTTTTTTCTTGGAATCATTGTTTTTTATTTTATTTTTTTATTAATTGAGATTGTAATGATTGATTTATGTTTTCTGAATTTTGTGAATTTTATTTGGCTTTGTAGGCTGAACAAGACACAGATGAAGGTTATGCTCAAATAACTTTACTTCCAGAGGCAGATGTATGAATTTGTTGATAATTTTACTTTAAAATAATGGTAAGTTGTTTTTTTTATAATTAGTATGTAAAAATATGCAGCAAAGTGATCAGATGAGTCCGGATGAATGTCGACCGGAGCCTGCAAGGCCGATTGTACACTCTTTCTGCAAAGTCTTGACCGCTTCGGATACTAGCACTCATGGTGGGTTCTCGGTGCTCTGTTTGATTTTGAATCTCAGGCAATAAACTGTTCTTGGTCACTTGACCTACTAAAAGCTGAATTTTGATGTCTTGCTATGTAAGTGTTTGTAGGTGTTTTGAGTTTACGATTAGTATAGGTTTAGTACTTTAGTATAAATAGATTGTTATTGTAAGTGTTTGTAGGTGTTTTGAGTTATTTGAAAAATAAAAAAATCAATTACAAGCTTAGTAACCAAATCCAATATTTGTTCAACGATAAACAAGTGTTGGCCAAATAAATCTCATCCATAGCAAGTTATTGATGTGATCTGGGGAGTGATTTTGAAGCGACTGATTGGAGATTACTTGATAAATTTGTTGCTTCACACCTTAGTAATGATCAAGCACCATCTAAACCTCTTAAATCATCTCATATGGTTGAACATATGCACCTGCTTTTGGGTGAGTCTAAGAGTGATGAAATGGCTTTGGAATGTGCTTCAACATCCACCTCTACTTGCCAGGTTGATCTTTGGAAGTAATTATAACTAACAAACATGAATTGGATTTCTAATTACATCTACCTAATTTATTTGAAGTTACAATCGAAGGTGGTTAATGGGTCAAAATGTAGATTTTCAAAGGGAAGAGGGGAATAATATGGGTTGAACTGTCAACATTTTTTCCTATATTTTTAACCTCAGGCTATGCAGGTGTGTCGCATCGTTTGGTAGGTACTTAAGTTAAAGCCAACAAGAAAAGCCATGCACATCAAGGTTAGTTTTGAGGTTTGCTCCACATCCGGAGGAAGCTGGACTGAAGTTAAAGCCAACAAGAAAAGCCATGGACCCTTAAAATGGACCCCTACTAATTTGATGCTCAACCCTTGGCGTGGCAAATTCAGAGGAAGCTGGACTAAAAATGGTTATCAGACAAATGACATGTCAAGCTCCAAAGTGGCTGATTTGTCCTATGGTTTGATTTTGAATCTCAGGCAATAAATTGTTCTTGGTCACTTGATGTTATTAACTGATGCTTCTTATTTACTGAATGATATTGTGTTGGTTCTGTTCCCATTTGATTACTTTATTTTGTGCTGCATAAATGCATAATAGAAGATCAATATGGATAATATTATACATGGCTTAACACTCATCCTTTTGCCAAATCAATATTAGTCCAAATTTGGTTTTCATTGTCCAACTTGAATATATCACAGACCACTCATGTTGCTGCACAGTATGGTCAGACGGCTTTTCTTTATAGAATTGGATAGATGGTGAGACTGGTGTCTGAAGACTCTTCAAATGTTGCATGATGAACTTGAGCTTATAATGGCGTTAAGCGGGTGTCGTTCCCTAAAGGGATATCCCGCAACCATATCGTGCCACCATGGGACCCGCCACGTGTCACTCCTAGGCTTTAGAATCATTTGAAAAATACTAACCAAGGTCAATATGTGACACGTTAGTCGTAAAAACTTATCAACTCTTATTAGATCTTTGATATGTAATCTTAGTTAATTCGCCGCATCATAAATATGATGTACTTAGCATTCATTACATTATCTCTACGTAACCTTCATGTGAAAATTGATTTGAGTTCTCAAACGATGCAAGGTATATCAAACGACACTAGGTATGTCGTTACTTATTTTCCAAATAAGATTGACGCCGCCGCAACGCGCGGCTGGGTAAAAAACCTAGTTTATATAATGTTAATTAATTACTATAATCTAGTCCATAGAGTGGGTGGTGGTTAGATTATCCAGTTAAGTAGGTGTAAATGACAAAACATACCATTGCCATTAAAAATATAAAAACTAGAGAAAGTATACAATATAAAGTTTCTTAACATAAGAAGTGTAAGAAGCCACTAGAACTTGCCACATGTCAATTTAACCTAACCATGATTAAACTATCACACACCCTCCCACTTTCACAATTATCACTGCAAACTTCCCATTACCACCACCACTGCACATACCCACTTTCACAAACCCATCCTCCTTTAAAAAAAACGATCGAGATCTGACCACCACCACCACCACCACGACCACGACGACCACCATCATCATCATCATTCACTAACACTCCAACACGTCGACGTCATCCTAATACAAGCTATAACCGTCAAGAAGATCTGAATACAATACCACCATTGTTGTTAATACCTCCAATTCACACAACATATTTCTTTAATCCTTTTATATGTCACATGCCTTCAACCCAATCCAAATTCCTCATTTCCTCCGTCCTATTCCTCAATCATTATCATGCTGAATTGAGGCATACAACAACAATAATAATAATATTAGTCATAAACCATCAATCTGGTCATTACTAGCTTGATTGATTGTAACTTTTTGAACAACATTAGTAGTACACCAGATGAGTCAACAATTGGTTTGGTTTTTATGTAGAAGTTTCATCATGAAGTTGAACTGCATGTCAGGTGAGGTTCTTGGCTGGGCCCCAAGACTTTAATCAATGAGGTGCATAAATGGTGCAAGGTTTGTTCAACGTGCATTTATGTAAATGAATATGTGATTGTCATTTTTTTATAAGTGCGTTTAATAATGTTATAGGTGCGTCTATACTATTAACAATGATATTATCTCAGTGCGTCTATTTATTAACAATAATATTATCTTAGTGCGTCTATTATTAACAAAGGCTTCCACATCACGAGAACCACCTTTTACATTTTTATATATTATAGAAAACAATTTTAATAGCATTATACTTCTATTAAAATAAAAGGGCGTAAAGCCACTGATGATTATTTGTACAAACACCCTCTTTTGCAAATACATAATTGTTAGTTGAAACAGAGCATATGTGTTCTAGAAAAACAGAGCATTCGTTCAGGGTACAAGCACCCTCTTTTGCATTATACTTCTATTATTAACAAAGGCTTCTATATCTCAGTGCGTCTATTATTAACAATGTATTTCGAGGAAAATTTAATGATTTTAACAAAGATATTGATTAAGGTGCGTCTAAAATTAAGAAAATTTATATAGTGCGTCTGAATTTAATGAGTGCGTCTGAAATTAATGAGTGCGTCTGAATTTTATTGAGTGCGTCTGAATTTTATTGAGTGCGTCTGAATTTTAATGAGTGCGTCTGTTTTAACCCAGGTATGGTTAGGGTTTTTAATCTGCATCCTTAATCTAATGGCTGAGATTGCTTTTTACGCTTCTTACGTTAAGGGACTTTATACGTTATCTCTCCCCTAAAAACTAAAAAGATTTAAGAATTTACGTGGGGCCCACCCACTTCATATTCCCCACCCCATCTCCACATTTCACCACCACCATTATCATCTACCACCACCGCTAGCACCACCAACTTACAGCCTCCCTCTATGACACACAACCGTCGTTGTCCACACACCACCAACAACCGTTGCTGCCACCACCACCACCACCACCACCACCACAACAACAACCAATCTATAACCACAACAACAACCACCGATGACCTGCAACCACAACAACAACCACCGTGACCTATAACCACAACAACTGCTAACACCCACATCCTCCGGCCGCCAACCACAATCTACACCACTCTGACTGCTGACACCCACCCCTCATAATCGAAATCAAGAAATTGAAGTAATAGTTTAAGTTAGGTGGGTATTCATAAATTAAGATAAGATCATCCAACTTCACAATAAAATTACAAGAACATGATATAAGAAAAACACAAAATTATACAAATAAAAGATCCAATCATTCAAACTAAAAGCCCCAAGAAAGAAAATAATCGATTGATGTGTGTGAAGGGGTAGAGACCCAAAACTCCATTAAAGACAACACAGGCCCATACCCAAAGGAGGTCAAAAGCATGCTTGGCCCAAGTTTCATGCGGCTGGGGGACGCAAACTTGGCGGACGCAGTCCCAGGCGGATACCAGGCCTTGGCGGGTGCGTGTCACACGCAACACTCGCCATGTCCTTCTCGAAGATCTAGTGACGAAGGGTACTAGGACACGTGGCAGACAAAGGTACAACCGTACAAACATGTACGAACCAATCACAGCAGCAGGAGGTGTGGCAGAGGTCATGCTGCACGATCAACCAATCAGGATGTTGCATATAGCCGCGGATCCGCCAAAGGGGACAACAAGTACACCTCCCACCCCCGGCAGCCAGTAAGACCACATGAGGCCACCTCAGCGATGATCTCAATTAACGTGTAACCGCAAAGGAGATAATAGTACACTCGGCAAAGAGAATTAGCCAATCACACCGCATCAGGCAGGCAGCCAGCAGGCGGATGACACGTGCCCCATTCTGGGCATCCTCCAACGGCGTATTGCCACGTGGAATGAACGGTACAATCTCTATCTATGATTTATATAATATCATACATTATATTATATTGGGTTAATCATGGGCCGATGAAGGCAAGCCCTTAACTGGACCTCGACCCACTTGGTAGGTTAAGGGTGAATGTTGAGGCCCGTGTGGAACTTATTTAAGGAGGACTTCACCTCCTTGGATAAGCCATTTAGAAAACCCTGAAGAACACACTAACGCCGAACACGTTTTTGTGTGTGCTAACTAGAATATCTCGGGATTCGAGGCGGTCGCCCCACATCGGATTATTGTGTTCGTTTCAGGTTAATCGCTCACAAAGTTCGACGTGTCATTCATTCTAGTAAAGGATTAAGCTTGTAGTGACGTGGTTTAGCCCTCCTAATCAAATGTTAGACTATTGTTTCTTCACAGTGTTTGTTGTTTTCCCCAAGAATAAGATCCACCAGCACTAAGACTATTATTATTCCAATTTGGTTTGGTAAGGTTGTGTGTGGTAGTTAAACGTGAAGATCACGGTGTGAAAGATGTAGTGGGTGGGTCTTACAAAAGTTCTCCTAATGGCAAGGATAGTTTTTTCATCTCACACTCATTCCTTCCCTCTTGGTGATCTATAGTTCTATACGTTCATCCATTCTAGGGACTAATTGAGTGAAAAAAAGGACAAAAGTCAAGGACTAAAAGTGTAAAGTTAAAGGTGAAAGACTGAAAGTTAACTAAACCACACGCAGGTGACACAGGACTATTCAAGCAATTTTCTAGTTATTAAATGAAAAATTACAGTTCTATCCTTTCTTTCTACTCAAGCTTCCCACACTAAAACCCTGAACTTGCATCACCGATCCTGATATCGCCGACAGCAATGGACATCGATCCCCCAAACTCAACCACTGAAGTTGCCCAAACTGTAACCATCAAGGACGACGATCTGTTCAAAGCCGCCGAAAACGGCGACGTTTCGTACTTTCAATCCCTATCTCAGCCACAGTTACTCCATTCTCTCACTCTTCGTAACGAAGATGGCCGATCGCTACTTCATGTTGCTGTTTCTTCAGCCCGTACAGAGGTCTTACTTTCTCCCGATAATTTAACTAAAATACACATTTTTGTTTTAAACTTTCTTTCTATTTTAATAAAAACATGTCGCCAACACTTATTTTATTGTTTTTTGTTCGTTTTATAGATGAATAGTAAATTTCAATGTTTAGGGAATTAGCGTAGGTTCTTTAAACTTTTTGCCTTTAGAGATGAACAGTGAATTTAAGTATTTAGAAATTAATGTAGGTTATGTAAACCTTATCTCTATAAATTTAATTTAGTGATATGGATGAAAATATGAAATATAGAAGCTGACGTGAATGCTCGACGAGTATTTGAATATCTTAATATTCTTATGTTGATTAATGAAATTGGAATGAGAGGGTTGATTAAATGTATTCTAGGGTTTTGCTGTTTGTTAGTTTGCTATGTGGCTGTATTTTAGTGGTGATTGATGAACCGGTGAGGCGGTGAAACTGTGATTTAAGGTGCAGGATGCTGTGGAGGAAGTTTTCTAATCATTGTGGAACGTTGATTGTTTTGAATTAGGTGGTGAAGATACTTTCTGGTTTTGATCAATCGGTTAGTGGGATTAATAGTGCTGATGAAGAAGGTTGGGCGCCGCTGCATTCTGCTGCAAGCAGTGGAAATGTTGAGATTGTTAAGGTTTTGCTGGACAGAGGTTGGATTGCTGCTTTACTTTGACTTATGTGATAAGATTTTTTGGGTCCATTTCTAACTCAGTGATAGATGTTTATAACTGTAGTCAAAGTAAATGCACCTTATTACCTTGGTTGATATAAAGTGTTTTTGCTCTGTTGAGGAAAGTTTGCGTGATTACTCAAAAAAAGGTTTCTTTTAGTTACAAATGCGTCCGAAGTTTGTTCTTTGATGCCTCAAAAGTAAAAACACAGCTGTGTAGTTTAAATATTTGATAGGTGTTCACATAGAAGTCAGATACTTCAAAAGTATAATTTTGAGTTAGTGTTCAACAGTTCAACTTGTGATATGACGTCTATCTGGTTCTAGCATTATTTTGGAAGATAAGAAAAGTAGACCCTTTCGGTTGCATATCTCTTTGAAGTGTTTTGTTTGCACCTTTCAAAAAGAACACAAACTGAATATAGTGTATACTTTGCCTAAGTCAGTGAACAACCAATTAGCTATTCAGTTTTCCTCTCTAGAAATCCTTGATGCAGATTTTGCAATTGAGTACTAGCATTATGTGGTGCATCCGTGCATGTCTTATGTCTGTTAACATATGTTGTAATAAGTTTCGTCACTGGTATTTAGCTTTTATCATGTCTGGATCGTTTCTTTTCCAGTATATTCACTGGTATTTAGTTTTTATCATGATGAGGATGATTCCCTATTATTCATCTGCTAAAAGAAGAAGATTTTGACAAACAGGGGCGGATGTAAATTTGAAAAATAACGGTGGCAGAACTGCTCTTCACTATGCTGCCAGCAAGGGTTGGGTGAAACTAGCTGAAATTTTGCTTTCTAATGGAGCAAAGGTCAATTCAAAGGACAAGGTTTTTACATCATCTTTGGATAGTTCCGCTTTGGACTTTGAAACAATGATTTTTTATTTTTTTATTGGTTTCTTATCTTTTGATGTTCACCCGTTATAGGTTGGGAGCACACCGTTGCACCGTGCAGCAAGTACTGGGAACTCAGAATTGTGTGAACTTTTGATCGAGGAAGGTGCAGATATAGACGCTGTTGATAGAGCAGGACAAACCCCCATTATGGCAGCCGTAATATGCTATAACAATGATGTACATACAGAACTTATTTAGTATATTTGTGTGCATTTATATAATAAACATAAAAATCAGATACCTCCATTAATGGTTTTAACCGTTTGTGTTTGTTTGTTGACACCGACACAGGTAGCTCTTCTACTGATCAGACATGGT
This sequence comes from Ambrosia artemisiifolia, assembly GCA_032199755.1. Classification (NCBI taxonomy): domain Eukaryota; kingdom Viridiplantae; phylum Streptophyta; class Magnoliopsida; order Asterales; family Asteraceae; genus Ambrosia; species Ambrosia artemisiifolia. The sequence goes on along the minus strand of CM063516.1, from coordinate 41,893,063 downwards.
GCAGATGTTGATGTAGAAGACAAGGAAGGATACACTGTGCTTGGTAGAGCATCTGATGAATTCAGACCGATACTCATAGATGCTGCGAAGGCCATGCTTGAAGGATGAACGATTTTACAACAAAATTTCTACAGTGAAAGCACTTGACATGGTACGCAACGCCTGTCTACAGCAAGCCATTGCTATTTTGTGTGTTTTTACTCTTGATTTTGGTGATTAGTAGGTTGATCCGATTGTTTGTTTTTATGGTTATAAACTTTTTCGAAAAGGATTTTTTATCTGTTAACTTATGTTTATCGTTAACTGCATGTTTATTAAATTTCATTTTCCCCTGTACATCCGTTTAATTTTATACAAATTTGATTACTTTTATAAACTGTGTTCGTAAACTTTTGTATAAATTTTGTTAGAAAACAAACTAGTGCTCAAAATAGAATATTTTTGTTGGTATCGTAGGCCTATACCGAGTGCCACACTGTGACGAACAAAACTGGTGCTGACCGAAAATTGGTGTCAGTACACTATGGGAACCGGTATATCCATTTTTATTGTTTTTCGATCAATGTAAAGCACAACTTTTCTGTTCATGGGTTACATGAGTTTCTCAATTCGGTTATTTCAGCTACAGCTCTGGTATTGGAACATCCCCCCCCCCCCCCAACCCACCCAAATTCAGTTGTGCGATGGGTATCTCGACGTTCGATACATTGGAGTTAATAATCAAAGCTTCACTTCAATGACAATGGATTCTAATGTTAAAAAAAAATGATAGAAAGGTCCATTTCATTTGGGCTTTGATCACTTTCATGAAGCCTTCATTGATAGTGCTTCAACTCCCCTATTTAGCCCTCTAATTAGGATTTATACATCCTGACCCACATCACATATCAATAGAAGTGTGTTCACACATACCCCAGAATATAATGTCACATGACGTATGAAACCCAGAAGTGAGCCAGTGCCCCCAATAGATGTACAATTTTAGCCTGTTATCAACTTCCTTTTATGTTGGGTTTGATTAAAAACCAAGAAACTAGATCAAATTCCAACTAATGCTACGGGAGTTTAACATTACTAAAATTTATTTCAAGTTTTTTTACCAAGCAAGCTATAGTATTTCAATTTCTTCCCACTAATGCCACTCCTCTCTTCTTAGTGTTTTTCGCCATCTACTGCTTCTCTCCTTCAAGTGAGCTCAAAGCCGTAAAAATGAGCATAACGATAGTCGTCAGATATAAAATGAGTCAAACCGTTTGTGAGCTACTTAAGATTGACTCACTAAAATCTCAAATTGAGCTGAGCTTAAAAGAGTTCAAACCTAAAAATAAGTTTGCTTGCTTAGTAACAAGAAACTCCACCAGCACTTTAATTTACGAAGGTTATCAACGACATCAAGGTTTTGTTAGTTTACGTACGTTGCTCTATCTCTTTTTGTTGTTACACAAGTGCCGACCCCGCATTAATACCCTAATAAAGTGGATCAATATCAACCAGTTTATCGTTGCAACAATAGAAACACTAGTTAGTATATATAAAGTTACGATAAAAATAATAATATTATATTAAAGTATTATAATATAATTACAAATTATATAAAAAGTAACTAATTTCGAAAGTTAATTGATATATAATAAATAAGTTAAACTCGAGCTTGAAAATTACTCCACATGTCAAGCCCGGCCATGGCTCGGCTCGTTTACAAAGATAACTCCAAATTGAAAAACATAAAAAAAAAAAAATAACAGAATACCCAATGTGGATGAGTCTGACAGAATACACGAACAGCAGAATGAGACAAACAAGAGATGTGTTCAGTACACCGAATGCAAAATCATACCTTGTTCCCAAAATCACTGTCTGTCGTCATCTCTCTCTATCCATCAACCTCGTACTACCCACAAGGTATCTATCTATCTATCTATCAACATACATGCTTCTGTTTATCTATGTTACTTTGTATATGTTTGTGCTACAAGATTACCTTATTCATCATACCTTTTCAATTCATTTAAAAGTCTATTATTCTTTGTTTTTTTTAAGCGACTATGGATCATGGTGGAGTGTCCACTGATAGTGGGGATGCTGTTGTGACTATGGACCAAGTTCCTCGATGGATTCATAAAGATTTTATATGTTCTTATGAAACCGGAGATCCGAGGATACAGTTTACGGACCCGTTAACTGTATCTTGTGAGGCAGAGAGTAGTGGGAATGGTATGGTTTCTAGATTTCCAGTTGATCATGAAATCAACTCCAAAATTTATCTGTGGAGAGGATCTCCTTGGAGTCTGGAGGTTGATGCTGTTGTCAACTCCACAAACGAGGTGAGCGGTTGATTATTACGACATATCGGATGATAAAGAGTGTTCAAGATAGTAACACTGTGTGATTTTATGTCTATAGATGATTTTGTATCCGTTTAAAGAATTTGCTATTTTAGTTATTTGTATTTGAATCAAGAATTGATTTAGGAAGTCTGTTATGCGTACGTTTTTGTTGTCATCTGGTCCGGATTATGTTATCAAGTTCTTTTTACAGGACATGGATATTGCACACTGCAGCCCCGGTTTGCATGCTGCAGCTGGGCCTGGTCTTGCTGAAGAATGCGCAACGATGGTAACAATCTGAATAATCAAGTTCAAACTTATGAAAACGATACAATGATGTGGTGTAACCGTTGACTGTCACAGGGTGGATGCAGAACAGGAATGTCGAAAGTTACTAATGCATATAATTTACCTGCCCGGTATGCATTTCATTTGGATTGTTTGCTTTCACTTTTATCTTACAATGTTGTTAATCATAACAAATGATATGTTATGGTGTTCATGTAGGAGGGTCATACACACTGTCGGGCCCAAATACGCTCTAAAGTATCATACTGCTGCAGAAAATGCTTTGAGTCACTGCTACCGTTCTTGTCTAGAACTTCTCGTTGATAACGGACTCCAGAGGTTTTTTCATACCTTTAGGCTGCATCAATGATCAATTATGTCCTTATTATGTGGCGGCCACGCGTTTGAGCTTATTAATTATTATTATCCCCTCAACTTTATGAACACAGCATTGCTATCGGATGTATATACACAGAAGCAAAACATTATCCACGGGAACCAGCTGCACATGTAGCAATAAGTAAGACAGCCCTTACATTAAACTTGTTATTTATTTATTACTTTTCTTTGTTTTTTATTTTAAGTTTTAGTTTCTATCAGGAACCATCCGTCGGTTTCTTGAGAAACAAAAGTGTAAACTCACAGGCGTAGTTTTCTGCACAACTACAGAAAATGATACTGAAATATATAAGAGGTAAGCTGGTTGATATATGTCTTTTTTTCACTACCTTGTATTGCGACTTTTGATTTAGTACGGTAAAATTGAAAAAAAAAATTGATATCCGTTATATATTTTGCTCGTTGCTTAAATTCATTTCAAATGTAGATTGCTTCCGCTTTACTTTCCCCGTGACAAAAATGAGGAAAAAATCGCCGTTACAAAGCTTCCTGCTGATGTTGGTGATGAAAATGGTGAAACAATTATAGATGAAAGAAAAATTAGAATAAAACCAATACCCAATATGAAAAGGACCGTATCAAAACCATCTCAAGCCTCCGTAAATGTTCCTGCCAGCGATCGTGGATTGGCTAGACGGTTAGTTACCTGAAAAACTATCTTTAGTTGACATAAATTTAGCTGAATTACAGTCAAAATTGTGAAATATGTGCAAATTGAGCAGGCACTCTTCATATTTGGATTCATATCTAGATCCAGCTTTCATGTCTCTAATCAAGGATCCAGATCAGCGACACAAGGAACGGATGGAGAAAACTTCTCGAGCACAAAAGGGGTTTGATTTTGCTAAACTTCTAGGGTTTGGTGATGGCGGTGGGCCCCCACTTTCAGCTGCTGAAGAATACTCACTACATTCTAGATACCTTGCCAAAGCTAACTCTCTTAATCTTTCTGAAATAGCAGAAATGAAGATTGCGTAAGTAGCTAGTTTAAAATAATCATGTACATACTTTGATACTTAAAAAACTCAGAGAAATAAAAAAGATAGTATTTCATTTTTGGAAGTTTATGTTTATAATCATAAAAATGCAGGTACCGAGGAGGCGTAGACAGTGAAGGTCGTCCGGTCATGGTTGTAGTTGGTGCGCATTTCCTTCTTCGATGTCTAGATCTTGAAAAGTTTGTATTTTACATAGTAAAGGTAATAAATCAATTAACCAAATACATTCTATGGCTGTCATATAAATAATTGCACACTGTTATTGGTGTATAAAATGTTTAGTAAAAATCTTGAATGTTGATCTACAGGAGTTTGAGCCCTTAATCCAAAGGTCATATACAATTGTTTACCTCCACTCTGCTGCATCACTACAAGTGTTAGTATGCATTCTTTTGGCGTTTTTAATCTACCCTCAAAGAGAATTATTAGACTCTATTAACATTTCAAACCATCAGACGTCAATGTTCATTGAAAACTATCTTTATTGTAAAATGATAAAACAATATTAAGTTCATGTATTACAGGCGGCCAGATCTAGGATGGATGAGGAAGTTACAACAAATACTTGGTAGGAAAAGCCAGCGTAATCTTCATGTAATTGATATTAATAATCATATTTTTCTTTATCATTTGTATGGTTAGCCCCACTGTTGAGATTTTCAAGGAAGTTGAAGTTATGTTTTGAATATATATGTGCAGGCTATCTATGTCCTGCACCCAACCTTTGGACTAAAGGCTGCAGTATTCACAATGCAACTTTTAGTAGATGAAATGGTATTCACATAATCACATATATTCTTGACCTTATCTATCACTTCATTTATTTTAAAATATCTCATTATATAAAATTAATATCCGCTTACAGGTGTGGAAAAAGGTTATATATGTTGATCGGCTTCTTCATCTCTTCAGCTACGTTCCTCGTGATCAGCTAACCATCCCGGACTTTGTTTTCCAGTTAAGTCTTCCATTTTTACTATCACCAAACTTTAATCTAAAGCAATGTGATGATCGAACCAGTTCTTACTTGGGTTATTGGTATTCAGGCATGACCTGGAAGTGAATGGAGGGAAGGGGATGGTTGTGGATCAAAGAACAAAGTATGCGTGTAAAAGACCCTAGGTGAAGTTTGTAATGTGATTGCTTTGAGTTTTTCGGTCTTTTATTGGTTACTAAGTCACTGTGATTGTAAATTTGTTTACTGTCACTTTTCTATAGCTTTCTTGTAGAATAATTTTTGGAGTGCATTTACCTAATGCCCCTTTCTTGTTTGGAATAGTTGGTCGAGTGGCGATAAGTTCATCCTAAAAACATGTCTGCAGGGTGCTGAAATATGCACCCATGAGCTGCAGCAAGGTTGGTCGCTGTGGCTTGGCCGCTGCAGCTAGTTATGACATGCTAAGTTATGTTAAGTGCAGGTTAAATAATATTTTCATAGTAAATTTTATTTATATAATATTTAACTAAGTTGTTCTAAAATAAAAAGAAAATAAAATTTTAAAAATGAAACTCGATTCGGGACAGCTTAGCCGTCATCCTTACCAAGTTGGTCCTAAACCTGATGAGAAGATACACAAATTAAAACATGGTCATAACAGATGTTAAATGTATGCTAACAGGGCATGACATATAGCAAGGCACCACTCGTCTACATTATAGCGTTCAATGTTTTATAAACACTCTCCCTCGTCGCACATCAGAGTTTGGTCATGAGGCCTAACGCTCACAATGAGGCTAATGGTTTGCTTTTCTATCTCACCTCACATATCAGAACCTGTAACCATAATTACTTTTAGACCAAGCATCCTATCATCTAGTTAGTTCTCAAAACCTTGGACTACATTTCCAGAACCAAAGTTGTCAACTTGATCATAGTATGAATCACAAAGAAAACATGAGACATCTGTTTCAAATAATATAAACTCATGACAACCAACAACTCATCACTTTGCACAAAGATCAGGTTATCCGGACAGCAACAGAATTAACAGCAGAAGCACATCTTTGCCGTCGAGGTCGTCTGGTTGTCTTTCCCCACCCTGTTAAGCTTCTTTCATCCAATCCCAACACCTCAACACGACTAGCCTGCTGCTTAGACGGCGGTGACAGTTTCGGTGGCGTCGCTGGTGATATAGTAGCGTCTGGAGTTGCCTCCACCGCCTTCACCTTCCGCCTACCCCGGGCACCATTTCGTTTTCCGTTCCTCCTTGTTGATCCTAAATTCCAAGAATGCCCTGTAGCTTTCATCAATCCTCCAAATACTTGAAGATCTTCGGTTATCTCGTGCCTGGATAAAGAAGTGATACCCGGAAGAATATCCCTTTGGAAATCCCTGCGGGGTCTACCTCTCCTCGCTTGCCCTCTGCGGGGCCTACAACCTGTTAAATCAGGGTCCACCTCATCTGGTTCCTGAAAATCAGGAACCAAGGGTGTTGGCATGTAATCTTCTTCTTTGGTCTTGTCTAATTGTAAAGTCAACATCTCATATTCGTCAATTTCACGCGTGTCGGAAGCTACGTTTTCCTCACAAGAATTGATCATATCAACAAACCATAAAAGTGGATTATCGTTGTTGTCGCTGTCATCATTGTCATTGGCTGCTTTAGACACATCTTGCTGACAAGATATTGCAACGATTGCTTCGGCTGCAATCTTTTCAAGCTCTTTGCTTTCAAGATGATCTGGTTTTACTTCGCTTTCCTTGTGTTCATCTTCTTCATCAATCTCTGAAACAGCCGGTGCTTCTAAATCTATCTCCATTGTTTTCTTTTTCGAGCTTTCAAAAGACTCTGTTACTAACAAATCACCATCCTCGGTCACACACGAATTCAAGTCAAAATGATTCTTGATTACATCTTTCTTGACATCACTTTGTTTGTCCGCGTCGTCATCATCCCAAGCCACATTGATGTCAATATCTCTGTGTTCGATTGATGCAGAGGTCAAACCACCAGATGAATTATTGTTTTTCGAAATACAAAAGCTTCCAAAAATCGGAAATCCTGATAACTTTCTATCAGTACCCAAAGAATCATCTTTCTTCTTTGCCACATCACCTGAAATGTCACCATTTTTAGTGATCACCGGTTTAGCTTTAAGCCATGGCAGCACTGTTTGGTCACAATTTCTTGGATTATCGTTTCCATCAGAAAATTTCTGAACAGAATTCAAATCCATATCTTTGGTAGTGCCCGTTAAGTCAACAAAGCTTGATCCTTTGCAGTGCCGATAATCAAAGCCAACCGAATGTAATCTAGCAATTGGCTCTTTTGACCCAGATGATGACCCGTTATATAACCCGTTGGCATTTCTATCCCACTTGTCTCTGAAAATCTCATGGCTCTTATGAGATGATACAAAAGACGGGTGTGTTTGAAACAACGTTAACTTGTGAGTCAAGCTATCATTTGACTTTCCCCAAGGTGGACCCCAAGAATTCCCCATATCAGAGGTACTAGTAAACGGGTATTTAGGAGGGTTAAAGAGTAACGGGATTTGATTAAAACTGGAATGATCTTGACCTTTCGAAGAAATTTCTGAACAGATTCCTCGATGTTGAACTTCTTTACCATGCAAATGTTGCATTGTTTCAGAAGGTGTCTGTAAGTTATTGGTTTTAAAACATTGAAATGTGTGGTTCATCTTGCTTCTACCATTCCCTGTACGTAACGTAGACATGCATTTTTAGTTCAAAGCGAACAAATTATGAAATTGAACAATAGAGGTGCCAAATAGGCGTGTTAGAGTTAGATAACATGTCAAAACGAGTAATTTTTATAGGTGGTCGAAACATGTTGGTTCGAGTTAGGACAACCTACAAAGACAACATTTTAAATTTTCAAAAAAGCGATATAAGCGCTTTTGATGTTGTATAATACTCTTGAGATGACTTTCAACCCATTTGACCAGTTTCCTTTTTAGTTAAATCATTTCTTGAAACCCAAATGACCTGCTAGAGACAAAATGTAACCCCGGTCGACCCATATCTCATATAAGGTCAAAATTTCCAACTTTACAGTAGATTATCCTTCGATTTACGTTTACTCAAATAAAAAATCAGGATCTTTAGTACAACTTTTTTTTTTTGCATCTAATAGTTTTACTTTATTTTAGCATTCTATATACTCGTTTTTTTAGTGTGGAATTAATGTAAATGCAGACACCTATGAAATGAAAGAAGGCACATAATACCCAAAATTAATACTTTAAAACAACAGAAATCACCTGGTTCGCGCGGACAAGAAGAAAACCAATCTCTTCCACTACTTTTACCCTCGAATGGTAAATTACTGAATCTTGCTGGTTTAGCAGCCGGAGCAAGAAAGTCAACATCTTGACCATCAACGGGTTCATTAAGATCCGCCAACCCGTTAGATGCAGTATTTCTGTCACCATCTTTCTTCTCCTCATCATCAAGAAAAGATTTTACTCCTTTTTTAGTTGCAAACCCATTTTCTTTAGCAGGGTAGCTCGGGATTTCAGAAATTTGGTTATCTGCAATATGTTCGGCTTCTTCGGGCTCAATGTACTCATGGGCTGGAAGTTGAAGATCAAATAATTTTTTCCTAACTTTTGAGGGTCTACAATCAACAACCTCGCAATCCTTTGAACCATTCCCATTCGAGCAGCTTATTGGAGAATTACTTATTTCTGCTCCAAAAATGGATGGTATAGATGTAGAGTTGCCCAATGGGAACCTGTTAGCATCTACATACGGTTTTTGAGATGGCATGAGGCTTGAAGAAGATGACGTGTCGATAGAAATATGATGTTTATGAAACTCTTTTCGTTTAACCTCTTCCATCATGTCTCTTTGTCTTTTATAAAGACGGTGGAGCTCAGAAACCTGGTATGAAAAACACAAAATCAAATAACGTAATGTTTGGCATTCTGCTTTGGAAGAGATTATGTGGTATAGCTATGGCAAGTGATATGTTTGGATATGCTTACGTTGTTTGAAGTTGTGATAATGGAATAATCAATTGATCGAGTGTTTGGCAAATTTCGGTCTATTTAAAATATTTACATGTAAAGTGACCCCTAAATAATAAGATAAGCATGGCTTTTGTTGCAGCTACTCCTAAACTAACTACTTGCCCCTAAACACTCAGATTATGTACAAGCCGAGGAAAACAGGTAAGAAAAAGTGCAAAAGATACCTGGTTCCTGAAGATGGCCTCGTGTTGAAGCATTTTTTGCTTTAGTTCGTCTTTGTCTTGACCCAAATACGCATCCGCGACAGTTCTTGGAGTAAAACCATCATAATAATGGCCGTTCGTCAAGCTGTTAAAGAGATGCCAGCTGCTATTATTGGAATCTTCATTGGCATTTCTCATGGAGTAATATCCTGCGAACGAGTTCTTATAGTGTACTTCGGTCCCCATTCCTGTTAATCGGTAACATAAAAATTCAAGAAAAATATTAATTTCCATTTAAACTTAAATACGAACGGAATACAAAAAGTACGAAAATCGAATACAGCATGTAGTTTACACACACCCTCACATGCTACTCAACAAATGTCAACAATCTCCACATCAAAAGTCAAACAAAATACACAATCCCACATCAAGAACAACAAAAAGTTTGTGTTAGGTACCAAATGTTCATTTTTTTTTTAATATTAATAAATTTTTATTAACACATAACCGCGAAAAATTACATCAAGATAGCGGGCAGGCGGGCAACAAGCTGCGCCGCCACCCCTTTCTGGACGGCAAACCCTAACCTACTAAAAACGAACCCATGCTTCAACTAACATGAAGTGGCTACTTGCCTACCTCCCATGCCAGATTTAACTAATGGCTAAATATATATAATCTAATAATCTATGACTAGATAACACACATTTTAGCATATCAAGAAACCTAAAAAGCTTCCTCATTTGTAGTTCATATTAATAGAGAATCTAAATATCTAAATAAGATTAATATACCAAGAAATAACAGATCCCACATAGAATTATTGTTTCTGGTCAACTAAAGCTACAGAAAATGCTTATCTCAGTTATGTAAATTATATTCCACTAATTAAAGTTATAGTTTTTCTATAAAAAAAACAAATAAAAAAAATTTATTAGAACTTAAGAACCCTAAAATATTACTCCCCTGTGAAAAGAATTTCTACTTTCTGTAAATTACTTTTAAAAATAAAAATAATACTCCAACATTAACAAATTAAGTAACTTTTGTAACTGAATGCAATTATTACCATTTTCTCTACACCAAGAATAATATTAATAATAATAATTGAATTAATTATGAACATTAAAAAACAGTAATAAAAAAGATTAGAACTTGGAAGTAAAGATTAATATATATTACCTTAGACCCACATCTTTATAAGCCTGAAAATTGGATATAATTGAATCTTTGAAGAATTTACTACATGGGGTAGGATAAATCTTGAAAGTGAAGTAAATTATAAAAAAAAAAAAAAAAAAAAAAAGGAAAGAAAGAAATGGACAGGTCACAGGACTGTTATATGATGATGGGAATAATAGTGGTAAGAGGGTAAAGAACCACCATTGAAGGAGCTTGGATTATTATTATTATTATTATTATTATTAGTTTATGGGTATGAGAACAAGAATGAATAGTTTCGATCAGTAATAGTCTCTCTCTCCCTTTGAGAAAGAAGAATTTTTAGAGAGAGAGAGAGAGAAAGGAGTTTTTAGAGAGAGAAAGTTGAGTTGAGTTTAGTTTTATGTTTATGTTTTTAGGAGAGAGAGATCCTACATAAGAAATCTTCATACAAAGAAAGAAACGACCTTCTAAGAACAGTGACATGAGTTTTGTCTACATTCGGTCTATTTTTATTCTCTTCTCTCTCTCCTCTCTCTCTCTCTCTATATATATATACTAGCTGATTACCCCGGGAGGGTCCCGGGGTTAAAAAATATAATCATTCTAATAATACTAATGCTAATAGTAATAATTATTACTCTTGTAATTAAATAAATAAAAAAATAACCTTGCTATAAGGTGACACCATGTGTTGCAGTGTTAGACGATTCTTTCTCCTAGCTTCTCTTGATGAAGTATACCTATCCATCTTTAGAAGAGTAAAATTCCAATGATAACATGACGATTGGGCTGAATTTCAACATCGTAGATAAGAAGCTGGTTTAAAAGAAAAAACATGATTAATGAATAACCTGAACACTTTGTGTTTTTTTTTCCTGTATGAACGAAACCCCACAAAAAATAGTCTTTTTTTTCTCCGTTTTTTATATAGCACTATGGTACTCGTTGGAAAGATAATAAAACGCTCGTTAATTTGGTGTAATTTTTTTTCATTAAAAAATCTCGAATATAAAAGATATTAACGTTTAAAAACTATGGGAGGAAATATGAGAGAGAGAAATTTAAATTTGTTTTTAAATTATTTTTTCCTAAAATAACTCAATCTCTTTTATGGTTTTATCTTTTTCTTTTTTTTATTAAAAAATTAAAATAATTCAAAATCACTAAAATCTTTCAATTATGATGACACGTGGCAGTTTCATGAAGAGGTTGAAGTCACCATTGCACGACACGTCAGCAACGTTCAATTCTTTTATATATATTAATAGATTTATTATATTTTTGTACAGTATATAATTTTATCAATAAAAATGGGTTATCCAATTTGGATGTTGGGTAGTCATGGTTCACTCGGAACCAGATTCACCTGCTTAGACTCAATTTGAATGGGTTGCGCCAACCCCGTGAACACAATCCCCTAAACGGGTCACATTCTAGTCAATATGCCGAGTTCACGGTTCATGGGTTGATATGTTAATTTTATAGTTTTTTTTATGTTTATACTTTATGTTATATTGTGTGTATCTTAAGTCAAAATTTAAAAGAGAAATGAGTGTTAAGTTATGCAATTTGAACGTTATTATTTTAATACATTTTTTTTATAAATTTGTTACTTGAAAGTAATAATATGTAAAAGAAAGGAAAAAAACATCATGTTAAATAGGTCGTGCTCTTGTTAGACCTGCGATATTTGTTACATACAATTGTTATCTTAATCTTTTCTTTAATTGTATTTTTATATAAAAATAACAATATTATATGTAGTAATAAATACAACAAGACACTAGCATCAATTTTAATGATTTTAAAAAACACAGTATATGAGTTGTTTATAACCATATAATATAATATAAGAGTTAATTAAATTAAACTATATAGACGAACCAGAAAATTTAAAAGGAAAAAAACACATGTGAGACTCGCAGAGTTGTTGATTCTGTTCCTTTCACCGTTTCCCATCCTTTTCTTTTCTACATTTACTTCAAAAATTATTATAATAATAAAATAATAATTAAAAAATAATATTCACCATCAATCTATTTGCAAGTTGAAAAATGAGAATAGAATATTGTTATCTTACACCAAAATGTTGTTTCTAATAGGTGTGCAAATCTTTATTTTGAGATATCAACTTTTAATAGATGTGGAGTGACGTTCCTTAGAAATTATGTCCTCTATTCTAATCGTTAACAAAATGCTTCGCTTAGGCCAGTTTGTGTGAAGTAAATCCATCACTTGAGAATAACCTTCACGTAAACCGCCACGTCACCAGGGGCCACCTCATCACCCAAGTGATGGACCTCACCCTTATATCTTCCCATCTCTCTCTCTCTCTCTCTCTCTCTCTCTCTCTCTCTCTCTCTCTCTCTCTCTTACTCAGGCTCCTCGCCTTCGTCCTTGACGAAACCGACGCGACCATCCCCAAGGGGGCGGTGTTGCCGGTCCACGACGCTCCTCAATGGGTCGGGGAGGAGCCCAACACCCACCAGCCTTAGACTTTAATGAATGGGCAAACGGATATTAGGCCTATAAATGTGTTACGGGTTTACTTAACAACATACAAGATTAGAGTTTTATTGGGCCTAAGTTTAAATATAGGGTAAGGTTCCTGTAGGAAAATTGGTTTGTGTGAAAAGTGTAGGAAGTATTAAAAATTGATATGTATGCATCACTTTTTTGGACGTATTCATGATGTTTTGGATTGTTTTGCTTAGAAAAACAATAAACATAACAAGTAATAACCGAAAACAATGTATTTTTGGCTTAAAACTTAAAACACTATGTCAAGAACATTTAAGCATAGTGTTTTAAGTAATTACTAGGGTGTTTTACCTGTAATTTAAATTTAATGACTATAATACATTGGATTGTGTTTTAAATCGTCGTATATTGTTGTGTTAATTGTTTTTCAAGCCAAAACAACCCAAAACATCATTCCAAATTCAAAAACATGATGGCTACTTGCCAATTCTTAATTCTTCTCACGCTTCTCACACAAATCAATTTTCCTACAGGATCCTCTACTTATATATATATATATATATATATATAGGATTTGGTTCAAATGAGAATCTTTTTCCAAATTGAGAACTGTGAGTACCATTCTTGACCACAAAATTTTTTTTTAGGACAAATTTCTCTAAGGCCAAAAAAAAAAAATTTGTGTCCTAGTTCACTGACATCCTCGACCACCACAAGGGCCGCATTACTTTAATGTATCAAATGGTCTTAAAATAACCAGTAATATTTAATTTTCTACAATATATTTTTTTACATGATAACCATATGAGTCGCCACATCATCAAATTTATATCAATCTATAAGACTAATCGGTGTGGTGCCGGCATAGGGCCGATATGCGGATGACGGGTCGGGCAACACTGCCCCTTAGGGGCGGCAACGGCAGGACCATCACCCTTTTGCCAGGCTTGACGGGCCTCTTGATTGTTTTTTTTAAGGGAGGGAGATCCATCTTCCACGCCCTTGGCCCATCGTCATGAAGATGCCCCCCCCCCCCCCCCCCCACTGACGCATATGCCTACGTGGATCCTATGTGGCGGCTCACTATCAACTCTTCACACCCATCAACCTAACAGTTTCTATTATTATTATCGTTGTTATTGATTATCCATTGAAACAAGTCAAACTACCACTGCCATTGGGGTTGGTGGCCCAATGGTAGAAGCAATGTTTCTAGAAACACCTAAATGAGAGGTTATGGGTTCAAGTCTCACAAGAAGTAGAATTTTACCGTTCAAAAAAAAAAAAAGGCAAACTACCACTCTTTAGTCGTTCACCCCTCCACATGCCTCCGGTCAACAAACAGCATACTCAAACCACAAGACAGGAAAAAAACTGTAATTTTGCTATTAATTAATATTTATAAATTAAAGCATGATAAATTATTATTATTATTATTATTATTATTATTATTATTATTTATATCATATTTGGAATATCAAATATGTATACAAATTATTTAAAGTTGTGAAACAAACTGTTTTCAAACAACCAATGAATGGCCCAAAGACAACCCGACATTTCAAATGTGGAAAAATCATATATGGTCATAAATAAGTAAGTTAAAAAAATATTTGATGGTTTGTTAAATGTCGACGTGTTTTAATATCTACAAAGCAATCAGAGTCTTGTAACCTAAAATAGCCATCTTTTATGATATTTTAATTTAACAATGACATATCAAAAAAAAATTCTAAAACCATAAATAACGTAATTAATATGGGATGTTATTGTTAAGGGGGAGGGGCGTTAATAGAGAACTTTTTCACTTCATTGATTTTAACCAATTATACATTGTCACATCAGTTTACTGAAACACTTGTTTAGAGGCAACACTCTACTGATACTTTTTTTTTGTTTTCATTTAAATACAATTTTTTTTAAAAAATTCACACGGTTTTATAAATTTTATCACCAAACGGTCAGCACGATTTAATTTCTCATAACCGCATCCACCCAACACGGTCAAAAATATTTATTTCCATTAAAATAGGTCTCATCTAACCGTCAGAAAAAATTCAATTTTACATGCAATACGGTTGAGACTTTTGTGCATATAAACGACGGTGGTGAAAACATACTTCAACATCAACAACACCACACCCTTCAAAATGACTTGCTTGGCCGAAAATAAAGAAATGGCTCTGGTTGTGTGCGTTAAAGACGCACAAAACGACTCATCCTTACAACGCCAACCCCGCAGGGGCTCAGGGGGGAGGGAAACAGGGTTCTGGGACCGTGTCTTGGCTGACTTCAACCAACAAATCAGCCAAAGCGACCGCACAATCGAGAGCCTGCATAGGAAATGCACCGACCTCAACAACAAATGTGATCGGTGGACCATCTGCTACGAGCGCACCATGAGCCGGCACCCGGGCATTGTGCCGGAGTTGGCTGTGGAGTTGACCTAGGTGACCTATGTGGGTCGTTACCCGCGGCACGTTTGAGCATGTCCAGACATGGCAACTCATACGTCAACTTTAAGCTTTATTTTTTTATGTTTTGATGTATTTTTATTTATGTTTAATATTAATGAATTATGTTTTATATTTTTTATTTAATTTTGTTTTAATTTATGTTTAAAACACACGATTTAAATAAAGAACAATAACGAAAATGTAGTTTGACTAATAAAACTAACGGTTATAACAAAAAAAAATTGAATTATACTAATTCAAAATTAAAAAATACACGGTTACCTGCTCGTTAGAAAGAACCAGGAAACGGTTCACAGAACCCCTACCAATACTGACGACGACGTTGTTACCGTGCTGGTAATGGGGCACCTGTGACCATTTCTGATGGCAGTGGCGCAGGTTTGTTGGGGCGGGGAGGGGCGGCCGACCCCCCCGGATTTTCGCGCAGAAGTTCCGATTATATAGTATCCGTATAGAAAATTTTGAAAATATAGGGTTTCGACCCCCCGAAACTGATTTTCGATCCCCCGAAACCAGTGACTTCCGAACCCCCGGTGACTTCCGACCCCCCAAACCTTCGGGTCAAGCTTCGCCACTGTCTGATGGCGCCCCGTTCCCTTAAGAAAACTTGAGCCTTTTGGATTTTGGCAACACGTTCCGCAAACTTCTTTTGTATGTGTCTTTTTTTGAAAATGTTTGGTGAGTTGGTACTTAGTGCTCGATTGTCGAATACATAACTTACATATAAAACTACAGTAGAACAAACGTGGTAACGTCTTGTGTAATGTCAAGCCTTACACCAATACCAACGTGGACCTACTTAGGACGACATAGTTTGACCGTATGTGAGATGGGCGGATAGTGGGCCTGCGAAAAAACAACTGTGGCCTACTTATCCCCATAAAAAGATTAATGAAAGTCACTGTTAAAGAAAATACTATATATCATCTATATATATAATAAAAGAAAGCAATTTTAATGACATGGCATTTAAGGAGGCATTCTCCTCCTTGAGTGCGCCATGTGTCATGCCATGTGGCAAATTAAAAAAAAACAAATAATAATATAAAACCTAATCTACTAAAATTAAATTGAGTTATTTTAGAAAAAAAGAATTTAAAAACAAATTTAATTTTTTCTCTCTTGTGTTTCCTCTCATAATTTTTAAACGTTAATATCTTTTATATACGAGATTTTCTAAAGAAAAAAATTACACCAAATTAACGAGTGTTTTATTATCTTTCCAACGAGTACCATAGTGCTATATAAAAAACGGAGAAAAAAACGAATATTTTTTGTGGGGTTTCGTTCATACGGGAAAAAAAACACTAAGTGTTCACGTTATTCATTAATCATGTTTTTTCTTTTAAACCAGGTTCTTATCTACGATGTTGAAATTCAGCCCATTCGCCATGCTATCATTGGAATTTTACTATTCTAAAGATGCATAGGTATACTTAATCAAGAGAAGTATTAGTATTAGTATTATTAGAATTGTTATATTTTTCAACCCCGGGACGCTCCCGGGATAAAATCTAGTATAAAATACATGTTACTTGTACCTGGGGCCGATCACTACTACGTACGTCCGCCACTTAAAAGTGGTATATTTTGAGTGTTAGGTGCTTTTTGATAAACAAGAATTAAATGTTTTTTTTACGTTTTTATTTAACGAATCTTAAACGAATCAGGTGGTTGTAAAACAGTATACGCAATTTACACGCACAACAACTCATTAAATGTCGAACTAAATTTCATAAATAAAATATGCATAACAAATGTACTGCTGAATTCAATAAAAGAAATATCTATCTATATATATAAAAGAAAACGTATATGCTAACGTGGCGTGCAATGGAGGCCTCAACATTCCCTTAAAAGTGTCACGTGGCATCATAATTGAGAGTTTTTGGTGTTTTTGAATTGTTTCCTTTTTTTAATTAAATTGAGTTATTTTAGGAAAAAAGAATTTAAAAATAAATTTAAAATTTTCTCTCTCATATTTCCTCCCATAATTTTTAAACGTTTATATCTTTTATATACGAGATTTTTTAAAGAAAAAAATTACACCAAATTAACGAGCGTTTTATTATCTTTCCAACGAGTACCATAGTGCTATATAAAAAACGGAGAAAAAACGACTATTCTTTGTGGGGTTTCGTTCATACAGAAAAAAAACACACAAAGTGTTCATGTTATCACGTAAAATTAGATTTTGTGGGGAATATGAGTTATTACTGATTAGAATACTATGAACATGCAGTGATTGAGAGATTTTGTGGTTAGTTAACTTGAGCCATTTGCAATAGTATATCACGTAAAATTAGATTTTTCAACCCCGGGACCCTCCCGGGGTAATCAGCTAGTGATAAATATATACACGTAACATGATGATGAGTAGATCACATCATAGCCAACACTTGATATCTTGTAATAATGAAGAATGCGACATGTTATTGTTTTTGATGGGATAACTTGATAAGATACAAGATGGGTATTTATATACAAGATGGATATTCAAGTATGAAACCGGATATAAGCTTAGTTTTAAATTTGACAAAATTACAAAAATCAACCTTTATGTATTATCTAAACTACAATCTATACCTTTCAGTTTAAAAAGCACTCAAACCAACCTTTATGTATAGTTTTTATTGCATGTTACAACCTTTAACACAAACCCAGTTAATTTTTGTGGTTAAGTCAAGGGCTAATAAGTCATTTTACCACCACTTTTCTTCTTCCTCCACCTCCCTAATCCAACCTCTGTATTTTCAGTTTTTCACCACTAATTTGACCACCATAGAACACCACAACCAATTTGACCACCATATAACACCACCACAGCCACCGTAAGCACTGTCATTATAATCATTGTCAATTCAGGAATCTATTGAAACGTAAAACAATATTAACCAAAGGGTGGTTCGGTAATTAATCTCAAGGGGTGGAAGGAGGAGATTTATCTAGTTTAATAATTAATTAATTAGTTTATGTTTATCTAGTATGCTTTTATGTTTATCTTTTGAATAAACAGAGGAATTAGATTCATGGTAGGATTAGGAAGTTATTTAGTATTTATACCCTTGATTGGTGCTTTGTTATTCATGCTTTTCATAATAATAATAATTCGTAGTTTGTAGTTTCCGAATTGTTATTAATCTGTTCGATCAAATAATAAATCATATACCACCTTGTAATTTAACAAAATCTACAGTGGTTTGCCTAATTATAAGGTGGGGATTTGTAGAATACCCACAGTGGACATGAATCGGTGTACGGCGGAGAGGTGTAAATGAATCGGTTGGAGGCGAGTCCGACACTGGTGATTTCAGAGGTGAACGCTGATGGTGATGAACGGTGGTGATGGGTTGGATGGTGGCAGGTGGTGATGACTTATGGTGGTGAGTTGGGTGGTGGCAAGTGGTGATTGTGGTGGTGAGGTTACTAACAACTCATTCACCAACATATTACCAACATATATTAACCATGGTTTCCTTGTGTTTGTGTTGTAGCTTTACCAGAATCGATATGATTCTAAAAAGAGAAGGCAATTGGTTTCATGTTGAATCAAAAGCACCAACGCAAGGAAGAAAATATATTTCTCTCATTTAAATTAATTTAGAGTTTAATAATAAAAGGTCAATAATGCAGACTCACCAATTACAAAAGCAACCACAAATTGCCACCATGAACCCATTAGCCGTTGACCAATCTAAGTGAACTACTGATTTTACAAAATTTGAACAATCAAGAGCGGAGCAGAGAAGTGGGTTAGGGAGGAGGAAGAAGAAGAAAACTGGTGGTAAAATGACTTATTAGTCCTTGACTTAACCACAAAACTTAACTGGGTTAGTATTAAAGGTTGTAACATGCAATAAAAACTATACATAAAGGTTGGTTTGAGTGCTTTTTAAACTGAAAGGTATAGATTGTAGTTTAGATAATACATAAAGGTTGATTTTTGTAATTTTGTCTTTAAATTTTGCGTAGGTTTTAAGCATGTATGATATTATGCGACACTCGATCAACCACTCGTATATGTTTACTCATACTGAAACCATATGAATAACGATATTATATAAGCTTAAAATATTATAAACAATATATTAAAATTGTTAAAAACTTGAAATTTTTTAAACTATACAATCTATATATATATATATAAAACAAAGGTGTTTTGCTGACGTGGCGTCCATTGGTTGATTCAAGGCCCTCTTAAAATTGCCACGTGGCATTGTAATTGAAAGGTTTTGGTGTTTTTCAATTATTTTGGTTTTATACAATTTTAATAAAAACCAACTCAAACCCTATTCCCAACCCTATTCCCGTATTTCTCAACAATCACAATCCTTCTTCCCTTCAACCCTAATCCTCTCACAAAACCCTATTCTTATCTTCTGCGCCTCTCTCCCACCAGAAAATCTGCCACTAAAACCCCTCAATCTGCCACTAAAACCCCTCCTTAAGCGTGCGAGGTTTGATGTTGGTGGTGAACGCTAGAACGTTGCAGGGATTCCATCCATCTGGATGATAGAATATGAGGTAAGAGATGAGAAGAGTGAGGTGTCGTGACCAGGAAGTTGCAGATGTAAACAATGCTTGAGTAGGATTCAACCACCCCAGGTATTATTATTATTAAGCAAACCGGTGACCAACATGGGTACGAGAAGCGGCGACAGGGACTGTGTTGGCTCGAATAGGTTAATCGATGGTTAGGGTTCAAGATGTGGCGGCTTGAGTTTTCCAACGTTCAGACATTCCGAAAAGGCTAGGGTTCCGGCGAAGATGTGGTAACTTCCTTTCCGCTTGCGTGTTCCTTTTCGGTTACATCAGTAATCAATGAGCTTTGATCGGGTGTTCGACAAAGTTGTTGACAGTTAGGCTTACATTTATCAGTTTACAAACTTAAAAGACGTACGATTAGATCTCTTTAGATTTTGTTTCGATTCCTTATTTGTTTTTTTAATTCCGATATTAATTCGTTTTTAATATAGACTACTGATGATGCCTTCTTTATGTTGAAAAAAAGGAATAGGTCTACAATTATGAAGCAAAAGCTAAGTTCTAATATCTTTTGGAAGATGGTCTGCAACTGGTATGAATAATCAACCTTAAACATTCTGATATTAAAGTTTTTAGGCACTGATTCACGCATGAAATCATCGATAATATTGGGTTTGAAGTATATATCTATACAGAATTATAGCTCTGTATCTTATTAAAATATTTTGAAAAGAGGCTTGAAGTATTTTTGATAAGAACATATGCCCATTTAATTGATAAGAACCACAATTATAGTTCATAATTTCTTAGAAGTTTTCACTTTTATGGAGATGTTATATTATTACCAAGGGAAGATACAACTGTTTGTTTATGCAGTTCTGGAAAAACCCTTGCAACTAACGATTACAAATTCTATATGGCTTCTGCTAAAAGATGGTTTCCACCCGAAGCCAACCCCGATGTTATGAATCATTTTTTTGCAAGTTCATCTTTATCCCCTGTTTTGCTGAGGTATGTTATATTAATTTCTCCTGATCTTTGGTTTAGGTTTGGTTGTCGAAGGCGCACTCGAGGCGCAAAGGGTGAGACTTAGTTAGGTCTAAGTGCGAGGCGCTTAAGCATTAAACAATGAGGGCTTTTTAAGGCGGGGCGTATAGTATAGAATAAATAATATACAACTTTTAGGGGTTTAAGACATGCTTTAGGCTTATTTAGAGGTAGCTTAGGTTGATTACAATAGGTTTAGTTCATGTTATTGGGTTAAGATTATCTAGCTGTAGATTACTAGGCTTAAAATTGGGTTTGAAGTTGTGTTGTGAGCTGTGAGTTATGACTGTGATAGTATATTAGTTGAAATAAAAGAAAAGGTTGTGGGATGTGTGATGATTCTTTTAATATTTTGAGACGCTTCATATAATATGTCATGTATCCTTTATCGATCCGGCTAGGTTTTTAGTGTTTCTTCATGTTGAAGTATTAGGTGTTAGCATTGGATTTATAGGCTGTTTTAGGTTAGGTATTGAATATTGACATTAGAGTTATGCATTTCTTTAGCCTTTTATGATAGGTGCTAATGCTAGAGTTATACATTGTTTTAGGTTAGGTATTGAACATTGATATTAGAGTTATGCATTTATTTACACTTTATGATAGGTGTAAGAGTTATACATTATTTTAGGTTGGTATTCGCATTACAGGTATAGATGGTAATGGGATTTAATGGTACCGTATTAGCTTAAGTAATTGCTAAAATACTTAATGGATGTGATACTGTAATGGTGATGGTTGACTGTCGAATAGTTACTTGATGATTGTTATTGTAGGTATGCCATTGTTATTGATGTAGGCTTTGGTGACCGATGGTTAGTGGTGCTGAGGAATTGTAACTTGCGCCACATTTGCTTCATGGTTCAGGTCAGTGAACGCAAATGAGAATTATTGATCCGTATTATTAAATCATATTAAATTTTTCAACCCCGGGACCTTCCCGGGGTGATCGGCTAGTTGAACATATAAGATTAAATATTTTATGTTTCGAGTCGATTGTTGAAATGAGTGTAAATGTGTAATGGGTATCCCAACAGGTAATTTTAAGCATATAAGATCATAAAACAAATATACGTACAAAGCCAATGGGTAATGAATAGGGGATCAATGGCATGGGTTGCAATTTTCTAAGGCCACCCGTAGTGGGGCGCTAAACACCCCATTTTGTCTCCAATCGCGCCCCAACACCAAAACCCCCCAGCGCTATGGGGCGCTATGCACCCTCATTTTGACTGAATTTTGCTTTCAGCGTTATATTTATAACGCCAACTTGATTTTTGGATTTTGTGCCAATTGATCCAGCCAATGAAATTGAAGTATGGGGCGCTACCCCTTTGTTCCAGTACACACAGTCTAAGGGGGTGTGAAACTTGATTATCAAAAATCATTTCATATCCTATTCATGGTATACCACAATTTTACTTTTATCATCTTTAAATTTTTAGAAATATAAGCTTAATTGTTCTTAATTAAAATGGTCAGTAAGTTAATTACGATTATTAAGTCTTTGATATATTGTTTTTTTTTAATCTTTCAAGCTTATATAAAACTAGTGATTGATTGATCAAAGTTTAGTCAATTGTATATCTAAATTTTCTTCATCCCAAAAGCAAACTAAATGACTTCATACATTACCGAAAAATATTATATTATTTAACCAAACTTTTTATTAAAGTATATAAAAAAGTTTTATGATGACCTTATTTTGAATGTCTTTAAACACAATCATCATCCAACCATGTTCCCGGAATAATTATATAATCCGGAAAGAAATATTCCTCAATAATAACATAATCACAAAATTTGTTAGTGAGTTCATCTTCTTTTAATATAAACTAGTTGTTTTCCCTGTCGTGTGTTGCGCGATTTTCATTGCATTTTGCGTCTGTGAGTATCTGTATGTTTGTTTCGTGGTCCTAGTGATTTGTAGTTTTATAGAAAACACTAATAGATCTTAGCATCTTAACATACATAAAAGTTCTTAACTGCTTTTAACATGCTAGCTAAGTATATAAAACTAGTGATTGATTGATCAAAGTTAGTCGATTGTATAAACATATTTAAACCGGACAAAACAACGTGTCCCCTGTTGCGCAATGACCATACTCCATACTATGAGTATGGGACATGGGTACTAACAATAATACAATATGCATAATGGACCTTATTTCTTCGTTAGTTAAAGGACACAACCTTAAATTTTATTGAAAATTAAATTACGTAAAATGCAATACTCCCAAAGAAAATAACAAACTATAGTTTAGCATACACTGGTATAAAATCTTAGTATGATTCTGAGCTTGTTTATGTAATTGTAATATTCAACATAACGTATCTTAGCAAATTACTCTATTTTAACACCAAATCAAAAACATGATTGTTGACATAAATAATAAAAAAAAATGCTCTTAAAATCTTTTATTCCATGAATCAAAGAAATATATTGTTAGAGAAATGTGTCAAAATCCTAGTCAAATAATAAGTCAAACTTGGTCAAGAAAGTTTGAGGGGCCATTTGTGACATTATTCAAAGTTCTTTTCTGCTTTATAATAGTTTAGGTGAATAAGTGAAAGACTGAGAAGTTGAAGGGTCTGTTTTGTCAATCCTGAAAGTCTTAACAGACTTTAACCGTCTGATTTGGGAATTAGGGTTAAAAAGCTAGGGTTTGAGTCAATTAGCTTAGTCAGTCGATTACATTTCAATTCAGTTTGTAATTCTCTTTCGTTTTATTATTAATAAGATTTCGAATCATTTGATTGTTATTCTTGAAAAAATTTCAAAGTTTATTATTCAACAATTGGTATCAGAACCCTGTTGCTCGGTTTCTGTGAAATTGGAGTTTGTTATCCGCAATTAAGATCAAGAATGGTGACAACAAAGTTCAAATTGGAGAAATTTGATGGGAATAACGATTTTAGCATGTGGAGATTGAAGATGAGGGCACTTCTTGTTCATCAGGGGGTTGTAGATGCATTGTTGGCAGAAGCCAACTTGCCTGGTGATTTGTCTGATAAAGAGAAGAAAGATATCTTGGAAAAGGCTCATAGTGCTATTGTTTTGAGTCTGGGTGACAGGGTCTTGAGAGAGGTGTCGAAAGAACAGTCTGCAGCAAGGGTTTGGGCCAAGTTAGAGAGTCTTTACATGACCAAATCTTTGGCTAATCGACTGTACTTGAAGAAAAGGCTGTACACTTTTCAGATGAAACCAGAGAAGTCCATTGAAGACCATACAGATGAGTTTAACAAACTGATTTTGGATCTTGAGAATATAGAAGTGACTATTGATGATGAAGATCAGGCTATTCTGTTCTTGACATCACTTCCACAGAGTTTTGAACACTTTGTGGATACTTTGATGTATGGAAGAGACACTCTTACCATGGAAGAAGTCTTAGCAGCCTTGAATTCAAAAGAATTGAAGAGGAGGTTTGAGCCTAAAGAAGAAGGTGTTGAAGGACTCTTGGTGAGGGGAAAGGCTGATCAGGAAAGTTCGAAGTTTAAAGGAGAATCAAGATTCAAAATAAGGTGTTTCATTTGTAACTCAGAAGATCACTTGAAAAGAGATTGCCCTGAATTGAAGAAAAGAAGGAATGAACAAAGGGTGGATAGTTATAGGCAGCAAGAAGGTGATTCATCTGATGAATGTGATGTTTGTGATGTTCTTGTGGTGACTAGTGAAGATTTCTGTTCAGAAAAGTGGATTATGGACTCAGGAGGGTCATATGGTATGACATATGATCGAGGGTACTTCAGGAATTTGAAGTATGGGGACTTTGGTAAAGTCAGGGTTGCTGATGGCAGCGTTTGTAAGATAAAGGGTATAGGATCAGTGGCATTCAAGATGGACAGTGGTTTATTGGTGAATGTGCATGGTGTGAGGTATGTACCAGATCTTACAATGAGTTTATTGTCATTAGGATGTCTCGAAAAAAATGGATGTCATGTGGTTCTTAAGGATGGTAAAGCCATTGTTATGAAAGAACACATGATGGTATTATCAGGAACTAGACAAAAGAGTGATGTTTATGTTCTTGATGGATTTGTGATGAATTCTCAAGAGGTAGAGTCCAGTGGTCATAGGATTGAGCAATGGTTGAATAGATCCTGTAAACAGGAGAGTTTTGATGTTGTACAGGATAATATCTTAGAGTTATATGTGATGGATAATGTTCACAGTGTTTCTAAGGTGGTATGATCATTTGTTCAAGATGATGAGTTTGATATGGCAATGGGATGGATTATAGGAGAAGGAGATGGAAATCTTTTGGTTAATAAAGATGTTTTTTCTGGAAGGGTATTTCTGGAAATGTTTGAAAGATTGTTGAACTCTGAAATGAATGTGATTTCTGGACATGAAGAGTTGGTTTTAAGAACAAGAAAATATATGTTCTTAAGGTGTTCTGGTGGTGGATTGATGATCAGGTTACATGGTTTAGGTAATGTGAAGCCATGGGGTGACAATAGCAGGTTAATTCTATGTGAAGAACGTGTTTTGACTGAGGTGGAGTGTGCACATGTGAATATCCAGGCTGAGGTGGAGGTGTCTGATGGATGTGCAGAGAAAGGTGCTCAGTTGTGCAGTGATTTGTTTTGTGAAAAACAGGTCTGTTGCGATAGTGACAGGACCAAGAAGAAAGCAGCTTATTTGGCCTTTTGTGAAGCATCTGGATTAGCAGCAGAATTAATCAAGTGGTTAGAGATAATGAGTTTTGAAATAGGTTTATTATGGGTTGATGGTGCTTGGTTAGCTATGGTCAATTCTGAAATGGTTGAAGAGGTCAAAAATGATTGCAGGGGTAAAACTGTCATGTTTTTGGTGATTTTGTTTGTGCAGAATTGGTTGACTGGATATGGGTCAATTCTGTGGATGTTTCTCATGTCTTGAAGTATTGTGTGAGCTTAGGAAACAATGTGCAAGATGGGTCAGAACTAGTGACTGCAGAAGCCACAGAAACAGTTAAGAAAAATGGTTTGAAGAAGGGCAATTTAGGCAAGAAGGAGTCTGTTGAGCATTTGGTTGTTCAAGGTGCTTAAGTCAGTGATAAATTGTTGTGTGATTCATGTTTGGATAATTGATGAATGATATGATTATGATCTTTGACACAAGGTGGAGATTGTTAGAGAAATGTGTCAAAATCCTAGTCAAATAATAAGTCAAACTTGGTCAAGAAAGTTTGAGGGGCCATTTGTGACATTATTCAAAGTTCTTTTCTGCTTTATAATAGTTTAGGTGAATAAGTGAAAGACTGAGAAGTTGAAGGGCCTGTTTTGTCAATCCTGAAATTAGGGTTAAAAAGCTAGGGTTTGAGTCAATTAGCTTAATCAGTCGATTACATTTCAATTCAGTTTGTAATTCTCTTTCGTTTTATCATTAATAAGATTTCGAATCATTTGATTGTTATTCTCGATACAATTTCATAGTTTATTAATCAACATATATTAACATAGTTAAACTAAAACTCGAGTATTTCTTTATTATTAATAAATTAAAAAACTAAAATATAAATAAATGCTTTATAATGTAATGGTTGAAAATTTTGACTGCAAATAGATAGAAAACTGTTGTACCTATCTAAAGTCTCAACTCTCAAGTAGTCAAGTCTCAACCACTTCATATAAAACAAAGAAGTTCTATACAAATTAATTTCCTCCTCTTTCCTTTTTATCCCGTCTCTTCTTGCTGTAGCCGCTACTCGTAGTTTTTACCAGAAAAAACAGTTGATATATTTTTGTGATAAAATAAATTTTGGCCCAGTGAGTCATTTGCGATCGCACACCCTTAATACGGTTTGAGCCGTCCTTGATACACACACATACTTAGTGTTAGGTTCCCGTATAATTACTCCATCTGTCTCATTTTAAATGTTCATTATTCTAGTTTTTGTTGTCCTAAATTAAATGTCCGTTTCTAAACAATTTTCAATTTTACCCATAAAAGACAAAAGACAATCAAAGATTTGAAATAATAACTTGAGAATATTATTGTCATTTTACAACTTAAAGAATATACAATCAAAGATTTCTTAATCTGTGTGTTTGTGGGCCCATAACATCTAAAATGGGACGGAGAGGGTACAATAAAGGTACGTAGCGTACAAATTGAACAGAAAGTTAGAAACTGGTGTTGCTTGTAATTACCTTCATCTAACAAACTAAAGAGTCGCAAAAGGAGACTATTTGGGTGTGACATTTAGAGTAATTATATAATTACGCTACTTATACATGTAGCGTGATTATATAATTACTTTTGAGTAGTCACATAGACGACAAAGGAGAAAAAAGGTAGGATAATTACTCTAGTAGAGTAATTATCGTGTTCACTTCTTCTTCGTCTCTGGCTCACTTTTTCTCCATTTTAGCAACCAAAACCTCTAATTTTGAAATAATTCGCAACCACTAACTTTGAATTCAAAACCGAAAACTTGTTCACGTTAATCCTCTCCTACAATGGAATCAAGCTTTGTAATCGATTCGCAAGCTTTAGTTGAAAAGTAAATTAATATCGCAACCAGGGGCGGATCCGGCCCATAACCAGGGGGTGCGGACGTTGCGGCTCAACTTCGCGCGTGTAGTGGAAAATTTGTTTTTTTTTTACGAAATTTGAAAAACGTTGCTACTAAAATGAAAAAAATGAAAAACGTTACTACTGAAAAATGTTTCTAGATCCGCCACTGATCGCAACCCTTGGCAGAAATAATTAATCAAGCTCTGTACGAATCAAGATCAGAATCACAAAGAAAACGCAAAAACTAAATGTGAAATCAAGATCTATAATTATAGTAGAAGCAAGGTCTGTAAACACAAGCTTCAATATCGATCGCAGAACTCAAATTGACTTTGACATACAAAAATGTCACTGCCAAATTTCACAAAATCCTTTACCTCTGACATGTTTTACGTTAAGGTTGTTTGTATTTGATCTATTTCCTGTGTGTATATTAAAATCAACCTCCATTGATTTGTATTAAGGACTCAATATTAAATGTGAGAATATATTTATTTCTAGATAAAAACAAGGAAATGAAAAGTAGCCACTGAAGTATATGGTGGTTAAATGGGTTAACTAAAAAAATATAATTCATCTTAAAAAAAACTAAGTATACGATGTCATGTACTTTAACATCCACAATATATTATTTGTTTCCAAGTTAGAATATATTATAAGCACTAATACAATTCACAATATTATCTATTAATTACATTCTTAACTTTACATGATACCTTTTGAAATTTTCCTTAGTAGATCATGTAGCTAGGACCAACTCAACGCATGTTATGACCATCTTGTACAGTTTTCTAACTTAGCTTTATACTTTCATAATCAACCTTACCTATGGTTATGTAACAAATGTTTTGTAGTAATTAAGAATACGCAGCGTAGCGCGGGGTGAATATTTGGTGATTAAAAATAGCAACCCATTCAACCCTGTCTAATTTTTTTTTATCATCTATCCCGGTTTAGTTACTAGGTTTCGATTAGTTTTACAAAACATATTATTCAATGTTAAATTAAATATAAATGTTCCGTTAAAAAAAAATTAAATATAAATGTAAAATTTGGTTCGATTTTTTTCTTTTAAAGCAGAAAAAAAGACGTTAAATTGCTTTTAAGGCGTCGTTATTGGATGGTATGTGCCTATGTGGGTCCCTTTGTAGTTTGTACATAGGATATGAAGAAGAGAATAGCGTGTTTGTACTTGTGTTGTTTTGATTGGTTAATGGATTTGATCCTCTGTCACAAACAGAGAGTCCATAAGACTATGGGGTGTGGGGTGGGGAAAGGATCGGGAAAGCCTATGTGGACAATTTTCCCCAAGTGAACACCACCCCCCCCCGATCATTGTTCGGTGCCATCGGGACTTTCTTCCCGTCCTCCCCGATCATTTAATATTATTATTTCTTTTTGTTTTTTTCCCCAATAATATTATATATATATACTTTTTGTCTTTTTCCCCAATAAAACACATTAAAATAAAGGAGAGGGGAAGGGGAAAGAAGGGGGAACCATTTCCCTGGTTTGGGGGAGGAGAAGGGGAAAATGATGTGGCGCTGATGTGGACAAGGGGAAGGAAGGGGGAAGGGGAACCACACCCCATAGTCTAATATGATGTGTGAATGTCATATTGGGATCTGAATCTGTCTGACACGTGTCCTGGTTTTATTTCACAACATTGGGCCAACATAAAATGAACGCTGCCCTCTCAATTCCAGAAATTCTTAAAATAACCTTATTTATACAATAAAAATACACATTAATAGAATTGTTATTTCGATTTATATAATATCTAGATAATATATTAGTTAGGTTATAGGTGTACTCTAACATTTGAGATGTTAACAACGACATGATATATTAACCAACATTGCAAATTACACTCATTCCTTGTGTTAGATGTGTTAAAAAGGTTATTTGTTGACAAATATTAAGAGACTGGAATAATTTTTTTTTCTCCATTTTTGAACCAAAATCACTAGAATGTATGGTTAGCGATATAACGGGATTAAACCATTTTCTTAGGGGGCGAAGCGTTACCAGAAAATGGCACGGGTAGCCCACTACCCCACGATAACACTGCCGTTATTGGCAGGGATAGTGGGCTTGTGAATGTATCATGGGTGGTTTACCACGGCTAGAAAATAGTTGTTCATTTGTGTTTTTGAAATTTATCCCCCCCCCCCCCCCAAGCCCAATCCAATTCCAATGGTAAATAAACAAACAACAAAATAAAATTAAACTAGAAAATGGATATTAATATTAGACAAAATACAATATTAAACTACATAAACATACAAATAAACTAGGAAAAGATCATTAAAGTACAAAACATAATTAACCTAACGCAAAAATTGCCATGCCGAAACACGGTAAAAACTGCTGTAATACCTAGTCGCATACTCGACTTATGTGAGTTCGAGTGCTATATCCTCAGAAAAATTAGCGTGCTCTTCCATGATGGCTCTAAAAGAGGATGTTCCATCGGCCACACTTGTTGTTGAGACCCGTCTACTTTTGTGCAAGCGAATCAATGGTGCGGTTATATACACCGCCCTAGTCGACTGAATTCCGCCAACACATTGTTTCAATACGAAGTCCTCACTGGACAACGTTGGTTTTGGACATCTTTGTACGCCATGACTAGCGCAATCTCCCCCTCTTCACTCTAACGAGTCATTTTCGAGATGATTATGAGAGGTGATGGGGGTTTTTAGATACTCCCTCCGTCCCATTTTAGATGTCATGGGCTCAAAAACACACAAATTAAGAAAAATTTTTGATTGTATATTCTCTGAGTTGTAAAATGACAATAATGTCCTCAAGTGATTATTTCAAATCTCTAATTGTCTTTTGTCTTTTATGGGCAAAACTGAAAATTGCTTAGAAATGGAAATTTAATTTAGGACAACAAAAAGTAGAAAAATGGACATTTAAAATGGAACTCGGGAGTATGATTTTAGTGTTAGAAGAGATGAGGTTTTATAGTGTAAATCTTTGGGTGTTTTGAAAATTAACCGTTTGGCTAACAGTAATGTTACCGTTCTATTATGGTTTTAATTTTTTTTAATGAAATAATTTGAAGTATATTTAAATGAAAAATAAATTGTACTATTAAATTTTAAATTTATGATTTCTTAAAAAAACAAAAGGAAAAAAAACATTTTATGGTAGTGCTGCCTTCAAAATTGTATTTCACTATAGTGATATGACAATGCAGGATTACTGGAATTTAGGGTAGTTCAGCAAACTCCATGGTTGCGCCCCTCCCCCTTTAGGGTGAGTGGAGTGAAATGGAAAAAAATAAGTGATGTGGCATCTAAGTGGAGTTGAGAAGAGTTAATATATATACATCAAGACCTCAACACAACCACCGTAGTCACGCTGGGATACTCTTTTTGAGTTTTTTCCCTATCCAACCTCATTTGTCAGAGTTTTTTCGGAACTGCGGCGACTACCCACGACGGCCACATTGTCACTACCTAATCGCTGGTTTTCTTTTCCTCCACACCAAAACCACATCTGTGGCTACCGCAACACCACCACCTATTCATCGAAAAACAACACCGCCGTCATTATCGCCCACAGTTAGGGGATCGTCACCGTAAATCCGATTTTTTGTCTGTGCACGTTGTTTTTGTACGTGGCTTCCGTTAACTGGAAGTGGTACACAATTTTTCTAGTGAGATCACTAACGGAACCCTCAACCACTGGTCAGTGAGTTGTGGTAGTGTACGCGTCGGGTTGTGATGTCACGGCCGGTGCGCCGCCGTGTCTACGCCGTAAGGATCGGTGGTCGGCCCCCCTCTCTCTTTACCGTATTGTATTTCTCGCTCTTACGTTGTTCCTCTCTGTTAGTCTCTCTCTTCCTTTTACACAATGTATATGATGGCAGAAACCTAAATAAAATGTTAATTTTGTGCAATAAGTATCCTGTTCACAAGACATTTCATCAATTGTTATATACAAGAGCATTCATATTTTGTTTATATATGTAAAATAATAATAATAATAATAATAATAATAATAATAATAATAATAATAATAATAATAATAATATCAAAACATAGTTAGGTAACTTAATTAAGCTTATGCGTCGGTGTTGAGTGTTGACAAGGGTTTGTTGCAACTTGCAACTAAGGTGATGGTTTGATTGAGATAAACGTCATTTACAAGTAACAAGTTACAACGAGATGTTGGTATTTGTTCTTCGTTTGTCTTAGGATGATTCACTGTGATTTTTTTATTTGCTCTTCACATATGAATTTTATTCATCCTACTAAATAAAAAGACAAACTTCACACTAGATAATGTTTATAAACCACCCTCTTTTGAACCATTTAACCCTCTCAACGTTTTTAACAAGGTTGTCCATCTTAGCTGGAGGTGTGGTGTCACATTTTGGCTAATAAGGGTGTTTCTTTTCTTATCATTTTTTTAGGCGAAAGGTTTATTAAGCATGTTAAAAAAAATACACAGAACAAACAGAAAATACTTTGCAGATGATTACTAGAAAACAATGATGTTTTGACATATTTAACAGAGGGGTGGAGAGCATGTTACTATGGATCAATACGGTTAGGGCTGCAATAAGAAATTTAGTTGCGACTTGCGAAGGTTGTGAACCCTAAATTGTTAAAAGGTATGTAATATACAATACACTAATATTTATTAAATATTTAATTAGTGGGAATTTTGATGTAATTAAATAAAACTTGAACTTTAGAAAACTTAATGAACTATTAAATACAAATGAACAAGCACGTTATCGAGTGTTCATTAACATAGAGGTATGAACATGGCATCTATTCATGTTCTCTCATTTAACTAAATTAACAAAGTTTCTTGTCTGTTCGTTCATTTGTTAAACAAACATATATAAATGGAATTACTATCCCCACAAATATTACTAACAATTAGACAATTACTAACCCCCCCCCCCCCCCCCCCAAGAGAGAGAGAGAGAGAGAGAGAGAGAATAACCTATCCTCTTTTGTGAATCGTGGATATATAACCCCCACTCCATAACAAGCCATAACCAACTAAGACTAACTGACTAAGAGGGTTGTTCACGATTCACGAGGTATGAGCCGGGAGTGATGTTCACAGTGGAGAGCCGACGCCGTGGAGATCGAGAGGAATGTTCAGTGTTCACGAGTCACCAATTTGCTAATAAGTATATGATTTGGGATTTTTTTTAATAGGTATTAAATTTTAATTTTTGTGTGTGAAAATGACAATTTGAATTATTGAAGATAAATGGATATTTAGAGTTCTTATTGTTTGACTTGACCCAAATATGACCGCGGCCTAATATTTAGTGATAGGAAAAAAATATTTGGTCTCGTGATTTTTGACCCAACCTAGTCAAAAATTCAAATCCGTCACTACCGGCCAATTCCTATATCTAACCAAATAAACTAAGCAAGAAGCATTTTACAGGACAATAGGCTCACTAGGCCACCACATGAAAAGCCCGTTATTATGCCCAATAGTTCTCAACACTATGCCTAAAAGTACACATAAATATTTTCTTATTCACTTAGACTATACGTTGTGGTACACGAGCGAGCCACAATCCTGTGGCTCGTGAACACAACAACAGGGTAGCGCGAAGGAGGCCGCGAACGTGAGGGGCTAGCGTGGGAGGGAGAGGAGAGCAGCGACCCTTTTGAGGGGCTACTAGCGTGGGAGGGAGAGGAGATCCACAACAGGGTCAGCTGAGCGAGCAACTTCTTGTATCCGATGCCACGTCAGCGTTCAGTTGGCGTGATATAAGATGATAGAATTGGTGCTCAAAATGAGTCACAACACATAGTCTTAACGTAAATATTGGTTATGTAAATGACTTTATTACACATCTGTAAGTGAAGCAAATATTACTTTTAGGTCTTATAAATTACTTATCGTACAATGATAATAAACCAAGATTCCGGATAAACGTTTAGATTGTAACTAACTAACTACTACATTTAGAACATTATGTATACAAAAAAAATTAGTATATTGTGTGGCCCCCCAAGATGTATATATAGTCACTATCATGGGAAATTGTGTAAGCCTTTAAGATTTGATTAAATTGATTTTTATTAGTGCACCTACATGCAAATTGATTGCTCACCTAAGTAATTAAATTACATGTTGTGAGACTTTAATTTAAATTTAAATAAATGAGGATACAACCAAGTGATTTTTTTATGGAGTTATGCATAAATTAATTTTAAATCATACGAGTAATAATATAACTTCAGTTTTATAATCATAAAAGTCGCATGTTGAAATCATGTTGTTTCCAAGAACAAGATAGACCAGAACGAGAGTTGCATTAACTATGGTTAAGTTAACTAACTTCCTTTTAGCAAGTAATGTTTTGAAAGTTTGCAAAAGTTTGAGGGCCAAACCTTACCATACTTTTTGTGCTTATTCTATATACGATAAACCAATGGAGCAACGCTCTAGCGGTATCTGAATAACTTTTTATAGAGGAGTTCAGTGGTTAAAGTCTTATTTGTAACAAAATGTTATGCGTGAGCCAGATGCTTTAACACAGTAAGCTTTCAGGCAGTGTCTGACCTTTTTCCTACAGGTCATCATTGTTGTCTGTGATTACGAGCGTGTATGACCTTTTTTCCTACAGGTGTACCAGGGCTAGGCTTTGATGGACGTCCAAAGAAAAGTTTCTATGTAGCTTTTAATCAAGAATCTTCACTCTTGTTTTTCACTATTCTAATGTACAAGTTTTTAGGAATAATAGCTAACTAAGTCGCTTTGGATCCTTTGATTATACTTTTTGCCTCAACATAAGTACAATGGTTTTGCGTTATCAATAAAGCTGCAATGTGTTGTTTTGTACGTAATGTTCAATTAAATAAATAGATTTACGTTATAAACGCTTTCATTATTCACACACCCTCCATATATATATATATATATATATATATATATATATATATATAAATGTTCTCTGTACGTGTGTATAGGGCTATACGTGGCATATAGTGGGCTGCACAAACTTTCACGCAGTCTCTTATGCGCTAGGACCCTGACATGTCTCTGACTGATGGACATTAATGACTTGTGAAAGTTTATGCAACTCCTATGCGTCGCGTATAACCATATAGGCAGCATATAGGGGAGTGTGCATATAATGACGGTGTGTAAATACCATCACCCTTCATAAAACAACTAATAAAAGAAATGAGGGGTAGTTTGGGCTTTTTACTACCAAACCCACACAAATTTAAATGGACGTAATTGCATCTCGTCATAGAACTCACGTTTGATATGTGTCGCCTTCTTCTACATAAGACGATCGAACGTGATTTTAAACCTTTTAGTGGACAAAGAACATATAGATTTAGAACTACATCAGAGGGTGTATGGTGTTGTTGTTGCTTCAGCTGTTGTTGTTTGTTGTTGTTGTTGTGCTGCTGCTGTTCTACTTTAAAACTAGTTATGCCCATTTGGAAAAAGAAAATGTTTTTTAGTAAACAGTATTACGGTAATTTGTCACTTTGAAGGGCCATTTTTCAAAAATAAAAAAGAAGTGTTCTCGTTACTAAAACCGGGTTGTATTCCTAAACAAGTGTAAACTATTGATTAATCATCTTGAGCAAGTTTAAAGTGATGATAAACGATGCATCTCTACCCATGGTATGGTATCCTAGGATAATGTTTATGAAGTCATATCTTGAACCTAGTCATGTATGAGGGGTGGGTGATGAAATAAGAATATAAAGACTCATTTATACACAAGGTCCTCATCATCTCTTCTTAGAATCTAACCCTTTTACATGAACCTTTAGATAGGATTTAACCATTCAAGACCGAATGCCAACCATGTTCAACCTTATAACGTATCTATGTCTGTTGAGCCAACGCTTCCATGGAATATTTCTTTCTATATATACTTGCAACTATGAATGATTATTTATCAAACACACCGAATAAGGTTAAGTGTCCCTCAGAGTTCCTCTGAACACTTCATTGGGAGGTATTGTGTTAGATTTCCTACTGAAGTGTTTGGAGGAACTCCAAGAGCCGCTTAACACCTACCAACTATGAAGTATTTGCAGTATGTAGTGTGTAATTTCTACTTGTTTTTCCCTAGAATAATTTTGTCTAATGATATATTTTTTTAATTGAATTATGTTGAAGAAGTTCACAGCCTAGAGCTTGTGGTTTATGTGTTGTTGTATATAGTAAGTTAAAAGGTATAAAATTTTATGTGACCCTGGATTATAAAGGCCAGATTATTCACTAAAAGAGATTTTTAAGTAGTAGGAACTCTAAAGTGAAATAACTAGGTTAAGGTTGTTCCTGATGTTGAATTAGTTATGTTCATATCAATGGCTTATCTTGGGAAGTGTAGATCATCGGTAATATGATTATTATGTAATGCAAGAATAGGTGAAGAAACACCAATATAACAACACACTAGAACTTAAGCACAAGTAAAGACACGATTCTTATTAATGATTCAGTGACTATTACAAGACCAGAATAGCAATTGTTACAGCGCTTCGACTATAATCTAATTCTCATAACTATGGTTGTCTCTCACTCTGTAATTGTTCATCCTTTTCTTCGTCTGACCTCATAGGGTATTTATAGGCCACCTGAGGTCTTCTGTGATTGGACGAGGGGAGAATGACAGCTGGCTGTACGATTGGGCCGTTGTCATTCGTTGCGTTGTTCCTTTGCTATTGGTCCACGTGTCTTTGTCTGTCCTTTCTTGTACTATTCTGTACCTCGTACCTGCAGGCGATCGTGGAGCAGGGAATGGACGTCTCTGATTGGCTGGACGTCCCTTTCTTGTCGGTTATTAGCTGTCATGTTACGAGGTACCCCGCGCCGCTTTCTAGAAGCCCACGTAGGCCTGCTGTGCTGGCATGTGTGGAGATGTGGGCCCGTGCGCTTGCGCGGTCTCATATCTCTTCAATAGGAAACCACAAAGTGTTTGAAGAAACTCTTAAAGACTTCAACTAAGAATCATGCAAAATTTGATATTATGGCAGTTATTTAACTATAAGTGACATACTAACGGGTATATCATGTTTATAATGTTTAATGTGGATTATAATCCAGAAAATTTGGTGCATACAAAATGGTTTTGAGGTTGAGTTTATGAAGAGATGAAAGTTGATTGGTATTAAATATTGTTACTATCATGATCTCTATAGACCATATAAAAT
Organism: Ambrosia artemisiifolia; assembly: GCA_032199755.1. Taxonomy (NCBI): domain Eukaryota; kingdom Viridiplantae; phylum Streptophyta; class Magnoliopsida; order Asterales; family Asteraceae; genus Ambrosia; species Ambrosia artemisiifolia. The sequence continues at coordinate 41,856,569 of CM063516.1, read as the reverse complement.
CAACCTGCATATTCTATTAAAGTGATTTTTTTTTTGGAAATCTATTTGAGCCTACTACTTTTCATCTTTGAACATGAGAAACTAATCCAGGCTGCAAATGGGCCAAATCAGATTATTACTAACATCTAAACAGAAAGTGCAACAATAAATGAAAAATATTAATATATTTATTCATTTTTTACTCACACTGGAGTCCCCACTTAATACCCTATGCCCCTTGTGCCAAAGCAGGTATGAAGAGCTTTCGCGACTGGAAGCCCAAGTTCTTCTGGATTAACGAGGGTGTTATCCCCGTGGTGATGGGTCGGTTGAACCCGGATGACGGTGCTCCGAAGGTGGTGCTGATCGACTATAAGGACCAAGATTGGTTCCAGACCCTTACTGCGCACCCAGTGGATTTGTGTGAAATCCCGGAGACGGCGCTGGTGATGGCGGGGATGAGCCTGAAGTACGATATTCAGGGGCGCAATCCTCACCTGACTGAGGATGGTAGAGGTATGCCTCTGTAACCGTTTTGCGCGGGGTGTTTTCTTTACCTTTGTATTTATTTTGGTTTGTTTTCTTTGCAGATGTGGAGAGTTTGTACAGCTTGTTATTGGGTGGTGATAACATGGGTTTCACCTTCAAGGAGCTCGCGGAGGATGAGCTGTATGTGCTAGAGAAGGCGTGGGACACGCTTGTTCGTCCCCAACTGGAGGTTGTGGCGCAAGAAGGTGTCAATGCGCCTTTACAGATAACCGAGACAGGTGAGCCTTTTGCTTTGTTTGATAACCCTTCTCCGGTGAACATGTTCATGCGGACGGGTTATCCTTTTATTGTTATTTCAAGCGATGAGTCGTCTGACTCGGGCGCATCCTCTTCTCCGCGTGTGTCGTCCGCAGGCGGAAGCGAGAAGGAAAGCTTGCCAACCTTTGTTGTGGACGACAGCGGAGAAGAGACGGAGGCTGAAGAGTTTGTGCTTCGTAGAGTGAGGCAGCCAAGAACTGGGGTGGCGCAGAGTGGCAGCCGAGGTGAAGGTTTTGCCTTTGTTTTAGACCATGAGGTCATTAGCAGGTATCTTGAAAATTACAACCCTATTGAACGAAGCTACGTTGAACTTTCAGATGCATTTACGGATGAGGGAACTGCCTCCCTAAAGGACATGGCGGAAGGGGTTGTTCTTCGAGCGCCGGTGAATGTGGAGACGGTGCTAAACCAGCCCGCGCCCCAGTTGACTTCGCAGAAGAAGAAGCGCTCAAGACGAAGCAAGTCTCAAAAGTCTTCTGCTGATGGAGCGGGTGCTACTGGGTCTTTGTCCCCTGTTGGGAAAAAGATGAAGTTAGGCGACCTGGTACACAGCGCCGAGGACAGTCTGTTAGGTATGTTTCCAATGTTATGGCGCTTATATTGTGCCTTTGTATCTTTTGCCTTTTTAACTTGTGTTGTTTATGTTTTTTGTAGCTGATCTGATGGGTGAAGGGGCGCCCAGTCATGTTACTGAGGCCGCTGTCCATGAAGGGTTCTCGGTGAACCCAACAGAGACTGAGAAGGCGCCCTCTCCTGTTAGGCGGGCTGTTACTCCACCGGTTCGGCCTCTTTCCTCGAAGACTCCACCTCCTTCACCTGTTCAAGATGTTATCCAACCATCTCCCCCGCGTCAGACGGCGCCCATTGATGACCCTCCTGTCCAAACTACTCCGGTGAACCTTGATGCACCGGTGGGTTTGGAGGTGGAGACCCAGCGCGTGTCTCCAACAGATGTTAGTGAGGGCGACACGCGGGGAATGCAGATTATGGACGACGACTCAAATGAGAAGCGTCCAGTTCCTGATTCTGAGGCTGGTTTCTCGGGGGCCAGCCTTAAGAGTGGGGAAGTTAACCTTGAGGAGGTTTACATCCCTTCTTGGCAGCTGACCACAGGTGCCCGGTTTGTGGGCGTTAACAGCTGTCGAGAGCTGTTAGGGAATCTTGTACCTCCAGCTGAGCGCGAGCACTAAGCCACGCGCCCTCGTCAAGAGCTGCTGGAGGATAATATGATGAGTTTGGCGAACTTGTTGTCCACCTCCGCCGAAATAACCCGACAGTGGGGCTTCTTAGCTCACGAGCGCGAGGAGTATGACAGTAAGTACAGCGAGGTTTGTGCAGAGCGCGACCGGTTGGCGAACGAGTTGAAGCGAGCCAAGTGGGACGCTGTTACGTTCCGCGAGGAGCGTGACAAGCTCGAAAAGCACCTTTCCGAGCGGGAGCAGCAATGGACTGCTGCTTGCGCGAAAACCAACCGGACGCTGGAAGTTGCTTCTCAGAAGCAGCAGGAGGCTGAGCGATTATGGGCCGATGCGTCACGGCAGATCCTTGAACTTAATGAAAAACTGGATCAACGCCGTGATGCCTTGCTTGAGGCCCGCGAGACGTTGAGGGAGAAGGATGCCAAGATTGTTGAGTTGGATGGTAAGTTGGCGAGTTTGGAGGACGCCAACCTTAAGCTTGAGCAGCAGAACGCTGACCTTGAAGGGGAGGCGTTGGATGTCCGTGACGAGGCGCGCTTGGCGCATGAGGACCGGGAGTGGCTTATGACTTGCTGCGTCCCCGAGGTTTGTCTTGTGTTCTTATTTCTTAATTTCTTGTTGTCTCCCCCTTTTTGCCACTTAACAGGTTTTCTTCTGTATGTTATAGGTCGCCTATCACGTGAAGAATTGCGACGAGGCGCGTCAGGCAGTGGCCGCTGTGAATGCTGCTGCCAAATTGGTGGGGCGCAAGGCTGGGTTCCTTGAGGGGTACCAGCACGCGAAGGAAGGGAAAGCGTTGGAAGAATTTCCCTTATATAACAAGGACCTGGACGCCTTGTTCGAGAAGAAGACGGCGGAGTATGATCGTCTGAATGTTGAGTTGGTGGATTTTGTTGTGAGCCACCGAGACCAGCCAACATGTCATACTCTTCGATCGTCCTTCGAGAAGCAGGGCCTGACGCACACTAGGCGCAAGTATGCTATGAAGAAGACGGATGCGGGTCCTCAGGCTGAAAGTGAAGCGCCTGGCCCAAGTGAAAAACTGGACTTGTCCGATTCTGAGGATGAGTTCAGCGATGCTTCTGAGGAGGGTGGTGCGCCATAGAGCATATATATTTTCTCTTTTTGTAACCCTGTAATGATTGAGTGAACAATATGGTTTGGGTTTTAATGTTAATGAGAAATTTTGTTTTATGCACTGTGTTTTTTTTTTATGCAATTCATATGCCTTGTGTTTTTTTTTACTGTCGTGTAATGTTAGTTTAGGGTTAGGCGCTCTGGCGCTTTGGTTTAGTTATGTTGCGCCTTTGGTGTGGCCTTTGTAGCAGACTACAAGTTATCTTGTAATCTTTTAAGTTTTAGACATTGCATCTTAGCCATGCAATGTTTAAGTGGCGCGCTATATCTTAGCCATATGGCGCGCCTGTTTAGGAGATTGCCAGTTATGTTGCAATCTTTTGAATTTTAGGAATTGCATCTTAGCCATGCAATGTTTAAGTGGCGCGCTATATCTTAGCCATATGGCGCGCCTGTTTAGGAGATTGCAAGTTATCTTGCAATCTTTTAAATTTTAGGAATTGCATCTTAGCCATGCAATGTTTAAGTGGCGCGCCTGTTTAGGAGATTGCAAGTTATCTTGCAATCTTTTAAATTTTAGGAATTGCATCTTAGCCATGCAATGTTTAAGTGGCGCGCTATATCTTAGCCATATGGCGCGCCTGTTTAGGAGATTGCAAGTTATCTTGCAATCTTTTAAATTTAGGCATTGCATCTTAGCCATGCAATGTTTAAGTGTTTACATTGTCGCATGGTTATATGACGATTAACAGAATGAATGTTTTTGCTAGGGAAAGGAAAATGGTCATCATATTAAATGGCTAAATAGCCTTCATTACAATTCTTGCTAGGCAATTACATATAACACTTTCTTAGTTGTGCTGCATTCCACGTGCGTGGGATCAGCTCGTCCTCTAGTGTTGACAGTTTGTATGCTCCTTTTCCTAGAACTTCAATGATGCGGTATGGGCCCTCCCAGGTGGGAGTGAGTTTGCCTGCTGGCAGCGCCCCGCTTGCTTCATTGTTTCTGAAGACAAAGTCACCGACTTTGAAGGCGTTTAGTTTGACCTTGGCGTTGTAGTATCTTTCCAACTGCTTTTTGTAGTTGGCCTCTTTTATCGCCGCCAAGTCTCGACGCTCCTCGAGCAAGTCTAAGTTGGTGCGCAGCTCCTTTTCGTTGTCAGTGTGGCTTGCTGAGAGGACTCTTGCAGAGGGGCACCCTATTTCAGCCGGGATGACTGCTTCGGAGCCGTAGGTTAGGCTGAATGGAGTCTCACCGGTGCTCGTTTTTGTTAACGTTCGATTAGCCCATAGCACGCTCGGTAGTTCCTCCGCCCAATCCTTTCCTTTCATCCCTAGGCGTGCCTTGATGCCTTCCACGATGCTCCTGTTGGCGCGCTCTACTTGCCCATTACCCTGTGGGTGGGCAACCGATGTAAAGATGGGCTTGATGTGCAACTCTGCATACCACTTTAGGAGTCCTCTGTCTGCGAACTGGGTTCCATTGTCTGTGACAATCTCCATTGGCAAACCGAAACGGCAAATGATAAACTCCCAAATGAACTTCTTTACTTGGCTTGCGTTGATCTCTGCCAGTGGCTTGGCTTCTATCCACTTTGTGAAATAATCAATTGCAACGATCAGGTATCTTCGCTTGCCTGTGGTCATGGGGAATGGCCCTACCAGGTCGATGGCCCATTTTTGGAATGGCCAGGCGGATGTTACTGGTATCAAGTCGTTTTTGGGGCGCATGGTGTTTGGCGCGTGACGCTGGCAAGAGTCGCATCGTCGTATGATTTCCAGCGCGTCCAGATGCATACCAGGCCAGTAGTAGCCAGCGTTCATGATTTTTGCCACGACCATGCGTGGTCCCGCATGTATACCACATATTCCCTCGTGTATCTCTCTGACAAGGTAATCTGCGTCCGTTCCATCGACACACTTCAGCAATGGCCCCAAGTACGATTTTCGATACAACACTCCATCTTGCATTTGGTACTGCAGCGCCTTGTGTTGTATTTTCCTGGCCTCTGCGCGTTGATTTGGTAGCGTGCCTGTGGTGAGGTAGGAGATAATGGGGGTCATCCAGCTGTCAATACCAGTCTGAATTACATGGACCTCTTCGGGTGGTACAGATGGTTCGGCTAGCACTTCGACACGGACCTCTTTTTGCTAAATGGCCAAAATTTGTGGATGCCATTTTGCTTAGAGCGTCTGCCGGTTTGTTTTGACTGCGACTGATGTGGTCGATGGTGCAGCTTGAGAATTTAGCCATCAATTCTTTTGCATACCGGAGGTACGTCGCCATGGATGGGTCTTTGGCGTCGTACTTCCCGGTGATTTGCCCTGCTACCAGCATGGAGTCTACGTGTGCAAAGACGTGCTTGGCACCTAGCCTTTGCGCGATGCGTAGCCCTGCCAGGAAAGCTTCATACTCAGCCTCATTGTTCGTTGTCTTGAACTCTAGCCTGATTGCGTAGGTGAATTCTGCCCCATCAGGGTGAACGAGTCTGATTCCCGCGCCTGCGCCATCATCGTTTGAAGCTCCGTCGGTATACAGGTTCCAGACTGCTTTGTCCTCACATTGTTGCTGTGGGCCTTGCTCAGCTCTGCATTCCTCTATTTTTTCTTGTGGTACCTCAGCGATAAAATCTGCTAGGACTTGTCCCTTGATTGCGGGTCGGGATTTGTAGAAGATGGTATGCTCACTTAGCTCGATTGCCCACTTAGCTAGTCTTCCTGACAGCTCTGGTTTGGAGAGTACGTTGTTCAGCTTGTAATCGCTAAGCACATTAATTGGGTGACCCTGGAAATATCGGCGCAGTCTGCGCGACGCATGCACTAGGGCTAGTACCAATTTCTCCATTGTGGTGTATCTGGTTTCCGCGTCTGTCAGGACTCTGCTGATATAATAGATTGGCGTTTGGACCAGTTTGCGATCGACCATGAGCACCGCACTCACCGCCCTTTCTGTAGCGCATAGGTACATTGTTAGGGGTTCCCGTGGTAAGGGCGCCGTGAGTGTTGGGAGGTCCATTAGGCAGGCTTTCATGTCCTGAAATGCCTTCTCCGCCTCACTGGTCCATTTAAACTGGTTCTTTTTCAGGCAGCTCTTTAGTGTTTCGATGAACGGGATGGACTTGGTTGCGTGGTTGGAGAGGAATCTGTTGATGGCGACCAAGCGTCCGTTCAAAGTTTGGACTTCCTTCAGCGTTGACGGAGACGGCATTTGTGCTATGGCTTGGATTTTTTCTGGGTTTGGTCGGAAACCGTCTTTGGTGACGATTACCCCTAGGAATTTTCCCTCCTCCATTCCGAAGGCACACTTACTCGGATTGAGCTTCATGTGGATTTCCTTCAGGTGTTTGAAGGTTTCTTCGATGTCTTTCAACATCTGATCTTCTTCCTTGCTTTTGATGACTAGGTCATCCACGTAGACTTCGAGGTTTTTGCCAATTTGCAGTGCAAACGCGCGGTCCATCAGCCGTTGATAGGTTGCGCCTGCATTCTTTAGCCCGAATGGCATCTTTGTGTAGCAGAAGACACCCTTGTCCGTTCGAAAAGCAGTTTTATCTTCGTCCTCTGGCGCCATTTGGATTTGGTGATAGCCTTTGTAGGCGTCCAAGAAGCATTTGAATCTGAATGGCGCGAGAGAGTCGATTTTCAAGTCTATCTCTGGCAATGGGTAGCAATCTTTTGGACAAGCTTTGTTGAGGTCAGTGTAATCCACACACATTCTCCAGCTTCCGTTGCTCTTTTTGACCATGACTGGGTTTGCGACCCAGGTCTGATATCTTGTTTCTCGCAGGATTCCTGCCTTTAGTAACTCATTGACTTGCTCATTCATTGCTTTGGCTTTCTCGGCGCCCATACTCCTGCGCTTTTGTGCAATCGGCTCAACTGAACAGTATGTGTTAAGCTTATGCTGGGCGAGCTCTCGCGGGACCCCCACCATGTCTGATGGTTGCCATGCGAAAACGTCCATGTTTTTTCTTAGGAGTTGTTTTAGGCGTTCCCGTGTGCTTTCTGAGATGGCCTTTAACATTTTGGCAGGGTGTGGTTCCTCTGTCATAGCGCATTCTCTGTTGGCCCATATGATTGCTACACCTGTTGGGGTTGGGAACCCGATGGCTCCGTGTATCGTTGAGGGTACCATGTTGTAGGCAGCCATTGCCTCGCGCCCCAGAATGATGTCATAGGTAGATTTCGTCGGCACAACAAGGAAGGTGACATCTTCTGTTCTTGAATGCGCCTTGTCTCCCATTGTTAGGCGGAAAGAAATTTCCCCCAGCGGGGATATGACCTCATTTGAGAAACCCATGATTGGTGAGTTAACTGGGCGCAGGCGTTGCTTGTCTTCCTCGTCAAGGAGGTTGAAGCATTGCTCGTACATTATGTCAGAGTTACTCCCCGTATCGACGAGCGCACGGGTGGTCCGATAATGATCGAAAATGGCTGTGATGACCAATGCGCGGGTGGATGAGGGTCCACCTTTGACTGTTGGGAACTGTACTTGCTGTTCCCTCCATTCCGCCACTTGGTCAGGCTTTCTCTTTGTCTGCTTTCTTCTGTCGGAGTGGATCATCAGGCTGACATTTTTTATCTTCTTTTGCGGTGGCCCTTCTTGCTGCTTGCGCTCGACATTTCTTAGTAAATGTCCAAGTTTCCCTGATTTTAGGGCCTCTTCGATTGCTTGCTTCAACTGGTAGCATTTGTCTGTGTCGTGCCCGATATCTTGGTGATATGCGCAGAACTTCCCTGGGTCTAAGTTGTCTCGCCTTTTGATCACCTTGGGCTCTGGGAAAGTCACATTTTCTGTTGCCAGCACCTGCGCTGGAGTTTTCGTGAGCGGAGTCCAGTTGTTGTGACTTCTCCTTCCTGACCTGTGGTCGTGCTGCGTGCTTCCTTTGTGGTCTGGGACCTAGGTGGGTTTGGTGTCTGTTTGGGCGCCTCCTTGGAGTCTGTTCCAAACAGAACCTCTTCCCCTTCTGTCCTGTCGACCGTGCCTTGAGCGCGCAGCTTGCGCTTGTACATCTGTGTACTGAGGTGCCTGTACTCGGTTCCAGACAGAGAGTTCTCTTTCTGTTTTTGCGTAAGTCTTGGCTCCTTTCATGATTTCGTCCCATGTGTTGGGCATCCCGGTGCAGCCAGCTAAAGTTCGGATGAGGGAATCGCACCGCACCCCTTGTGTGAAGGCTGCTTTCATAAGTTCGAAACCAATGGGCCCAATTTGTAGAGCCTCTCTATTGAACCGAGTGATGTAATCTTCGATTGACTCACTGTCGCGCCGCCTGACTTGTAGGATGTCAGTTGAGTCGCGCTCTATACGCTTGTTTTGGCTGAAGTGGTCTGAGAACTTGTCAGTCAATTCCTTGATGTTGTCTATTTTTCCATTCGGCAGGCTGTCAAACCATACCCGCGCAGCGCCTGTGAGTGTCTGTGCAAACATGTGACACCATGCTGGCAAGCTCCATTGTGCACATTTTCCTGCGACCTCAAACGTGCGCATGTGATCATCTGGGTCCCCTGTCCCATCGAATTTACCCAGTGTACTTGGGATTTTTGTTTTTGGTGGCAGGGGTGCCAGCGCAATGCGCGGGGTGAATTTTGATTTTTCCATAAATGATGTAGGATAATATGGTTTGGTTAGGTCGTCATCACCGGTCATAAAGTGCCCTCGTACAGCGGTGTTGCTTAGAGGCTGGCTTATGTCACGAGTGAAACGACTTTGGGACTCGTCCGAGTCTTCTCTCCATGTGGGGTCGGTTTCATGGTTGCTTCCGCCGTTGTTCCTCGCCGTGTTGGATGGTCCTTCGCTGTAGGAAAGCGTGCGGGCAGTCTCTCTAAGTTGTTGCTCTTTCATTTTCTGCAGGTATACACGTTTCAGGGCTTCCTTTTGCTGAGCATACCATACCTCCGGACTAACCATCGGCGCGGCATTTTCAGTTGGGGAAGCCTGATTCGTTTCGGTGAGAAACTGGAAAGAGGGGGTCTGTCTTGTTCCTGAAGATGGAGTAACAGCTGGACCCGTGTTTGCTACGTGTTGCTGGACTTCTGCTGTGTTCCCAGACTGGCCGGTGCCTCCCTGGGCAGCGTCGGTGTCTGAGTTAGCATTTGTGAAGTTCGGCAATGGAGGTATGAGAGACATAGTTATTGTGTTTGAGAAGTAGAAGTTTTTAGTGTTCTTGGATGCTCAAATAGACGGATGGCGCCAATGAAGAAACACCAATATAACAACACACTAGAACTTAAGCACAAGTAAAGACACGATTCTTATTAATGATTCAGTGACTATTACAAGACCAGAATAGCAATTGTTACAGCGCTTCGACTATAATCTAATTCTCATAACTATGGTTGTCTCTCACTCTGTAATTGTTCATCCTTTTCTTCGTCTGACCTCATAGGGTATTTATAGGCCACCTGAGGTCTTCTGTGATTGGACGAGGGGAGAATGACAGCTGGCTGTACGATTGGGCCGTTGTCATTCGTTGCGCTGTTCCTTTGCTATTGGTCCACGTGTCTTTGTCTGTCCTTTCTTGTACTATTCTGTACCTCGTACCTGCAGGCGATCGTGGAGCAGGGAATGGACGTCTCTGATTGGCTGGACGTCCCTTTCTTGTCGGTTATTAGCTGTCATGTTACGAGGTACCCCGCGCCACTTTCTAGAAGCCCACGTAGGCCTGCTGTGCTGGCATGTGTGGAGATGTGGGCCCGTGCGCTTGCGCGGTCTCATATCTCTTCAATAGGAAACCACAAAGTGTTTGAAGAAACTCTTAAAGACTTCAACTAAGAATCATGCAAAATTTGATATTATGGCAGTTATTTAACTATAAGTGACATACTAACGGGTATATCATGTTTATAATGTTTAATGTGGATTATAATCCAGAAAATTTGGTGCATACAAAATGGTTTTGAGGTTGAGTTTATGAAGAGATGAAAGTTGATTGGTATTAAATATTGTTACTATCATGATCTCTATAGACCATATAAAATCAACCTGCATATTCTATTAAAGTGATTTTTTTTGTTGGAAATCTATTTGAGCCTACTACTTTTCACCTTTGAACATGAGAAACTAATCCAGGCTGCAAATGGGCCAAATCAGATTATTACTAACATCTAAACAGAAAGTGCAACAATAAATGAAAAATATTAATATATTTATTCATTTTTTACTCACACTGGAGTCCCCACTTAATACCCTATGCCCCAAATTAAACAGAAAACTAAAGTAAGTCGCCATATTTAGGGGTTCACTTTCATTCCCCTATATTTTAATATGGTTGTGGGAGGAAAAATTGATTATGAAGAGTAAAGAATGAGAACTTTTCAAGTTGTGAAAACCCGTAAAAACCCTATAAAAATATTCTTTTTTTTGAAAAAAATTGGGCATGTACTATAAACATTTTCAAGCATTTTTATCAAAAAAAAAAAAAAAAAAAAAAAGAGGACCAGAATTTTTAAAAAAAGTTGTTCAGTGTTATATAACTGTTACATAGGTGTTAACAAGCTCCACAGTTTCGTGATGAATCATAAGGACACCGGATTACTAGCACAAAACATAAGGATAGCATAAACATAACATTATCAGCACAAAAGAGATTGATATCACCGCAAACATATTGATATCAACACAAAAAACTTTATGATTATTGTGGATTTTAATTACAAAGTACAAACATAATGATATTATCACAAATCATAATGATAGCAACATACTAGAAGGTAATCTGATTATTGGTAATGAAGAACCAGGACAAGCCATGAGAATTTTATACATTTGAAAAAAAAAAAACATACAATGCAAAAAAAATTCTACGCATGTTATAAAAAAAGCATGAAATTAGAGACTTCAATGATGTTGGTAAAATGGTTTGAGACGAAAATACCACTGGCCAATCAACATAAGATGTGTCAAGTGTCCCTATTGTATTGGTTTCTACCGTGTTTATATAAAAAAAGGTCTGTATATGATCCTCCTCCAAAGAATATATACCCAATTATAAAAAGATGTTTATCCTGACTAAACTTGTCGTAATATACTTTGCAAATATAGCACGTTTTTTGAAATTGATTACCATCAGGCTATATGGTGTGCCTCCCCTTTCCCCCAACTCCCCCAAGTGCCACATCAGCGCCACATCATTTCCCCCATTTTCTCCCCCAAAGTTTGGAAATGCCTTCCCCCAATTCCCCCATTCCCCCTTCCTTTTTTTATTGGATAAGTTTGATTAAAAAAAAAAGAAAAAAATTGAGCCAATCACATAGCTCGGTGACAACGGCATAAATCCCCCGGTTTCCCTGAAAATAATACGGGGGGGGGGGGGGGGGGGGGGGGCGGTGTTCCCCCACCTCCCCGATGCCACCTCAACTCCCCGAATGGATTCCCCGGCTGCACACCAATTAGTCTCATAACTCATCAAATTAACTGTTTTTTATGTGGAACTAACAAACTTTGAAAAAACAAAAAACTAAAAGGAAAATAGCCATAAAAGTGTCCTTTTTTTATCATGTCACTTTGTGGGCCGTCCGTTGATATTGTAAATGCAGGCTAACCCAAAATTAATTTGTTGGGCCATTTTTCACAAAAAGAGCGGAGTGTTTCCAAAGTAGGATTTGACAATTGAGGCTAGATCAGACTATCAGACACAAAACAATTGGCTAAATAACTGTAACTGGTTATTAATTAAAACCGTAACTGGTTAATAACCGATTGAGGAGCATTCAATTAGTGGTTATTTTCAGCTGTAGGTTAGTAACTGGTTAGGGACGTTTTTTTAAAATAACTAGTTATTTTAACTGGTTTTAACTGATGTCGGTTAACCGGAAAAATAACTGAAAAATAGAAATAAATTTAAAACAACCGATTAATTACCAAAAATAATCGGTTATTAACTGATCCAGTTAAAATGAATAACTGAACCAGTTAAAGTAATAGTCGGTTAAAGTAATAACCGGTTAAAGCAAAAATGAGAAAATAATTGGCAATTAGGTTAACTGAACCAGTTAGGGAAAACAACAAAGGCTATTAACCATAGGTTTAATCATATCTAAATAAATAAAGTGAAGGTTGGTAACGGTACAACTGTACTAGTAGAAAAATATGTCGAAAAGCATCACTGACTCAAATTGAAATCGAAACCAAAAAAACATAAATAAGAGTATCGGTACGAGTAGCAATATTGTTTGGGCTATATTGATTCGGTTGAAAACCAAAAAACAAATATCGATAAAAAAACATAAAAATGAATACAGGTACCGATGTTGCAAGGGTTGCATCAGTTCGGTACGATTGTAAACCATGAAAATGAATACCGATTCTGGTAATACCAACATCAGTGTTGATATTACACTGGTACTCGTTATAGCTTACGATACCGAAAATGGTCGACTTCGAATACAACTTCGTCTTCAAAAAAATTATCTTGGAATGTCGAGCTGTGTATTTGATTTTTTTTAAAGTTAAGGAACGAAAGTTATTAGATGAACATTCAATTTAGTAGAAAAGTAAATGTGTTCAAAACTAATATTATATACAGTATAAATGATGATATTAAGCGTAAAAAAACTTGCTAGTGTGACATCATGAATAGTGGAATGTGAGTGTGAGCTGATAATGCAACTTAAATATGATTTGTCTTAAATCAAAGATGTACATGGTGTATCATCATCATCATACTCGATAAATTCCATCGATCAACAGCAAAACCAACTAACCAAGGTATCGTCTGAAAAAGGTGAGACGTAGACAACCTTAGCTCTACTGAATGGGAATAGAGATGGTGCTTCTAGTGAGACTCCCGACTCGATAGTAGTTTGACATCAAGCTTTGGACATAACATAAGGCACATAACACTCATCAATCGAGACAAAGGCCGATAATTGGTGCATGTATCCCCTTGTCTTTCAGCTATCAACGTCACCACATGATGCATTGTACATAGTTGTATATTTATTTCAATTCAAGATTATTTTTTCTTTCTCCAAAGGACTATTACATTATAATTTTGATCTAGTCCAGTTAAACAAATTTGAGAACAAATTATGGCCCATGTGTGCTATTATATTCCTAAACAAGTGTGAACTATTGGTTAACGATCATGAACGAGTTTAAAGTGATGCTAAACGTTAAACATTTCTACCCATGCGTATGGAATCCTAGGACAGCATGTAGGAAGTCATAGCTTGAACCTAGTCATGTATAAGGGTTGGGTGATGAAATGAGAATATAAAGACTCATTATAAACATGGTCCTCACCTTGTCTTCTTAGAATCTATCTAACCCTTTTACATGAACCTTAAAATACAATTTAACCGTTGGAGACTGAATGCCAACCATGTTCAACCTTATAACGCATCTGTGTACATTAAGTCGACACTTCATTGGAATATTTCTTTCTATATATACTTGTATTATGGCATGATTATCCATCGAACACATTGAATAAGGTCAGGTGTCTCTAAGAGTTCCTCTGAACACTTCATTGGGATGTATTGTTTTAGATTTCCTACTGAAGTGTTTGGAGGAACTCCAAGAGCTGCTTAACACCTACAAACTATAAAGTATTAATTTGCACATTGTTATCATACTCGTAAGTGATCTTAGTAATATATAAACAAAATCCATCTTTGTATTTCCTTCAAACATATATACTTGTAAAATCCTATCTTGCTTAGATTTTGTAGTCTGCAATTTCTACTTGTTTTTACTAGAATAAGTTTGTTTAATGATGGTTTTTTATTTCTTATATTGAATTATGTTGAAGATCATACGATCATTCTCCAAGCAACTCATTTGGTAAGAAATTCATAACCTAGAGTTAGTAGTTTTTGTGTTGTTGTATACAAAGGTTGAAATCTATTGTGAATGTGGATTATTAATGAGAGATAATTAAAAGAGATTTTCAAGTGGTAGGAACTCTATTCTTGATTTTGTAGTCTAAAGTGAAATTATTAGATTTAACTTGTTACTAATGTATGATATATGATATGTTGAATTAGTTATAGGGATTCTAAGATAACCAAATGTTACTTGAGAACCACGAGAATTATTTTGCACTATTTTTTTTTCTAAGCAATTTTATTTTACTAATCGCCCATTTTCAGGGTTTTTTTTTTAATTATACATATGTATATATTTTATTCTTTTATTATACATATTTGTACATTATTAGGGATCATTAATGTGATTATTTCGTAATGGAAGAATACGAAAAGCATCAAGTGTTTCATAAAACGGCCCAACTAAAAATTACGCTAAATTTGATATTATGGCATCTATTTAACTATAAGTGCCATAACTAAAGGATTAACCTGTTTATAATGTTTATTTTGGATTATAATCAATCAAGAAAGTTGCTGTATACAGAAGGTTTCGAGATTGAATATATATGAAGAGATAAAGATAATAGGTTATTACATTTTGTTATTTGTCCTGATTTCTAAAAATTATACAAAATCAACTGCATATATGATTAAAGTGATTTTTTTTTGTTGGAAAGTTAATTATTTGAGTATACTATATTTCATCTTTGAACGTAAAAAACTAATTCGGGCTACAAGTGGGATCAAATCAATTCATTCGGTAGATGCACAGAAAGTGAAACAATGAAATGTTGAGTTTATGAAAACGAACTAAAGATGGATGTTTGAACTTATTTAAACTAAACAAGAAATGTTTGTTTAAATGGACTAATTCCACCTAATATATTTGGACTAGTTACACCTAATATATGCATGCTAGAGATATTATGAAAGATGTTTTGGTTGTTTGGATACATTATGAATTCTAATGGTGTTTGTTGACTTGCAAACAGGCTATCTAGGTACCTTGAAGGTTGGAAGTCTTCAGGTTACATATGATAATAAAGGTATTAAAGATACTACATGCAAAGGTAAGTTGATCTTACACATTCTTAATGTTGCCATGCATTAGATTGTCTTATATTATATTAGTATTTACAAATTTTGGGATGACAAATATGTCTCAAGAGGTGTAACCTAAAGAGTAATGAAAAATGACATTGTATCGAGTTTATGTAAACGTTGGGAGGTGATAAAAAGCACATGTTATGAATTCACGAAAGACGAAAGGTAACATTGTTGTGATACTCATTTTTCTTTAATGATAAAGTAGTTAACAAAATACTATGTTATGAATTCACCAATGTAGGCAACACGTACGCCCTCTAAATGGTCTAACTGTTAAAATATATGGTTTATGGTTAAGTGGTTACATAACATTTTATTATAAGTTGTTACATATTTCCATTTATACTAATATGTTTGTTTTTCTCTTTGTTGTCCAGATGGGTTAATTCAATAGTGGGCTATGCACATTTAGAAGTTAATCAGGCCCAACTGAGGAGACCAGTCCAGCTGAAAGAGAGCCCAGCTGAAAGACCTGATGTTTAGTTATAAATAGATAATTAGGTTTAGGGTTTCATTATTCTTTCATTCGTTTTCTTATTGTTCTCTCGTTCTCGTTGTATTCCAGAAACGTCCTCTCTGAAGTAGGGTTTCTGTGTGTCTGTGTACGATCTTGTTGATCGTCGGTGTGTTCATCGGTGAACTGTAAGTGTTTGGATTTGTATGATTCAAACATCAACTGATCTAATCAATCAGTTGTTGTTTGTTATTGTTTAAGGTCTCACTGATTTGGTGAGATCTGGTATTGGGGGGTGTTTTTGGTTTGGGTTAATAAGATTTTCAGTCACCGTTTTGTCGCCTATATCTCTGTGTTCTTTATCTGTTGATTATCGTCTTGGTTGATTCTAGTTGTTATATAGTCGTATCATAAATTTCTACATGGTATCAGAGCCAGGTTCTCTTACCAAAACGTTTTTCAAAAAAGATTCTGGTTGAGTATTAGTCTTCCGCTGTATATCTGAGATCTAGGGTTACAAATCCAGATCTCAGATCTTATACTCTGACTGTGTTTGATCTGTTAAGTTGTAGATCTGATTCTTGGGAGTCAACTGACTTGTTGGCTTGGTTGTCTTGGATCTGTAAGTTCTGGTATTATATTCTTGGATTAGCTGTGCAACCAGTAAGTTCTTCTGTTCTTTGTTCTTGTTATTTCTTTATCTTACTGATTGCTTGCTGCTGGAGTACTCTGTAAGTCTCTCTGGTCTCTGGTTGTGGTGGTTTGCTTGAGTAACTGCTTTGTTGTCTTGTTCTGTTCTTGTTATCTAGTATTGGTTACTTGACTGCTTTATTGTTCTTATATAAGTATAAGTATATATAATAGATAATAAAGGGCTCCCGTGTTAAGATCTGGGTGGACACCAATGAGTGATGAATCCACTATCTGAACACTGACACGGCTTCGTCCTCTTAGGATTCTTGTATTCCTTTTTACATACTGCTTATACTTTGTTTACTTGTCTGTTTGTTCTTGTTATTTCTTGGTGTTGTCTGTTCTTCTTGACTGTTCTTGTTATTTGATCTATGGATAGTCCTCAAGGTCCTCAAGGTCCTCAAGGACCCACACCTGGTGGGGACTTGATTGTTGGGACTCTTGTTAGTAAACTTGACATAAGTGACCCATTGTTTCTGCACCCTAGTGACACATCCAATCTGTCCATTGTTAATATAAAACTTAAAGGAACAGATAATTACTCTGTATGGGCTAACTCAATGAAACTAGCTTTACAAGCAAAAAATAAAATTGGTTTTATTGATGGAACCTGTATAAAATCTGTTGATGATGATGTTTTAGCTAAACAGTGGGATAGATGTAACTCAGTAGTGTTGTCCTGGTTGTTAAATTCTGTTAGTGAAGATTTATTTCTAGGACAAGTGTATTCCACTCTTGCTAGGGATGTATGGCTTGATTTGAAAGAAACATATGATAGGGTGGATGGGTCTGTTATGTTCAATTTACATCAGAAAATAAATGGGTTAACACAGAGTGGTAGTTCAGTATCTGAATATTATCAGAAACTAAACACACTCTGGAAACAGTTTGACTCAATGGTTCAACTACCTACTTGCACATGTCAAGCCTCCAAAGAGTTCAATGACTTCAATAGTTTAATTAAACTAATGCAGTTTTTGATGGGGCTTGATGATGTGTATCAGCCAGTTAGAACCACTTTATTAACCAGTGATCCCCTACCATCAGTTAAAACAGCTTTTTCCATTGTATCTAGGGAAGAGTCTCACAGGGGATCTAGTAGTCATAATAAAGGGTCTAATGTGTCTTTTGTGGCTACTACAAATCAATTTTCTGATAATAAAAAAAGAGGAACAAGAGGTCCAAATCCTAATCTAAAATGCACCCATTGTAATATGATAGGACATACAATGGATAGATGTTTTGAGTTGGTAGGATATCCACCTGGTTATAAGAAAAGGAGTCCTAATCAGAATTCCAAAGGGAACTTTGGAAATAAAAAAGGAAATGTATCAAATAATGTTTCTTCTTCCTCCACTACTCTGTCTTTTACTTCTGACCAGATTTCTAAGTTGATGAGTCTTTTAAATGAGAAGTCTGGGAATGAAACACAACAGTCTAATACTTCTAATTCAGGAGGTGAGAGTTGTTTTATCAATGCTTTTTCTAGTATGGCTGTCATAACAAGAGCCTCAAGTTTATTTGAAAATTTTTCAAACTGTTCAAGTTTTGTTAAACTGGCTCTTGTAATTGGGTGGATAATGGACTCAGGTGCAAATCAACATATGACTTGCACTGATAAAAACATGATTAATACTGTTGATGTTACTAAATACAATATATTGGTAAGACACCCAAATGGAACAAGTGCTAGAGTAACCAAAATAGGGGACATCAGATTAACTAAAGGAGTTATTCTATATGATGTTTTCTATGTTCCTGATTATTCTGTGAGTCTTATATCTGTTCAGAAGTTGTCTAGGGATAATAAACTAGATGTGTTGTTTAATGAGCATTCCTGTTATGTTCAGGATTCCAAAACCAGGAAAGTCCTGGTGACTGGTAGAGTGTGTGATGGTCTATACTTTGCTGGTGTTGATGTGAGTTCTAATAATGTCTGTTTTAATAGTCTTAGTGAATCTAGTCTGTGGCACAGTAGGTTTGGACACCCTTCTGATCAGGCTTTGGCTGTATTAAAGGGTCAATTGAATATTAGGATTGATGAATCTCAACCTTGTGAGATTTGTCATAAGGCCAAACAAGTAAGGGTTCCTTTTCCAATAAGTGATCACAAAACCAAATGTTTAGGTGACATTGTTCACTTGGATGTTTGGGGGCCATATAGGATAACTAGTAAAGAAGGCTATAAATATTTCCTAACTGTGGTAGATGATTACACTAGATCTGTTTGGATCTATCTTTTAAAAGGAAAAGGTGAAGTATTTGAGAATATTCAAACATTTTATGAATTACTTAAAAACCAGTTTAATAAGTCTGTTAAGGTATTTAGAAGTGATAATGGGTCAGAATTTGTTAATAAACAAATGACACATTTTTGTCTAACAAAAGGGATTATACAACAGACTTCATGTGTTCATACACCCCAACAAAATGGGGTGGCTGAACGAAAACACAGACACCTTCTTAATATAGCCAGGTCATTGTTGTTCCAAAGTAGTGTGCCACTAAGGTTCTGGTCTGAATGTGTATTAACAGGTGCATACCTTATTAACAGGACTCCATCATCTGTCTTGTCTGGAAAAAGTCCCTATGAGTTAGTTTATGGGTTCCCCCCCACTATTTCTCACTTAAAAAACTTTGGGTGCTTATGTTTCAAAACAATCTTAGATGAAAAGGATAAAATGTTTAGTAGGGCAGATAAAAGTGTGTTTATTGGGTATTCTCCATTTAAAAAAGGTTATAAACTCTGGAATTTAGAGAAAAAACAGGAAGAATACTCAAGAGATGTGAAATTTTATGAAAATATCTATCCTTTTAAATCTGAATTAAGTGAAACTGTTATTAAAGATTTAAATCATTTAAATTTCTTTGATTTATTTGAAACACAATCATCTGAAAGTTTGGAAAGTGGGAACTCTACTATTAATACTAATAATAATAACAACCTTCCCAATGATGAAGGGGGGACTGATGAGGCTCATGAACCCTTAACTGATAAGGATTTAGATGACTCTAGGAATGACACTAGTAGGGTAGATCAATCAGTTGATCAGCAAACTAGTGATCTAAATAGGGGGACTAGATCCTTAGAAGAAGAGGGTTCAAATGAAGAGAGCTTAGGTACTCCTGAGGGAAATAAGGTTGATGATTCTTTTGTGTCTAGAACTTCTAGGAGGTCTGTGTTACCTAAAAAATTTGATGACTTTATCATTGAAGGTAAAGTAAAATATGGTGTTGAAAGAGTTGTAAACTATTCAAATTTGTCTTTTGAGAATAAGTGTTTTGTTACTAGTTTAAATAAAATCTCTGAACCCACTAGCTACTTTGAGGCTTCAAAGGATCCTAGATGGGTAGATGCTATGAATGCTGAAATGGAAGCATTGCATAGGAATAACACATGGGTGTTAACTGACTTACCTAAGGGTAGGAAGGCCATAGGATGTAAATGGGTGTTTAAGGTAAAATATAAAGCTAATGGGGAAGTTGAGAGGTTTAAAGCCAGGTTGGTAGCCAAAGGCTACAACCAGAGAGAGGGCTTGGACTTTGGTGAAACATTTTCACCTGTGGTGAAAATGGTAACAGTTAGATGTATTCTTGCATTAGCAGTTCATAAGAATTGGTCTGTATATCAATTAGATATCAATAATGCCTTTCTGTATGGTTCCATTTCTGAGGATGTATACATGACACCACCTGAAGGTTACTGTTCAAAGGATAGTAATCAGGTGTGTAAGCTTGTAAAGTCATTATATGGCTTGAAGCAAGCACCAAGGAAATGGAATGAAAAGTTAACAAAGGTGTTGATTGATGATGGGTTTAAACAAAGTGTTTGTGACTATTCTATGTATATTAAATCTGAACAAGATGTCTTTATAGTATTATTAGTCTATGTGGATGATATTGTTATCACTGGTAACAATAAGGTTGAGATAGATAAAGTTAAAACTTTTCTAGCAAAGAATTTCTTAATAAAAGATCTTGGAAATCTGAAATATTTTTTAGGAATAGAGGTGTTAAAAACTGATGAGGGTTTATGTTTAAGTCAAAGAAAGTATTGTCTTGAACTCTTAAATGAGTTTGGATATCTTGGGTGCAAACCTGTTGCAACACCTATTGAATCCAGTTATGTTGTATCAACTAAAAACAAACATTCTGAGAAACAGTTGGCTAATATAAATGGATATCAAAGGTTAATAGGGAAGTTGATTTATCTTTCACTTACTAGGCCAGATATCAGTTATACAGTACAGTATCTAAGTCAATTTATGCATAAACCTTTAGAATCACATCTTAAGGTTGCATTAAGACTACTAAGATATCTAAAATCTAGCCCAGGAAAAGGTGTTTTGCTAAAGAAAACTGAATTATTTGATTTATGTGCATACTCTGATTCTGATTGGGCAAAATGCCTGGAAACTCGAAAATCTATCACTGGTTATTGTGTTTTCCTGGGTGGTTCACTAGTGTCGTGGAAAAGTAAAAAACAAAACACAGTTTCCCGGTCAACAGCTGAAGCTGAATACCGGGCAATGTGTTCGACAGCATGTGAGCTGATTTGGATTTCTAATTTAATGAAGGAGTTAGGGATACATGTTAATACTCCTGTTTCACTGTATTCTGATAGTAAAGCTGCTATATCAATAGCAGCTAATCCAGTGTTTCATGATCGTACGAAACATTTTGAAATTGATCTACATTTTCTAAGAGAAAAAATTTCTGTTGGTTTTCTGAAAACTGAGAAAGTTAAATCAGAAGAACAGTTGGCAGACTTGCTGACTAAAGGTCTTAATAGTGTTCAGCATGATGAATTATGTAACAAAATTGGTTTGAAAGATTTGTTTAACCATCAAACCAAGGGGGGATGTTAAAATATATGGTTTATGGTTAAGTGGTTACATAACATTTTATTATAAGTTGTTACATATTTCCATTTATACTAATATGTTTGTTTTTCTCTTTGTTGTCCAGATGGGTTAATTCAATAGTGGGCTATGCACATTTAGAAGTTAATCAGGCCCAACTGAGGAGACCAGCCCAGCTGAAAGAGAGCCCAGCTGAAAGACCTGATGTTTAGTTATAAATAGATAATTAGGTTTAGGGTTTCATTATTCTTTCATTCGTTTTCTTATTGTTCTCTCGTTCTCGTTGTATTCCAGAAACGTCCTCTCTGAAGTAGGGTTTCTGTGTGTCTGTGTACGATCTTGTTGATCGTCGGTGTGTTCATCGGTGAACTGTAAGTGTTTGGATTTGTATGATTCAAACATCAACTGATCTAATCAATCAGTTGTTGTTTGTTATTGTTTAAGGTCTCACTGATTTGGTGAGATCTGGTATTGGGGGGTGTTTTTGGTTTGGGTTAATAAGATTTTCAGTCACCGTTTTGTCGCCTATATCTCTGTGTTCTTTATCTGTTGATTATCGTCTTGGTTGATTCTAGTTGTTATATAGTCGTATCATAAATTTCTACACTAACACTGAATGACCGTTGTTTTACCTTGAAGACTAAGCCAGAACTTAGTTCGGCATAGACTATGCCGAACCCAACATGGAGTTCACCACGTTTGTCTTAGTTTTGTATTTTGTTGATGTTTGACCTGATTTTTTAATGTATTGTGTAAACATGAAATGATATGAATACTAACTTTGGGATTATAATGTTTCGTGTAAAGCTTACATATAGGATGTTAAATGAAGATTGGAGTGAACATGGACACACGTCTTGAAGTTGAATAAGATACATTCATAAAATTGTTAATGTTTGTATTTGCTTACTAACGAGTTATACAAATCAACCCATTACTTCTTGATGTTCTTGAAAGAATATATATATATATATATAACAATAATAACTAAGTCATTTTTAGAATTAATCTTTTGACAATTTACTCAAAGAAATTTTGGGACCCTAACTTGAGCTCGAACCTTTGTACAAAAGTCTTTTAACGCATGGATGTTACAAAGTAATATAAACAAAACATTTGTAACATCCATAAAACTTTATCCGCTTCTTGATACATATAGGAACATTTTCACTTGAAATAATTTGTTTGTCACATGGACGCATTTGTTCCAATTATAATATAACGCATGACACCATAAATTTTAACTTAAGATAACCAGCTATTCCCATCATCGTACAAAAAAAAAGCCGAGTTGACCATTATATTAATTGGGCTCAAGCTCATAACAATACGAGTCGAGCTTTGTACTCAGTTTATGACCTTTACGAGTTGACTCATTATTCTAGCTTCGATTATTTTATATGTTTTATACAAGTTGTATATAACAAAGAAACAAGAAACTCAAATTGTACTAGTTTCAACAAACGATCAATATACAAAGAAAAACCAAGGATGGAAGTTTAAGAGGTCTGAATGGTTAAGCGCTGAATCATTAAGTTGGAACTCTTAATGGTTAGTTTTCTTGTCCCACGTTGGTAGGGGAGCCTCATTAAGGTTCAGCATAGTTCAGTGCTTAATAGTTCAGTGCTTAATGGTTCAGCAACATCCCAAATCTTAATGATTCAGACTTAACCATTCCATTCAGAAGCTGAAACAAATGCGCTGAATGGTTAAGAGCCTCATTAAGAGGCTACCAAACAGCCCCTAAGCTCCCGTCAACTCAAGCGATCATACTTCGGCTTGAGCGTTTATACAAGCTCGATAGTTCAAGTCAAGGTCAATTCGAGTCAAATCAGCTTTACAGCTTACCTTAGATGAAACTTTTTTTTTAACTGCCAACAAATCAAACCCAAGCACTCTCAGATCACCCTTTCGACAAATTCAAGTACTTCGAGAGTACCCGAGTTGTCAAACACCAATTCCGGGAAAACCCGGTAACCCACCCGTCGTAGGCACGACAATGAAATTACCGGTAAAACCCATCTGACTCAAAAATCAAACCTAAGATCTCCTGTGTCTTCTATCACTGCCCACCAATATCTCTACCGCCGCCTGAAATGGTATTTACCCTTAGATGAAACTAACAAACAATAACAACAATAATAAACTCTTTTATCTACTTTTCAAAATGTCAACAAACTCCACTTTCCCTTGTTTTTCATCTCATCAACAAAAGAGAAGAGTAGGCAAAAACCCTATTTTCTTGACACACACAGTAAGAGTGAGTGTGTGTGAGTGAAAATGGAGAAAGCATTGGTGAAAGTAGGAAGCATGAAGGCAAAAGCAGGCAGTTTTTGGATTTCAAAGAAAGCTAAACAAGAGTTGTCCAACATCTCAGATGACCTTACGGTATCTTTACTTTCACCTAATTCTTCATATATTAAGCTTAATACAGGTTTCTGCTTTTTACAAAAGCTCTAGCTTTTTTTATGCTTAATTAATATTACTCAATCTTGATGCTGATGATGATGGTTCATAATGTGGGTTGCTTCATCTTTGTAGACTTTCTCAACTACTGTTGAAGAGAAGGCTAAATGGATTTTTAACAAACTTAAAGGTACATGTTCGCAATTTTGACCCTTTTGCTTGTCAACGGGTCAATTTGGGCTGTGTTTTATTTCAAACGAGATATATCCATGGTTGCAAAAATCATTAGGCGCTCCCAAGTCGGTTGACTGTGGAGTTACGAGGACATGGTAAATTATAAATAAATTAATTTTCGGGAATTATACATGTCAAATACGAAAAGTCTATTAATATTTATAACAAAATACATGATTACCCATATAAATAAAATATACACGTATTTCAAAAACTGATTTTCATTTAAAAAAAATGATATTCTTTAATATTAGATATAGTAATTATGTTTTACTTTATTTTAAGTAGAACTTGGTTCAAGTTGTTGACTGACTAGATTAGATTCTGATCAAGGTTGGCTGCTTTTGATCGATTTCGAGTAACTAGTTGAAGTTGAAGAAAATCGCCTCGGCATCGTACCTTGTAGCTACTACTTGGCCTCCAAGGAGGAGTTTTACAACCATGGATATAGCTAAGGATAAAAAAAATGTAATGCATAAGGATAAAAAAAATGTTGACACTAAAAATTGACCTTTTACGACCCGAACACATTTTGACCCGTTACCTGTGACCCCTTTACCATATTTCGTTTCCGGGTTTGCCGGAAATTAAAATGCAAGATGGAAGATAAGATCCGCATCATGATTTCATTGACATGATTATTTATGTATAATCGCAGGAAAACCAGTGAAATCCTTGCCTGAACTCCTACGCGAGTACAACTTACCACCGGGTCTTTTCCCTAACAACATAACATCTTATGAATTTGATGAAACCAAAGCAAAACTAGTGGTGTACTTGCCGTCTTCTTGTGAGTTGACCTTCAAAGATTCATCTGTCATAAGATACGCCACGCGGGTCAAAGCCATTTTGATGAGGGGAAAGCTCACTAGCATTGAAGGGATGAAAACAAAGATGTTGGTATGGGTCAAAGTCACAAATGTGGCTGTTGAAGGGTATAGATCAGATAAAGTTTGGTTTACTGCTGGAGTTAAGAAGTCAAGGCCTAGATGCGCTTATGAAACGCCTCTTGATGCAATTCGAGTTGAAGAATTCTGAGAATGGAAATGGTGGATGGTTTAATTGGCTCAAAAATGACATTAAGTTAGAAGCTTTTGTGTTAACTGCATTGCTCTTGGCATATGAGCAAAATGCTGTTACTGACTTGCTGATTAGTGAGAAATGCAGCACCATTTACCAACTTACTTTCTTTCATGTTTTACCCTCTACTGTTTGCTTGAATTCTTGATCATTTGTTTTAACAAACTATCACCCTTAAACACACAAATCTAACATGTTAGTTTGTTAAACTTATGGTTAAAAGATAATATTTTAACTTTTGCTAAATACCCTCTTGATTTTTTTATTTATTTTTTAATGTTTGGTTTGTTAGAAGAAGTATTAATCAAGAAATAATGATAATTAGAAAGTCAACTGAAAAGTCAAACTGCAGAAGAAAAGGCGCCAAAACAGAAACATTGTGTCTGTTAGTTATGGCGGTTATCAAAGGGTCATGTCGGTTAAGTTTGGTAGTTAATTAACCATCAATTATGTTATGTATAAACACCCCTAACATTGTATCATTTGATTGTGTGGGAAATATTATTAGTTTGCATATTCTCTCCACCCTATGTTCGTTATCGAGTCCCTGCACAACAGTTTTGTGCATACTCAATCATCAATCATGTTCATATCCTATAACCAAGTAACAGATGCGAACAGGGGCCGATTTCGAACATGGTTATTTCCGATTTACAGTTGAGACATTTACTTTGTAAAACGCAACTTACATAACCCCTCAAATAGGCCTGTAAACGAACAGAACGAACACGAACAAATGTATGTTCGTGTTTGTTCATTTAACTTTAACCGAACACGAACACAAACACATAATCGAACACATTTTTGTGTTCATGTTCGTTCAATAAGAAATTTGTCATGTTCGTGTTTGTTTATGTTCGTTTGTTTAAAACCTAAACAAACAGTTCATGAACGAACGTTCACGAACATACCAAATGTAAACGATTTTGTATTACTAAAAAACTCAATTACTAATTGGTTACATTTATACAAGTAGTTAAAGCCCAATTTATGTTTATATTTATATAAACATAACTACTTATGTAATTCATAAAATTTAAATGAACATAAACGAACATAAATGAACATAAATAAACAAACATAAATGAACAAACATAAACGGATGTTCATGAACATAAATGAACGAACACGTTTGTTCGTGTTTGTTCATTTAAGAAAACGAACGGTTTTTTTTGTTCGTGTTTGTCTGTATATTAAATAAATAAATGAATATAAACGAACTTCCCGCCGAACAAGTTCACGAACAGTTCATGAACATTCGGTTCTCTTACAGGCCTACCCTCAAAACTTGCAAAAGTGCAAAACTACATATATACCTAAGACATGCTTCACACATCATATGTTTTTAAAGGCTTCATAAGTTTTGAGGAAGATGTATGAAACTTCCCTGACTTTTTAAGGTCAAAACTGCTATCGATTACCCAACCGCGATGATAAAATAACAGGGGAATTAGAACTATATGATCTTTTTCTTAACAATCCTGTAAAAGCTAGATAGCAATCTGTTGCTTTCAATGTCTGTAGCAGCAGGAAAGGAAAAAAAACTGAGGGTAGAAACAGAATTTGAAGGCATTTTTTTATCATTTCACATTCAAGTTCAATTAAATATAAACAAAGGATAAATGGTTCTTTGGTCTTAAAATCAATCTTTTTCCTATCTCAATTCTATGTTCTAACCAGAAAAACAAAAACCATCTGTAAGATAAATATGTCTATATCAACATATTCATCATATCAGGACAAGACTAGACTAGATTCCTGTATAATTTCATAAATTCCTATAATGTTCTCGATGCTCAGCAACACTATGATGACCCATTCCAAAAGATCAGACTTCCGGTTTTGGAGGGCTTCTTGTAAAAAATGAATGTTATGCTGTAAAAGACGCAAAAGAATAAAAGATGAGCGAAATGTGATAGCAGAACATGTTCAATATATAAAATGCAGGTTTTAACTGTTTTTTGGTCTCACAAATGCCTAAGAAGGGCAAGAACCAAACTAAAAAAGTTACCTCCACAAACTTCAGTTTATAATCAAGATTAGCGAACCGTTGTGTGACTTCATATTCCTCACGAAGGTACTCGTATATTTGAGCATATTTTGCCTCTCTCCAGGCTATCTCTGATCTGAAAGATATGCATGCCATTTTTTCAATGATGAAGAATAACATGTTTAACACACTGGTTGGGATTCAGTCAAAATAGTTCCTTATTCTACGGGCCGGTTTGAGTTGACCCAAAAGAACTTTTGTCTGCTTCTTTTCAAAAAATTATATTTAAAAATATAATAATGTTTTTTTCAGTTTTGCCCATTTAATGTAAACCCAAATCGACCCATTTTTTAAGTAAACGAGCTGAAACTGACAACTTTACATCATTTCACTTTCGATTTTGTAGCTTAGTCATTTTTTTTATGTAAAGCTAGTTGAGCCACTAGTTCTTTAGTGTGTAAAAGAATCTCTTAGGGGCCGGGGGCCACCGACTTAATTTTTTTTTACAGATCAGAATGTTCTTGACTTTTAAGACTGACTAATGAAAATTTATTAACATATACAAACAATTACCTGTCGAAGAGTCCTACTCTAAGAATCACATCAGCTAAATTTGAATTAGCCTTTCCAACAAGTTGAAAAAGCTTTTTCCTATCCATAGTAAACGTGCCAGTTTTCTCCATCATACGATTAATATCTGTAAATTCTTTAACCATTCCATCAACCTTTGCAAAAAGAAAACACATAGACTTGTAAAATGACCCTATACTTTTTTCTCGTATAAAAACTAAAAAAAAGTAATTAATACCTGCGAAACAAAATAATCCAATGCTATACTTTGGCCAAGCACACTGCTAATAATACGTATACTGTCAATATCAAGGTTTTTCAGGACAATGTAATCTGGGCCACCTTGCATAGCCTCAGCCAACAATGGCTTCTCTTTAACCACATAATCTGTTTAAACACGCGCACATGCTTTAATGCAATTACTATGGGTGGAAATGTGTGAAAACGACAATGAAGAAAGTAGAGGTGGCAAGATGGGTGGGTCAGGTAACGAAATGAAACGGGTCATTTTAGTTAATCTTATTTATTTGGCCCATTTGAGATGAAACACAACCCAATTCAATTCGTTAAGATATTTTTTTAACAGCAAATAATATTAAAACAAAACAGCAGGGAGCTGAAAAAGAATGCAAGAAACAAACCATCAAAGACACGAACTGACAAATAGAAACTAGTGACTAACTAACCATCATTTCTTCTCTCTGAGTCTTTTAGTACTGACCCAGAGGCATGTCTTTTAATTACGGAAAGGTAGGACTCAACTTCATGATCCTCAACATTGAACAAGACGGCAGATCCATACTGGAACACCACCACGTAACTATGAGAGCTAGAGTTTTCTTCAACGCCAGCCTCCTAAAAAAATAAGAATAAATAAATAACTCTCTTTCGTTACACTCTTTTTGTTCCAAATAAATGCAAAAAAGTTTCTAAAGACAGAGAGCCATATGTTTGCCCTTAAAGTAGTGTTTTTCTTAAACCAAATACGTATACCCTAACTAAAACTGAAACTAAATGAAAAACATCCGGGTCATCTACTCATACTATAACTGCATGTATCTTTTTCAGTTTAATAGAATTTTGACTGTTTCAAAAATGGGAATTGAATAGAAAACTACTTACTCACTTACAAAATAAGTCCCACTCTAGAGTCACTTATTGAATGCGAACTATCACTACAAAATAATAATATGTGTCTGGTCCATAACATACAGTACCTTGTTATTATTGAGGTATTCTAAATAGTTTAACTACTACTTAAAAACTTCCAATGAACAATGTGTCAAGCTGTATTCAGAGATAGAGGGACTATGTTAATGAACCCTAATGACACGTCACCAGTCCAGCTTTGTATACAGGAAAACAGAAACTTAATATGAAAGTGACCGAAACTTTATTAACATTTAGGAAAAAACAAACACAAATGGTAAGTAGGATGACAGACTGAAAGGTAGTTGCAACCATTCTTACCATATAATCTGGATTATAATTACAAAACTTGAGGGCAGTATGGTTGGTTGAACGAGAAGTAGGACGAACAACATGGCTTGAAAGCTCTACTTGCAAGCCCTTCAAATCAACACTGTCAAAACCATACATCTGAGAAACCAAACCATAAAGAACAAAATAAAAGGTAGCAAACATGAGACTCAGGGATATGATCACACGATATTAATATGTGAAACAGAGCATACGTGGACGATTAACCTAATAAAACCTAAAACGTCTATGAAAATCACTGCATTTAAAAAATAACAAGTGAAGTTCACACTCAATCAGTCATCGATATGAATGAGCTTCCTAATGTGGCTAATTAACTTACATCATGTATACACATAATCTAATATTTTTACAAAAAAAAAAAAAAAAAAAAAAAACAACTCATATATTTAGCTCATCCTAAATGGTCTAACTACTAATGCATATCTTCTAAACTGCAAAAGATCATGTTTATTTTGAAGCTAAAAATGCGATTACTTGACGTTACATACAATATAATCAAACAGGATATATTTTGCATAGTCCTATATTCTACCTTGATCAACTACAAACCATGTAAACTATACAAACAAAACCCGCATAAACAATGTTGCCGATAGCTAAGCGTTACAACCCAAACAAGAGAACTCGTTCCAAAAGACGCCCATTTGGGTTATAAGCCTCACATTTGTTGCCCATACAACCGACGTGATACAAGTCCTGTACCTTGCAATGGTTCCACATTTCATCAAACACAACAAGTTCAAGGTAATCAACACCCTAAAAACACAAGTATCAAAGAAAAAAAATGAAACCTAGTACAGAGAAAGATGGCTCTAACAGAAATCTTCCCCAACTCATCATCATCTTCATGATGCAAAACCAATTCATCTGCATACTTCTGTTCATCTTCATAACTACCAAGATCAAGAACAGGGCTTGCAGCAGTCAAGAAAGAAGAAAAGGCCCTAACTTTACAAAAACTTGTGATGGGTATCAAAGAATTGGGATTTAAAGGTCTAACAAGACTTGTAACAACAAAACTAGGTTGAAAATAATGTGTTCTTGGAGATAATAAATGGGCTGCAAATCTTGAAAGAAAACGGGTGGTTCTTATTATACCCATTAAAGGGTATTGCAGATTAGTGGTTGTTTGATTGGATTTTATTGTTTTGTGGATTGGTTGGTGATGGTGAGGGTGATTGAGTGTTGGGGGTTTGGGTGATTGGTTTCTTCATTTTTTTGGGGGAATTTGGTTGCCAAGTTTCTTGATCAGTTGATTGGTTTGATTTGGGATTATGGTAGGGGTGTTCATGGTTCGGTTCTAAACCGTGAAACCGCCCAAACCGATCATCGGTTTGGTTTCACGGTTGGTTTTTTTATTGATCTTTCGGTCGGTCGGTTTCAATATTTTGAAACCGTAGCCAACGGTTTGGTTTACGGTTTATAGCAAAAACCAACCGTAAAAAACCGGACCGGACCGTATGATTTTATTTATTTATTTATTTTAAATATTTAATAGTATACATAATTTTATTATGCATTCATAGATAAAATAAACGATTTGGAGAACATGAGCACGACGAAGGTGATCGAGGAAATAAAAGAGAAATCCTGTTGGTAGGTGTTGAAAAGATCCAAAGTCCCTGGTGTCAATTTAGTAAAGTGGCACGAATTTTCCGATATTGATTTTGGTTAAATTTTAGGCGTTGTTATAGGGATTGTTGGGCGATTATTATAACAGTAGTTAGCCATTTCGGGGTGATTAGTTGTTGACATGTTATTTTAGTACCTAGACTTTCAGCCATACACCTTCCAAGCGAGAAGAGTTAGTTTTAGTTGTTGACATATTATTTTAACTATCAATTGTTAGTATTACCAAACATAATACTATATATAACCTTCTTAAAAACACTATTCATGAACACACAAAAATTAACATATAGGATAATATGTAAACTATAATCTGTACAAACTTTAGTAAAATTAAATTGGGCTCAACCCATTTTGCAACAATTGTCCACCAATACAATACAAGCCCATGTTATGTTACCACTTAAAAAAACCTAATCAAAGCTATATACGACGTAGATGCAAAAGAAGTAGGTAAACTTGCTGTTGCGAAAATGATAGTTATTGATGAACTATCATTCAGATTTGTTGAAAAAGAAGGGTTTCGTTATTTTTGTAGTGTAATCCGACCCGAGTTAGAGTTACCTAGTCGGATTACGATTGCTAGAGAAATAATATCCTTATATGTAGATGAAAAAAAGAAGTTGAAAGAGCTTTTGCATAATTCTTCACAAGCTGTTTGTCTTACAACGGATGCGTGGACTTCATGTCAAAATATCAACTATATGGTTTTAATAGTGCATTACATTGATCAAGATTGGAATTTGCAAAAAAGGATTTTGAACTTTGAAGTTATTTCTAATCATAGGGGGGACACAATTGGTAAAATGATTGAGAGTTGTTTAATTACATGGGGTAAGGATTATGGCTAACAATTATAATATCCTAGAATTGGACACCTTGTGTTTTTTTTTTCTATTTTATACTTAATGGCAAACAAGGCACAACATGCCCAAACCGCGAAACCAAACCGGTACCAAACCGGAACTAATGGTTTGGTTTGGTTCGGTTTAAAAATTCTACGGTTTGGTTTTGGTTTACAAAAGTAAAAAACCGTTACTAGCGGTTCGGTTTACGGTTTGACCCAAAAACCGCGAAAACCGGACCATGAACACCCCTAGATTATGGTATAGAGAAGTTTTAACCCAAATTAACTATTTTTTTTTTACTTGAGGAACAAGGCATGTGTAATTTTGAATGGTAGAAAACTTAAAGTCAAAAGTTTCTTTTTTAGAACGGTGTATGACAACATATTATGTCCGATCTTTAACGGGAGTTTTTTCTACAAATCTTGCTTCTATTGGGAGCCAGATCCCTCACGCGGTTCCCAAACCGGGGAAAACCTTATCCTCCACCCGCTCAAAGGCACGGTAATGTGAATTTGGTAAAACGTGGGTGGGTCAAGAATCAAACCTGAGATCTCTCAGTCCAAAGCCTTATCCATCACTTTCCATGTCACTCCACCACAAGAGTGAGGCCCATAAAGTTAATACTAATGAATCATATATATGTAACTAAAGAGTTAATTATGTGGATTGATCAGTTACAAATTCTTCAACCATAAACTAAGCTTATATATATTATTCGTGATGTGACGAACCTACTTAGCGTCATGCCGTGTCAAACTCATTTTGGATTGTGTTGTGTTCGAGTGTTGTTTCGTGAATGCATAAAGATGAGTCGAGTTTTGAAACAAATCTTAGCCAGATGGTTTAGGTTTGCTTCCACATGAGGATGTCTTTGAGAATCACATATTAGCTTCAGGGGCGACTTACAAAAATAGAACACGTCGTTAGCCTCGTCACATGTGGGGAATCCTCCTTATGACCACTTGTCGGCAGAAGAATAAGTATTAATACTTGATCGGAATAAAGTAGAGTTTTGAAAGAGAGTAATGATGAGCAAGTTACCTTTTTAGGATGATCTTAACACTATTAATACTAGGTTCGGTTGTTTGCTAGTTTCATCAGATGATGTGGTCTCAAATGGAATAACCGTTTGGTTGATGTCAGAATTGTCCAATGGTAAAAAAAATATTACATTCTAGTTTGACGTGGCTCCATTGTAAGGCTAAAGGGTTTGCCATAAGCCTTTGGTTTGCTTGCTTCTCTTGAGTTAGCCCATAAACTGAAAGTAAATGTAAAAACGGTTTATCAAATCGTATTAGTGGGCCCATCACAAAACTAACATTAACCGTTTAAACTAAACTCAAACTCATGTATTTCATACTAGGTTTGTTTGTTATGGCCCAAATTCAAAACCCTAATTTCACTAGAGATTATTTGAGTAAAAAGAACAAACAAGGTTTTACACTTTTACTAAGCTACTACTCCGTAAAAGATAGAATAAGAAATATTGAGCAATACGACGTCGTAAGAGTCTGTCTTTACTCTGTTAGCACTAGCAGCAGATGCAGTATGCATAGCCAAAGTTTGAGCAAGAACCTGCAAAGTAACAACAGTTGATAAACAAACCCTAACCAGAGATTAAACAATGGCGGTTACAGGACACTTAAGCACCTGTGCTGCATTACGTTCTTCACCCATGAATCTCCTTTGTTCCAGTCCACCACCTCCTTGCAAGGTCTAATCTTTATAACCATAACCACTCTCCTTCTTTAAATTTCACTTTTTTTGTATAATTTTTACCAATAAAGCTCTGTTAATGCTTTCATAAACGCTCAATATCCAAACCCATGTTTCTTTTTTCATAGTTATGAGCTTGAAGCCTTGTTATACCCATTTTGTTTTAGTAGGTAATACATCCAGACTGCATTGGTTAAAGGATGTTGATTTTGTCATTCCAAAGATAGATTATGTAACACCCTTGGCAAATACTACATAGATAGGAGAAATGTTGGGTGCATAAGGAATACTGGACCTCAAATATCGCTATATCACCAACTCGTTTTGGCCGCATTGGTTGTGGACCCCATCAGAACTCCGCGGTTAAGCAAGTTAAGGTGGGAGTAAGTGACCTCCTGCAAAATCTCCACTAGGCAACCGAAAACAAATATGATGCAGAGTGGTTATCCATTGAATGGAAGTTTATCTTTTATTATTATTATTTGAATTTTAATTTCCTAATGTTTTGTTATTATGATTCCTATCTTATAAATAGGTCCTCTAGGTTCATTGCTAGTTAGTTGTTGATTGAGTTGAATAGTTTAAACCTTTGAAGGTTTTTTTGAACCTTTTGGTTCAACCCTTTGATTTTAATCATTCGAGTTTCTTAAGCCATTTGATTGCATTTGTTCCCGCATCATAACAAATACGTGAGCCCCTTGGGGCGTGACAGACAATGTTGGTGGTATAAGAGGCCAGATGTCACAAATATTTAGGTTAGTCGTAATTCGTTAACTTGTAGATGAAGGCCATCAGTCAAAATCTGGAATTCGATACTTGATTTTGCTGGTTATGAAGTATGAACACTACTTAAGATTTGACTTTAGAGCTCGTCATATTCTGATTTTTGATATTCATCAATGGCTGTTCTCTTACTATTTAAAGGTTGCATTTTTATTATAATTACCTTGTTTCCTTTCTAACTGTATGACTGTATCCCTTTCAACTGCAGGTTAATTTTAGTAATTTTGTGAGACGAGAATCATTAACCCGTGGGCTAACAACACGCTGTCACTCTAACAAACCACTTGACATCAAGGATTTTGAACTGTCTCATACCACCATTGACAATGACGACAACAGCTTTCTATTCAACGCCATAAACATGAGCTTCCTCAAACGCGTAGCTCTCGCTTGGAAGATACTGTTCCCGTCACCATCAGTAATCCAAAACTCAAACGCCAACATAGCCAAACAAAGGCTAAAAATGATCCTCTTTTCTGACCGATGCGCAGTCAGCGATGACGCAAAACAAAAGATAGTCAGCAATGTGGTTAACGCCCTTTCAGATTTCGTCGTCATTGAACCTCAAGATAAAGTCCAGCTCAGCGTCTCTACTGACCCCGCCCTCGGAACCGTCTATTCCGTCACCGTGCCAGTGAGACGCGTACGAGCCGAGTACCAAGAGGAAGACGAAGGAGCGACCATTGTGGATGTTGAATATAAAGACAATGGTTCCATATCTGGTTCTGTAGATGTCAAATTTGATTTCTATGTTCCAACCGAATAACTTGTTAAGCAGTTTAGTTTGTATTACATTGTTAAACTGTTCCACTATGAATTTCATCTATATATTATTCCTTTGAAGCTTGTACAAGTTTATGACAGGGGTTAAAGTTGTAAAGATCCATAAAGATAGGACCTTTAAGTAACTAACATGATTTTACAGGGATCTACAGTAGCTATATCAAATCACAAAATCTAATCCAACGGCTAGGATTAAATCAAGAATGACACGACTTGTTCAACATGTTTTGTACGGCTCTTCCTAAAAAACCTAACTTACTTACTTACTTTCCTCTTTGTCAATCAAGTTTGTCTCTAGAAGCTTTGAAGCAGTCCAAACATGTCTGATGAAGAGCACCACTTTGAGTCAAAAGCTGATGCAGGTGCATCCAAAACTTACCCTCAACAAGCTGGTACCATTAGAAAGAATGGTTATATTGTCATCAAGAATCGTGCTTGCAAGGTAGTTATTAACTCATGGATCTTTTTTGTTTGTTTGTACTTTTTTTTAATCAAATTTTAGATCTTTATTGTTTTTTATCTGAGATTTTGAGCTGGTGCAGTGATCATGTATTAAGGGCAAAATCCAAGTATTAGTTGACTTAGTTATGATAGTCTTAGGTGGTTATAAATTTATAATTAACTTAGTTTTGAGATGTTTATATAAGTGGATTCTTGCATATGATCGCCAATGATTTATATAACTTTTGTGAGCAAACCAAGATTATGACTCTTTCTTCTTTATTGTATAACTTTTGCACAAGTACCTGTTACAGTCTTCTTATTTTTACTAAAATTTTAAGGGGGTGTTTGGGGTTGCGTTTTGAAATGGATTTTTAGATTATTGCGTTTTCGAATAATCAGTTTTTAGTGTTTGGAGTCGAGTTTTGAAATGAATTTTTAGACTACCAAAACGCAATAATCTAAAAGCAGCTCCACCCCTGCTTTTTCAAAACGCAGAAGCTGTTTTGAAAAATCAATCCCAATCACCCTCTAACTTGCTTGCAAAGAAACCTTTTAAGACTCCAATCAGGTAACCAAATAAACCAGAATACTCTTACCATACTAATAAACACACCAAAATAAACTGAACCTGTCTTTTAATTTTTTTTTCGGTTTGGCCCATTTGACGTTCTTGATTCTTTCACAAGATGATACGAAACAATAAGGATTAACATCCAGTATGCTAAGTTCCACTTAAAAGTTTATTCATTTACAACAAATTTCAACTCCAGAGGAATGAAAAGCTTTCATTTATATTCGTCAACTATCGCATGTTACCGCATTTATTTTGGTACAGGTCGTAGAAGTTTCAACATCCAAGACCGGAAAGCATGGTCATGCTAAATGCCACTTTGTTGGAATTGATATTTTTAATGGAAAGAAGCTTGAAGATATTGTTCCATCTTCCCACAATTGTGATGTATGTTTATAATGCATCGTAACAGTTACTTTGTGTGCTTGTGTGCGTGTTTTCCTTTTGCGTTGTGAAAAGATGGTCTTTTGCAGCAAAGATGGTTGTTTAAAATTCCTTATCTAAGATAATTTACATATGATTGCAGGTTCCCCATGTGAATCGTACCGACTACCAGCTTATTGATATATCAGAGGATGGATTTGTATGTTTCGTTTTTCGTTTGTCTATTCTTTTGCTCATAATGTAAGATTGCATATATTGATGGTAATTTTACAGGTGAGTCTGCTGACTGAGAGCGGCGGCACTAAGGATGACCTCAGGCTCCCAACTGATGACACTCTGCTCACCCAGGTTTTCATAATTTTTATTTAATTATTGTTCGCATAACGCAGTTGGTTTTTGGTCCAAAATGTTCTTCATTTTGTAGACATTTTAACATTTTTTTCAAAAAACTCCTTATGGGTCAAATATAAATGTGCAGATCAAGGATGGTTTTAGTGAGGGAAAAGACCTTGTTGTGACAGTGATGTCTGCAATGGGAGAAGAGCAGATCTGTGCTCTTAAGGACATTGGTCCAAAGTAACTTTGTTGTTGAAATAAAACACTATTATTTAGCTTAACTATAAATGGGTTCTTTAGTAGTAGCAGTTTGTGTCTGGATATTTACCTTTGGATCAATGGATTCATGTATGTATAACTTTTATGTATGGTTGGATTCGATGGAACGAGACGGTGATTAATATGTGACCTGTAGCATTACAGAACAAGTTTGAAATACAGAAGTTGCAAAATAACAGTTTTATATGCTGAATAAGTTTGTAATCTTATGGTTATCTTTCTATATGTTTGGTGTAATTATATTAGTTTTGTTGATTTACAACATAATATCCAGAGTTGAGTTTTTAAGATTAAAAAAAGAAGAATTTATTAAACTATTTGTGGATGTGATAGGATGGATATAATCTAAATGCATAACATGAACGAACCTTTTTTCAAACCATCCGTTGAATGCTTTGAAAACTGAAGGAAAAAAAAACGTTTATAAAAGGGTATAACACAAGATCCAAAATGCTAGAACCCAAAAAACACCTCAATTCAAGTGACATGAGACCAAAAAACTGAATATAAAAAGACATAATGTACTTTGTTGGAATGAATATCTAGACTTTACCAAATTGATAATTACAGTACAATACTATGTAATTATTAATCAACCCCAATATATTCTGACAGGAAGAAGCCAAAAAATCACAAATTATTGTTATCTCAATAAATAATATTATATACATACCATATACTTGTATTTAAATAACATAAAACCATGTGTTAACAATGGTCAATAATTTAGTCACAAAATAAGTGCAATTACGTATTTATACTTAATATATGATTAGAGAGTGAAACTACATTTGAACTTTATGTGTTGTTTAGTTAAGACGCGAGTTAAGTAACGATCCTAACAACCAACGACGACGTGACGGTTATAAGTTAGCTTGATTGTGACGTGGATGGCATCCGTTTAGCCTGCCGTAATAATTCTAGCGTTAAATGAATACATCCTTGTATTATACAATGTATAAACCTATTTTAGTTATATAATAAAGCTACTTTAAAGCGAATTTCTTTAATCATATTGTTTATTAGACTTAAACCCAAAACCTCCAAACCACGATGTTTTAAATACTTTGCGTGTGGTGGTCAACATAATTTAGTTATACAATAAATTAATTACACACAAAAGTCATGTTTTTATTAAAATCATAGTGATAGGAGGATTGTTTTGGAAGACAGAAGAAAAAGGAGAGGAGAGCAGAGATGAACAACTACTCATATGGCAGTGACCTGTGCTTCACATGATTAGCCCATTAAAAAAGAGTATCATGACCTTCCAGCAAAAAGTTAAACAGAAACAAGGTAAAAAAGTTAACTTATAATAATAATAATAAAATAATAATTAATATCCCATAAATAAATAATCTAACCAAAATACTTTTTTTTTGAACGGCCAACAAATTGGAATCACTCACGGAACACTGGAGTATCATCGTGCCACCAGTGTTGCCACGCGATCATATTCCACCACCAAGTCACCAATTCAGGAGGAAACTCATAATTATGAGAAAACCCCCTTTGTGAAATTCGAACCCATGACCTTATGGCCTTAAGTCTTATCTCACCACCAAGATACCACTAGGCTATAATAACTTGGGTCTAACCAAAATACTTTAAAGTAGTTAAATTTAATCCCCTGAATCCCTCTCCACTTCCCCAAGATTCATCAAAACCCAACAGATTCTCTTCCTAAACATTACAGTAAAACCAGACAAACATTTCTTGAATAATCTTAAATATTTTCAAGAATATTTAAAATTCAAGTTTTCTTACCTTTTTTTTTTTTCAAAAACTACATTTTGTGTAATGTAATGAGGGAAAATAAAAATTTATAGTAATTATTTCAAACACTTCATCAAGAATTTCTGCTTACAAAGATGAGGAAACATGGTTGGCAGCTTCCCTATCATCCTCTTCAGGTGTGTGTCTATGCCATTTGCTTACATTTAGGGTTTTTTTCTTGAAGTTTAGCTTTTAGGTGCTAATAATGCTTTTATGTCAACTTTTACTCCATTGTTGAATTCTTTTGGGTATTTTGGTAATTTAGCTTCTGGGCATTTACAAGTTCCAAATATTATCCATGTCATTGTTGAATCTTTAAGTTTTAGAGGAGTTTTCAAGATTTAGCAATGGGTGTATGATTTTACACCATTGTGTTCATCCAGTATCTTCAAATACTTTTTTTAATGTTTTTTTTTAAATAACATTTTTAGCTTTTTGGTTTTGATTTTTAGATTTTTCAGCTTCTGGGTTAGTGGGTTTTTTTTTTTTTTTTTTTTTTTTTTTTTTTAACTTTTTTGGATATTATTTGAACCAATATGGTGCAGGTAGTGGCTGTTTCTGTGTTTCTGGCATTGGGATTTGCTTTCTATGTGTTCTTTGCACCTTTTGTGGGGAAAAAAAAGATGTATCAGTATATTGTGATGGCTGTTTACACTCCTTTTGTAAGCTCTACTTTAATGCCAATTGTTTTTTTATATATGATTTCATGACTGTTTTTAATCATTTTTTTTCATGTTACTTTTATGAAACTTGAGTCACTTGTTTATCATCTTACCAGATTGTATGTGCATTTGGCTTGTATATTTGGTGTGCTGGTGCTGATCCAGCAGATGCAGGGGTTTTCAAGTCAAGAAAATATTGTAAAACTCCCAACAGCCATACAAATGCTAGAAAAGAAGGGTCCAACCATGGTCAAGAATCGCCAACTAAAGACGCGAATGATGACAAGAATAAAACTGAGAAAGCCAGGTCATCGCCGTCTTGTTTTATGGCTGTTTTGTGTCTGATTCCTCGTGCTATCGCGTGCCATTGCTCGAGCCCAGAAGACGAGTCTTCTCATCGCCATACAAGTGAAGATGGCATGTTCTACTGCAGTTTGTGTGAAGTTGAGGTGCGTTTGACTTTTGAGGTCAAAGTATCATTTTCTGACGTTAAAAATGATGTGATGTCTTGTAAATTTGAAATTAATTGAATTATTACAAATAAATTTGTTATATAATGCTTGCTGTTACAAGCAGGCTAATGAGAAACTTGCAGCATAACTCCATCCTATTTGATATTCAGAAGTCATAAATTTGACCTGAAAAGTCAAAGTCAGAAAATAAATCATAACAGTTGAACATTCTAAATGGTTGGCTTTCTTGCAGGTTTTCAAGTACAGCAAACACTGCAGAGTCTGTGACAAATGTGTCGATCGATTTGATCATCATTGCAGGGTGCGCCAGTGAATTTATGTGAATACTTATTTTACCTTTTGGTGACTAATTAAAAATCTAATGCTTTGACTTTTCTTGCAGTGGCTCAATAACTGTATTGGGAAAAGAAACTATAAAAAGTTTTTCGCCCTTATGGTCTCTGCTCTTCTCCTGGTAAGGTTCCAACCTGTTACCTGTGAGATATATGTCTGTATTGACTTTTAGTCAAAATTCCAACATCTAACACAGGTTTTATGATGTTTGACTTTGACAATTGAAGCTTATACTACAATGGTCAACCGGGATTGTTGTGTTGATAAGTTGTGCCATCGACCACAAGAGATACAAATCTGAAGTAGCTTCAAAGTTAGGAAGCAGTTTCACATTAGCGCCTTACGTTGCAGTTGTGGTTAGCACCTAATTTGACTTTTCGAAATGCAAAATTGATAAGCTTTAACTGATACTAGTCAAAATCTGACAGGCAGTATGCACAATTTTAGCAATGATTGCCACGCTGCCGCTCGTCCAGCTCTTCTTCTTTCACATTCTTCTCATTAAGAAGGTGATCTTGGTTAATATCTTACATTTATGTTTTCTTGTTTTCTTTCTACTAGACGCCTTACGATAGGCATGTAGCACACACGCTGGGTTGTTGAAAATCAATATTATCACAGTAAGAATCTAATATTTGAACAATATCATTGAGGAGGCTGTATGCTTTGAACAATATCATTGACCCTTTTACGGTTGGTTTGAGATAAAAGTCTAAAACACAACCCAAATCACCTATTTTAAAGTAAACGGGTCGAAATGCCATGCCATGTCAGTTGATGTCACTGTAGGAACCATTTTAGTGTCATGCTTATATCTTGTTTTATGGTTCTACCATTAACGGTGACAGGGAATTAGCACATATGATTATATCATAGCATTAAGGGAGCAGGAGCAACAAGGATTTGGGGGCCCACAAAGTCCTCAAATGTCGCCAGCTAGCTCGCTCACAGGCTTCAGCAGTGTCAGTTCTTTCAATACTTTCCGCCAAGGGGCTTGGTGTACACCTCCACGTCTGTTTGTTGAAGATCAGGTAACTTCTTTACTATATGGCCATATGGGTCAAATTGTCAAAACCTACACTTCCTATTTCACTATATCAAATTTTGTGTTTGTTTAAATATGTTTTTTTTTTTTTTTTTTTTTTGCAGTATGATGTAGTCCCACCTGAGACCAGCTCAGTTAGCTCACTAGGAAAAAAGGCTCTTGATGACCCCATCAAGAAAAAGAACCCTGGAACTGTGAAGATCAGCCCATGGACCTTGGCCCGTTTAAATGCAGAAGACGTCTCAAGAGCCGCAGCAGAGGCCCGAAAGAAGTCCAAGATCCTGCAACCCGTGTCAAGAAAAGAAGCTGTCCAAATGGGTTTAAATAGGCTCGAAAGGGATAGAAGCTTTGGAAGAAGTGACCGCCACATGTCCTCCTCAAGGCTAGGAAGCAAGCAACCGCTCCGCATAACAGAGAGCAAAAGTTCTAGCATCATTGGGAGTGAGGATAGAGTAACCGATGATATACTATCAAGTTTGGTGCCTCTGCAGCGTGAAGCTCATGGTGTATTCAGAACCACCGGTTCATCACCAGACAGTAGCTTAGACTCGCCTAACATTCAACCATGCATGGTTTCTTCAGGAGCAGGCAGGACCGGGACGCATAGGGATATTCCCGTCTCTGGTAGACCTGAAAAGCATGGGATCGTGTCCTTTAATAGATCGGTGAGTGACGGATACGATGCATCTGGTGGGGAAGATAGTGACCGCGTCCCATCACGACCGGCACAAAGATCTGGAAACACAAGCGCACGACTCTTTGATGCTGATCAAGGTGACAGGATAGCTAAATTGAAAATGCCGTCATCCTCAAGATTCGAATTTGAAAATTGACTCGCTTAAAAGAAATTTCAGATTCTTTAACATATGTTTTTAAGTTAAAATGATTGTAAGGAACTAGTAATCATTCTGCAGTACTTAACATTATTTACATCATCACACAGTTGTAATATGGAATTCAAAAGTACTAACAGAACACTTATTCTAGACATCACTGAAACATGTTGAACAATCATCGAACGGCAAACTAACATACTCGCGAAGTCACGAGCAACCTCCTCAACGATCTCATTCGTCAACTCACAATGCAAAGCCTTACAATACATATACGACACAGCATTCGCCAACACACGGTGAAGCAAATACAAAGTCAAGACACTCGTACCCATAACAAACTGCACCGCAAAAGGCCAGCAGCTCCTCCACCCATCAACCGCATCAAACCTATTTTTGTGTTTTCGATGTGCTTACCTTGCATCAAATGGCTCCTCTAGATGGTAGATAAAAAGGGGTTCTACAAGCTACTATTACGAGGGTTTGTTGGTGTATTTGGAAGACAAGAAATGATGTTATTTTCTCGAATAAATCAATCATTACTTCTCAAATGGGGGAAGATATCAAGTCACTTGGTTATCTTTAGATCAAGCATTTCCTTTGTTGTTTTCTTGCCTCTGGCATCTTTCTTAATAAAATGTGCCTAAAAAAGCCCTCTATATATTAGACTGAATAGTAATTGTCAAAAGTTAGCGAAGTTACGAAGTCGACTTAAATAATATAGCAGCAAACCAAGGCCCAATAGAAAGGAAAAAGAAAATCGCCGTTGCCGGGGATCGAACCCGGGTCACCCGCGTGACAGGCGGGAATACTTACCACTATACTACAACGACTTCTTGTTATTGGGATCTGGCTCACGTTATACCATTTATTGTCTCTTGTGGTATGAAGGGAAAGGAAGGGTTATTTACTTATTTTAAAAACTTTTTAGGTTGTGAAAACACTATTTATTTTTTTTTAAAAATTATGAAATGTAATATACACATTTCCAAAGTGTTTTTAACAAAAAAAAAAAACGCCAAAGAATATGTTTTGAAAAATTAAATAAAAGACTTACTTAACATGTGTGCAACACTAAAAAACAAAATTGTTACATTTTTTTAAAAATTCTATCAGCGCTTTTTGTTATGTTTTTTTTTTTCTGACTAAAAACGCTTAGAAATGCGTATATACATGCCCTAATTTTTTTAAAAATTGTTACATTTTTTTTAAAATTCTCATCCAGATTGACCAAATGAATGAAATACTATCAGCTTGAAAAAGAGTTCTAGTGAATCGCATTGCGATGATCGTCCTCTCATCAACAAACAAAGATTGAACTGGAAACCTACCTAACGTGACATTGTTGTTTCATGTTCATCTTCTCCATTAAGTATCACTGTGCAATCATATTCATTAGCTTGTGAATTTGTTATGTAGTCGTCTTCTCTGTCCTAGTTGTGAGTGTGTTGCATTGTTTATTATTTTTCTTTTGTTCTAGTGCGGTCCTAAATACATATGTAATATGTTGTGTCTATTATTTGAAGACGAAGATTGCTACATTTGATACTTTATTTTCATGGGCTTTGTTTGTGTATGATGTTAATAAAAAATGAAGATATTATTTGGCTATTGAATGAAGTGAAGAAGAAAAAAGAATACATGAAATGATATAAAGTATAAAGCATAAATAAAGAAGAGAAGCATATTTACTTTACACTCTTCTTTTGTCATGTTTTTCCTCTCCATATTTTATGATTCTTGTACTCAACCTACAAGCCATCTAACTCGG
This sequence comes from Ambrosia artemisiifolia, assembly GCA_032199755.1. NCBI lineage: Eukaryota > Viridiplantae > Streptophyta > Magnoliopsida > Asterales > Asteraceae > Ambrosia > Ambrosia artemisiifolia. The sequence continues at coordinate 41,813,133 of CM063516.1, read as the reverse complement.
GGTGTGTTTGGCAAGTGCTAAACCAATAACTGTTAAACTAGTAAGAGGTCTGAATAGGTAAGAAACTCTGAACCAGTAAAATGCTGAACCATTAAGCGTTGTTTGGTTGTATCTATGAATGACTATTTACTCATTTGAACTATTATGTGCTGAATGAAATGTATCTGTTTAGCCAGAGCTCCGAATAAGTGTATAGATTAATGAAAAATTATAAAAGGAAAACACAAAACATCATAGAAAATCCAAATTACACATAAATGCTTCAAAATCTATGGAAACATACGAAAATCCAAATAGAAATAACACAACATACGAAAATCCAAATAGAAATTAATACTACATGTACAATTTTAATTTGAATAATTTGAAAGTAACTGATTAGCAAGTTAGTCACGTAAAGTATTCACATAATCAATGCCTTATAAAACCCATTTTATGTCTTGAACTAACAGACCATCATTTTCTCCACTTTGTATTTCATGAAACATTTAGGAGGAGGAAAGAGGGGGATGCGGAAAGCAGTGATGTAGAGGAGTTGGAGGAGTTATGGAGGAGGAGTTGGGTTGGACAAGGATGAAGTAAGGGGAGTTGTAGCACAGTATAGTATAGATGAGGGTAATTAAAATGAGCTTTTTTTATTAAATATCTTTTTATTGTTGACCCATTAAGTGTTGAATAGTCCCATTAAAAGGTGAGTTTTCATGAACCAAACACACAAACCTCTAACCGATTCAGAGGTAAACTCTTAATGAAATCATTAAAAAGTGAACCAAACAGCCCCTCAATTAGATGTCGTGAAAAAACTATCTCGTTAAATGTTAAATATTGATTGTTTTAAATGTAAATCAAACAAGCTATTAATGACACGTCATGTTTAAGAGTAATTTTGTAGGTAAAACTATTAATGACACACCAAGTAATGTTGTAGGTACGTGTACTTTAAACAAGCTGGATGGTTTAAGTATATCAAAATTGGGTTAAGCGAATTTTGTGTGTAAAGTTTTTTTCTTTAATTATCTATAATAATATAAATTTAAAAAATCATTATAATGGGACCATTTTCATCTCTCAAACATTCCATAAGCTAAAAGCCATGTGATCTCTATCGCTAGTCGACAATGGGAAACTTTATTGACAATTTATTCACATGGAATCCATAGTCATTCCATCTTATTCACTCGAATCATGCAACGATAATCATTTTAGTAAATAACTTCAAATTAAATCCTTGTAATGAAATAGATCATGAAACTAATGAACCAAAAGTTAAACCCAATTTATACGCAACGAAACAATTTCATAGTGAAGTTTAAATTGTTTTCGTGTTATTAAAGCAATTTCATAGTGAAGTTTAAAATGATTCCGTATTATTATTGATAGTAACTATGACAAACAAGTAAGAAAAAAAAACTAGCACTATGAAACTATCTTATTTTAATTAATGTGGTTAGTTCAGACTTACAAATTGCTTCATACAAGTTACAAATAGGAAGAAAACCCAAGTTGAACGACCTAATTATTTAGCATCATTGAAGAAACGCTAGATTAACACATGCATAGACGAGCACAATAAAGAGATAATTTCATTGACAGTGGCCAGACAATTACAAATACTTGAATACAAGAGTTATAATGTTTCAACTATAAAATCACTTTCTCAACTATCACAGAATTCTCTAAGTGTTTGTGTATGGAAAACAGAATGAATCATTCTCCTCAGGATAAAAGGGGTATTTATAGGCTTGTAAGCCGTCTTGTGATTGGTTGATTTGAGAATGACAGTTGTCATGCGCGGGTCCCGCACGTTTGTCAACTGTTGGAGCGCAGGCACTGTCTTCCTGTGATAGGTCCACGTGTCTTACAATCGTCCTTTATGTCCTTTCTCTGTACCTCGTACCTGCAGGTGATCATGGAGCATGGAATAATGGCCTCTGATTAGCTATATGTCCCTTTCACTATCGGATCATAGCTGGCATGTACTGGTAAACGTGCGCAGGCTTATAGAAGCTTTGGTCAGTGACTCTACTAACGTGTGTGAAGATGTGAGGCCGTGCACACACACGAGTACATATCTCTTCAATCATAGTATTAAAAAATCATTTTCAACTAGTATTCTAACCATCCTATGTTTAATTGTTTATTAACCCTTTGTAGTCACTAAAAGGTTAATAAAGGAACAATTGTTATATAAGCCTATATGGTGTGGTCACCAACTACCTCAAATGCTACATCAACGTCACATATTTCCTCATCCATTCTTTAAATGAAGGAAATGGTTTTCCCATTCACCCTTCATTTAAAAAAGAGAGAGAGAGAGAGAGAGAGAGAGAACCAATCACAGAGCTCGGTAAAAATGGTAGATTTCCATCGAAGATGCCGAAGAAATCTGAGGGGTGCCCTATCGGTGGGCTTGCCACCTCACCTCACTGAGTATGTTTCCGAGTCCACACCAAAAGGCCTAAAACACAAGAGTGTATCTTTTAGAGTGTCCGGAGTGGGGCGACATGGAGGGGCGGGAAGGCTCACCACGGGCGGAACACCGCCCGGTAGGAGGGGGAGGGTCTTATTAACAAATAATTATCCAGGAGTTTAATGAAAAGTATCCAACACGTCACCAACGTGACAGTTGAAAATTAAAGACAACTCTACAGATAGATATTTCTATATCATTCACATCCCATCCCATCCCCTCCCTATACAGACGACCGACTATATTTACCCCCAAAACCTAACAGTACTATTATTAATATTATTATTATCATCATCATCTCGATTGATTGATTGATTGATTGAATGAGTGGAAGTGAAGGAAGCTCGGGACATTCAGCAGACGCTCCGGCGAAGAGGAAAGACAAGGCGAAGGTCAGCCGGACGTCGTTAATATTATGGCACACTCACCAGAACGATGCTGCAGCTGTCAAGAAGCTTCTAGAAGAAGATCGCTCTCTCGTTAACGCTAGAGATTACGATAATCGCACTCCGCTTCATGTCGCTTCGCTTCATGGATGGATCGATGTTGCCAAGTGTTTGATTGACTATGGCGCTGATGTCAACGCTCAGGATCGTTGGAAGAATACGGTAACGGAATATTGACTGTTTTTTATGTTAGTTGATTGTTTGTTGATTATTTTTATGTTTTAAATGAAATTAGTTAACTGTTTGCCCTAATTTTACTTGTATTGATTTGGATTGATGATAGATCTTGTTGTTGATTAAATTTGCACGATGAAATTGATGATGCTTATTTGTTATATGCTTATTTGTTAGTACTGTTTTCTAAAGTTAATACTGCATTGCTGTTTGTGACAGCCGCTTGCTGATGCGGAAGGAGCGAAAAAACGTAGCATGGTTGAGTTGTTGAAGATGTACGATGGCGTGTCGTTCGTAAGTTTAAAAAACACTTAGCTTCTTGTGTTTGTATATTATATGTATATACTTTAAGGTTTGAGTTGTGGTGTAACTGTTTGAAGTGTGTTACGTATCGGTATCGCATCTGTGCGTTAGCTTAGTTGTTTGTTTTTTAGTTTTTATGTTTCACGAATTCTATATCAGAATCATGTTTTAGATACAGAGTAAGAAGAGACTTGGCCTTGCAGTTATATCCTTGGCATGTTTCTGTTTATTTGTTCTTAGCTTTTCATACTGTGTCATAATTCATAGGGATCGTATTCAGAGGTTGCTGATGTCTTTTTTTCCGTGTAATTTCTTAAAAAAAGTTAATTCAACCCAGTGTTTGCAGAAATGAACTTAGTCTGTTCTTTTATTTGGTCTAACCTGTTTCATCATGGCCAATGAAATACTTTCTTCTGGATTTGTTTGATAGGTGAGATGATATCAACGATTGTTGCATTGTGTATGCCTTGTGCTCTTTGTTTCCATGAAATGCAACATGTTTCATTTTGGGTTAATCTAAAACGTGCAACATTTACTTTATTAGAAAATATGTATCCAAATTACCCATTTGCTCATCAACAACTGTTACAGGCTATTTGTGATGTTAGTTTTGGTCTGCGAGTTTTCTCATTTCTGTATTATTAAGGGACATTTTCTGTGTGAGGGAGGTAAACTTGCAGTCATGAATTGCAACATAAGTACTCATAAATGTAAATTTGATTGCGTATCTGCAGGCCTTAGTTTAAGACTTTAAGTATTGTTCCTAAAATCATGGAATACTCTCAACTTATGCTTACTCACATTGTATTGATATGCTTTTATTGGCTTCAAAATATTTTACATTATTGGTGCAGGGCCAGGATGGAAGCCATTCTGAACCAAAGCCTGTGCTACCTCCTCTTTCAAATAAGTGTGACTGGGAAATTGACCCTATGGAGCTGGACTTCTCAAACTCACACATTGTAGGCAAGGTCTGGTTTTGTGTGCTGAAATATATTTATATGTTTTACACTTTTACCAGAACATGTAAGTTGGAGGCAAGGATTGAGGATCACTATTCTGTGTGATCATTCTTTCACACCTCGGGTTATTCACTATATTTGTCTTAATATTTAGCAAAAAACTCTCTCACTTTCTGTAGATATCTGTTATACGCGATATCTTTTTTACACCTTCTGACACATGGGTATGCGCATAGTAAGGAAGAGGATTACTTTGTGAAATATCAGAAACAAATTGTGATCCTTTTGTTTTATGAATAAAATCTCTTTGCTAGGTTTTATAAGGGTTCCCTGTGGTATCGGGCCAGCTAGTTGTTCATAGTAGTAATCATAATATCATTTTATCCGCATACATGTTCAAGGGTTCATTTACCATTTTTAGAGGATCCTAATTATTTGCAAGTGTTTGAATAGGCAAGAATTCACAGAATGTTTGATTTTTTATTTATTTATTTATTTATTATTATTATTATTATTATTATTTTTATTTCTGCTTAGAAGTGCAATACAACCAAGTTAACCATGATTAAGCTATCACACTATGTTTTCTTCTGTTAAGATGATTTCAAGGAAAATTAAACTGTAATAACTTCTTTTAGGGATCCTTTGGTGAGATTGTAAGAGCATCTTGGCGTGGAACCCCTGTAGCTGTGAAACGTATACTTCCAAGTCTTTCAGATGACAGATTCGTGATGTGAGTAATATTATGATTACCTAGTTTAATTACAAGATATAGAGCTCATTTCTTATGTTTTTGAACTTGGTATATGGTGAATGTGCGTCATCAGTCAGGACTTTAGGCACGAGGTGAATTTGTTGGTCAAGCTTCGCCACCCTAATATAGTCCAATTTCTTGGAGCTGTAACCGAAAAGAAACCATTAATGCTAATTACCGAGTTTTTACGAGGGGTAATTTTTAAATTGAACTACACTTCATTGACGTAAAAAAGGAAAGTTTTAGTCTTAAATTTTGTTACAAATAATCTTTGGGTGCAGGGCGATCTTCATCAGTGCCTAAAGGAGAAGGGTGCTCTTAATCCAACAACAGCTATAAACTTTGCTTTAGACATTGCCAGGTAATATGTCTTTATTGTCTCATCATTTATTTTTCAATATTAGTTTAGAAATATAGATTTAAGCGAATTGAGTTTCAGAATGTTTTACGTTCTTCAGAGGCATGGCATATATGCATACTGAACCAAATGTCATAATTCATAGAGACTTAAAGCCAAGGTTCGCAAATTTCCACATCTAGAACACTAAAATTTTGACTCTTCAATGCATATGTATTTTTTTTAATTTGTATAGTTTTTTTTTTAACTTCAGGAATGTTCTTTTAGTCAACTCCAATGCTGACCATCTCAAAGTAGGTGACTTTGGACTAAGCAAACTAATCAGGGTTCAGAATTCTCATGATGTCTACAAAATGACTGGCGAAACCGGGAGCTGTATGCCTATAACCTAAACAACTTTTGTAGTTTGTGAAACTAGCCACATTATGCCCTTCTAATTTATTCTTTTTTCACTTTTTCATGACACAACCAAAGATCGTTACATGGCTCCTGAAGTCTTCAAGCACCGTAAATACGATAAGAAAGTCGACGTGTTCTCTTTTGCCATGATATTGTACCAGGTAACTAATTTGTGTTACAATATGGGTTATTGTAAAAGCAAATTAAGTTTCAAACCATTTATTTATTTTGTTACAGATGCTTGAAGGAGACCCGCCGCTATCAAATTATGAACCTTATGAAGCAGCTAAGTGTGCAGCTGAAGGGCTCCGACCTATTTTTAAATCAAAAAATTACACTCTTGAGCTGAGAGAGTATGTTTATTTTACTTAAACCTCATTTAGGTTTCATGAATTGCTTTATATGCAATTAAACTTATTACTTGTCCTCAGCGTGATATCGTAGCAATCGATTTATCAAAGAATTAAAAGGGTGCTAACAGTTAATTAATCTAATTGGTAATTAGCATATCGTGCAGTAATTTCCTATGTTATTTTACAGGTTGACTGAGCATTGCTGGGATGCAGATATGAACAAGAGACCTTCATTCTTGGAGATTTTAAAAAGGCTGGAAAAAATAAAGGAAAAAATGTCAACAGATCACCATTGGAACCCTTTTACATCTTGAATGATCAAGAACAAACATTATTCTCCAGTTTCCACATTCTTAAACCTGATGATACCTACCTTCAAACCGCTCTGTACAAGGTACCATGTTGTGAGTATATTCATGATTTCATAATTTCCATTTCGTCTTTTCTTTTCGCGAGCAACTCAAATGAGTTTTTACTTCACTTTGATGACACTCTTCTGTTGTAAATTATAGATTACCGATTACCGATTACCTATTTTATGTTTGATTCATTTTCATGATGCATGTGGAATAGGCTGCATGCATTTAAAAAAATGGGCCTTTTCATGATAATCTATAGGTCAAGAGTTTTGCGAAGATTAAAATCAAGTCTATTTTGGCATAATATGTAGCAACAACGATGCACAAAATAAGTGCTTCATCAGGTTTGAACATAACTGTTGCTCAAGTTTAAAACACTAGACATCAGTACTTACGAATAGTGGTGGGTTTAACAACTGGGCCAGATGTTTCTTTAGATCAAATGATCTTCTTCTTTTCAAAAAACGACTTCAAGTGCCATAGTTGTAAGCCTGCCACCGCCAAACAGAGAAACAGGGAAACCAAACTTGACCAACCCATTATGGAGGTTGTTTTCATGCCTTGCTTTAGGGCCTCTCGCTCCCTGAAACATTGTGTCATCATTAACTTAAAGATGAACATTTGTCTATAGGTGGGAAATTGGAATTGTAGATCATCTACTTATTAATGCTCCAATTAGATTTGTGTTGTATGTTTACCGATTCAAACATGTCAAAATGTCAATTAAAAGATCGCTTAAAAAGACTTAGGCTATATGGTCTGAAGGTAGCCAATAAGTACCTGTATGGCTGTAGCCTGTATATTCACTACGTATCACAGTTTGTCACTTCCTCACCCAACCCAAATTCCACACAAGCCAATATATGGTACCAAAATATTCGGTTTTAGTTTTTAGGGTTGTCACATCTAGCCTGTTAATAAACTAGTCATGTTGGGTTGACATGTTTAGCCAATTTATTAAGCTTCAAAATATTTGATATATTTGCAACTTCGTTACAAGTTGAGACTAGTTTTTTTAGGTGGGGTGTATGTCTTTAACACGAATAAATATATGAACGGTGTTATGCTTCAATTATTCAACCTCTCAACCCAAAATATAACTTTTACGAGCACATATATAGCAATTCACTCTGACCCGTCTCCACCCATAACAATTAGACATTTTGACCCGTAACCCAACCCCTATATTGTCACCCTTATGTCAATAGTTTATCATTTTCGTTTTTATTGACCAACCTTTGACAAAGATACACCATCTCCTCATGAATCCAATGAATTGTGTCTTCCATTTTCTTCAACTCTAATTCCATAGCCTGTAAACAGTAACACCGATAATTGGACTCAAACCTATTACAAGAACAGAAATAATTGAAAGTTATTATTATTATTTTTTTTTGTGATTTTTGTGGATGCTTACATCAACAGAACCTTTCTTGACGACCCTAGTCCATGCTTGAGCGGCCACGCCAGACCTCCAATTGAAATCTATACTGGTGTTAACCGCAGGCTCGTGGTTAACGGTCGCAAAGCAAGCAAGATGTTTCCCATCTTCTGTAGCTTCAAACCCAAATTGCCCTGATTCCACGCCTCTCGCATCATGAAACCGCCTTTCGTTTTCGGAGAAAACCTATAGTAATTTGCAAACAAAAACCTTCATAGTACCTTAAGCTTGGATGTTGACTAGGTACTAAACTATAAAAGGTGCAACATAAAGCAATAAGCTAGTAATTCTTGAATACACATGAAGATTTCCAAATTCTTAGCAGTTTGTTTTACTCTGTGAATCGCAGTTAAAAAAACTAAACCATATATTATGGCGCGTCCAATACATAATCAATTATAGTGGACACTAAATCAAGCTTTTGGAATAATTTACCCCAACATAGATTCTGTGATGCTCAGGCAAAGGTTGTCCTTCGTTCGGATTAACTACGGAGTACTCACCAACTGTCAAAGACTTGATTCTGATGTCGTCGGCTATGCATTTGGTGACCCCCGATTCAACATTAAACCGGATCGATTTGGCAATAATGGATAAAAATGGCAGGATTGCAATGAAAACAACGAGCCCAACCTCCATTTATCGATCTTTCTGTTTGAGGAAGGTGTATTAGAATGTGGAGTTTAGGGGATCATGGATGGAAAAATTCTTGCAAATAAGCTAAGTAAACCGGAGTCAATGGCATTTCTGTTTCATCCTTAGTGTGTGTATGCATCTTTTCAGGATTTAAAATGGTAAGTCATTCTTAATGTGTGTGCACCTTTTTGAAAACTATACTGTGCATACCAAACACCTCATGTTCAACTTGTTTGAAATCTTCAACTTCTCACAGCTTGAACTTGATAGACGAGACATACATATTTAGCGTAGTTTTGAATATGATTCGACCCTGACCCGATACCGTGAGATGGACTAGAGATAGCAATCTTCCACATGAAAATAATTGGGTTTTTGGTTGATGTATGTAACTGGTTTAAAATATATGGGTCGTGTTCGGGTTGACATTTTTTATTTGTTTTATAAATATGTCGACAGGTTATGACATTTTTTATTTGTTTTATAAATATGTCGACCGACTAACCTGTTAATGTCCCTTTTAACCTTAACCCATTTTTAAAACCCACCAACACGATTAACACGTTCACAACATGATTCCAAGTCAATCCGTCTGACACGTTTAGATTACTGGGTTAAACGATTTATGTTCATGCTACACAAATATTAAGTGTGTGCGGCTTAGGGTATTTACACGAACAAATATAATGTGTCGTGTTTAGGTTGAACCACTCAACTCACTGACTAGACATGACAAGATAGACAAAGCCAAAGACGCCATAAACAACCCCTAACCCGTCAAATGATTTTTCCGAAAGAACAAAACACTCCTAATATAATATATTAACAATTTATAATTCATGATTTTTCATTAGTTAACTCTCTTGATTCAGCTCAACAAGAAGTCTTTAATCGTTAATGATTTATCTATGATGATTTCAAGCTTACGATTGTGAACTCATTATGAGATTAATTTATCAAGAGTGTGGATCAAAACATTGAATTTGATGTTTTGATGGGGTAAACCAAATGTTAGGTTAACTATATATACCATGTTAATTGTGTTAGTTTCTTCATCAATAAAACTTGTGGGAGTTAGCTATAGTTTTACGCTCGTTCGATTATCGATTGATACTTGAATTGGTATCAGAGCCAAGTTCAATCAACGAACCAAACAAACACTCGAGTTTTTTTTTTTTTTTTTTTGATCAAATGACCCGATTTTCCAACACATGGGGCAATGATTATCATGTTGAAAAATGCTAAAACACTTCATTCATTTTTCTTTTCCTCTTCTTCATAGTAACTGAAGGGAAGCGGGACGCTTTTAAATGCTCTATATCTCCCAACGTTGTTCAAATGCTCATTCTCCAACCTGGCTCACATGCATACAGTTCCTTGTCAAACCGTTAACTAACTAACAAACTAACTAAAAAACTTATCATTTTAAAGGATACAGTATATATACCTGAAAAACATCCATACACCACGCCGGAAAATTTCAACAGATGAAAATAAGGTTGATATGGCAGCGCCTTTCAGAGCTCGTATGTTAAATTTCAACACTAATTGCAGCCAACCAAGTCTTAGTATAACATCCAGTACCTGCAAATCAATATATACAAGCAGATGCATATTAAAATGATTTAAAAAGACGACAACAAACAGGAGGCAGGTGCTAAATCTTTATATTTATACCATCACCACAAAGTAAACATATTTGCGCGATACTGCAAGCTTGTTCCTAAGGAACATATTCTTTGATTTTCTTTGTAGAAGTCCCCAGTCTACAACTATATCCCAATATGTGTTGAACAATATTGCAGCAACTGAACTCAATAGGGCCAAAACCTCCCATCTTTTCTCTACCTTAAGCTCAAACACGGTTCTAATTACTACTGCAACAATTGTTAAGAAGTATCTTGAACCATTGACCAAATGAGCCCAGTCTTTTTCCTCAAACAGTCGCCGAACACACTACAAGTAGACAGTACCATACCACTTGTTAAGTGTTTTTTTTCCCTTTTGTGTGAGAGACATTATGATAGAAAAAAAGATAAACTTGGTGGTAATAGCCTTAATATACGTGATTCTTTGCTCGCATATTTACATCTACTCGCCTACACCTTAAATATTTGCATAACATTAACCAAAGGGAAAGGAGTATTAAGGGACCTGAAGGAATCGAACCCAATATGGTACAACTGCTATAATAATATAGAAGAAATTGTAGAGATCCAAATGATGGCACTTCTCTTCCTTCTTATACCATCTCATACCATAGTAGCAGATGTAAAACTCTAAACACCGCATGGCTTGAACCTGACTAGTCAGCTGATCCGCCAAGAAAAAATCGGCAAATTGAACCTGATAAAGAAAGAAAATGGATAAACATGTTTATTAATTTGGTATATATATTGAATCAGAATTGTAATTTGAAAATGAATAAATACCTTGTAGAGAGGAGCACAGATACAATGAAATAGACATCGGATAAGAAATAGACGACTGGATTTGTACAAGATGTTGAAAGGACATAAAAAGATGGCAAGGAAAACCTGCATGAAGAAATTAACAAATTTAAAGAATTGGTATTCTTGCAAGCAAATGCTAGAGAAACAGTTTCATATCTTACAATGAGTAATCCCAATGGAACTAACTCTGCGTACTTGGAATATACGGCATCAACAGAATCCACTTTCATGTGTACGTGCACCAGAAAGGTGCTAAGCGTCAGAACTGCAAGACCCGTGCTAAAGAGAAATACATCCTGGAAGCTTAATTCAGTTCCTTGATTAAAACCAAATATGAAGGAATAGTTGATTCTGCAGTGCTTCCAGAAGTATATATTTGCAGCATACAAAAGCATATGCAGGATTATATACGCATATAAACTGCAAGTTAATCAATAGTTCCATTAAAACATAAGCGGGCCAGAGGAATCATTTCTATTTCTTTTACTTAAAGTTACATCACCTGTAAAGAGGGAAAACATTGTCCATATACATGGCATGCTCCTTGTTAGTAGTTACTTTCCTTGCTTGTACAAGTAATATTATAGCAATAAGTAGTGCAATTGAGCAACCAGAAAAGAATCCTGGAAAAGTGGAAGGGAATGGAATGACATATTATATATATTTTTCATTGCAGACATCATAATATCTAGAGCTTGAATCGAGTAGATTTGTGTGACAGTGGTTGCTTAAGTACCTGAAAAGAATGTTACCCTGTGTTTTTCTCTCTTTCGTTTTGGCCTCAAAATTTTCATCCCTTCTCTATGGTTAGAGTTTGCAAAGTATTTGGTGAAAGTACTCTCCACTCGATCGAGGAGAAGAGTGACCTAAAACGTAAGCATATCACACATTAGTCATTACCTTACAACAACAACTAATTAAACTAACGTGTCCGATAAATTTTCTATACCAGCAAATAAAGAGAACAATTAATTTATTTTGCTACTACACTAACAACTAGGAGTGAAAAATAAATACTTTCGTGCAAACCTCATCAGAGCTCCCAATGTAAGAATCATCCACAGTTTTCATATACGACCTTGCGGCCCTTCTTAATGCAATCTGCACATACAGAACAGAAGTGTAAAACACATAGCAGGTGCTATCCATTTATGATGATAATAGGTTTCGCGTATTTAAGTAGCCTCCTGACCTTCTCGTATTTCTTCAATATCTTCGAAAATGCAAGGAGATTTACATAACTGTTACATCCATGAACAAAAAGAAAAAAACTGTCATGATTGAACTACAGACGTCATCCAACAGTATAACATCTCTCTCTATATATACGTACACATAGATTTTAAATTTCATTATCGATTTACCACCTGTAATGCTTCAAAAGATGAAGCTTGCGGTAGAATTCAACAAAAAAGACCTTCAGCTGTCCTTCTGCTTCTTTTAGCTCCTCTTTTTTAAATCTCAAATTCTTGTCTTTTGAATCATTCAGGACACTTCTGATGGTTGACATTGGGCTTTCAAGTGTATTATTAATCCTCACACGGTCAAGTACATCCAAAGGATCTGATTCATTATTATCAGAATTAGCTCCGTTTCTATAGGCATTATCGGTCCCCTCGACATCAAATTTAGAATCCACATGTCTGTTTTCTGCAATACAGAACTCAAGTATTAATTTAAAATGAGAGACGATATCGAGTAGGTGAGTAACATGGGATTATATGACTTAAACAGAACTTTCTCACCATTGGGATAAGAAGTGGAGTCCATCAGCTGATTTGAACTAATCATCTCAATCTGTCCTTCCTCACCTAGGCGCCCTCCTCCTGCCAAATATGAACTCAATACAATAAAGCGAAGTTAGGATTCAATAATAAACGGTCCATGACTAAATATGATTACAATAAAAATCAATGTGTATATAGCTTCAGTGACCATTTCCATTAGATATTTCCAGTAAAGGTTATTTTTCATGTTAATTGGTCCCAGTAGGCAGTAGGCGACCCTATTACTTTTAAATGTTTCATATGGTACATACCTAATGTATCTTCTCTATCAGGAGAATCAGATTTAGAGGATTCAGTGGAACTACTATCCACGGAGACCTTTCGCTGAATACGGCATTTCTTTATATCCGGCTGCTTGACTTTGATCCGCAACGCGATTAAAGCATTCATTTGTTTATTTAACGAAGCTGCTTCCTCAACCACTTCTTCCACCTTGTCCTTATAAAAGGCATTAACCTTGTTAAGCTCCTCATCAAGCTTCTCAAAAAACATTACCTCACTCTCTTCTCCTTCTTTAGGTGACGGCAGAAAACTGGTGTTGTAAACTTCTCTAGAATCGCCATTTTGTACAGTTTCAACCGCTATTACTTGGTCCTCAACATCACCTATAGTCTCTTCAGATCCAGATTTTACATGTAGACCACTAAACGGTCTGTATAATAACTGCTGTGAAAATCTCATCGGTGTTGGAGGCCTTTCCCGTTGTCTGAACTGTTGAACTTTATGTAATATTCTTTTCAGCCCGTTATAGTCCATGTAGGCGTCGGTCCATTCTGGCACCTTCTGCTGCTTAAACTCCTTTCCAAACTTCATGATTGAATCTAAACTCACCTCAAGTCCCTATCCCTATCCGAAAACATAAACCTTCCAATCAGTCGACATAGCTTGTTCTTAACAAATGAACTTTGACCGATCCGTGCAAGCCGAAGTGCCAAATGCATTAAAATTAGGTTAAAACTTAAAACTATTTGATCATTTCAGGTATGGCTGGGCACTATATTGTTGTCCAGTCAAAGTCTAGTCACTGATATACCTTTTGATATGTCATAATTCAAAGGTTCTGCTTCCTAAACAAGACAGAAAGCTTAACTAGCTATCAGATATCACTAAAACACAGACACTTATCTATCCATTCCATATATAATAATATACCTCTATTTTTAGCTTGATTCCAAACAACAGATGATAATATAAGCAAAATTCAAATACAAAACCTCTCAACCTAGTTTCATAAACAATTAACAACCGAGACGCGGCAAATCGCATTTCGTGTGATCTATAAACTACAACAACTTCATAACCTTCAAATTTCAGCAACTTGCTTATGTACTCTCAAACACAGACATCACTAATTCATTATTTTCGCTATATCTGAACATGCACATAACACTATAACTTCAACAAACAGTTAACAAGTAAAATGATGATGCAGAACAAACACAGATTAAAACAATATATCATCCGTATGAACTTAAACTTATGGTTAAGTACATAAACATGAGTAATGTATACTGTAAGACATTGGAAGAGAAGAGATGTATACCTTATGAGCGAATAATAATAATAGGTGTGTGTGACGTAAGAGGCGAGTGTGTGTGTGTGTGTGAAAGGTGTTATTATAGAGAATAGAGAGAGCTCTGTATAGCAATGGCGGTTGGGTTATATTTCTTGGTTGTTACTCCACAGTTATCTGAAAATCAGGTGTGCATGTTTAAATGGTGTCGACACGTATTGTTCACAACTTAACACTTAACAAACAGTGTGTGTGTGTATATATACACACTCTGTTTATTATCTCTTCACATTATTTGAAGAAGGAATTCGGCATTTTCTCGCGGGATTTTATGGTCAAATTTTGTCGATAAAAAAATATATTATAAGAATTGGATATGTAGAGTATCTAGGTGATTTTGTCTTTTTATCATATGATTATTTAGACATGCGTAACGGGGGATCTTTTTCTCTGCTTGGCTCATGTGACAACTGAGTTACCATGGGACGTTAATTTAAAATGAGATGTAGTGGGGGAATGTTTTGGGGCGCTAATTTAACAAAGAAAAAAAAATGGAATTTTTTGCCAAAATAGAGTTTTTTTTAAAACTTTTTGTGTAATTGGTATGTGTCAGAAGGGTGTTTAGGAGAATGGTATTCCCGCAATCTTAGATTGCGGGATTAGGTTACGTGGACAACAGCTAGGACGAGCAGCAAGGATGAGTTGGACGAAGGAGCTGAGTTGGACGATGAGTTGGAAGACCCGCAATCTTAGATTGCGGGATTCAGAAAAAACGAGCTGCTACAGTGCAGTCTCGCAATCTCAGATTGCGACATTGCTTCCCTGTTTGTTTTTGTCTTGAAATTCAGAAAAGTATTGACAAATAAAAACTAAGTTAACAAAATGAGGTCCGGGGCTTTTTGTGAGGCCCGGGATCGTCACGGAAAGTCCCGTAACGCCTGAACCAGCGACGGCCCTGTTATATCACCCAAGGACGCCACGTTCGGCGATCCGGGTCCGGTAAAGCCCGGCCCGGGAGACGGATACAGGGGCCCGAAAAGGGCTCCCTGGGCCTGTTTCAACACTAATTTGTCTTTATATTTTCATCCGGCTTTTATAATATAAGGATTTGTTATATTGACAAATAAAAACAAAGTTAACAAAATGAGGTCCGGGGCTTTTTGTGAGGCCCGGGATCGTGTCACGGAAAGTCCCGTAACGCCTGAACCAGCGACGGCCCTGTTATATCACCCAAGGACGCCACGTTCGGCGATCCGGGTCCGGTAAAGCCCGGCCTGGGAGACGGATACAGGGGCCCGAAAAGGGCTCCCTGGGCCTGTTTCAACACTAAGAAAACACCTTACATACAACAACAAACCGCATAACCAGTTTCAACATTAAGAAAACACAAACAAGTTACATAAAACAACAAAACAACACACCACATACGGTTAAGACATTGACAAACCACATAAGCAAGGAAACGTAAGAAATGAACAACAATTAATAACCCCCAAACTCATCAGCCTCTGAAGCGTAGTCTTCAACTTCCGAAACTTGATCATTCTGAGTCTGTCGACCACCTGGCACAAAAGGTCCCCCCTGATGTCTTTGTTGAGGGTGACGGTACGGTGGGTGGTTTAAATGGGGCTCCCTTGCCTGTTGGGTATGTGGTCGCACATTCGAGTAATTCGGTGATGGGCGATGAGGTTGAGCATCATTAAAGTGGTAATGTATGTGTAGATGTTGTAGTTGTTCGGTGATGGAATTCAACGGATTAGGAGTCGGATTAGCTCTTAACTGTTCACCCCTTGGTGGTTCCACCCAACATACAAAGCCACAATTTCGTGGTCTGCGATTGCAACAATAATACCTACGGCCGGGGTTTCTTGTGCTCCTTGAAACTCGAATAATTGTGTCGGAACCACAATTGCAAATAACCATTGTTTGACACGAAGATTTAAATGTGGAGTTAACTCGAAATATGGTTTCTGGGGTTCCTTATGTAGAAATTCTATTCCGCAATCTCAGATTGCGGATTTCTGTACTTCCGCAATCTCAGATTGCGGATTTCTGTACTCCCGCAATCTGAGATTGCGGATTTCTGTACTCCCGCAATCTCAGATTGCGGATTTCTGTACTCCCGCAATCTCAGATTGCGGATTTCTCTATCTCTAGTCCACAAATTCTACAAATATCGTTCATTAATCTCAGTTAAAACCAATCCACAGTCAAAGCTCACCCTCCTTCACCTCCTTAATGGACACCTTTTCCCCTTTCATTGTTAAACTTTACTGGGGTGGTGCTATTACTTACAAATTCTATACAGACATTACCGTTGACTACAATACAGAGTCAACTACGTTTATTATGACCCATAGAATGTCATACTCGGATTTTCTCGATCACGTTTGTCTCGTTACTCAAATAGACAAGTGTTCATACAATGTTAGGTTAACAATGTATTACACTTTCGAGGGGTGTTCTGAGGCTACATACATCACAGGAAATGAGGGTATGGAAATGATGTTCTATCTAGCATCGAACGTAAACCACTATATGGCAGTGATCCACATTCAGTACACCCCATTAGTTCCATTAGCAGAAACTAGTGCTATGGATCTCTTAAGGCGGTTCACGGTGTCATGTGGTGAGGAGACATTTCATACTCCAACGCAACAGCAGATGCAGTCAATCAATTTGGAACTGGGTTCTTCAATGTACAACAGCCTCACAGAAAGCTCAAATAGACAACCTGTTCCAGAACACCACTATACTGATTATAACTATAACGAAGAGTATGTTGCTAATTTAGATGCCAATGATAACGATGAGGATGATGCTGTCGACTATGATGAAGGGCAACATGAACGAGTTGCCAATGATGAAAGCAGTGATGACAACAATGATGAGAACGAGAACGATTATAGCATTGTGCCTTCAGATGACTCTCAAGGTATTGATACTGTTATTCGTAGTACATAATTTGGATTTATCCTGATATAAGTAATGTTCATTGCAAGGTTATGTGTCGGATTCAAGTAGAGACACTGAATTTCAACCAAGTGACGTTGATTCAGAAGCAAGCGCCGAAGAAGAAGGAGAAGCTGGGACATTACAAGCCCCAACAGGTGCTGAATTTCATGAAGGGATTGATCCTTCCTTCCCAATAAACAGACACGTCGACGAGCAAGACGAAGGGTTAGAAGCATATCGCCTACCCGATTTCGATGATGAAGATAGGATGGAGATCTGGAATGGAAAGGTAAACAGTATCCGTGTCGGTATCTACTTCGAAAATAAAGAGAAAGTAATTAAAGCCATCCGGTATTGGAACGTAGAATGTAACAGGGAGTTACGCGTGGTAGAAAGCAGACCGGGTACATTTAGAGTCAAATGCCGGAACGAAAACTCTTCATGTATGTGGGCTGCTGCTGCATCACGTCCACATAAAGGAGCCTTCTGGCGTTTGCACAAATGGAGTCCAAGGCACACATGCTACTCAACGGTAGAAAGAAATAACAACAGGGCACTACGGTCCAAAGATATTGCATTACATATCCATGCACGGGTCAAGGCTGATTTAACTTTCCCGGTTAAACAGATTATGACCCACGTAAAGGAGACGTTGAACGTCGATGTTACGTACTCTAAGGCATGGACCGCCCGGAGAAAAGCAATTGAGAATGTCTATGGTACTTGGGAGAGCAACTTCAATGAGTTGCCTACCTACATGGAAAGGTTAGTCGCAACAAATCCTGGTACCGTTGTGAAGTGGCGTCATCATGAGAGGAGCACCGCCGAATGCAGGGTCTTCAAGTATGTTTTCTGGGCTTTCGGCCCTCTAATTGAGGCCTTTAGGCATTCAGCGCCTATGATATCAATTGACGGCACTCATCTGAAGGGGACGTATAAGGGTAAGATGTTGATTGCGGTGGCGAAAAACGCAAATAACTACGTTCTTCCGGTGGCGTATTCAATTGTGGATGAAGAGACAATTGAGAGCTGGTGTTGGTTCTTGGAGCAGTTTAGAGAGAATGTATCACATCACACTGCCAGCCGTCCCCTTTGTGTTATTTCAGACCGACATGTGGGAATCATTCGAGCAATGGAGGAACTGGAAGGATGGAGGGAGCCACATGCTTACCATCGTTATTGTCTTCGTCATATAAGAAGCAATCTCGGGTCAAAGTTCAAGAGCGCCGCGTTGAAGAAGCTTTGCTGGACAATCGGAAGCACCTCCCAGCGTTATAAGTATCTGTATGCCATCAGACAGATGAAGTACAGTAAGATACAGGCGTGGAGATACTTGAGAGATATTGGCCTCCATAAGTGGACGCTGATGCGAGACCACGAAAATCGCCGCTGGGGTAACCTCACAACAAACATGTCTGAGTGTTTTAACCATGTGTTGTCGAAAGCAAGGATGATGCCTATAAAGGCAGCCATACAGTTTACATTTACCAGAGATGTCGATCAATTCAACATCCATTATCGAATTGCCAGACGGTGCGAAACAATGTTGCCCCCCCGGATATGGACGGTCATTTCCGAACGTGATGCTAAGTCCAGAGAACACTATGTACGTTTGTATGATGCTTCCCATAAGAGGTACCTCGTGGAGTCTCGTGTGCAACCCAATGATGACGGAGGGAACGAGTATACGGTTGAGTACAGTAACAGAACTTGCTCGTGTGGAAAGTGGCAAATAGAACGCAGGCCCTGTTCGCATGCTATAGCGGTTTGCCATATGCGACGTAAGAATATTCATGACCTTGTTGATCCTCGCTACCACACTTCCATGTATCGGTTGCAGTACAGCGGGCATTTTTACACCCTCGGTCATAAAAGAGATTGGGACCCGGCAACATGGAGAATTCGTGGTAACCCGTCACAAATTACCATCAAACGTGGGAGGTTGAAGCAAAGGAGGATACATAACGAGATGGATGTTACGCATGAAGACCAACCAAGAGCACGCCCTAAATGTAGCATTTGTAAGTTGACTGGGCACAACAAAAAGAGCTGCCAATTCCGCCAACAGTGATTTCTTGTGATGTGATTTCTTGTGATCTGTTTTATCTATGCTAGTTTGTGGTAGTACTATTTTGTGTTGCTTTGATATTGTATGTTATCGGTGGTTATCGACTTCTTATGTTATCGTATTACTATCGTGATGTGATATATATCGTGCATTGTTGGTTTACATCTTTAGGAAGACATCTACACATTAAATAGACACGACGATAAAATTATTATAACACATGGCAAATATTACAAAACAGTAGACACAACTCACCAATACTTATCACAACGACACTTGTATAGTTCATCAGCCATATGGCGTCGGTAGTTAACACAAGCCTCTTCTACGGTGATTTGTTGGTCTATCATCAACGATTTCTTTTTAACTAGTTTCTCCATCATCATACAAACAAGAACCCCGGTGTTAGCAATGTTACCCTCATCTTGGGGGACATCCGTCTCAACCAAACCAAGGGACATATCACGTTCCGTTATGTATCTCATGTTTGACCGAAAGTGAATACGTTCTAGAAACCATTTGAAATATAACTGTAGCATCTCCATGTAGTTCCTTACCTCTCGATGCTTTCCATTTCTCCATCTTTTATCGGTCCAGTATTGAGTAATCACCATGCTTTGCATATCAATACGGACAAGTAGCCAGTCTGTTTGGCCAATCCACAAAGGAAGGTAGATGCAGTCAACCTCCCAAAATGGAGGATACGGGTCCTTTCGTCCAGCAAAATCAAGGGGGGTAGTAGATTTATCATCTTGCATGTAGTAATAAAAATCAGGAGGTAACACCGTCCATCGGCATTTTAAATTGGGGTTCTTTAAGAGCAGCGACTGTCGAACACGCATTAATCTTACAGTCCATGCTTCAACATGCTGCAAAACAGGAAATAACAATATAAATTAATCTGCTGTCTACTTATGTTAACATATGAAAACAAATATAAATTGATATTGTGTTAAATGTACAGTAGAGGACAGGTGACCGCCGGATTCCATCCCTAGTAGGGCACCCCAAAAACTTCTTTCCAGTTTTTTTGTAATGAAACGAGTGTAGCAATATGGGGAGTCCCCGTTGTTGTAAAACTCTAAAGCATCTGTGGACCAATTCTTGGGTTCATCTTCCTTGGGGACTATAACACTATCTTTTTCAGGATCCTTTTCCGGTTGCCTTTCGGTCACCATATGCGTAGACGACCCAGCCTTCGTGGATGACGACGGCCTCTTCAAACGCCTCCAAATATCATCCGCCCACTTTGATTTCTTAGGGACTGGTTGAGAACAGAAATACCCACCAACCTCTTCATCCTTCTCAGTACGATCCCCCATTTTTTATACTACAGGCACCGTGTTGCGGGATGTGTGTTCTATCACATTACATATCCCTTTTATAGGTGGAAATGGGAAAGCATTTTTCTATACTCCCGCAATCTCAGATTGCGGATTACTCTACTCCCGCAATCTCAGATTGCGGGACAGTATTAAATTCCGCATTCTTAGATTGCAGAACTGTCAGTTATACCGACAAAACATTTTATTAATAATACAATTTCACCGACAAAACGTTAAAAACTACAAATTTACAAACTATTTTTACAAACTATACAATCCACAAGTCGTTTAGTCAATTTGTTAAATTATGATATGTCATTTTTAACAGAGTTATTTAAGAATAATAAACTTATTGAATAAAAACAACGTAAATTTATTATTCACACGAAACGTTAAATATACAATCTACCAAAGTTACAAAACAATCTATTTCCGAGACCACCAATTCCAATTTAGCTGCAGCAGCAACATACAACTACATATCTATCACACCACATATCTTTAGTGTTTTAACCAGCCCCCATATTTATGCATCCCTTCCCATATTTATGCACGCAGCGTCCCTCGATACTTGGCCCATATTTTAGCTTCATCTTTAAGTTCATCGATTTGCTGTACATGGGTACCAAGTCAAGGGTATCTACGTAACTATGTCAGATGTCGTCTACTATTGAGGTACGAGCAGGAGCTGGTGCATCCAATATCCCCGACGTCACTAATGACGGAGCGTGTTTCTTCGACGTCGGAGGGCCTTGCGCTGAAGGTGTAGAACCCGCAAGCGCCATTAAATTTGCTGCGAAAATGATCGACTTTGATGAGTCGACCACCTTCAATTTCCGAGAACACCTATTCCAACTTTAGTACACGCCATAATCCTACAGGCTGGCGCGCCATTTCTGAGGAACTCCCACCACCGCCTCCGTAACCTAAGGATTTGCTTGGAGGGTAGCTCCGAAGAAAGAAGTAACTGGCATGCCTGGGGGTGGTAAACGGGATATTCAAACCACCATTGCAAGCCAGGAATTTAATTTTATAAACTACAATACCAATGTTGCATTCTACACGTGTTATAATACGTGCAAATGTAACATCGATCCAAGCAGTTTCATGCAAATGTAACATCGATCCAAAAATAAGAGGGTCATGACCAAACACTAGATGGATTCTTCTACAACCTTTGGACCCTCCAACATTAATATTTTTCAAATTAAATGACCAGACAGCCATTTAACACGTGCAAATGTAACACGGATCCAACAACACTAAAAAACCATCGCCTCTAACGCATGAAAATTATGGTATTCATTGTTTACTTTGTTTCTGTTTGAGTATGTGAATTTTTTAGTTCGTATGAAATGAACGAGCGAGGTGTATGATATATAAGAAATGGAAACGAAGGGAGGCAATTGTTCTGACCAACATCTGCAATCTAGGATTGCAAAAATAAATTTATAAACACTATTCCCGCAATCTAAGATTGCGGGATTGCCACGTAATATTATGTCCCTCGTGTTTGCCGAGTCAGCGTCCGAGTCATCAATCCAGTCATCAATCCCGCAATCTAAGATTGCGGGAATACCAAATGTAGAAATTGGCTTCTGACACATACTATTAGCACAAAAAGTTTTAAAAAAACCCCTACTTTGGCAAAAAAATCAAAAAAAATGAATATATATACTTCTTCTTCTTCATCATCACCACCAACCATTCACCTACCTCTCTCACACACCCACCACCACCTCCTTCTTCCCTTCATCTTCTTACCGTACATCATCACCACCACCACCGTACATCATCACCACCGCCACCCTCTCTTCTTCATCGTACATCATCGCCACCACCATCACTGGCGTCGATACACCACCTTCACCATCACTGTGAGAGAGAGAGAGAGAGAGAGATCAGACCAAGGGGTGACGTGGATGAATTTTATTGGTCGTTGATTGTGTAATGAAGCGTTATAAACATAACGCCAGGGGATGTTTTTGATCGATGGCGCCTCTATGTACCGGTGTAGCCGGCGTTATCTTTGTTTTGGCGTCCACAATCACGCTCGACTACACATGGTCTTATAAACTTAAAAATTTTCTAAAATTAAAGAATATATATAGTGTGGAGGTGGGTCCAATTGCACATGTTGCACCCTTAAAGTCAAGGGTTCTAGCCCCACTAAATACGGATTTTCTATAATTTAAGTAGTTAAAAGAAATTAACGGAGGT
Organism: Ambrosia artemisiifolia; assembly: GCA_032199755.1. NCBI lineage: Eukaryota > Viridiplantae > Streptophyta > Magnoliopsida > Asterales > Asteraceae > Ambrosia > Ambrosia artemisiifolia. Next base: position 41,790,157 of record CM063516.1, on the reverse strand, counting down.
ATATAATTCTTTTCAATTTGTTTTAATTAAAGATGTAAAGAGCAAAAGAATTCATATTTATCCAAATATGGAGAAAAACGAATCCTCCAAACTTCAAATTCCTCCATATATAGATGAATGGAGCAAAGGTTGGAATTTGGAAATGGTCCAAAAAAGGTTCAAATTCTCAATGAATTAAACACGCATGTTGCATTCACCACATATTTGATCACCGTAAGAAAAAACCTCATGTCACATCTTGGCGACTAGGCTCATTATCATGATTGAACCATTTGGTGCATTGGTGTCTCTAAAGGTGACGGGTATCATCTTTAGCATATCTTTCTTTTTTCACTACCTCTTACTTTCACATTGCCGTCGTATCAGCTTTTTCTCTCTCTTCCCATTCCATTCCTAAACCATGGAAACCCCATATTATTCGTAACTCTCATCCCTTAACCATTTTTTAAATAAAACATTTAAAATGAATAAAAACTATTTAAAATATATAAAGACTAAATTTTATATAATAAAACCTACAAGACTAGAAAAAAGAAATTGCATTTTGATAATACAAATTACTTGAGGTTTGTCTATAATTTAAGAGCATACGATAAAAGAAAAAACATTCCCACATAATGAATTTCAGCCAAAACAAATCTAGCACCAACACATTCACATGTATATTGAAATTTAATATCAATTCAATTTTAATGTATTAAAAGAAGAAAAACTTAAATAGAAAACTTGGAAGAAAAGATATATAAGAAATACACCTTCTTCATTGGGATAACCATAAGCTCCAAAGTTGTAGTCAACGGAGTTTACCCTCTTTTGAATTTTGGCAGAATTAATGATGCTAATGTGTCTAATTGATTTATCGAACTATCAAATGGCGACCAACTTGTGTATACCGTGAATACACTTTTGGAAGGTCAATACACATGATGCTTTGCCATTAAGGGTGGTTATAACCATCGTCGTCCTTCAGACCTCCATTGTTGCTCTACGCTCTTAGTGTTATAATGTGCGCATGAGTTTGTAGCCGTGCTACGGAGAAAACTAGCTAATTCATCATCATCATCATACTCAGTTAATCCCACCTATAGCAAAGCTAAGGTAGGGTCTGAGGAGGGTAAGATGTAGACAGCCTTACCTCTATCCCCTGAGAATAGAGAGGCTGCTTCCAGTGAGACCCCCGGCTCGATGTGGTTTTGTATCAAGCCTTGGACATAAGGCACATAACACTTAGCAATCGGGACAAACTCGATTGGTGCATGTACCCCCTTGTCTTTTGGCTATCAACGCCACCACATGATGCATGATTAACCGTCCGTCGTTTTTAACGTTATTTTCACGAAATTAGTAAAATAACGTTAAAACTAGTGCAACTTTACTTTTGCCCCCCATGGCCACACATATATACATTATATGCGCACACCGTAAGTGGGGCGTGAAGAGAAAACTAGCTAATTAATTTGTCTAAATGGGTTAGGAAGGTAGAAAATTCAAAAATGTGTAACCAACATGTATTGGTTAACAAGACATGTATATATATAGGTTAAACCATTTATCATATAACTATAGGACCAAGTGGGGCATTGGTTATGGTGTAAAAGATATTTTAAAAGCTCATAAAGTAATAATGAAATATCTGTTTTGCAGAGAAATGAGTGACATTGATCCACAAGAAGCTCAACAAAATCTTGGATAAGTCCTATGTCATAGAGTATATAACTTTGGTCATAAAGGATCAATTTCTAAACGCGTAACATCATAATAATTCTGTAAAGCTTATAATTTCCTTAGGATTGAGGGTGAATTATGTAACGAGTCATAATGGTATGTGAAAAGTAAGTTCTATTATTTGCTTAATAAAATACAATAAGCAAAAGAAACCAACTTTTTGAATATAACCTTTTTTGTAAATTACTTAAATAGTTTGTCAAAAGTAAGTTTTACTCTTTGCTTACAAAGATAACAAGAATAGGAAACAAACACATCTTACAAACTTTTAATAAATTTTAACTTTAAGTAAATAAGTTCTTTAAAGTTAAACTTTGTTACTGTGTCAAAATTTAACTTACAAGTGAAATAAGGTAAAGTGTTTTATATTTTATTTGTAGTTATTTTATACAAATATATATTTTTACTTTATTTTTGTAACTTTGTAGAATTAATATATAAAAAAAAACATGTTAATAGATTCTATGCGTGACAACTTATAGAATATATGCACAACGTGTTTAAGTTCATATGTCTTACATGATTTTTAAGATTCGTGTTAAATTTTTAGTTCATACAAAGTTCACCATAATTAGTCAATCCTAAGCACAACTTGCCAGCAACAAAAAGCTAAAGAATGCTGATAACATACGTGTTCAGTTAACCTTGGCACGTAGGTTTCATTCAGAAATAGCCAGAAAAAGAAAAAGCTCAGTAAACTATGCTCATCGAAATAACTTGTAACCTAGTGGTACCAAGATGTACAAAAAGCTTATTTCTCTTCCGTGCATCAGGGTTCTAGTCTCGTAGCTAACAATTATATAGATTTACGAGTACGATTAAAATGTGTGTGAGTTAACCGTTAAAAACTGGTTGAAACGGGTTCAAACCGAGCCCAAATCTAAAAAAGCCCAACCGAGAATCCAATATTATTCCTGAGCGAGGTCGCCCTGTTTTCAGATTCTCGTCGACACTACAGCGTTACGGTGGTGGACTCCGATACGTAAGTTTCTCTTTTTATATTTCTCTGATTGTTGATGCCAATACAATACGTCGGTTATAAAACTTTGAAAACGTTTAGCCCTAAATATTTATAGGTCATAGTTACCCATATTCTTGTATAAGTTGTATTTGAAACACACCTTTTTATCTGAAAACACAATTATGTTGCATATGTAGCTTATTTTATTTAGATACTAGTGTGATTGTTTTATAGCAAGTGAAGGAATCCTGTAGGTTGAGGAATAGATTTGGGATGAAGTTAAGATAGTTTTTGATTTGTTTGATCAGAACTCAGGTTTTTATAGATAGGTTTCGCCGTTTCGATTGCACTGAATTCGGAACGTTGTGCAAGTTTAGGGCAACTAGAAAAGAAAAGCTGGAACAATGCAGAAATGTGATCATCAAAGGATGTGATATTTAATATTTTGATGTCAATGGAATGAACTCTTTTGTTTTTAAATGAATTTGTTGGAAAATTGTAGTTTCTATTGGTGAGTTTGATATGGTTATTTGGTTGAATATTTATTTATTTATTTTCTAGTAGTGAACCGACCTGAGTAAAACCAGTTCGGCTTGTTTTTGAAAACTACGCATTTGAAGCCTTCCAATCCAACCCACTAGGCCACTCATTCGCAACCTCTAGATTTAGAGTTTTGAGGGTCTGTTAGTACAAGCTTTTGAATTGATATCTTCAGTTTCGGTTCTATGGTAATGGGATTGCATTGAAGCTCCAAGGCCAGAAGATAACCCTTATTTCCCAGTCATGATGTGTCTGTAGTCTGTAGTGTACATATAGTCATATACACACATAAAACACTCTCTTCCACCATTTCTAAATATATTTTGTGTAGATAATTTCATTGAAAGTGCTTTTCTGTGCCTGTATCTCAGGAAGGCGACTTATGTTCCAATAAGTAATTATTTGACAGCAATTCATTTCAGTCAGGTGTTTATTTTCTTCTGTTGAAAGCTTTCAAATAAGGATTTTTATATAAAGATAAATTATTAGACTTGGTGCATTTGAGAATCTTGATTGCATTGCTTATAGAGCTTAGCCCCTTGTCCTCGAACCTCGACTATGTATAAGTCCAAAAGTGTAATTATTTATAAACCCAAGATTGTTTCAAAATTTGGCCTAAGCTTTGGCCCTTGGTAAATATGTTCTCAAGGATCGAAGCTCAATAGTTTTATTGGGAAATTAATGAAACCTCAAAGTTGCTATCTTAGAAGCCAAATCGTTGTTTGTTTGCTTCTGAATCGGCTAATGTCTGTTCTACTCTGTTTCAGACAGAAGTTGGGCCTGGTTGACAGGAAAACTAAACACTTGGTACAAATAGCTTTGAATGGTTCAGTTTAGTAGTTGATTTAATTGATATATTTTTATTTTTAAAATTTTATGTTTTCTATTATTACGAGTAACGAATAGTATCTTTGTTTGTTTTCAATTTGTGAACTTATTCCTCTCAAAGATATGTATTGTATCCCTTCCTCTCATTTTTTTGTTCTGTCTATAACCAGCCCTAACAATTAAATTTAGTTTCTTGGCAAAATAAATGATCAATTTCAATCTTTCTTTTCATGTGAATTCACACACAACATATTTTGTTGAATACATGTTTGATAAAATGTCTGAATGAAATCTTCGTTTATGTATGAAGTCAAATGATATCTTCTTCAACAATTTTGTGAACAGTTGGAATGGTCAATATATCGTGATGACCTATTATAGAACATTGCATACAGTGTGTCCCCAGACATATACTTCTATATCATTTTCCATAATAGTTTGAAAACAAATTTGTCTGATTTTCATTTGCTTTAGTTACTTGTTTATGATTTGTTTTTGTGAATCCTTTTGAGTTTTGTTAAATCTTTTTAAGTTAACGCCTTTCTTGATATCAAAGGTTGTTGGGTCGTACTAGCACTAGTTAGTTTTATGTTCTATTTTTTTTCTCTTTTGTGGGGCGTGGGAAAAATAGTTCTCATGTTTTTATTGATACCAGAAACTGAAGCACCTTGAAGCTGTGCTGCAGAAGTAAAGCTATGTCGTTTACAAAAGGTGACTTGCTTACAAAAACAAGAAAGCTAGTACATGGTTTGGCCAAGGCCAAACCTGTCTGGCTTAAAGCCATGGAAAAGTATGTACTCTTTTTTTCAAAACCTGTATAAAATTTGTGTTATAAGTCTTCAGCTTGTCAGTCGATTAAATTACGGTGAATACCTCATTATCAATAGATATTTTACTTCATTATAATCTTTATGTTTTTACTAACTTATTAAACTTCAATGTAAAATGAATTTTGTAGATCCCCGCCTGCAGTATTTCCTCGGGCTGAAAAGAAAGTTGAGCGGATCTGCCTCCCTGAGGATGTTTATATCAATAAGTTCTATAAGAAGCATCCTGAATCATTGCATGAGGATCCTGTCAAGTACTTGTTTCCACTTATTTTCTATAATTCTCCAGATCTTAGGCAATACACTAATTTTGATGACAAGTGCTGACATGTTTTTCATCTGGTAGAATTTGTGATTTTGACCCGACCCCGTCACGTATATTTGGTTGCCGGGTGCTAGAGTTGAAGGAGCAAGGTGTGGGTGAAGAGGAAGCTATAGGTGTAGCAGATGTAAGTAGCTATAAACTTTATCCTTCTTAAGTCAAGTGATTAATGGACGGGTTGGATAACCAGTAACTTTTTTATGTGAGTTGAAACGGGTTGGGTCTTCTTGAGTTGACTTGAAGCACTTTTTCTTCCAAGTAATATTATTATTATTATTATTATTATTATTTTTAATATGAACTCTTGTTTGTCCAATATTAATGCAAGAACTACATTGTTATCTTCATCTTCTGAACAAAATGATTTTTGGAGTTGAAAGATCCCACATCTATGTTTACAGGCGGAGTATCTGCAACTTAAGAAAAGCAAAAAGAAGGCATACAAACGTCTGAAAGAAATTGCGCGAATAAGAGGAACAAACCCCCCTCAAAACCCATATCCAAGTGCTATAAAGGAGATACAAGCCGAAGAGAAGAAGTATGTTCATGACCGTTTCTTCAATCCAAGAATCCTGGATATTGTTGACAAGCTCAAGGAGCAGCAGGCTGCTGAATTGCAGGATAGAGGCAGAGCCTAGGCATGTAATCTCTCATATTCTTATGTTACTCTCCATATTTTGATGCTTCAGAAAACCAACTCTAGTTTTTATGCATTAACGCTGTTAAGTGTTTCGAGCTATTGCTAACTATAATAAACACCAACTTGATCTCTGGCATGTTTGCATGTTATGCAGAACCTTTGAAATTGCTTTCTTAAGTGTTGCATTGTTGATACTTTTGGTAATTCTGTCTCTTTAAATTGATGGTGCCCTCTTTGCCATATATGATTTGGCCAAAGAATTTGATACCTTTCTTGAAGAGTAAACACAAAATCCTTCTCTTCCTGTTTATGGCTTTGGTATGCAGTACAGCCTTGCCCATGTTTATACTTTATATTGACAATCTTCACCGGGGCGACCAAAAACAAAGCCGTGAGTTCCTGGACCTTATAGATAAGGTGCAAACTTAGACATTGAACCCTTTACTTCAAATCGTTTGACTTTCGTTATCTTACATTTAACAAGTTTCTTTTTGTTTTGCACTAGTATGTTTTCTACAAGAAGGTATAGTGGTGTTTTTTTCTACAAGAAGCTACAGTTTCTTCATAATTGCATTGAATTCTATGTTAGGTATTCTATTTTTTTTAATGGCTTAAATACTAAATCAAAATTTAGCATGCTCGAACCCTTGACCTCAAAGGCTTTATTAGTTGAACTCAACCCCTCGTTATGTTTGTTATTCTATGTCAGATTTTGAATTGACAATTTTTTATTCGTATACATAAAATCTTTATTTTGTAAAAATATAAGCAAAATCTTACGTCTTAATTAACCACTCAAGTTGGGGTGCCTTTATGGTAATAGTCAACATCCAATCCCAACAAATAGTCTATTTTTGGTAATTGTTTAACCAAGATTCAAAAACCACATTATCCTTTCACTTTTTGGAATGAAGAAGTGTATTTAATACTCTAATTTGTTGAAAAGCATATATTTCTTTCTAGTAATAATTATATATCTTGCCGGTGAGTCTTTCACCAAGTGGTAGTGAAAACTAATATACAATTATTCATAAGATTATGAGGGTCTTTGGGATTATTTTTCAAAACAGCTTCTGCGTTTTGGAAAAGCAGAGGTGGAGCTGCTTTTAAATTATTACGTTTTGGTAGCCTAAAAATTAATTTCAAAACTCAAACCCAAACACTAAAAACTCATTATTTATGTTTTCAAAACGCAATAATCTAAAAATTTATTTCAAAATGCAACCCCAAACACCCCCTATATATTAGTTTTCAAGTTAATAAATAATATATTTAGCTTAGAACATTTGAAAAGCGCGTAAATAATCTTATTTTTACGTCCCATATAATGATAAATAAAATACATTACGCTTTTACTTTTACTTAAGCATCAAAATTCTTTCACGTATGTATTATTATTCACATATATAATGAAAATATTTATGTGAATAAACCGTATATGTGAGTAGAAGTATACCCGCAACCAAAAAAATCATCTTTTTCATTGCTATATGTGTGCAATTGTGTTTACAAGCTGAAAAATTAATATATATATTTTTTATGAAGGTTAGTTTTCAAATTTTTATGAAAAATTTAAGAATTATAGAGAGGAGTACGACGACTACGAGGTGGTTGATGAGGTCATCAATGGTTGGGTGGTGGTGGATGTGGTTGGTCGGTGAGGGCGGTGGCAACGAGAGTATTTGTAGGTGAGGTGAGTGGGAGGGTTTTTTAGAGAAGGGGGGGGGGGGGGGGAGTTGGTTGAGTGTTGAGTCGAGCCCAATTGAGTATGCTATTAACTTTTTATTTTTTATATTCTTTTGTTTTTATTTAAGAGCAAACAAGTAATTTTACACATATTTAACTGAAAGTTTAACGACGTTAGCTATCAGGGATTACACGAGTACAAATTTGATAGACTCAAATACTAACTATGTAATTAGTGAAGCCTTAAAACGAAGAGTATAAGATTTGTAAAGCACAAAGACAACCATACGATTCTCTCTTAAATTCCAACGTAATGATTCTAGACTAGATAATGCACCCAATAAAATAATATTCTTATTCTCCCTGATGTTTAAAATTTAAATTTTGAAATTAAAAAAAAAAAAAAGAATGGTCCTTGAAAATGGAACACAACACAACAGCCTCTGAATTACGCAGAAGACACTCTGCCGGGATTCTCTCTTTTTTTCTTCCCAACACAAATCATTCGTCACTCATTTCCAATCACTTCTTATTATCAGGTAGGTTACTTCACACATATACTACCCTTTTCTTTATTTAAAGTTTCAGTTTTTATTTAAATGTTTTGATGTTTGATTATTACACACTGATTGGAAGATCACTTATTTGATTTACAAGTTGAGTTTACTAAAATTTTTTGATTTTGTGATTCTTAATTTCTTATATTATTTTATATGATGTTGTTTGCACAAATCTTGATCAAGTGTTTGTGTCTGTTGTTGTTTTATGTGTTAAATATAATCTGTAAGCTTGATCAATATGTTTGCCTGTTTGGAATAATCCTAATTCATTTTCTATAAAAAAAAAATAGGGAAATACATAACACCTTCACACATAGTTGTCAATAGCGCCTATAGTGTGCTACATAGTGTACATGTTCTCATATATCGCTATATAGTATATAGCGTTACATAGCGACATTTTTTATTTTTTATTATGTTTTCAATCATTTTTTTCATTTTTTTCTCATCTCCGCTGCTTGATACCCTAGGTTAGGTCTTATAAAATGCATTTTTCTGTATTTTCCTCATCTCCACTGCTTGATAACATGTATTTTCTGTTTCTCTACTTTATTGCTAAACATGAAATAGCGGGCTCTATTTTGTCGCCAACGCTATGTAGCATATAGGTAGCTTGTCGCTATTGACAGCTATTCGCTATTGACAACTATGGGTGAAGGAGTGTGGAATAAAAGGGATTATGATTTTTAACTTTTAGGTCCAAATAATCATGTTTTTAAGAAATAAATTAGTTTTCTAGATTGAGTATAGAAATTCCTAACTATCGGTAAATGTAACAACGTTGGTGTAGACGTGTAGTTAATTATCTAATTGGGTCTTAATTGGTAATAACATGCTATGAAGGTTAGTTTTATATGACAATAGCTAGACCTACTGTTGACTGTTTTGCTTTGTGCATTTCTGTATTATTATGAATTTTTGAAATCATATCAACCGATATTAAGCCCTTGTGATTCCACCAGGTCTTGGGTGAATTTGTGCACATAAAATGTCTGAGATCAATGAGAGTTCCAAAGACGTTAACATTGTGGATAATGATCCAAAAGTTGAAGTAAACGATGAACCTTCTTCTGAAGAAGTCCCAAATAACGTAGAAAAACCAGAAGATAATCCCATGCCCTCACCAGCCCAGGAGGTACAATTTCTCCATTTCATGGAAAAAAATTCGATCAAATTTCGCATCTTAATTTACTTATCTGTCGATTATTATCATTTGAAACAGATTTGTGATATTGGTTTGAGCCCATCTTATAGGCTATTCATGGCGATTAGTTAATAGACAGTTTTCGTCTTACGTTATATGTGTAGTTGGACATTAAAGTGTTAAGGGATGAGGGAGTAAATGCATGTTACTCAATTTAAGCTAGCGCACCCGAGCTATATCAGATGATTTATGCTTTGAATTTGCTTGATTATTGTATGATCTTTTTAATAATTGTGTGCAGGAAGCAGTGATCAAGAAAAAGTATGGAGGATTACTACCAAGGAAAACCCCATTAATCTCAAAGGTAATTTGACTTGTTTCATTTATTTATTTTTCTCAATTTAGATAAGACTTACGGTTTTAGTTCTCGTTACCAACACCTTTCTTGCCTGATCGTATGCAGGACCATGATCGCGCTTTCTTTGATTCTGCAGATTGGGCACTAGGAAAGGTATTAGTGTAACTTCTTGAATGTTGATTTTTTTATAGTTTTAATCCTTCATGCTATGTTTGTCTTACGTGCAACACCTAACATCAGGGATCACAAAAGAGCAAAGGACCTCTTGAGGCACTACGCCCAAAATTACAGGTACTTTTGAAACACGAGTATATAGTTTCTTCTCATGTTGGTTTGGATTGGAGTTGTATACATACACCGATACACGTGTATATATGCAAACGTTAGTTTGGAATGTAGTATATTAACAAGGTGTCAAACACAGAAAATTAACTAAAAATGATACGGGTCAAAAGTCACCAAAATTGTATTAAAATGGCCTCCATTTACTCTTTTGCTTCACATAGCCACATAGGTTATATACAGCTAGCAGTAGGATCATTTCCCCCATGTTTGTTAATTGTTACATTAGTTATCTACAAAACACTCTATTTGCCATCTTCAATCATTATTCACTTCTGTTTCACTTGATGTATCTCGACAGCCGACCCCACACCACCAAACTCGTTCAAGAAGATCAGCTTATGCCCCTGCAGATGAAGGAGAAGGTACTTTCTACAAAACTTGGTTTTGCCCCCCAAACCAAAACATTCAACATGCAGTTTTCTGTTAATGATTGAATCTTTTTTACTTCTTTTTGAATGCGCTCCTAATCAGCTTACTTTTGTTTATAGTAGATGATGGTAGCCCAAATACTGCGGCTTCAGAGGATCAAGGGTCTGAGCTAAACATGACAACCGAAGATAAATCTCATGACTTTGAAGATCATAGCCATCCGAACTGAGTGTTCTGTGACTGGTGTCATAACAATTGCATGCCTTTTGTACCAATTGTTTCAGAATCAAGAACACATACATGATACTATATCATTTTTGTATCTTGGAGAGTCTTGTCATCTTCAGAATGTTGTGTGTGGCATCTTTTATATGATGGGCGGAATAAATTTCTCATGTCATTTGTTTCCTTATACTGAATGTAACTGTTGTATCACGTTTATCAATCCTGGAGCGGCACAGGTTGCGCCGGCGGGCTAGATGCCAGTTTGGGTTGATCATCTCTTGTTTTCTAATCAAACTTTTATAAAACTTTTAGCAGGCAAACTTATTATACTTTTTCTGTCCTCCGCAAACTATTAATCTTTAATTAGTCAGTGCGTATTTACGTAAACTAATTAACAAGTAATCACCATTCACCCATGACGGTCAAGTGACAAGTGCTATGGTATAGTGTTTGCCTCTACAAAAGGCGTGTGAGTTCAAAATTCATACAAGTGTAAGGCTAGATGGTATTTAGTTTTAGGTGTCCTAATAAATTAACAAGTAATTAGAGGTGTTAAGCATAAGGATTTAAACTGACCAAATATTTAAATAACCATTCTTTGTTTATTTATTAAACAAAAAAAAAAATCTTTTTTATGTTCTTTCAGGGCCGGCCCGACAGGCTTAGCAAACCAGGCTAAAGCCTAGGGCCCCCCAAAAGTAAGGGCTTCCAATTTTTATTTTCTAATTTCTTCTTATATTACATGTGTGTCCTAAATTAACAAACTAATAACTAAAGACATAAAAGAGCAAACAAGTAAAATGTCCAGACCCAAAACCTAAAGAACTAATGGCCAAATTCTTTTCTTCTTAAACGCATCCTCAGCTCCTATCCTCATTACCCGTGACCTCGCTAATTGCAGTTGACATGTATGGCGATTGGCAAAGAAATATTGAGCGAAATTGATGGTAATCAATCATCGCCAATGGTTGCTCAATGTCTCAATATCAAGCAAAACAAGGATTATCCCACGTAACAATTATTTTTTTTCCCGTAATACTAACCTATATATGTAGTGCGATTTACGATTGAGTAACAAAAAAAAAATCAATTTTGCATTTGATATTTACGATTTTTTATACCAATTCAAAGGGTCCTGAGTTTTCAATTCGCTTAGGGCTTCCAAAAACTTAAAACAACTCTGTGTTCTTTAAGTTAACTGAAGGAAAAAGAACAAAATCTTATCTATCAATGTTTGGTTGGTAATCTGTTAGTTAAGGTTTGTTACTTTGTGTCTTTGTTTATATTTATATACCTTCACAAAGATGATAGGCCAAAATATTTTTATAAAATAGTTAGTTATACATAGATGAAGTAGCAGTAGCAGTAGCAATGTTTGTTAGTATATCTTCTCTGTTCACACTCCCTCCCCCTTCACCTACTCAAGTCACCTCTACACCCTTCCCTAATAATTTCACAATCAAATTAAATTTCAATCATTTGCACCATTCAATCCAAAACCTTGTAAAGTCACCATCATCATCATCATCATCATGTACAGGAAACAAGACTTGCTTATGTGGCAGAAGACCATTTCTAGCAACAGTCTCCACAGCTCTTATCCCACTTCACCAATCCAATGCCTCTGATGATCCCAAGGTACCTACTTTCAGCTGTTATATTAATCTTTTGGTCAATTGGAGTTTAGGGGCTATGTTTGATTGATAGAATTGACATTTAGGGTGCCAAGATGATGAAGGTTAAGGTTAAAGCTGATAACTTTACGCATAATGTGATAGTTTAGGTTTTCTTGATCATTAGTTATTAGAAGGAATGTAGATGTTTTTATGTAATTATAGTGTTTTGAAGGGGGTTTGATGGTTTTATGAAGGCTGTGATGAACAGGGTTCACCCGCCTAGACCGGACTGGTATGAAGAGTTTTATGCTGTTGCTATGGATGCATCAATGAAATCTTATGAGGCTGAGGTTAGTAGTAGTATACAAGTAATAATTATATTATTACTTTAATAAGCCTGGCAAAACGGGTGGTTTGGTTCATGTAACTTAGAACAGGTCAAGTCAAATGGTGGTTTAAAAAAAGACTCAATTTGGTTTGCGTCAAAATTATTGGAATATGGTATTTAGGGTTTTAGTATCGAGTCCATGGGTCGTCTATCTCTCTATATTGTAACCCAATTGAATGGAATGGAGTCCAACACTTGTAGCCTAGTTGGTTGAGGGCCTAAAGTTTCCTATGGGAGACTTGGGTTCAATTCCAACTAGCTACATTTGGAGGACATTGGTGGAGGGGAAATGAGGGATGACCCGGCCATTGGCTTGGGTTCGAGTCCTGATCCCGACCGGTTTTACCGATTATTTCACTGTCGTGCCTTCGGGCGGGTGAGTGGTCGGGTTTTCCCGGGAATTGGTGGCAATTGGTGGCCCGGGTACTCTCGAGTACCTGATTCGCCAAAAGGGTGCCCGAGAGTGCTCGGAAATTGATTCGTTGGCCGTTCAAAAAAAAAAATTGAATGGAATGGAATCAGGTTTACCCTCTTACAAAAACGTAGTCTGGCCAAAATGGGCTCGTGTTGAAATGAGTCGTTTTAGAAAAAAAACGGGGAAAGTATCAGAATGGGTTCAGTCTGTTATATTTGTTTTTTATGTCAGCTAGTGGCCACGGTGGGTAGAGATGGTGGCGTGCAGCGTCTGTTACCTCTGATGACGATGGTGGATGTTGCTGGCTCATTTGGACCTGTCCTAAGTTACCAAGTTCATAAGATTGATCCATATTGACCCATTGTATAATTTGAGTTGACCCAAATCCATCCATTTAGCAAACACAAATTACCCAAATCAACCTATTTCTTGAAGAATGGGTCATTAAGACACAAATATTATACAAAACTTTGTTCTTTTTACTTGCTTTTATTTGTGTGTTTGTGTAAATAATAGTTGTTATTTAATAAGATTGCAGGTTATAAGTCAGAGCTTTTTGCAAATTTAACAGGGAAGGCTGCAAAAATACTAGAGATTGGGATAGGAACAGGTCCTAATCTCAAATATTATGGCAATTTAGCTTCCGGTGCAAGTGTAGTTGGTGTAGACCCCAATAGAAAGATGGAAAAATACGCTCAGGCCGCCGCCCAAGCTTCTGGTGTGTCTCCAACAAAATTCAAGTTCGTTAATGCTGTATGTGGTCTTTATGATCCTCACATATTTTAAACAAATGAGTTACAATATTTCATCCGCTTGATTTAACTTATATTACAAGTTTTCAACGTTATAATCATGGCGAGTTTATGCAGGTTGCAGAAGCATTGCCTGTAAGTGATGCTTCCATGGATGCAGTCGTGGGTACGTTAGTGCTATGTTCTGTTAAGGATGTTAACAAGGCTCTTCAGGGTATGTTATTTATCGGTTCATTGTCACATTATGATTCTTTCTAAGCTGCAAGACCGATCATCTGCAGACAACTGGCATTTATTGTTACACTTATCCATACATTTATAATTATGTTCCGACATCTTGAATCTTGATTGCGTACAGAGGTCAAGAGGGTGCTTAAACCAGGTGGTATTTACATATTCGTGGAACATGTAGCTGCCGAAGGTACTAACTAAACTCATTCTACTTTTTAACTTTCAGTTGCAAAGGTAATCATTTATATATTGTTGGACCAGATGGCACATTTCTTAAAGTTATACAGCGCGCTTTAGATCCACTGCAACAGGTGGTTGCGGATGGATGCCATCTTACAAGGGAAACCGGACACATTATTTCTGCAGCAGGGTTCTCGAGTACTGACATAAAAAAAGTTTTCCTTTCTTCTGCATCACTCATAAATCCTCATGCCTATGGAATTGCTTATAAATAACAAAAGAAGAATTACACAGATTGTCCTTTAGTTTTACCAAAAATTGCATGTTTTGTCCTTTTATTTTATTTTTCACTCCCTGTGTCCTTTGTTTTGTGCACTTGTTACACCCTATGTCCTTTAGGCTAACGTCCGTTAAAAACAAACGGTTTCTTAGACATGTGCCCCTCACGTGAGGGGCAATCCTGTCTTTTCACCCTCAAAAGGACAATATGTGTAATAATAATAATAATAATAATAATAATAATAATAATAATAAAAGAAACGTGACTAGTGGCAAGGCCCATAAGGGAAAAGGGTTTTGACATTATTTTGTGACAACAGCTTGGAGTTTTGGACGACAACTTTTGGACGGCTGTTTTGAGGGATCAAGATCGCACGAGGAAGATGGCAGCTTCAATCATTTCCATCTCTTGATGGCAGCTTCAATCATTTCCATCTCTTGATGGAAGAGCTACAACCACCGTCTGACCTCCACGTCAACGGCGGCGCCACCGCCGCCATAGATCCAGTCACCATCCCGACCGAACCCACCGTCGATGAGCTAACCCTGAATCAGTCCCCAACCGGAAGCCACCACCTCCGGCGCCGCCGCCGCCGCCGTCGTCTTCTTCTCCGGTAGCTCCCTTCTTTCCGGCGAACACTCCCTCTCTCCTCTATTCCGACACCCGGTAACCCCCTCCTCCTAATCATCATCAAACCACAACCCTCTTTCTCCTCTGTTTCTATTAATCGAACCCAACAAATCCCGATAACAACCTTGAATCCCCCTTTCTCCTCTGTTTCTATACCTGGATCTAGCATTTTATTATCATCATCATCTCATCTCATCTTCAAGGTTTAAGGGAATACTCATGCTTCAGATCTGTTTGGTATGATGAATATATTGGAAAATGGTGGGAGTAGAGTAAAATGACTTATTTGTGTTGATATTTAGTCGCTGTTGATATTTATTTAAGCTCATAAGAAATGGAAGAGAAGTTACTCGAGCCAGGGTTGAAGGGGGTCTTCACCGTCATAGTCGTCGATGGCTTTAATCATTAGATATTGGTTTTGTAATAAAAAATGATAATGATGAGGGGTTTGGTGGTGGTTGATGGTTCGACGGTGGGGAGGTGGTGGTGGTCCGGCAATGGTTCGACGGTGGGGAGGTGGTGGTGGAGATAGGTATGTTGGTGATGAATTAATGGTGGTTTAGGGTTTGAGTTGTTGAAGGGGTAAAGATGAAGATGATGATGTTTGTCTGATTTGGTTTTTTTTTTAAGTTTTATCATGTTTTAAGGTGAAAAGACAATATTGCCCCTCACATGAGTGGCACATGACCAACTTAACTGAGTTTTTTAACGGACGTTACCCTAAAGGACAGAGGGTGTAACAAGTGCACAAAACAAAGGACACAGGGAGTGAAAAATAAAATAAAAGGACAAAACATGCAATTTTTGGTAAAACTAAAGGACAATCTGTGTAATTCTCTCAAAGAATTATTACCATTTATGTTCGAAATCGATTGTTTTTTTGGCTTGTTGTTAGTAGTGGAATACAAGTTATGTCATTATATATCTTTTCTATCTATGTGGTCACACCCAAATTGTGATGCATCATGATGATGATGATGTTTGAAGGCATCTGATAAAATAAACTTTTGAACGAAAAGGAGACTAGTAGCAAAATTTGTGTAATAATAAGACATACAAGTTGAGAAACACTTGAGGATGTTCTAATTCATCTTTTGTGGTGAATATAAGTCGAGCGGTTCGTAAGACACTCGAGATTGATTCACTAAAAACTCGAACAAATAAGAGCTTAAACAAGTCTGAACTTGAGTCTATATTAATAATGATTTAATAAATTAACATGAGATCTCCCTCTAAAAAGCATGTGTCTTTATCAAGTGGGCAAGTCCCGCATTTTGTAAGGGCGTTTACAATTTGATGATGCTAAACTTTAAGCCAATATATTAATTACATGACAAACCAAAGGTTTGATGGTTTAACTTTTAGATTTTGATACTTTGATATTTTTCAATATTCTTATTTTATATTAAAATTTTAAATTAATGATTATAATTCATATACATACTTAAATAATATGAGGATAACAAAAGTACCAATAAAAGTAAATGGGATTTTAGTCTACACTGTCGTTTCCAAGTTTCAAAATAGACTGAACAATTCAACCGGCAAACTACCAAAAACAAAACATTAGAACCTCAAACTAACCGACTTTCTTTGTTTGATTCATTTTAGTGTTTTATAAGCACCTTGATATTTTGGGTGATTTGACGGGCGTTTTACGTTATGTTGGTGTCTTACTTGTACAATATAATGTATATTTTTGGTGTTGAATGAAAGTAATTTGCTGAAAAAAAACACATTAATAGTTTGTAATGAGAAAAAAAAAATTGTAAACAAAAAAACAAGGCTCTGAGCCACCTAAGCTCAAGCTTAGCTTCTTTTAACTTGAAAAGGCTTTAATTGAGTTTCGCTTTAGCTCGTTTTTCATTATTAAATTATATGCATATATTACTATAGGGAAAGGCTAATTTGAGAACACATATATTTTGTGCTAGGGACGAAGCATTCTTAGGGCCATGGGTGGCCCTGGCCCCCCTGTTTTTTGGCGCAGTAGTGGAAGTTTGCTATTTTCGTAGGTAAATTAAGTCCAGGTTGAGTTCGGCCCCCGCCGATTTACCACTACCGATCGAAAAAAATTGAGCCCCCCCCGGTTTGGCGAACCAAGCTTCGCCCCTGTTTCGTGCCAACCGCGAGAACGTTATCTAAAACTATTTAAATTCAAAATTTCTTTTTACACTAGTCTTTATTATTAAAATACAGTCTCAAAAACACAATTTACGCGTAAAAAAATTAACATATACGAAAATAAATTGTTTTTACCCATGTGAAAATTTACTGTTTATACATGTGTAAACTGTTTCATTTACACATGTGTAAAAAATTAATTTTATAGTGTTTTTGCAAGAAAAGATGAATTATCTAGAAAGAAAATTTGTTTTTTAATGTTACATTTTAATTATAATTAGGTTTGTATTGAAAAAAAATGATTTTGATTGGTTTTCTCATTTGTTCTTACGGTTCTCGCGATATTTAGCGTTCTCAAGATAACCCACCCCTATTACTATATACATATCTATCTAATAGGTTTATCTATATTTAATAATTATATAAATATCTATCTAATAGGTTCATTTAGAATTGTGAGCCTAATTAAACTCGATATATAAAGTTCAAACTCAAACTCTTTATCAAATATGCTAAATTATAAGTTTGGCTCAAGATCATTTTAGTGAATCGATCTCGAACATTTCACAAATACACAAATAGCTAGTTAGCTTATATCGATAATAAAAGGTATTTGCATTAACACTTAGAAAAAATAAAATAAATAGCTAGTCAGCTTATATCTTCATTAATATCAACCTTTGTGAGGAGGCACGCCTTCTCCCGAAGTTTTATGACCATTTTGCCGAGTACGTTCAAGTTTAAGCTCAAACTCGTTTATCAAACACGTAAGTGTGGCTCAAGATTTTTTTTAATAAAAAATAATTCTTTTTGTAACACTTAAAAAACAATTAATTAATCCACGTTAGTAATTGGTCAATCTCCATTTTAAAAAGTGTAAAAAAGAAAGAAAAAGAAAAGAAAGCATGAAAGTTGAAGAAAGTAAAGGCAAAAAGAAAAAAACAAAAAGAAAGAAAAAAAAACAGAAGGAGGAAAGCATGAATACAAATTTAGGGACAATGGCGCACTCTCCGTTTTATTAGGGTTTCCTTTTTCTCCGAACACAACGCCACCTTCATCTCCCTCTTTCCATAATATTATTATCATATCATTTCAGTAACCACTCTCTCTCTCTCTCTCTCTATCTATCTATATATATATATATACATATACTTGTGTTATCCTGTTGTTTCTTTATTTTGTTTTGCCAATAGAAGCTTGTTAGGGTTTTGATGAATCTTTTTTCTGTTTAATGGGTTTGTGTTTAACTGTTTATACTCTTTGCCTTTTTTCTGTTCTTTTTTATTTACAAAGTTGTGTGCTTTTTTTATGGGAATTTTGACTAGTTCTACAAGATGCTTACTTTGAGTTGAGGTTTAAAGAATCATAGAGCTGTAACATTCAAGTTATTCACTTAAAAAGGAATTAGAAATATAATAATAATTACTTTTTATGGTTAAAGTTTTTATCTTTTAATGGAAATGAGTTCAATTTTAGTTCCTAACTATGGTGTTATAGATGCTGTCAAACTTGGTCTTAAGTTCTTAATCTCAAAATTCAAAATTGATTCTTTGGTTTGACTTTGTGTTGAGTCATCATTCATCAAGTGTTTTCTTTGATATCATGTGTTCTTGAAATTTTTAAAAATTAATGAGGTTAAGTTACTCTATTTTTCTTGATTTCAGGGATTTTACTGTGAAGTCAAACATATTGCAGGATTTTTGTTATTAAATTAATTGTGTTACAAAAGATAGCTAAAACGGGGTCGCTCTGTTGTGTGGCCGCAAGGCCACATGGGTCCAATGCGGTTAGCCAGGATTGGTCCATGGGTCCACATGAACCCTACTGGAGGACTAATACCAGTTTTTCGCCGCCTCCACCAAGATGGGATTTTCGGTTCCAAAATGAAGGACAGTCGTTTGGTTCTCAAGAGGGAAGTCGGTTATATGGTTCGTCGACGTCTTCTAACAGTAGAGGAAGTAGGAACTGGTTTAGGGGAAATTATTTGCCTAATCATCGGCATTCTACTTCTGATGGATTTGGGGCGTTTTTTAGTAGTCCGTCTGAATTGTCTCCGGTTCAGCAGTGGACTCCTCCTACGGTTCAAGAAATCAGCCTTGATGAATATGCTAATTCGTCCAAAAGAGGTAATATTTATACTCGATTAATATTTGTTTTGGTGTTTGTTATTTATGTTCATGTTTGTAGTATGTGCATACTGTTTTGTTGTGTCTTTAATGAGTTGTAAGTAAGAGGATGTGCTAAGTTATCATGATCACCGCTACTACCAGTGTGTATACTTATAAGTTATAACATGATCTCATAGTTGTTAAAAGCCATCGCCTTGTGCGCCTAGGCCCATTTTTTAGGCAAGGCGATGCATTTGCGCTTTGAGTCGACGAAACTCTTTAACTCTCCAGGTGATGGTTTAGGCGCAGATTTCAACTAGATTCCCAAATTCTGGAGAGTTTCCAGCCAAATTCGTTAAATTATGGCTAGATTCCAGTCAGATTTCTACTTTTATCTAAGGAAAACTACTTATATACACTAACGCATCAATATTTTATAACTTTTGATATTAACTAGATGAAAAATATTATTATTTTAATATATTTTTACTTTATTTTCTTTGTTCGCTTTTTTTTTTAATCTTAGGCCCTTGCTTTTTTTGCGCCTCGCGCTAAGGCCCCAGGCGAGGCCTATAAGCCTTGAGTGCGCCTAGCGCTTTTGATAACTATGCATGATCTCTCTTTCCATGCTGGCAGTTTTGATTTATTTGCCTGACAATCATTCAATCTTGATTCTGTTATATGGATGAAACTAAAAAACTTAGTATAATATGAAAGTGGTAATGGCTTGGAAGTCACTTCTATGATAACTTCCTAAATTGTTCTGTTAAAAAATCATTTTCTTATTATTTAATCATCTATAGAAAAAAGGTGGAGAAAAGAGTGTTGATGAGTGGGTAAATGGTAAACCGACCTGTTTTTACCTATAGTAATATTTACTCGTTTTGATCTGCTACCCAATCTACACAGATTTCTACAAATACCTTCTATGGTTTTGGCCATGATTTCTTGAAGCTTAATCATATACACTGCATAGATTTTTCTTTTTTTGATGGTACTCGTAGAGAGATGGAGTTTCTTTTTACTGCTTTGTTTTGGATGGTAACATATGTCAATCACTTAATCTAGCTAATCAGGTAAAAATATTAAATAGTGGTAGCCATGTTAATAATTTTTTTGATGTGATTTGTTGAAGATAGTTGTTTAAATTAACAAGTGTTGATCTGAACACGAGTCACCAATGTTTGGAAAGGTTTAGTTAATGTACCGTCACATGCATTACTATTCAGTTTCATCTTTGACTCATAATATTCTCTTCATTACTTTATACTTTTTGACTGTTAATGAGATGTGATCATTATTATCTATACTGAACTATTTATGCTCTGCAATTCATATTTGCAGTTCTGGCACCGCTATCCTTTTCGCCAACTTCTGAGGTATTGTATTCTTATATCCACAACTCATGACTCATAGTAATAGTATACTCTTCATTTATCAGTATAGAGTATAGGTAGTAATGCCAAACCCATTTCATTCCATTTTTAGCTTGTAAGATTATTATTAAAAATATATATGCGTTTAATCATTAACACAAGTTATGTGATTATAAGTTTAAAATCTATGTAGGGGCTTTCGGCTCCCCATGATGGCAGAGGTTCGATTTCTTCCAATTCAGATAGCAGCGATTATGACCCGATAGCGAAATCACAATCTTACCAGCATAATTTCACTACTCGCGGTTGCTTCATGTCCAAACCCGTTCACCCATTAGCCTTTCCAAACAATCCAAGATTTCAGGATCCCGATGACAACAACCTTCATTCTGAGTTTGAATTTTCAGATGTTTCTGAACCCGTCGAACCCGAGTACCTCAACAGATCCAACGCTCACAAATGCAATCTGTGTGAACGATTTCTTTCTCAAAGATCACCTTGGAGTTCCCGTCAAATTATTAGAAGTGGAGATATGCCAGTCATAGGAGTTCTTTCTTGCCGCCATGTCTTCCATGCTGAATGTTTGGACCAAACAACACCAAAAACACAAAACGGGGACCCACCTTGTCCCGTCTGTGCTAAATCTGAAACGAAATACTCTCCTGATCAACGAGTTTCGTCAAAACTGAAAAGTGGGTTCCCACGGGTCAGACCATTTCGTGAGGATGGGCCATCTAGACCGTGGGGCTGTGTCCAGGCAGGAAATTGTGTTGAAGGGGCACTGAGTGCACAACCATCACATAATGCTATGTTGTTACTTAACCGTAATCGGGTCTAAAAGAGTCTGTCTTTGAAGAAAGGCGGCACAGGTTCATCACAATCGGGTGGTGGTGATGGCGTCGGGTCTTCCAAGTCAGCATCAAGTTCAAGAAAGAAGTTATAAAGTGGTGAGTAGTGTGTATATATAACTGCAAGCACAAATCTTGGTTGTTTGAAACTGGTGGTTTTGACTTTTGGTTGTTAACTTCATAGCTAGAAGCCCCAAATTGGTCATAGTGGGTGCAATTTTCCTTTTCTATAATGATCTGTAAAATATATCAAATCTAATTGCTGACTTTTGGAAGTCATGTGCTGTAGCTGTGTTTGAATTAATGTTACAAATCATTTAGTTTATGTTATAAATTATTTTCATTTAAATATATATATAAATGAACAATTATGAAATGCTAAATTATTGTAAAGATCAACTATGGAAATATTTCTTTTTGTAAGTTATAACTCACCATCACTCTTTGCTCAGTCATTTCTTAACTTTTTTTAGATACAAATGATATTAACAATTTTAAAGAAATTACCAACAAAAGAAAATATAAATGTAAATACAAAAGTAACTTACATATTTATCTGGATTACTCTCGGAGTACTCATTTGTCCAGTAGGTACTTCTTGAGTGATTGGGATTGGTTTGTTGGCCGTTTAAAAATAAACTTAAATATTTACCTCTCATGAGTAGTTGAAGCGTGTAATTATATTCTAATGGAGATACCAATCCGTACACGTGCGAAAGCCTTTTACAATACTAAAAAGGTACTTTATTTTACTAAACATAAACGTAAATAAAATTAGATATTCACTCTTCATCGTTGTCCGGTAGTAAAGTATGTAATAATTATTTTTTTTGCCAAAATTCACCAATCCAAGCACATGCGAAAAACATTTATGATACAAAAAATACTTTATTTTGAATACTATTTTTTTAAATAAATTTTATATCAGAATGTTGTAAGAAAATAAATATAATTATGTATTTAGAAAATTTATAAAAGCTAATGAACAAAACTTATTAGATAACAATCAAATTAAATGATAACAAAGTTTAAAGCAACTACCTAGCAAAAAGTATTTACTGAACATATACGAAAAATGCAAATATATAAATAACTAATTAAATAAAAAAATATTTACTCTTCGCCAATGGCTTCTAGGTGTCGTGACAGTAGGTGTTTATTTCTACAAAGTGATGCCGGATTCAAGTCTTATACAGTGAACAATATGTGAATTTCAGAAGTAGATTTTAGGGCTAAAATCATCTTACACCGGCTATTATATTTGGACCCATGACGTTATCCTCTAGTGAATATGGTGATTCCACCCAGGTTTTATCAATTTTTCACTGTCATGCCTTCGGGGGATGAAGGTCGGGTTTCCCTGGCTGGTGAAACTATCGTGGACCTACGGTTACTCAGAGTGCATTTGGCCATGTATTACCCCTGATAATCGGGACATTATGCTTAGTTAGTTGGTCATCCCAAAAAAAGAATATGGTGATTCACTGATTCCACATAAATGAATTGGGTTTAGGTTAAATTTATGTGTAAAGAATTGTTATTAAAAAAATCTATTTATTTTTGAGGAGGTTAACATTAACAACTGGAACTGCAAGGACGAAAAATAACAATCTCATAATTTTCAAGCCACAGTTACCAAATCTAATAACAACACACGGCGGCAATAACCGTTCCAACCGTAATTCCAAAATTTAAAATTACAGTTACCACAACTATCCAC
This sequence comes from Ambrosia artemisiifolia, assembly GCA_032199755.1. Lineage (NCBI taxonomy): Eukaryota > Viridiplantae > Streptophyta > Magnoliopsida > Asterales > Asteraceae > Ambrosia > Ambrosia artemisiifolia. The sequence goes on along the minus strand of CM063516.1, from coordinate 41,766,959 downwards.
ATAAAACATACAACAAACACAACACCAACCAACATTCACACAACTTCCCAATCCAAAACAAAAACAAATGGAACAACCTGATGAAATCGGTGTCCGTGTCTACACCCCCTCCCCTCAACTCAACTACGCCCGAGTCCCAACCCCGCCCCCTCTGCCACCGCTAGACCCCACCCCCACTAGCGGTGGCCGCAGAAGGCGGGCAGTGGCAATCGGGGTCCAAAAAACACTCTCCAAAACTTCAATGCTAGTAAACTTCCTCCCAAGTGGCACGCTTTTAACGTTCGAAATGGTCCTTCCTTCGGTCTATGGGAAAGGCGAATGCACGAGTGTCACTACCCTCATGATCAATGTGCTCCTCATGATTTGCACAATGTCATGTTTTTTCTTCCATTTTACGGATAGTTTTCGTGGGGCAGATGGGAAGATTTATTATGGGTTTGCCACCCCGTGGGGCCTAAAAGTGTTTAAAATGGCCCCACCGGGTGTGGAAGTGCCTAAAGACGAGAGGTATAAACTTGGGTTCTCGGATTTTGTGCACGCGATGATGTCATCGATGGTTTTTCTAGCGATTGCGTTTTCGGACCATCGGGTTACGAATTGTTTGTTTCCTAGGCACTCGGTGGAGTTGGATGAAGTTATGCAAAGTTTTCCGTTGATGGTTGGGGTTGTATGTAGTGGTTTGTTTTTAGTGTTTCCTAATACTCGATATGGGATTGGATGTTTGTCGGCTTAGTTTGTTTTCATCGTTTGTTGTTGTTGTCTATGTGTAGTTTGATTATGTATGTAACAGATTATAATGCTCAAATGCTAGATTGATGTTTTATTCAACAATATGGGTGATGAAAATATAAAGTATAATTCTATTACTCTTGTATAGGGGGCACTATCAGCAAACGGTGTTGGTACCCTCTACCAGCACGGTAACACTGCCACAGATGACACGGGTAGTGGTTTGCTGGTAGGTTTTACGGGTACTAGTTAACGGACCGTGAATGAGTTTTTGTTTGTGAGGGTTTTTGTTTTTTATGGGTTGGGTTGTTCAGTGAAATAAATCAGTGAAGTTGAAAATATGTCAGTGGAGCGCCCCCGCCCCGTTTTGATATATTGTTTTATGTATAGTCAAATACACCTACTTTATTTATATTTTACTTGTGTACTTCATGATTTGTCTAGATAGGATTAATAACTAGTGTAAGCACCTACAGTTGCAACAAATGTTCAAATAAACAAAAATCATCATCAACAGAAGCCTACAGGGAGAGCATTTTCTTTTCCTTGTATGTACAATACAAAGTACACTTAGGATAATACATGGCATTTTACTTGCCTGCCTAAACAATAAATCACGTGTTGAAAATCGCGGTTTATGAGGGAGGCATATATGATAGTGAATCGCCACAATCGATTGGTGTATGCATAAGTGGGTTCCATCTATCAAATATTATTCTTCCGCCTCTACCAATCCTTCCACGAATGTTATTACCGCGTGATGATGGGATTGAAGAATCAACTGGCGGTACAATCCCTGCACCAGCCAACTTATCCGCCACCAAGGGTTTTGTGAACAGTAATACGGGTTCAAGTGGATCCTGCAGTGGTAATCATAATCATCACACTAAATATTTATAGAAGTTTTAAAAAATATTTCTGTAAGGTTAAGAGATGTACCAATTTATGGAGCCAAGTGTATGGGACAGGTCGACGTCTGATCTCTCGCTTCATGACTCCACCAGACGACATTATTACCATTCTTGAGTCCATTGAACCATGAGGCTGAAAACGTACATGGTTGTGTGCAAAATCATCCGACTCCATAAATTCATCTTCACTTGAAACAAATTTGGACTGGAAAGATGGCAGTTCAGGCAGAGCTAAACTGTCTTCTAGAAGCTCTGTTTCATTCTGAGAACCGACAATTGTATATGTCATTAACTAATAAGTACTAGACAATGGAAATCATGATTAAGATCAGAATAGACGCGTTGAGCACCGCATAATTACTTGCACATGGTGCATGAAAGATAATCGGTTTTGAAATGAACGCCTCTTCATACACACACATATGATATATGATATCTTACCTTGTATTTCATTTGAATCCTTTGAAGGCTGACTTCACTCTCCATGACATCTCTCTTTTTCTCTTCTCTCTGTACCAGATATTTGCTCATGTGAGTGTAACTTGTAAAGATAATTAAACTAAGATGACAATATAAAGGAGATGGAGTGACCTTGATTACAGCCTCTAGTAAGGTTTTGGCTTGGTCTAGGTTGCGCCTCACCTGGTGAAATATCAATTTGTAATTACATTAGATAGCACAAACATAAATATATATCGGCATGAAAATAACAGTTTTTCTTTTTTAATTTAAGATGGTATTCCAAATGAATAGATAAGCTTGCTTACCTGGCGAAGCTTTTCAAATGATTGCACATTGTTTTCCCTTCTTTGCATCTGAACATGTAAAAGGCAGTCAATTTGAGTAGATATATTTAACAAGTGTTCTAAAAGGAATTAAGAGAATAATTAAGCAAAAGCATAATCAGAACACAAAATCTTATAATAACAATATAATAACAATAATAGAGATAAAACTTGGAAGCCTTTCAACACAGCAGAAAGCGTGAGCCTAAGTCAACAAATAACATTTACCCTTCTTGTATGAAGTCTGTGAGCCTTCTCCCTTGGCCTAAATACATTGTAGGGATTGGTGTCATTGACTGGAGGCGGCGGCTGGAATACCAAAACATTACAGAAGTTAAAAAAGATTTTAGTATTTTTTTTCCTAGTTTTATTCTATGCTGGCTGGGGAAACTAACCTGCAAGCGCCGCAAAATAGGTTTTAGCAATCGTTCCCGCTGATAGAAAGAAACAAATTTTAAAAACTTACATCAGTAACTATAATCATTCAGTGCAAAAGTAAATATTACTTTGGGGATGAGTCATGCATGAATATTGTTACTTAAAAACGGCATACCTTTTCTTTCCAGTAACTGTAAATCGACTGGAAAACTCCATATTGTATAGAAAGAGCTTGAAGAGCCTAGCAAATACGTAAAATAAAATGCAATTAATAATCAATCGTCTGCTGCAGAATAAATTACACCAAATTAATACATATGATTTTAGTGTATACGTGAGTGGATATCAGAATGATCGCTTTATAAGTGCAAATTAAAATACCTAAGGTAGAACTAATTTTCCTGATAAGACTTTAAATCTTCAAAAGTAACTCATCATACAAGATATATGATATAAATATATAAACAAAGTGCATCATTTCCTACCTCAACTGCAGTATCAAATGTCAAAAGTACAGGTATCGGTGAGCCAAGTGTTGGCGCTATAGTTCCAGCTCGTTCCCGGGCCTTATGATCCAATACCTCTAACTTAAATAAAATTGTCTCTAATCTGTACCAATCATAAAACACACTTTTTAACACCACACTCAAATTTAACATTTGTAGGACAATAACTTACTTTTCAGCTGGAAGAAGCATCCTTTCTTTGTTAAACTCTTTAAGCCAATCTTCATCCTCGTTGTCAAGATCATACTCGACAAAATCTCCTATCTCAGCCCGTGCTGCATATATTACTTAATATTATTACTTACTAATGAATAATATTAACTGAGGTTTATAACCATAAGATCAGTAGTCCCCAAACCTCCTCTTGCACGTAGATAAGATGCTGGTTGATTAAAAGTGGGAGAATAATCTCTTTCGTATGTATCCACAATAACATACTCGGGAGTAGGAATTTCAGAAACTGTTTTCTTACTAGGAACATGGTGTACCTGGACAAAAAACCAAACACGGTTCAAGCACCTACCATACCAACTTTTGCAGAGGGCCAAACTAAAACCTAGATAACCAAACAACTTTAAGCCAAACCTGAGTATCATTATCAGCTTCAGCAACAAGACGAAGCAATTGCGTACGGGTGGATGTCGGAGTGTCATCGTCTTCAAAATCTTTAATAGATTTAAGAATAGGAAGCTTCTTATGAATGTCTAGTGGGCGTGGCCTAAAAGATAGTCTACTCATATCAGCAGCTCATCTCCAACTCTACTCACCACCGCTACAAAAAAAAATTCAATGAGAGCTTATAAATTACATATACATCACATTTTCTACCTTGAAAATGCTTACAAACAAAATGTTTCAATTACATAACAAAATCCCATTATATGCTAAACCAATAGCTAAAAAGTTACACTATCGCACCACACAAGAACATGATCAAACATGAAACAAATGTAACTGAAAGATAGTAAGATGCGTCTGTGACTGCGTAAAACTTACCAAAATCTGCTTGATACAGATAAAATTTACGAGAAGTCAAAGTACTGTAAAAGGAAGTGAGTATCTGATTTACACTTCCAATATTAACTCTTCGATTTTTAACTCTCCGTATCCTTTGTAAACTAGATACATGAAATCTGCTGAAACTAGAATTAAATTTTCTGTTCGATAACTACAAAGCTCACAGCTTTCAGATCGATTATTAGGGTTAACCAATTCGATTAGTAGGGTTTCCAAGATTCGACTACTTGTATACTCCTTACTTTTTTATAACTAAAAACTCGACCTTTCATTCTACAATAAAATGGCAAATTTACAGCACGATGGCAGAAAAACATGCAACAAGTTTTGCCGCAACCCCCTTTTGAATATCAAAACCTGGTCCCTAAGGATCGAGAAATTGCCGTGTACGACACTTTGCACTCTGTCTAGGAACCTAATAGCTTCCGGAGCCAAAGCCAAAAGTATCGAAGGCAAAAGGGAGAATTACTGTGTATTACCCATAGTTGTTAAAAAACATCGCCTCTTGCGCCTAGGCAAATTTTTAAGGTGAGGCGATGCGATTGCCCTTTGAGTCGAGGAAATTGCGCTTTAATTCTCCAGGTGATGATTTAGGCGCAGATTTCAGCTAGATTCCCAAATTCCGGAGAGTTTCCAGCCAAATTCGTTAAGTTATGGCTAGATTCCAGCTAGATTTCTACTTTTATCTAAGGAAAACTACTTCTATACACTAATACATCAATATTTTAAAACTTTTGACACTAACTAGATGAAAAATAGTATTATAATATATTTTTACTTTATTTTATCTCAGGCCCTCGCATTTTTTGAGCGCTCGCGCCTAGGCCCCAAGCCAGGCCTATGCGCCTTGAGTGCACCTAGCGCCTTTTGATAACACAATCTTATAAAAAACCAATAGATGGTAAAAACATTTGGGGAAAAAATGTGAAGAATGTTAGTAGTGTGCATGAATTATCAAACACTCCATTCAGCTTCTTAACTCTCAATAAGCAAACCATGGATAACAAAAGCCATGACATTTTAAACTTAAGAAAACAATTAGGGTTAAATTAAATAACATGCAAACAATACACAGCCTTTTCATAAGCTGCAATCTCATAATATATTGATAATTTAACAAATCTTTTAATTGTGAATACTAACATAGATTCATGACAATAAATATACAGAAAATTAAAAGAAAATTCAAATCATTTACCGATGTTGGAAGCTGGAATTGAATTGAATTGAATATCTGGTGCGAGTATCGGTTAGGGTTTCGTAGTAGACTAACCGATTTGGGTCGGATTTTTTTTTTATATAAATACAAACCGGATCGATTTCAAAATTCTGTTTAGTCGGGTTTGGGTTGTATGCGGTTCGTATTTGCACACAGATTAATACGATACGACTAGTAGAGTGCCCGCGCGATGCAACGGGTAACACAAACACTTCTATGGGTGTGTATGGTTTGAGTCAGTTAGATTCTGTAGCATCAACCGAAACTAAAATCAAAGTCATTAGTTAATTGATCTTATTAAACAATTGGTTAATAAAATTACTATTCAATAGAATCCATAAACTCAAAGTCAAAGTCACATGTGTAAAATTACTATTCAATAGAATCCATAAACTCTATATTGAGGCATAGAGTTTGCGTGAAGCCAAAGACAAAGAAGATGGTATTCAAGAAATAAAGAGAAAATGCAGCATAAGTGACGATGATAAATAATTCAAATTTCAAATTTTAAAATATCAAAACCCTCTCTATTTCTTCAGCCACTACAATTCAAAAACCTCTCTACTCAGCTTTAAACCATATTATGAGTATAATTTGCTATATACTTTTAATTAAAAAATTGATTTTTTACTTGATTAACAATATATCGGGGTGAACAATAATTAAACCCTCAACCAAAATCGAACAAAAAACATACAAAACTGAACCAAAAATTAACCAAAACCGAGTTAACCTAATATCGGTTTTTATTTACCCTAAGTTAACCAAAATTAACAAACCGAAACTGAACCATTCATATACTTATATCTTTTATACATCCATTTCATGTATTTATACCTCCATTTCATGTACTTCTAAGCAAAAATTTTAACCAAAATTTGGTTTTGGTTACTAACCAACATTAACTAAACTGAACTAAAAACGACAATCTAACCATAATAAAATGCTTATTATTATGATGTAATTTTTTTTTATAAACTACCAATGTATGAAATAAATATGACTATTTAAGAATCATGAGGATACTCTGCTTAAAATAAGGAAGAGAAGTTTAAATATAAATTAACTAAGCAAAAGTTAACGGATTAAAGTGTAACTAAGATGAGGTATTAAAGTGTAAAAAAGTTTGAATGACTATATTATCCCCATTTTAGGGTTGTTAATGGAAATAAAGTTCTTAACTTTTGAATATCTTAAACTACCATTGTCTCATGCATTATAATATAGTATATTATAATATAGTATAGATATAGTATATCTATGAAAATCGAAGTAGCTCCCAATTATCATACATGTTGAATGGACACATCTTACTCGACTTTAAATAGATTGTAGGCTTCCGTATTGATGCCGGTGTCATACATGTTGGTGTTGCTTGAACAACTTAGTCTTGTATGATTGTTTACAAGGCGGTTGTAAATGTTGTTGAAGTTGTTTCCATTTGGTCAGTGCCTATTTAGAAAAATACATAAAATGACAGTTGGTAGAAACATTATACTGTTTAAAAAAAATTATATTTTGTGACAAAAGAACATTACTGACGATTGAGTTTTCTGAAACATCAAGCTACGCTCGTGACAATGCGAACTCCTTCACCAGTTGTCCACCTCTCCACGGCCTTTGGAGCCCTTTCTTCTTCCAGATCCTTTCTACGGTGTCTATGTTTGTTTGTAGTCAATATGGTTTCAGGTACGATTTGAAAAATTGTGGGCTTTGTGAGATATGTGGGTTTTGTGAGAATTGTGGTGGAGTTTGAGAGAATTATAGAAATTGAGGGTATTGTTGTGAGTTTGGAAAGAGTAGTTGCATTACCGATTGATAATTGATCTCGTTCGTAGCTTGATTCATAAAATACGGGCTCGTTTTGTCTTCATCCGGTTGATGGGTTGTAAAACGTGAGTGGTTTAGATCGAAAACGTTAAAATTGTGTTTGAAAACATGTTGAATATTTGAATTTGAGAGAATGAGTGGGTTTTTAGAGAAGAAATGGTTTGGTAAAAAAAAATTAAAAAAAATGGTAAGATGTAATATTTATATAATATATTTAAATTATTATTTACTTTTTCTTTAAAATTTGATACTTGCCAACGTTAAAAGGAAAGGGGGCCAAATTTGCATAATATGGTGTCCGTTAAGGGGTGGGATAGGGGTTTTTAACTTTTAACACCCCCTTCTTGGTAGAGGTGGGTGATGTTTGAGACCTCACCTAGCTGAGATGGCTAGAGGTGTTACCCCCATACCCCAGTCTTAGAAAAGTTTAAATCATATAATAATAATAATTATTATACTGTGTAGAAAAATTGCATTATCTTAAAATTTTGTTGTTAAAACCACATAAAGTTTTCGATGTAATGAAAAAAATAGTGTTTCAATATATACAAAAAGCAACATGATTCGCTATCGAATGATGGAACCCATTTGAACGTTAGACCAAAAGCAGTGGTAAATGGTAATGAAGATCCACGCCCTCTACTTCAAATAGGAGAATGTGATTTGCCTCCTCAATAATTGTGCAAACCACGCTGTAAAATTTTCCACATCAAAATCGATTCAAGACAATCCATGCCGGATGGGGCGGTGGTGAGCCGCATATGGGGCATTAATGCCCCCTTCCACGCCCAAAACCAACACCACTACACCCGGTGGCCGGTCTTATACCCTTTACCGAAAGGATACGTCATTCCCTTTTATTAAAGTGGTATATTAAACGATGCGTCACTAATTTGTATTGTCACCACATGAAGTGGTATGTCATGCATCGATTCACAATGAAAAGAAAAACATGCACGGTCTTTCTTATACATGTCCCTAAATCATGCATCTCTTGCATAAAGTAACATTATTTGGGCATAATCTGTCTCTTCAATGTTAGCATTATATTTATATTTATTTTATTATACATATTTTAGAATCATTTAAACCAACATAAAATATATATTATGCTTACCTAAATCCACAAATGAAATAAAAAGATGTATTAATCGCGTATAGCGACATCGAAACTGAAACCAACCCATCAGTCACGCTCAACTTCAAAAGAATATTTTTTAAAGTTTCTTCAATCAAATCAATAATACACATATCCATCCAAGCATGTGATTTTCCATGTTTATTCGGTTTTCTCCTTCTTAATTCATGTTTATCGGCTAAGTTATTTAGTTTGTTTACAGTTTGAAGTCATAGGCATACGTGTTCACATATATATGATTTATTTCATAGTAATATATAAACCCGGCAATAGAGTAGGAGTTAGTTTTTTTTAAAACGGCTAAATGTTACTCTCTCCAAATTTCTCCATTTACATAAATTACATATAGTACACCCATACATTGGATTGAACCCAAAACCTCCCATTTAAACGCCAACCGTCACTACCAAATGAGTTAGCCCCACTTGACGCGTAAGATTTTGTTGTTGTCGTTTTGTAGGCTAGGAATAAAACAACAAGAAAAGTATGTCTTAAATAAACTTAAGAATTTTCGCATCGTGACACTAAAACATTCATAATTAGTATTCCACCGCAATACAAGACTGGTGTTAACTTGTTATACACAATTTGGAAGTACAATAATAATATATTCAATGTTCCACTTATTTTGGTGTAACCTGTTTTACAATGTCTGTTAAAGCAGTATAAGTACCTACAACTGCAACACATGTTCCAAACAACAAGATCATGTAAATCATCATCAGTTCAACTCCAAATTTCTTGAATCCTATGATGATCTTGCAGTAACACAAACATGGAAGCAATATCGACACTGTAATGCTTAAAAACGCACCGATAAACGCCATCACATACCCAAAGTATGGGACAACCAATGCCACAAAGACTGTGCTTGTCACAATACATGTTCGAATAAGACAACTCATCGGCTTGCTTTCTCGAAAGGGGACTGTTTCTTCGACCGCTGTTGCAATTGGTGATATGACTAGCGCGTATTTGGATATCGGGTTGATTAGTGTTGTGTAGATTGCTATTTTTGAACTTATGTTTTTTGTGGGAAGATTTAATGTTATTTGTGATGTTAGGTGCTCCCCGAACATCAGGTAACCGAATATCGCCATCGATCCGTAACTGATCGTGCTTAGAACAAAGCAAACAAATAGAACCTGAATATATACAAAAGCAGCAAGTGTTACAAATGTAAAATGGACACACACAAAAAGGATTTTTTTTAGGACGTTTAAAACGACTGTTCATCGTGTCAGGTTGGCAAGTTGAATTGTTCAATCTAGACATGGCCCGTATTATTATTCATGTCAAAAACATAAACTTAACCTCTACCCACTTAAAATTGTGTAACTCAAACATGACCCGTTTAACATTTATGTAAATGGGTTGGTGGGTTGCCGGTAATAATAAAATTGTAAATATGTTAATTAATTTGGTGGGTTGTAAAAATTTAAAATGGGTTAAAATTTTCATAAACGCGTTAGTGGGTAGGCCTGATTAATCAAACAGGTTAGCAGGTCGACTTGTTTAACCAAACGGGTTAAACAAACCAACCCAAACACGACCCGTTAACTAAACAAGTCGAGCAGAACACGGCCCATTTAACTTTACACACCAACCCAAACACGACCCATTTTCTAAACGGCTTAAACATTTATTTCCATGTCATGTTAGCTTCATGTTTCGGGCCGTGTCAGAAATCGACACCACTAGCTTAAAATGACATATACATACATACATACCTTAGGAAACTGAGACTTGTCCTTCATGGAATTGCATATAGTTGGAAAAACAGCATGCCCACAGTAACAAAAGGTAAACAAACTTATAGCAGTTGACAACCCACTCATATTCCACACATCTCCTCTTTCATTGAACCCAATTCCATCAAAAGCACCACACCAAAACACAGCCAACACTAGAACCAATGATGCCAACACTCCACCAGCAGAAACATATGCCAAAACACCTAAACTCCTTAACCAAGTTGTAGGCAACACAACAAGAGCAGTCAACAAAACAAACACTTGTTTCCCACCAACTCTTGTTCCAAACACTACAAACTCTAATTCTTTTGGAAACAACTTGTGTAGATTGTCACCTTCCATTATTAGAAACTCGACCGCCACAAAAAAAAGCTCCAGGTACAAAAACGTTGACACAATCGCTCTACCTTTTCGACCAAAGGCCACTTGACCAATATCAGGATAGGATTTTATAAGGGGGTCTGAATCCATACATCTACGAAGAAGTAGACCGGTGTAGAAACATAAAAGGGCTACTAATAATAGTAACAAGAGGCTTAACCAGCCACCTTTTGAGAGTGCATAGGGTACTGATAATATGCCCACACCTGCAAAAAAAAAAAAAAAAAAAAAAAAAAAAAAGATATGACATTTTGTAGTTGGGAATGTTGTTGTCAAGTTTAAGTTTTTTGTTGCAAGTTAATTACCAGATAAAGTATTTACTCCATTGAAGCATGTTCTAATGAAGGTGGTGCCTTTGGTTGGTTGATCATGTTGGTTTTGGCTCTCAACTGTCTCCATGTTGTTGGTGTCCATGTTTTCTAAGGTTGGCAACAACAACTATTGTTGGTTGTAAGTGTGTGACACATTTATAAATGAAATTGCAATATATAGTTAATTTTGGATACGTGGAAAGTTGTTACAGTGGGTTCATATGTCAAAACTAGAGGGGTAGAGAATTTGGGTAAGTATGAAAAACCTTTTACTTTTAGTTCGTTACGTTGTGTTCGTTCGTTTAAATTTTACTTCACGTTCGTTCGTTTAAATTTGGGCGAACAAAGCAACGGGCATAAACACCTTTCTTCATTCACGTGTGTTGTTTAAGAAGAGATGTTTGGTCATGTTCGTTAAAAACATATAAAATGTTTAAAACTTAAAATTAAGCAATATTAAAGTTAAAATATATATACGTGATATTTGTATAAGTCTTGTTATTGTTTAGTTATAAAGATATATTATTAAAATGTATATATAATATCTGTACTTAAACAAACGTCCTTTAATTAATAATTAACCAAACCTTAACGAATGTAAATTAACGTGTGAGAGGTTTGTCATGTTCGTTCGTTTAACTAAACAAACTGAACAAACACAGCATGTTCTTTCTTTTTCTAAATGCATATAGAAAGAAGACCATTCTACAATTTTGTAGGTTTAAATCGGACTAGTAAAATGCATAAATCACAATTTGTCTGAAAACATATATGAGCAGTCTCAATCTTGTTTTAAATAATAACCAAAAATGAAGAAAATTATGAGAGTATAGCACCCCAGAGTTTTAAAAAGTTGTCCATAAAGGCGTAGAGAGCGGAGAGACATTGGCTGTCCAGATACATCCAAGTTCATTCGAACTTATGTGTCGTATGTCGCGAGTTCTATCCATGGTTATTGAAGAAAGTTAAGCTTTGTTTTTTTTTTTGGTGGTTTAGAAACAGGTTCAAGGATTTATTCTTAACTCGGGAGAGGTGGAGAAATTCTCATGTTTTGGGTCCTGGTCTTGGTGTTGTTTAGTGATGGTTTTGTCTATCTAATAAAACTTTTGTAGGTCGTTCAAAAACAAAAATATAAATAAATAAATAACAACAGCCAAGCATGTGAAATCGTGACTTCATCGAAGTCATTGATTTTTACGGACTTATGAATTGTTTATAGTTCAATAACATTTATAACTTACTTAAATGAGATTAGAGATACAATGTTACACCCTTCCAACATTGTAGCTAACTTATCATCTAGCTTATTGTAGCTCTAGAAGTAACATAAGGCAATATTAGTCCTCTTTGTTATCATATTATATATCTTTTTTTTTTTTGTAACCAAATGATTATAAGTTTGATATAGAAATATTTTTTATGACAAATTTATGGGTGGGTGGTTATTTATATATGGTTAGCAATCAGAGAAAGTGAAGATGAAAAGATTGGCATTTATACCATTTACACATATATTCTGGTATATATGCATCCCCATTAGTCACTTGGATTCCACATGACATTCCACATTCCCACTAAATGACCATATGTTTGTTGCTTTTGGGGACCCTGGCTTGTGTCCCCTTTTCCATCCTACACTAACACCATAAGAAGTACATACTTTAAAATTTCATTTTTTAAGGCGGATATTTTATAACAAACTAAAATGTCATGTTGTTAATGGTTACTAGTTTAAAAAAAAAAGTAAAGTAAATTACATTTTTCGTCCTCTATGTTTAGACTAATTTTGTGTAGCTGGACTTTGCCTTAAAAAATTGTTAGAAAAAATACTTTTATTTAAAGTTTGTAATACTTTATGTTCTTTTCACTAACAAGGGTTAGATTTTGGGGTTAAATCTAGTCATATGCATTGGATATAAGGGCATTTTAGACATTTTACTCATTTACTTAAAAATATCTTAATTAAAAAGAATATAAAAAGGTATATATATATATATATATATATATATATATATATATATAGGATGGTTCAATAGAAAATTCATTTTATTTAGAAAACTCGAGAACTTTATATTACATATGTGCAATATATCATATATTGCACATGTGTAATATATCATATGTTACACATGTGCAATATATATTACACATATACAATGTATATGTTGCATATGATATATTGCATATATGTAATATATATTGAACGTGTGTAACATATGATATATTGCATATGTGCAATATATGATATATTGAGTATATTGCATATTTGCAACACACGATATATTGTACATATTACATATGTGTAATATATTTTACACATGTGTAATCTACAACATATAATATATTACATATGTGTAATATAGAGTTCTCGAGTTCTCTCCCTAAAAATGAGCTTTCTATTTAACCTTCCCATATATATGTATATATAGGATTCGGATCATGTGAGAATCACTATGCTAATTGAGAACTTTGAAAACCGTTAACCATTCTAGACCACTTATTTTTGCACTTATACACATTTGTACGTAGTATCTAAAACTAAAAACGTATATGTTTTGATAATGTACATATATGTGCAAATGTGTATAAATGATTGCACTTATGTGTATATAAAGGAAGATTAAATTTGAAAAATAAACAAATGTTGATAATGTACACATGTGTATAAAAAACCTTAAATAAGTATCGTTTATATATATCTATACTGTATTATAAAGCATTTCCTAAGGACTTATTAAAATTTAAGAGGTATAAGTTTACTTGCTTATGATACAACACAAAGTGCATAAAATAACTACTTTTGGGGGTTAAACATGTCTTTAGAACACCATATTTATTCAAAAGAAAGTTAAGAGTCAAGAAATGTTTATGAAACCTTATTACATTCAATTTTATAATTACTTTTAATATATTAAATAGATAATGAAGGGATAGGGAGCCTAATCCAAGTGGAGAAAGCGTCCCTATCCTCATAAGATAGAATCCTCGCGCCAGACTGCGGCGCCAGGATCTATTGGCGCGCTGCTTGCAAGGTATGCAATGCAGCGCGCAAGGATAACAATTGATAAGCAAGAGCAACACCTGATAAGCGCGTGTGACCACGCGCGGAATCTTCCCTCGTCACCTTTTGTACGAGGTACAGAAGATAACAAAAGGAAGCTTCACAAGGATCTCTGGCAGAGTACGCGCCAATAACAAAGCGACAGGTGGCAAGAGTGGTCCAACCACCACTGACAAGGACGGCGACGTGACTGTAGCCACGCTTCCACCATACCGTCGTCTACAGTGACAGCAGACATCCCCTGCTGATGTCAGAAGCATGGTCAACGACTGTAGCAAGGACAAGGTCGCCGTCCGCCAATCACAGCTCGCCACGTGTCCGCCTCGAGCAGCAGCCATGCTGCAACATGACGTCATCCACAGTAATGTACCTTTCCCGCCATTTCTATGGAAAGGCTTAGACTTGGGCCTTGACCAGGCCCAACGAAGGGTTGTTTCTCATGGGCTCCTCAGCTAAGCCCATGAGTTCTCCTATAAATAGAAGAAGACATCTCCTTGCAAAGGATCCGAAAATTCTCATTGTAACCTAGCATACTCTCTCTTGTAATTCTTCATACTCGAATATTAATAATACTCCGGCTAGTTACAGTGGACGTAGGTCATTGTTAGACCGAACCACTTATATCTCGTGTCCTTACTTACGTAATCTCACACACACTCACACTTATTACTTTCACCGGGGTTTGACCTAGTGGATTGGGTAAAGGATTAATCTTGACGAACATAAGTATTAACCCCACGGGGATTAGTATTAATCTCCGTGATACTTATTGTTTCTTCAGATAACATATAACAAACAATTCATAATGCTAAATCTTTTATTATAATCTTTTACATAGAAATAGGTACTTTATAAAAGTTAAAGTTTATAAACTTGATCATACTATAAAGAATTTGGGAAATCAATAATGAAAGTTATGTTTTTAATCATGCGGTAACGGTTTGAATTATGGAAGAATTACGTGTGTGAATATTCATACACGTAAACATGCCTAATCCGATCTAAAATATATGATAACCGGATTCAACAAACGAAGAAGAAAGCTTTTGTTTAATTTAGCTGTCTCTAATTATCTATCTCTATGCGAGCTTAAGTTTCCTAAACCCAAGATTAGACTCTATATATTGATCTATTGTACTTGTAACTCTTTATAGCATCCAGATAATAAAAGAATCATTATACAATTTACAATTTTTTCATAGGTTACCGTTTTAACAAAGTCCGGTTCAGTGCATCTCACTATCTTACTAATTGTTTTCTAAAGATGAGAATGGAAAGAGGAAATTAATGAATACATATAGTTTGATGCAATTATTCTTTACTTGAGACGAAAATACTTATATCATGTTGTTGCAATTATTCTTTATTTAATATATCATTTAAATAAAAAGTTTTGGATGTATTTTACATCGTAATGAATTGATACATTTTAATGCAATTTTTAGTTCCGCTGCAACGGGTTACCCACTAGTATCAGCATGGTTCTAAACATATTTTTAATGTATATGCGTGTGCATAAGTGTTTAGCTTTGAAAAGTATCATATATATGTTTGTTAATGTACGCATATGTAAAAATTTAAGAATTTTCGCATAATGTTATAATGTTGCTATACGCGATTAATACATCTCTTGCATAAAGTAACATTATTTGGGCATATGTAAAAATTTGATAATGTACACACGTGTATAAATTTTAAAAAAAACTTAAAAAGGGCAGTTAGTAAAAAAAAAAGTTTACTTAGAAAAATGAGTGGTCTACAATAATTCTCACGGTTCTCAATTAACATTTGGTTCTCTTAAGATTAGGATCAACTGAAAAAGTACATCTATACGTACAAAAAAAAGAAGGATGTAAAACTCAAGGGGGGAATACATGACATTATACAAAGTTTTAAAATGTTAAAGCGGTGTAAGTGACAATGTTAAGAGTTGAGAGGGTGACGTACACATAAATACACCCCCCCCCCCATGGTTGCAAAAATCGCTAGGCGCTACCAACTCGGCCGACTGGGGAGTTGCGAGTACTCGGCCTAGTCGGGCGAGTACTCGGGGGTTGAATCGGCCTATGCGGGGAGTACTCGGAATATTCGGCCAACTCGGCTATACTCGGCGACCCACCCTGTAGCGAGTACTCGGCGAGTAATCGGTCAACTCGGACAACTTTTGCAACTATGCCCCCCCCCCCCTACACACACAAAAAAAACCATATCATTAATCACTCTGTTGGATGAGAGTAAATCCGCAGGTTTCCTATGGGTCAAGCATAGGTCTGAATTGAGTGGATTTGAGTGGTCGAAGTGGTGTACTTTTAATGTTTGAGAGATGTAACTTGTTTTACTTTGTGTTTAACATCATATAATATTAAAATTTCTAACATAATAATAAAAAAACAAAAAAAAAATTTATAACCCGTGTGATACATTAGGTTTCGATGAATTATTTGCACTAAATAAAATTGTAAATAGGAGTTTGTTTTCATCCAGAGCAAAATGGGCTAAAACTAGTCGTGTCTAAAAAAGTTACACATTCAAGACCATTGCCTCAATTACGTCATGCAATAGTTGCTTCTGTCTCTGCTCCTCATCCAAACGTATATTCTCTCTTTAATATACATTTTTGTTCTTATTTACATGACTAAAATTGTTGTTTTCTCATATTATAGTACATTAATTTATATGCTATATCGTAACACACATTTTTTGACTTCATAATAGATTTATCTATCACGGGAAGCTCCCGGGACATAACCTAGTGATACAATAATGCAAAAATGTCATTGCTTGTAAAATAAAATATAGTTATCAAATCAACTAGTGAACACTTAACTCTTGAATTTCGTATCTCAGCTGAACAAAAGTATGTAATTAATAGAATAATTTTGTATCAAAACGCATGAATAAAAGAAAGACAAAGAAGATTCAGATTTAATAGTATAATTAAAGAAAAAAAAAAGTAAGATTCCAAGGAACGTTGTGTATTCCACTAGTAGAAAGTTATTGTCATCGAGTCAAAAAATAATCCCTCTTTTCACTTTCGATCCTCTTTGTTTCATTTTCATTCACTTTCTCCCATTGATATCTTATCAAGACCTAAAAAACTTATTATTTCCTTTAGTATGTTTTATTTTTTGGAGCACAAGTGATATGCAATTTCTCTACTTCACGATTCTGACACATGCATGTACTCCATTATTACAACACTTTAAATTTCGTATATTTAACGCTTTGGTATGGTTTGACTTGGTGATGTTATTCTGACTTGAATAAGTAACTACTGTTTTAAAAATCGACAAATTAAGCTGGTTAGTTGGACCGACTAAAACAACACAATTTGATGGTTTGTATATGTTTATCCTTTTAAATTGATCAATGGATATTGTACATACAAATAATTGCCTATTTCAAAAATAAAATATAAATTTGGCCTAATTGTTTAACTCGATTTTTCAAATCGTAGACAGTGAACGAACCGTACGAATTTCAAACCGACTAAACCAATTGATTTGCTTCAACTTAAATTTTTTTTTTTTTGAAAGGTGTAGATCAGTTGGAAACCCATTAGCTTGCTTCAACCCTTTTTTGCGGAAGTCAAGCCACCCGGGTTTGAATCGGCACCCCACCGAAGCAGAGCTGGAATAACACATCCATAGGCCACACCCACATGGGGCATTTATGCCACCAGTGGGATTCGAACTCGGGACCCCGTGCGGGAACCTCCCTTAGGGAGTAAACCCTCACATCCTCAACCAGCTGGGCTGGAATCACGGGACGCTTCAACTTAAATAGCTTGATCGTTTCATCAGTTTATAAGCACCTCTTTAGTAAACATGTCTCACCAACTTTAACCGCTTCAATGAAGAGGTTATTTGAAGGTCTTAAATATATCGAGAATTATATATTCACAAAATATAGTATTAGCATAAGATTTCAATGTCAAAGAAGTGAACTTGTTTTAAGCCCTGACTCTGAGTGCTTTCATAACTAAAAAGAGAAATAGATTTAGCCTTAAAGCAAATGATCTTTACTTCTTTAGATAAACCGATACGCACACGCAAAATGACGCTCCACAAAAAAAAATCACGTTTGAAGAAAGAAAAAATATATGCAATAAAAGTATGATTCAAATGTGTTCAATAATTAATTTGTATGTTAGATTTTTTTTAAAGGGCAAATCACATTTTTCTACCTCAATTTCAAGCCACCCTCCCTACGCCAGTGGAATTTTCCCCGTCCAAGGGGCCACACCACTTCCCCCATCCACCACTCCCCTTACTCTTACAAATTTATAATCTATATCTAAGAAATTGAAATGTATAGTGTGCTATATTTGTGGCAAGACAATCAGTATTGAAAGCTGAATCTAAGAAAGTCGCTAAACATGAAACCGTCTGCTTGGAGAACCAGCACGTTTTCATGCCTTTCGCATGTGATATATTTGGAGCCCTTGCTCCCGAAGCCATTCGGTTTCTAGATCGGGTGCAAAAGGTGGTGCATAGTAATTGCTTATTGGTCAGGGACCAATGATTCATCTTTAATAGAGTAGAGTTTGCTATTCAAATAGGGGTAGCGACGCACAGCTTGTTGCCCGCTTACCAGCCGTCCCATTGTAAATTGGTGAAGTTGAAATGTTAATAAAGCATAACATATTAAGTGGAAAAAAAAAATATATCACTAACTTGTTCCTGTGGGTTCACATCTATATGGCTTATGGGCTCACAAATTCTTATATATCGCTTATACGTAAAGTTTTAAAGTTAGTGGTTCCTGTGAACTTAATGGGTTGTGTCATTGTGTGTGACTCTAACAACGATGGTCTAAAACATAATGATACGATCTTGGTTTGATATACTTTAAACAGAAGAAGAAAAAAATCAAAGAACCCCATACTATATTAGTTTATTTTTTGTTATCCCTACACTATCCATTTCAATAAAAGCAAAGCTTTAAATCCACTTGGTAAAGTGACTTTGCAAGTTTGCATTCTCTTTTGAGTCTTTCCACGTTATTTTGAATCTTCTTATGGATGTTGTGAGTGAATTATGTGGCTTACAAATATTCACAATATAGTCGTAGAGAGAGGCTATTGTACAAAGTATTGTTAACGTACAAAGCGTGAGAAGTAATCCTGGCCCTCCATTTTCCATCTTGTGCGTTTAATTAAAACAACCTTGGACATTAATTACACACGTTTCTCATTAATGGTAGTTATCAAGCTGAGGGTAAATGAGGCAAATTACAAAATTAAGAATTTGAATTTTTTTAATAAAAGCGCCCAAATCACTCTCATTTATGGACGGTTATATTCAAACAAAATTAAAAACACAAAATCTCTCCACAATCAAAACAAAATCGCCCTTAATCAGCGTCGAAGAAACACAGTAGTCGAATAAAAACAGAGTAGTCGAAGAAAAAACTGATCCGAGGAGAATTATGGTTCAAAAACGCAAAACAAGTAAGAAATTGGTTATATTTTACCTTTATTCTTGATCGTATGTCATTAGGTTAAACAATAATGGTTGCTAATAGTTGGTTTGAAAACCCTAAAACAGGTGAGGAAGGAGAAAGAAGAAGCAAGTTGTGTCATGACAGGCCTTCAAATACAACGAACACAGGTATGATTTACATGAAGATGATAGGTTTTATGCTATTTTGTTAGTCGTTTACATGAATGTTGAAGAAGATGGTTTAGTGGTCTGATTTAATGAATGCGTTTTTAATTGTTAGTAAAGGCGTTTTTGTATGATATGATATGTTGTTGATATGATATGGTCTGATTTGAAAAACGCCATCACTGATCCATTGCATTAGTGATGGCGTTTTTAAGTTTTAAAGAAGGCGTTTTTTGATGTGATTCATTATAGTGCAAAAATCGAATGCGTTTTGCTAAAGTTATAAAAGGCGTTTTTGTTAATATGATGAATAAGGTTGTTGATGAGTTGTATTGAAATATATCATGTTTTTTTGTCTTAAAACAGAACCACCAAATGAAACACGGTCTGATGAAAAAAATATAGTAAAACGCATGCATAATGAGTAAAACGCATGTTATGTTTTCTGCAGGTTTGGATGAAAAAAATGGACAAAATCAATGTAAAATGGTTTGCTCATCAGAAGTTAGGTCATCAGTGGTTTGCTCGTCAAGAAAAAGCAAGAAAAAGTAAAACGCATGTGTATCAATGTTCAAAAAAGTAAAACGCATTTGTAAACCCATAAAACGCATGTGTATCAATGTTCATCAGTAGTTTGCTCATCAGAAGTTAGGCCATCAGTGGTTTGATTCAGCAGTAGTTATTAACTTCTTCTTCAGTAATTACAAACACTTCATCAGAAGTTATCAATCAACGCATTTGTTTATCCATAAAACGCATTTGGTAATACTTAAAACGCATGTATTTATTTTTTGACAGTGTGTAAATGTCGAAGATGCTACATCAAACATACTTGATGAGTATGTTGCTTGGGACAATGTTATTGATGAAATTGTTGGAGACAATACATCAAATAGGGTTGACGAGAATGTTGCGGGGGATAAATCAAGGTTGGTAAAGATGATGGAAAATGTTTACACGAAGGTGCTAAAGCGAGTAGATAATATGAGCTAAAAGTTTTAAGATTGATAAGTTTGTTAATTTTGCATCTTTACATTGTTGAATGTTACAGTGTTAGACCTGAATGTCTCTTTTGGTATTACAAATGCATGTTTCATTTGATGTTTTGTATGAATCATATTAAAACGCATTCAATAAATACTAAAACGCATTTGATATATGGAAATCTATTTAACTGGTGATATAAAACCAATACATAAATACCACTGTCTACCAAAGGTCTGAAGATACAAGGTCTGTTGGAGTCAACAACACTTAGGCTCCAACAGATGATTCAAGCAAACATAGTTTATTCCATCAACTGTTACACATCAGAGGTTTAGTCATCAGAGTTTTCAATGTATGTAAAAGCTTTTGTTTTGATGTGGAATGAAATATATATGGATAATGTATGTAAAAGCTTGAAAAAGCTTTTGTTTTGATGTGAAATGAAATATATATGTGATGTATTAGTAAAACGCATTCGATATGATCATAAAACGCATTCGTAAAAAACAGAGTTTCAAATGTTCAGTTATAGTAAAACGCATTCAAGGAAACATAAAATGCACTTTAGAAAACAGTAGAAGATGTGCAAACTATTCAGTATATACCAAAACGCATGCATAAAAACATAAAACGCATTACTGGAAAAAAAATCACTCATCAACAACTTGTTCTTCATCTGCCTGGTGTTCATTTCCATGGTCTTCGGCACTTTCAACTTCTTTGTTTCATCTTGTAACAATGTATTTTTCATCTCGTTTTCATCTTCATTGCATCTTCTGGTTTCAATGAAGATGCAACAGCAGGTTTGTATATTGGAGTTTGATCATCAATGGGAACATCTTTCTTAGAAAGATCTGTCATAAAACACAAAACATACAACTATAAAATCTAATTTTAATGACAAAATGACATGTTCATACTATAAAAAGGCACATAATAGTAAGCATTCACATGCACATGTAAGGATTTATCTAACAAATCTCAAAACGCATGTTAAAACATCATAAAACGCATTTGAATAAAAACAAATTCTATAAAACCAAGCAGTTGCCTCAAAACGCATGTTAAACATAATAAAACGCATTTGAATAAAAATCATTTCTATAAACCAAGCAGTTACCTCAAAACGCATGTTAAACATAATAAAACGCATGTTAAACCAAGCAGTTACCTCAAAACTCTGATCATGTCTGTTTTTTGTGATCTGCTAATATAAATCAAAATAGTATAAACTAACCTTCAAAATTCAGACTATAAGCATCGACAACATCATCTTCTTCTCCGATTAAGATTTCATATTCGTTGTTTAGGATCAACAACTTCATCTCCTTCATCGATTAATAATTCAGGTTCATTGTTTAGATCTGAAAACACAATTAAGAGTAAGATCACGATTAATTGAAACAATATAAACAGAGTACATACTGAACATGATGAAGAACTCGGCAAATTGATTATGATTTTCGTAAAAATTTTGAACCAGTGATCAAATATGATTGTAGTTTTTTGAATATGGTAAGAATTGATAATCGTATATTATGGAATCAGTTATGAAATTTAAATATTGTATCACGATAAAACAGGGATTTGATAATGAACGTGATTAATTGATATATGCAATTGACTATACTACCCCTCTAATCAGTTATAGTGTTATAACAGACAACTTCCACGTGGCATCATTTTGTGGCTTCCTACACTTTGTAGGATAAGAGACTTTGTACCCTACACTTTCTCTATAGTCGTATTTGTCACACCACGACTACGGCGGAAACACGTGGCGCGACGGTTCAAATGGATAAAGCCAAGATTAATGCAAATCACAAGTAATTAAAGAAATGGGTCATTTATTAAGACGTCAAAATCATGTTTGATTATTCATACATAAACGAAAAATTGTTTTTAATTCAAATAAGGAGGCTTCTCAAGTATATCCCGATTCCTTGGGATAAAGAGACGAAACCCCTTCAAAACACCCGACGCCCCGATAAGAGATTCCCCCGACCCAGCTTGCCATGTTGTCCATCATCTATCAATTACCTGAAAGATATGTTTAAAAATCGTCAATATATAAATATTGGTGAGTTCACAGGTTTTAGTTTATCAAAACATTATCTTTTGGGAATTTCCATGTTATGACAATTTATAGGAGTTGCAAGTCCCTACAATTCTACTTGAGCCTATAATCAAACCAAGACAAATAATAATAATGCCCCGCTCCAAGTCGTTACTCGGTATTCCTACGACTTGATTTCAGAATACGTGCACCCCAGGCATACGCCGATGCATAATCGACGCTATCGATTAGGGGTGGGCCTTGTCAGGCACCAATAGTACTATTCAAATATTCCTTCGGTTTCACTTTCCTGAATTAATGATTATAGTAGAGAGGTCTCAACCCCGAGTGGCGATCATAACTCAAGTAACCAACCCGTCAAACATTTCCCTAACATATCTTTCCCCCGAAAACGTAAAATAGTTTAAAGATGGGGCCGTGAGACTCACCTGAAACTGTGCTTGGCTCAAAGAAGAAAATAGCAAATTTGGTGGTCTCGCACCTACAAACGTTCTAGGCGTATAAGTCACTACACCTATAGTGCATGTGTCTTGGCAAGTTGTACACCCAACTCCCCGACCACGTGTTATCCCAATTCCCGTTTAATTAGACGCGTATCCTAGGTCCATTGGCGATGGATTACCCTTTTCTTTATATATTATTCTTGTTAATATTATTTGTAACATGAATACTATTATTCTCGACACAACTCTACCTAACGTATAATTATTCTCCCATTTAAATAATTATACTTAGGATCGTATCGTTCGATATAATGTATTCTTATCTCCCGACCCGACTCTCTTCGCCACATATTTATTTTAACGCCCGACTCAACTCACCATGCCGTACATTTATTTTCCCATTTAAATAAATATACTAGGATCTTGTTGGTATTTACACGTTCGTAGATATACTTCACCTACTCGTCTCGGTTTTCCTTCTCGCGTATCTATTTTCCCATTTAAATAGATATACTAGAATTTCGTCGAGGCAAGCATGTATCTATATATCAACGTGTGAATTTTCTTTGCTAAGTCCGTACGTTGTTTAACGTTTCTAGTTCATTATGTTACGCTTTCTCCCACGAATATTCGTTCTAACACTTAGGAAAGTGTTACATAAGTTTCACCCATGTTATATATATTTTACTTCTTAAAATATATATATTTTCACGTTTTGCCGCGATGGCATTTTTCTCTAGTTTGTCCGTTTATATGCCATAGTTAGTTTATGTTACTAAGTCCGATAGTTAACTTTTTCCGCGTTTTCTTCCAACATGCGTCCTATGGTATTTTTATTCATACTTCCAATTCCGAACGTATATTACTTGGAAAAATATACTTTTGTATTTTTAGTTCAACTCGTTATCTTGTAGTCCAAAAATGTTTCCGATACTGTTATATTCCCATTTATATAAAAGTATCCATTTTTGTACAAGCTTTTCCCAAGTCTTTACTTTTGTCCAATATTTTAATAAACCTTCATTTTTGTAAAAATCCTTATGTTAACTTAACCTCTTATTTTTATAAAACTTCTATTTTTATAAAAATACATTTTTCACATAATACATAAGTAGGTTTCTCATGTTTACCAAAACTATACTTGGAAAACTATTATTTACGTTTTTGACACCAAACCTTCCGTGAATACATTTTGGACCAAAGTTTCTAAAATACTTATTTTAGTCCATCAACTTTCAAAGTTACAATATTAGTCCTTTAACTTATACTTGTTGCATTTTCCATCCTAACTTTCAAAGTTAGCATTTTTCTTCCAACTTAGTGGACTTTGAAGAATCATATTTTTCATGTATGGTTATTTTTACACCATTTCACTTTTATTAGTCTTCTATTTCATTATTAATGCTACTAACATGTGGGTTTCATGTTTTTATCCAATATATCAAATTTTCACTCATACAAGTGAGTAGACTTTGAACATGAAACTTTTGCATGCAAGATCATCTAACACATTTTAATATATTTTTGACATTAGTTAGTCATCTTATGATGATCAACACCATCTTTTATCACTTTCAAGTCTCTTTCAAAATAATGCCCAAATCATCATCTTTCTTACATGCATGTACATATTTCTACATTTTATTGAAATACCACATTATTAACATCAAATCCATGTTTTATCCATCTTATTATTCTTCCATTTTCATCTTGCAAGATACATTTAAACTTTATATTTCAAAACCTACATTCTACCCATCAATGTACAACTTGCTCAATAGAACACATATTATGAACATTACAATCAAAACAAGGTTAATACTTACTACTAGCTCAAGGCTAGGGAAGACAAAAACCTTGGATTGGATGGGGTTTAGTGTGTTCTTCCAAAGGGTTAAGCTCCAAGCTCTTGAAACACACAATGGGGTTTTGAAGGATTATGATCTAGAGATGATTTGGTAGTGTAAAATTTGTAAGAGAAGTGTATGTGGGTTGGGGATAGGCTACGGCCAAAGAGAAGAAGAAGAAGAAGTTTTTGTGGGTTTGATTCAAGTGTGTTTGGTTTCTTTATATTAACTCTTCCATATCTTCCAAAGATTTGTAGTATCTTAGTAAGATTATGTGGGTTAATAATAATAGAAAAAAAAAATATAGAGATCACATAAGAGGGTGTTTGGCCGAAAATTGTAGAGAGAGAGGGAAGGAGATTGGTTAATTTCTAATGACCAATACTTTTCCATGCAAGCTCATGATTAATATCTCCCTAATGATTTACTAGATAACACAAGTAATCTCCCACTTGAGTGGGCCATAGGCCGGCCCCAAGGGGTGTTTTGGTGGGGTCCACTTTGCTAAATATTACTCATTATTATTATGTTTAATCTCTTCTCGTTCGGGTCCCGTCCGGGTATTTTTCGAGCTTTTACCGCGCGTCCTCCGGGTATTAAAATACCTTTAATAACCTTTAAATATGGTCCGGGTTAAGCGTTGATAAATT
Organism: Ambrosia artemisiifolia; assembly: GCA_032199755.1. Classification (NCBI taxonomy): domain Eukaryota; kingdom Viridiplantae; phylum Streptophyta; class Magnoliopsida; order Asterales; family Asteraceae; genus Ambrosia; species Ambrosia artemisiifolia. The sequence continues at coordinate 41,741,326 of CM063516.1, read as the reverse complement.
ATTTAGGCTTTTGTCGGGTGAAATTTTAAGTTATGCGCGTATCGGGTGCGGTACGCGCACTTTATTCGTTACCGGGAGATTTGTATAATAAGCTTTCACGTATGACTTTGGAGTTCCAAAACCCATCATATTTTGTGAAATTATCTTTTATTTTATATTCCGGGTGTCCGGGATTCGTTTCGCTTATTTAATTTTTACCGGGTAATCGCCAGTGTCCATACCGGATAGATTTATTCGCACATGATTCCATCATGTTTTGTCATTAAACATATGCATTCCTATGCATTATTTGGGAATTGCTATCCTTCTAAGGCCTCAGTTAAATAATCAACACATAATTGTATTTAATTACGTTAATCGCGTTTAATTAATTAGTACGGAATTACCTTATTTTTGCCGGTTGTTACATTCTCCCCCCGTTAAGAGAATTCCGTCCCGGAATTCACTTCGAGTCCTCCGGTATAGGGGTCTTCTTGAATAGGGCGGGATATTTTTGCTTCATCTGGTCCAGCCTCTCCCACGTGAACTCCGCTCCACGCTTGGCGTTCCAGCGCACTTTGACCAACCTGATCTTACTGCGCCTTAGTTTTTTGACCTTCCAATCAGTTACCTCGATTGGTTCTTCGACAAAGTGTAACTTGTCGTCAACGTGGATTTCGTCCGCAGGGATGATGAGAGTTTCGTCGGATAGGCACTTCTTCAAATTTGACACGTGGAACGTGTCATGTATACCGTTCATCTCTTGTGGTAACTTGAGCTTGTATGCCACGGGGCCTACTCTGGATAAGATTTCGAACGGTGCAACATACCGTGGGTTCAACTTTCCGCGCTTCCCAAAGCGCGCGACACCTTTCCAAGGTGACACCTTTAGTAGGACCCTGTCTCCGACTTGAAATTCCAAAGGCTTTCGCCTCATATCAGCATAGCTTTTCTGTCGGTCACGGGCCGCTTTGAGGCGTTCCTTTATCAAGAAGATCTTGTCCGTTGTTTCTTGAACAATTTCGGGCCCGGTAAGTTGCTTTTCTCCAACTTCAGCCCAACATAGTGGAGATCTACACTTACGTCTATATAGAGCTTCAAAAGGTGCAGCTTGAATGCTCGTATGGTAACTGTTGTTATACGAAAATTCCACCAATGGTAAGTGTGTATCCCAACTACCGCTGAAATCGATTGCACATGCTCGTAACATATCTTCCAAGGTCTGGATGGTTCGTTCACTTTGCCCATCGGTTTGGGGATGATATGCGGTACTCATGTCAAGGCGAGTACCAAGGGCATCGTTCAAACTTCCCCAAAATCTTGAGGTGAAGCGACCATCTCGATCGGAGATGATAGATGTAGGTACACCATGCTTAGACACTATTTCCTTGATATACAAACGGGTCAATTTTTCCATTCCATCCGTTTCGCGGATTGGAAGGAAGTGTGCGGATTTCGTCAACCGATCAACAATTACCCAAATCTTATTATGGCCGCTCGTTGTCCTAGGCAACTCGGAAATGAAATCCATGGTAATTCGTTCCCATTTCCATTCAGGTATTTCCGGTTGCTGGAGCAAGCCGGATGGTCTCTGATGCTCGGCTTTGACCTTTGCGCAAGTTAAACAACGCGCAACGTAAGCTGCTATATCTCTCTTGAAATTCGGCCACCAATAAAATCCTTTCAAATCATAGAACATCTTGTCTACACCAGGGTGAACCGAATATCGAGAACTGTGAGCTTCGGCCAATACTAGCTCTCGCAATCCACCATACACTGGAACCCAAATCCTATTCATGAAATACAAGGTTTGGTCCGCCTTTGGTTCCAGTGAATCGACCATTTTCCGCAGTCTTTCACCCTTGACATTCTCGGGTTTAAGGGCGTTAATTTGAGCTTCACGAATTCGGTCAGTCAAATTCGTGTGGATAGTCAGACCCAAAGCTCGGACACGCAACGCCTTAACCCGTTCCTTGCGACTTAAAGCGTCAGCCACAACGTTTGCCTTACCGGGATGGTACTTTATCTCACAATCGTAATCGTTTAATAATTCAACCCATCGCCGTTGTCGCATGTTCAATTCTTTCTGATCAAAGATGTGTTGCAAACTCTTATGATCAGTGAATATTGTGTACTTGGTTCCATATAAATAATGCCTCCATATCTTGAGCGCGAACACTACGGCACCCAATTCCAAATCGTGTGTAGTGTAGTTCTTCTCATGGACTTTCAGTTGTCTGGAAGCATACGCTATCACCTTTTCTCGTTGCATTAGTACGCAACCCAAATCCTTGGTGAGAGGCGTCACAGTAAACCACAAAGTCTTCCGTACCATCGGGGAGTGATAATATCGGAGCGCCACATAACTTATCTTTTAGCAGTTGAAATGCCGTTTCTTGCTTTTCCGTCCATTCGAACTTCTTATCCTTTTGGGTTAGCATGGTTAGAGACTGTGCGATCTTCGAAAAGTTCTCGATGAACCTTCTGTAGTAACCCGCAAGGCCAAGAAATTGTCGCACTTCAGTAGGAGTTCTAGGGGCATCCCAATTCTTAATTGCCTCGATCTTGGCGGGATCGACATGTATACCCTTTTCATTCACCACGTGGCCTAGGAAGTGAACTTCTCGAATCCAAAAGTCACACTTTGAAAACTTTGCATAGAGCTTCTCTTTGCGTAGTACCTCTAGGATTAACCGAAGGTGATTCTCATGGTCTTCTTTAGTGCGCGAATAGATCAGAATGTCATCAATAAAAACAATGACGAATTTGTCCAAGTATGGCTTACACACGCGATTCATCAAGTCCATGAAAACTGCCGGTGCATTGGTTAAACCGAACGGCATTACCAAAAATTCATAGTGTCCATAACGAGTTCTGAACGCCGTTTTTGGGACATCCTCTTCTTGGATACGCAACTGGTGATAGCCGGACCTTAGATCAATCTTGGAGTAGAAACTGGATCCTTGAAGTTGATCAAATAAATCGTCGATCCTGGGAAGAGGATAGCGATTTTTGATGGTCAACTTGTTCAGTTCCCGATAGTCAATGCACATTCGAAAGGTTCCATCCTTCTTCTTTACGAATAAGACGGGAGCTCCCCAGGGTGAGAAGCTTGGTCTTATGAAGCCTTTGTCTAACAACTCCTGCAGTTGCCCGGATAGTTCCTGCATCTCGGATGGAGCTAAGCGATATGGCGATCGCGCTACGGGTGCAGCTCCAGGAACAAGGTCGATGCGGAACTCGACTTGTCGAGGTGGTGGCAACCCCGGCAAATCTTCTGGGAACACATCCGGAAAATCTCTAACTATCGGAATGTCTTCTAACTTTCGCTCGTCGGCCTTCTTATCTACCACGTGCGCCAAGAATGCAACAAGACCTTTCCTTAAGCACTTTCGGACCTTCATGCTGGTAATAATTCTTAATGGCGTCCCACGCCTTTCCCCTTGAATCGATAGAGTTTCACCGCTTGCGAGGGGAACTTGAATTATTTTATCATTGCAAACAACGATAGCACGTTGTGCAGATAACCAATCCATGCCAACGACTATGTCAAAACTACCCAGTACTACCGGCAAGAGATCAATATCAAATTCGTGACCACAGAGATCCAATTTACAATCTTTCGCCACTTCTCGTGTTTCTATAGTTTTACCATTAGCCACTTCTATAGAGTACGGTGTGTCTAGTTTACTAGTTTTTAGCCCAAGTAATCTTTTAAACTCGACATACGAAGCTAAAATCGGCGCCAGTATCAAATAATACAGAAGCATAATGACCATTAAGAGGGAACGTACCAGTGACCACGTTGGGGTCCTGTCGTGCATCACCGGCACCAATCACAAATGCCCGCCCACGGGCTTGGTTGTTGAGCTTGGGGCAATCCCTCTTCCAATGGTCAAGCGATCCACACGCGAAGCAGGGCCTCGCTCCTCCATTCTTTGGTGCTCCTGACCTGCATTCTTCTGTTTTGTGCCCCGTGCGTTGGCACTTCCCACAAATTATCCCATTCTTTCCCTGATAACCCGGTTTTCCGCCATTTCCACGTCCTGTGGCTACATACCCTCTTCCTTTCTTATTCGTTCCACCCGATGATCCATCCTTCTTTCCATCATTGCGCTTACGTTTCCCAAACCTAGGCTTATTCCCCTGATCACTAGACCCAACTGCTGAACTTGTACCCAAATTCTTACCCTCTACGCTGCTGGACTCAGTAAGCTTCAATCCTGACACTTTCCGAATTAGGGTGCCCATTCGGATGGCGTCTTCAGCGAGGCTCAGAGCGAGGTCGATAGCCTCGCGCATGGTCGTGCGTTTGGAAGCAGTGACCATGCCGCGTATCTGTGGCGCCAGCCCGAATAGGTGTCGTTCCACTTTCTTGCTTTCCGGGGTAATCAAGCGAGGTACTAGTCGAGAGAGGTCATGGAATCTGGACGTGTACCCAGTTACGTCCGATCCAACCATGGTGTGGTTCCAGAACTCGGTCTCTAGCTTTTGCATTTCACTTGCCGGGCAGTATTCGGCGATCATAAGTTCCTTTAACTCCAACCAGGACAAGGAGTAAGCAGCATCGTCTCCTAGGGATTGCACTTGGTTGTTCCACCAAGTTAGCGCCTGGTCTAGGAATAGGTTAGTGGAGTACATGACAGCTTGTCGTGGAGTGCAGCTACTGATGCGGATCACCGCCTCAGTTTTCTCGAACCATTTGACCAGTCCGACAGATCCCTCAGTGCCACTGAAGTTGAGCGGCTTGCAGTCCAGAAAGGCTTTAAACGTGCAGCCACGCTCTCGCGAGGCCATTTCTGCAATAATAAGGTAGCATGTTATTATGAATTAGGAGTTTTATGATAATCTCCCATTGCATTTATTCATATCCCTCTTACCAGTAGGGGAGGTCTCGCGTCGGTCGCTCCCAGATCTGTCCCGCGATCGTTCAGTGCGGGCGGCATTGTGTGCCGCGAGGGCTTGAGCTATACGCTCCGAGACTAGTGCTTCAAGCTCCTCGGGTGTTGTGGGTAGTCCTCCATTTCCACTGTTGCTTCGGGTGGCTGGTGCCATTTTTCTTCAATAATAATTATCAAAGGTTAATTTGACGATCATTCATACAACATCGTCATACATATAGCATAAATAACAACCCAAAACATAAACACAATAGTCAACACAACGTCACCACACCATCACACAAATCACAATATATACAGAGTAAGTAATAATAATCGTAGACAATCATAACAACATTTTTCACCATAACAAGATTTTCATTAATTTCAATACCACGAGTACAATGATTGTTTGCAATAACAAAATAGGGGATACATCCCTCATACATCGTTCCTTGAAATACAATAGAAATATAATGTCATATACCGGCATAACCCGCTCGGCTAGGCAAAAATGCAGACGAGTGCTATAACTCGTGCTATGCTATCATACTACTACCACTACCATGTCTGCAGATGATTCTTCGAGTGTCTCTGAAATGTCTCTACTGTGGTGGTGGTGGCGGATACTGATACTGGGGGGCGTACATACTGATGGACATACTGATCGCCATAATGCAATCATACAAGAACTGGCGGTGAGCGAAATGCACGTCGCCTGTAATCCCGCAATGCGCGTCCATGCGCAGTAGCTCCTCGGCGTAATGTGCCAGTGCATCTCTGGCGTCAATGATCCTGGCCCACATGAGTCGCGTCTGCTGCTCCATCTGGTTCACAGTGCGCTGCACTGTGTCAGTGAGGGTCTGGAAGTCCCTCTCTAGAGAGATCACTGTGGACCATGCCGGTCCGGACAGTGGGGTCATCCCATGGGGCTGTGACGGCCCGGGTATGTCAGTGTACGTCGGCTGGGATGGGCCGACAAGGTCTGGTATCGGTAGAGGTGGGAAGGGTTGGGCAAAGCCCGGTAGTCCAGTGGTGAAGTGGGGTGGCATCTGGTATGGGTCTCCTGCACCCAAAGGGTACGGTGCAGGCGGTGTCATCATGAAGGGGGTCCCTGCACCCAAGGTGAAAGGTGCGGGTGGGGGTACTGTAAGCATCTCTGGGAGGGGCGGCAGTATGGGAAAAGTGGTAACGGGTAGTGTCATGGTAGCTGAGGAAGGTGCTATGAGCTCGGCCAGTGGGACCACGAGAGGCTGTGTAACAGTGGTCCGCTCCGGGGTGGACGTCACAACGGTGGGGGTAGGGGGGCTCGCAGTAGCGAACGCCGTCATGCCTGCTCTGTGTAACTCAGAGCTACGGGCTGAGCTACCCTCTAGGATGTGCCCTGCAGAGGCTGGCCCATCCTGTGGTACGGGCTCTGGTAGGGCGAGTAGGGCTGTCGGGGCAGTGGGGGCGTGCTCTATCATTGGAGCAACGGGCTCCTCCTCAACAGCTGGGGGAAAGGGCAGGGCTATATGGTCCACAGACGCTACTGACTCATCGTCAGAGTCGTCTGATATCCACCCGTTCCGTCCCCGGGCGACAGGCACAAGCATCATACCTGGGGGAACGGGAATGTGAGGGGTGGGTAGTGGCTCATGATCAGCGTGGGCACGTCGACTGAATGGAGACTCCACGGTCTCTGATCGGGTGGGGGCTGGTCTCGACGGACCTGCGCAGCCTACAGGGAAATCCCTGACGGCTCGGATAGGGCGTACTGGCAGTGGTGCGGTAGATAATGGTACGAGTGGCAAGTCGGCCTGTGGTGCCTCCGCCATCGGTAGGTCTGCCACTGCGACCACGTCGTCTCCAGCGGGGGCCCAATCTGGGTCCTCACTGGGGTCAGTCTCGTCATCTACACCTCCAATGGCGACGTCTACCTCCAGGTCGTCATCCTCTGGGTCGAGCACTACTACCTCGATCGGTGGGGGCGACAAGATCTGAATGGTGCTATCAAAGCTCGGTGCGTCACTCTCAGTGTTCGACATCCCTGGCAAAAGAACCGTACTATTATTTATGTATTCTTTATTAGAAGGTTAAGGCGTACATTTTAAGTAATCTTCCTAACTTCTAATACTTAAAATAACACGTATCAATACCCATGGCTAGCTTGGTCGGAATCTCTTCATACCCAACTTTCTTTGAAAAATTACCCTATTGCTTTTTGCATATATATTTTGAAAGCCTTATCTTTTTGAACCAAATCCGGTTATAGTTTAGATTTTTAAAATTCTAATTCGCTATAACCTTGGCTCTGATACCACTTTCTGTCACACCACGACTACGGCGGAAACACGTGACGCGACGGTTCAAATGGATAAAGCCAAGATTAATGCAAATCACAAGTAATTAAAGAAATGGGTCATTTATTAAGACGTCAAAATCATGTTTGATTATTCATACATAAACGAAAAATTGTTTTTAATTCAAATAAGGAGGCTTCTCAAGTATATCCCGATTCCTTGGGATAAAGAGACGAAACCCCTTCAAAACACCCGACGCCCCGATAAGAGATTCCCCCGACCCAGCTTGCCATGTTGTCCATCATCTATCAATTACCTGAAAGATATGTTTAAAAATCGTCAATATATAAATATTGGTGAGTTCACAGGTTTTAGTTTATCAAAACATTATCTTTTGGGAATTTCCATGTTATGACAATTTATAGGAGTTGCAAGTCCCTACAATTCTACTTGAGCCTATAATCAAACCAAGACAAATAATAATAATGCCCCGCTCCAAGTCGTTACTCGGTATTCCTACGACTTGATTTCAGAATACGTGCACCCCAGGCATACGCCGATGCATAATCGACGCTATCGATTAGGGGTGGGCCTTGTCAGGCACCAATAGTACTATTCAAATATTCCTTCGGTTTCACTTTCCTGAATTAATGATTATAGTAGAGAGGTCTCAACCCCGAGTGGCGATCATAACTCAAGTAACCAACCCGTCAAACATTTCCCTAACATATCTTTCCCCCGAAAACGTAAAATAGTTTAAAGATGGGGCCGTGAGACTCACCTGAAACTGTGCTTGGCTCAAAGAAGAAAATAGCAAATTTGGTGGTCTCGCACCTACAAACGTTCTAGGCGTATAAGTCACTACACCTATAGTGCATGTGTCTTGGCAAGTTGTACACCCAACTCCCCGACCACGTGTTATCCCAATTCCCGTTTAATTAGACGCGTATCCTAGGTCCATTGGCGATGGATTACCCTTTTCTTTATATATTATTCTTGTTAATATTATTTGTAACATGAATACTATTATTCTCGACACAACTCTACCTAACGTATAATTATTCTCCCATTTAAATAATTATACTTAGGATCGTATCGTTCGATATAATGTATTCTTATCTCCCGACCCGACTCTCTTCGCCACATATTTATTTTAACGCCCGACTCAACTCACCATGCCGTACATTTATTTTCCCATTTAAATAAATATACTAGGATCTTGTTGGTATTTACACGTTCGTAGATATACTTCACCTACTCGTCTCGGTTTTCCTTCTCGCGTATCTATTTTCCCATTTAAATAGATATACTAGAATTTCGTCGAGGCAAGCATGTATCTATATATCAACGTGTGAATTTTCTTTGCTAAGTCCGTACGTTGTTTAACGTTTCTAGTTCATTATGTTACGCTTTCTCCCACGAATATTCGTTCTAACACTTAGGAAAGTGTTACATAAGTTTCACCCATGTTATATATATTTTACTTCTTAAAATATATATATTTTCACGTTTTGCCGCGATGGCATTTTTCTCTAGTTTGTCCGTTTATATGCCATAGTTAGTTTATGTTACTAAGTCCGATAGTTAACTTTTTCCGCGTTTTCTTCCAACATGCGTCCTATGGTATTTTTATTCATACTTCCAATTCCGAACGTATATTACTTGGAAAAATATACTTTTGTATTTTTAGTTCAACTCGTTATCTTGTAGTCCAAAAATGTTTCCGATACTGTTATATTCCCATTTATATAAAAGTATCCATTTTTGTACAAGCTTTTCCCAAGTCTTTACTTTTGTCCAATATTTTAATAAACCTTCATTTTTGTAAAAATCCTTATGTTAACTTAACCTCTTATTTTTATAAAACTTCTATTTTTATAAAAATACATTTTTCACATAATACATAAGTAGGTTTCTCATGTTTACCAAAACTATACTTGGAAAACTATTATTTACGTTTTTGACACCAAACCTTCCGTGAATACATTTTGGACCAAAGTTTCTAAAATACTTATTTTAGTCCATCAACTTTCAAAGTTACAATATTAGTCCTTTAACTTATACTTGTTGCATTTTCCATCCTAACTTTCAAAGTTAGCATTTTTCTTCCAACTTAGTGGACTTTGAAGAATCATATTTTTCATGTATGGTTATTTTTACACCAGTTCACTTTTATTAGTCTTCTATTTCATTATTAATGCTACTAACATGTGGGTTTCATGTTTTTATCCAATATATCAAATTTTCACTCATCCAAGTGAGTAGACTTTGAACATGAAATTTTGCATGCAAGATCATCTAACACATTTTAATATATTTTTGACATTAGTTAGTCATCTTATGATGATCAACACCATCTTATATCACTTTCAAGTCTCTTTCAAAATAATGCCCAAATCATCATCTTTCTTACATGCATGTACATATTTCTACATTTTATTGAAATACCACATTATTAACATCAAATCCATGTTTTATCCATCTTATTATTCTTCCATTTTCATCTTGCAAGATACATTTAAACTTTATATTTCAAAACCTACATTCTACCCATCAATGTACAACTTGCTCAATAGAACACATATTATGAACATTACAATCAAAACAAGGTTAATACTTACTACTAGCTCAAGGCTAGGGAAGACAAAAACCTTGGATTGGATGGGGTTTAGTGTGTTCTTCCAAAGGGTTAAGCTCCAAGCTCTTGAAACACACAATGGGGTTTTGAAGGATTATGATCTAGAGATGATTTGGTAGTGTAAAATTTGTAAGAGAAGTGTATGTGGGTTGGGGATAGGCTACGGCCAAAGAGAAGAAGAAGAAGAAGTTTTTGTGGGTTTGATTCAAGTGTGTTTGGTTTCTTTATATTAACTCTTCCATATCTTCCAAAGATTTGTAGTATCTTAGTAAGATTATGTGGGTTAATAATAATAGAAAAAAAAATATAGAGATCACATAAGAGGGTGTTTGGCCGAAAATTGTAGAGAGAGAGGGAAGGAGATTGGTTAATTTCTAATGACCAATACTTTTCCATGCAAGCTCATGATTAATATCTCCCTAATGATTTACTAGATAACACAAGTAATCTCCCACTTGAGTGGGCCATAGGCCGGCCCCAAGGGGTGTTTTGGTGGGGTCCACTTTGCTAAATATTACTCATTATTATTATGTTTAATCTCTTCTCGTTCGGGTCCCGTCCGGGTATTTTTCGAGCTTTTACCGCGCGTCCTCCGGGTATTAAAATACCTTTATTAACCTTTAAATATGGTCCGGGTTAAGCGTTGATAAATTATTTAGGCTTTTGTCGGGTGAAATTTTAAGTTATGCGCGTATCGGGTGCGGTACGCGCACTTTATTCGTTACCGGGAGATTTGTATAATAAGCTTTCACGTATGACTTTGGAGTTCCAAAACCCATCATATTTTGTGAAATTATCTTTTATTTTATATTCCGGGTGTCCGGGATTCGTTTCGCTTATTTAATTTTTACCGGGTAATCGCCAGTGTCCATACCGGATAGATTTATTCGCACATGATTCCATCATGTTTTGTCATTAAACATATGCATTCCTATGCATTATTTGGGAATTGCTATCCTTCTAAGGCCTCAGTTAAATAATCAACACATAATTGTATTTAATTACGTTAATCGCGTTTAATTAATTAGTACGGAATTACCTTATTTTTGCCGGTTGTTACAGTATTATAGTTTTTTTAAACAACTTATTAAATAATTAAAATAGGTGAATCGAACTGGATGAACTTATTTAGAGTGTCTTGTTACGTTTAATTGAAACAATTTTGAATTGGCGAACAAGTTATTCAATCTTGTGTTTTTTTTTCTATTCGATCAAGGGCTTGATTTTACAACAAGATTATCTTTTTCAAGATAACATCATTTGCAGTCTGGGAACAATCATCTTATGTTTATGCATAACTTGAGGCCAGTGGTCTAATTTCCAATAAATGTGTATTAAATTCGTAATACAAACATATCATAGGGAGTAAGTGTGTAATTATTTCTTAATAATTATGATAGAAAACTTGGAAGAATATGATTAGTTGGTTCTCAAAAATACTAAGGGGCTGTTTGGTTGATTAAGTGCTGGATCATTAAGAAGTCTGAATGGTCAAGTGCTGAATCATTAAAAGCTATTTTGTTGGACTTCTAAATGGTTAGTCTTCTTGTCCCACATTAGTAGGGGAAGTAATAATGGATTAATTCAGTGCTTAATGGTTCAGTAACATTTCAAGTCTTAATGGTTCAGCCCTAACCATTCTATTCAAATGCTGAAACAACACGCTGAATGCTGAACCATTTAGCGCTGAACGATTTAGAGGATCGTTAAGAGCCTTACCAAACAGCCCCTAAGATTTATTAAAGATTACTCTGGGTAGCAAAATGTGGCCCAACATCACGCGTGGCGTGTGAGAGTAGAGGTGCACAAAAAAAATACCGGGAACCGGAACTTAAAAAATCCGAAACCGAGTATAAATCCGGGTTTTTTAATACTCGGAACCGGGTTGTACCCGTACATGGGTTTTCCGAAGTAAAAAAAATAAACCTTTTTGGAGGAATATTAACACAATCCTAAAACAGACATAAAAAATGACTGTTGTTGAGTATACAAAACAATCAATAAACAGTCACAAAAATGCAAACCTAACCAAGCCACAGAGAAAACAACACATAACTGCAAGCACAAATAGATCCATCTAGTTCTTGTTGATATCATGGATTGTTTTCACTGCTGAAATTTCAAAAGCCTTTACTACTGCTACATAGAAACCGCATACCGAAAAATAGATTGTTAGTCTAATACATGAATCACTTATCGCACCGCAGCCCCTGAGTAGCATAGCTCAAATATGAAGAACCAACTTGAACATTCTGCTTCATGTTCCAGAAGCTTAAGTATAGGGAAGAAATTATGACACATTTACGCGTGGAATATTCAGTTTAAAATTGGAATTTTGAAGTAAAAACTTCGATGCCATCACAAAGTTTTCTTTTTGTTGGCATAGTGTATGGGGTGGGCTGTTTACTGCAACAAATGTGTCATCTCCATAATTGCTTCTTAAAGACTGCATAAAAATCTTGATTTCAACCTGCGATACATTAAAATAATCCAAACTAGTGAAAGTAAAACCTATGATTATTAGTGTATCGCTTGTGACTGCTTTGTCCTCCGAATGTTAAAAAGTATAAACAAATTATTGTACCCCACAAAGATCCATAAAATAGCGACCAAACCAAATAAAATAAAAAGACACTTAGGTACCTATGAAACCGTTAGTGACTACTTGGTGAATCAAGAGTATATGGTTTTCAATTAAACTACAGAAATCATAAGCAAATATGAGATACACATTTGTTTAGAAACTTCAAATCATCATTTTATTATAAACCCATTTTTGTTTGGGCTTTTTGGTATGGGTTAAAAAAACTGTTTTTCATAAGTCAAAAAACCGGCTTTCGAAACTTTGGCTTCTTGAATAAAAATCTTGATTTCAACCTGCGATACATTAAAATAATCCAAACTAGTGAAAGTAAAACCTATGATTATTAGTGTATCGCTTGTGACTGCTTTGTCCTCCGAATGTTAAAAAGTACAAACAAATTATTGTACCCCACAAAGATCCATAAAATAGCGGCCAGACCAAATAAAATAAAAAGACACTTAGGTATCTATGAAACCGTTAGTGACTACTTGGTGAATCAAGAGTATATGGTTTTCAATTAAACTACAGAAATCATAAGCAAATATGAGATACACATTTGTTTAGAAACTTCAAATCATCATTTTATTATAAACCCATTTTTGTTTGGGCTTTTTGGTATGAGTTAAAAAAACTGTTTTTCATAAGTCAAAAAACCGGCTTTCGAAACTTTGGCTTCTTGAATAACAAATTACTAATTTACCCACCATTTTCTTCTTTCATTACTCATTAGGGTTATTATATGGCCTAATCAATTTCTAAATTTTGTATGAATAGTTTATATTATATATTTTGTATTTTTTAAATATACTTATTGTCCAAAAAATTGTTAAGTATATAATATTAGGGTAGAGTTCGTGTAAAAAGTCAAATTTTCCTAAGAAGTTTATGTAAGCATTGTGTTTTAAATTTTTGGAGAAATATTTTATATTCTTTTGGTATTGTCTTATATAGAAAAACAATAAAAGTAACAATTTTAAACACAATAAAATGAAATCTAAGCATTAAATTGTAAAACACGCTGATTATCTATAGAACACACTGATTATATTTCTTCGGATGGTGTTTTAGATTTAATGATTAGAATACATTTGATTGTGTTTTAAATTATTGCTTTTATTGTTTTTCTATATAGCACGATACCAAAATAATATAAAACATTTCTCCTAAAATTTTAAACACACTACCTACATAGACTTCTTACACTTTTTAGGAAAAATAGACTTTTTAGCCAACTCTTTACCTATAATATTACTCCTTCCATTCCAATTTAAATGTCATGGGTCCAAAACACACATTTTAAGAAATCTTTTGTTTGCATGTGGTAAAATGACAATAATATCCTCAAAAGTGATGATTGTGTTTTATGGGCAAAACTGGAAATTGCATTTCTATTTTTGGAAATGGACATTTAATTTAGGACAACAAAAAATGGAAAGAAGGACATTTAAATTGGGACGGAGAGAGTATATGTAAATGTAATAACTGGTTTTAAATATACAAGAATGTCCTTTTTGGTCATTTTACAGGAATAAACATAAAAACAATTTATTGATTTATTGGTTATTTCCATCATAAAAGTTATTGTTTAAATATAAGCACTTGTGACAAAAAAACACTTTTAGAGTTAAATAAACAATCCCGAACACCCTCTTAGTATAAATAGATTGGTAGGGTTAGTGTTTAATTTGTGATTTTGATTAATGAGAATAAGACTTTGTGTCTACATCTTCTTATTTTCTTGTGTACATATTTTTTATAAACGTGCTTGATCTAACTAGCTCTAACAATTATAAGTACACGATTGGATAATATTAAAATCACACCATCCAATTATCTTTGGTAGTTATTTCCAGTTGGATTCCCCCTTTTTGATATATTTAAGTTGACAAAGAAAAGGAAAGGGCCCAAAAAAATGTGTTGAATTGTTTGTGGGCTATTAGTTGGGCCAACATATGGGTCTGACCCACGAAAATAATAATAGGCTTATGCCTTCTGTATATTATGTTTGTGTTCCTTTTGTGCCTACAGGTGCACAAATCGGGTTTTTTTTAATACCCGGTTCCGGGTATGAATCCGGTTCCAAGTATGATCGGGTATTACTTCGACCGGGTATTGAAAGAACCGGTTCCAGTTCCGGTTTCGGTTCCTAGCATAAAAAACCATACCCGGTATACCGGTTCCGGTTTTTCAATACCCAGTTCCGGTTTTTTTAATACCCGGTTCCGGGTATGGAACCGGTTTTGGGTATATCGGGTATTGAAAAAAATCGGGTACACTGGGTATTGAAAAAACCCGGGTATATCGGGTATTGAATTCTTTTTATACAATCACGTCGAAAGATAGTGCGACTTAGATGATTATAACGCAATTATAGAATTCTTTGAGTATACTTTTTGAGTATTCGGAAAACCCGGTTCTGATTTTTAATGCCCAGTTCCGCCTCAACATCAAAATGCCAAAGAGTCCCGTCACTTGACACATACTTTTTGAGTATTCAGAAAACCGGGTTTCGGGTATTCAAAAAACCCGGTGCCGGGTATTCGAAAAAACCAGTTCCGGGTACAACCCAGTTCCAGGTATTTATAAAAACCGGGTAGAACCGGGTATAAATCGGGTCCGGTTTCGGGTCCGGTTTTTTACATAGAAATCTATACCCTATGCGTACCCGGCAGCTAGGGTCGGGTACGGTTTCGGGTATACCCGGTTCCGGTTTTTTTAATACCCGGTTCCGGTTTTTTTTCGGTTCCAATTCCGGTTCCGGTTTTTTTGTGCACCTCTATTTGTGCCGACGTAAACTGATGTATTGTAAAATACATCTATTTCCAGTGTATAGTTTGTATAGTTTTCGAGTCGTTTAAATAGTGTTTTTATTAGTTTTAGGTTTGTACTGGTCTATTTTATTTACTATAGGTTTTTATTAGAATTTTATTAGTTTTGTGTCAGTTTTAGTACTTATCTATTTTATTTTATATTTTGGTAGGTGTTCATGGACGCTGGAGCCTAAACGAGTAACTTTGATCAAGTCAAGAACACCCGAGGGGAGAACACGGAGCTAAAATGCTACATATATATTAGAAATAATAATAATAATAATAATAATAATAATAATAAATAGTTAAAAAAAGAAAAATGCCCCATGAAATCTTTGAGGCCAAACAAAGTCTGATCGTTTGTCACTTTATGACAATAAGAATTAAGAAGTCAACAAATAAAAAAAAGAAAATAAACAAAAGGGTGACTTTCAAATTCACGGCCCAAACACGTAACAAATAGGGCCAAGCCCAGGTCGGTGGTGGTAAGTGGTAACAGTTATTGAGGGCTCTTTGGGAGGCGATATATGTTTTTCTTGGAAGGGGGGCTGCGGAGGAATTAAGAAGAAGCAGCAGCGGCATATTATTCTTTGAACGAGGACAGCAGCGAAGATTATTTTCTTTGCAGGATATCTTCGACAACAGGAAAGGAGGTCAAGGGTTGAAGCTTAGGTGCGAGCACGGGTCGGTTCTATTTTCAATTATTTATTGTTTATCTAAGTCAACCCGTTGTGAACACCATGAATTTATCTTGCTTTTATTGTTTTGATTTTATCATGACTTTTAGAGGCTAGACCTTTTTGCTACCTGGGCGATGATGAATACGCTTGTCTGATATTTATTTCTTTTGGTTTTGGAACTTTAGGTTGTGGATTAATTTTAAAGTAAAGAACTCTTTATTTTCTTGTTAGATGTATATGCATATTTAGTTTTATTTAAATAACTTTTATAAACTCCACTTGCGTTTTTGTGAATGTCTTTCATGTATGAATGCGGGTTAGGTTGCAGACTGTGTGTTAGCAGCTAGTTTATGGTTAATTGCCATGGGTTATCCATAGGAGTTGTAATTGTTAGTTAGATAATTCTAAGTGTTCTACCAATTCTCAATAGCTGTGAGGTGCGAGATTGTTGGTCTGTCTAGGGTGTTAAATTGCTAGATCTAGAGACTTTGTGAGAAGATCTTCCTAGTTTCCCTAGCATTCCTTGTAGGCCAAGTCTTATCAGAAATATTGTAGTTACCCCTTGCACTTTCGAGTGTATTGTGACTTTCGCGCTGTGAGGTAGACTGTCTAGCGGGTACTTTAAGATTCGAGTAGGTAAGCCTGTGAGGGTAACCTCTCAACCGGTGGTTTAACAGCTTTTAGGAATTCTACGGGTTATATCTTGAGAAGGGTTAGGGTTCCCGTAGTTGACTTTAAGTTTAGTATTTTAAGATCCCGGTTCCACACCAGTTCCATAGTCATTAGAAGCTTATCATTCATGTGTAGGATTCTAGCCTAGGTAGTGCCTTCCTATCACTTGATCCAAACTCCAGTTCCCAGCTTGTGTCTTTAGTATATTTAAGTTTTATTTTATTTATTTGTATTAGTTTGTTAGAAAAGCCCCCCCCTTTAAACAACAACACGTTATTAAGTCAGTATTTAGTATAAGTAATCGAGTCTAGTTTTCGTTTTCCATTAGAGTCTCGTGGGTTCGATATCCGGACTTACTTTAGCTATACTAGAGTCGATAGGTTCACTTGCCTGTCAGTAGTTTAGTTTTAGAGAGTCTAGAGTATTACTAGGTGTCTAGTTTTAGGTTTAATTTAGTTATTTTTATTAAACTACTTTTAGCACATCATAAACCGACTCAAGAGAGATGAAGTGACGTAAGAGGAGTTCTAGAAAATTTGGGTGACACCTTTTACTTGCTTTCGTTAATTTTAACTTGAAATGTTTATCTCATGTATAAGTTGATTCGTTTGTTTGAAGTATATGTTGATTTGCCGGTTAGACCACTTGGTAGAGGCTTATGTTTTTTAAAAGGGAGATTCTAGGTTCAAATCTAGTCAAATGTGTATTTGTTGTAAATATAGTGGAGGTAACATTAGCCGTTCAAAAAAAGTATATGTTGATTTGTATATGCCTCTAGTTTTAACTAGAGAAAACTTTGTATTGCTATATTTTGGTGATAGCGAATTTGACGCGGTTCTAGTATTCCCGTGGTTTTTACTCTAATTTTGAAAGGTTTTTCAATCTAAAATTTTGTGTCGCTTTATCACTTTTAGTATACCCTATTAGCCCCCACCCTTGTGGTGGAGTGGCATGAGAAGTGAGGTTAGTGTTTGGCAGTGGCGCAGCATAGTTGGGGCGGGGAGGGGCGGCCGACCCCCCACCCCCCCGGATTTTCGCGCAGAAGTTCCGATTATATAGTATTCGTATAGAAAATTTTGAAAATATAGGGTTTCGACCCCCCGAAGCTAGTGACTTCCGACCCCCCGAACATTCGGGTCAAGCTTTGCCACTGGTGTTTGGGACTGAAAGCTCTCAGGTTCGAATTTAACCATACCAGGTTTTACCGATTTTCTACCGTCGTGCCTTCGGGTGAGTGGATGGCAAGTTTTCCCTGGCTGGTGGAACTATTGTGAGCCTTCGGCTACCCAGCGCTGTCTGCGTTCACGGGCGTATGAGGTGCCTTTGGCCATGGGTTACCCCTGGGTAGTCGGGTCATTATGCTTAGTTGGTCCTTAAAAAAAGTATACCTTATTTGTCTGCATCCTCACAGGTTCATTCGTGTCGAACGTAGACAACGCTGGGTAGCCGAAGGCCTAAAAGTTAGTCATTCTACGTTTGTTTATTTACCGTTGTACCGAGTCATGTTTTTCCCATCAACTAGAACGATAGAGTGCAAATGTTTAAAACTAGTAATTTACGCGGTCACGCGCTGCGGCAACAACCTAGTAGTTGCAAGACTTTGTTATATGCGTGATGTACGAACATACCATCATTATACTAAGAATAACACTGAAACATACGGAATTTTAACATACCCAAAACGCATTACAATGCATCATAAATGATATTCACACCATTCAAGGCTCTGGCATCCATCACAACCCAAATATCATACCATATCAATTACTTAAGAATAAACATGTTCACTAATAAAATAAGCTACTGAAGGAGGAATAGCAACGGATAGAGCAATTCCAGTTCCCATATGGGATTGAAGAAACGTGTTTATTAATAACTATCATTTTGGACTTTTGTCACAAAGAAGCAAACCGCCTAGAAAAAGGGGAAAACGCCCAGAAACAAAGAAACCGCTCAAACAAAAGGAAACAACCGCCCAAAATACCGAAATCGTCGAGAAAACTGGTACCGTAGGTGATAGGACGTTTTGCTACAGTAAATTTCTCTCACACAGAAGTTTACCAATTGTATCTATATATAATGTTAAGAACAAGTGAATTAAGCTTTTTGACAATCATATGAGCTCATTCTAATGGATAGAGATTTTATGAAGCCAAGCATAAAAACTAGGTTGACACACATAACGAGCATAGTTAAAGCCAATATACATATATGCAAAAGATCAAAGCTTTTACCAGGTTATTCAAACTTGACTTGAGCTCGTTTGAAATAAGCAATATATGGTATTAGCAACAAACGAATTTTTGCAATCAACAAAAACGCCTACCTGAATGTCTGAATCGTGGTTTAACCAAACAAAATATAGTTAGTACAAATGTAAAAGCAGAAGATACTGCCCTAAAAGATAGTAAATAGATGGAAGTAGGTAATTGTTTTATGTTTTTTTCTTCGAAAAAATCATTTTCATTTCATGATTGTCAAAATACACCAAAATAGCAGGCATATGGGCAACAAGCTCTGCCGCCACCCCTTTTCGGATTGCGAACCCCAATCCACTAAATATAAACCCTTGCCCCCTCGAGTCGAGATATTGTTATGGATAACCCGTTGGACCCTGGTCAGATAACGCATAACTTCCGCCAGGGAGCCGAAGGTGTAAAAAACCAGGGGGACGACAATATGTTGATTCTCTTCACAAGCTTTAGCATGTTTTTCCACTTTCTTCGTTTCCGCCTTCTCATTGCTTGTCCAGCTACAAATTCATTATCCCTCAGCTAGAGGGGATACTTAATATATAATTGATTTATTAAATTAAAATAAATTTCTATAAGTTGAATATCAAAGGTCAATATCACTTTGGAATATTTCAAACCTACTACGACCATGAGGTTGCAATGTTAGATATTTATAGTTTTGAGAATTATAGTCGTTACAAACATAAAGAAATCATTCGAGAAAGTTGAGTATGAACATTTGGTGCCGTAGCCCGTATGGTATTTCGTATATCCACGTATTTTCGTTTGAAACTTCTTTGTAATTAATTATTAGCATTTGTGTGTTGTGGACCTTTGGTTGTACTCATATTCATTTATCGTTGTTGCTGACAAAGTTAGAAAAATGAAAAATTACTAAAACCAAAAATATAATTTTGGGTGCAGTATAAATTTGAGTATTAAATTACTATAATTAATTTTATTGGATAAATCGTAATGCATTTATATATTATATATAATAATAAAAGACGTAGCTTCTTATGAACAGTATATTATTTGGGCGGATTTACTATGTTATTTACGGTTTTGCCAGAATTCAGATTTTATAAGCTTCTCTGTTGTCTTCTCAAACCTATCGTTTCCAAGGTATTTCTTCCACTTTTCCTTTCGTCTTTTTAACATCTATCACCGCCGGCAGCCACCTCTGGACGCTCCCACCGCCGCAAACGATGCAACTTGACTTGAAATGTAGGACCGGTGACAATGTGGTGGTTTGGTCGTTGGCGTGTAGTGATGGCGGTGGTTGTGGAGCCGGCTGTGCTTGTGGCTGTGACCGTAGATACAGCAAAGGTGGCGGCGGAGGTGAATACTCGATGGGAGGTGGGTGGTGGCGGTAGTTCAGAGATTGGGAGATATTGTGCCATACAGGGAGTGTGTTTGTTTGAGATTGAATTGTTGTATGTATAGTAGATAATAAGGAAAGGAGAAGTACGAGAGGCTATGCGGAGTTGTACATCAAGTTAAATGTAATGTTAGTCATACTGTGATTTGTATCTTCATGTAATCTCTTTGTTTGTCTGCACTTGTCATCATCATCATCATCATACTCAATTAATTCCACCTATAGCAAAGTTAAGGTAGGGTCTGAGGAGGGTAAGATGTAGACAGCCTTACCTTTACCCCATGGGAATAAAGGCTGCTTCCAGTGAGACCCCCTGGCTCAATGTGGTTTGGTATCAAGCCTTGGACATAAGGCACAGAACACTTAGCAATTGGGACAAACCCGATCAGTGTATGTACCCCTTTGTCTTTTGGCTATCAACGCCGCCACATGATGCATGATTAATCGTCCGTCATTTTTAACTTTATTTTCACGAAATTAGTAAAATAACGTTAAAACTAGTGCAACTTTACTTTTGCCCCCCGAGAGCCACACATATATACATTATACGCGTGCACCGTAAGTTTGTCTGCACTTGTAATTACTATAAATTAATATAATTTTTCACCAATTTTAGTGTATAGCAATTAAAAATCCTTTTAATTTGTAAGTAATAACATGATTTAAGTTAATATGTCCTTACAAATTTTGATTGTTTTAAATTAATCGACAGTCACATCTAAGTCATATCTAAATACACAATCGCAAAGTATTTTCAGTGAATTTCGAATATACAGTCACAAGGTGGTTTTTTATCGTCACGTTCGTGATTTGCTAATTTTTATTCATGTTTTGAACCTGCCGCGAAGCGCGGGTAGTACCCACTAGTTTATCAAAGTTTTAGGAAATAATTGTATAACCCTTCTCTTATATTTTTTTGGATCGGCTAAGAACATCACCTCGGTATCTCGTTTCGAATCCCTCTTTCGCATCGTCCCTGAGGGCATAAGCCCTTTCAACTGAAATTTGAGAACGGATGGTTTTTGTTAGATAAGAATCATTTGATTCATTATGTTTTCTTTTCTCTCCTCACAAAGATTTTATGCAATTACACAGTATGTACAATTAACACATTTTACATTGTGCGATAAGTTGAAAACTAGCCATTTCTCCATATTGTTACTATTTTTCTCTAGTTTGATTTTGATTCATTATGTTTTCTTCTCTCCTCATTGTGGTTTTACAATTTTAACTCTTTTACCCATTAATTTAAAAATAGCCATTTCTCCATATGGTTACTGCTTTTCTCTAGTTTGCTCCTTAGGGGGTTGTGGCACTCCACGACAAAGAGAGCACGATTAGATTGTCGTTTGGAAACACCGCCACCACCCCCTCAGCTACCCTCAAAAGCTTTACCGATTGGCAACCACACTTTTGGTGTGATTTTAACATGACAAATGGGGTTCGGCGGGGGTCGACAACTTTGCCGGGAGTTCCCCATCCAGTTGCGAAGCTTGAGAATTCGGACTGGGGGGGGGGTCAGAAGTCACCGGTCACGGGACCTTTTTTTTGTTCTATAGCTATGTTTTGAGTCAGTGATTCTGTTCGCGTCGAGTCAAACATTAAATACAATAAATATGATAATTCTAAGCATTGTTAAATAAACAATTGAATAAAGACACTTAAACATTAAAAATGAGATAAACTGTGGGTTCCTGGATGAAGAATTATAGTTCAGCCTGTCAACCTTTAAGATTATTGAATTCTTCAATTATGGACTCCCAACCAAAGTTTTCAGTAATTTCTTTTTCTATGTAAATCAATATACTATATGCTAGATACTCATCTGATAACATAAAAAAAATTTAAGAACATAAAAAATAAAATTTCAAGTCATTAAATTAAAGATAAAAATTCGGCTCCAATTAAAGCCCTAATTTATATTTAAAGGCATAGTTATTTTTAGCCCTAATCAAAAGCAAATATCTTTTTTCGCTTTCCTCCAATAACTACCTTAATCTAGCTTTAAGAAATTCAATTTGTGGGTTTTTCTGGCTCATTTGATCAATTTTGCAAGACCCTAATGAAATAATCAAATAAAGACAATAATAAGTAAACTTTATTATAAATTAATTGGAAAGATGAAGGAAATGCAGTTTCTTTACCTTCTGATTTGGGATTAACCGATTAAGTGAAGGGAAGAAAGCATTCAAAGGCTGGATCTGAGATAAAAGGTCATTGATGTGGTGTAAAATCAGAGATCTGTGAAGAAGATGATGAGAAATGTGAGGGAACTTGGCGTATTTTCAGCCCTGCAGCCCCTGCTGCGTTTTTTGATAAATTAATTAGGAGTTAAAAATTGTTAGGTTTGGACTTAGGACTTTACAGATTAGAAATTTTTAGTGTTTGTGATTAAGACTTTAGATTTAATTCCATCTAAAATCTCTGTTAAAAGTAAGAGTATATTGAAGGGTGTTTGGGATTGAGTTAAGAAAGTACTTGTTGACTTATTGGCTTCTTCAAAAAGTCAGCAAGTCAATAAGTTGTTTGTCTACCACATAAGCACTTTTGGTTTTGGCTTTTAACTTTTGGAATAAAAATTACAAATCTATCACCCATACAACCAATTTTCACAATAAGCTAAGCCAAACACTTTTTTAAAAAAATAACTTATTGACTTATTGGCTTTTCCAATCACAAAAACTAATTCAAACACCTTTTTTAGAAACTCCTTTCCAAAAAGTCATAGGTATTAATGTCCAAGGTGTCGAGGTAACATGCGCTCCAATTCATGTACATTTATAGCACAACTTGACATATGGTGAGTTCCCGACAAAATTTACATGGCAACATCAAAAAGATATTGGGAAGAACGGAAATCACATTTCAAAGTGTTGCGATAGCCATCATCAACCACTATAGCAGTGTTCCAGAACTATTGTAGGGGCTCCTCATGAGCAAAGCCAACATTGATGCACATGCTCTGAAAATGATGTAAGCTCCTTCCGTAAAAAGCTTCCAGACTTCAAGGTCAGGTGACTCGCTGATTGTGGTGTTAACCTCTGTTATGGCTTCTTTAGAGATTTCTAAGATGAAATCAACCAAGATTTGAGCTTTGACAGCTTTTCTGATTCTAAGTTAATAAGCAATCCCAAACACCCTCTTGGTAACTGTACATAGAATGAAAAAAGATATTTTGGTAACTTTACAAATATAAATTAAATTGTTTATGATTAATCCTTTTCATTGTTCCCATCCCTTTATATCATCACCAACCACCACTCCTCTCTACCAACCCTTACCCCTCCATCATCGCCACCACCGCCACTACCAGGGGCAGATGTAATTAATAGCCAGGCGGTGCACCCGTTACCCCTCGATTTTGCGCGTGTAGTGAAATTTTTTTTAACGTTTTTTTAAAAATGTTACCCCTAAAATAATTTTTTTGTTACCCCTTAAAAAAATTTATGTTACCCCATAAATAATAATTTTGTTACCCCTTAAATAAATTATACATTAACTTATATCCGAAACGAAATTTTAATAAATGTTCTCTAAACCGAAACGCTTATAAATAAACCTTTTATTTTGTATTTATAAATAGGCCAACCCAACCGTTGAATTTAGCGTTGGTTTTACCGGTTGCAACCGTAACCGTTAAAAGGTGCTTTTCTAAAATGAAGCTAATCAAGACGGATCTATGCAATCGAATGGGTGATCGAAGAGTATTTGAACAATGCTCTAATTTGTGCGGTTGAAAGGGATACTTTTGATAAGGTGAAAGAAGAGGATGTTATGGCTTGATTTCAAGCGTCAAAAACCGAAGGGGAGAAATCTATTAGGTATGTAGTTAACTTCATTTATTATCGTGTTGTTATCTTTGTTTCGTTTACGTTATATGAAACTACGGATTTTTTTTTTAATGTTACCCCTAGATTTTATTTCTAGATCCGCCACTGCACTACCACCTCATACCATCGCCACCACCCGACCACTCCCATCAAAACGTTAATCACGCACTTCACCTGAAAACAAACCCCTTCGCATAGGTAATTTCTATATGAATTTATGTCCGCCTCCACCGATTTGATCTTCGAGGCCCCAGCTATTAAAAAAATTGGGTCTCGTGATTTTTGGCCCTTACCACTATTTTTTTTCAAGTTTCACCACTGCCTTTAATAACCGGCGTCACACATTACACGTGTATTTTTTATTAAATATTTATTTAATAATCAAGTTATATCGTGTATGTTCGGATGCTAAGACATAAACACTCTTGTATCAAAGAAGATGGGAAGAGCAACAAATGGGGTTTGAGGTCATCACGCTAGCTGATCCGAGAGTCGAGTGAGAGCGGTGATGTAAGAATGTGGTTTTGTTGGTTTGAGGCAGCTGTTACTTGTAGTATTTTTCTGGAAGGTTTAGCCCAAGCTGAGGCAATTGATTATGAAACTTTGGACGTTGGGGGTCCACTTGTAAGAAGCTGTTATCATTGGAAAAAATAACAAAACATAACTTTTTGGTTTGTATATTTGATTAATGCACGTTTGATTTTCATAAAGTCAAAACTAATCTAACAACATGCGAAGATGTCAAATGGAAACTTGGAAAGAAATTAAATGGACACCACTTGCAACGAACACCTAAGGCCAAGAGGTATACTCTAACATATGTGATGTTAAAAGTGACATGACATGTTAACTTGCATTGCACACCACTCCCTCATTATGTAAGGGGCGTTTAAGAGGTTATGTGTTAACATGTTAACATGATGTTAAAAGTCTAAATTGATTTTTTTTCTTTTTTTGAACAAAAAACCATTAAAATATATGATTAGGTGAAGTTAATGAGATAAAGCCATTTCCTTAGGGTGAAATGGAGTGAAATGAGAAAAAAATGGATGATATGACATCTAGATAAAGTTAAGAAGGATTAAAATATACCATAAAGCCTAATTGACACTATTCAGTTTATTTTATATTGTTATATTAAACGTAAAATAGATTTTAAAAATCTTAATTTTTTCCAGTTGACCGATAATAATTATAATTGGAAATATTTTTGTCATTAGTATCACATTTTATATTATTTTCTTTTAGGGGAGAAGACGCACTCAAGGGTAAGTACCCTAAATTAAATAATTAATGTAACTAAAATTAAAATTCCATTAAAATTAAAAAATGTTACATAATTAAAAAACATAAATAATATAAACTAAAAAAATACATAATTCAAATAAATTAAAAAAAAAATTCAAATTTAACTTTCGTATTCGTCGTCTTGGCCTTCGTGCTGCTCGTTTTGTTGTTGGTCCTCGTTTTTGAGGTATGGTAGATCTGAGTTGCAATATGTGCCACAAGATCAAATCGAAGTTGAAAATGCGTATCTCGATCCATCAGCTCGTTGAGGGTGTCATTATAAAAAACGGGTTGCACAATAGGATCAGGGTTGTGCACCGGTGAGAAAACTTTTCCGTAGTCTTTTAAGATATTGTTGTGTAGTATCATGCACGTATGCGCCACACTCATAATGTTATCAATAGTCATAGCACACATGGGCGGCCTAAGTATGTCCCATTTTCCCTTTTATGCACCGAAAGATCGTTCCACATTTTTTCTTGCCTCTTCTTGTAATCTCTTGAGTTTCTTTTCAATCGAACAGGTCGGTATGGAAACACATTCACAAACGTTGACCAAGGAAGGGTAGATCCCATCGATTAGATTGTATCCACGTTTATATGTATGTCCATCCACTTGAAATGGACACTTAGGTGTAGTTCCATTCCGTTATGCTAGAAATATTGGAGATGTTTGGAAAACATTGATGTCGTTGAGTGAACTAGGTGGAGGACATGGATTAACTTGGTTATATATATAGGTTTAAAAAATAATAATTAAAAATAAAACAATTTTAAAAAAATGACAGTTGTCAACGATAAAAAGGCATGGAATTCAACAATTTGAACTCGGTTAGTTCTTGACGATGTGGTAAGGTTTTGATCATTGCCGAGGAGGGGGGCGGTTGCGTTGCCACATGGCAATAGTAACCGATAACCCCTTGCCGTGGAGTGCCCCGGCCCCCTTAATGCACCCTCCGTTAAAAAAACTTAGGAATATTCCTACCAAGAATGATTAAAAAAACCGGATTTTATATATATATTCGTCAATTGCTCGAGGCCCAAAAGTTTTTTATCATTATTGATGAGAACGCTAAGTGAACTCTTATATTTTCGGACGGTGCCAATGTAAACATTCGTTTGTCGAAGAAGACGTCGGGAAGCAGGCTTCAAGAGCTAAAAATCCAATTTGTGGTGGCTGTTGTAGTGGTCCATGACCATGACGCTGCTTGTTGAATTAATTGGAGGGAGACCTACTACATTGAATATTTGACTGTATGTTGGGACAATATAAACAAATGGGAACGTGGGAAATTAATGGATAGAAAGTCAGAAGGACACATGGATGACCAAATTATTAGTCGATTCGGAAAAGAAAAAAAGTCAGTGATAATTTTGTGTACGTAGGGTTTTCTGATTTTTCTTTTAGTCATTTTCTTTTAATTATATTTGAAAGATACATGCGTTACATTAATTATTATGGCTATGTAATAATTTTCATTGATTTATTTGATCAGAATATTAACTCGTTCAGTTTTCCTTTTTTTTTTCTTTACTCCTAGTTATAGCTAGATTTTCTAAAATATATACACCACAATCTGGATTATGCAAGATTTGAATATCTAACCTTGTAATTAGATCCGGTTTCAAGGATTCAAGTGTCATGTATGTATGAGCCGGAAAAAGGCCCTTAAGATTCAAGCACAAAAAAAACGCATGTAAAACTAACTTTTTTTTCCTCTCTTTTTAGTAAATATTTAACATCTAAATTAGTTGTCCTTCACTTTTTTAGAGTTGGGTATGCATCTTTGAGAATCTAACGATGGGATTACATCGGCATGCTAGATAACAATTTTATTTGGTTGGCATCACGTTGAGAGTTCAATATGTTCATAGTTAATTCTTAAATTGTTCAAACCTTATTTATTTGCTTGGATATATATGAGTTCCATAAACATATCGTTAATCTCTATTTCTTCATGTATATAGAAGTGCTTCTTACAACAATAACTAACATAAAAGTGCCAATGACCTCCAGCCCAGCTGGGGAGAGGTGGGAGGGCTTACCTCTTAAGAGGGTTCCCGCCCGGGCTTGGTCTTGAGTTCGAATCCTGCACACCACGAAAAAAATTCCCTGTAACGGTTTGAGATAACTTCAAAGTGGACACCGATGCGTGGGTAGAGATTCGAACTCGAGTCGAGAGGTTGTCTGTCGATTGGGTTTACCGCTGAAGCACACCTTCCAAAAAAAAAAAACTAACATAAAAGTGTCCTCTTATAGTTAAAGTAGAAATATATAATCAAACATTATTGCATTGCAGAATTTTATTACGAATTACATAAACGATCTGATCAACTTAATATTATTAAAAATACATATAACATCTTAATCAAACATTAGTATATAACGTATATATCCTTACTTAAAATTTCATAATAGTATATTATGGGCATGTGACTGGTAGTAGCTTTAGAAAACGTTGGACTCATATTTAGGCATAGTCCCTTGGAGCATAAGCTTTAAATAGGTTAGCCATGAGTCCTTTCTTTCTTATTGGATTCATGCCCATATCTTTGCATAGTAGATCGTTGTACCAAATCTCTATACCACCTAAGACTGATCGAGTATGGTACTCCCCAGATGATCGCTTCATGTATTCGTCCCATCTGCTTATGTCTTTCTGCATCTCTTCGACACTTGGTAGCTTAACCGCACCTTCTAGAAGCGCCATCACCCATCGACAGTTCATTTCAGAGGTGTAAAGGCTTGAAAGACCATCAGAAAATCCAATTACTGCGAGCTGCGGTATCCTTGTATGAATAGACTCCCTATTGAAAAAAAAAACAATTAGCTAGTTAAGTTATAGAATTTTTATAGATATTTTTAAAGTGAAAACATGTGCTACAAACCTATAAAGAGGGACACGAGGCGTGTCAGCAATGTAGTGACGAAATGTTTTTGATTCAAACATATGCGCGAGTTTGTCTACACCATTGAACCCAGTAGCGAAAATAACTATGTCCGCTTCTATGTGTGTGTTGTCGTTACTAAAGAAAATCCCTTTCTCATAAAACTCAAAATTTGGGGATTTCTTCAAGTTAATACTTCCTTTGTCAACTGCATCAAAGAAATTATCGGCATCTGGCATATTCAAAACCAAACCTGAGGAGATGTCTTTCGCGAGGCTATGTTGTGGCACCATGTCAAATTTGGAGAGTGGTAGAGTCATTTTGGCGTAATTTTCGATGAGTGACATGATTCCCCAACGCTGTTGCATTTCATTCACTTGTTGATCAACAATTTATTTTAATAAATATCATGTATAGTGATTAAAAATTTGATCTTCAGTAACTTACTACTGGCGAAAGTAATGTGGCCAAAACACTAAGTAGAAAACCTTCCCCTGGCTTATGAACTGAAAGCATCGTGCTTCGACTGAACATGATATCTACCAATGGAATTCCCCATATAGACCATCCTGATAGCTTCCAGTGATCGCGCCTATACACCATCGAACATGGATGTTCTGGTCCTGATCAAACATATCATGCACCAGAAATTTATAAATATTAACCTAGTCTCTTATTTATTATAGTTTTTATTATTTAATTTACCATTCATCTATTAATTCTATCTTTAATTCTATCTATTAGTGTCCTTGTTACGATAGTTATTGATATTTAATACTCCCTCCGTCCCAATTTAAATGTCCTACGTTCCTTTTTTGTTTGTCCCAAACTAAATGTCCCTTTCCAAAAATAGAAATGTAATTTCCAGTTTTGCCCATAAAAGACAAAAGACAAAACACAATCACCACTTTTAAGGATATTATTGTCATTTTACCACATACAAACAAAATATTTCTTAAAATGTGTGTTTTTTGAAGTGGGACATTTAAATTGGGACGGAGGGAGTATGTGACGATGACCAAGTTGCAACTAACCATTGATAGACGCGCACTCCCTTGCAATGTCGAGTCCTGATTTCCCAAACCCTACTACGACCACCTTCTTTCCTTTTACAAATTCTTCAGCTTTGTCATGATCCATGGCCGCGTATTCCATCGAGTGTATGGCCTGTCCTCGGAAAACTTCTGGCCCTTTACCCGTCGGGAATTGGGGCATGCTTGGAACATCCTTAAATCTTCCCACGCAAAGAAGCACAAAATCCACCGTGTAAACCTAGTTGTTCCACAAGCAATAAAATCATTAGACACAAAAAAGTTAATTAATTGCATGCAATTACATACAAATCAATTATATATATATATATATCCATGCATGCATGCATGCATACCTTTGTGGTCACAGTTTGAGTGTTTTCAACCGTCACATTCCACTTCCCTTCTTGTGGAAATGCTTCTCCTGATCCATTCCAAAGCGACCACGAATCCGATGACGGTCCATCATAATCTATTCCCTTGACACGGGAATGAAAGTTGATGTGGGGCATGAGTTTGAAATGGGTAGCGTATGAGCGGATATAATCTATCATCTCTTGTTGGGTTGGGAAATCGTCGGTAACCGAAGCCGGCCAAGGGTAATCAGAGAACTGATACATAGTTTTAGGTATCTGAAGCCTTGTGGTTTTGATGGTTTTAGCCCATACACCACCAATGTCGGGTTCAAAGTCGAAGACAATGGGGTTAAAGCCTTTGGAGAGACAGTATTTACATGCAAGGAGACCGGCAATCCCGGCTCCCACAATGGCAATCTGTTTCTTCTCCATTATCTCCTTCGAGATCGATATATGAAATTAATATCAAGTTTTTGCTATATATAACGGGAGTTGTGTACTCTCTTCCTGATTCCAAGGGTTTATATAATTTTTTTTCATGGAACTTATTTTCTTTTCTTGTGGAAAAACCTTGATACGTACTTTCCTAGAAATGAGAAAATTGTCAAATTGGTCTCAATTTTTTAGTATAATTTTTTTCCTTCCTAAAATATACATTTCAGAATTTCATTAATGCAACCACCAAGTTTGATTAATAATTAAATTTGGAAAGACTTTTTTTTGGTAACTAGACCCTACCTTTCACATTTAAATCATTATTATGATGTCATTTTTTTCCCACTTCGAGAACCGGCCATGATCCTAAGAATATCTTTTGTTGCACGCGAGTGAATTACCGTGAGCTAGCCAATGAGCCACATGACTCACGAACACGACAACCACCACGCGCTAACAGTCTTGTGAGCGAGCAGACGCGACCACGCTCGCGTCCGCTAACGGCTCCTTTTGACCGTTTCAAATTAAAAGAAAAATTACCACTTTTTACCTACATATATTTATCTTCTATCTTCTTCTCCTTTCATTTTTACCTTTCAATTATCTTCTTCTCCTTCTAAAACAACTTCAAATCCTTCTTTAAAATCATTCAAAATCATGGTGCAATGGACTGAAGAGGAGGAACTCGTGTTGATAATAGCATACAATCAAGTGCACGACGATGTCGCATCAACGAGTCGTAGTATTCGAAGTCAAGGACCGCAGTGGGGTAAAGTGCTAGTCGAGTTTGGTAACCTCGTCAGGGGAACCCAACATACTTGTGATTCAATCTCCCACAAGTACATGGATCTCAAAATGAAGTGTAAAAACTTCAACGCATATAAAAAAGTCTTTAGGAATATTCCCGACGAAGAAGAAGACGTGCTCATAGCATTTACTCATGTCGAGTAACTTTCTGAGGTTTAAAACAATTTTCATCATGTTTTCGGCGTGGCAAATGTTACGCGCAACATTACTTTAGGTGTTATAATTTTATGACTATGTTTTTAGTTTTTTAGTGTAATGGTTTTTTCGTTAGCGTAATGTTTTTTTTATTTAATGTAATGTTTTTAATTTAATGTAAAATATTAATGTTTTTAATTTTATTTATTAATGTTTTAAAAAAAGGCATCGCTCACCTTGAGCCATAACAGGATCAAAAGAGTAGGATTGAGGCTTTACCCAATGCCACGTCAACACCCAGTTGGCAATATATGATTGAGCAGGATTGAGGCTTTACCCAATGCTAGTACTAGTACCCAATGCCACGTCAGCACCCAGTTGGCTGAATGATGTACGGACCATGATGGTTTTCAGAGCTCTACAGAAGTGTATAAGGCTAATACATGATGTCCTTGATGGTCTTATGGTAAGCTGCTTGACTGTCCGTTTAGTGTTGTTGTTCGATCATGGATGTTTTGTTGACGCTGTGATAGGGGATGATAACATTGGGTGTATGTGTGTGCGGCTGCCACCGTGTGTTGGCTGTGATGGTGATGTGATTACCGATTTAATCACAACATAACCAACTCATTAAGCCTATCTAATTCCTACTGTTATGGCAGTTGTTGTACCATGTATGGGTCGTGATTCTTTTTGAGCTCTCCACAATGAGTATAAATCTGCTTCATTGTCCTTTCAATGGTGATATTCATCAAGGACATTTTGCGCCGAACGATAACATTGGATGTATATGTGTTCGCCTGGCTTTATGTGTTGGCTGTCATGGTGATATGTTTAGCAATTTAATTACAACGCAAATAGCTCATTAATCCTATTGGGTTTTGTGCCTTTTGGTTTTTTCTTCATCTTGATTAACATACGACATGATCATTTTCATTGTTGGGTTCGACCATTGGTTGTGTTGGCAATGTGATTAACAATGACAACGCAAACAACTCATTTAGCATAGCGTCTATGGATTCTTAATTGAGGTATATTTGTAGGCAATGAGGACAAAAAAATTTTCGTTGTTGGATTCGCACATTGGATGTGAACGTGGAATGAGTATCATTGCACTCACAACGTAACTGCTGATGTGTTTTTCTGCTTCAACTTCTGAGCCTTTATGGAGTGCCTAAGGAGCCAATTATGTGGAAGATTGTTGTATAACTTAATTATATGTTTGTTGGTGGCAATTTACTGTAGTTACTTATGCATCTACGTACATAAAGAGCATGTAATTATTTATGTGTTGGATGGTCATGGTATTTCATTTTGTTAAATGTTGATTGACTGTTGTAGTATAAGTGTTGTTTCGAGCAATGATGATACCAATATCTTGTTGTAGCCTTCGTGTGTTGCCTGTGAAGGTGATGTGGGTCATTACTTATTCACATCACAACCGGCCGATGTGTCATTGTTTATGAGGTTTCCTCTTTCATTGTTGTTGTATTGGTTGTGAAGCCAATGTTACAAGCAGTTCAGTCATGAAACGAGCAGCAGCTTAGGTTTACTATTCGTCATGAAGGATATGTGATTAGTGTAAATAAAGCACTTCACAGAATATTCTGTACATTGCAAGTTATGTTTTTATAATGAGAGGTACAAGATATATACAAGAGAAAGGAGCATTTACAGGAGGAAATTAAGTTCTAAATAATAACAATATTGACTATAATAAAAGGAAATAAGACTGTGATTTTGTGGGAGAGAATTATGGAAGCCTTATTATTTGGAGGAGATATTTTCGGATTTCTTGATACGCCCCCACAAGATGGAGGCTCCGTCGAATACTCCAACCTTGGACCGAAATTTGACAAATAGACATATCGAAAGAGGTTTTGTGAGAGTATCAGTAGGTTGGTCTTCCGAGTTAATGTGATATACTTTTAGTTTGCTAGACGCAACCTTTTCTCGGACGAAGTGATAATCCAGGGCGACGTTTTCATTTGAGAGTGATACACCGGATTGGAGCATAGATATGTTGCTCCCATGTTATCACAGTAGAGACTTGGTGATGTTGAGGATGAAATGTGAAGTTCATGGAGGAGGTTTTGAACCCATGTTACCTCAGCGACAGCATTAGCCAAGGCTTTATACTCAGCTTCAGTGGAGGATCTCAAGACTATTTTTTGTCGAGTAGACTTCCATGACACTATGTTGGAGCCAAGGTAGATAATATAAGCGGTTGTGGACCGGCAACCATCACGGAAAACCACCCCAAGATGAGTCAGCAAAGGCGACGATATTTACTGGTTCGCCTTCTTTAAGAACAACCAATGATGAATAGTGCCCTTTAGATAGCGCATGACACGTTTTAGGGCCTGCATATGGTTGTTGTGGGTGCATGCATGTATTGAGACAATTTGTTGATTGCTAAGCTAACATCGGGTCGAGTGAATGCAAGATATTAAAGCGAACCAATGATTTTCCGATAGATTGTTGGATCAATGCAGGATGAACCATCATCTGGAGAGAGAGCTTCCGAGGAGCTTAACGGAGTTGCAACATCCTTCGCACCATCCATATGAAAATTTGTTAGGAGGTCACTAATGTGTCGGTGTTGCGAGAGGAACATGCCATGAGTTGTTGGTATGACTTCAATGCCCAAAAATGATGTAAGTCTCCTAGGTCCTTGAGAGAGAAACGTTGGGACAGTAGGCTGACAAAGGTGTCCATGAAGCTTGAATGGTTACCTGTTAAGATAATATCATTGACATACACTAAAAAATATATAAGTATCCCATTAGAGTTATAGACAAACAGCGAGGCATCCGAGTGAGATTTTTGGAAACCGTAGTCTAGAAGAAATTGTTTGAGTTCCATGTACCACGCTCGCAGTGCTTGTTTTAGCCTGTAGAGGGATTTCCGAAGCTTACAGATGTGATTTGGAAATTGTGGATTAGTAAACCCGGGTGGTTGAATCATGTAAACATTTTCATGCAGAGTGCCTTGCAAAAAGGCATTGTTGACATCAAGTTGTCACAAACTCCAATTGTTGGAAAGAGCAAGAGAAATAACAACTCGAATGGTGACGGGTTTGGTGACAGGGCTGAAAGTTTCAAAGAAATCTTTCCCCGGCTTTTGATGGAAACCCTTCGCGACTAAGCGTGCTTTATACTTGTCAATAGACCCATTCGGCTTGAGTTTCACACGGAAGACCCATTTATAGCCCATGGGTGTGTTGGTAGAGGATGGAAAAAGTTCCCAAGTTTGGTTGTGTAGGAAAGCATTGTATTCGTCATCCATGGCTTTCCGCCATAGCGGATCTTTGATGGCTTGGGAGACACACGTTGGTTCGATGGTAGAGGGAAGCGGATGAACTGTGGTAAGATTGAAAAAGTTTGAACCAAAGTATTTGGGGTTTGGTTTTCGGTTATGTGGAGGAGGGTGGGTGGGCATTGAGGTTGTGTCGGTGGCAGAAGTGGTGTTGGGAGAAGAAGGTTCTGTTGGAACCGATGGTTGGGCGGTTGTGGAGGTGGTGTCGGTTTGTGAAGAGGAGGTGGGAGCCAAGGATGTGTGCTCGGGTGTAAGGGGATAGGATTGGGTTGGGTTTGGGTTGGAGCAGTGGGTGGTGTGGGAGAGGTAGGGAAGATTGGTTGGATGAGAATGGTGGGGAAAAGTTGGCAGAGGGTGGGGCAGGAGGTGAGTGAGGTGTGGACGGTGGGGTTGATAAGTTGACAGAGGGTGAGACTTGGGATGATGTTTGAGAAGTTGATGGATAGGGTGATGGAGGTGGGTCACATGGGTTTTGAGTAGTGATATTTAGGAATGAAGTGTAGGTGTGGGAAGTAGGTTTCAAGGTTGGTGAGTGGCTAGGGAAGATGTGTTGAATAAATTCAACATGTCTTGAGTGGTATAATTTATTTGTGTTAGGTTTAAAACATTTATGGGCGGATTTTGAGGATGGGTAACCAAGAAAAATGCAAGATGAGGATCAAGGTTGTAATTTGGAGGTGTTGTAAGGTCGTAGCCAAGGGTAGCAAAGATATCCAAATGGTTTAAGTTTGGAGTAGGTAAGAGTAGCATTGAATAACATTTCATAGGGTGATTTGTTATTCAAGATTGTTGCGGGTAGGCGGTTGATGAGATAGGTTGCAGCTTGGAACGCATGAGACCAAAAAGAGGATGGTAGATGGGTGGTGAGGAAAGGTTTGAGTCCAATGTATTCACCGCCATTATCCGTAAAAAAGGGAAATAATGGATGTTTGAAAATATTTTCAACTAGCAACTTGAATTGGGGAAAAAATGTTGCAACATCATATTTTCGTTTAATTGGGAACAACCAAATATAGTTTGAGAAATAATAAAAAAAGATTATGTAATATTTGAAACCGTCAATGGATGTTTGAACGGGTCTCCAAACGTCCGAGTATAGAAGCAGTCAGAGCCGGCCCTAGGGGTGGGGCGAGCCGCACCCCCGGCCGAGGCCCGTTTTTCTCAGGGGCACTTTCCCCGAATCAAATATCATACCAAACCAGGATCTAAAGGTGAGTTAGTGATGCTTTGGCCCTACAGTTATTACCCTAGGTGAAAGAAAATATAAGAGAGAAGGTAGTGTGACACTGTGACCACATTCTTTTTCTCCGTTAAGTTCGGTAGCAATTCAGAGGTTACGCTAGGTTGTTGATGATGAAGACGGCAGAAATAAAAAAAAGGTGTACGTTTTAGGGCTTTTAATTTTTAAAAGTTTAGTTTAGGCCCAATTCCTAACCTAATTAAAAGGCTTG
Source organism: Ambrosia artemisiifolia (assembly GCA_032199755.1). Classification (NCBI taxonomy): domain Eukaryota; kingdom Viridiplantae; phylum Streptophyta; class Magnoliopsida; order Asterales; family Asteraceae; genus Ambrosia; species Ambrosia artemisiifolia. The sequence continues at coordinate 41,705,648 of CM063516.1, read as the reverse complement.
ATTAATAAATATGTTGTTGGGCTTAATCGGAATCTGAATATTATATTACAATAATATTACGTTGAGCAAAAAGTAGTGTTTGAAGCCTAGTTCTTTTGGCCACAGGTACAGAAAGGTTATAAATGATCAGAAAATATAATCCCAAACAATTAAAAACAACTTTTCATGCAAGTAAGTAAAATTTAGTTGTTGGACAGTGAGATTGATAACTTCTCTATGGAAGTTGCTAAAATAGTTAAACAAAAGCTGAAATTGAACAGTTATTTGGAATGTTCCTGATCATTACAGTTATGCTTTTTTTTATAAGAAAATATATTCCCAAACAATTAAGAACAACTTTTCATGCAAGCAAGTAAAATTCAGTTGTTGGACATTGAGATGGAGAATTCCTATGGAAGTTAGGGGTGATCATTTGCGTCTGACCGGACCGAACCGGGTCATACCCGACCCGGACCGAAACCCGATAGTAGGATATATTTAGAACCGAGGATCGTACCTGACTGGTTATTTCGGGTTTAGGGTTTTCTCGGTCTCGGTTGTTCGGGTATCCATTCACGACCGAAACCGATGACTGACGACTGCAAGACTACTACAGATGCGAACCTGCTAGCCTTGAATCCTAACCCATTGATGAACTTGAACCTGATGGCTACTACTATTATAACCAAACCATGAATAAATGCTTTGTTGCCAGAATGCTCACCGTAATTGCAGGTATTTTATTTTCGATTGTGCATTGTAAGTGTTTTTAGATCTTAAATCTATTGGATCGTGAATATCTTTATCTTCATCAGTGCAATCTCACTCTGGTCATGTTCTTCAGTTCGATTGTGATCTATGCCTCTGTGGTTACTGTTTTGCCGACTTGATAATGATAAGATTAAAGCATATGATAATATTGAGTTTATATTTCAATAGGTCAAAAGTCAAATATTATTACTAGGCCCTGAATTGTTGACTATTTGACCACCACAATTGAATATTTGTGTTTCGGGACTTGTGCCATGGATTGTACGTCTTCCATGGCAAAGGTTTATGTTGGCAATTAATTATGTTTCACTTCCGAGGCTTTCAACGTAAACTAGTAAACTACTGAATTATATTAATCGGGTCGGTGTTTTTTATTTCGGTTTTTTGTGGTTCAGACCCGAGAACCGACCCGGACCTAAAAATTCAAATTTATGGGAACCGAAGACTAACCGTGATGGACATATCGGTCTCGGTTTCGGTTTATTTTCGGTCCGGTTTTCGGGTAATATTGGGTCAGACCGATTTTTGCTCACCCCTAATGGAAGTTGCTAAAATAGTTAAACAAAAGCTGAAAATGAACAGTTATTTGGAATGTTCTTGATCATTACAGTTATGACTTTTTTGATCAGAAAATATATTCCCAAACAATTAAAAGCAACTTTTCACGCAAGCAAGTAAAATTCAGTTGTTGGACATTGTGATGGAGAATTCCTATGGAAGTTGCTAAAATAGTTAAACAAAAGCTGAAATTGAACAGTTATTTGGAATGTTCCTGATCATTACTGTTATGCCTTTTTGATCAGAAAATATATTCCCAAACAATTAAAAATAACTTTTCATGCAAGTAAGTAAAATTCAGCAGAAATGTGTGGATTATCGGAAGATTAACGAGGTTAAACTTAGAGTTTGGTGAAATGAACTTAAAGAAATGATTTGGCGGATCTGCCATGGGTGCATGTGTGTCTGCACAATGTGTTATGTGTAACGACCAACGAAAAATAAATTATAATTAAATTAAATAAATATTATTGGGCCACCTTAAGGTCTAGCCCAATATCCTTACCCGGATCATAACCGTAAGCCCAGCCAAACCCAACTCGTATGGTAGCCCACTAAGGGAACCCGTAAAGGCCCATTGGACCCGATAGCCTGTAATGGGCCACTGTTGGGCCCGAAAAGATTAAGTTAAATATTGGGCTTATATAGGGAACCCGATATACCTAGTGGGCCTATAATATTCTAACCCGATATGTATTAAGAACTCGATTTACACCTTGGGCCCAATAGTGTATTTACATAATTATTATTGGGCCGTATAATTATAAGAACCCGATAAATAAGTTAAGTCCGGTTATAAGTTGGGCCAAGATTAGTATGCAATAAACCCATTATTAAACCAAGTAGGCCTATAATACTTTCTATAAACTCTTGAGCCTAATACCCTTATAAATCGGCCCATTTAAAACCCTCCAAAACAACCGCCAACTTTGACTCCTAGACCCACCTGTATCCTCTAAACTCTCAAATAACCAACACATATCTACCCTATAATGTAGGAATTATGATTACATGAGACAAATCTTGATTCTATCCTCAAAACCATCGACCCTTATAAAACCTCCTTCAAAACCATTAACACCCATCTCTTTCAAACATGCAAACCACTTACATCTTCTCCTCAAAACCGATCGGAACTCTATCACCTTTCAAAACCAATCTTTAAACTTTATAAGATACTTAAACTCATCCTTCTTTGATCTATAATCTAAACTCCTTCCATTAAGAACAAGAATCGGCTACGGTTATTACTTACCGGCCGATTATTATTGACATCCGGGTAAGGTTCTAATCTTAATCTAGTAGGAAACACGAGTGCCAAGCTGTAATGGCCAGCTTACATACGTAATTATAACCAAGCTGTAATGGTCAGCTATATACGTATATATATATGTGTATATTAACCGTATGTGTGTTAACAGGTGATCCGTATAATTCCCGAGCAAGCTTTTCGTCTTAGAAACCGTGTGGAAGAACAACAAGTGAGTGCATGTACCCCCATAATCGTTTTAATGTTTCCCGGGGTGAATATACGTTTGTGTCGTTTTCATGAAACATGCACGAGTATGATATAATAGAATTAATAGAAACCGGTTAAATAGAAACTACGTAGAGTGGATCCATTCGGTATCATAGAGTATAGACCCGGACCGATTAGAGGCCACGGGACCATATATAATCGATCTATACTCGTAAAATAGAATAACCGGATCGTTGCATGCATGTATGATTTATGAGTCGAAATGGTTGTTTAAGGTCTTGACATCACTCACTAGTTTCGACTAACGTATTTTAAACGTATATTTCAGGAGGTTAGCGTATCTATGGAACCCGAGCTTAGTTGTGGTGTTAGTGAAATCATGGAAGAAGTTTAATGTTTATAAATAAAGTTTGATCATGTAATAAGTTGATGTTTTCGAAACCAAGTGTGTTCGGCTTAGCCGAGTGATGTGTTTTAAAAGTTTGTTGAGGATGTATAATAATATGGTATGTTTGAAGTATGAAAGTGTTTTGGAATTAATAAAATTCATAATCGGCTTTTCAAAGAAAATAAAAGGATTAGCTTTAAAAACTAGTTAAGAAGTTAACTACCAATCGGTAATGACTCGGTTTAAAAATCGGGTCGTTACAGGTTGGTATCAGAGCTCGGGTTCGGACGGTAGTGGAATTCGTACAGAAACTAACTTGAAATTTGATTGATGTGTATACGTGTAATAGAATGTCAAGCAACGGAGAACAAGCCGAAGTATCAATGGAAATTGAAGATGGTGAGATACCAAATCAAGAGGAAGTGATGGACAACGAGTCGCAAGAGTTTCCGAGTACGCAAGATTTGCTAGCCGAAATACCGGGTTTAGTTTGGTCCGAAAATGGGTGGGATTTGAACTTGGAAAACATAGGAGTAATCGGCCCCTTGCCCGAACCCGTGTACACACCCGCCGAGTCTGTCCAACATTACCCGCAAGTTGATCCGGTACCCCACTACTTTTACCCGAACCCATCACCAAGTGAATACTATGGAACCTCTAGCAACCTCTCGGTAGAAGAGTCTAGTTATAATCCGTATACCATGGCCTACCCGACTCCTTTGACCTTACCTACCGTGACCCCGGTGATTGACCCATATCACGAGGCGACTATGATCACCCGGGCAAACGAAACTTTGCAACATTCGGAGTATGTGAGCCGTAAGGATTATTTGGAACTAACCGAGAGTTATTATCGTATGAAGTCCGAACGTGACCAAGCTCGTAATATGTTGGAAGATTTGAAGAAGTTGGTAAGAAGGTTCGGATATCAAGCGCGGCAAACTTTGGAGGATTCGAAATATCCTCTAATGTTGTGAAGAAGTTGGTGCATGGTTGAAGGGGTAGGCTAGTGGTTGGGTTGTGAAGGAAGGTGGTGGTAGTATTATGTGTATGTAAAATAAATGTGGTAGTATATGTGGTAGTAGTAATTGATGTGGTAGTAGTACTTGGTATGGTATGGTAGTAATGGTTATGGTAGTAAAAGATGTGTAATATTATGTACTAGACATCTAGAAATTTTCTCTATAAATACAAATCTAGATGTTTGTTTAAAGTGTTAATCTAAATTAGTAAATGATAAAAGACATAAAATAAATTACTACTAACCAAAATAAATAATTTTTTTTTTAATATAGAAAATGCCGAGACGTTCAGACAGAAATACTGGAAAAGAGCCAGAAATGGAACCTACCAAGAAAAATAAAGCCTCTACATCTAGACCAACTGAAACCGTTGAAGAACCGGTAGAAGAAGAAATTCCCATACCAAACGAAATAAACGAATTAGAGGAAAAGATGAGGAAATTAGTCTTAGAAAGCCTTCAGGACTCGATTCCAACCATTATGACCATGTTAGAAAAACCATCCGGTTCCAAAACGGTAGATAAGAATCAGGAGGAAGTTGTAGTTAATTTAGATGATAACACTATGAGGCCCCGATACTGTGATTACAAAACCTTTATGGCCTGTAGACCAGAATCTTTTGATGGTAGTACGGGTGCTGCTGGGGCAACCCGCTGGTTAGAAGAGATGGAATCTATACTTGAAATTAGTAACTGTGCTCCCCGAGACCAAGTAAAATTTGTAACCCACTCGTTGAAAGCGGAAGCTTTAAACTGGTGGAACATGATAAGGCAAATAAGAGGTAGGGATGTGGTTACTACCATGTCATGGTTAGAATTTCGAACACTTATTACCGAAAAATACTGCCCCATGAATGAGATTGAGAAAATAGAAATGGAATTTCTAGGGTTGGAGATGAAAGGCCTAGACTGTATAGGCTATATCAACCGTTTCAACCAACTTGCCCGTTTAGTACCTCACCAAGTAACCCCTGAACCTAAACGAATTAGGAGATTTATCTGGGGATTGAACCCCCAAATTCAGGGAATAGTCAGAGGGGCAAGACCAGCGAAATTTGATACTGCTTGTGAACTCGCCTTAAGTTTAACCGACGACATTGTAAGGCACAAAGAACGGGAGAGAGTACCCGTAGGTAGCAAAAGAGGGTGGAATGAAACCTTTAGGACCACCAATTTTAATACTTCTGGTAAAAGCCAAGAAAACTCAGGAGACCAGGGAAACCCCGAAAAGCGACCTTACAAGGGAAATAGCCCGTACTGTTCCAATTGCAAGTATTACCATTCAGGAGAATGTCGAAGAAGGTGTAATAGATGTGGCCGATTTCATCTCGGCAATTGCAAAGGACCCCATTGCCAGAATTGCAAGAAGGTAGGACATGTGGCAAAAGATTGCAGGTTTAACCCAGACCGTCCCAGAGTCTGTTATGAATGTAAAGAACCAGGTCACTATAAAGTCGACTGTCCTAAACTCAAAACTCAGTCCAAGGTTGAACAAGGAAGAGGCAGGGCATTTGCAATAAACGCCGAAGAAGCCAGGGATGAACCCGATCTGGTTACGGGTACGTTCTATGTTAATCAATTACCCGCATACGTTTTATTTGATACTGGAGCCAACCTTAGCTTTATTTCGAAAACCTTTATTGAAAAGATGGAAATACTTCCAGAACCCATGAATAAAACATACGACATCGAAATAGCCGACGGTAAAATTCTAAAAGCTTCGGAAGTTTTTAAAAATTTAACGTTGACTATAGAAAACCAAGAATTTTTAATAAATCTCATTCCTATGAGCCTAGGGGAATTTGACGTTGTTATTGGAATGGATTGGCTAGCCGCTAACCAAGTTGAAATAATTTGTAAAGAAAAGATAATCAAAATACCAGTATTGAATCAAGAAACCTTGATCGTATACGGGGAAAAATCAAAAGGGAACCTGAACCTAATCTCTAGTATGAAAATGATGAAATTCTGGAAAAAGGGGCATCAACTCTTCCTGATACATGTGAATCTTGAAAACAAGGAAAAAGAAAAAGAAATGGATACAATTAAGATAATATCCGAATTCAAAGACGTCTTTCCTAATGAATTACCTGGATTACCTCCGCTTCGTCAAGTAGAATTTTCAATTGACCTAATTCCTGGAGCCGCGCCAATAGCTCGAGCCCCATATAGGTTAGCTTTTAATGAAATGAGGGAACTTACAAAACAACTAGAAGAACTCATAGAACGGGGATTCATTAGGCCTAGTACCTCCCCCTGGGGAGCGCCAGTACTTTTTGTAAAGAAAAAGGACGGAACCATGAGAATGTGCATTGACTATAGAGAGCTTAATAAGCTAACCATTAAGAATAAATACCCGTTACCAAGAATCGACGACCTTTTTGATCAATTACAAGGTGCAAAATATTTTTCTAAGATTGATCTTAGATCGGGCTATCATCAATTAAGAATAAAGGATGAGGACATTTTTAAGACTGCTTTTCGAACCCGATATGGTCATTATGAATTTTTAGTCATGCCTTTTGGACTAACCAATGCTCCTGCAGTATTTATGGACCTGATGAATAGAATTTGCAGACCCTTCTTAGATAAGTTTGTGATCGTCTTTTTAGATGACATTTTAATTTATTCTAAGACTGAGAAAGAACACCAACAACATCTAAGAGAAATTTTAGAAACTCTTAGGAAAGAAAAGTTGTATGCAAAATTCTCCAAATGTGAGTTTTGGGTGAAGGAAATCAAATTTCTAGGACATGTGATTAATGAGGAAGGACTACAAGTAGATCCTACCAAAGTAGAAGCCATTCAAAATTGGGGAACACCTAGAAATCCTACAGAAATTCGGCAATTTTTAGGGTTAGCAGGGTATTACCGAAAATTTATTAAGAACTTTGCTAGATTAGCCCTACCCCTTACCGCTCTAACCAAGAAAGCTTCTAAGTTTAAATGGGGAGAAAAACAAGAACAAGCCTTTCAGAGTTTAAAGGAAAAATTATGTGAAGCCCCGGTGTTAGTTTTACCGGAAGAAGGAAAGACATTCACTGTGTATTGTGACGCTTCCCAACAGGGATTGGGATGTGTTCTAATGCAAGAAGATCAGGTGATAGCATATGCCTCAAGGCAATTGAAGAAACACGAACAAAATTATGTTACCCATGATCTAGAATTAGGAGCAATAATATTCGCTTTAAAAATTTGGAGACATTATTTATACGGTACAAAATGTACAGTATATACTGATCATAAAGGCCTTCAACACATTTTTGATCAAAAACTTTTAAACATGCGACAAAGAAGATGGATAGAAGTTTTAAGCGATTACGAATGTGATATAAGATATCATCCAGGAAAAGCGAATATTGTAGCAGACGCTTTAAGTCGGAAGGAAAAACCTTTAGGAGCTAAGGCTTTTAGAATCACCTTGATAAATGAATTTCTAAATCAATTAAGAAATCTTCAAAGAAAAGCTTTAGAACCTACTTTAAGGAAACAAGAGGAATTGAATGGAGAAGGAGAAAGATTAGTAGAAGGTGCAGACGGCATCTTAAGACATGACTCCCGTATATGGATACCTCGACATGGTGATCAAAGAGAAGTTGTATTAAAGGAAACTCATCATTCAAAGTATTCCATCCACCCTGGTAGTCACAAGATGTATAGAGATCTTAGGAAGAATTTTTGGTGGCCAAGTATGAAAAGAAATGTTGGAGAATTTGTAGCCAAATGTATAACCTGTTCTAAAGTTAAGGCAGAACACCAAAAACCTAGCGGGTTATTAGTTCAGCCCGAAATTCCCGTTTGGAAATGGGACCAGCTTACCATGGATCTTGTAACCAAGTTACCAAGATCTACAAAAGGTAATGATGCCATTTGGGTGATAGTTGATAGACTAACCAAATCAGCTCACTTTCTACCCATACAAGAAAACTTTGGAGTAGAAAAATTAGCAAAGATATATGTGAGAGAAATAGTAACAAGGCATGGAATTCCCCTTTCTATAATCTCAGATCGAGATGGTCGTTTTACTTCTCGATTCTGGGAAAAGTTCCAAGATGCCTTAGGGTCTCAAATTAGGCTTAGTACTGCCTACCACCCACAAACAGACGGACAAAGTGAGAGGACGATTCAAACGCTGGAGGATATGCTGAGAGCTTGTATCCTGGAATTTAAGGGAAGTTGGGATGTACATCTACCATTGATCGAATTCTCATACAATAATAGTTATCATGCTTCCATCAAAGCTGCACCCTTTGAAGCATTATATGGTAGAAAATGTAGATCTCCAGTATGCTGGAATGAGATCGGAGAAACCCAACTGACGGGCCCACAAATCATCCAAGAAACCACAGACAAAATAGTTCAAATCAGGAAGAAACTGGAGGAAGCTAGAAGCCGACAGAAAAGTTACGCAGATAATAGACGAAAGCCATTAGAATTCCAGATAGGAGACTATGTCCTTTTAAAAGTAGCCCCATGGAAAGGTGTTATCAGATTCCAAAAACGGGGAAAACTTAATCCACGATATATAGGTCCGTATCAAGTGATGGAAAGAATTGGACCAGTAGCCTATCGTCTAGACTTACCTCCAGAATTAAATGGGATTCACGATGTCTTCCATATATCTAACCTCCGAAAATGTGTAATAGACACACAAGCTATCATTCCCTTAGACGATGTCCAGGTAAACCCCCAGTTACAATTCACAGAGGAACCTATAGAAATAGTCTCGCAGCAGGAAAGAAGACTAAGGAGGGGAAAAATACCAATAGTACAAGTCAAGTGGAATGCGAGAAGAGGTCCAGAATTCACCTTTGAACGTGAAGATAGGATGAGAGCTAAATACCCCCATCTTTTTATAAATCAGGTATAATATAAAAACAATTTCGGGGACGAAATTTCCTAAGGGGGGGAGAATGTAACGACCAACGAAAAATAAATTATAATTAAATTAAATAAATATTATTGGGCCACCTTAAGGTCTAGCCCAATATCCTTACCCGGATCATAACCGTAAGCCCAGCCAAACCCAACTCGTATGGTAGCCCACTAAGGGAACCCGTAAAGGCCCATTGGACCCGATAGCCTGTAATGGGCCACTGTTGGGCCCGAAAAGATTAAGTTAAATATTGGGCTTATATAGGGAACCCGATATACCTAGTGGGCCTATAATATTCTAACCCGATATGTATTAAGAACTCGATTTACACCTTGGGCCCAATAGTGTATTTACATAATTATTATTGGGCCGTATAATTATAAGAACCCGATAAATAAGTTAAGTCCGGTTATAAGTTGGGCCAAGATTAGTATGCAATAAACCCATTATTAAACCAAGTAGGCCTATAATACTTTCTATAAACTCTTGAGCCTAATACCCTTATAAATCGGCCCATTTAAAACCCTCCAAAACAACCGCCAACTTTGACTCCTAGACCCACCTGTATCCTCTAAACTCTCAAATAACCAACACATATCTACCCTATAATGTAGGAATTATGATTACATGAGACAAATCTTGATTCTATCCTCAAAACCATCGACCCTTATAAAACCTCCTTCAAAACCATTAACACCCATCTCTTTCAAACATGCAAACCACTTACATCTTCTCCTCAAAACCGATCGGAACTCTATCACCTTTCAAAACCAATCTTTAAACTTTATAAGATACTTAAACTCATCCTTCTTTGATCTATAATCTAAACTCCTTCCATTAAGAACAAGAATCGGCTACGGTTATTACTTACCGGCCGATTATTATTGACATCCGGGTAAGGTTCTAATCTTAATCTAGTAGGAAACACGAGTGCCAAGCTGTAATGGCCAGCTTACATACGTAATTATAACCAAGCTGTAATGGTCAGCTATATACGTATATATATATGTGTATATTAACCGTATGTGTGTTAACAGGTGATCCGTATAATTCCCGAGCAAGCTTTTCGTCTTAGAAACCGTGTGGAAGAACAACAAGTGAGTGCATGTACCCCCATAATCGTTTTAATGTTTCCCGGGGTGAATATACGTTTGTGTCGTTTTCATGAAACATGCACGAGTATGATATAATAGAATTAATAGAAACCGGTTAAATAGAAACTACGTAGAGTGGATCCATTCGGTATCATAGAGTATAGACCCGGACCGATTAGAGGCCACGGGACCATATATAATCGATCTATACTCGTAAAATAGAATAACCGGATCGTTGCATGCATGTATGATTTATGAGTCGAAATGGTTGTTTAAGGTCTTGACATCACTCACTAGTTTCGACTAACGTATTTTAAACGTATATTTCAGGAGGTTAGCGTATCTATGGAACCCGAGCTTAGTTGTGGTGTTAGTGAAATCATGGAAGAAGTTTAATGTTTATAAATAAAGTTTGATCATGTAATAAGTTGATGTTTTCGAAACCAAGTGTGTTCGGCTTAGCCGAGTGATGTGTTTTAAAAGTTTGTTGAGGATGTATAATAATATGGTATGTTTGAAGTATGAAAGTGTTTTGGAATTAATAAAATTCATAATCGGCTTTTCAAAGAAAATAAAAGGATTAGCTTTAAAAACTAGTTAAGAAGTTAACTACCAATCGGTAATGACTCGGTTTAAAAATCGGGTCGTTACATTATGCTCAAACATTTAATAGTTAAACAAAAGCTGAAATTGAACAGCTATTTGGAATGTTCCTGATCATTACAGTTAAGAATTGTTTGAGAATATTTTTTTTGATCAAAGGATCCATAATTTGTTTATGCAAGCAATAGTATAAGTCATTTTTTTAATGTTGTTTATAATTAAAAGGAACTAGGTTGCAAAGGAACTTCAGGTCAGCCAGACGTTTTGTCAAAAGAACATACTTGAAATCGATGGGAAGGTAAACAAAATCGTGTAAAATCAATGATAACTTCTCTTCAGGAGAAAGGTGCGAATTATCGGAAAATTGATTTTAAGAATTTTTTGAGAATATATTTTTTGATCAATGGATGCATAATGTTGTTTATGCAAGCAATAGCACAAGTCCTTTTTTAATGTTGTTTATAATAAAAAGGAACTAGGTTGCAAATAAACTTCAGGTCAGCCAGACGTTTTGTCAAAAGAACATATACTTGAAATCGATGGGAAGGTAAACAAAATCGTGTAAAATCAATGAGAGGGTAAACAAAATCATCGATCCGACTGTTGATTTCTTTCCACAAACGGTACAACGAACTCTGTATGGGTTGCTTGATAGCGTCGATCCGACTGTTGATTTCTTTCTGCAACCGGTACAACGAACTCTGTATGGGTTGCTTGTTAGCGTCGATCCGACTGTTGTAAGATCGACGAACGTGTCAACCGACAATCACGAGGGTTATATTCAAAGTGCGGAAACCTTTGAATATGTTCTAATAACAGAAACAAACTTGAAACAAAGATAAACGAGTAATTATCACACACAAACGGGTCAAAAGATTAAAGTTTTCTCATTAAAACAGAGCACGAGTGTTACAATGATTAAACCAAGCTATCTCAGACCAGGGGAGGGTGTTTGGAGAGTGTGTGTGGCAAGAACTAATGATTAGGGTTATGATTGGGCCTATTTATACTTCCCGGACACGTACAGACCTGTGAAGGCGATTAGCTCCTAATCGCTAGTAAAAACACACAAATGAAGGCGTTTAGGCTGTAATCGCCTATAGCTGAAGGTGGTTAGGCTGTAATCACCTATAGCTGAAGGTGGTTATGGCCTAATCGCTTATATGAAGGCGATTGGCCTATCCATGTGAAAAGTTCATGTGGTTAGGGATCTGTAATCGCCTGAACTGATCTGCAACCTCACTTTTGCTCAAAATCTACCATTTTTGCCTCAAAATCTTATCCAAAACAATGTGTTTTATCCCCAAATGATTAGAAAAGTTTGCAAAACAGTTTTAGAACAAAACCTAATAAAAAACACACGTTTTTAACCATAAACACACACTAAGATTTTGAAAATATGGGTTTTTTTTATCAAAAACTCAAAGTTTCAAAGTTCAAACAGGTTTTTGGATAAAAATCACAACTTTCACACTAAAACCCACATGTTTTCACTCGTTTATGTTATTAAAACGCTCGTGATAAGAGCCTCGGCTCTGATACCACTTGTAGGATCGACGAACGTGTCAACCGACAATCACGAGGGTTATATTCAAAGTGCGGAAACCTTTGAATATGTTCTAATAACAGAAACAAACTTGAAACAAAGATAAACGAGTAATTATCACACACAAACGGGTCAAAAGATTAAAGTTTTCTCATTAAAACAGAGCACGAGTGTTACAATGATCAAATCAAGCTATCTCAGACCAGGGGAGGGTGTTTGGAGAGTGTGTGTGACAAGAACTAATGATTAGGGTTATGATTGGGCCTATTTATACCTCCCGGACACGTATAGACATGTGAAGGCGATTACGAAGCTATGCCATATGCAACTATAGGCGATTAGGCCCTAATCGCCTATAACTACTAGTGGATAGCTCCTATCCACGTGAACAGCATACATGGATAGCTCTAATCGTCTATCACTATTCTGTAATCGCCTTCAACATCCAATCACATCCAAAACGCTTATAAACGTCTCCACCCCGAAACGCGTCCAAACATCCTATACGATTACGAGGCTAGTATACGATTACGAGCCATAAACTGCTCGATTAACCTAGCCAACGACCTATAGAGACCTATCACTAGGGACATACAGATAATGCACTTACAACTGTTGATTTCTTTCCACAACCGATACAATGAACTTTGTATGGGTTGCTTGTTAGCGCCGATCCGACTGTCGATTTCTTTCCACAACCAGTACAACGAACTCTGTATGAGAGTCGATTTCCCTTTTGCGGATGACTGACAAAGAGATGGTCTTTTTGATGAATGTATTATTCACAAATATTTTTCATTTTTCCCTTTGCGGGTGACTAACAAAGAGATGGTCTTTTTGATGAATGTGTTATTCACAAATATTTCCATCTTTCCCGCTATTTTATTCATAATTATTTTCCATCAAGTTGATACAAGTTGGTGGTTATTATTTTGTTTTTTTAATTTTTTTACAATAATTATATTAAAAAAATTAAAAAAACTTAATAACTAACCCAAAACACCAAAAAACAACTAAAAATAAAACTTTAATTCGAAGCGCCTCGCTTTGGCCAAAGCGAGGCGCCTCGGGTCACAAATCACTTTTTTCTGACCTCGGACGGAGGTAGTTAAAAAATAAACAAAGCGCCTCGCTTTGGCCAAAGTGAGGCACCTTGAAGGGGTGAAAATAGAAGTGGGGGTTTTAATATAACCACCCATTAATAACGTGTTACTAATATTTGTTAAATATAAATACAAATATATAAATATATAAAAAGGGAATGCCGACATAATTTGTTGTTTGTTGACAATTCCTTACTCAAGTGATTATCTCTACTACATTATAAAGGAGGAGTGATGGCTAAATATGTCCATATTGGCAAACTTAAGATGGCATTTGAAAAGTCATATGCTTTAACCCTCAAATGTCATATAAATCTTCCCCAAATTACCCTTAAATGCATTAAGATACTTGTACCATAATGCATTAAGATGCTTGTACCAACCATTTTCCATTATCCTAAGTTAGTCTTATGGACCATAGAAATATGCAAAGTTATATTTTTGTAACATATTTACATATTAAAATAATTCAACTAACAAAAAGATTAGATAGTGTATGAAAATAAAAAAAAATATCTACGACTTGAAAAAAACAATTTATTGTTTTTGGCTTGAGGAACGGAGACTAAGGGTCCTTCGACCAGCCCTAGCCAGGAGCTTTGGTTAAAATGTTAGAACCAATATGCAACTTTCAGGCTCAACCGGTCTAAAGGAACAATGTTTTTTCATGCCGGGCCCAGGACTCGTCTCGCACCTAGGTTTGTTTGTGCATTTCTAAAATGAAGTGTAACTGACTGGGAGATGTATACATTGGAATTTTGACATGCATTGAAGTTTTGAAGCAATATGTAAATAGATTTTGATTAACTTCATATTGGCTTTGAAGGATTTAACAAATTCTAAATCGATCCCCACACTCACATAATTACCAATGTCGACACCAAAGTGAATTCGGTACAAAATACATCATAATTAAATCTCATATCAGCCGGGACACCCGCAGCAACGCGCGGGCATTCACACTAGTATTAAATAGTGAGCTTTTAGGAGAATGACCAGCTTTTGGGGGTTTATCCATAGTGAAGAATTTTGGTCTAAGATATTTGAGGATGTGATGAGAAGAATGGGCATTTGATGGGAGTTTTATTCTTGTCGGTGATTGTTTTTCATAGGCCATTTGCCACTATATATAAATTTTGATTTATAAAGTATGAGGGAGATAGTTATGTCGAGTGCGAGCTTGAAAAGATTTATTGTGGATTAAAAATGTGCTTTTGTGTAGACATGGTAGAACTCAAACGTGGTTTTGTGATGGAAATGGAATACCGGCCGGGTATATGTTATTATGATATACTCCGTAAAATATTATAGCTAGGGTTCTAAAACTCAGGGGGTCAAAGTTGCCAAATTCCAAATAATATATATAAATATAAATAAATGATAGGGTGCCGTGCTGGGGTATGTGTTATACGGTGAGATCCCCAAATTCCCTAAACAAACAAACCCTAAAATCTCAGAGATGGAAGGCGAAGGTACGTGTGTACATAATAAACCTAGATACGATCCGATAGAGGAATTTGACTTATTATTATTCGTTTTGTTTTTGTGGTTTCAATTGCTGCTCCTAATTTTTCGTTGAATAGATTTTATTTGGCCTGCCTCTAGATAGATAGATAGATAGATAGATAGATAGATAGAGGAATTTGATGCATGCATGCATGCATGCTGTGTCATTCTTATTCGTTTTTTGTTGTTTGAATTGCTGCTTTTGTTTGTTTGTTTGTTTGTGTGTGCATAATAATATATATCCTAATTTTTCGTTTATCAATTACTTTTGGCTTAGTATGTATGTATGCATGTATGCATGTATGTATGTATTATTATCGATTGGTTTGTATAGTGAAAATTAATTTCCTCTTTGGTTGTATTAGTTTAATCTTGCCTGGGACAATTGAATTCATTACTCTGTGTGTATTATCTGCAATCTTATCAGCTTCTTAATTATAACCTTACCTACATAGGTGGTCAAGTGAAAGGGATTAATCCAAGCTCTGCATTACCATCTACAGGTGTTTATTTACTCCTTTGCTTGGCTTGTGCAATTTATATATATATGTTTTCTTTATTTCACTTGATTTATGGATTATTTGATGTGTAACTACAGTGATGGTCGATGGTGTTCTATACCGCTTTACGCTTCGCAGCTGTGAATCAACAATAAAGCTTACTGGTAACCACATATTAAGATATCTGAATGACTTGTTTTCATCTTTTATTTATTTATACAGTAGTAGTAACTATGTACATTGCATTTCTTATTTTTAATGTCTTCCTGTTTAACATTTTGTTTCTAATTAATAGATCCCAAAGCTCCAAAGAGCTCCCTTTATGTGGATTTATCACTGTATCCACCTGGTACAGGTAATGATGAAACCACCTCTTTGCTTAAGCTTGATCAAATTTAATGTTCTTGGCTTAAAAAAATATCCACGTCCCTGGCTATCCCTGAAATTTATTCATAAATAAATCGTAATCAGTTATCGAGAACGAGCTACACTGGGATGGATCTCGTGTTGTTTCGAAAGTACCCATATGGGCTCACGAGAAGTGGCTCCGCAAGTATCAGAATGCAGGTGATCCGGATGGCGGTACCATCACTCCTGATGAAGACACCGAAATCTTGAGAGATGATCCATCCTATGCACCAGCAATTGCTGATGGTATTAAGATATTTCACCTTTTATTTTGTAAAATGACTCGCTAGCTCTCTATGCTTACGCTAAGTAACTAACTTAACTATATTGTAATTCCTGGTTTTGTCAACTAATAGCAGGTGGAAAGCGCCCTTGTGAGGATCGTCCAAGCTTTGTATCAGCAACTGCTGTTGCTTCTCCTTCTCCTTCTGGTAAACACTTGTTTGTTAAATATTTATACTTAATAGGTACTATTACTGCGATGTTTCTTCAAGAAATCAGCCTTCCATTCATCCCTCTTCTCATTTTTTTATCGTTATAATAATTTGGCCTTTAAGAAGTTAAAGGCCGCCACATAAACTATTAATTTTAAGTGTGGGGCTGGTGACAAACTCTAAGTTATGATAGAATAAAACATGTTAACACCATAATAATTTTTTTGTAACTCTTTTTTTTTTTTTAGTTATACCGCCTCACATACGTGAAGCCTTCGCCAAGTACTGTAGTTATCTCGCGTTAAAACAAGGTTAGCGGATCCATTCATGATTAAACTCACTCTTATAATATAAGATGGTTTTGTATGACGGATATTACATGCGTGTTTTGATGTTGTTGACAATTGACCTGAATTGCGGTTTTTGCGCTTGTTACTAGTTTTTCTTCAATGTAGTTGCTATGTTCATGTCTAATCACTCTTTCAACTGTATCTACGACGATCTTGGCTTGTCTGATGAACCAGTTCCTTGCGGTGGTTGTTTTGTCGGAACGTTCTTGATTTTTGGTCGAGAAATTTGGGGAATGGTCTCCCCAAAGCTTGTTCTAGAAATGAGACGATGAAGATGAAACATAAGGGCGTTAACGTTCGTCACATGATAGATTATCTTTAAAACATTAAAAAAAATTTAAACCTGCCTCCACCATGTGTATACTTGCTATACAGATGAAGAAGCATCTTAAAAAACAGGGTGTAAATAAATATAACGAACAGGGGTAGAATGGTCAATTCAATAAAATTGGTTTTAGTTTTGGTTGGGTGTATATGATATTTTGAATGTTGCAACGGTATATATGAAATTAATCCTTGTACTTGATAGGTGCAGAAGCACTTAAGCGCCCTTGTGAGGATTTTGTTGAGGATCATCCGTCACCAACTGCTGCTGCCCACGGTAACCACTCGTGTGTGTGTGTAACATATATTTGTGTTTTGTTTTTGAAAATTGAATTAAGTTACTGTTTAAGTGTGTCTGCTTGTGTGTGTAATAAGAAGTTTGTTGTTTTGTGTTTGTTAAAAAGAAAATGAAAATAACGAGAAGTTTGAAAACTTTTTTAAGTTATAAAGTTCCTTTGTTATAAAAGTTTTCATAACTTGTTCAACCAACCAAATAGGATGGATGGTTAGCAGATCCATTCATGATTAAACACACTCCTATATAAAAGATGGTTTTGTATGACGGATATTACATGCGTGTTTTGATGACAATTAAATTGAATTGCGGTTTTTGTGTTTGTTACTACTTTTTATTCAAAGTAATTGGTATGTTTACTACGACGAACTTGGCTTGTATGATGAACAAGTTCCTTGTAGTGGTTGTTTTGTCTGAATGTTTGGAATGACTTGATTATGTATGGCTAATTAATAGGTGGAAAGCGCCCTTGTGAGGATCATCCAAACGCTGCATCAGCTACTGCTGCCACTTCAGGTAACCACTTGTTGGGTTGGGTTGTAAAACATATTACTAAGATACAGAGGAACTTGATCCGTACTCTCTTTATTATTATTATTTTTTATTTATGAATTTGACTTTGTTTCCGTTGAACAATTTGTTTTATTTTATAATTAATTAATTAGTAGGTGCCAAAACTGAAGTTGGAGGTTTGAATTCATCAGCATCAGCATCAGCATATGCAGATCCAAGTGCATATGGATCTGAAGATTATCCAGGTAACAATGAAATCTACTCCTGAAACTAGCTAATTAAGATATTCACTTCTTTGAGTTTCATATTATTGGCTTAAAAGGAAACAACGCGATATTTGTTTTAGAGGGAGAGGGAGTTGAACTATATTTTTGTCAAAAGTGTAAAATCTCTAATTCCCTTGCAAGTGGTTTTTGATAAGCAAGAACACAACTCTTGGAAATCCGATTTCAATTTTAAATGATATACCTGTCCCTGGCTGGCTGGGTATCTTTGTAAACTTCCCTACAAGTTAAAAATAATGAATCGTAATCTGAATCTCAGGGAGGTACTTATTGATTGTTAAGGATGGTGGCCGCATAGTTGGAAAAGTCGATACGCTAGGTCTTAGCGGGCCTCCTAAAGTGAAAGGAGGAGTTTATTACCCTGGGCAGGTAATAACTGTCTCACCTTTTATTCGCTATGACTATATTAATGATAACCATAACGCTTGCATTTGTTGGTTATTAGGTAAGGGTTTTGAAGGCGGACAAGTCCTCGGGAAACCTCTATTGACGTACACATCTAAACCCTGTTAGAAAATAAAATATACATCTTTTTCCTTTTTAGGCCCATGACAGCTGGCTCCTCTTTGACCGTTGGACACCCCTCATCCCTAATGTATCCTCTATTTATTAAGAGGTTGTTTTTCTCTTTTGTAATCAATTCAATAACAACAATCAATATCAAAAACAATATTATTCTGTGATTCATATTTACAATAAACCCTACTGCATATATGCACCCTTGTTAACATATCACATGTTTTGGACTTTGTATTTGGTTCTGTGGTAGTACCGGCCTGTATCGACAATCTAAACCCTGGATGCAGCCTTGTTTATATTTTACATGTTTTGGACTGTTGTACTTGGTTCTGTATGGGTAATGGAGTCTTTTTGAACTTTGGAGTCTTTAAGGTTGGTAGTGGAGTGGTTAAACTTCTTTTGTCAGCTTAAGCTTCCATGACTTGTCACAATTGGTATGGAAGAAAATCAATTGGAAAGCCAAATCAACCATCGGTGTCCCCGTCTAAACTAATTTCCTGTGTGTTTGTGAAGAAAAAAAAAAAAACATAAAGAGAGAGAACAATTTAAAGGAATGGTACCACAATTTGTGCTAGTTTTTACTAATTTCCTGTGTGTTTGTACGTCTTCGACCCACACGTTAACTTAAAAGTAAAGAGTGTATGTGTATTCTATTCCATTGATCCATAAGGTACATGGAACCGCTTAGACTACGACCACCACTAGAACGGGATCATAACCAATTTGATGCAAGGGTGTTTTTTTTTAATTTTATTTTGTTATTATTGAAAGACTTTTGTATGATCATGAAACACTTGATTTTACTAGTTTGATTTTAAATATGAAATCGTCACTCCACTTGATTTTATTTAAGTTTCGAGATGCATGCCCCCATGTCCATGTTAAAACTAAAAAGTAATGGGTAAGCTTTAATTGTATGCATGCACATGGATCTAAAAGTTTCTTATTCAATGGGCCCAGGTGATATTAAAAGTACTGGGTAGGTTAATTTCATCAACCTTTTATAGAAACTTTGATTATTTGTAGTTGGACACATGTATCTACAATGTTAAAACACCACTAATTAGTGTAGGTCCTCTTAAGTTATTATTTAGATATATCACCCAGTGAGTGACACCCACCCTTGAAAGCAGTAACATTCAAGTTCGTGGATACACAAAAGCCCATGTTATATCAAGTTAAGTGGGTGGGTTCAAGGTGCATACCATACAAAGAGTTTAGATCCTAAACATTATTCATAAATAATAACAAAACGTGTGTGTGTGTAAAATAAGCAATTCATGACATAATCAACACGAGGTAACATTTTAAACAGGTTCAAAGCTTAATCGCATCAACTTCCAAAATAAAACGTGCTAAAGGTTTCACAATAAGGTAACATATTAAACATGCTCCAAAACAAAAGGCATTAGAGAAGTTTCAAGAATCGACTAACAAAACCATGTCATGCTTCACCTTCCAATTCTATATAGAACCAATCCTACATAGAAATAACAAATAAGATAAGAATTAAAATAGTTCATGAAGCTTGGTTTTGAAACATAATTAAAAGCAATGAACTAAAAGAGATAACTACTTTATTTGGTTCTAGAAACAAGATTATATGGTGAAGGGGGCGTTTTTAGTATTTTTCTAATCAAACAACCAACCGTTGGCGTTTTTAGTTTTAGTTTAGTTTTGCTCGCTTTTTTTAAAAAAAAAAAATTAAATCAAACAATCACAACCAATCCACCTCACTTTTTTACCCTATGCGAGTAAAGATCTTCAAGCCCTTAAGGGTCACGCCACATTGAGTGCGGTCCCTCACGCCACTTTTTCCAAAGCAACGTGGGATTATTACTTTCAAGATGCATAGCATATTTTTTAAATCCAATGTGGGCCATCAGCCTTTATTATTCAAACAAAAATAGTGATAAGCATTGATTATTATCATTATTATATATAACTTATCAAGCACCAAAGCAAAAGCAAAGAGAGAGAGAGAGAGAAAGAAATTTGTACCTCTACTTCCAGAGATTCACCATCCTTACAACCTAAGTCTTGAACAAATACCGATTGCGTCAACATCCAGTCCTGGCTCCTCCCCGGGTAGTTGTGTAGTAATCTGCGTCCACTGCTCACTGTCGATGTCGTACCTCAGGATCACACATTCAACACTGCCATATTGAGGAATCTGCACAAATGAGAAATTTATGAAATTGTCTAGCTTCTGCACATAATGCCCCTGGATCCTCATGAATTCAACTGGTAGCAGCTCCTGTGGAACTGTAGATTCAAGCTCGTATCTACGGGTGTTGCTACAACAAATATAGGTCCGGAGAGGGTCTGAACGTTCCAAGGTCGTCAAGCTTCTGACCTCGTCTGCTGCTTAAAGGGTTAGACCAGCAGCATGAAAGAACTCGTCAGAAGAGGTAAAAGGGTTAAAGGGTTTCGGTTCACCAAACGCTAGTCGTGGTGTCCCTCTACGTTGTAAACGTAGATGGGAGGTTCAAGAGTTTTGATATTTTAGTTGTTATGATTCTGATTTGGGATCAACCCAAAGTCAAAATGTTGTTATTATTGATTAACTTAAGAAAATATAAAAAATAAGAGCATGATGTTGAAGAAAGGAACTCTTGATCCCAAGTTACAACTAGGGACCAACCACGTAAGCCTGATGAAGGCTGAGACTTGCGAGTAACAGAGTGTGATTCCACATATAGTGGATGTTAGGGCCAGCTTGGTTGTGGAATCAGCATGGTTTAAGAATGTGCAGCAGCAGCTTGCGTGCTTGAGAGGTTCAAGGCTTCGGCCTTCTTCTGCTAAAAGTATTATTAGAGAATAACTCTAGAGAGAGAGTTTAGAGAGAGAGAAAGAGAGTGAGAGAGGTCTTGTATTAAGACCAATCTGAGTTGTATGGCATGCTTTGCCCCTCTATTTATAGAGTGGGGATGAGTAAAACCCTAATGGGCTTCCTTTTTGGGCTTGGGCTTGACCCACACTTATATTTAATGATTTTGATTTCTTGGGCTATTGGGCTTGACCCAATTGAGTACCCTACAACATCAGCCCCCCAGTCTAGTTTAATGTATATATGTATGTACATTATACTAGACTCAAGCTATTCATTATCTTTGCGCTTTCTTCCAACTTTTGTTGTTTTGGTGAGTGTTTATTTGTAGACACCTTCGTGTAAGTAGGATAAATATCAACAAACAAACCTTAGCATAATGAGTTTTGGAATGTGTTATCGGTTTAAACCGATAAAATTTGAAACTTGTTTAAGTTGATGATCTTGAAAGCTTATTAGGGGGTTTGAGCTAATAAGCTTGAAAGCTTATTGGCATTTAAGCTGATAAGCCCTTTGTTGGGACGAAGAGGATTGAAGAAACCACCTTTTGATAACCTTAGTCTTTTCTATATCTGCCTAAGTATAGAACTGCTGAAGAACAAATAGAAGAAGTACTGAAGAACAAACACAAAGTACTGAAGAGTAAATTCATCAGAAGTTCTGAAGTCTAACCAGACATTTCACTGAAGAACTACTGAAGACAAACTGCTCATCAGCAGTTTGTCACTCATCAGCACTTTCACTTAGAAGCTTCTAACCGACTGAAGATCAGCAGTTTTACTATTATATTGTTTTGTTAAAGTCTTGATTTCAAGTTTCAATGTACAGACTGATGTAAGCTTATCTTAGCATAATATCTTTGTTAAATATCTTAGATTACTTCAGACTTCAGTTTGGTACATTAGTCTATAAATAGATGAGTTTGTTCATCTATTTTAGATATGTGATTTTGTGTAATATCTTTGAACTTATATTGAAATCCTTCGGGCTTTAAACTTATAATTTCCACTTCACATCTGAGAAACATAAACTGCTATTACTGCTTTATACTTAGATCATTTATTGTTTCTCATTTATTATTCAGTCAAGGGGGAGTAATAACTCCTCATCAAAGTGATCTTTTAGACCTTTGAACACTTAAATTTCCGCTGCTTAATAACTCTTATATAAATCTGATAAACACATAAGTGTTCATATAAACAGCCACTGATCCAACAATTGGTATCAGAGCATCTGGTTAATCTGATCAAAATCAATCTAACAAATTGAGATTCAGACACAGGCTCAATATTGATATTCAATAAAAAGGATAAAAGGCTCACTTTTTAAATCCATCACTTTAAGAAAGTATTGACAAATCCAAACTTCTTAAAAATGGATCCCTACAATACTGGATCTGCCAACAAACCTCTTATGTTAGTCAGAAATGAATATAACATATGGTCTAAGAGGTTGGCACACACTATTTCTCAAACCAACACTGGATGTTGGAGGTCTGTAGTTTTTGGACCTCACAAACCAGTTGTTACTGATCCAGAGGGTAAGACTGAAAGACCAAAGGATCCAAAAGAATACACGAAGGAAGATTTCCTAAAGTTTGAGCTTGATGCAAAAGCTTTCTCCATGTTGGCTATGGCTCTCCCAAACGAAATTTATGCTGGCCTTTTACATTGTGAAAGTGCCAAAGAGCTGTGGGACTGCCTAAAAGAGCAGTTTGCAGGAACTGCTGAGGTGATAGCCAACATCAGAGAAATTTTGGCTCAACAATATGAAACTTTTACCCACATAGAGGGTGAAACTTTAACTCAACAGTTTGAAAGATTTTCTTCACTCATCTCTGAGTTAAAAATAAACAATCAGACCTATACAACTGAGTCTATGTTACATAGATTTTTAAGGTCTTTACCTTCAAAATGGGAAACTTACTCAATAGTCCTCAGAACCAGTTCAGATTTTAACACCTTGAACCTAACTAGGTTACATGGTAAATTACTAACTTTTGAAAGAGAAATCAATCAAAAGAAAAAGCTGCAAGAATCTGGTAAAACTGCTGATGACTATACTCCGGGTAGCACAGCCTTATTAGGACATGACTCACCATCCTGTTCTAATAATTTTGGTTCTTTTGACCACATTGACATAACAGCTGGGATCTCATTAGATGGATCTTTCCCAGCTTATGACAATGGGGAACTAAGTCAAACTGCTGACAACATGTGTTTCATCATGGATGATTTAAAATATTTTAGCAGTGATGACTTAGAAGAAATGGAAATATTGCATCAACTGGCCTTGTTAAGCTTAAAAACTAACAAATTTTACAAAAGGTCAGGAAGGAAATTTCCAGGACTAAACAATTCAACAAAAGTTGGTTTTGACAAATCTAAATTGAGATGTCATAAGTGTCAAAAGTTGGGACACTTTGCTAGAGAGTGTAGAAGCTCTAGCTATAACCAACAAATGTCCCCTGGAAATCAATATAACCCCTCATACAATAGGAATAATGGAACTAATGGGAGTGCTCATTTTGTACAGGCACAAGCTCCAAATGTTCAATATGTGCCACAAGTACAATATGTACAGATGCCTGCTCAACAACAACAGCAGCTCATGCCTCCATTTCCAACTGCTCAACTTCCTGCACAAACTCAACAACCCCCTCAGCAACAAAGCTTATTTACCTCAGGGTATGTTGACTGGAGCAGTCTTCCTTATGACACGTCAGAATGCAGTCAGGATTCAGACAATAAGGTCTATGATGTCAACTGGGGAGAACCTGATAATGGCAGAAAGAATTTTGCCTTAATGGCCTTTGAAGGATACTCTTCAAATTCTGCTCTCACACAGGTATCACAACAATCTCTTTTAAAGCTTTGCACTAAATCTTGCAAAGAATCATTTGCTTTAATTAGAGAAACCAATGTGCATTTACAAGGCAAATCCAATGACATGGAAAGAAAATACACACAAATGAAGTGTGATTTGGAAAGAAAAGTCATGTTGAAAAACAAAGAAATTTCCAAACTAAATGATAAATCCATTGAAACAGAAGCACAAATTAAAACCATGATAGACAGCCTAGGAAAAGTCAGACAAGAGCTTGCTGACACCAAGGTTGATTGTGAAAAATGGGTTGAGTCTTGTAAAGGGTATCAAATGTTACTTAACAAACAAACTGCAGCCAATGTTAAGTTTGGCATTGGATATACCCACACTGAATCACCAACAGATTTCACCCACAAAACTGATAATGATGGGAAGAAATTGATTCAAACTTCTGATATGGAGGAATGCACATCCTACCATCAGAACTTCCTTAAAAGGGGAAGTACTGCAGAAGTTAAAACTACTGACAATAAGCCATCAGCAGT
The DNA here is from genome assembly GCA_032199755.1 of Ambrosia artemisiifolia. Lineage (NCBI taxonomy): Eukaryota > Viridiplantae > Streptophyta > Magnoliopsida > Asterales > Asteraceae > Ambrosia > Ambrosia artemisiifolia. The sequence continues at coordinate 41,680,895 of CM063516.1, read as the reverse complement.
TTCAACTACATCAGGAGTTGAGACCCTGAAAACTGCTGATGACCTATTTCAAAAATCAGATTTTGTCAGTAAATTGCCTTCTAGCTCTCTTGATCTATCTAAAAGGAAAGAGAAGGCAAAAGCATGTGAAATATGTGGTCTGTTTAACCACATAACTGAACTTTGCAAATTTAGAAAGGTAAATCAGTTAAATAAACAAAGACAACAACTGATTGTGGGAAAACAGATAAAACAAGATTTTCAAAATACCTTTTTTCCCAACAAACAACAATCAAACAAAACCCTTTCTAAGAAGAAGCCTTTATCTCAACAAAGGTCATCTTCTCAAAGTTCAATTTCAGAAGTTTCACCTAACTCATCAGCAGATTCACAAACTGCTGAAGTTAAAGATTTGATAAACCTGGTCAAACTTCTGATGACCAAAGTTGATGGTGGAAACCAAAAAGAACCCACCATTGTTCTTAATGACAAATCCATTGCCAAAAAGACATGGATTACTAAAAATGGTCCACAACAAGCTGCACCTGTTCTCAAGAGCAAACCCAAAGCCAAACTGGCTTGGGTTGCCAAAACTAACTAATTTGCTATCTTGTGCAGAGAGTCTCCAGAGGTTTGAATAGCATATGGTATGTGGATAGTGGAGGCTCAATGCACATGACTGGATGCAGATACCTGATAAACAATTTTATCAGTCAAAGAGAAGGATCTGTGTCCTTTGGGAACAATGCCAAGGGATATGTGCTAGGATATGGCAATGTATCCTCAGGCAAAATGCAGTTTGACAAGGTCAATCTGGTTGAAAACCTTGAGTACAACTTGCTGAGTGTCTCTCAAATGTGTGACAAAGGATATTCTTCCTTTTTCACAAAGACAGCATGCAAGATCATATCACCAGAAGGCCAGAAGTTGATAGAGAAGATCATTGAAGATCATACTTTGCTGATTGCCAAAAGATGTGGCAATGTCTATGCAGTGGACATTGAAAAAGACAAAGTATTGAACAAGACTGCCTGTTTCTTCTCAAAGGCATCAACTTCAGAAAATGATCTCTGGCATAGGAGACTTGGCCATGTGAACTTTAAAACCATCAATAAAGTCACAAAAATGGGCTTGGTCAGAGGTCTACCTTTGAAGGAATATCAGTGCAAAGAACACTGTATTTCCTGTCTTAAAGGTAAACAGCATAAGTCCTCTTATAAGTCTATTGAAGAATCAAAAACAACTGCATGTCTTCAACTACTCCATATGGACTTATTTGGACCAGTCAAGATTATGAGCCTTGGTAAGAAGAAGTACTGCTTGGTCATCATTGATGACTACTCAAGATTCACATGGGTCTTCTTCTTATATTCCAAGGATGAGGCAGCTGAAATCATCAAGTTCTTTATTCTACAAGTAGAGAAGCAATACTCTCTATCTGTCAAAGTCATCAGGAGTGACAATGGGACAGAGTTCAGGAACAAGACTCTGGATGAATTCTGTCTGTCTAAAGGGATTGTTAGACAGTTCAGCATTCCCAGAACACCTGAACAAAATGGTGTGGTAGAAAGAAAGAACAGAACATTAATTGAAGCAGCCAGAACAATGTTAGCTGATTCAGGCCTACCTTTGTATTTTTGGGCTGAAGCAGTCAACACTGCATGTTATGTTCAGAATAGAGTTCTTATCAACAAGAGACATACCAAGACTGCCTATGAAATTCTTCATGGCATTAAGCCCCTTATCTCCTTCTTCAGGGCTTTTGGATGTCAATGTTTTATCCTCAACATCAAAGACTCTATTTCTAAGTTTGCTGCAAAAGTTGACACAGGTTATTTTCTTGGTTATTCTCCTTTGAGAAAAGCTTACAAAGTATTCAATTCAAGAACCAGGATAGTAGAAGAAACACTGAATGTCAAGTTCAATGAATCAAAACACACTCTTATTCCAGCAGATCCTGCTGAATTATTTGATCTTGACAGTTTTCATTTCGGACCTGAAAAGACTGTTGAATCATCCAAACCTCCTCAAAATGGTTTTCAAGGATTTGAAGATGATAGTCCTGCACCATGGACTCCAAACACAGTCAGAAGATCAACTATTAAACCTTCAGAAGTTTCAATAGCTTCTACTTCAGGAACTACTGATGAACATTTTGAAACTACTGATTCAGCTGAACCTAAAACTCCTGAAGTTCAAATAACAGCTGAACCAGATATTATCAATCTCAGTGGTCTATTTGAAGAACCTGTAGAGCCATCATCCAGTACAGGTTTACAACAATTGATTGAACACAAGGATCATCCATTGGAACAAATCATGGGTGACATTGCATCAGGGGTACTCACAAGAAACCAGCTCTCCAACTTTTGCTTATTCTCAGCATTCATCTCTCAGTTGGAACCAAAGAAGTATCAAGAAGCCCTCAAAGACAACAATTGGGTGCAAGCAATGCAAGAAGAGTTGCTTCAATTCAAGAAACAACAGGTTTGGGAAATCTGTCCCTTACCTGACAACAAGCAACCAATTGGAACAAGATGGGTCTTCAGAAACAAATCAGATGAGGCTGGTATGATCATCAAGAACAAAGCAAGACTAGTGGTACAAGGTTATTCCCAAGAGGAAGGAATTGATTATGATGAAACCTTTGCACCAGTTGCAAGACTTGAAGCTATCAGATATCATGTTTTCAACTTGTGTCTGTGCTAGATACCAATCTGCACCAAGAGAATCTCATCTAATTGCAGTCAAAAGAATCTTCAGATATCTGAAAGGAACACCTACTCTAGGGATTTGGTATCCTGCTTCAAGCAATACCAAGTTAACTGCTTTTTCAGATAGTGACTATGCAGGCTGCAAAATGTCAAGAAAATCAACATCTGGTGGTTGTCAATTCTTAGGAAACTGTCTGGTGTCCTGGCAATCAAAGAAACAAACATCTGTGGCAACTTCAACAGCTGAAGCTGAATACATTGCTGCTGCAAGCTGTACTTCACAGATACAATGGCTCCAATATCAACTGCTTGATTATGGAATCAAAGAGACCAAGACCCCACTTTTTGTAGACAGCAAATCTGCCATTAGCATCATTCAAAATCCTGTTCAGTTTTCAAAAACTAAACACATTGAAATCAGGTATCATTTCATAAGAGATTGCTATGAAAAAGGCAAGATTGAGGTGAAGCATGTCACAACAGCTAATCAAATAGCTGACATTTTCACCAAACCCCTTGATTCAACAACTTTTCAGAGGTTAGTATCCATGCTTGGGATGTTAAACTTAGAAGAAAGTCTGTAAGTGTTTCACTTTTTAATTCTGCACATATTTTATTTTTCACTTACATACTTATCTGTCACAAACCTCTGAAGACCAAAAATTTGAGAAAAGAGAAAGTTCTGATGAACAAATTTTGAAAACTACTGATAAACATCAAAATGGGATATTTTCAAATGGATATAACTACTGATGAAAATCAGAAGTTAGAAAAGTGTTTTAAGAGTCATCTGCATCAGCAGTTGAAACTGCTGATGAGAAAACTAAAACCACTGATGAAGAAACCTTTCTTCTTCAGCAGTTTGACTAAAAGGGTAAAACAGACTTTTCACTCGTCAGAAGTTTGACCTAGTCGGTTAAAAACCTCTGATAAATACCCTGTTCCAACACTTATCCATTCAAAAAGCAAAATTCCCTCTTTCTCTCTCAAATTCAAAAGCAAAACCCCTTCTCTAACCTAAAAATCACTGTTCGATCAAAAACATCCATGGCTCTCGTGTTAAAACAGGGACACAACCAAAGAGGCTACTTTGTTAAAGATAAAGCCTGGTCCCAGTATGATGAGATACTTGATCTCATCATGAAATCCCAATATTATGATGCTTTCACCATTGATCCACCCATTTATGAAGAAACTCTTAATGAGTTCTGGGCAAATTCAGAAACAGTGAAAGTGAATAATGAAGTGATTTCCCTCAAATCTTCTATAAAAGGGAAACTGATGGCCATCTCACCAGAAACACTAAGCATCAGGCTTGGTTTGAAGGATTCTGAGGCACCTGAGCATATTCCAACCTCAGATATTCATCTGACCATGACAGAATGTGGCTATCAAGGTACTTTGGCACAAGCAACAGTTTACAAAAAATATTTTGACCCACAATATAAACTGTTATTTCATTATATTATTATGTGTCTTAGTCCTAAAACTGGGTCAATAGATCAGATGCCTTCAACTTTTCAACCTATTTTTCATTCCATCATAAATGAAACTTCTTTCAAGGCATCAAAACTGTTTTTCAATGAACTGGTTTTACATCATCAAAATGATAAAAAGAGATTTTTGTTGTATCCAAGGTTTGTTATGCAGTGCATAATAAAAGAACTTGGTGAGGGAGTACTTGAGGGAAAAACAACAACTTTAAATCCTTTAACTGCTCAAGTATTCTCTAGGCACAACAAACCAGCACTTTTGCTTGAAGATGACCAAGGGGAAGAACAACCCATCCCCAAGGAACCCACATCTTCCAAACCCAAAAAGATAACTAAAAAGCCTAAACAACAAAAACCAAAAACAACCAAGTCACTGAAAAAGAAAGTTCAGGAAGTGGAGAAACCTGAAACTACTGATGTGCAATCTGCACTTGAAAAGGAAGTGGCTGAAACATCCTCTCAGCACACTCCTTCTCCACCACACAAAAGAAAACCTGTCACAGTTATATTTAAAAGAAAAAGATTTAAGAAACAAATAACTGTTGACCCTGCCTTCCAAACTACTGAAACCATTCCCACCCAAACTCCTGAACACCAACCCTTTACAACTACTGAACCTGAACCCTCACATACAACCATAGAAATTGCCCAACTTCTCTCAGGACTTAAAGGAACCCATTCACCACATGTCACTCCCCTTACAACACATCAAATTGGGGAGATGCCTTCAGAAGTTGACATGAATGTGGATCTCTTTAGCCCAACACAGAGAGATGAGGATGAACAAGGGTTTGTAGGCCCAAACTTACAAACTTTTGATATTTTTGAGGCTGCTACTACTCACTTATCACCCAGTGGTGAACCTGAGGACAGTAGTAACATAGCTAAGACCTCAAATCTGGCAACTACTGATGAAGGCCTAAGGCCAGAAGTAGGAAAACCTCAGAACCAAGACAAAGAGGTTCATGAGACTACTGGTTTGGGTCCAGCTCATGATATAACTGATCCTGCCCTCTCTGAGGACACTATCAGGGATTCAGATGATTCCATTAAGTTGGTTGATGAATCACAAATTCCACAAACTGAATTGACGGTTGACATTGAAGGTCCTGCATCTAAGGTCTCCAAGCTCAAGAAGCTGGTCACCAAAGATCAGGTTAAAGACCAGTTAGCCCAAAAATCCCCACAACTGGCATCTTCAGAGCAATCTGAAGATCACCCAAAAATCACCCCTTCACCAAAACAACCTACACAATTCACTGGGCTCACAAGCATAGACTTGAACCAACTATGCAGCCCAGATGGTCCCCTGTATCAGGCACTCAAACAAATTATAACTGATCAACTCAAACCCTTCACAACTGCTTGGGAGTTAAAAGCTAACAATCAATTTGGGTTGATCAACTCGAGACTTGCAGAGTTGAACAAGAAAATGGATGAAACTCAAGATCAACTTGCAAGGTTGTCTGCTGCAACATCTCATTCTATTCGGCTTCCAGAAGTGGATGAAGCCAAAAAGGGGGAGATGATTAAGGAACCAACAGATGCTACACAAAGACAAAATCCTGATCAAGAAGCTGATAGACCAATACAAAGACCAGGAAAAGAAGTAGCACCAGAGTTCAAGTTATCTAAGGCATCAGAGGGAACTGCTGATTACATTTCTCAAACTACTGAAGACAATCCTTCAGCAGTTATGACCAAACCTACCACATCAGCAGTTCTACCTCCTAAACCATCTTCAGAAGTTCCTAAGGCAACTGAAAAAGACCCTGCTCCCACTCCTTTGCCTACAACAACTTCCACAGCTGTTTTAAACCCTACTCCCATCAGAATGTCGAAAGACTTATTAGAGAAGAGTTTGAAAGAAGCTGCCAAGAAGGCAAAAGAAGACAGAGTATGGAACAGTCTAGAAACTAGAGAAGACTTGACCTTTGATGAAAAATTGATCAAGTATCAAGAAAAACTTGATGAGCTTGAGGCTGAAGAGAGAGCACTTGAAGCTGCTGCTGAAGAAGACAAAAGAGCACAGCTAATAGCATTCATCACAAAGAACTCCAAATCCAAACAAGTGGCCCTCAAGAAACTCTCAACACAAGAACTGACAAGAAGAGCTCAGATGCTATCTGACAGAATAGCAACTGAAAATGAGAGGAAAGCCAAAAGAGCTGAAGTGATTGAAGAATTAGTGGCTAATGACTATGGTTCAAAAGCCTCAATCAGCAAATGGAAAGAACAAACTCTCTATGAGGCTTACAAAAAATTCAAAGCAAAGAAAGTTGCTGAACCAGAAAGATTTGAAAGCCAAGAAGTCCAAACAACTTCTATTGTCAAAAGACCTTCTGGTACATTAAGAAGGCCAGCCACCAAAAGAAAAGCAGATGGAGATCCCATTGTCAAGACTGACTTCAAAATGATTCTGTTAGAAGGAGATCAGTTGGTACATGGTGATTTTGATGTTGAAGAGAAACCCATCTTAACCCAATTCAGAGACAAGGCTACCTATGCTTATCAGTTACAACAATCCATTCAAGAAGAAACACATACAAGGGTTGTTACAGAGCATCACCTGCCCAATATGCCAATCCAAGGTGCTGCTGAATTACAAGGAAGTCAAGAATCTCACCTGAGAGTCACTGAAATTGAAGACATTCCTCAATCAGGTCAACCTAAGGAAACAGGCTTGGTTTCCTATGCCTCTGACTTTGACAGGTCAAAGGTAAACATTGTGAAATGGTCATTTACTGAATCCAACTCAGTACTTGTGACCAGGAGAGACCGTTCAAGTAAGGTCTATAGAAACTCAAAGGAGTTGAGTGTTTTATCGTCCAAAGACCTTCTCACCATTCAACATTTAACACCTGAACTTGGTCCTCTCACTGAGCAACAAAGATGTACTCTTACCACCCGGATGACAGCAGAGATCTGGAGGATGCTAGAAGAGAGAAAAGGACAACAATAAAGGATAGATAAGGTTTTGGCTTCATCAATTCAGGGGGAGATTGTTGGGACGAAGAGGATTGAAGAAACCACCTTTTGATAACCTTAGTCTTTTCTATATTTGCCTAAGTATAGAACTGCTGAAGAACAAATAGAAGAAGTACTGAAGAACAAACACAAAGTACTGAAGAGTAAATTCATCAGAAGTTCTGAAGTCTAACCAGACATTTCACTGAAGAACTACTGAAGACAAACTGCTCATCAGCAGTTTGTCACTCATCAGCACTTTCACTTAGAAGCTTCTAACCGACTGAAGATCAGCAGTTTTACTATTATATTGTTTTGTTAAAGTCTTGATTTCAAGTTTCAATGTACAGACTGATGTAAGCTTATCTTAGCATAATATCTTTGTTAAATATCTTAGATTACTTCAGACTTCAGTTTGGTACATTAGTCTATAAATAGATGAGTTTGTTCATCTATTTTAGATATGTGATTTTGTGTAATATCTTTGAACTTATATTGAAATCCTTCGGGCTTTAAACTTATAATTTCCACTTCACATCTGAGAAACATAAACTGCTATTACTGCTTTATACTTAGATCATTTATTGTTTCTCATTTATTATTCAGTCAAGGGGGAGTAATAACTCCTCATCAAAGTGATCTTTTAGACCTTTGAACACTTAAATTTCCGCTGCTTAATAACTCTTATATAAATCTGATAAACACATAAGTGTTCATATAAACAGCCACTGATCCAACACCCTTAGTTTGGTGGAAGCAACTGATGAGCTTGAAAGCTTATAAGGATTTAAGCTGATAAGCTTTGCAACTTTCTAAGCCCCTATTTGGATGGAAGTTATGGAGCTTGAAAGCTTATAAGGATTTAAGCTGATAAGCTTTGTAGCTTGCTAAGCCCTTATTTGGATGGAAGCGATGGAGCTGGATATTTCTCCATTACTTGCTTCTTTCCTTGTTAGCTTGTATTAGCTTCAGCATATCGGCTATTGACCTTTTAAGTTTTCGCCTTTTGAGCTTAATTTTCTAAGCTTGATTGTTGTATTGGCGAAGTTATCTCGAGTTGTGTGATTAAAACCATCTATATCCCACATGTATGCTCCTTTGGACGATATTCCCATAATTTTGTAAAATATTTTTTGGAAATATCTTTATTTTGGGCACAAGCCTTTAGGAGATGGTTCATTTATCAAATGACTATGGCAGTTTAAATGCTTGTAAGCATCAACAAGGTAGCTAAGTATCACTAAATGATTGTAGCTAGGTGCACTTACAGAGGTTTTTAGCGAGTCACGTTTTTGAACAAATGTCGGGAAGTTAACCCGAGATATAGTGGATTGTTGACCAGATGGTTGACCTTTTAGGTAGCAAATGAGCTTCATGTGACAGAAGGAAGGTTGCATGTGTACGAAGGAAGGCTTCTTGCACATGAAGGTGAAGTATATTGCCTTGAAGGTTGACTTGTTGTGACTTGACTTGATAAAAAGCTGGTATGTGTTCTAAGCTTCGAAGGCTTTAAGCAAAGTTATTGTTTCTGTTGGCTAAAGCATATAGATTTCATCCTTTAAGCAAAGTGGCTTGGCTTGATAGCTGAAAAGCTTGTAAGTTTCATCCTTTAAGCTTATGGGTGAAATCCATCACTAGCCTAATTCGTTGTGCTATCAAAGTTTTGTGATAAAATCTTTCTTATGATACAAGATATGGAATCAAGTAGGCAGAAGCAAACAAGGTTAAATGGCGAATTTCTTTGTTTACGAACGTTCGCTTTTGATTCTTATTCACGAGCTTTGTTCATAGGAAGTTGAGTGTATGACCCTGCTAGCGAGCTTCTTTGATGCGAAACTTGACGTATGATTTATCTTTGTAAGCTTCTTTTGTTCGAAGATTGATATAAGCTTCCTTCGTTCAAAGCTTGATATATAGAGCATGTCTATAAGCTTCGTTTGTATGAAGTTGAGCTTCTTTTGTTGACATGACTAAGTGTCCAAATCTATTGATTTGTTTCTTTTTGCATTAGTCGCAACAATGTTTCTTTGTGATAATGGATGATGTTCGATACGAGAACGTTTAGCACCATTTTGGTAAAGTATCATTCGTTGTGTTATTTGGGGAACCTTGTAGGGTTCCATTTGGTGTTAGCCTTGTATGGCTAGAACATTAACATGTGGTTGTGGTATTATGAACCTTTCAAGCTGTTTAGGCTTGACATGTGGTGAATGGTGACCGATCATGGTCATTTATGCTAACTTTCGTGTATGTTGTTTTGTGTATGGCCTAGTGAGATTGTTTCACTTTTTAATTGTACCTTAGTGTTTTTTGTGATTGTGTATGCTTGCATGTTTGCATGTTTGGATGCTTGCATATCTGCATGTTTGGATGCTTGCATGTTTGCATGTTTTGTCTTTGTATTTGTTGGGGAATGTTTTACCGGTAGCACCTTAAAAGGTTAAGTGCTGCAGTCACCTATCCTTAAGGTAGTCTAGGCAAACAAGTCGCCACCTATCCTATGTACACTTACACAAGTGTTTCAATATGTTTTCGTAAGTTTGTTTTCTAAACTTAAGGAACGATTGGTGTAGGTTGTTCAAACCCGTCGATGAGATTTATAAAAGTGTTTTTTGTTTATCTCATGGAGTTGGATTGATCTAGGAACTCACCCCTTATATAGGTCCATTCAACCCTTGAACCTATTGAGCGAAATGGCCTGGGAGCTCATCCCCTTACATGGCCCTTGCCATGGAGTTTCTTGCTAGGTTCTCAACCTGATTATAGGATAGAAAGACAAATCTTGATAGAGAATACTATGATTCATTCATATGATAATTAAATGTTTACACAAAGAAGTGGTGAAAATCTCTTGGCCATTTGTGGTTACATTGAACCTTTTAAGGTGGTCTCGTCCCAATGTTTTGGGACTTTCTTTCCTTCTTGGTCGACTAAGCTTGTAGGATCTGCCGTTGTGAGCTTTGAGCACAAGGTGTCGTTCATCCTATTTTGGGCCAAGCTTTCCAAGGTTTTGTTTTTGTAAGATGTAAGTTGTCTTTTAGGAAGACTCTTATGTGTTGTATCAAAGTGCTTTGGCAAGGTGTTGGTGTTTTAACAAATCTACTTTTGTCGCCAAGTAATTTGCTTTGTTATCTTGCCAACAGCTTCAACGCCTTAGCATCGCGGTTTGGTTCGTCCTTAATCTTTTTTTGTTTATAGCATGATGCTTCAATGCTTCTGGTTTTATGCTTCTATGGGGCTTGATCCTTGGTGGTTCTTGGTGTTACCAGATTACTAATATGTTCTTATGTATCCCCATTTTTCACGATTCCGTGAGTTGCTGAAGTGTTGACATGCTTCTCAGGTTGGTTTAGGTTAGCTTGTCTTGACTTTGTAGTCTTTGTAGTTGCTAAATCTCAAAAGATGGTTGAAGGCTTAGAAGCTTCAGGCTTCGTATTCATGTTTAGCTTAGGTAACATTCTTTCGATAGAGATTTTTTCGGGCAGGCGTTTGTGCTTAGTGTGAGCGAGAAGCATTGATGTTTTAGCAAGAGCTTCGGCGATTGAGCAAGTTGCTTTGGATAATATTTATTGTTGTATGTTTTATTCATGCTTGAGCCTTAGTAGAAGACAAGTATTATCATAGGAGGTTCACCTAGTTAGGAGCTCTTTGAATAGAACTTGTTTGTTACAAGGACACTTTCACTTGTTTGTATAGCTTTCAAGCTTGTAAGCTTCAGTTGTTGTATCTAAAACTTCTAAATTTCTAAACTTCAATTGTTGTATTTGAAGCTTTTAAGCTTGTCGTAGTTGAAGCGTTTAAGCTTTTGAGCTTCTTTTAATGTCTTTTGAAGCTTTTAGCTTTAAAGCTTGTTTTGTTTATTTTGAAGCTTATGAGCTGTTTTTTGAAACTTCTAAGTATTTGAAGCTTTTAACGACATGTTCGGAGGAGTTTATGTAATAGTCATGTCAAGTCTACCAATGAACATGTGATATATTTTGACTTTTATCATCCTTGAGGTATTAAACTTGCGTTGGTAACGAGTTTGACTTGTTGTCGGGCTTTCGTAGCCAAAAGAGGTGATACGTTGTGAAGCTTATAATCTTCCTGGCTTCCGGGTTGATAACCTTTGAAGTCCATAACCTTCTAAGCATTGATGGTTATGGCTTATGAAGACCTGTGAGGCTTAAACCTTCTAAGCACTGGAGGTCATGGTTTATGGAGACCTGTGAGGTTTAAACCTTCTAGGCTTTGGAGGTCATGGCTTATGGATACCTGTGAGGTTCAAACCTTCTAAGCATTGGATGTCATGGTTTATGAAGACCTGTGAGGTTCAAACCTTCTAAGCTTCTGAGGTTACAGTTTGTGAGGACCTACAAAGCTTAACACCTCTTGTGTTTACAAGGTTAGAGTTTGTAAGGACCTTTTGGGTTTATAACCTCTTGGATGAACGATTCTAACTTTGTTCACACATTGTAGCTAAGGTGGTGTTAAGGGAGGATGTATGGGAGGTGTTGATTTGTGTACGCAATGATCTTTTCTTTCATTCCTTTGAAGTGACCTTGTTGGCATGTAGAGGCTTTTCCTTCCTTGAGTTGTTTATCTTTTCAAGGGGAGAAAAGCATATGCTTTAGGTGACATGCGTGTCCCATTGAGACGTTAGGTTGTTTGAACACAAGGTTATTCTTGATAAGGGTTTTGCCTTTCCTTGAATAATGTTGACCCAATATAGTAAGCCTTTAAGCTTCTGAACTTCCGCGAAAGAAAGTAGCTAGGCTGTTGTTTTGAGTTATCGTGTTTCTTTGCTATGGTAAGATGCTTGAAGGCATCTCAGCATTTGAGTAAATAAGTTGACATGTGTAACTGTTTTTCTTCTTTGCTTCTCAACTTCTTTTAAATGTAGGTTTGTCCACACGAGCCACCAGCCCCCCAGTCAGAAGTAGTCATGACATGGTGATGAGTGATTCTGACTGATATCAAAGTGTTGTTGTACATCTAACCTCTTTGTTCCTCCTTTGAAGGTTTGTTGCTATATAGGTTGCTGTTAGGGGAAGCCTTTTGCCCTGTTATCCTTTAACCCTCTGAGCTGATATGCTTATTTGCTTCGGAGGTTACTTGCTTTATTTAAGCATGTCAACTTATTCATATCAGCCCTTGGTAAAAGGTGTTCATGGCTAGAGGCGCGTTTTACTAGTTTATTTGATTCTTTTGCTTGCAAGATGTGTATAACTCCTTGATTGAAGTTGCTTTTATTTCGGATCTATGAGATCGTTCATAGAATAAAAGCTTGTTTGAAAGCTTGCAACGTTGGCGGTTTAAAGATCCATAGGTTGATGTTTTGAACCATATGTTTTTTTGACGTTTCCTTTTGTTAGCCTTAAAAAATGTTACAATGTTTGCATCATAACTGTATTTGTGGCTATTTGTAAGGAACGTTGTTTTGACTTGGTCGTTAGTATAAATGGTTCATGTGTAGCTTTTGAAGCTGTTATAAGTTGAAGCTGATCTAAGTAATAGCAAGGCTTCATGAATAATCAATTTGAACGTCGTGAAGCTTCAACGCATAGTGGTCTGAAAAGCCACAAAGCTTTAATGAATCCCCTAGCCTAAAAGGCTGTAAAGGTTTGATAAATAGTAACCTTAAAGGCTTTAAAGCTTCAACGAGCAGTGAAATAACTAGGTCTTTATGTCTAGTCTGAAAAGCTAAAAGGCTATAGGGCTATTCTCTTTTGACTTTTGATAACACTCACTTTTTGTTTAACCCCCATGGGTTGTCAGAAAAAGTATGCACATATCTTTTAGTTTTTTGCTATTAACTACTAAAAGGTTGTACAGCTTTAGGAAATAGTGGCTTAAAGTGATGTAAAGCTTCTATGAGAAGTAGCCTAAAAAGGCTTTAACACCTTTTCGAATACTAGCCTAAAAGGCTGTGAGGTATTTATGGTTAGTAGCATGAAAGGCTTTAATACTTTTGATAATGAGTGGCTTAATTGGATCAAAAGTTTTACTTTACAAAATTTCTCAAAAGCCTTATGTGAACCCTTAGTGGGTAATAGCTCAATTGGCTTTAGAGCTTCAATGTGAATAGCCTAAAAGGTTATCAAGCTTTTAGGGAATAGTAGCTTGGAAAGCTTTAAAGCTTCCATGGATAGTAGCCGAAATGACTTTAAAGCTTATGTGAGCAATAGTCTGAAAGGTTGGAAGACTGTAGAGAACCGTAGCCTGAAAGGCTTGAAGGCTTCAATGGGCAATAACCTGAAAGGATTTAAGGCTTCGATGGTCAGTAGCCTGAAAGACTTAAAGGCTTTGGTGAGTAGTAGCCTAAAAGGCTTGAAGGCTTTGATGGTCAGTGGCCTAACAGTTCTGTGAAATTTTTGATGAGCGAAGCCTAAAAGGCTTGAAGGTTTCGATGAGTAGTAGCCGGGCGGGCTTGAAGGCTTTGATGAGCAGTAGCCTCCAAGTTCTGTGAAATTTTTGATAAATGTAGCCTAAAAGGCTTAAAGGCTTCGACGAGTAGTAGCCTGAGGGGCTTAAAGGCTTTGATAAGTAGCAGCCTAAAAATCTTGTGAAATTCTCATGAGCATAGCCTAAAAGGCCGTAAAACTCGGTAAGTTGAAGAGTTGTAGTGGTTAGCAACCTAAAAATGTTATGTAGATGTAGTGGCTAATATCTTAAAAGCTGAAAAGGTTAAAGGCTTGTAGTACGCAGTATCCTATGCACCTAGGCTGAAGAGTAGCTTTAAAGCTTAAAAGGTTGCAGTAGGTACAGTAAGCGATAAAGCTGTTGTGAACAGTAATGTATAAAGTTGCAGTGAGTAATAGCTTAAAAGCTGAAAAGCTTCCGTGTACAGTAGACCTATAAGCCTAGCCTGAAAAGCTGAAAGATGCTCTGTGCACAGTAACGTTAAAGGGTTCAGGCGCTTGTCCATTGGGTAAAAGCATGCACTTTTGTCCTTTTGTGTAAATGTAATTTCCCAAGATGAGTGACTTAGTAAAAAGTCTTTAGGAAAATTAAAAAGTATTGGCAAGAGTGTATGCATTTATCTATAGATGTTGTTATACGCATAATCCATCAACTCTTTTTATTTTTGCAAGTTGTGAGTAGGATGTGCATGTCCTTTACTTTATAAAGAAGCGTGAAATGTATGGGACCTACAAAGGTAAATTAAGTAGGCTTTTCATTTTATTACCCAATGTATATACCATTGTATATGTGCAAGAAAAAGGAATATGCTTTTTGCTCATCTTGTTTGTATATATGTGCAGGGAGTAATAAAAATACTAAAGATGTTTGACTTTTCTAAAGTGTTAAATATATCTTTAAATGTATTTTTTAATAATCTTATACAAACACATATAGTAAAGACGGAAAACATTTAGTAAATTAGTAATATGCACGAAAAAGGAAATGTTTATTAGGGTGGTGATAAACACCATAACGAGTACCACGATAAAAGATCGAGTAGATGTGTTCATTTTTTTTATTATTATTATTTTTTTTTGGTACGAAAATATATGTTCTTTGTGCATACATGTGTATACATATGAATGTTTGTAGTAATTTTCTACCATGTTTTTATATCACACTATACAAGCAAGTTTTACAAAAATAAGTATTCTGGAATATTATTTTTTTTTGTTTGCTTGTTCGTGACCACCTTTAGTACAAGTTAAAAACTTTATGTACTATTTGATTTGACAATAGTATAGTACATGTTACACCCTCTTTTTGTTTTTTATATATTTTTACACTTCACTCAAAGTGAAATGTAAATAAATAAAAAAGATAGGTGACAGACCTACAAAAAGTAAATTAGTAGGTTTTGACTTTCTTTTATTCTAAAAAGATTAAATATGTAATATTTAATGTGAAATGTCACTGTCAAAAGATTAAATGACTTTGTCATGCATATACTTTCTTGAGGACTAACAAGCCATGTTTCAAATTAATTATTTTGTCAATGCCAGAGGTTTAGAACCTTATAATCGTAGATTCTAGCATAGATCCATCGTAGAGAACGCGACGAAACATGGATGTGTAAGAGGTGTAGAAGTGACTTCACTAGGAACGTTTTCTCCAAACGTAGAAAGAACATAGAAACATAGAAAATAGATCGACGGAGCCGAACTACAAAGAATTTATGTTCTAAGTAGCACGGCCCCACGGTGGGCGCCAACTTGTTGCTACAACAAATATAGGTCCGGAGAGGGTCTGAACGTTCCAACGTCGTCAAGCTTCTGACCTCGTCTGCTGCTTAAAGGGTTAGACCAGCAGCATGAAAGAACTCGTCAGAAGAGGTAAAAGGGTTAAAGGGTTTCGGTTCACCAAACGCAAGTCGTGGTGTCCCTCTACGTTGTAAACGTAGATGGGAGGTTCAAGAGTTTTGATATTTTAGTTGTTATGATTCTGATTTGGGATCAACCCAAAGTCAGAATGTTGTTATTATTGATTAACTTAAGAAAATATAAAAAATAAGAGCATGATGTTGAAGAAAGGAACTCTTGATCCCAAGTTACAACTAGGGACCAACCACGTAAGCCTGATGAAGGCTGAGACTTGCGAGTAACAGAGTGTGATTTCACATATAGTGGATGTTAGGGCCAGCTTGGTTGTGGAATCAGCATGGTTTAAGAATGTGCAGCAGCAGCTTGCGTGCTTGAGGGGTTCAAGGCTTCGGCCTTCTGCTGCTAAAAGTATTATTAGAGAATAACTCTAGAGAGAGAGTTTAGAGAGAGAGAAAGAGAGTGAGAGAGGTCTTGTATTAAGACCAATCTGAGTTGTATGGCATGCTTTGCCCCTCTATTTATAGAGTGGGGATGAGTAAAACCCTAATGGGCTTCCTTGTTGGGCTTGGGCTTGACCCACACTTATATTTAATGATTTTGGTTTCTTGGGATATTGGGCTTGACCCAATTGAGTACCCTACAACATCAACGGGTATCCAGCACAAAACAACCAAGGAAGACCCTCATCATTCTTCTTTGCACGCCATATCCGTGCTCCTGTATGTCATCGACGACTACAACGTATCCTTCGTTGCAGCTATACATTTCCCTCCTATTCTCCCCCCTTGGTGGCAACTGTCCATACCAGAAGTGACCCAGTGCGTTAACACCGTCTACAGCAAAGCTCATATGCTCGTTTTCGCGGTTAAACCTAATCACGACGTTTAGTTGTTCCAGATCATGCACATACATAGGGGCAATCACCATCCACAAGGGATCGGTGTTGTCGTTGGCATCCAGATTGTTGACCAACAAAGACATGCGATAATCTTGCTCGTTGTTGACCAGCCTGTGCATAAAGATTACTGCATGTTCCCATATAGGAAGGAAGTGGCAAAACACATGGTCTTCTTCCTCTTCAGGGTCAGCAATCAGTCGCGCTCCAACATGCGCAACTACAAACTGACCAAACGCTACCTCCAACTCATAGGGGATTCTGGTCACACGCCCGGTCCATAGGTTAAATATGACAAAACCTCGGTTTACATGTCTAAAGAGACATACAGAGTCCCAAACAGCTACCAATACCAACCGTGGGAACTCCACATCTTGGAAATGAAAACGGGAAACAAGAACCGCACCATCTTGTTCGCTTTGAGCAGTAATCCAATGCCCGTTGTCATCAAAACCATGTGTAAGGAGCCACATTGGGCGACCAAGATTGTATCCTAGACGAAACGAAGGGTTCCTAATGACGTCCCTAAACCGCGTGCTAACCTGCGCAATAGATCTCAACTCCCCCAAGTTAAATCTATGAAGTATGTTAACCCAACAGTCGTTGGGCAGCATACTTGAATAGTCCATGACCTGTTCAAAAAAGAAAACCAAGTCAATCAAAACCGATAATATACACTAAACGAGCCGAGCTCGAGACAACGTTTGTGTCACTTGCGCCGAGCTGACTCATTTTGAAACAAGTGTTTAAGTTCGACTCGTTTAACTCTGATCGAGGCGAGTTGCCTCGTCTAATTTCGAGCTTAAGCTCGAGCCCAACCCGTCTCGACTTGTTTACAGTCATAGACTACATCGTTTAGGGGATTTACAAATATGGAACATTCTAAGCAATTATACATCATAAAATATAGAACTATACACCTCATTTTATGTTCTTGCATTTTGGGGAGGGTTTCAACTTGAAGAATGGCAAATTCTATATCTAAACATAATACATTATAACATGGTAAGTGATAAAACATACTGTACCTAAAATTTTGTTGCTTGCAAGTGGAAACCGAGTGAAACGGAAGAGGGGCGACGATGACGGAGGAGTAGGGTTTACGTGTTTTGCGTTCTTGGGTTCGAGTCCATCGGTTTATTTTAAAACGAGATCAACCAGTTTATCATCCGGTTCATTGGCGCTCTTGGTGTTTTGGCTGGGTCCTCGTCAGAGTTGTTGCCACTATCCTTCTCGCTTTCCACGTCACGTACCTCGAAAGCTGATTTCTCGATACGTGGGGTGGTTTGCTTGGTGATAGTGGCTGGCGTTCCGGTGTTCTCGAGGAGTTGGACGTCAACGTCCTCGGCCGGGTGAGCAGTAGAAGCAGTGGGGTTGGGCTGAGCCATGGGTGGGTTAAAAGACGGAAAAGTAGTGTGTTCTAGCCGGTACGACTTGAAGATGAGCAAGTTGGATAGGTTCCTTGTGTGCGACAAGTTTAGTGATAAGTGGCCTCTTGCCTCATGTAATGCTTTATCGAGACATGTTTCAGACCACTGCCCGATTACACTATCCGTGGTGTCGGCCGACTTCGGTCATATACCCTTTCGATTTTTTAATACATGGTTGGATTTGCCCGGGTTTATGGAGATGGTGAACACAGCCTGTTCTAGATTTGTTTTTCATGGGCCGGCCCATGTGGCTTTGTCCACTAAGCTGAAATTCTTGAAAAACCGAATTAAGGAATGGGTTGTCGTGGAAAGACGTAACAGAGAAGGATTGTATCAACATAAAATGAGCGAGTTTGAACGTTTGGAATCACTTGCCGAATCACGTGGGTTAATAGACGCGGAGCAGAATTTAAGAGCGGAGTGTAAGGCGTTTCTTTCACAGGATTATAAATGCGAATACGACAAGCAACAGGATAAACGGAGTATTGGTGGATGGGTTTCAATGAAAATGTAGAAGAGAAGGAAAAATATGAGATGCGTAGTAAGGAAGAATACCTAACCAGGTAGGGTTTTATTAATTTAATATTTTTAATTTATGTGATTTAATTTTATTTAAAAAAATAAAAAAAATTAAAAGAAAGCTCCACATGATGGCACATGGCACAATCAAGAGGTGGAAGGTTGTCCCGTTGAATATCATGTCATCAAGAAGTTATTCTTTTATATATAGCTATATTATATCCCGGGGTTGAGAAATCTAATATGACACATCAATTTTACATATGAAATAGACTGATGCGCTTTACAGTTCCATGCAAAAAAGCTCCAGGTAGCACCTAACCTAAAACAATTAACAATGTATCTCCAATGTTAACGCCTAACCTTAAACAATGTATAATTCTAATGTTAACATCTAATCTAAAACAGTGCATAACTCTAATATTAATACCTAACCTAAAACAATGTATAATACAACTTTGAACCAAATATAGTAACACCCCTTTGGAGAGAGAGAGAGAGAGAGAGAGAGCTTCCTTCGTCTTCCTATTTTCCACGTTTTGAAATTAAATACTCTTCAGATACAATAAACGTTTTGAAATTAAATAATCCTTATAACAAAAGTTTTCGTTTAACAAATTAACTGAAGTATAATAACTATATACTACGGTATGCCGTTTCATTTCACGCGTTTTAACGTTGATTCTATTTATTTTTCTTTCCACACATTACACAATATGTTTCCAAAAATATAGAAAAACTTAGTTTGTACAAAAACTGTTTATACTGACAACAGTTGTTATAAAAAGGCCCAAAAATAATGATTATGATTTTGAACTTACTTTATTATCATTATTATATTTTATTTATTATTGTTGTGTTGTAATTGTCTTTCATTATATAAAAAATAAATAAATAAAATGTGTCAAAACTAACTTCGAATGTTAGATATATTTGAAATGCAACTAATAAAGTTGAAAACCAACTTTACGAATATTTAGTATATTCACGCGATTAAAGGGTAGGATTTCCCAATATTCATTTTCCGTCTTTATATATTCGGTTAACTATTAACTATTCTCACATACATCTCATCTCTCCATTCTATATGCATAATGATATTACTTTCAAATGTGTTTGCACAAATTTTTGAAAGATTTTTAAAATCAAAGGAAAATGTATTACCAACATTCCATAGATAAGAAAGTTGGAATTGATGTTTTTTTTGATGATTCATACAATCAAAGGAAAACATCAATCCATTATTATTTTCAATCTTTTTGCATTTTAGATTTTATTATCCTTGATCTTGGGTTTTTCATTGCCAAAGGTCTGGATGAATATTTGCTTGAATCTCTTTGAATTACGCATAAGTGTGAAGATCATCTGTGACTTTATAGTTGAATAACAAAGATATTGTCGTTGTCGTCTACTGATTTTCATGCAAATATTCATCGAGACCTTTGACAATGGAATTGAAGGATGTAGATTTTTTGGCAAAATTGAAAGATCTAGATGCACAATTTGAAGCGTCAATGGAATTGAAGCTTAAGTTATTTAATTCCTTTAACTAGCTTTGTATGATAATCTTTAATGTTGATTCTATTTATTTTTGTTTTTAGTTTTGTATCTGTATTTCAATATTATATATGGTTTGTTATGTTTAGTGATGGTAAATTGAATCGTATTAACTTTTGTGTTTTATTTAACAAACCTATAATCCGTATGTAGATTTATATGTGTTATCACAACAGAAGTTTAATTCGTCTGTAGTTTTATATTTGGGTTGTTGTAACAGTTGTATTTATTTATGTTTTTAGTTTTGTATGTCTTTGAAAATTGTATATGGTTTTTTATGTTTTGTGATGCTATTAACTTTTCTGCTTTATAATAACTATACTACGCTATGTCTTTTCATTTCACGCGTTTTAAATGTATAAACTAGTAAATAAATCACGAATTTCATTATAAACCATTTTAACATTAACATTTCAGTCTTCATCAATAGGATCAATGGCAGCCCCAAGCAATAAGCAAGAAGATGAAATGAAGGAATTTGTTCTTAATCAAATTACAGCACAGTACTATCAAGATTTGAAGACTACAACAGATTTGAAGTCAATGTCTTCGAGTCTTGTTCGTGATTTGTCGTTATCCAATTCAGAGGCTGGAAGTAAAGACGTAGATTTTTTTAACAAAATTTATAGATCTACATGCACAACTTGAATCTTCAATGAAATTGAAACTTAAGTTTATTAATTTCTTTAAGTAGCTATGTATGTTGATGTTAAAAGTTGTTTATATTTATTTTTGTTTTTAGTTTTGTGTGTGTGTCAAAATTATATAATGATTATTTATGTTTTATGATGTTAAATTGACTGATATTAACTTTTATGTTTTATTCAATAGAGCTTTAATCCGTCTGTAGATTTATATGTGTTATCTCAAGACAGCTTTAATCCGTTTGTAGATTTATATTTTCCTTTATTGTAACAGTTCCAGTTATTAAACCTATGATCAGTATTATTAACTGGTATTGTGAAAGGGACAGAGGTTACGAAATACAACTTCTCTTTTTAACAATAAAGAAATAAACAGACGGTACTAAACAGATGTTCTTGGCAGCAGACGAATGGGTTCTTAATGTTGTCTTTTACTAAACAGTGCTTAAAGTGGGACTCGGTCTCCCGTGTGTATCACACAGGATTTCACCTAGTATATATAATAAACTAAAGCCATTTTAATGACATGACACTCAAAGAGGGCATTCTCCCCCTTGAGTGTGCCATTTGTCATCCCATGTGACAAAGACTTTATTTTAGAAAAATAATAATTTAAAAACAAAATTAGATTTTTCTCTCTAATGTTTCCTCCTATAACTTTTAAACGTTAATATCTTTTATATACGAGATTTTTTAAAGAAAAAAATTACACCAAATTAACGAACGTTTTATTATCTTTCCAACGAGTACCATGGTGCTATATAAAAACGGAGAAAAAACGACTATTTTTTTGTGTGGTTTTATTCATATAGGAAAAAAACACAAAGTGTTCAGGTTATTCGTTAATCATGTATAGGCAAGTCATTAGTTATATTCAAACCAATAAATATGAATTTTATTTACAACACGTGTTAGCATTATGGTTGTACATTGTTTTAGGTTAGGTTTTAATATTAGAGTTATACATTGTTTAAGGTTATGCACTAAATTGGAGATACATTGTTAATTGTTTTAGGTTAAGTGCTATCCGAAGCTTTCCTTCATGTAAGTGTAAAGTGCATCATTCTATTTCATATGTAAAATTGATATGTCATATTAGATTTCTCAACCCCGAGATATTCCCGGGGTATAATCTAGTATAATTTTAACAGTAAACATACAAAAAAATTTCAAAAGAATAAAAATTAAAATTATACCGATTGTGAGAAAAACCCACTGAATCAGGTAATCTTTTTATTGAACTCCTTCCATTTCCAAGTGACCATGTCAATGGTTTGATCGGTGCCTCCAGCCAAACCACTAAAATGCTCAAGAAATCCACCCCAAAACGAATCCATGTGTTGTTGGCTGCCTATTTCTTTGTTTTCGGAACAATGAAGAAATGATTTTACCACCACAATATCCTCATTTGGACTCCATGGTCTTCTTTGTTGATAAAAAATGGAAATTAAGGTGGCATAGGTTGGGTTGTAAATAGTTGGCTCGAATACAGCTGGCTCGGGTTCGGTTGGGTCGAAAAGGATTAGCTCGAGTTCATAAAGGGGTGGCTAATGAACGGTTGAGTCGGAATTGATCCGTATCGATTTGGCGCAACCTTTGGTTGACGTTTCTTAGTTTTTGAACTTGATGATCTTTCCTACGAGCCTTCCATTTTTTTAGGGGAAGAGAAAGACGTGGTAGAAAAGTGTGTTAGAAAAAGACTCTAGTAGAGAGAAATGTTGTAACGGTAACTGATGACGTGGGTAGCTTAAAGGAAAAACGAATAACTAATATTATGGAACAAACGCTTGAAAGGTTGAAGCCTACAAGGGTTCTACAACCGGTGGTGACACAAAGTCAAAAAATGACTTGTCACGTCGTCCCTTTCATCGAGTCAAACAAACAGGACTGATGGAGTAACATCAGCCCATAGACCGCAGGTCAATAGCACTCTCTTACCTTTTGTGGCATGTCCTTTTGTTGCAGCCAGGAGCAAGGTCTGATGCTTTCTTCTTTGAGTGGATTCTTTCTCTATAAAAGAGAAACTCAGATCAGATCCACAACACACCATCTATCACTCACTTCTCACTCAAAGATTATTCTCTTGGTCCCTCACGTGTGTAGAATAACTCTCTTCACTCAGGTTCCAAGAACTTCCACTTCTGATCTCGAGCTTATCTCAGATCAGGAACAAAAAGCATACATAATAAATAATCCAAGCCTTGAACCTCCTTCTACGTTTGCAACGTAGAAGGACACCACGACCTGCGTTTGGCAGATCGAATCCCTTGAACCTTTGAACCTCCCTTGTGACTCAGGACCATTGTTAGGCAGATATTTGTTGTAGCAACAAGTTGGCGCCCACCGTGGGGCTGCGCCATTTTCTTTATCTGAAATCAGTTGTGTAGCTCCGACTCTCTCTATGTCTGACCCTGAGTCTACAGAGGAGGTCAACCAGATCTCCCCTGGCACAGACCAAACCTCTCCGGCCAGATCTGTGTCCTTTTCCACTCCTGGAGGAACTTCAACTGGGACTCAGTCCCCACCTGCTAACACAGCGTTTGCAAACCTGCAAACTCCACCTCCTACTCGTTCTGGGGTAATGTCTCCTCTCCCTGATCTCACACAAACTCCACCTCGTATAGATCTTACCCCTGAGGGAGTAGAGAGAAACTTCTTGCAGCTAAGGTCTCTCCTGAACCAGTACGTTATGAGAGAAAGAGATAAAGGAATCCGCCTCCGACTAGATTACGACGAGGAAGAGGAGATCTCACTCTCTCCTATACCTCCTCCTCCTCTCACTGCTACCTATGGACGCAGACAGTCACCTGGAAGCAATAATGCTGGACCCAGCAGCACTTATACTGCTTCTCACCATGAAACAAGGTCCAGTCCTACTGCATTCCCCTTGTTCACCACTCAAGCTGCCACTACTGGCATGCCTTTGGGACACGAGCTGACTCTGGATCAACTCTTGCAGTCACCAGTATCCAGTGTCCCACCTCCTACTGCTACGTCCTGGGAGCAGGCTATGACCTCACTTCCCATGGCCAGAAGCGCCTCTATGAGTCTCCCAATGGCTACCAACACTGTAGTATCCGAAGGCATTCAAGGCTTCAACCTTATGCCCTACATGATATCTCAAATGATGGCTAACTTCCCTTGGCAGCAACTCATTAGCCAAGCCATCGCTGAACAACAAGGGAACACTGGAAGGGTCGCCAACAACAGGGTTGAACATACTGTCAACCAACCCTATAAGCCTAACAGCTTGTCTTGCTTCTCACCTGAGATTGCGGATTACGATTTTCCCAACAAGCTGAAGATGCCAGCCCATATAAGAACATATGACGGCACTGATGACCCAGAAGACCACCTCCAGATCTTCTCGGGAGCAGCCAGAATTGAAAAGTGGGGTGACCCCGAATGCTGTTTAATGTTCATGCAAACCCTTGTTGGATCTGCACGAATCTGGTTCAACGGTCTAGCAAATGGAAGCATCCGAACCTTCGATGAACTCGGAAAGGGGTTTCTGGCCAACTTCTCACAACAAAGACGTTGTGTCAAGGATGCGACCGTTATATTCCAGATCAAACAAAAAGATGATGAAAGCTTGAAAAACTTCATTGAAAGATACAAGAAGGAAGGCCTCACTTATGTTGGTGCTGATGAAAAAATGAAGGTTGCAGGGTTCATGAATGCTATCAACTCGAAGTATTTAACTAGGGAGTTCAACAAAAGTCTCCCTAGAACCCTTGAAGAGGCCTTAGAAAGAGCTGAAGCCCACATTCGAGGAGAAGAGGCTGTGGATATCAAGGAACAAAGGAAAAGAGGTTCCAGCTGGAGGAGCAACAGCCCTTCCCGGAAAAGGGGCAACTATGGCACATATGACAAAAGGTCCAGAGGATCTGAGTCACGAAGGTCTGAAAGCAGGAACCCTCCAAGCAGAGACAGGAACGTCAGTTTCACAGCCCTCACCAAAACTCCTCAGGAAATTCTAGCTACTGAAGAAGTCAAGCACACCTTCAGACCTCCTCGTCCCTTACCAAGAAGTAAAAGAAACGAGAACTCAAGCCAGTACTGTGAGTTCCACGAAGAGAAGGGACACCACACCAACGACTGCTTCCAACTCAAGAAAAGGATCGAGGAAGCTGTCAAGTCTGGAGAACTGGCCCACCTGGTCAAGGGTGTGAAAGAGAACATGGCAGACGGTAAGAAGAAAGACGTTGCCATGGTCTTCGTTGAAAATGAATCCCCAAGTAAAAGGCAAAGATTGGAAGACTGGGAACGACAAGGCATCTACTTCCCCTACACTAGGGGAGATAAGCACTGTGATCCCCTTGTGCTTAAAGCCTTCACCGGTTCCACCAAAACACAAAAGGCCTACATAGACACGGGAGCTGCAACTGAAATAATGTTCGCCAAGTATTTCAACCTTCTAAGCCTCGAAGAACGCTCCATGCTACGGCCTGCTGAAACTGCCATAAAAGGTATCGCTGATATACCTATCAAGCCTTTGGGCGAATTAACACTTGATGTCACCTTTTCTGATGGTCAACTGCGAAGGACTGAACCACTCACCTTTGTGGTTTTGGACCTGCCATCTAGTTATGATGTTATCATTGGAAGGCCAGGGGTAGTGGTCTTCGACATGACTGTCTCCATTAGCCGAAAGAATGCAAAGTTCCCAACCAAAGATGGTGTTGGAACCCTCCGACCCTCCACTACAGTGCTGACCATTGACGAGGACCACAACAAACTTGGTCTCAGCATCAACCCCAGATATCCTGACCAAAGGGTACGAGTCAACACAGCCCTCCCTAGTGATACTCTCACTAGGCTTGAAGGGTTACTGAAAGATAACATGGACGTCTTTGCCTGGTGTCCAAGTGACATGACAGGGATCCCACGAGACATTGCCGAACATGAATTAAGGATCCCTTCCAATGTCAAACCAGTTGTCCAAAAGAAAAGGAGTCTTGCCCCAGAACGAAGCAAAGCTGCATGCCAAGAGGTTGACAAGTTAGTTGAAGCAGGAATCCTTCGAGAGGTGAAATATCAATCATGGGTTGCAAACCCTGTGATGGTTAGAAAACCTGATGATTCTTGGAGGATGTGTATCGACTTCAAAGACCTCAACAAAGCTTGCCCCAAGGATTGCTATCCTTTGCCTGAGGTTGATCTGAAAATAGACTCGCTTACAGGTTTCCCCTTCAAGTGTTTCCTGGATGCCTACAAAGGCTATCACCAGATACAAATGAAGGAGGAAGACGAAGAAAAAACTGCTTTCCATACTGACAAGGGTATATTCTGTTATAGAAAAATGCCCTTTGGTTTAAAAAATGCAGGTGCAACCTATCAAAGGCTGGTCGATAAGACTTTTTCCCTACAGATTGGCAAGAACATGGAAGCTTACGTTGATGATTTGGTCATCAAAAGCAAAACTGAAGATCAGATGCTTGCTGACATACAAGAGACCTTCAACAAACTCAGAGAAATCAACATGAAGCTAAACCCTGTTAAATGTTCCTTTGGTTTCGAAGAAGGAAAGTTCTTGGGCCACGTTGTGGGGAAGCAAAGCATAAAGGCCAATCCAAGCAAGGTTCGAGCCATCCTCAACATGAAGTCGCCTCAAACTAAAAAAGAGGTTGAAAGCTTGAATGGCAAACTTGCTGCCTTGAAGCGTTTTGTCTCAAAGTTAGCTGAAAAATCACTACCATTCTTCAAGACCCTCAAAGGTTGCACCGATAAAAAAGACTTCAGGTGGACGGAAGAAGCAGAGGAAGCCTTCAACAGTATGAAACACCATTTGGCTTCCCTTCCTGCCATTGCAACGCCCGAAGCAGGGGAAATGATCTCTGTCTACCTTTCAGTTACTGATGAAGCCTTCAGCGCTGTTCTCACTATAGAAAGAGACAAAGCTCAGGTACCCGTCTATTTCTTCAGTAAAACATTAAAGTTAGCAGAGGTCAAGTACCCTCCTTTGGAAAAATTGGCTTTAGCCCTAGTGCAAACAGCCAGAAGGCTTCGAAGGTACTTTCAAGCACATCCCATACAAGTGGTCACAGACCAACCCATTAAGAATGTGCTTGAAAAACCTGAAACCTCGGGACGACTAGCCAAATGGGCTGTTGAACTGGGTGGACACACAATCACCTACGTCCCTAGAAAAGCAATCAAAGCACAAGTACTTGCTGACTTCATTGCTGAAATTCCAAAGGTGGAACTGGCCGAGGTTAACATAACCATAGACGAACCTATCGACCCTGAAGCCTGGAAGCTGTACACTGATGGAGCTTCCAGTGTTGAAGGGTCAGGGGCTGGCCTTGTGTTAATCAACCCCGAAGGATTAGAATTTACCTATGCCCTTCGTTTGGAATTTCAGACAACAAATAACGAAGCAGAATATGAAGCCTTGATAGCAGGACTCAAGCTTGCAAAAAAGATGATGGTTCACAAGCTTCAAGTGTTCACTGACTCATTACTTGTTTCCAATCAGGTGAATGACAGTTACATTGCTAAAGAACCTAACCTAAAAAGATGATGGTTCATAAGCTTCAAGTGTTCACTGACTCATTACTTGTTTCCAATCAGGTGAATGACAGTTACATTGCTAAAGAACCTAACATGAAAAAGTATAGAGGGAAGGCCAAAGAAATCATGAACACCTTCCAGTGTTGCAAGATCAAACAAGTCCCAAGGTCTCATAACAAGAAAGCTGATGCTCTTAGCAAGCTTGCTTCGTTGAACTTTGCTCATCTTACAAAAAAGGTGCTGGTTGAAGTGATCAAACATCCTTCAATAGCTGAAATTGAGGTTCAAGATGTCATTACTGAAAGTGAACCAAGTTGGATGACTCCATTTGAAAAGTTCCTGCAAAGAGGTGAACTACCCCAAGATCCTGTCGAAGCTGAAAGAATTCGGATCAAGTCCAAGCAATACACAATTCAAGATGACATACTTTACAAAAAAGGTTACTTGGCCCCATTGCTTCGATGTGTTGGTCCTGAGCAAAGCAGGTACTTGATCAAGGAAGTTCATGAAGGAATATGCGGAGCTCATTGTGGTCCAAGATCAGTGGTGGCAAAACTCATGAACCTTGGTTACTTCTGGCCAACTATGCATCGTGATGCGTCTGAACAATTGAAGAAATGTGAAGCCTGCCAGATCCATGCACCAGTCCCAAAGAGCCCCAAGCACGACTTGGTTCCAATCACTTCGGCTTGGCCATTCCACAAGTGGGGAATGGATATTGTTGGACCCTTCCCACCTGCCAAAGGAGGAGTCAAGTTTTTGTTGGTTGCTGTTGATTACTTCACAAAATGGCCAGAAGTAAAACCATTAGGAAAGATATCCGGAAAGAAGATAATTGATTTCGTATGGGAAAGCATCATTTGTCGATACGGCCTACCCGGGGTGTTGGTCACAGACAACGGCAAACAGTTTGCAGAAAAACCGTTCAGTGCTTGGTGTAAAGAGTATCGGATCACACAAGTCTTCAGCTCTGTGGCATACCCCCAATCCAACGGGCAGGTTGAAAGGATGAATAGAAGTGTGGTTGAAGGGATCAAGGCCAGGCTGGGTCGTCAAGGGGGAAACTGGTTAGAAGAACTACCAAGTGTTCTTTGGGCAATCCGAACCACTGAAAAAACAAGTAACAAGAAGACACCCTACAGCCTCACCTTCGGATCTGAAGCAGTTATACCTGCTGAGATTGGGGTCACCACACCAAGAACCCTTCATGTTGACATCCAGGCTAATGAGCACGAAACTTCACTCAACCTTGACCTGCTAGAAGAAGCAAGAGACTCGGCAGCGATAAGAGAAGCAAAATACAAGCAAAAAATGGAGTCTTATTACAATGCCAAGGTCAAGCACGAACGCTTCAAGCCAGGAGACCTGGTCCTCAGAAACAATGATGCAAGCAAAAAAGAAAATCAAGGAAAGCTAGGACCAAAATGGGAAGGCCCCTACACCATCCTTGAGTCTCACAAAGGGGGGTCTTACAAGCTTGCCGACATGGATGGCAAGAAGCTCCCTCGTCACTGGAATGGAAAAAACCTTAAAAGGTTCTTTGTTTAAACTGTAAAACGAGTTGTTCTCTTCAAAAAAGCTATGTAATGCTACTATGTAATGAATGAAAGGATCCATGAATCCTCTTTTGAAAAATTCTGTCTTTCTATCCTATAATCAGGCTGAGTACCTAGCAATAAACTCCATGACAAGGGTCATGTAAGGGGTTGAGCTCCCAGGCCATTTCGCTCAATAGGTTCGAGGGTTGAACGGACCTATATAAGGGGTGAGTTCCTAAATCAATACGACTCCATGAGACAAACAAAAATAGTTTTATAAGTCTCATCGACAGGCTTGAACAACCTACACCAATCGTTCCTTAAGTTTAAAAAACAAACTTACGAAAATAACAAACACTTATATAAGTGTAAATAGGATAGCTGGTGACATGTTTGCCTAGACTACCTTAAGGATGAATGACTGCAGCGTTCAACCTTTGAAGGTGCTATTGGATGAACATTCCCAAACAATAACAAAGACAAACAAACACATCACAAAAACAAAATAAGAACGAACAACCATGAAACTTAAACAAATAACCATAAAAGACCCACCATTAACAGGCTTTATACAAAAGCCAAACAAAGTCATAAATTGTTCAAAGGGCTTCAGCCCACAACCACCAACGAACCACTACGGGTTCAGACAAAGGATAAAAGTGTTTAGGACACAACAAAAGTAGTTAATTGTTTTACAAACCATGCTAAGAAAGCTACGAATAAAGGGTTCAGGCGTCGTTAACAGAACCTGAAGGCTTGGAGGCTTCCTCCTCATTCCTAGCCTTGACCACCTTAGCTTTCTTCGCTTTCTTCCCCTTCTTGGGCAGCTTCTCAACCAAACCAGCCTCGGAGGCTTCAACACTAGCATCCTTGGAAAGTGTATCAGTCATGTCCAAGGTCTCCTCACTATCACCCGAATGAGCTCTCTTCTTGGAAACAGCCTGAAGCACCTTAGCAGAAACGGCCTCGTTCAATCCAGCAGGCTTTAACTCCTTCAGCTCCTGTAAAGGTTTCCCATAAAGGGAAGAAACTTGAGATACATAGGGATAGCTGGAGTGTTCCATTTTGAGCACAGTCTCCTTGAAAACATCCAAGGAGTTGGGTTGATAAAGAGGAGATTCTTCAAGGATTTCACCAGAACTGCAAGCTTTGAACCCTGCAACAAGACCAACATGCTTACCATGGGTCAACAGCTTGGTATACACTTCGCCAAGGGCTGAGTTGAACTCTGCAGAATGAAGGAGATAGGTAACAACTTGCTGAAAACCTTCTTCAATCAACCATTTGTTGTCACCTTGAGCAGCAGCAAGAGAGATTTCCAGTTCCTTCTTTTGACTCTCAAAAGCTTTTCTCTCTGACTCCAAGGCTAGCTGATCTGCTTCCACCTTCAATCTGGCAGCTTCATGCCTTGCCATCTCAGCCTCATGCCCCTTCTTCAGCTCATCTATAAGGGCAATCAAGGTGACCTCCTTCTCAGCATACTCCTTAGCATCCTTTTTCATGTCAGCAATAGACTTCTTCATCTCCTTCTTTTTCTTAGCAAACTCACTGTACTCACCCATGACCTTCCTAAACCTGTTAATCCCCTCTGGTAGCATAGCCGCCAGATTACAGGTTCCCACCATCATCTTTGCCAGAAGGGCATCATCATCCAAACCCTCGAGACAAGCCTTAGCACCAGGAGTAGCAAAGTGTGCTAAGACTTCCTCACATACAGCAGAAGACTTGAAGTTGTCAGTTGTCTTCACATTCCACCCAGGCATATAAACACTCCCTTCATCAAAACTCCCAGACACATCCGGTTCCCTTACCACCTTAACCTTCTTCCCCTTACTCTGCTTCACCATCACATCCACCACAGTATCATCCACCGTCTGATCCTTTTCACCTTCAGAATCCTCAATGTCATCACTCACAGTTACCGCCTCAGAAGTCTCAGCAGATTTAGCAGCTTTCAGCAAACGCCTGCTTGACCTTCTCGTTGAAGCTTTCGAAGAACTGGCTTTAGCAAACCCCTTGACATTCGGAACGGCCACATAATTGGTCCCATCATACCGACCCTTCTCATATTTGGTTAACGCATCTTCACCATCCGCTGCTTCAGCATCAGTAAATGCAACGCCAGAAGCATCATCAGCTTTAATGAAATCCAGAGCAGACATGACTGCAAAATAAACAAAGTATAAAAACCAAGCGAAAGGAAAACAATGAAACCAATAATGTGCAAAAACTCATACCCCGATCACCCTTCATTATAACAGGATCTCTACCAGGCTTGTCCCAGCGAGTGCTAACCCCAGATAATACTAGAAATGGTTCAGCGAAAGGACGAAGCCTTGAAGGGCAAGCCCTAAGAGCAGTTAAAAAGCTATGATCAAGTTCAGATTCTGAGGGTTCTGCCTCATTCAGAACAGCCTCAGGAGACCTCCAAACAGGTTTAAAAGGGAGAATCGACTCAGAAACCCAGAAAAACTTGGTCTTCCATTGACCAACAGTAGTGACATGAGAAGAAAGGAGGTTGGTCTCTACTGATGAACCCTCGAAGGTGAACCAGTCACCATTCTTAGCAAGACGAAAAAATCGCCTAAACATCAGCAAGGTAGGATCATAACCTAGGGCTCTGCACAGGCATTCAAAATGCAACACACGGCCAACGCCATGTGGATGGATTTGGCCAAGAGACACTCTATAATACTCAAGCACATTTAAGAGAAAAACAGAGAAGGGATGACGTAGGTTTGCAAACTCAAAGTGACGACAATACAAAGCCATAGAACCAGACGGACAATCAGAAACAGCAAGTTTCTTGGTTGGAGCAACGGGATTAAAAGAAACGTCTATGTCCCATTCAGAACAGAACGATTCAACCTCTTTCTGAGAAAGGGTTGAAAACGTAATGGCCATATCCTTCTTAGCACCCATTGTGCCTATGAAGGATGATCAGTGTACTAGACAAATAAAAAGAAAACTAACCTGGTAATCGAAATATGAAGAAACCCTAAACGGTGGAAGAGAGGATTGTGAAGAAGAAAGTGAAAGAGTAAGAAAAGATTAAGTGAAAATGAAAAGTAAAAGGGGTTAAAAAGAAAAAAAGAAACGGTTATATTATTTAAATATATAACTGTCATTATGACATGCAATAAAACAGCCCTGGACAGACTGACACCTGTCACATCAGGGTCAAATCAAAGTTAAACACTGCAGATTAACCACCCAAATCACAGCGAACCCTCGAACCCTTCAAGCAAGGAACGAACAGCAAAAACAGTCAGAAGCCTTCAAGATAACTCGTAAAAACCTTCTGACTTGGGGGGCTGATGACGTGGGTAGCTTAAAGGAAAAACGAATAACTAATATTATGGAACAAACGCTTGAAAGGTTGAAGCCTACAAGGGTTCTACAACCGGTGGTGACACAAAGTCAAAAAATGACTTGTCACGTCGTCCCTTTCATCGAGTCAAACAAACAGGACTGATGGAGTAACATCAGCCCATAGACCGCAGGTCAATAGCACTCCCTTACCTTTTGTGGCATGTCCTTTTGTTGCAGCCAGGAGCAAGGTCTGATGCTTTCTTCTTTGAGTGGATTCTTTCTCTATAAAAGAGAAACTCAGATCAGATCCACAACACACCATCTATCACTCACTTCTCACTCAAAGATTATTCTCTTGGTCCCTCACGTGTGTAGAATAACTCTCTTCACTCAGGTTCCAAGAACTTCCACTTCTGATCTCGAGCTTATCTCAGATCAGGAACAAAAAGCATACATAATAAATAATCCAAGCCTTGAACCTCCTTCTACGTTTGCAACGTAGAAGGACACCACGACCTGCGTTTGGCAGATCGAATCCCTTGAACCTTTGAACCTCCCTTGTGACTCAGGACCATTGTTAGGCAGATATTTGTTGTAGCAACAGTAACAATCACATAAATCCAATCGAGTTATAAACCCAAAGAACCTACTCGATTGCATAACTCAAACAAAAACTGAAAAGGACAATTTACCGGTTAGTACTCGTTTTAGGACACTGCTCAGCCCAACTGAGTATCCTTAGACTATAAGGGTGCGTTTGGTTCGCATGAATTGAATGGAATTCAATGGAATTGGAATTTGAATTCCAACTCTTTAGGTGTTTGGTTCATTGAATTTGTTGGAATTGGAATTTCAATTCCAATCTTGTGTGTTTGGTTGACAAAGGAATTGGAATTGGAATTTGGTATGAATTCCTTCAAATTCATTTACCTAAGGGAATTCAAAATCCTTCCAATATTAGAAGTAATTCAAGTCAATTTATTGGAATCTTCGAACGGTTGGCATCATTTTGATCCGATCCGATTCGAATCGTACCATTTCAACGCGAACCGCTTAGATCCGAACCAATTCGGACCGTACCAGTTTCGACCGGTACCGTTTCGACCCGAACCGTTTCGTACTGTATCGTACCAGTTTCGACCGGTACCGTTTCGGGCCGTACCAATTTCGACCGGTACCGTTTCAGACCGAAACGTTTCGGACCGTACCAGTTTCGACCGGTATCGTTTCGACCTGTACCGTTTCGCCCGTAATGTTTCGGACCGAACCGTTTCGGACCGTACCAGTTTCGACCGGTACCGTTTCGGACCAGTTTCGACCGATACCATTTCGACCAGTATCGTTTCGACCTGTACCGTTTCGGACCGTACCAATATCGACCGGTATCGTTTCGGACCGTACCAGTTTCGACCGGTACCGTTTCGGACCGAACCGTTTCGGACCAGTGTCGACCGATACCGTTTTGACTAGTATTGTTTCGACCTGTACCGTTTCGGACCGTACCAGATTCGACCGGTACCGTTTCTGCTCGTACCAGTTTCGATCGGTACCGTTTTCGACCCGAACCGGTACGCGTCGAAACGGTGCACTTCGAAACGGTACATGTCGAAACGATAGAGGTATCAACAGTTCGGGTCGAAACGGTACGGGGCGAAACGGTTCGGGCAGGTACGGGTCACAACGATGCGGGCCGTGAGGGCAGGGGTGATAGATTCCAATTTATTAACCAACCAAACACAATAATATAGGATTTGAGATTCCAATTCCAATAATTTCCAATTCCAATAATTTCCAATTCCTTTTGGAATGTTTAAATTCCAAATCCAATTCTTTCTAATTCCAATTCCTACACAAATTCCAATTTCAAACCATTCCACGAACCAAACGCACCCTAAGTTGTGGTGGCGCGAGCCACCAGGCTGGCACACACCACAAGACCAAGTTATCCGGGGGGGGGGGGAAGGCCTACTGAGCATGTTCACAGGGTTTATCTAGGATTTTGTCTTGTCTTGGATTTTGAGGGGGCACGAGTGAGCATGCCCTTTATCCACAACAGATCAAGTGAAGTGATACACAAGGCCGGCTCAACCGTTTTGGAGGCCCAAAGCGAAATAAAAATTTGGGCCCTCCAAATCGTTTTTTATTTTATTTATGATTTCAATTTCTACATGGATTGGAAACTAATAATAAGGATACATTTAGTGATAAAGAATGTGGCAACAACACTAGTAGCCTCTTGATGTTACTAAATGGAAGTTGGTTTGGGTTAAAAAAAGATAGTCTTTTAAACGAAAGTTATGAACTCAAGCCTGCGTAAAAGTAAAAATGATTAACACCACTAGACTACATTCAAACTTATTAATTGAAGTTAAACAAAGCATCTATCTATACATATAATAAACCAAAGCCATTTTAATGACATGGCACTCAAAGAGGCATTCTCCTCTTTGAGTGTGCCATGTGTCATCCCATGTGTCATTGAGATATTTTAGGAAAAAAATAATTTAAAAACAAAATTAGATTTTTCTCTCTTATGTTTCCTCCAATAATTTTTAAACATTAATATATTTTATATACGAGATTTTTTAAAGAAAAAAATTACACCAAATTAACGAGCGTTTTATTATCTTTCCAACGAGCATCATAGTGCTATATAAAAAACGGAGAAAAACAAACTACTATTTTTTGTTGGGTTTTGTTCAAAGTGTTCAGGTAAATCATTAATCATGTATAGGCAAGTCACTAATTATGTTCAAATCAGTAAATATGAATTCTATTTTCTATGCGTTAGCATTGGAGTTATACATTGTTTTAGGTTAGATATTAATATTAGAGTTATACATTGTTTAAGGTTAGGCGTTAACATTGGAGATATATTTTTAATTGTTTTAGGTTAGCTGCTACCCGAAGCTTTCATGCATGTAACTGTAAAACACATCATTCTATTTCATATGTAAAATTAATATGTCATATTAGATTTTTCAACCCCGGAACGTTCCCGAGGTATAATCTAGTATATAATATTGACAATTTCATATATAGTCTCAAATAAATGCGGCCCTAAATATTTGGGGGCCGAAAGCCCTAACTCAAAATAATTAGGCTTGGGTCAGCCCTGATGATACAATATTATTGATTGAATCCAGATGATAACCCGAACACAAGCACCCAACAACTCTTTCCACATTCTAGATGATGATAATTGATAATGTCATAGTCAAACAATGAGTTGTCATATGTCCAAAGAAAAGGTCACCCCCAACGAAAGTTCCAATCTTTGAACCCAAATCTCTAATTTCCATCGTCAATCCTATTTATCATCGAACGTCCCTAAAAATCTTTCATCAATAATAATATTATTATCCACTTTCAACCAAATATAGTAACACCCCTTTGAAGAGAGAGAGAGAGAGACATACCTTCCTTCGTCTTCCTTACAAACATCACGCGCTTCCTATTTTCCACCCTCCCTCATTTTTCCTCCTTCATTTTCAGGTCACCATTATCATCATTATTTGTTTTATTATTATTATTATTATTATTATTGTTATCTTTTTTGATTGATTTGATTTGATTTGATTTGTGTTTGTGACCCTGAATTTGTTTTCTTGGGCTTTGTGATATTAGGGTCATGGTGAAAGTTGACTTTTTGATTGTTGTTGTTTTAATTTGCTTTCAAGATATGTTATGGGTATTGGTTCTTAAAGATTATAAATTAGATAGCTTTAATTTGTTTGGGATTTGGGTATTTTGTGTTTTTTGATATAATGGTCTTTAGGGTTTTGAATATGATGTTAAATTTTTATGTTAATTGTGTTTTTTTATTATTCAAGTTTTGAGCTTTTTGTTGATTTTTTGTGGTTTACTTACAGTTTGACCTTTTATCTGAATTGGGTATCTTTCTTTTGTTTTCAAAATTTGATCTTTGGCTATGGGATGATATGATTATGTTGAAAATTGACATGTTATGTGGATGTTTGTGGAATGTGGCGTATCGGTCTTAACGCAGGACTTGGTCTTCTTTTGTTAATTGTTGTGGTTTATGATTAGAGTTTTGGTGTTGGATTTTGAGGTGTTTGTTTTTGGGTGTGGATGCAGGCTTCTATTGTAAATAGATGGGTGATCACGTGGTTCTGGATGTGAATCGACCCATTAAAAGGAGCGAGGAGATGGCGGGCCCCTCATCTTCTGATGTTGTAGTGGATGAAAACAAGGATTCATATGATGAGGAAGCGCCCTTATTATCAATGGCAGAGTGTCGGATATGTCAGGAGGAAGATTCCGTTGATGCTTTAGAGACACCCTGCTCTTGCAATGGCAGTCTTAAGGTATTTAATCTCGTCATGAATTATATTCCATGATTTGATAACATGTGGTTGATATATATGTTGTGTATGCAGTATGCTCACAGAAAGTGTGTTCAACACTGGTGCAACGAAAAGGGTGACATAACTTGCGAGATATGCCATCAGGTATGTTATCATGATCGGCTATTTGATATCATCATTGTTTGCATTGCATTGTTCTTGAATTGATCAATGAAAAAGCTTAATTTCGACATATATTATATCAAGCAAAGATTTTTACAACTCGAGACCATGGGGTGTGTGATTTACTGTATTCAAGACTCAAGGGACGTAATCGTGACCCTTAACTATATAAAAAGCTTAAAGAAGCATTCAACCAATGCTCATATTTTTGTTGATTTTTTGTTTTGTGCAGCCTTACCAACCTGGCTACGTTGCTCCTATTCCTCCCCTACCATGCTTGGAAGAAACCACCATAGACATCGGGTATGTTTTCTTCCTTTTTTTTCTGTTATTTTTATTAGTTTGCGTGTATACAACCTCTTAAACCAGTTTTATTTGAAGATTTTTAGTTGAGTCTTGTGACAATATTGTTTTTGTGATCATAAGTAACACAATCATTGTTTGCATAAAAAATGAATATGATTGCTAGCAGGTCAACCCAACCTGGCCCATTTCAACCCGTGCTGAAAGTGTTACATATTACACCTTGTTGCCTGACCTGTCTTTGAAAAATTGAATTTTTACACATACAGTGGAATGTTTTCTCATTTGTTAGTTGTAATTTACAATGGTTGGATGTGTGCGCCTTTTTGCAGGGGAGCATGGCAGATCTCAGAAGCTGACCGCCAATATTTGGAAGCCGAGTATGATGATTATAATGCCACAAATGCCAGCGGAGCTGCATTTTTCCGTTCAGCCGTTTTAATTGTAGGCCCTCAAAATCACATGCTGCATATAGCTTTAAATTTTGTTGATGATTACATCAATGTGTTGTTATTTTGGTTATTTGTTCACTTTTTAGACTTGTTTTATAACTGGTATTAATCTTTTGGCAGCTGATGGCTCTTCTGCTGTTACGTCATGCATCAACTGTACCTGATTCTGATGGAGGAGATGGAGATGATGATGCATCGACATTTTTAACTGTAAGTGGGATTTAAAGATTATGTTAGGAGTAATAATCAAACGTTTAGAAGCAGAAAGTTTCACTATTAGTCGATGATCTAAAACACTATTTCGTAATCACAAGTAGCAGAATCAATTATTTCTTACCAATGAGTCATCATCATCATCATCATACTCAGTTAATCCCACCAATAGCAAAAGCTAAGGTAGGGTATGAGGAGGGTAAGTTGTAGACAGCCTTACCTCTATCCCGTGGGAATAGAGAGGCTGCTTCCAGTGAGACCCCCGGCTCGATAGTGGTTTTGTATCAAGCCTTGGACATAAGGCACATAATGCTTAGCAATCGGGACAAACCCGATTGGTGCATGTACCCCCTTTCTTTTGGCTATCAACGCCACCATATGGTGCATGATTAACCGTCCGTCATTTTTAACGCTATTTTTCACGAAATTAGTAAAAAAAGGTTAAAATTAGTGCAACTTTACTTTTGCCCTCCGAGGGCCACACATATATACATTATATGCGTACAGCCGTAAGCGGGGCTTATGGAAGGTTTTAAATTTATATGGATCAATCTTGGATTGAATATTTAGTCAAAGATCTAAAACACTACTTTGGTTGTTATGGAAGGTTTTAAATTTGTATTTACTTTTATTTTGACAGATTTTCTTGCTTCGGATTGCTGGATTTCTTCTGCCTTGTTACATCATGGTTTGGGCCATCAGCATTTTGCAGCGTCGAAGACAGAGACAGGTTTGCCTATGTTTTCTCGTATTCTTGTTACCTTGTATCCCAAAATATTGTCCGATTAAAGACCAAAGCTGATGAATCTGGTAAAATTGGGTGTGCAGGAAGCGGAAGCATTGGCGGCAGCACAAATTGCATTTGTATTGCAAGCAGGTCAAAGGAGAGGGCTGCACTTGACAGTGGCTTCTTTAGGGCCAGCAGCAGCCCAATCACCCGCACCAGCACCCACTGTGACTCCTACTGCGGCTCCACAAGATGAAAATGTTTAAATGTTATGACGGAGGAAAAATTATTCTTTTTTCGGTAATTTTGTTTTAGTTTCCGATTTGCTTTGCTTTGTTGATGGCATCAGATCTGTTGTGAATAATTAAATGTTACGTTAACGTGTATATGAAGCCATTTGACAGTTGAGCGTTCTTCAACAACTTTTAACGAAACAACTTGTATATTTGTTGCTTGATTTACTTCAAGCTGAAACAAATTCTAGGAACATAAATCTAATGTGAGAGGTGTACTTATTTATATGAGATGTTTATTTATAACAGTTGGATTATGGTAAACATTATTTAAAAATATGTATTTATATTAATCGGCCGAAGAATAGGGCCTAATCTTCATAAAGGATGAGCCTGTAATTCTAATTTTCATCCGTCAAACGGATGACCAGTCATATCTGTCCAAGTAATTCTAATTTTCATCTGTCAAAGGATGATCATTAGTCGACTCTGCACGCTTTACACTGAGTTCACCAATGCTGAAACCGCCTTAGCTAAGACACCCAACTTTTTTTACTCGGAAACTGTAGTCACCATACAACTAGAAGTGACCGTATAGGTGCGCCTATGCTTTGGGTAACACACTTAAATGGGTTAGGGTCAAGATTAATACTTTGTATGGGTCAGGCCGGCGGATTGGGTTGATTGAACCATTTACCCAAATTCTTTGAAAGACAAGCTGGATAACGCATCAAACCTTGTTTTCATATTTGACCCATAGTAGAGCATGATCCAAAACATTGAGGAGACATGTCCTATTCTATGGTCCAAAAACTGTTTTACCACGCTTTCGTAATCATTTCGCTCTCGATTTTAATTTTGTTTCGTATTTTCTTTTCCATGGTCACCTTGATCTTCAAGGTAACTGTGTGCCAATACAGTCTCATTCATCTGTTTTTTATTCGGATAACAAAAGTGACTGTATGCAATGGTGCAGCTTGAAATTTGGCCCTTAAAACGGGGATGGTGGACTCAATACATATAAAATTTTCGGATAAAACAGAGGAAATTTACAATACTGAGCCAAAAAACGTGAGGGTAAAATTTTAGGACAAAAGCAAGGAAATTTACCGCACTTATCCAAAAAACTTGAGGGCCGGTCTCAATACATATAAAATTTTCGGACGAAAACGCAGAAATTTACATTACTGATAAAAAAAAACTGAGGAGATTCCCGGCCTCCACTATGCTTCGCCCCTAACTGTCTGCAACTTTTGAAGGAATAATAAAAGGTGAAGTTTTGCCACTAAATCCAAGAGAACATAAAACTTCTTCAACTGCACAAGGTACAAATGATTGTAGCTAAGAATCAGATTATTAGTGGGTTACCTATTTGGTTCAAATGTGCATTTAAACTATTGTAGTGGTCAGAATATATGCATTCATTGTTGGGCAACTGTAACATCAATTGTGACAATATGGAATCATGGATTTGCTTAAACTGTTAATGACAGCTAAATATATTGGTATCGTTTAATAAAGACAGATCTTTTTATCTTTCCTTTAAAGTATATCATATCTAGCATCTAATATTGAGGAACATCCATTTTTGGTTTCTTTATTATCTTGATTCTTTATTTACTCTCAAACATGGGTAAATCTTTTTCAAGTGTATATCATATGATGTATGATGCTTGTAGTATATTTTTCTATAATCATCATAGTATATATTAATAAAAGCGAGAATTATATAATGACCATAGTCTACTACTTGTTAGCAATTACTAAGTCTGTCCAAGTGCGACCCATGAACTCGTGAGTTTGAGTGAATCATTGAGCGAAACTTGTGCAATCCCACTTGAAGCGTCATAAACTTTGGAGTGTCGCGATGACACTGTCGAATGTACAAAAACACACCCAAACCAAGAAAACCATCTGCAGTGATCCCTTTAGATTCTGGCCTTGCAAAGCTAATACCCATGACCCTTCAATTCCAATTATTGCCAACCGAGCCTTATGTTGGTCGCTAACGACAATGAACCAATCGAGTGTTACCAACCCCGCTACATACATAATCCATAATCGTAAGGCTGGCTCACAGACACATGTTGCAAGTATGCCAAGTGCAAAATGTGCTATAAAAACGTCAGTCACAACGCGTGAGTGTAAGGATGCGAACCTTCAGTTCTTCCTAAAATATGGATTTAATAATCAAGAAAGAGTTATAGCCCAGTGGCATATTGGTGGTGGGATAAGACTTAGGGACTATAAGGTCCTGGGTTCGAATCTCACAAGGGGGGTTTTTCTCATAATTATGAGTTTCCTCCTGAATTGGTGACTCGGTGGTGGAATATGATCGCGTGGTAACACTGGTGACACGATGATACTCCAGTGATTGTGCGTGATTCCAATTTGCCGTTCAAAAAAAAAAACCCAATGAAATGTTTTATTTTGTTCCATACTTCCATTGTTAAGGCAACCACTTTCCCTTTATTTCTTTATACTCAACCAATACACATACTTGTTTTGTCTTTTTTAAATTTATGCCCAACAAATATTTGGTAATTAGATTATTCCATATGCCATTTACCATTTATTATCATACTAGTTTAGGCTTCATTAATTTATATTAGATTAAAGACAAAAATATTCCAAAAAACATTATCTTTGGTCATATATTTATGAAACGATGAAGCATATGATTGTATTTGGAATAACATCTAAAGTTAGCCAATAAAGCATCTACTTTGGCACATGTTTATGTTATGTTAGTGACATCCCGATTGCCTTCTTTGTTACCTTTTAACCAAATATTTGTTGAAGGGTCCCTATGCCACTTAATTTTTCATTACCCAAACTTATATGCTATATCCTTTTCATGTTCTCTAAGGCGTGTCAACTAACCGGGACAATATGAGTTTGGCGCGTTTTTTAAAAAGTATCAATTTAAGTTACGTCAAAATGAGCTCAGACTAAAACATGTCGCTTTAAAAAAGTATTTATATTTACAGTAGTGATGGCATGCAAGACAATCAACTAAACAATTATTGTAGCGTCCAGTCTAATCTGCGTACACATATAGTACAATATCACAAAGCGCTAAAGGCGCAGTGTCTTGACTATGGGCAACATTGCTGAGTGTGAAGTAGCTAAATGTGTTATTTTTCTTTATAAAATTAACACATTTATTGGCTGAATAAGCCAGAAGAGGTGAGGATTTTGATGCCACAAACTCAATGGACCAAGATTTGTATTAAAGTTGACAAAAGCAACTTCTTTAAGACCAGATCTCAGATTCTACAAGCTGCAAAGCCAACATCTCTGAGTTTTTTTTTTTTAAAACAAAACTTCACTTTATTTTGGATGATGGCAAATTTTGTTAAAGGTAGAATCATGCCAATCACACATTAGATTCTACTTTAGTAAGTATCTAACTAGTACATCACATTTAGAAGCCTAAGCAGTACGTACCCGTACCATACGCAAAGCGCAAGGTCCCACTTCCTACTTTCATCCTAGTTTGCAGCCCACATCAAGAAACATCATGGGGCAAACATATATGATCAAATCATAAAATGCATTAAACTAACATATCATCATGGTAAAATGCATGCAAGCTAATGAAACTTAGCTTAAATGTATGGTGATTATGTCATTATCATATATAAACACAAGCATTATCATTCCTGATTATGATTGGTAACTAAAAACAGATAGGCCAATATAGAGAAAGAAAAGTGTAAAGTAACACATATGGCACTATAAACTGTAAACCAAGACTGTTCTTTTGTTGTATAGGGAATAGAGCTTGGAATTCTAAAGTGAGATTATTAAAGTTGCATAAAGTGAATGCTTGGTTTATAGCCTAACATAGTTCCCATGCTAATTATTTCCCAAGGCTGTTTAGTGTCTTTTCTTACTAACTAAGCAATAGTCATTTACCAAAATACCCTCCATACATGCTAAGCATGACTGGTGTGGAGCGCTATTGCCCCCTCTACCTCAGCTTCAAAACAATGAATGGCGCCCCTCCCCCATTTCCTGAACGACATTGGGGAGAGTCATTTAACGCTCGTGAACACAATAACGACGGCTAACAGGATGATCATGTGGCCCCCCTTTGTCACAACCAATCAGCTTTTTTTTTCTCTTTTTTCTTTTTTTAATTAACGGGCCGTTATTCCATTGCATGAGTGTTACTGAATGGAGCCTCTATCTACGTGGCGCTGATGTGACGCAATGGAGCCCTAGGGGCTCCATTCCACACCACATAGCCTAACTATATTTTAAAAAAAATTCCCACATCAACATAGAATCATGAGTCTTTGATCAGTAGGAAAAAGTAAAGAAGAATGAAAAAGATGCTTGGCTTCATAGGGGTACTGCCTCAATTCCCAATAGTCATCCTAGTCATAGTCTTCTTTTTCTAATCTTCTGAATAGAAGGTTTATGATTGGGATAATCTAAAACATGTAGGACATGTGGGTCCCATCTTGCTATATTCTATAAATCACAGGCCTATATCTAAGCACTGGATCACAACACAAGCAAGATTTAAGTCATTTAACTCTCTTACTCCTGTCTTACTCTAAACAAAATATCATCTATATTCTCTACCTTCTTGTTTACATATAAAAAACACAATGATTTCTAGTACTCATAAGCTATTTGTCCTTCTTACTTGTATAAGCATACTTGCAGCCGAACCATATATGGTTTCCGCGTTCAGAACCATAGGCATTGAACTCCCCATGAGTCATCGCCGAATGCTCAAAGCAGTTTCCACAGTTGACCAACAAGCAAAGCTGTCACCTGCAGCCTTGAACAAGAAATTTGACCCTTTTCAGTCGAGTAAAAGACCAGTTCGAAGAGGGTCAGACCCAATCCATAACAGATCTTGATATATGCAAAAACAAGTTGTAAGAGTTCAGGGAAACAACAAAAGGTTATGAAGGTTTTTTAAGTTCTGTTATAGGAGGTATTACTATAGATTGATGTGCATAGTCCGATTTTAAAGAGATGGCCCGAGGCGTGTGGTGAATT
This sequence comes from Ambrosia artemisiifolia, assembly GCA_032199755.1. Taxonomy (NCBI): domain Eukaryota; kingdom Viridiplantae; phylum Streptophyta; class Magnoliopsida; order Asterales; family Asteraceae; genus Ambrosia; species Ambrosia artemisiifolia. The sequence continues at coordinate 41,637,630 of CM063516.1, read as the reverse complement.
TTGACATGATCAGAAAGGGTTGTTCCAAGATGGTGTAGTTGGCTGTCATAAACCAAACTGACAGTTTCTTTGTTAATTCTTGTTTGAACAAGAACACGAACGCGAGCAAGAAGAAAAACAAGAGCAAATATTTGTTACTTTTTACATTCTTATAGAGCTAGTGATATTGTTTTCTACTTGTTCATGATCTAATATAATATTATCACCTGCGCGCAATCGTGTACTTATAAAATTCTTAGAACTCTAAACAACTATTGACAAGGTTTAACTAATGATCATGGTTTGTGACATATTTAGAAACAGGGTTAAGGAACAAAGTTTCCATCTACTTTGATTAATGTGACCTGACCCGACTCGACTCTATGCTATGATAAGCAATGATTCTACCTGGTGATTTGTGACAAGATTGTATGTGACTTTTGATTGTTTAATTAGAGTTTTACTCACTGTGAATTCCTTCATTGAATTACATGCTTATACCATAAAAAGTACATCTGAAGTAACTCTTTTTTTACATTAATATTTTTCATTAATAAAGAGCAATTTTCGTTATGATGGCCAGTAGACGCACAACAAGTTACGCCGCTACCCTCTTTCTGAATAGTAACATTTAGATGGCCTACTTTGGATATTAGTACCGTGACGATTTTAGAGTAACCGGGCTAATGATGATGCAATGAAAGCCTAACTTCAAAACAGAATAAACCTCACCTTTCTTCAAAGTTCAAACGTGTAACAAAATATGGATTCTAACATTTGTGTAACCAAGCCCATAAATAAATAAATAAATAAGGCCCGTTAAGTAGATAAACACAATAAGGTACTATATGAACTCAAATATAGATACAAATAACATTTAAGACCCGTCAAGAGTGGTGTGGTATTTTAGAATGCACCCAATCCCCTAAACATTTAGCCCTTTAGTGTAAACATATTTTTCTTTTATGAATTTGAGTTAAAAAAGAAAAATAAATGAATTTTATAATTACTCAATGGTCTTATTATGTAAAAATAATATGCCTATAATTGTTCAACAACTAAAAGAAATCAAACCACTTTTTATATATTTATCTTCAACTAAATAAAAATTAAAATCAAATATAAACCAAAATCACATATATGAAATGAAAGCACTAGTTATCAAAAGAAGAACTAGGCCATTTAGCCCAAGCCCACTTCACATACTCTTCTACTAAAAATAGTATAAGGCTTGTTAGCCTGTTTACTAAGTCTGGAATAGTGATAGCACTTTGGTACCCGCACCGAAAAATAAAGGTACTGAATGGTATAATACTGATCGAATTTCTGTTGCAATTTTTCGGTACCCATTTTTTGGGTTTCTCGTGATCGGTATTTTTGGTATTTTACCAACTTTTTACCTTCGAATACCGTAAAGTATCAAGCATTTTCGGTACCGATATAGATATTCTTTGTTTGCAATTTTTGGCATAGGTACTTTTGGTATCGATATGATGCAAAACACATCTCTTATCTTGAAGTGGCACCAGGCATATTGTTTAGGAAGGGCCGAAGGGGCGCATGAGCTTTATTTACACTCGGAGTAAAGTTTACCACATAGTCAAGCCACATAGTACTACAACTCAAACAATGTGATTTTATTATATTTGTGGTTTACTAACACTTTAGTTGGCATAAGACGTCAAACATTTTATGTTCATGATGCTAAGACAAACTTCGTCAAGGACAATGAGTCCTAGAAAGATGTTTGAGACCTTTAGATAAATCACGCATCATTCTGTTCACAAGAGTGATAAGTATTGCCTTAAATACTATCAACACGTGTAGGCACATTGGGTATGGATGACCTCTTGGATGTGGCACATGTAGGAATAAGGAATAAGCGATTGAACAAAGACATGATGATCCAAATTACTTTGCATTTTATTGTTACAATAACATGAAATGCAACCTCTTGTCTCTATTACCAAATTAAAACATGCCAAAATAAAGTATAATCGTCAAAGTAAAACATAAATACATAGTTGACCTTGACTTTTATTTCTTCCCGGCTACAAAAATTATGTTGAAATATTAAGCTTTAAGACATTCGAGTAAAGTCTAAAATTAATTTGGATAGACACGAAAGAAAAATCTCCCTAAAATTGTTAATAATAAATGGAGGATGATCATTTAGATAGACGAATAAAATATTCTTTTTAGACTAATAATATCGATAACAAAAGGCATGACTTTTAGGGATTAATAATGGTTTTTGTGTTTAAACATCTTGTTTCTAAGTAGAGTCAATTATGCCCGTCGTTAATTGCCATATTTGACTCTTGTTCTCAACGTTTTTCATGGCTTGGCATTGTCGTCCTAAGTGGTTTTTTTTCTTCTAACGACTAGCACCCTCCTAAATTGTATTTGTAATTTTGTATACATCAAAGCTTGATAACCTACCAACTCATTGATTTAAATTACGCATATTATGATGCTTGATTAAGCTATGGGCTCTTGCTATAGCCGAACACGAAGGAAAGATTTTTATACTAAGAACAAACTTTTATAAAAAAAGGCTTATTTTCAAACATATTAATAACATTTACTAGATGAACGCGAAAAGAAAAGTTACATAATTAATAGAGGATTTTGCAACCACTCTATTTAAGTTATATATTTTGCACTTATTCTTTCTACTCGAATACCAATAAAAAGAAAAATAAATAACATCATCAAAAAGTATCACATTTTTGGACTGGTTTTCATGAAAACCGTATTGTTTTGAAACTTCTGATAGCCCACAATACAATAAAAAATCGACCCTACGATCTCTTTTTTAGCAAATTAAAAGGATGAATCATCGAGCCAATCCATTATGTTAATTAGAAGGGATGCTCATAACATGTAATTCACATCGAGCCAGCCTTCAACTTAATCCCAAATCCTTTTGACCAAACCACATTCACCAACAACATGCAAAGTTGATTCCGAACCATTATTACACAAAGGGCAAATAATAGACGGGACATCAATACCCTTAGCAGCCAGAGAACCATTTATTTTCCCAGTTCACTAGGAAGCGTGAAGTCACCGAATCGCTCATGTACTCCCTTAACCCGCTAACCGAGAATTCAGACATTCCCTACATTAACCATACCTATTGATCCTTACCAGCCGATAAAGTAACATCAGTTAAATTTCCCAACTCTAAAAATTGGGCCATTTCACCACCCATTCGCCTTTCACCCTTTACACAACCAATCTTTAACAAATTTTCAAGCATACAACCTTGGAATCTATCAACTAAAAATCGTTTTTATAATGGAATACATAATATTATACTAAAACTAAGAGTGTGTTGATTTTTCACCAGCCTGGAATCTATCAGCACGTTAACCCATAAACCTGGTACAATTAACAACTCTCGATTAGATTACTTACGTTTTGGAAATATTGCAATGTCTATTTTTTCAAAAGTTAACTATTTTTTTAGATTATCTAGTAGATCGAGTTGTATCTATCATGAAACTTGAGCAAATTCTCCCTCTTTATATAACGATTTAATATTTATTTCAGGGGTCAAGTTATCTTATTTCTTTTATATTTGATCCTAACTCTTTATTTCAGATATCTGGGAATTTTAATTAGATGCCTAATTAAATTATGTTTTAATTTGCTAATGAATTACTTATTACAAAAAATTAATATATATCCAGCAAACAGATCTACAAGGGAAGGCATGACAAGGAAATATCAGCCGAAGAAAATATTTATTAATAATGTATCGTGTAAATAGTTTGCTTCCTTAATCCGTTTTTAACTACCAAAAACATTATTTAACTTACACCTAATGACCCCCATATTAAGAAACAAATAAATAACTAATGTATCATTTAGCAAACTTCTACCCTAACCTGCCGCCAAATAATATGTACCTACTTAGTTTTATCTAAAGGAATAGGAGGAAAAATAAATACTTTATGAAACTTAAAACTCTAATAAATAATACCCAAATAAACGAAAATATTTCATACCTAAAATCACAGTTTGTTTTGAACGGATAAAGAGAATATCATACGACACAAAGAAAAGACTAGCATTCACCACAAAACTGAAACACCAAACAGAAACTAAGCGGGTGTTTGTTAGCCTCTTAATCATTCAGCTAATAAAGAGTGTTAAACCATTCAGACTTGTTGGAAAAATGGAAGTGAAAATGATTTTTCATTAATTTAGAACTTAAATAAATGTATTTATATATGCGTTATATAAATAATTATTTCCGGGTTTGTGTACTATATTGTGAGAGCACCACAACGAACCAAACCCTGTCCAAAATAGAGCTAAGATAAATGAGATATCGAAGCTTGAAAGTTATAGGTTGGAACAACCAAAGATAAGAAAATGGATGAAAGTTTGTCAACTTGTCCCACATTGGTGGGATGACAAAATATGAAGTGGTTTATAAGGATGGACATTCCTTCTATATTATTTATATTGAGCTAAGCACTAGTGGAGACCCTTAAGTTCGCCCTCTATGCTTGCGCTCGCGCGTGGCATGGGCGCAATGTGGCGCTTTGATGACGTACTTTGCACTTCGCACACTCGAAACACCGTGATCCGCTTGAGAGCCGCCTTTGTATTTTTTGACTTCGTGTGCGTGGTCTGGTACATGGCGGAAGACCAGGTAGCGTCCTGGTTTGTGCGGTTGACGTAAACCGTAAAACGTCAAGTAGGGCATGAGTGGAGAGCACGCAGGTGGTCCGTGTGGACGGACTCCGGTGCTTGGCGCGCATATGCGCGGGTGGCGTGCTACGTGGCGAGTTCCAGGTCATCCACGGATAACGTAGCGTTATGTGCGCATGATTATAGTGCGTGCATGACCAGGTAGCGCCCTGGTCAGCGCGCATCGTCGTGGCTCGCACAGCATATGAGACGGACTAGAGTTTCAGCTCCAGCACAGTCTCTAGCTGTTGTAAATGACCGTTTCAACTCGTGTCATAAACAAAATGACAGTTTCGTTTGACCACTTCAATTCTTTTTATTGCAATTCATATTCGACTTTATGACTAGAAATTAATTGCAAAATGAGTTTCAATTTGGTGAAACTATAAAATGGACCTTAAGTTTATTTGTATAGACAGTATAGATGAGAGTATCTCTTGATACCAAATCTCTACAACTTTTTCCTATGTTTCATAAACACTAAATAACCTGGTGCTATCTTGAGTGTGAGAGCAATCTCTGGCAATACACTACTGTTCGAGTGTTCGGTTGTTGTACCCTGAGAGACATACCGCCTGAGACATATGTGTAGGATATATGTAGAATGAATTTTTATATGTGTAGGATTAATGTATGTAATTTCTTCTTTTGTTCTCACATCAAGTTCAGAGGCGAAGTATATATGGGGCCAGGGGTGGCCCTGGCCCCCCCTGTTTTTTGGCGCAGTAGTGGAAATTTGCGATTTTCATAGGTAAATTGAGTCCGGGTTAAGTCCGGCCCCCGCCGATTTTCCACTACCGATCGAAAAAAATTGAGTTCGGCCCCCGCCGATTCCGAAACCAAGCTTCGCCACTGATCAAGTTTATTCTCATTTGATCATTCCCCTATATATATATATTGTGAGGTTAGTGTACAAAGGTCATATTTTGTGAGAAATGTGAGAAAGATTAAAAATTGATATGTAGACATCATTTTTTGGACATAGTCATGATTAATAGAGTTGTTTTGCCTAGAAAAACACTAAACACAACAATTAAAAACCCAAAGTAATGTATTTTAGCCTTAAAACTTAAAACACCATGTCAAGAAAGTTAAGCAATGTGTTTTAAATTCTATGGCTATAATACATTGCATTGTGTTTAAAATTGTTGCATTTGGTATTTTTTTTTAGTCAAAACGACCCAAAACGTCAATCCAAATCATGATGCCTACATGTCAATTTTTAATCCTTCTTAAATTCCTCATGAAATATGGCATTTGTACACAAACCTATACATACATATCTTTAATATATTTAGTTTTCAAATGATTTTGTTGTCTAATAATTTATGCTCATATTTTTTTAAACTCAAATGTGTTAGAATATTTTTATTTCAATGTACGGATATAAATTTTACTGAAATTGAGTTGTATATTCAAAATAAAGTATTTTTTCGACATCATAAATTACACCAAGTACCAGTAGCGTACCGATATCGTCAAGCCAAACCAATACCAAATGAAGAACATCGATATCAGTGTTTGGTGTTTAGGGTTTCCATCCATGTAAACACTAAACACACAGAACTTTATATTTTTAACATGAGGACACCATAAATAATTAAATTAATAGGTGTATATTTTCTTCACATCGTGCCGGATGAAACTTATTATAATATAATAATAATATATAAATATATTTAAGCACCAACAAAATGAATAGTAACCATATTAATGGTTTTTGTCTTTTTGTTTTTTATACAACACTTATTTTTTTATACAACACTTATTGTATATAAATACATATGGTTCAATAAAAATTTACAAAATAGGAAATGGGGTAGTGGTGGAGTGGTTTGTGGTGTATATGTGTCCTTTGGGGTCTTGGGTTCGAAACCCGTTTGAGACTTTTTTTTTCTTTTTTTACAACACTTATTTATATATAAATACATATGATTCAATAAGAATTAACAAAATGGGGTAGTGGTGGAGTGATTTGTGGTGTATGTGTGTTCTTTGAGGTCTTGTGTTTGAAACTTGTTTCAAACATTGTATTTTTTTTTCAACACTTATTTATTTATAAATACATATGATTCTATAGTAATTAACAAAATGGCTTGGTGGTGGAGTGGTTTGTCGTGCATTTGTGTGGTTTGGGGTCTTAGGTTCGAAACCGGTTTGAAACACTGGTTTTTTTTTTACAAACACGTATTTATTAATAAATATATATGATTTCATAATAAGTCACAACATGGCTTGGTGGTAGAGTGGTTTAAGGCGCGCCAAGCGCGCCTTAAAACACACTAGTTAGTTTTATGCATCAGAACTATAAAGTCACACCCTGATAATTCTCTGTCTAATATATATTAAACATCCATATTAAAACTTTGTATCGCTCTAATGTATCAACCAAATATAGCAAACTAATAGTCCACTTCATTCCGTTTGTTATACGCATTACACAATATTAGACTCATCGGTGTGGCTTCGGGGAATACCTCGGGGTGATGAGGTGGCCACACTCACCGAAGGGGAACACCACCCCCGCCGAAGAAAACTCAGGGATCTTGGGGCTTTTCCACCGTTTGCACCGATGAATTTCATTGGTTCTTCTTTTTTTATTATTATTTTTTTTAAAGGAAGGGGGAAGGAGGGGGAACCATTTCCTTGGTTTGGGGGAGGAAATGTCGAAAATGATGTGGCGTTGATGAGACATTTGGGAAAGTTGGGGGAAGAGGGCACCACACCAAACAGTCTTATGAAAGTATACACTATACAAGGACGACAATGAGTATATTAATGTGAACCAACGGCTCTTAAGATGCCACGTACGTGTTAATATATTTAAAGCCAAAATAAAGCTTGGTTCAATGTATTGGGTTTATAAATGTTTTAGGCTTTGAGTTAACAATATTTAAGTTTTAAATTGATATTATTGGGCCCAACGTTTAACTGTTAAATGAGTTTTCAATTTAAAAAACACACACACATATGGGAGTTTTATAAAAGAAATTATTCCCTGATAAAAATGTGCTCAGGCCGAATGGCCTCCCCGGCTTGGGCCATAGCCACCCATGAGTGGCATAGATGATCTTTGTATATGTTGTAAGGTAGTTTGTGGGTTTTTTTTTTTCTGTTGGTTTTGTGGCAGGGGCTAGGTATTGTTTTCTAATAAAAGTTACAATTACAATTCGAAAAAACAAATGAAGTTATAAAATAGAGTTAATGGTCAAAATCGTCCCTGAGGTTTGGCCAGTTTTGCTAAATAAGTCTAATCGAAACTTTTTACATTTGGGTCCTTCTATTTTACATTTTGTTGCCAAATTCGTCCCTGAAACTAACCGAGTTAAATATTGTCGTTAAGTTGGGGGTATTTCTGAATTTTTACCTACCCATTTATTTTTTTAATATTTTTTTAATAAGTGGGACCCACATCCCCACCTTCTTCTACCTCTAGATCTCCCCAACCCTACACCTGACTTCTTACCCCAACCCTGTTTCTCCCCACTCTCGATCTCCCTCTTCTCTGACCACCCACCACCGCCATCACCACCACCATAACCTCCAACCTTCACCCACCGCTACAACTACCTCACCCGTCACATCCCCTTCATCCAAACCTTAACCCTATCATCCACCCTCACCCAACTACCACCGACCGATCCACATCTCACCCAACCAGGATGATATAACTGAAAATTGAAGGAAAAGGGGTGGAGGAAGGTGAGGGTTTCTGTTAATGGTTGTAAATTCAGAAGGGGAGGAGGAATGTGAGGGATGGTCGCCGGAGAGGGAAAGGACGCCGCCAGAGAGGTTGATAGTGGAATGGTGATGGTAGATTCAGAAGGGGATGGGGAAGGTGAGGTAGTGAATAAAATCGATTCTATGTGTGGTTTCGGTTAATGGTTGTAGATTCAGAAGGGGAGGGGGAAGGTGAGGGACGATCGCCGAAGAGGGAGAGGACACCGGTAATGGTGGTTTGAACTTTGAAAGCAAGGGAGAGAATTAAAGAGGTTTTTTTTATATTTAAATGCTAAAAAAAGAAATAAAAAAGTATACAAAATGTCCAAAATGCCCTCGATTTCCTAGGTAAAAGGTCATAAATATTCCTCAATTTAACGAAAATATTTAACTGGGTTAGTTTCAGGGACGAATTTGGCAACAAAATGTAAAACAGAATAATGCAGATGTAAAAAGTTTCGATTTTGGACTGATGTGACCATCATTACAAGTTATCAGAACCATTTAAACCCACCTAATATACCTGAAACTGATCAACCCCATAACTGATAACCGTTTAACTAGATTTGGACAGTCATTAGATAATATTTCATCTCTGCAAACCTGAATAACCCTATAATCAAAAACCAAACCTGATGCACATCCCTAAGTATCTAATCTTGTTCAAATAAAGATTTGAAAATATTTATAAAGCAATTACATGGGTATTAAATAAACCCCCCACATATATCAAAAATGATTTACCTTTAGATATAAATTTGCTTATCTCAGGATAAGGTTATAATAAGTAGCATATTTTATTTGAGTGGAAGGCATGTCCACCTGGTACATAATTAGATGATGTATAAAATCCCCACACCCTTCTTAATCCAAAATTGCTTTTCATTTTGAGCATGCAATCATCTTCTTGTCTCCACTTCTCCCAAATTATCAAAATCCATTCTTCTAAACCATAATTATCAACTTACTTAATCACACCATTTAAGCTTAAACACAAGAAAACCCTTTGAAACTTTCAACATTCTTTGTGCTTGTAGCATCAAATCATGGCCCTAAAACACCCCACCACTAAAAAAATCCCATACCATGAAAGTGAAACAACCCCACCTCATTCCCCACCAACCAACCTAACACCCTTCCCAAACACAAAAACACACCACCACCACCACCCACCACCGCCGTCGCACACCGCGGCGACATACAAAGAATGCCTCAAGAACCATGCAGCCGTCATAGGCGGCCACGCCTTAGACGGCTGCGGCGAGTTCTTGCCACAAGAACCAACATCTTACAAATGCGCGGCTTGTGGCTGCCACCGCAGCTTCCACCGCCGAGAACCAACCACCACCACCACCGCCATCGCCGCCACCCGGACCCACTTCATTGACTTCCATCGCCCCTACCAAACCTCCACCTCTACCTCCCCATCACCACCAATATCCCCATCACCTCAACCAACCAACTACTCAATTGGAGAACATCTTCTCCTATCCCTCAAAACATCTACCAATCAAAACCACACGGTAGTAACACCGGGTACACCGGTGGCAATGAAGATCAGTAGCAGGAAGCGGTTCCGGACAAAGTTTACTCAACAACAGAAAGAAAAGATGTTATCTTTTGCCGAAAAGGTTGGATGGAAGATGCAAAGATGTGATGATAAGATGGTTATGGATTTTTGCAATGAGATTGGAATAAGAAGAGGTGTTTTTAAAGTTTGGATGCATAATAATAAAAATACGTTAGCTAAAAGAGATAAAGACATCCCTACTGTTGGGAATCTTGGTATCGTATACGGAGCGGAAGCGGTTTATATATTTAACGAAAAACGGATTATATATACAATATATATATAGCCGATTTATATACATAAATTATTAGTTAATTTTATTAATCCGATTAATAAAATATTCCCAATCAGGATCTCAGTTAAACGCGTATAAACAAATAAATAATAAACAACCATAGGGGGTTTAGTAATCAACCTTTGACGACTACACCGGAATTGTAACACGCGGGTTACAACGAATCCTCGCTAGTAGGAAGTTCACAACCGAGCACGAGCCAACCGGGAGCAACACTTGCAAGAGGAAGGTGGGCGGTGATGGTGGTTTGCGGCGGACAAGGGGGCGGCGGCCCTAGGGTGGCCGAAACCTGTAACTTGGGGAACAAGGAGTTGGTTTTGATAAAAAGTATGTTTAGGGTTTGCACCTTAATCCCCTTTTATAAAACTAGAACTTACATTAAGCCCCCTTGTTTAATATCATAATATTCCCTAATATTAATCTAATTAATATTAAGTCCCCCGGGTTCAAAACTATTATTATTTCATAAATAACAATTCACCGACATGTGAACTTATCTGATTCGTGTACCAACGTGTAACTCTTCGGATCGTACCGGGTCGGGTTACGTTGACATCGACTTTAATTACATCGGACATACCATATGTCCAACAATCTCCCACTTGGACGATTTTAATTAAATGAGTCAATGTGTGCAGAGTTGGACGCCTAGCTGCATCGCACTGCACCCAACACAGTATGACACTTTACAGTCGTCAACTAGTTCTTTGAGTTCAAGTAACGCTTTACTTAACCAAATACTATAGCCCTGATAATTCTATCAATAAGTCCCTTCTGTATAGACATTCGTTGATCATAAGACATGGATCATTCATTCTTATATTGATCAACCATTCTCTATTCTCGTCTATAATTCAAAATGGTCTAACAGACTACATTAGTCCGAGCGTGGCCACGCGTTTACACCAGTTTGAGTTCACGAGGGCGCCAGAATGTCTAAGCTTCTAATCCTATAGAAGTACAGAATTCCATCAGCGTCATACAACTCCCACTTAATCTTGGATTTCTCCCAATGCTATCCGGATTACCACCCATGTTTCAGGATAGTGTTAGATAACATCAAAGATAGTCCTTGATCAATGTAGTTTAATATGTGCCTTAGGAAAAAGAACAGATTGAACATATCAATATCAAAACATCTCATGACATAGATCCATGGAGATCGTTTTGAAGCGAGTTACATCCAATATCATTCCCTAATGATATCTGTGAATTATGATTCTCAAACCCTTGAGCTATTCATCTCATGAATACAATCATTTCAATTCACAATAGTCTTACATTCAAATTCATTCCCATGTAATTTGATCGACTACGGATATTTAGAATACTCTTATTCAAGGATTTAAACATACAAATAATGAACACAGTTAATAAATATTTAAATTTGCATTTAACCCATTAAATCAAATAAACATTCAATATAACTGTCATAGTTCAAAATAAAACACCAATACTAACTACAGATCATGCCCACTGTCTAGCAACTCTAAGCCCTATCTTTCCAGCATGCTCCTCATGTTTAGCTTGAGGTAATGGCTTAGTAAAGGGGTCAGCTAGATTTAGATCTGTATGAACTTTGTTTATCACGATGTCTCCACGTTCTACTATCTCTCTAATATAGTGGAATTTTCTGAGTATGTGCCTTGTGGTTTTATGTAACCTTGGTTCCTTTGCAAGAGCAATGGCACCAGTGTTGTCACATAATATCTCGATTGGTTTCTTTATGCTAGGCACAACATCGAGATCAGTAATGAACTTCTTCATCCAGGCAGCCTCCTTTGCAGCATCCGATGCAGCATTGTACTCTGATTCACAGGTGGATTGAGCAACCACACTTTGCTTAAAGCTCTTCCAATTAATAGCCCCACCATTCAGAATGAAAACATATCCTGTTTGTGATCTTGAATCATCACGATCAGTCTGGAAGCTTGCATCAGTATAACACTTAACTGACAGCTCCTCATCCAGTCCTCCATATATTAAGAACATATCCTTAGTCCTTCTCAAGTACTTAAGAATGTTCTTCACTGCAGCCCAGTGACTCTCTCCTGGATTCTGTTGATATCTACTCGTCATGCTAAGAGCATACGAGACATCAGGTCTAGTACACAACATGGCATACATGATGGAACCAATAGCAGAAGCATATGGAACTCTTTCCATTTTCTTCTTTTCTTCTTCAGTGTTTGCACACTGTTTGCTACTAAGAATGGTTCCATGTGCCATGGGCAAGAGCCCCCTTTTTGAGTCTTGCATTGAGAAGCGTCGTATGACCTTATCAATATATGTACTTTGACTTAAACCCAATAACCGCTTTGATCTATCTCTATAGATCTTTATTCCCAGAATATAAGCGGCTTCACCAATATCTTTCATTGCGAAACATTTACCCAACCAGGTCTTAACATCTTTAAGCATAGGGATATTGTTTCCAATGATTAGTATGTCATCTACATACAGTATAAGAAAAGTGATATAGCTCCCACTAGATTTCTTGTAAACACACGGTTCATCTTCGTTCTTGATAAAACCAAACTCTTTGATTTTCTGATCAAAACGGAGATTCCAGCTGCGAGATGCTTGCTTTAATCCATAGATGGATTTATTCAGCTTGCATACCTTATTAGGATTCTTTGGATCGACAAAACCTTCAGGTTGAACCATATAGACATCTTCCAATAAGTGTCCATTAAGGAACGCGGTTTTGACATCCATTTGCCATATCTCATAGTCATAATATGCAGCAATGGCAAGTAGAATTCTAATAGACTTAAGCATGGCTACTGGCGAGAAAGTTTCCTCATAATCAATTCCTTGAGTCTGAGTAAAACCTTTCGCTACAAGCCTTGCTTTGTAGGTTTGCACATTCCCATCCATGTCAGTCTTCTTCTTGAAGATCCATTTGTTTCCTACAGTCCGACACTCGGCAGGAAGATCAACCAAATCCCAGACTTGGTTATCATACATGGATTGCATCTCTGCATTCATGGCTTCTTGCCATTTCTTGGATTCCGAATCCAAGATTGCAGCTTTGTAAGTAGCAGGCTCAGCTTCATCAATCATGAAGATATCGTCATACCTTACAGGTGCACGACGATCCCTAATACTTCTTCGAACACTTGGTGTTTCTGTTGTTTCTTGAGTCCTCTCAGGCTCAACTTCAACAACTGGATCAGTTACTTCTGGTTCTGTCTGAACAACTGGTTCAGTCACTTGTGTTTCTCGAATTTCTTCAAGATCCACATGGTTATCTCCAATCCCTCGCGCCAGAAGCTCTTCCTCCAAGAAAGTGCCTCTACGTTTAGTGAAAATCCTATTTTCTGTGGGGTGGTAGAACAGGTAACCAATCTTCTTAGCGTATCCGACGAAAACCACTTTTTCGCCTCTGGGATCTAGTTTATCCGAAGATTCTAGAGTGACATAAGCATTACATCCCCAGACTTTAAGGTAGGATACATGAGGTTTCTTTCCATGCCATATCTCATAAGGCGTTTTGTCAACCTTCTTTGTTGGAGCTATATTCACAAGTCTTGCGGCAGTTTCCAAAGCATAACTCCAAAAGGATTTTGGAAGGTTTGTTCGACACATCATCGATCGAATCATATCTAATAGAGTTCGATTTCTCCGCTCAGACACACCATTATGTTGTGGCGTTCCAGGTGGAGTGAGCTGTGAAACTATTCCACAGTCCTTTAGATGGTCGATGAATTCCTGACTAAGATATTCACCACCTCGATCTGATCGAAGCATTTTAATAGTTCTATTTAGCTGATTTTCTACTTCGTTTTGGTACTCCTTGAACTTTTCAAGAGTTTCATGTTTATGCTTCATAAGATAAACATAACCATATCTACTGAAATCATCAGTAAATGTAACAAAGTATCTTTCTCCATGTCTTGACATTGTTCTGAATGGACCACATACATCTGTATGTACAAGTCCTAACAGATCATTAGCTCTTTCTCCAACATTTGAAAAAGGTGCTTTTGTTAACTTCCCACTCAAGCATGATTCGCATTTTCCAAACGACTCTGAACCCTTGGAATCTAAGATTCCTGCGTTTTTGAGTTGTTTAACACGATTCTCACTTATGTGACCAAGTCTACAATGCCACATATACGTATCATTAAAGTCCAACTTATTACGTTTATGGGAGATATTGCATAATATGTTATCGTTTTGGATTTCTATCTCATAGATCCCATTGTTGGGTTTTGCATCAAAGTAAAATACATCGTTAAAATAAGCAGAAATAAATTCACCATTAAAACGATAATTAAAACCTTGTCCACGCAAAGCATAAAATGAAACAATATTTCTAGTCACACTAGGAATGTAATAAACATTGTTCAAAACAAGTTCCAAACCAGAAGGAAGTAAAAGAACATATTCTCCTATTGCCTTCACAGCAACTCTTTGTCCATTGCCAACATGGACCTCCAAGTCGCCCTGTTTCAGCTTTCTAACCTTTCTTAGTCCCTGCAAAACATTACAAATGTGGAAACCACATCCTGTGTCAAACACCCATGTTTTGCTAGAAAAAGCAAAGATTTCAATAACATATATACCTGAGGACTCTCCTCCAGAAGCTTTGGCTTGCTTCAGTTCAGCTAAATACTTAGCACAGTTCCTCTTCCAGTGCCCAGTTTCATCACAATGAAAACATTTGGCATCTTTCAGAGGTTTCTTGTTGGCAACAGCTTTGCCCTTTCCCTTCCCTTTGCCCTGATTGCCTTTCTTCTTGGTGTTAGGTTTCTTAACTTGACCCTCCCTGATCATTAGCACTGGTGCAGTCTTGCTAGGTATGTTTACCTCAGCAGTTTTGAGCATCTGATGCAACTCTGCAAGTGTCTTCTCCATCCCATTCATATTGTAGTTCATAGTGAACTGATCATATGACTTGGGCAATGAGTTGAGGATAATATCCCCAGCCAGCTCATCACTCAAGGGAGATTCCAGACGTGCTAGGTGATCAACATAAGCCTTCATCTTTAGCACATGAGTGCTAACTGATGTACCCTCTTGCATACGAGTGGTTATAAGTGATCGCATCACATCAAACCTCTCATGACGAGCATTTTGTTGGAACATTTCCACCAGATGCCGGTTCATGTCGTACGCTTCCATGTCCTCCATGGTCCTTTGAAGTTCAGGGATCATGGATGCCAACATCAAACATGAGACTTTCAAAGAGTCATCAAAATGCTTAGCATAGTTTCTGTAAGCATTAGTTTGTTGGTTGATGGGTTCATCAGGGATTGGCGTTTCAAGAACATACAGTTTGTTCTCCGCCTTGAGAACGATTTTCAAGTTGCGGTGCCAGTCCATGAAGTTGGAGTGGTTCAGTTTGTCCTTCTCTAAGATGGACTTGAGAGAGAATTGGGAGGCGGAATTGTTTTCGTTTGACATCTACAAAGTTCAAAATTAATTTATTAGTATTTCATGTTTTAAATATCCTAATTGTATTATGACCCAAAACAAAATTAAATAGGATGAGACCCCGATTCATCGATACATAGTGAACTGGCTAAGCACTGTTCACTCGTATGATTAGGTAGGTAAACAACGATTGTTAATTGTGTCCACTACACAACTCTCCATTTTGGGGTTATCGCTAGGAGCGATGTATGTTTAACCCCAACTATGCCCACTTGATAAACAAGCGATGTTTGGTCCTTTACTGTTAGCTGTAATACCGGCCTATGTTACACAGGAAACGCGGTGATTACCTTCTTACATGATCAACTCCCAGAGCAGGGTTCGGCACTAACTTCTGGGTTCGATTTAGAAGAAGTGTTAACGTGTTAAGGGTGGCATGAAACATCAATTTAAAATTGGGATTTAATTTTAATATTTACCATAAATATATTGAATGACTCGTTAGCATGATGTGAGTCACACAATAGTTTATAAAATCCAATTTTATATTATTCGTGATAATTGAAACTCCTTTCAACACTCGACACGGTATAGTTTTAAATACCCTATTTAAACTACATTGGTCGTATTATCGCGAACGGACTTGTTTTAATATTAATAAAACTCCTTTTATTAAATATGCTTTTCGGTTTTTATAAAACTTGTTTTAACAAAACCGTTGTCATGATTGTGAAAAATTTTATTTATTTTGGGTTATCTCGATTATTTACAATAAATAAAACACAACCACAAAACATAAAATAAAATAACCGAATCGAGCCCCTAACAGGTCGCCCGTTTCGTTTTAGCCAGAAACGAAACGAACTAGTCTAAAAGGGTTTCAAAACTATTTGATAACTCCCACTTGACCCGAGATCTCTATCTTCATGGAACCTGTTCGTCCTTTTATCTTCATCTTGATCTTGTACTTGTAGGATTACAAATAAATTTGAAATACAAAATAAAACAAATCTATTCTAACCCTATCTATTACACCGGATCCAATATCCGTAATAAAAAATACAAATCAATAAAAGATAAAGATAAAATAAAACCAATCACAAACACAACCATGACAAGGGTCAAAAACCTAGGGCTCGATTCACATCACAAACATGAACAACTAAAAGCTTTTGATCTTTTGTCAAAATAATAAAAAATTTGACAAATAAAACATAGATCAAAACAATAACTTTTACCATCTATACGCGCGTAACCGTGGCTCTGATACCACTGTTGGGAATCTTGGTATCGTATACGGAGCGGAAGCGGTTTATATATTTAACGAAAAACGGATTATATATACAATATATATATAGCCGATTTATATACATAAATTATTAGTTAATTTTATTAATCCGATTAATAAAATATTCCCAATCAGGATCTCAGTTAAACGCGTATAAACAAATAAATAATAAACAACCATAGGGGGTTTAGTAATCAACCTTTGACGACTACACCGGAATTGTAACACGCGGGTTACAACGAATCCTCGCTAGTAGGAAGTTCACAACCGAGCACGAGCCAACCGGGAGCAACACTTGCAAGAGGAAGGTGGGCGGTGATGGTGGTTTGCGGCGGACAAGGGGGCGGCGGCCCTAGGGTGGCCGAAACCTGTAACTTGGGGAACAAGGAGTTGGTTTTGATAAAAAGTATGTTTAGGGTTTGCACCTTAATCCCCTTTTATAAAACTAGAACTTACATTAAGCCCCCTTGTTTAATATCATAATATTCCCTAATATTAATCTAATTAATATTAAGTCCCCCGGGTTCAAAACTATTATTATTTCATAAATAACAATTCACCGACATGTGAACTTATCTGATTCGTGTACCAACGTGTAACTCTTCGGATCGTACCGGGTCGGGTTACGTTGACATCGACTTTAATTACATCGGACATACCATATGTCCAACACCTACAACCGCAACCGCCACCGTTACAACCACCGCCCACGACAACACTGCGGTTGTGGCAGCATTAGTACGTAGTGATGATAGTACTCATCATGATCATGGGTCTTCTTCTTCATCTTAATTTTTTTTTTCATTTTTTTTGTAATAAGAGTATAACACCAAAGTTTTACCCATTTTAGGGTAAATTGAATAAAATTTTCTATTTAAAGATTCAGTTTTATACAAATTTTTATTTGTTTCGAGGTTTTTTATATGATTTTATTGATTATTATTTATGTTTTGCTATTGTTGAGATTTACTAAGTATATAATGGTATTTTATTATTTATGTTTAAGTACAGTTGGTCAATATATATAAAGTATCAAATGATGCAAATTTAGCTCCATTTCTGAACAATTTTTTTAACCGCAAAAAACTTTTATTAATACCAAAACGGGCCTGATCAAGCAAGAAGCTAAAAACATCATACACCAAATCGCCTATGGTTGTAACCTAAAAACCATAAACACCATTTCTGAACAAATTAAACAAAGATCGATATTCAACCCAAATTTTAAATTTCATGCTTTAAAATACCATGGAAGTAAATTATGATTTAAATTTAAGAAATTCAAAATAAGTAATTATGTGCTCATGAATCATTTGCAGAGGTGTAATGAACACAACATGCTTGTCTGACAAAAAAAAATTTAAAAATGGTTGGGGACTGGGGTAAGCCTTTTTGAGATTAGCCCTAATCTCTTTTTCTTGTCTCCTCTAATCATTGTTTTTATTTAATATTTTAATTATATAATAAAATATTCTATTTGTAGAAAGTTGCTTAGGTTATGGATTATCATAAATCAAGCAGCACCTATTTCGGTTCCAATTTTACCCTTGCTGGAATCTTGTAATGGTTGGTCATCGTGTATTCGTGTATATGCTTGTTCTTATTATATAAATAAATGCATTCAAATGTTATTTATTTGACTTTTGAATATGTATGATGATATTAAGTTGTAACATCGCCCACATATAGTATGCTTTCTTATTCCTGAGTTTGACTAAACTTGTAGGATTGCTATTTCTAGATATATATTTCATCAATTCATAAATATTTTTTCAAATAACGTGTTTAATTTATTAATTTGTTATAATAAGTTTTTGACATGGATTTGTTGACATAAATCCGGCCTTATAACTTTTCAACCAGTACCAAATAAGGGCTTTTTTATTGAGGTGTGTTTGTTTAAAACCAATTTTTTTTAAATGTCTTTTTTCGTGTTATTGACTTTATGTGTGAACTCTTCTTCGATATAAACTAACTTTTTTTATTACTCTAGTTTAATGGGGACAGGCAAATAGTAGATATATATTAGATAATGTTATAAGGATGAATAAACGAATTTTTATATGTGATAGTTAAATTCACTCAAATTGGGTAATTAACGTCTATAAATTGGGTAATTAACAAATTAGAAGCACACGAAGTACAAGATAGTTAGTGTAAACTATTATAGAAAATGGACGTGGCTAATGATATACACATTCTAGCTATTTTGATATCTTCCATACTATACAAAAAATAATGTCACAACTCATAGCCCACACGATGGGATAAATCTTTGGTGCTTGACATTTTTGGGTCAAACTTTGAGGGGTAACTTAGGTATGTATACATGATTCTACGTGGCAGAATTTTTATAATATATTATCTTGTAATCTGAACTTTAAAGGCAAGTTGTGTAGGACTTGTGCTCTTATTTAGAGCCAAATTTTAAATTAGCCTGGATATTTGTTCCTTTTGACACCTTTCCTTTTTTGGTTGGATGTTGTGGGAGGCAAGATTTCTCACTTTATTTTATTCTATTTTTATTATAAAACTATGGTTTTACATTATTATATGATATCACTAGCTGATTACCCCGGGAGGATTCCGGGGTTGAAAAATATAACCATTCTAATAATACTAATACTAATAGTAATTATTACTCTTGTAATTAAATAAAAAAAATAATCTTGCTATAAGGTGACACCATGTGTTGCAGTGTTGCACGATTCTTTCTCGTAGCTTCTCTTGATGAAGTATACCTATCCATCTTTAGAAGAGTAAAATTCCAATGATAGCATGACGATTGGGCTGAATTTCAACATCGTAGATAAGAAGCTGGTTTAAAAGAAAAAGCATGATTAATGAATAACCTGAACACTTTGTGTTTTTTTTGTTTCCTGTATTAACGAAACTCCAAAAAAAATAGTTGTTTTTTTTCTCCGTTTTTTATATAGCACTATGGTACTCGTTGGAAAGATAATAAAACGCTCGTTAATCTGGTGTAATTTTTTTCTTTAAAAAATCTCGTATATAAAAGATATTAACGTTTAAAAATTATGGGAGGAAAAATTATGGGAGGAAATATGAGAGAGAAAAATTTAAATTTGTTTTTAAATTCTTTTTCCTAAAATAACTCAATCTTTTTTAGGGTTTTATCTTTTTCATTTTTTTTATTAAAAAATCAAAATAATTCAAAATCACTAAAATCTTTCAATTATAATGCCATGTGGCAGTTTCATGGAGGAACCAATGGCCGCCACGTCAGCAAAAGTCTTTTCTTTTATATATATATATAGATTAGGTATAATCAAACAGTTAGTTTGATCACATATTACGATTTAATAAAAGATGGGGTAGTTGTCTAGAATGAAATTGTGCTTCTATATATGGACACACGTCACTAAAACGTTAAAAGTCTGTAAATTCAAATAAGTTTCTAACGGATCTAACTCGAACAACCGACCTTTTGATGGGTAGTACTAGTTTTGTGTGGCCCAATTCGGTACGAGTTTTGAACAAACATTGAATTTTGAAAACTAAAATCTTATCCAAATGAATAACTTGAATTACAAACATCGCACAAATCTTAAAAAACTTACTTCGATATTCATTAAAGAGATCCTAAATTCTAACAAAGTAAATTTCAAGAAAAAACTGTTCGATCTATTTTCATACAGAGAGTAAAATGACTATATACCTTAAACAATAAATATTAGCATCCCTTATATGAAAAGTGCAGTTGTGTGATATCAACGTAGAATGTAAAAGATAGGTGTTATATATAGCTTACGCCTATGAAAGATCAATTTCAGATAATATTTTGCTTTTGACATGGTTGATTTGATAAATATGGTTGATTTGATAAAATATGGAAAAACACCCACACTACAAGAAATTTAGGCAATAGCGATGACAGACCGCGTTTCGCTATTGCTAAAAAACTGACAAGTCGTTCGCCTTTAACTGCGGTCATTGATCTTAAGAGAGATCAAACACCGCTATTGCCTCTAAAACCTTATTTTACCCGCCAAGCTCCGCTTCTCCCTCATTTCTTCCATCCAACCATTTTCATCTCCTCCTCCCTCTTGTCCCCCTACCCATCACCTCCTCTCCTCAACCTTCGGCCGTCTACATCCTCTCCTCCAACCATTTTCATCTCCACCCTTCACAATCACACCACCACAACAACTATCACCACCGCAACCCGTAGATAAACATTTTTTCGTTAAATACTTTTTTTTTGTTTTTTTAAATGTTTAATTTTTTTCTTGTAATATTTTTTGTAGAGATGCACCGATCTAAACGACAACTAGTAGAGCACGCCAACCCACACAGTTAGTTGCCGCTAATAGTTAGTTTTTTTTTAATATTTATTTGTTTGTTTCTGTATGCTTATTTATATATATGTTATAAATAAATTATATTATGGTGACTAGGGGTGCAAACGAGCCGATCCGAGCCCGAGCTTTGCATTATCTAGCTAAGCTCATTTCAATTTTCTGAAGCTCGAGCTCAATTCGAGCCTTGTATTTTGGGCGCGAGCTCGGCTCGATAGTATATTTAGGAACTCGAGCTCGACTCGAAAGCTCGATCAAAATGTATGTGGGAAGAGTTTAAACGAGCCCAAGCTCAGCTCGAGCTCGTTTTGGACCACTAAGAAGCTCGTTCTGGACTATTAAGGACTCGTTTTGGACTATTAGTGAGCTCGTTTTGGACAATTAAGAAGCCCAAGGCCCAAAGTAATTTAGTTAATGCATGGGTAGCAATATAATTGGACTATATAGTATTAATTGACATAAATAAGCAAAGCTCGATAAGGCTTGACGAGCCCAACCGAGCTTTACATTCGAGGCTCGAGCTCGATAACTAAATGAGCTTTATTTCAGGCTCGAGCTCGGGCTCAAGCTCGATAGGACTCGGCTCGTTCGAGCTTTTTACCGAGCCGATCTCGAGTAGCTCGCGAGCCGCTCGCCTCGTTTGCACCTGTGATGGTGACTATCCATATTCCAACTCCTACCTCTTCATTTCTATTGTATTAATGTAAAAACCCTATAAATAGAGACTTCATGTAATTGTTATGTGATATACTAAAGGAAAAGAATTCTCTATTCTCCATCCTATGTTTTCCTCTTTGTTCTTATACTTCATGCATGGGTTGCTAGTAGGTCGTTGTTATACAACACGTTATCAGCACGAATTGCTTTTGGAGTGGATCATATTATGATAAGGTAACTCGAGTATGTTTCAAACAAAATCCTTATCGTAATTCATACAATATTGGGTTATGTTAGAGATTTCTTTTATTTGCTGAACATTAGTTCTATTGCAATTCCTATATGTTTAGAACAAAAATTATGCGGATGTGTTCACTTGTTTGACAAATCTTTACTATCAAAATAAGAACTCTAAAAAAAAGGAGATTTTCTAACACATTGAAAAACCTATTAATAAAACTGAAAATTTTTTATGCTCTTTTATTAATTTGCATTATATATCATGGCATGTTACATAATTAAGTCTCTACATCTTTGTGACACGATAAAAAAGAAACGAAAACGAGGTGATTAATGAAATGATAGCCTATTTTATAAATTTAATTTAATCCCTTTTAGTATTATATTAAATTTGTATCTTCAATTTACATTCATAAAATAAATCTTTTCACATGTATTAACTTATCTTTTATACGTAATGTCTAATTTGTCGTTTACATTCCATTAATGTATTAAATTTGATGTCAAGCAATCATAAAGTATGCTTTATAGTCATTATATGCTATTAATATGTCATTATAATAATATTATTTATCTCTTAAACATGAAACACCAATGTGGAATTAAAAAGACATTAGTTGCTAATAAAGTTTATTCAATTTATTTGGTTTAAGCTAAAACATTAATAGCTTTTGGTGATACAAGACGTCAAGACTATTAATAACGACTTTAGTTGTCTTATTTCAAGATTATGACAATCACATAATAGATGGGTAACATGTAACTGTTTTATTTTATGGTATCTAAAATGTAGAAATTGTATATAGTTTCTATGGATATTTGTGAATATTAAATTCATGCTTATATTTTGATATTTGAAACGTTTGTGATGAAAAGGCTATATCGTGATAAACTAATACATAAATTATATGTTTTTCTTATAAATGACGAAACACTTTATTTCACAAAGATTGTACCATAACTTGCTTTATTTGGTAACATGTTATAATATCATGTGTTGGATTATGTATACAATTGATTATCTTGTATTTTATATGCTACCATTTACTTAGCATTGAACAGGCAAATAAAACAAAGTTATGATTTATTATCACTCTCATGAAAGATTTACATTTGACATCCAAAGTGTCATACACCTTGAATCTCATTATCATGTTATAAAAGGTCGTAAGATGTTGGGCCAATAATATTATATTACTTGGACATATAATTACTTCTTCATGGATGTTATGTGAAGAAAAGTTTATATAAATTGGACAAAACAAATTTTGTTTGTTTGCCAAACCTCAAATATGCTCTTGTAGCAATCTCATTAAAATTGGGTGAAAGGTTTGAAGTGACTTTATATCTGTCCAAAATGGAATGAATATCCATGAATGTTTTCGAATTCTATCTCATTCCCTGAAGTGAATGTGATGAAAAATGATCGGTATAAAGGTTAAAGATCATGTACATAACTAAGTAAGTTGTAATGATTCAACCATGAAAGCTTTGTGGTTATAATCCATTCCCTGAAGTGAATGTGATGATATAATGATCAGTGTAAAGTCCATGATCATGGTAATTGAGGAAATATAATTACGTCTCAATTTTATATGGGAAAATTGAATAGAATGAATTTTTCTTATCATATCTCAAATACGCTCTTGAAGTAGCAATACCATTAAAAGAGTATGAAAAGTTTGTAATGACTTTATATTCTTATGTCCAAGAAAATAATAAAGCTTGGTTGGTTTTACTCAATTTCTTGAAGTGAATGAGATTATATAACAATAATTGAAAATTTCATGTTCTTGGACATAATTGAGAAAAATGCAGTGATGGTTATTTTGATAATGAGATCAACCATCTGAAGTTATAATGATGGTCATGATGTGATCAACCATCAATGACTATAATGATAGCCAAGTTAATAATGAGATCGATCATCAAAAATGCAATAATGACCATGTTACTAACGAGATTGACCACCACATGTGGCAAATAAAATGAGTGATTATATAACATGATGGTTTGAATATTGAAGTTACAATACATTCTTTCATATCTTATGTTTTGTATTGCATAGGTGCAAGTAATATATATTCGATCATAAACTAGAGGTTTAGTTTATGGATCATAATTATTTAATTAGTTGGCATGACCGGTAAGACCACACCGAGTCGATGATGTGAACATAATGAAGAACTTAAAGATTCTTCAATTTAATACATAGCATGTAATGTTTGCTCTTAAGCAAAATTATATATTTGCCATATAAAGTGGGGTGAGTATCACTATATATTTTGGAATTGATTAAAGGATACACATATCCTAACATGATACCATTTAGTATTTAAAATCGATGCATCGTCTAAATGGTTATCAAGTGCGCAACCTGAAGTTTGTGTGATATATAGCGTAGCTAATAAGATATCAAGCACATTATTCCAAAATGGCATATTTGGTGAATTCAATTCCTAAATATTGAAATACTAGTAGCTTATGTTCATACACATATTGCTTTCATTGAGATGATCACTAAAACGTCTATTATTGATTGCAACATCAATGATCATGAGAGCAAAAGTTCATGTTTATATTTGATTTTACATGCAGTAATATTTATTCACATCAAGCCAATACGTGGTAATAGTTTCTCCCCATTATAGTTGGTTTTTGGTCAGGAACCAAATATTGTCCATCGATTTTTGTTGTGCGACATATATTGAAATTGATCCACCATGACGCACAGATATGGGACCTTAAAAGGTGATTGGGAATATATGATGATTTATAGAGCCTTAAACAAGAGATTTATTTACATCTCAATTAATTGATATCCATCTGAATGGATTAACATTCCCAACATCATAGGGAGATAAAAGGCAGTTGGAAATAGAAATGAATTAGAATGAAATATCATTGATCCTCATACTAAACAATGTGAACCAGAAGTTCAAAGGATAATTCATTCACAAAGATTAGCGAATTAATTACCAGACGCATTAACTGACCTAAATATGATGAATAACTAATCAAGTCACATATACCAACTGCTAATGCTCCATTTAAAATGAGTGTCCGGGAAGGACAATCATATATTGGCAATAAGCCTACTACACGCCTAAAGCGTGGTAGACTAGTCGATTCCAAATAATAAAAATCCTTGAGAAATTGGAGCAAGTAAGAAAGATGGTCAAGTCGAGGTTATAGTAAAAAGGTCTCCTGAAGAGACATTAGACATGATGGTTCCAGAAGAACCTCAGGTACCTGAAAATAAAGAGATCTCATTATATAGTATCATGTCTATGAAATGTATGGAATCGAAATAAAATCGACGTCGTTATAAAATTTATGTAATGTAGCGCTTGAAATGAGGATCAAGATTTAAGATCCGTCTATGAATGAATACACAGAATTGATTGGCCAAAATGGAAAGACGCAAATATGACAGAGTTGAATTCTCTTTTGAAAATGGAAAGTTTTGGACCAGTAGTCCATACAACAAAAGTTGTAAAACATATAGACACGAAAAGGTCTTTTGTGCGAATCAACATTTGAAAAGAAAATGATATAAGGTAAAATTAGTGGCACAAGAATTTCGCAAAGACCCATAATTGATTATGAGGAGACACATTCTCCAGTGGTAGATACAATGATTTTCATTATGTTATTAGTCTGGTAATGCAAAGAGAGAATTTAAATGCGTCTAATAAATATCATGATTCACTTGACACTGAAAGTTTACATGAAAATTCCTGATGAAGGATTTAATGTGTCAAAATCTTGTAACGTAAGTTCTCGAGAACGTTATGATTAGAATAAATAGATTCAACTCTGAATACGTTACGTTTGTTATATGATTGAATTGAATATAAGTGGAACTCCTCATGGAGTATCCTAAAGCAACTGAGTGCTTAAAAGGTAATATATATGAAACATCGTAGGATGTGATTATTGTGCACCAATACACCACAGGTGATAAATTAAACCTGGTGATTATAATAATTTAATGTATAAGAATGGTACAATATATATTGGAGAAATAGATGTTATTGTTCTTCCAATTGAAGAGTTAATGTACTTGCGTAATTGGTCAAGATGAAAAAGTCTTTGATGGATCGATGATGCCTGTAGCATTGATATCAATACCTTAAGAAGTATTATGTAAAGGTAATATGTATGGACTAAAATAAGGGGGTTGAGTATTTTAAAACTCATGAGATATCCCGATAAAGAGCAACAGAAGTTTGATTGTATTATCCAGCTTGTATCAAAAGTTTTCTTTTAAAGGTTCACTCGCAGTTTACAGTGATAATGTCTAAGCATTATCGAGAGACTCTGTAGAACTTTTAAAAGGGAGATTTTTGAAAGTGCTTGACATAGTGCACTTGTTGCTTGACCTACAATTCGATTATATATGTAATGATATGTTTACCAATCCATCAAAGTACATCTTGAAAAGATGGTGGGACATTTTACAATGGACATAGCTCATATTTAAAGTGCATTAAAGATTGTCCAATTACTTGATATGGAAAATTATTCATTTCATCTCCTACCAAAGTAGAGATTTTCACTTTAGAAGTACCATAGTTAAATATATATGTACATTAGTATATGTCTTCCTAGTTATGAATGATTATAATATCTTTCACTTGAACTTATCACCCTGATAGAACTTATGACAAGCAAGCAGACATTGGAATGAGTTAAGACAAATATTACAGGTATGAATGATGTTTGATTTTATTTTTCTAACCCATAGAAACAAGTTTGGTTAGTCTTGTAGATGTTGGGAATGTAACACAATAATAGTGGATCATATGATATTTATTTTCGAGAGGAGGTACCAGAAAATCTCATATGAAGATCATACACCATTGCTAAACATAAAGGATTGTATTTCAAGGGATCGAACGACATTTCATTGGCTACGGAAGCTTTAAGCAACTTTCAAGGAAGATTGACACATCTTACTAAAAGACTACATATTCAAATGAGGGGGAGTATCATACAAGTTGCACTCTTTTTCCCTTAACTAAGTTTTGTCCCATTGGGTTTTCTTTGTAAGGTTTTTAATGAGGCAACATACCTGATCCAGAAGTATCAAGAAGAGCAATACGCCCTGCACTCTTTTTCCCTTAGCTAAGGCTTTGTCCCACTGGGTTTTCCTGACAAGGTTTTTAACGAGGCAACATCACCAAGTGTATACTACATTATTTACTTTTATCACATGGATAGTCAAGGGGGAGTGTTATAAATAAATTATATTATGGTGACGGTCCATATCCCAACTCCCACCTCTTCATTTCTATTGTATTAATGTAAAAACCCTATAAATAGAGGCTTCATGTAATTGTTATGTGATATACTCAATGAAAAGAATTCTCTATTCTCCATCCTATGTTTTCCTCTTTGTTCTTATACTTCATGCATGGGTTGCTAGTAGGTCGTTTTTATACAACAATATATGTTTTTTTGTTGAGTTTTTTAGTATTTTTATTGTATGGTCATGTATTTATTATGTTTAATATGTTTTTATGTAAGTTTTATATACACTACTAGAAAATATACCTAATGCAAATTTTTAAACTTAAAATCAATACAACCTCTACGCGTTTTGCAAAAACTCAAATGATGTTAAAAACGTAGTTCTTAGCACATGTTTCCAGCAAAGTGTGGGTTAAAACATTTATGAACATTATGAAATACAACCTGTCATTTCTCTTTAACTTTTGTTATATGGACAATGTTGTGTTATGTAATGTTTTTGGATCCTTTTTTCCGCTACAATTGGAATCAGAATTGAAAGGATTTGAAGGTCCAAAAACCTAAATGGGAGTTCAGAGGTTGTATTATGTTTGCAACATGTGTTTGATTTTCAAAAATTTCCATATGTGTATACAGAATGTTTACATTATATGTTTTGAATTTGTGAATATCGATGAAGAATATGCAGGACACCCGCTTTTGAAACAACAAATGAGACAAAACTAATGCACTCCATTTTGAAGGAAATGTTACTGAATACACAGATGAATGCAACAATTATACACTGTTGAGCCTCAATACTGAATATAGAAGCGAATAAGAGAAGGCGTTAATTATACACAATCTCGGCTATTTTGCCATACTGACATATTTGTAAGTGTTACATGGATTTTTTTATGTTGACAAAGCGTCATGTAAATGTAAGTGTAGTTTATTATTAAACTGTTTTGTTGGGTTTCAATATGATGCAGGCGAGGGACGTGCTTCTGTATCAAACTTACGATTTCGCTCAATGGTCGGTGAAATTTAGGGAGAGACTATTTGTGTCTATGAGTAAAAATCAAAAGAGCATGGGTTTGAGGTATTATGGGGTAATTATGTTTCCTATTTTGAAGTACAATCACCTTTATCATGTATGCTTCGACATACTAAATGGAGTAATCGTTGTTATCGACAACATGCATGATAATGTGAGTCTTATAAATTTGGTTAACCATGCTGATTATTTTGTAAAGACAACCCCGTGAAGTGGTAAGTACTTATATCTATATTAGAATACACAAATGTACGTTAAACTTTTTTGAACCCATTTTAGTTAACATCATTTTTTTGGTTGTATTTTATGAGAAAGACGTGGTTGCAAAGTACTTGCAGGAGGTTGGTCATCCAAGTGTTGAGCCATATATGTTGAGCCACTAAAAAACTATTAGGACTGTGGGATATTTTTCATGTGACACATGGAGACATGGAAGGGCGTCACTAAGGAGAAATAGGATTGCGGGTGTAACGCACCAGAAACCCGTTTTGCTTAATTACGCCATTAGGCATGATTAACAAAATATTAAAATGGAGCTTAGATGATGGGAATGCGGGTTATGTACTAATATGAAAATAACTAGTGAGTGTTATTATCTTTATAATAGGGAAATAACACTAGAAACAAGCTTGCATAGGTAAGTTTTTGATAATAAAAGGCTTTAGCGTAAACTTGAGTGACTTGTGGTGTAAATATAACATAAAACAAAAGGTCCGAACACACCCCATTTGGGGAAAACGAGTTCAGCCCTCAAAGAGGGAATTCTTGCTTCAAACAAGCCCTAATATCGCCAAATTGAAGAAAAGATGCAAGGGGTATTGAGGGTAGACTTGATGGGTTGCAAATTGTAACACCCCAACAGATGGCGGAATCATCGGACGTTACCGGAAAAACAAAAATCATGACTGGATAGATTTTCTTGTTTTAAAAATTTTGAGATTTTAACAATAAAGGTCCCTCAAGTTTGTGTAACTATAAAAATCATGTTTTTTTTTCTTATTATTTTATAAAATCTAATCCGAATAATGTTTTCAATATACACATTTTATTAAAACGTAGATACGATCCATAATAAATGCAAATGATAAATTTTGAGTTCACTCTTTTATTAAATTTGAAAACGACAAAACTTACGTGGACCAAAATAGAAACATTTAAATACACGAAGGACTATAATTGACAACTTGCCAGAATATGAGCGTGACAGTTGTCACACAAATTAAGGGTTTTCTACATGTTTTGGAGCTTTGGTAAGAACCCTAACCCTCAATTAGTATAAGTTTTGAAACCCACTTGTGGATTTTGAACAAAACATGTTAAATCTGTGATATTGTTGATTATTAGTGATATTGATCATACTTAATGGTTTAGGAATGAGTTAAATGGCTAGATACTTGCTTGTATGCAAAGATGGTGATTTTAGTTTCAATTAGTAGCCTTGTTGTTATTAAAATAGTGGAAACTCTATGTTTAAGGCATGGAATGTATAAGAATTGCATTATATATGCATTACATGAGTCATGTGTGTTAGTTGAAATTGAAAGTAGCTTAATATAATGGTATGATGAGTTCGTGAATTGGGTACCTGCTAAATGTCTAGTAAACGGAATAATCATGAAAAACATAGTACACACACTAGGTGTTTGATGAAATGCTTTGTTGATATAAATATGTGAGGATATGCGAAAAATCCTTACAAACTAACATGTTATGTGAGGAATGAAAGTAATTGCTAAAATAGGATTGCCTAATGATGATTAGAAAGATGAAATGTGCACTAAACTTAATGAGTCGGTATGATAAATAAAAAAGGATGGTTCATAATTAGGACTATTGCCTAATGATTAGTGCATGCTATATGTAAAAGGTTAGTTTGACTTTTAAAAGTCAGACTGACCCGAATATAAGTTTGAATGAAATAGTGTGTGAAAACTCATGATATGAGTTAGTTATTGAAGTAATGACTAACTTGATTTGTCTTGAGTATAGAGAAGTTGATCTTGTCAAGCTAGGTGGAAGCTTGAGGAGGAAGGATCAAACAGATAAGCGGATCATGGTACGCGCAAATGAGGCCAAGGTAAGTGATTATCTTAAATAAGTCTCTTAGTAACTGAATGATTGTGTAAATGCAGGAAAATATGGATTCTATGATGTTGGTTGAGAAGCGGTAAGTTTTGCATAAAATGGATTATGGGAATGTGGGATTCTAACTCAACATGGGTTAGAATCATCAAGAAAATTGTTTAGCCCGGGATAGGACGCCCACGTAGAGATATACAAGTATATTTTGAAATGGGACAAATGGGCCAAGTGATGTGGATGTCACTTGAGCCCAAGATTTGTAAGACTATAATTGAAAAATGAAATAAACGGGTCAAATGACTTAGAGGCTGTTTCGAGGTCTTAATCATTGAGTTTCGACACGATATTTGGTCAAAAATTGTTTTACAACATAAAGGATGTTTGGTAATTTTTATATATTTTTCTAAAGTCGTTTGACGTGGTTTTCGCGGATGTTTTGTCGGTAAATTTGTTGTTGATAGCAACAGAACCGCAACTTGCAGAAGCTGTTTCGAGGTCTTAACCATTGCGTTTCGACACGAAATTTGGTCGGAAGTTGTCTTAAAACAGAAAGTATATTTTGTAATTTTTATAGATTTTTCTAAAGCCGTTTGATGTGGTTTTCGCGGATGTTTTGTCAATAAATTAGTTGTTGACAGTAGCATATCCACAACTTGCAGAAGTTGTTTCGAGGTCTTAACCATTGGGTTTAGACACGAAATTCGGTCAGAAGTTGTCTTAAAACATAAAGGATATTTGGTAATTTTTATAGATTTTTCTAAATCCGTTTGATGTGGTTTTCATGGATGTTTTGTCAATAAATTAGTTGTTGACAGCAGCAGATCCGCGACTTGCATATGTTGTTTAATTCGAGGTCTTAACCATTGTGTTTCAACACGAAATTCGGCCAGAAGTTGTCTTACAACATAAAGGATATTTGGTAATTGTTATAGATTTTCTAAACATGTCTGATGTGGTTCTTGCGATTGTTTTGTCAGTAAATAGTTGTTGACAGCAAGAAGGTTGGTTTACTTATATGCATACTAACTTAAAACCCTTAATGGGTCAAATGGGTAAAATAGCATAAATGTTTAAAGAACCGAAAGGGTACCCAAATATGAGACTTGGTACCCTTAGAACATGTTATAGCAATGTTAAACGAGTCCCCAAGAGTCCTTGGGGATGGTCGAGAACCTAAGTAAAATTCCAACCAAAGGTTGGGTAAATAACGAGGAATTGTGATCGTTTATGCAGGCAATTCAGAGTATTCAGCAGCTTCAAACCGTAGCTTACGGTTTCAGAACCGTGGGCTACGGTTCATAATGAGCAAACTGATCAGGTTATCTGAACCAAAAGCTACGGTTCTCATACCGTAGCTTACGGCGGGATTATTCCGGAAAAAAAATTTAGTTTGTTGTTTTGAAATTATTTGACCCGTTAATCCCAAATACTAAGTTTATCGTGTGTATTTGTGGTAGGCACATCTAAGGAGCAGAACCGGATGCGAAACAGACCAAGCATGAAACCGAACACACTCGAGACCAAGATCACCTTTGCGGATAAAGATATGATTTCGTCTTCACACGCCGTATAGGACATTTTAGTAAAACAACATGTGATGTTGTACATATTTAATGTGTATGGAAGTCAAGCTTAGAGATGTCAAATTAATAATATCACGTGCGGATCTTCCAAAGATCTGGACGTGCAAATATGGTTTAAAAAATATACGCTAATCTGGGACCATAAAACTGATTTAGTTGTTAACAAATTGCTTAATAATGGGTTGGATCTTATAGCGGGTTACCCTTAGAGAAAAGGCAACGGAAGACAAAACCAAATCTCCTGAGGAAAAGGTATGCAATGAGGCTTATGTTGTCTGATACCAACATACGCCGGAATCGAATTCCATGGGAAGCGTATGAAATGGAGGGTAAGAACAAGAAAAGGATGTGATTGTGCGTGGATGATGAGTTGGATGTTAACTTGCTTTTTGGTAATTATCAGATTTGGATGTGTTTTTCCGTGACTTGGGGACTTGAAAACAAAAGGCTAAACATAAACAATTTTTGGGCTTGTGATGGTTTAAAATTATGGTTTTTTTATTTTGGATGTATATGGTTTATGGTATGCACTGTTTGGAATAGGTAGTTTTACATAATGAATATATTAAATACTCGTACACATGACTTAAAACAAATAAGAACAAAATGTGGATGTGGTGTTCCCCTTATCGAGTCCACATCTTCTTCCCTCATTTCATCCCCATCAAGAGGGGTGGTGTTCTCATTCCCCTTACCCTCCACTTTCTTGATGGGGGAATGAAAATATAATAAATTCATTGGTGAGATCGGGGATAACTTACCAAAAGGACCAAAATTTGAGGGGATGGCGTTGTTCCCCATCGGGGGAGGGTGCCACCTAGACAAGCAAAAACGCGAAACAAACATTAATACTTGATGGTCTTCATATCAAATACAAACAAAAAGGTGTGCTTAGAGCTACACATAAAATTCCCCAAATGTCTTGTTGACCGCTTATTTACACCCTGGCCTGCACCACACATCAATAGAAAGCTGCCACATACTCCGAATGTGATGTCATACACCCTAAATATGATGTCACGGGGTGTATGAATCCTAGAACCCTACCCTAAAATGTCTCTTTGACCATCCTTTCTCACAAAAGTCCCTTCAAACATGAGCCATAACATTTACATATTACGGTTGGCCGCCGATGTTTAGCTTCGATGAAATCATGTCACATGTCTAAGTACGAAAATTCCTATATATTTAGTAACACCAGTCTCTAATGGTGCTTATGTATAATGTAAACATTAGCATAAATATTATGATGATACCTCTTTATCCATCTATCCCGTCTAACTTAATAAACTATAAATTTTGGGTGGATCAATTTTCCTTAGTTCTTTCGGTGCCTCTTTTTTGGCGACTAATAGGATTCCATTCACCCAAAATTTGCTCCCAATTTTCCAACCAAAGTTCACCTTTACTTGCATATTTTCAACCTTTTCAGTTTCTTTTGACCTTTTTTTCCTATTAACCTTTTTTGATTGATAGAAAAATATGCATTATTTAATTGATGATTATGAATATATATTAGGAATCCAACGTGGGTTAGATCAAGTACACAGTGAAAGAAAAATAGAAAATCGTAGAAAGAGTATCAAACGGACTATGACTGAATTAATTTAAGGGGCATTGGAGCCGTATCATTGAACCTTACGATCTTAGTTTTTAGGTTTTCGCTTTTTTGGATTTTAGCTTGTAGTTTTTAGAATTTACGTTATATCATTGTGTCACTTTTGTGATTCATTGTATCTTTTTTCTTCTATGTTATATTTTGTAGCTCATTGTGTGATCTTTTGTGTTTTTTATATCATTCTAATTTTTGTTACACTGTGTAGGATAACTTAACTCTCGGATGTGATGTGAGGGATTTTAAAAGTGAACAAATTCTAGTGATAATTGTGTATTTTAGTTAAATTTTATGTATGAAAATGAGGATTTTATTATGAAAGTTGTTAGCTAAGTTTTATGTATCGAGCCGGTGGTCTTATGGGAAGCAGTCTCTCTATTTCTACGGAGTAGAGGTAAGGTTGTCTACATTTTACCCTTCTCAAACCTTACCTTAACTTTGTTATTGGTGGGATATGCTGAGTATGATATGATGATTAGCTAAGTTTTTATTCACATGATTATCAAAGATACAGAGATACACAGAGTTTGAAAAGAAAAAAAAAAGAAAAGAAAAAACACAATCAAAAGATTAAATCATGTCACCTTACAAACCTTTTTTCCAAAATATCAAATCGAACACCAAAAATATTACTTGATGAATAACAATTTACACGTCATGCATGAACCATTTAACCCATGCCTTCACATTATAAAACCCCATCGTCAGTAATTTTTTGAAACACATTAGAGATGGGTTCTCAAAACTTTTTCTCTGTGGTGGCCAAGAACATTGATGTCCTTGCTGGGTAATTTATCAACCTTATAACATTCTAATCGAACTCTTTTTCGGGCATGTTTTGATCTGTTTATTGTTTGTTTGATCCAACAGGCCTCTGATTGCTCTTGTCTATCCTCTGTAAGTAGTTACTTTTTTTTGTTCTTAATTATGCCAATATATAGTTTATTCCATTGTTTTATTTTTGTTTAATCATAACTTCTGTTAACACTAATGAAGGAGGATGTTAATTTGAAAAACATATCTTATTACATGATATACAATGAGATAATGATAAAACGTTGTAACAAAACTAAAGATAAATGATACATCAAATACTAAAATCTATAATCAATTATAGATATTAAACTAGACTAAATTTGTATATTTGAGACCAGATATGCTTCAATCAAGGCTATAGAGACCAGGTCTCAAACAGATGACCAACAATGGCTCACTTATTGGGTTCTCTACTCGTTGATCACGCTATTTGAGCTTACATTTTCAAAGCTTCTTGAATGGTAAATGATTAAAACTTTTTATTTACCTCATTTTCGCATGCTTATAAGGTGTCAACTTTATTGAGTAAATTGTCCATGATTTAATTAGGTTTCCAATCTGGCCATATGCTAAGTTGTTTGCTACATGTTGGTTAGTACTACCGTATTTCAATGGAGCGGCTTACGTTTATAAGCATTTCATTAGACCATTTTACAAAAATCCACAAGTTCAAATATGGTATTTACCGCGAGGGAAGAGTATTTTCCGTAAACAAGATGATATATTAACCGCGGCAGAAAAATATATTGCGGAAAATGGACCCCAAGAGTTTGAAAGGCTTATAAGTAGGGTGAGTTTACCATTCAAGTAGCTATTCATGTTTTAATGTTGATTTATGCATGGAGTGTAACAATGGTTTGTGTTGAATTTGTAGGCTGATAGAGAAGCAAGATCAAGAAGGGGAGGTTACACAACTTATGATGATAATTATGGTTACTAATAATAAAATTTCCATCTAGTAAGGAAACATGGTAGGAGGTTATTTGGTATGAGAGTTGGGTGTTGTAAGGTTATTGCAAATAAAGACTGTTGCCGTTTGTTGTTAGTTCACACTTGAAGGTGAAGCTAGATCGTCGAAGTTAGACAGTTATATAACTAGATTGACAATGTATTAATTATGAGTTTGTCGTCTTAGATATTGGCTACATCAGTATATCCTTCACTCTGTCTCCTTTCACACTAGCCCACTTCAAAGAAATGGTTTAACGTCCCTTAGCTCTACCTCATCCCCTTAACTTTCTCTCTTTTGATTCATGTTAACATGTTAACTTAATGCCACTTTAACGTCTTAACACGAGAAATGAGTGATGTACAATGAAAGTTAAAATGTTACATCACCGTTAACGCCGTTGGTGTTAAGGTACACCCCATGGCCTTAACATCAATATGCAAAGTCAAAGGATAACACTACCAGATGCACTTGCTAAATGTTCATAGAGAGGGCTAGTTAACAAGTCATAATTAAGAGAAAAAAAAATAAAGCTCTTGAATGAATGATGATTAAGTAGGGCTGCAAACGAACTGAATGAATACGAACAAGGCCTTGTTCGTGTTCGTTTGTTAATAAAATTATGTATTCAGGAACAGTTCATGAACACTTACCAAATGAGATTTTCTGTTCTGTTTGTTTGTTAAGAAAACGCTCAAGTTCGTGTTCGTTTGTTAATTTTGTTCATGAACGAACACGAACACAAACGAACTTTAATGAACACAAACGAACACAAAGAAGTGTTCATTAACGGAAACAAACACAAACTAACATGTATTAACTTTTGAATAACATTGAATTCACATACATTAAGACATTAGCTAGACCCCCCCCCCCCCCCAATATAACCTAATTGTCCAAATATACATAGTAGTGGAGAAAGGTGTTGGGTAAAATAAATAAAAATATAAGAATATAAAAAATTTTAAAAATTAAAAACCTTAATAAACTATCAAACACAAACACGTTACCGAACGTTCACGAACATAAACGAACTAACGCGACCTCTGTTCATGTTCGTTCGTTTAGTTAAACGAATTTCCAGCCAAACGGTTCATGAACTTTTTACTGAAAGTTCAGTTCAGTTCGTTTGCATCCCTATGAATAAGTTAATAAAAAAGGGATGCCAATGATACGAGGATCACATAAAATTTTGAAAGAATTTGAGCATGTCAATAAGGGTCGTATGGAAAGTGTAATGAATTATATGTTGGAATAAATATAAGTAATGTTTGTATATTCATCGGGAGCCATTATAATCATTTATATTGTAATTGATCAATTGCTAAAATACTCTAAGCCCATAACCGACTTGTCTTTGATGGACGGACTTATCATTAGTTGGGCCTAACTAGAGTGTCCCCTGGGTATGTATAAATACAAGGAGATTACTAAGAGGCGAAGGTTATTTAGGGCCAGGGGTGGCCCTGCCCCCCTGCTTTTTGGCGCAGTAGTGGAAATTTGCGATTTTCGTAGGTAAATTGTGTCCGGGTTGAGTCCGGCCCCCGCCGATTTTCCACTAACGATCGAAAAAATTTGAGTCCGGCCCCCGCCGATTCCGAAACCAAGCTTCGCCACTGAGATTACTAGGATTGAGGGTTAATGCACATAACATAACCAACACCACAACTCTTACGGTTACCCTCCCCTCTTCTTCATTCGATTCTTTTCCAAGAATCATTAGCCATCAGAGCTATGTTGCTCATAATCGATTTTGTTAGTTTTCATTAGTTTCAGAATCAAAATCAGAAAAACGGATTATGAAACCTGAATAATCAGATTAACATGGTTTTCGGCTGAATAAGTTTAACAGCCGTATACATGGCCGATCGAAAAAAAAATTATTATTAAAATTTATTATGTTTCGGTTCGATCTTTTGATCTCAGATTGAATCCGAGATCGATAATGGTCATTTTATAAAATTCATTAACAAATATTCGAGGATTATGATTCTGGTTATGTTTATTTTTATGATGTTCTTAATTTTCAGTTTCAGTGTTCTTCTAATACATAATGAAAATCAGAAATTTTGATAAGTTTTGCTTAGATTTAGGATTGATTGTTGTTAGCTAAAATTTAGGATAAAGATTGATTCCCTAAAAATATGGCAACCTAACAAAATCCTAATCAAAATTAAGAAAGATAATCGGTTCCACAAAATTAGCTCGATTAGAAACTTGTTCCTAAAGGAACAGGAGTTTCCGGACTCAGATAACTGTTTCCGACCTCTTATTCTGTTTCCGAAGCATAAAGAGTTTCCGGCTCGATAATGGAGTTTCAGAATCAATGATGGTTTCCGGAGCACAAGGGTTTCCGACCTACGAAGATAGTTTCCGAACATAAAGTCAGTTTCCTAATCGTAAAGGTTTCCGACCCATTATGGTGTTTCCGGCCAAGCATCTTGTTTCTGAAGCCTAAGAGTTTCCAAACCGATTAGTCGTTTTCGAACCAGGAGGTTGTTTCTGAGCATTAATGTGTTTCCGACCCATAAGATGTTTCCGAACCCATAATCAGTTTCTGGAGCAATTATTGTTTCCGAATTCAATAAAGGGTTTCCGGATCATTAGAAGAGTTTTCGAACACATAAGTTGTTTCCGAACACATAAACTGTTTCCGAACTATAAGGAGTTTCCTCTACCAAACCCACTCAAACGAACAATCCCACCATTGGAGGGGTTTGACATGGGCCGTCCGGTTTGGCACATCGGGCTTTAGTGGGGGCCACACACCCAAAGTCAATATTATATATATATATATATATATATATATATATATATATATTCATATTCATAAAAGTAAGTTGTGATTGGAGCTTTGCTGTGGTTTATTGTTAGAAGAGAAAGTGGGTTAAGAATGGGTGAGGTTTAAAATGATGTGGCACGATGTGACTGGTTTGATTATTAGAGTTTGACTTCCACATTGAAAATGTTCTTAGGCAGGGAAGATTCCTAAAGCAAAGTTCTAGATATGTGTCTTTGGTCTGAGTATGCTAGAGGAGCATAATTGAAGTTTGGTCCCTTTAAACTGGATAATACTATACTTCTATTGCTTGTTTTAATAAGTATTTATCTAAACCACTAAATAGTTGCATTGTACTTGGATGCGAATAAGGGGCTGTTTGGCAATCTCTACGTCAGTAAGTACCGAGTCATTAAGAGATCTGATTGGGTAAAATATCGTAGTTATTTACCCCACTAAAACTGGCCGGTATTAAAGAAAACAAAGGAAATCATATGGTTACCTTTCAAAATATATTTTACATGCTAGTATGCTACCCAAATATACAAAAATAAAAACCAACCAAGTTTAGCCCATAACCTACGATCCAAAACAACATCAGGCCCAACAAATCAAACCCATTACAACAAATTCCCTCCATCCCTAATCATATCTTCTGTATTAGGGTTCTGTATATATCTGCCGTCTACTTCAGAAGCAGGCAGGAAGGCAGCAGAACATATTAACCAACAATGGTTCACGTCCCCTTCTACCGTAACTGTAATTTAACATTTCTCTCTTTATCATATTACTTCATGCATACACACTGTATTTCTGTCTTTTGATATGTTCCTGTTATGTGTTTGATCTTGATCTTTTAACACACATTTAGACAGTGTTACAGTTATTTTATTATTATTATTATTGTTTTTTCTGATGTGGGTATGAAAAAAATTAGACCTTTATTGATCTTTACTTGTGAGTTCATAATAATATCATAGTTGAAGCACTGATATGTTAATTTAGGATATTATATGGTTTAATTTGATTTGTACTAGACAGATATTATTCATGGATTAACTTGTGATTGAACATTGAACATTATATTGATAAGATCAATATACAATTGAATGTTAAAATGTGTTTTAGATGGTAAGACATTTAAAAAGCCTCGTCGTCCTTACGAGAAGGAACGGTTGGACGCCGAGTTGAAGCTTGTGGGAGAGTATGGTTTGAGATGTAAGAGGGAGCTTTGGAGGGTGCAATATGCTTTGAGCCGCATTCGTAATGCTGCAAGAATGCTTTTGACACTTGAGGAGAAGGACCCGCGTAGGATTTTTGAGGGTGAGGCTCTTATGAGGAGAATGAATAGGTATGGTTTGTTGGATGAGAGTCAGAACAAGCTTGATTACGTGCTTGCGCTTACTGTGGAGAACTTTCTTGAACGACGTCTTCAGACACTTGTGTTTAAGACTGGTATGGCTAAGTCAATTCACCATGCTAGAGTTCTCATCAAGCAGAGACACATTAGGTATGATTAGTTTATTGGTTACATTGCTTTGAAGTTTGAATGATTGTAAAGTTGTCACATTTATGCGTCTTTTTGGATTGGTTTTATATAGGGTTGGAAGGCAGGTGGTGAATGTGCCATCTTTCATGGTTAGAGTTGACTCACAGAAGCACATTGACTTTTCACTCACAAGTCCGTTTGGCGGTGGCCGACCTGGAAGAGTGAAGCGAAAGAACCAGAAGGCGGCAGCTAAGAAGGTAGCTGGTGGTGATGCAGATGAGGATGATGAAGAATGAGCTAACTCTTTTTGTTCCAAATGTTGATTATCTTTTTTGCTATCATGAGGTGTATGAGCATTTATAGGAAGTTTTGGATGCTTTGCAAAGAGTCTTTTGGTGTTTTTTATCAAGTCTTTTATTTTTTCTTTAAGCTTTGCAGTTATTTAGAAATTCATATGGTTGTTCTTATAGACATTAACATATGGCTGTTCTTTTAGTAACGGTCTTGATCGAAGTAAAAAAATTAAAAAGATCTGGTTCCATTAATATCCGATAAATGCACACCTACACAACAAACACAAACAAGAGTACATGACTAAAACATCTTGGTGATAGGTGATGTACTATTACGGGGATCCAAGTCTAACATTTTGTCAGATGGTTGTGATAATTATTCAAATATAAGATACCAATGTTATCATAACATGAGAAGAAATAAAAACTCATATATACAAGATTTAAAACATCAGCATCAACTTGGGGTCCCAGGAATTAACTAAGACAAGAATTTTTTTAATGAAAGCGAAAAGATTGAGAATGAAGGATTTGAACTAAACACATGTTAAAGTCCAAAAGAACATCCTGATGATAAGTTGTGTACTTTACAACCAAAAGGTCGATAGTTTAAATTATGCAAATTACATATGTAATGTATTTAATAAAAATCTAAGAATTGCTATTAAAAACAAATAGTATTGAGTGGTTTAAAGATTAAATAAATCTAGGTATGTTACATCTAATAAAAATCTAAGAATTGCTATTAAAAACAAATAGTATTGAGTGGTTTAAAGATTAAATAAATCTAGGTATGTTACATCTTAATTGTCACATGAGCACGGAATCACTTGTATAGTCATGAGGGGTTAAGTTAAATGTTTAGTAAATAAGAATGGTGAGAAGGATATAAAAGATATAATTGATCATAAAATACAACATAATGCCGAGAAAAATACACAGTGACAAAAAAAAAAAAAAAGAGAATGCCAAACAGAAAGACACAGTGATCTAAGAAAAATTCTAAAATCTACAAGCTAAAAATCCAAAAGCGAAAACCTAAAATCTAAGTAGAGTTCGATGAGACGTTTCCAGTGACACTAGAATGAGTTCAATTAGGGGGGGGGGGGAGGGGCACAAGCCCCATGTAGCCCCATCCTAACCAATCACACAGTGACACGTCATTTTTACCTCAAGTTGCCCTAACACTGGAAATACCTAGCCTAAACTAGCCAAAAGATTTTTTTTTAAATGAAAGAGAGAGAGGCGTGGAAGAGAGAGAGAGAGAGAGAGAGAGAGAGAGAGAGAGAGAGGTGAAAGAGACAAACCAAATCATCTTCACTACCTTAGCCAAAAATCCAAGCCCTGGGGGTAGGAACCGTGTAGCTTCACAAGCCCTAACCCACTAGCCAAAAGTGCTCCGTCTTGTCCTAGAATCTATTTGATACTTTTCTTACGACTTTCTATATATAAAAGATTGGGTATTTAATGTTTAGGCAATCATGAGGTAAGACCGGGTGTAGTGAAGCGTGATGTGGGCGTGAAAAGGCAACATAGCGCCCCCACACCGCTACAGGGGCGCTATGTATCAAAAATTGGTTCAGGCGTTATGTTTATAACGCTCGTTTGATTTTTGCTTGGCCAACACAATGAGGACACCTCATCTCCCTCAACTTCAATATATATATATACACACACACATACAACACAAAACCAGTGGAGGTGATGGTGTTTGTTTGGGAAGAAGAAAGATGGTGGTTTACGGTGGTATAGTGGTGGTGATGGTGACTGCAGTTGTTTTTGTTTCAGAAGAAGAAGAAAGATGGTGGTTACTGTGGTGGTGCCGTGGAGCTGATGGTGATGGTGTTTGTTTCAGTTGCGGTTGGTGGTGGTGGTTTTGGATGGTGTTTGTGGCAGTGGCGGTTGTTGGTGATGGTGTTGGGTGGTGGATGTGGCACCAGTGGTGTTGGGTGGTTGTTGTGAAGGTTTTGTGGTGGTGGTGGTGGTGGTGAAGAGGAAGGAAGATTATATTCAAGTTTGTTTTTTTTTTCTAAATTAGCGCCCCCCCCCCCCCCCCCCAATTTGTTTCCCCCACTACACCCTTATTTTGAATTAAACCCTCATGCTGACTCAGCTGTCACGTGGACCAATCACAGAGGGGGCTTTAAGTTTTTTCCGCTCCACTACACATGGTCTAAGAAACTTTCTTGCCCAGTAAAATAACTTAAATCACCTTCCATTAACTATATATCAAAACAAAATGATCATGAATAGTATCTAACCCATCTTAAACCTAACTACAGTTAGCTTCTTTTGTTTTGTCTGTTTGGTTTGCCTACCAAAGTTGACCAGCTCAACTTCACTCAACTCTTCAACTTTCATCTCCTCCCCCAACATCTAATACCAACTAACATCACCATCATCATCCACCATAACACCATCAATCTGGATCATTAAATAGTGCCTTCCTCTTTCATACGTCTTCTCATCTCTTCTCTACCATGTCTCGCCTTCTTCTGTCCTCCCTAAATACCGCCAAAAATCCGATCGTTTCTTCGTTCCGAATGTCCTCTTCGATGCTATCACAGGTTTCACCAGGTTTGGTAATCAATTAGGGTAGTTTTTTTTTTGCTGCTAATAGATTAGGGATTATGATTTTGTATTTGATTCTTGCTGGGGGTTTATGTTTTGCTCACACGTTTACCTACAAATTGATTAGGGTTTATGGTTTATGGTTTTAGTGTCTTGCAAAAACTATTAATAGATGAACATGTTACCTAGATTGAACCATTACCAACAACAGAAGAATATAATAATCATTTAGAAACACCTCAAAAAAAAAAATCAAATTTAACCTGTTAGCATTAATTAGGGGATCACAGTGTAGAAATAACTGATTGTTAGCTAAATGTTCAAAATACCCTTTAAAAATACTAAATGGACTTGTCTGGCTATAAATAGTTTGATAGCGTAGGGAGCTTCATATTACAATTTGTTTCACACAAATTATTAGTCTTTCACAAAAAAAATATTATATTTTTTAGGCAAGACTTCATTTTCTAACCAAAACCTTACTCATCAAATGGGTCTCTGTGTCCGCAAAACCAGCAAATGTTGCTCATGTTTTGTCCACACAACTAATGAGTGTGCTCTCTTTTTTTTTATTGCAAACCAAAAGTTTGCAATCTTTTTTTTAAACAATATCTTATATGAGTGTGTCATTTTATTGAAATTTTGTTAAGCGAAAGTTTATAATTTAACGAACATGAGTTGGGTTTGTGATTTCATTGAAATTTTGTTAATGAGTATGCTCTCTGCGTTGTATGTACTAACATAATGTTATGGATCGGATTAGCTTTCTTCATGAACTGATCTTACTAGCGTCCCCCGTCACAACGTGCGAGAAACCACCTAGTTTGTATAAAACAGAGATGAAAAAATGATTTATTATTACAATATTAAATTACAAAAATATTTATTAAAATAGTCTATTAAAAATTGGGAATCTAGAAAAAAGGAATCCAATATTAGTCAAGACAAGACTATTGGAAGAGGAAGGTGGCAAC
This sequence comes from Ambrosia artemisiifolia, assembly GCA_032199755.1. Classification (NCBI taxonomy): domain Eukaryota; kingdom Viridiplantae; phylum Streptophyta; class Magnoliopsida; order Asterales; family Asteraceae; genus Ambrosia; species Ambrosia artemisiifolia. The sequence goes on along the minus strand of CM063516.1, from coordinate 41,594,030 downwards.
TTGAAAGCTATTAACTTGTTCATCTGTCTCCATCACTCCACGTATGTATTGGAAGATGATTATTATTAGTAAGTTGTTCATCTGTCTCTATTCCTCCGGCCACGTATTTTGGAATAGCATGGTGGCAATTTGAAGGCCGTGATGAGTAGTTATTTCACCGCGATCACCTCGTGACTCATCGTGGGTGACTCTCATCACCACCCCACAACTATGTATTTAAAACAACAAAAGCCTTTAAATTCTGCTAGCAGGAACCCGCACGTTGCAGGCGGGCTGCATTATGTTTGGCTATCTATATCTATACTACTATATAATAGGTTTTAGATGGGTAAGATAGTAATTTTTATTTAATTTTAAGACACATAAAAACATTGTTTTTGAATTTTACGTGGTTTTTTATGACCATTCGACATTCTGTATGCATCATACATTTCAATTTATAAATTTTTAGGAACAATTAGATTGTTGTTAGGTTTTCCTCTAGCATGTTAAATAGTAAACATGTAGTTTAAGTAAAAAAATAGCAATATAAAGTTTAGAAAGCATTACATTTACACATCATTCGTTGAGCATTATTAAAAATATAATGTTTACTGACTTTCCTCTCATGTATTAAAACCATGTCCAAATTTATCTAAACATATCGTTTCCTCCCATTTAATAGAATCATTAACTCTAGTTTTTAAGTAAAGAAGAACCATCATTCTAGATGTGTAGAACATGTTTGTCATGTGCACTGTGAACAGCAGCAAACAATGTAAAATACAACACAAAGTATGTAGATAATATTATCTTACTTTAAGGCAAAACGATACATATATTATTTAACTGCTTCACAAATAATTTAATAATAAAATTAAAGGAATGACTTGGTAGTTGTTACTACAAAACTTTCTTTTCAAGTTTACTAGTATTTAATGGTATGAGGAAATAATAACAATGATAAAGACCGACCAGTTTCATTTCTTAAATGATGGGCATAAAAAAAATAATTATCAAGGAAGTTATGGTTTATGGCTTACGAATATGAGAAGAAAAGAAAGGCATCTTCTCATTAAGTTTCATTTATTTAGTGTTTAAGTTCATTGGTTAATTTTTTGTGTTAACTACCCATTGTTTTATTTTGATTTTATTTAAATGATTTATAATCTAAAGTAGAACTTATATATCTTGCTATAGGTGTAAATTTGTCAGTTATTTGTTTTATTTATTTTTTTATTTATATTAGTTCATCAATTAAAGGACATATACGATGATATTATAGTATACTTTCTTTTGTGAATTATATAGCATTACTGGAGGAGACTATGTAATGTACTATCGCAAAATTGAAGGTTTAAAGACGATTTAGATTCCATGTTTGAGGATGTGTGAAATAATCATAAAATAAAAAGAAGAGACTCCTTCGTAAGTATGTTTTCATTCATGATAAGAACCCATTGATCACATTTACTATACTATAAGGTATATAAAATAAAAGAAGATTATATATCCTGCTCAGGTGTAAATTCGTCAGTTATTTGTTTTATTTATATTAGTTCACCAATTAAAGGACATATACGATGATATTATAGTATACTTTCTTTTGTGAATTTTATAGCATTAATGGAGGAGACTATGTAATGTACAAGTGAGTTTTGCAAATAGGGGTAGTGTTGGAAAGTTTTTCATGACATTTTAGGTGTAAAGCATAAAACTCTTCATATGTCATCTTAAAAAAGAGAGCAAATTACATTGTTGTCCATCTAAAATGTATTATATAGTAATATAGATATAGATATAGATAGATAAAATGTTTGGTCATTTATACATTTTGGATATGTGAATAGATGAAACTATGAAAATATTAATGTTTCAAGTGAGTGGATTATATAAAAGTTAAAATATGGGAATTTTCTCAATTTATCTTTTTTTTATAGGTTCTCTTATTCGTAGATGTGTTAGAGCATCCACGACGCTAAACTTTTCTAACACTTCACATTACATGTCACATCAGACTAATTTCAGATACCCATTACACCTCCAACACTACATTTTTTTTGAGCACCCACAAAGTGTGTGTGTGAGAGAGAGAGAAAGAGCGATTCATTTCCAGTGTCTGAAGCTGGTTTGGAATCTTGAACGGGTGCTTGGACGGGGTGGCACGAACGAGGCCCACAATGTGGGGCATCTGCTTTTCTTCTGGTTTGGATATCTGGACGAGTCCACCTTATCCATGTTGTAGGTGCCCTTGATTGCATGTGAAAAACTTTGGTAGTGTGCAAATCATTATCTTTCAAATAATAACTACTATTCAACTTGTAACTTAGAGCACCACCAATAATAATACATTTTTTTTCATGTTTTTACATGTCTACGCACTACAACAAACGGGAGCTTTAGGGGCGACGCCGGTCGCCCCTAATAATTGATCATTAGGGGCGACTTGAGTTTTAGGGGCATACAATCCTCTCTCCCCAAAAGAGGGACGGTGGATTATTATGCATTTTTTGATGGTTCGTGTCATATGTATCAAACTTCCACAATCAAGATTAAACACTTTTCAGTTTGGTGATTTCGTGATAGAGTTGGCCATATAGTTCTCGGGTATTTCTTTTCGTATTACTCGTAAACGATAGTTCGAAGTAAGAACGTATTTTGTTGCTTTGTTTACGATGTTGTTTGTAAAGTATTGACAATTTATTGGAAACAATATTCACAACGATGGTTTTAAAAATAGATAGATAACATATTGGAAACAAATGGTGTGACATTCACCATGAAAGAAATTGTCAATGTTGTTTACACAAACAAAATACGTTTGGCTGCTAAAAGTTTAAATCAAGCGAGGAATCCCTACGGCCTACCCACATACCGGTGTCCTCCTTGCCTAAGCTCAAACCGTCACGGATGGGAACCCATAAAGGATAACCCCTAAGGGAAAACCCACCATACCTAAAACAGCTGCGCTAGAGATCATTGGCTGACTTTTTTTTGTGGTGTATATGGATTTTTTTTGTGGTGTGCATGGATTGAACTTGACTTTATTCGCAAGCCTAAACAAATGTATAGACATAAATATTTTTTTAATATAACAAATGTATAGTTAAATTATGTTATATATAATGATAATGATATAATTATTATATAGGAATATAAAAATAGAGTAAAGATCAAATACAAAGTGTTTTTTTTTTTTGTAAGAACTGTAAGAATCAAAGGGGGTAAAAAAATTTTATTTTTTTTAGAATTTTTTTTACCATGTGCTTAAACATACTTTTAGATGAATAATACAAAAAAAAAAATTCAAATTTTTTTTTGGTGTAATTACGTCATTAAAGTAAATACATTAGTTTACACTAGAGTAATTATGTAATTACTCTACACGTAATTACTCTATACCAAAAAATTTTTTTTTTTTAATTTTCAATACTATAATACATGTTTAAGAATATGGGAAAAAAACTTCAAAAAAAAAAAAAAATACCCTCCTTTGATTCTCACAGTTTTTACCAAAAAAACATTTTGTACAAGATCTTTACTCTATAAAAATAACTAATAAATAATATCGAGTTAACTAAATTTACAAATTCAATAACGAGCCAAATTCGAGTTTAAAATACGAAACATTTCTACAGGGTACACGAGTTAAGATCGAGCTTTATATACAAAACTTTTTAAGAAAGTTAAAAAAAGAGTCATGAACGAGATTATACACCATAATCTTCACTAGGCTACAAAACAAGTCATGCAAGTTATAGATTAGTTATTAAAACTTATAGTTTAAAGGACCTCATGATGCTTTTTGCAACAAAAGGAGAACATGTAAAAAAAAAAAAAAAAAAATCTATCATCTATCGAAAAAAAAAAAACAACCAACACTACATAATAAGTTCCGAATGCAATAAAGTACAATAGTTATCAGCTTTGTCATCTTCAACCTCCAACAACTCATCACACAAACTCATTGGAAACACACCATGTTCTATAGCATCATCACCTCCACTGTAACTATAAGGTATTCCAAGCTCATCATCAGAAGCTTCAAGAAGATGTTTAATCACCCTTTCTTTTTCTTCACCATCTTTGACTTCTTCTTGTGTTTCTTTTGGTAAGGGGTCAGAAGATGAGAGTTCTTGTTGTAGAGATGTGAATAACTCCATCAAACCTTGAGTGGTTTCTTGGTGTTGATAATTATAATTGTCATCTTCGGTGTTGTCGTCAAGAATGGAGAGGATTTGTGTGTAATGATTAGAGGTTTTATGATGTTTTGTTGTTTCAACTTCACATGAAAAAAGATGGTGTTCGTCTTCTTCTCTAGGGCGTTTTGGTACTTGAGTTTCTGCCATATTGAAAGAAAGAAATATTAAGAGAAAATGAGTTGGTGGTATGAGGTTATAAACTTATAAGTTATAACTTACAAAGACTCGAGGGAGAGTGACATACATTTATATAGAGGGTAGAGTTTTAGACAAATATTTTTTTTATTTTTATTTTGTAACTAGTTGTTTTTCTTTTATGAAAATTTTTTATATTTTTTTTCGTGATAAATAATAAGAAAATATTGTATAAGTTAACAATTTAACATATGTTATTGACTAGCAAATATAATAAAATGGTAATATTTTTTAAATAGCTTTAGGATGCACATAAACATCTTGTTATTATATAGGAGTGGACTAAGATTAGAAGCTCCATAAAAAAATTTGAAAAAGAAAATAATCTTTTTTTTTATCGGCTAAGGACATCACCTTGGTACCCCCGTTTCAAATCCTTTTTCCGCATCGTCCCTGAGGGCATAAGCCCTTTCAACGTCAAGGGGTGTATTTTTGCTGGCCCTAGGATTCGAACCGTGTATCTCCCCAAACGGAAACCTCCCTAAAAGCTAGCATTTAATGAACATTGAGGACTCATATTGTGGACATGATAACACCATTCCATCATTAACTTTTAATGTTGTACAGTTTTTCAGACCAGAAATAGAAGGTGATAATTTTTATGCACACACATAGCTCATCACAATAATATTATATATATAAAACTTCGTCGAAAGTCAAACAGTTGAGACATTTTTAAGTCCATCTGTCTCACACCTACATTTCTTCATAACTTCTTATCTTTCATCAGTTTCATGCAATGCATACCTTCTTTATCTACTTATGTTCTAATGGAGGCTAACCATGTATAGTTTATGTCACGGCATTTGCAAATGATTAAATGTTAAGAAGCATATATTAGGTGATCTCATCAATAATCAATTGCACACATCAAAACGCCCTTCTATACATATTTATATTATCTTATTAAACAGGAGTGATGATCAAGATTGTAATTTTGTCAAGCATCCAACTTTTAAAGCAACATGTACAATTGAATTATGCTTATATAATGAGGGTATAATTAGAAACTTATGGACATTTAAGACTCTTAGAATGGTAGAATAGTAAATTCAGCATAATCCAATACCTCACATCCGAAAACCTTATCCCAATTCTACCCTCATATCCAACTTTTAGAACACAAAATACAACCTATGATGCATCTTAAATCTGAGACCTTTCAACCCCTCATAATCATCAACCTTTCATCATCATTATCATCAATTCATTAGTAACTCCTTCCTCTTATATATCTGTATATTGTCTATATGGGGTCAACAACAACAAGAAACACCACATAAATCACCAAACGCAACTTTGGTTTCTCGCCTCATAACCCTTCTATCATCACAGGTTCCTTACCGTATCTTTCATTTTATTTATCATTTTCTTTTTTTTTTCTCTATGGCATTTCATTAAAGCTTGATACGCAAACATTATTTCCTTTCCGTATCTTTCATTTTATTTATTGTTTTCTTTTTTTGTTCTCTATGGCATTTCATTGTAGCTTGCTACGCAAACATTATTCCACTGAAGCTTGATACGCAAACATTGTGATGTTAATTAGCATTTTTTAGGAATCTTGATATAGTTAGTCAAATAGTTTTTTTAACCATGAAACTGTGTTAATGTAAAAAAATGAGTTCGTGGATTTATGGTGATTGATGATAATTGACCGGTGGGATTAATATTGTATCTAAATGGCAAAAGTGGATTCGAGATCATCGGGGAAAACGCTAAAGGTCTCATCATTTCCTTATACTCTTATAAAGATTTTTAAAAGCAGAGGTGATTTTTGTTTCAAGTATCAATTTTTATATGTATCAAGCGTTTTGCTACCTGCGGTTTATAAGACTCAATACGTACTATCTCTTTATGTTTTTATTCCCTTGATTTTGATTCTTGACTCTTTAGTACTTTTCTATCATCAATAATTCTATATTTTCTTTGGCAAATATCTATATATCTATACTATCTATATCTATACAAGTTCAATTGCTTATGGTACAACACTCAATGAATATAATAACTAATTTTTTAGGACAATTTTGTCTTTAGAATACCATATTTAATCACATTGAAGTCAAGAGTTAAGTGATGTTTATGAGAGTTCATGACAATTAATTTTACAATTACTTTAAACACATTAAATAGAAAAATATAAAAAATAATCCATAATGCTACATGTTTTGTTATAATATTTTATATATAATTAGATACTTTATAAAAGTTAACGTTTTATAAACTTGATAATACTATAAGAAATCGAGAAATCAATAATGAAAGCTGTGTTTTAATTATGAGGTAACGCTTTGCATTTTGAAACTATTACGTTATATTCATACACGTAAATATACCTAATCTGATCTTAACTCTACGTCACCAGATTCTATGACCAGGTAAAGAATTTTATGTTTATAATGAATTTCAAACAAAGGTTTCATGTAATTACGTGAACTAATCATGATTAAATTAGATGAAAGTGAACTTTCTTCTACAAAAAGTATTTGACATATTGTAATATGCAAAAATTTGATATCGAATTGTTATGATGATTTTAATACGTTATAATTTAGTTGAATGATTATTAATAGAAAAAACTCTGGATGTTTAGTATATAAGTATTATTTGATAATTTATGCTATACAAATATCATTATAAAATTTTGTATTCCTAATACCCTAAGGGGAAAGGATTGAAAATGGAAAGTTATGTTATGGAGAAAAGCGAAGTTTTTTTATTGGTTCTATTTTTATATACGTTTGAATGTAAGTTTCGTTTAAAAGAGAATTGTGTGTGATAATATACAAGTCATCTAAGCATAGGCGAATAAGTCATGAAAGTTTGTTTTTAGTTTTTTATTTTCTTGTTTACGTGGTTATGTGTGACACCCCAGGAAAATCCCACATCGGCCGTGGCCAGGAGAGATCCTTGGTTCATAAGTAATGTCTTGCCTCTTAAATCACCAACGCGTTTTGGGGCTTAATGTTAGTGGATGAGAGGAGAACTCCACAGTTAAGCATGCTCAGGTGGGAGAAATTCCAGGATGGGTGACCTCCTGGGAAGTCTCCACTTGGGCACCCAAAAACAAATCCGTGAGCTCTGGATGGGCAAAGCGGACAATATTGGTGGTGAGATGGGCGGGGTGTTACAGATGGTATCAGAGCCACTCCTGTGTCATTCGGGATGGTGGGTGCATACCTCATCAGGGACGATGAGACTCTAACGGGGGGTGAATGTGACACCCCAGGAAAATCCCACATCGGCCGTGGCCAGGAGAGATCCTTGGTTCATAAGTAATGTCTTGCCTCTTAAATCACCAACGCGTTTTGGGGCTTAATGTTAGTGGATGAGAGGAGAACTCCACAGTTAAGCGTGCTCAGGTGGGAGAAATTCCAGGATGGGTGACCTCCTGGGAAGTCTCCACTTGGGCACCCAAAAACAAATCCGTGAGCTCTGGATGGGCAAAGCGGACAATATTGGTGGTGAGAGGGGCGGGGTGTTACATTATGTTACGGTTTTGACCTACTTAACTTTTTCTATGATAATTTTTAACTTTTTTTAAATATCCTGAGTGAACTCGCCGCCACGCGTGTGCGTGATTCAATGTTTTGCCTATTTTTTGTTTTTTTAACAGTCCCGCCACAACGCGCAGGTTTCCCATTAGTATCTTATAAAACATTTAAGATGGATACCAACAAAATTTAAGTAATTACAACATTTTTTGCTTATGGTACAACAAGTCAATGAAATTGGTAAAGGGCAATATGATATTTTACGTAAGTTGTTCCGGCAAACAAGGTTACTCAAGTGTTGTATGTTTTGTCTCTACTTTGGTTATGTTTGTATGTATTTTTGGATTTTGGTTTTAAGGATGACTTTTTTTTTATTCATATAAGACATCCTTGTTTACTCTTGTTCTGATTTGATGATCTTGTAGGAGCTTCAACTTTTAAGAACATATATATGTATGTATGTATTGTGGTATATATTTTTTACATCACTTTCATTTCCCTTTAGTTGACAAACCCATATTTTGCCTTTAGCCATGATAACCTTGTGAAATTAATAACAAATTTATATTAACTATATCATTTAATCATGTATAGATAATTATATCATAGCGGGGTGTTGAAATGAAATTGATGTTGATAATGTTGTTATATAATATAGGATTAGAACTCATGAATAAAGTAAACATACAAATGATTGGTCAATAGAAAAACACAAAGCTTTACTTTCTATAATAAAAAAGGATTTGGTAACAGACTAACACTACAATTAGTAAATGAATAGAGTAAATTTGAAAACATTTTTGTGATAAAGAACTTATGGATTGCTCTTTAAGGATGTACCTATGGGGACATGACCTACAATTCAAGTTTCAAGCAAGATGATTGATATAGTATTATGCGCTTTTATTTTTATTACAAGAAAGTTGAATATTAGACTATGAAGTTAACCATATCTATCATTGTAGCTTGTTGTAGATTTATTTTAAATAGAGCAATTCAACTAACAATAATGATATTTAAGACTTTGTTATTTGGGATAAACACATACATTTAGATATGTAATTTTTGTTAGCTCTCTCTTTATGCATGAACTTATAAAAGTTATTTTTTTTATAACTAACTAGGTTAAAATCCCCAGTTTTATAACTAACTAGGTTAGAACCCAATGTATAATAACTAACGTGGTTTTCGTTATAAAATTTAATTGAACCATACCGTCTTGTAATGTTAACTCGTGGGTAGTTTTGACATTTTTGTTATTTTTTGGTTTTCTAATATTTTTCATACCCATCTCGCTCTCTAACTCTCTACAACGAAACCGTTACTTTCGGCCACCAACAATGTCACACCCCGCCCAGGATGGAGCACTTACAGTGACCAGTTGGCGCAACTTAAAGCGGAAACGTAATCTCATTACATAACTTAAGTATTTATTACAAACCACTATAACAACAGTACACCAGAACCACACATAGCTTAACGATAATATGGCAACATCTACGGTCTTCCAACGCTCATCTATTAGCCCCATGCCCTTATTTCCTCAACCTGAGATACATGCTCGAGTAATAAAAATACGTCAGCACACAGCTGGCGAGCCACATAAACTGACTCATCAGTAAAACAACCACATAAACATTTTATTGATCAAGTATGAGCTCCATGCATGTCACCATAATCATAATCCGGACGAAGCATTACATATTCACACCTACAGCCTCAAAACCCGTAACAAGGCCTGTAAGTGTATGTCCACGCCTGGAAAATATAATGATCATTATAATATATATAACACCCTGGATGCCACACCTATGGTTCGATGCATATACATGATCAATCACCACCGAAACAGTTTTATGAGCAAGTAACAGGTTTTGAAAATAGTTTAAGTAACTCACCTCTTTATCAGCCCTTTTGCAATTGACAATGCTAATACAACCTGGTAATATCTCAGGGTCCTGATACAATTATACCACCCTAGGTTAAGTAACAGTACACCTAACTAATTATTATTACGGTTGGATATTGGTTAGCGCTACCTTATTTAAGCATGGATGATCAGTCCATGCCTAACTAAGGCTAGGCTACCCAATACCCACCCCTAATAATAATCCTAATACCTAAAAATAATAATCAACTAAACATAACTTAAACGAGAACATACCTCAAAACTATCTACGGCAAGTTGGTGTAGATTCTCCTACTCGTGCTCCAAAACAAGACTAATAATCCTAAAGAAGTACTAAAGGCTTCCGATTCTCGATATTAAAATGTTCCCTCTGAACATCCTAAATGAACTACTCGACCAATCTATTTATAGCCTACCTTATATGCTACCTTAGTTTGGAAGACATCGTTTTACCGTAGCCGTTAAGAAATGAGCATCCAAATCAAATCCTCATCTCACTCATATACCCACACGTGTACTCTTACAAACCAAACAACTTGGTGATGAGGATTTTTAACCACTTTACACCATCACACGTAGGTATAGACAATTGATTTTAATAATCCATTACTAATGTAATTTTGACATCTTCATGATGAAGATCATTAATCATCATATATTGCACACACAAATTACACGTACACTGTTTTTATTATTATTATTATTATTATTATTATTATTATTATTATTATTATTATTATTATTATTATTATTATAGCTGCTTCACTTATTTTTCTCGTATAATTTTAACCTATAACATTTTACTAAATTCCAAATATATTATTAAGACGAGCTAAATTTTATCTACGCGTCAACCTAAGTTTCATTAGAAACGGACTTCGGTTCAAATATAATTATATTATTATTAAACGATCTCTTATAATACTAACCACTCGCCTAGATCTCATATCTTAAATAAACATATTAACCAACACTTACTCGTTAACTAGTTTTAAATACACAAATATCCATCTCACATGTTATTGGTTCCTTTTGACTATCAATGACCCGTTTCATTCATTAATAAATATGAACCGACCTATTTTATTTATATAACAAAAACGGGATGTTACAAACAACCAACCCTAGATACTGTTGATTTTCCAGTTCTGAGATTAAAGATCGAAGATTAAAAAAAAACAAATTGTAAGTAGAGTAAAAACCCTTATAAATCTTGAACAAATTTGGGCTGTTTTTTTTAATGGGTTCAAAAAATTGTTTGAAATCAAGTTTGAATGGGCCCAATAAAAAGCAAATTTAGAGGTGTAAAAAAGAACCGGGTTGGGCTGGTGACCTGGAAACCGACTCGGCCCGAAACTGACGGTTTGCTTTTGAGATTTTTATGTTGAGAATCGGTTCCAACTTAAACTTAGTTTGAGCCAAACTAATAAAAAAGCGAGGTGGTGTTTTTTAGTGATCTCAAGGCTGCCTTCTTAATTTTTGTATGGGTAATGTTGTTTTAAATAAAATATATTTAGTTACAATTAACGGAAACTGACATGATTGATAAAATAACAGAACATGAGTACAATGCTGTAAATTGTCCATAATCTCTTTTGCATATGTACGGGGCTCCTACGGCAATGTGCTGTGGCAATTAAGACACTTTGAAGGGTAGCATTTGACATTTCACCATCCTCCTTCTTCACAATATCAAAATAAATTTACAGTACTACCCTTTGTTTCACATCACAATGAACCAATTCAGTTAGAAATAGCGTATTAATGGTTCACTCGAAAGTCCCCCCCCCCCCCCCCCCAACAATCATTTACTTCAACGGAGTTAATTTATACATAGACAACTCTCGCATCCATTACCACAATCACAAAGGCTTGGGGTCTCGCCAGTGAGATAACACCCACTACACATAGTCTAATCAGTGTATAAAACATGAATTAAATTAATTCATATATCAACTTTATGATATATATAACAAAACTTCATTATCAAAATAAATTAATATAAAAAACTTCAAATTTGATATAACTCAGTCGCATCGAACCGCTATCATTTACGTCCACCTGTCACCAAATTTGTTGGATTTTTTTTTCTCGAATAATTGCATTTTACACAAGTACGTTTGTTACGTACTCATACTTTTCATTCTCACTTTTGAAACATTATAAGGTGAAGATATGGAAAAAAAAGTCGCCAGAGTTGTCAATTAAAACGGGGGTGTTAATCACTTAATCTCTTAAGAGGGAGACACAACACTAAAAAGTAATTAAAGTTGATAGATTTAGGAAGTATGCGGTGAAGGAGTCGAGTGGGAACGAAGGGCCTTCCATTTGATAATTTTTTTTGGATTCAAATATATGTGTATTGTAGGTGTTTTGATTTTTCTTGGTGGTATATTTGGGTTTAAAGAGGAGTATATAAATTGAAATTAAGAATTTTTTTTAAAGCCCCCAACACTCAAATGACCGTTGCCAACGGTCCATCACAACCGCGATGGCCATCACGACACGACCATCATGGTCACAATCCATCACATTTCTACCAAAACGGTGTTCACAATAGTCACGATCATCATGGGCCAACCCATTAATTTACTCTTACAAAGATAAGAGTCACAATAAATTAACAATTGCTAAAATTAACTTTTTATGAAGCTTTGTCATGTACTCATGTATATAACTTTTTTTTAATGTTTTGTTAACCAGACTAAAAAAATAATATACATTTCTTTTTTTTGTAATTTATTAACTGGAAGAACAGAAAGTCAGAAATTAACTATCGTATTTTTTTAATACACGACTAATAAATAAAGTATGCAAATAAATAGAAAACAAAAGTATGGTCTCAACAAAACCATTCTTATACGTAAGAGCATCCGTAATCATACTGATTATTATATACTATGTATAATTAACAACTAAAGATGAATAGTGCAAAAGTAAAAGTAACAAAAGTGTAAGATTAAATAGTAAAATTAAAACTAAGTTACGGAGTATATGATATGCTAATGCCACGCAGCTATGACTCACCCCCTCCAAAGTCTTCCTGCCTTCCACGTTTGCTTCATCATTAATCATCACCGCTTTCAAACAAGATTGAAGCCCCCAAAATAGTAACTCATTTCAGGTCACTCAGTGTTGAGATTCTCTAGATCAACAGCAGACCTTTGACGCATGAATCCATCCGAAATCGCTAATTATCGAGCCCTACTAGGAAGAGGATTTGATGAAGGTGATGGACTAAACTACAATCTCATGTACGATTCCTTCTATTAGCCTTTTCTTGGTTATTAATCGCAAGTCTACAACCAGGTTCATTGATTGTTTGATGTATGAACCCTAATTTTCTAATAAAAAAGACATATATCGGTTTTACTAGGTCAAATCACTTTCAACTCGCTGCAAAGGTATTTATTCAATCTATATGGCTCTTCATTAGGTTTTTTTTCTTTCACTTATTACTTTTGTATTGATTTCGGGTTTCGTTTTTGAATGATTTCCTTCAGATTGTTGTTCAACCGAAACTACATGTTGGTAAGTTTTATTGGTTTTTTTTATTACACTTACTGCTTTTGAATTGATTTTGGGTTTTGTTTTTTAATGATTTCATTCAGATTGTTCTCCAACCTAAACTTCATGTTGTTAAGTTTTGTTTTATTTGATTATTAAGTTTTTTCTGTTGAAAACATTAAGCTTTTGTCAAGGTTAGGGATAAGGTTCATCATGATTTAAATTTTTTACTAATCTGCACATTTTATAACATTAAATCAACTTTCTTTAACTTGATAATCTTTGATTTATGTATAACTATTTATCTTAATTGCCTTTTTGAAATCGCCTAAAAATGAACACAAAGTTGAGTTATTTACTGATGCAGGTGTGTGATAGTAAGATTGGAATTGTAAATAAAACCATTGCAAGTCTAACCTTTTGTCTAACATGGGTGAATGCCTGAATGGAATACTGGAGATGAATGAACTCAAATTTGTACTCTTCTCAACCAAGCTGTAACCAGGAAAGCCTAAACATTTTTTAATCAATCTGTTACCTTTTATTATGTTCTTTTCTAAAATTTCTGCTAATTATATGCGTTTGAGCTTCTTATGATATAACCAAAATTTTATGGCAAAAATCGGTAATTTTCTTAACAACTGAAACGATCATTATTTCATTACCGTCATTGTATTCTTCACATGTATCTACTTATTATTATTATTCATATAAAACAGCAAATATTATATTTGATTTTGATTGCTTTTGACCTGTGGTTTCTAACAGGTGAATAACATTATATTGAAGCTCCGGGTGAGTATAATTATTGTACAAACCAGGATTATGTCAATTAGGATCAACCTTTGAAACTAAATTTGGCCAAAATCACATGAACACTTCCACCTTATATACCAATAAATTTATTTATTATTGTTTATGTTGATTTTATGGCGTATATTGGTGTTCATGTTATGATTAAGTTGTTACATTTTTTTTGTCACTAATCTTTATTCTAACTTATAAGTTTGCTAGCTATTGTTCACACCTCTTCATGCGTGGCGAGCGGCAATGCATAGACTTCCCACGCGGGTTAAGTTAGAGAGAAGAAACATCACTATGGAGTCTTACGAGTGTGTGTTATGTTCCGAAGGTATGGACTCGACTCTGCATATTTTTACAGTCTGCGTTTTTGCTCTAGAAGTGTGGTGGCGAATTGGAAGTTGGTGTAATTTGCCTCCGCTCTTCGCGTTTGACGTCCGTGACCTGCTGTCCATATACAAGACCGCTGATGGAGGGAAAAAGGAAAGAAGATCATACAAGGGATCGTCATGGTAACTTTATGGTATATTTGGTTGGCACGAAATGGTAAAGTTTTCAACCAGAAGAAGTTGTATATAACATCAAATCGAGTTCTTTCTTTTGGTTCAAACATAGGTTTGGGTGTAAAAATGTGGCTTGAAAAATCCTCTCTACATGACTTGATTGTTTTTGTTAGCGGCCTTCGTTTTGAAGTCCGACTATGGTTAATGAAGTTCAAAGTTAAAAAAAAAGATATATGATATACGCTCACTCTTTCAGTTTTGTTAGGGAACCTCTAAAAGACTGCACAATTGACATCCAAGCTTCCGATTGCACGATTGCCGCCTCATAGATACTACTCCCACGGTAATCTTCTATGCCTATTTGTATACGATGTTATGCTTTTATTATATTTATATGTCATTTAAAGTTAATTTTTTGAACATGGATAAGTAAAAGCAAAGTTTAGTGTGATTAATGTTTATATTTGATGAAGATTGTCTCATCAGCTATTTAGATTAGTTGTTTGAAATTGTGGGCTACAAGTTAAAACAACTGATGTTAAACTGAAAATAATTTTATGTGTTATTGCTCCATTCAAACCTTAAAGTATGCTACTCATTAATCATTCTAAGTAGTGTTTTGACGTTTATACGTCATCGTCATGTGTTCTAATTTGTCTTAAGTGATATTTTCATCTTATTCTAATCAAATGTTAAGATGTTAGGTTTAGCGTTTCAATGTACACTTTTTTTGTCTGTTAGCAGGTGATACATCACATTCATCATGACTTAATCTGGGCTTGGTGGTGAAGGATGATCTATCTTTAATACTGTTGGTACTTGCATTCCTTTGTAGAAGGTGATTTTGGAGATATTGAAAATCCTTTTCATGAGATAATTGAGTTAAGGTGATTTCTCTTTTGTTGTTTGTGCCATATTGACTTTTGACAACTTGATAGTTTATAATGGTTGTATATGTATTTGTAAATGGTAGGAAGCTGCTAAACAGTTTGCAGCTCCTAATTTAACAGGACAAGGAAATAGATTTAGGGTTATTGAAAATTGAAATTTTATGAGGTTAATATTTATAATAATAGATGCACCATTGTCTTATAATTAGAATTGGATTTGGTTTATTAAAGTTCATAATATAAACACTTTTTACTTGAAACGTACTTATATTTAAAGAAAGGTTTTGTAATCAGATTGAACTCCAACTATTTATATGGCGCTTTAAAATGATTCAGGCGGCTGATGTTGTGTTTGCCTGTTATACGCTACGATTGTTAATCGTTGGTTATTTGGTAATTTTGTTGACAATGTCAGACGCTTACTTTGTATTCTTCATTTTTGCCAGTGTCGAATTAGCTCTAATTTCATGAGTTGTTTTTCCCTCATCGAAAGGTTATTGTGGCTAAGTGTAGATGTATGTGAAACTGTAAATATAAGCGTAAAAGTTTTTTTTTTTTTTTTTCATGTTTAGCACCACACAATGTGCGTGGGGAAAACATCAGTACTACTAGAGAAGCAATAAAGCACGTGTTTTAGTTTTTAATCAAAGTTATATATGCTTCATTTATTAGCAATCAGTTTATTTCAGTTATAATGTTGCATTCTTATTTGCAGGTATGCTGTCGATTTTTACAAACTATTAGGAATCTTTTGTATTTTTTCAAGTCTACTATGAATGTTTATTTTTACTTTGGCAATTGAGGTCCTACAAATGAAAATATATTTTTTAGTTAACATCATGTTAGAACAAAATAAGTACTCTCCGCGTTGCGTACCAGTTCTTACAGAAAAGATCTCTAATGAATCGCGCCTATACTGATCGAATCCCGCTGCGAAGCGCGGGTGATTATTCTAGTTATTATTATAGGTCCAAGTACTATAATTCATTTCCGATTTGTAGTAACCAAAAAACTAACCTCAATACTCAAACGGTTTGAGTATGGTTCAATTATCAAGTAATGTGCATAAATAACCGATTCAAACTATCATTAAACATGTTTTTATATTTCTTTGTTTTAAAAATACATAATACATGCGACTTACAAATTTTTAGGTGTAAAAACGAGCCGAGCCAAGCCCGAGCCTTACACTACTCGAGTTCAGCTTGTTAGGCTTTGCTAAAGCTCGAGCTCGAGCTTGATCTTTACTCGATCCGATTCGAGCCTATGTTTTTAGGCATGAGCTCGACTCGTATACATAAATTGAAGCTCGGGACCAGCCCAACTCAGCTCGTGCTAATTTGAGAAAAATCTTTAACGAGCCAAAGCTCGAACGGATAGAAATCTAAAAAGAGTTAACTAGTTAAGTTAAAACTTAATAATATACAAGACTCATTAAAACTTGACGAGCCTCAACGATCGTCTTATTCAAGGCTCGAGTTCGATAGCTAAAAGAGCTTTATTTGAGGCTCGGGCTTGCATCCTGCTTCATAAAACTTGGTTTGTTTCGAGCTTTTCTACGTAACATATCACTGAGTTGACTCAGTGATAAACGACAAGAAAAGAAACCACTCAGCGAGTTGTGACACCCACATCGTTCGTAGGGTTGACCAACGTCCCACTACTACATCTAAAACACTCTTTTATTGAAATCGTCAAAAGAGTGGGCAAACTCAAGTCTACAAAGTCAAAGATATGAAGAAATGTTTGATGTTTTATACATTTTCCCTCTCAATTTCATGTTTTTTCTACACCATGTTTGCCGATTCATCTCAAGACCCGCTTCTTGGATCAGCCCGCGTTGTTTTTCAGGTTCAATTCTTTCAAAATATTATTATTTGATTTCAAAAGTTATGTTTAGTTAAAGATCGTTTTTTTTTATTATTATTTGTTTAATTCCCAAATATAGTTCTTGTGTTTTTAGGGCTTCATTCCTAAATTAAGGATAAATATTGGTTTGTGATTTAGGGTTCATTTTATATGCTCATTCTTTTGTTTACAATTCCTAAATTAGTTTCATCACTTAATTAGCCTTTTAGGTATCAATAAAGAGAGTAAATTAATTAATCTGGTAGAGGGGTTATAAGGTTATGATCTGATGATTTCTTTTGTTGAAATGCAATTTGTTGCCATAAAGTTGTTGTTTTCGATGTTTTCGGTTATAGTCGAAATCTACGTCAATACTATGATTCTAGCATCTCTTTAGAATATGATTACAATTTTGAGAACTTGTTACCGGAAAAATCAGTAGACCATCCAATAACCAGCTAGCTAATGGGACTAGGTAAAATGCAGCTATCACTGGGTAGGTGCCCTTTGAGGTGGTGTGCAAAGTACATAATCGTCGCCTCGAGGCGAACCGAGGCGTAATCCTGAGGCGGAATTAAAAAAATAAAGATAACTATTATATATCTTATAGAAAATGGAATACTAACTAATTTCATCATTAGATTCATCAATATCATCAAAAACACATATTAAAAAGACATGGAATGCTTGAAATTGACACAAAAAGTTCAAAACAATAAAAATAAACATAAAAAACCCATGAGGCGCAGATACAAAATAACACCTTGAGGCGCCGCCTCAGATTCGTTTTCTTACATAATCACCTTGAGCCGCGCCTCGAGGCGCACGCATCACCCGTCTTTATAAACCATGTGAGGTGGTTAAAGGGAGAAAATTCTGTGGAATCTAAATTCGAATCGGCTAGAGCAACTCGGGTGGTTACAATTTGTTCAATTTGCTCTCCAGAGTTTTATATTCAGCATCCCTTTAGCCTGGCACTATCTTAATATTATGTTCTATGTTTTTGTTATGTTGTTGTGTTCTAGGGTTAAAGTGTTGGATACATAAAATGAGTATAAGGCTCAAGTTCAAAGGTGTAGGTAAAATAGGATAATCTGTGGTTTGTTTAGATATAGAAACACCACCAAAAAAATGGTAGTGTGCAATGCCAAAGCCAGGGATATATATTCACCACTTCGATGCAGAAATCATGTCTAAGAACACCACACAACATGCCACGGTTGAGCTAGCAAAGACATTTAGTTGAACTCATAATCCAATGAGATAAATTAACACACATATTTTTCATTCTAATAACTCACTGACCATTTTTCATTCTAAAAACTCACTGACCATTGTTCATTTATTCGATTCGACTACATAAAGGAACTTACTTGGGAATGCAAACCCATGTTGCTACAATTAGGGAAGCGGAAAACAACTACTTTTGAAAAAGTAAACAAAACAAAATAATATAGTATTATAGTAATAAAATGCATAAGGAAACTCAAAATTCAAACACTGCATGATAGGGAAACGTGGCGTGCATGTGTAGGTTGCATGGCTGGGATTCTTCGCGTTGGATTTTCATCCAAACCCGTCTAAAATGTAATTGAACCACCTTTGACCCGCATCCTCTTACCCGATTGCACCAACGTCAAGTTCAACAGCTAGGATATTCACATTGTCGCTAGATTGGCCATCATCTGCACTTGGGAACATGAAAGATCATGTTGCATTGCTAAAATTGAAAACAAAAATATATAACTAACTTGATTGAAGTTGAAGCTTAAATTTTCTTTGAACCTTAGAAATTCTTATATTAGTATATAACTGATTTATTTGAGCTACAACTCTAAAACATATTTTTTAATTTAAGATGATTAGACTTGAAGTTGAAATTAGTTAGCCTTTCTAATTTCTACTTTCGTTTGCCTTAGCCTTACCTTTCCCTTGGTTTTGCCTTAGCGTATACATTTTATAAGGCGGAGAGTATAGGTACTTTCATGGGGGTTCATGTTACTTTCTGGTTTCTTTCCTCTTTGCTCTCTTATTTGTTTCTATTGTTTTCTCAGTTTTATGTTACCGGTAGACGGTAGTGTACTATTATTATTAGTACGTTATAATATGGCAAAAGAAAAAAAAAAGTGGGATCAGCCGCCTCTATATCTCTTGAGATAGAGGAAAGGCTTGCTCGTCCCACGCTCGCCAAACCCTACCATATGAGTGGGATTTTACAAGGTATGTTTTGGTTGTTTGTTTAAACTCTCCGAAAAGAGTACAGATCCTCAAAAGTCAAAAGCACATTCTATTTTAACAGAACTTTAAACTTTTAGGGTGACATGTAAACGTATCTTTTAACACAAAAAGTAGTAGAACTATCAGTCTATCACAAACTTGCTTTGGCATGGACATGCGCCTTTAGAGAATGACTAATGAATGTAGATGTTTACCACAAGCTGGATATATTTATGTATTATATATGCCATAGTTATCAAATGCGTTAGGCGCACTCAAGACGCATAGGCCTCGCCTAAGGCCTAGGCGCAAGGCGCAAAAAAGGCGAGAGCCTTAGACAAAAAAAGCGAACAAAGGAAAAAAGTAAAAATATATTCTGTATTAGTAAAACAGTATTTTTTTTTTCAAATAACATTACAAAAGCTACTGTATAACATTTAATATCATCTAATTAGTATCAAAAGTTTTAAAAAAATTAGTGTACAAAAATAGTTTTCCTTAGATAAAAGTAGAAATCTGGCTGGAATCTAGCCATAATTTAGAGAACTCAGCTAGAAACTCTCGGGAGTTTGGGAATCTCGCCGGAATCTGCGCCTAAAGTCCTAAACCATCACCTGGTGAACTAAAGCGCAATTTCCTCGACTTAAAGCGCAATTGCCTCGTCTCGCCTGAAAAATGGGGCTAGGCGCAAGAGGCGATGGCTTTTAACAACTATGATATATGCATAAAATAGTAACATTATCTAGATTTTCTGTTGGATCAGTTATCCCACAACCTATAGCATGAATCCACCTATGCTTGACGGTGGCATAAAAGTAATGGAAGTTCAGTGTAAAATGAGGCATTATTCTTGAGTCTTTAATTGTCTAATGTTAACTGACCTGGATTTTTGCCAATTTATGAATGTAGACAAATTACGGGGACATTGAATTTGGTTTTTACCCTAGCGTGGCTCCACAGACAGTTGAGCACATTTACAAACTTGTTCGTTTGGGATGCTATAATACAAATCACTTCTTTCGGGTAAGTTCAAAATTGAGAAATAATAGTTAATTTGATTGGTGACTTGGCGTATTAGTTGTTAAGCGGATGATAACCACCAGAGGATGTGAACAGGTGGATAAGGGGTTCGTTGCACAAGTGGCTGATGTGGCTGGTGGGAGAACAGCTCCAATGAATGAAGAACAGAGAAAAGAAGCTGAAAAAACAATTAAAGGTGAATTCAGTGATGTTAAGCATGTAAGAGGAATTCTTTCTATGGGGAGGTAAATACCATTTTCAGAATGGAAAATAATATATCGTTATGTAATCGCATGGCCATTTGATACACGGGGTGCGGTTTATATGAATAGATTGATGTGAACTCGGTTCAGTTTTGCTAGTGAAATGTTTATTGTTACTTTAGTTATTTTCCACAAGGATAAGTTGATTATTTTTAGTCTAGCACTTTCTTCATAACTACATTGAACTACAAAAACCTTGAAATAGAAAGTTGATGCTTTAGCAATCGTAGGTCTATGGCAATGTATCAATGATTAGATGTTTTAAATTCCAGCTGTCATGTAAATAAATATTTTGCGTTGCCCCGTTGGAGATAAAAGAAACACCATTAAAGCTAGAATCTTGGATCAGAAGTATTATTTAAAATTTCAAAAGAATGCAAAGGATATTACCTGCTTTGTTTTCTTTAATCACCCTTTTAAAGCGTTGACACAGTCACATAATTGATTTTAGGTATTCAGATCCAGACAGTGCTCAATCCTCATTTTCAATGCTTCTTGGAGATGCTCCACACCTTGACCATGAGGTTTGCTCGTTTGAGTTTCTTAACAACTTATGCAAATGATATATTTTGGATAGTTTTCTATCTTCTATGTTGTCAAAAGTGCACAAGGCGCGAGCCTAGGCGTTGAAGCACAGTCCAGCGCACCTTGTGCGCGCAACTTAAAAGGCGAGCTTTCAGGCTCTTAGGCACAGGTTCAGGGGACTTTCTGGCTAAAACCCGGCCGATTCCGGGCAAAAATGGTAAAAAAGAACCTGGAAAGGCTGAAATTAACTTAAATAAGCCTAGAATCAACCTAAAACAGCCTAAACTAGCACTAAACAAGCCTAAAACGTGTCTAAATTCTACAACCTCTAAAAATGTATTTTATACTATACGCCTAGCTAAAAAAAGCTCACTTTAAGCGCCTTTGCACCGGGCTCGGCCTATTGCCCTTTAGTGCGCCTATGCTCTTGGACAACATAGATTTTCTTAGAACTTTTCTTGGTTTTTTTTTTCAGTATGCGATTTTCGGCAAAGTTACCAAAGGCGATGAGACACTGAAGAAGCTTGAGGAATTACCCACTCGTCGGGAAGGGATATTTGTCATGGTACACTTTTTTCGCATCTCATCATATTCAACAATGATTCAAATATTATAAAAAGTGATTTTATATAAAACGAACACATTTGAAATTGTTTGTTGTTTCAAACGCTTCCTGTTACTAAATGGTGATTGACCAACCCCTCTGATTTTTTAACTTTTCTTCTTGTTCAGCCGACTGAGCGCATCACAATTCTGTCAACATACTACTATGGTGAGTAACCAATATTAGGTTATTTCAGTACTCTTTCATGTTCCTACTTTTGTTGGTTATCTTTACATGTGATTTTAGGAACCGGCATTACATAAACAAAAATATGATAGAAGTAGGGGTCGTATTGATTGCTCTGCCACAAATTGAATGGTATACCATGCACTATGCAGATAACCTCATTGCATAATGCAAGTGCCAAAGTAGGTTTTTAGGAATGGAAAGTTAGAAAAAAAAAATATATATCTTCATCTATTAATATCATAAAATATATATATCATTTAAAGAAAACTGATACCAACTAAATTGTTGTCATAATTTTTTAGTTTTTTGAGATCCATAATACTAGAAATCAGCCTAACACAATTCTAACTCTCCTATCTTACACCCTAATTGATTTGTATTATTCACAAATGTATGTTTTGACCACTATAGTATAAGAATTTCTACTCCATACCAAGAAATTCCCAAACTTTTCTCTTTGGGGGATACGGCATGAAATTTGCAACATCTCTATTTTTCAAAAATTTCAATCTAAAATTATTATATATATTAATTTGCAACATATGGAGAAGCAATGTAGTTGTAGGGTTTTACGTTTTGGCCACCAAACTTTATTTGTTGGCAACTTTGGCCCATACAATTTCTTTTTTAACATATGGTACAACTGATTGTCTCTCTAACACACCCACTGTTGTCACCGTTGCTCACCACTGCAGCCTCATTGCCGCCACAAATTCCCCGGACATTGTTGTCTGCTGGCATCGGAGAAAACAGTGCCTCTCTCCTCTTTGTATCTCTACCGGCTCCCTTTTACTCTCTCTATGTTTCTCTCATTGAAACCGTGACACATGAATACTGCAACCGGAGGTCCCGGAAGGTGTGGATTGCTATGGCGACGTCACATTTCCTCTCTCTCTTCCGATTTCTTATTTATCTCTTTATTTTTCTTTCACTAAAACCCTTAAGAGTCTTGGACAATAATCTTGAAATGAAATAAGTAAAAGTTGATTATGGGTGGGGTGATGCAGAGTATCTTGGGCAGTGGTCTTTTGTGATAGGTAGAGAGTGAAGAAAGATGAAGAAGAGGGAGGAAGCTGGGAGGGAGGTTAGGTTTTGTCAAGGTAAAAATATGGCAGGTCTTTTTCATTTTGATAAGTGTGGAAAATTTCACACGAATTATCCTTCAAACAAAACATTCATTCATAATTTAAATTACATGCACATATATCTCTTTAATATCATTTTTACTTTTTAGTGTATTTACCCATTAATCTTTATAGAATCTTTAGATTGCTTTTGAATAATTTTGTGATCATTTTCTTTTTATCAATTTTTTCAAGCTCGCAACTCTTAAATTTACAACTGTTACTTGAGGGCACATGTTACTACGTTATCAATATCGTTTTCACCATTGGTTTCGGGTTTTTTTTATGGTTTTACACCCCGCAATGTGGGGTCCAAATACTAGTTACATTTCTTAATATCAAAATCAGATACACAAATTGATGGTACTTATTGGGGTCCACACAATTCCTTTATTTTCTTTTTTGAATAGTTATTTCATATATTTGTGTAATAAGTATTTTCCGATCCTCTTTCTAGTGAAGCTGATGGTGACTTGACCATCATTATTAATGCAATGGTATGTTATTGCCTATCAAGGGCATTTGTGAGGATAGATATTGGTATAGGAAAGTGAGCAAAAGATGATTTGAACGTAAAATATACCGGCCAAATATTAAAAGTTGATTGGTGTATGGTGGCCAAAAGTTTTGTTATCTAACATAGTGGCCAAACAAATATCTTCGTTCCCTTCTTTAGGCCTATACGGTATAGAGGTGTTAACGAGCCAAGCCGAGCCCGATCTTGAGCTTGTCAAAGCTTGATCTCGGTCCTTTTGAGCTCTATTTCTACAGCTTGAGCTTGGCTCATGAGTAGTTTTTAAAGCTCAAGCTTAAGCTCGTGCTAGACTTGTTTTTCATTTTATATGTGTAGTTATGTTGTGCACCGCATTCAGGTTGGATAGTGTAGATGGAGAGTAGCCACAGGGGTCTTGTGTGATAGGAGGTTTCCTATTAAGTTGAAGGGGAAATTTTATCGGATGGCAATTAGACCTGCTATCTTATATGGGATTGATTATTGGGACATTATGAAATTAAAAGCACGCAAGATGGAGGTAGCAGAGATGAGGATGCTGACGTGGATGTGTGGCCACCCAAGGTTAGACCAGATAAGAGATGAGATTTTTAGGGAAAGATTGGGTGTAGCTAGTATATCGGATAAGATAAAGGAGGGGAGATTGAGATGGTTTGGGCATGTAAATAGGAGGCAGACGAAAAAGCCGGTTAGAGCGGTGGAAATGTTGACTATAGAGGGGATGAGGGGTAGTGGTAGACCCAGATTAACTTGGGATAGAGCGGACTAGGCAAGATTTTCTTGGATTACACCTCTTTGAGGACATGGTCCAGGGTAGGACCTCGTGGAGACACATAATTAAGGTTAACGACTTTTAGTCAAGCTCGATAATAGCTTGGGCTCAAGCTCGTTTTATTAATTGAGCTCTAATGGAGGCTCGAGCTCAGGCTTGAGCTTTTTAAGCTTGGTTTGTTTACAGTTACACCCCTAATAGGGTATATTTATGATTATAAGCTGCATAACATTAGTCAACTAGATTAGAGGCATTAATATTTGATGAAATTTGTAGCTTGTTGGCAATACTGATCACAGCATTAAGTGTTGCTAATGATTTAATAATTGTATAACAGATACAGAGATGGAAACTTGTCAACAGGATAAGTCGATACTTAAGAGGAGGCTTGCTGCTTCTGCTGTTGAGATTGAAAGACAGGTAACCGCAGTTTTTAGCCTGTCCATTTCAAATAAATACTTTGTTATATGGAATTGAAAATGGTATATGTTCTGTTGCAGAGGATGAAATGCTTCCCGTGACGAAAATTAGGTATCAAAGAAGCAACAACGGTTGTAGGGTATCTATCATATTTATTTTTGATACCGACAGGGACTTAAAAGCTCGTTAATATGCAGGAAAAAAAGAATGTAGATGGCTACGGAAGAAATGTCGAATTACTTGCAGCATCAACTGTTTGTAGATGGTCAAGGTGGGCCTGGTTCCATCGACCCGTAGAGACAACCCAACCATACTTCTCATAGACATACCCATGTGCAGATCACATGGTTAAGGTAAATAGGGTACACTAGAGCTTTTATTAATGGCTGCCTTGAATGCAGACACATGTGGATTGCGTTTGTTTGTTATGCTAATAGACAAGAATGAGGTGATGGTTCTTTCGTGTCAGCGTCACGTGTTTCGTCTCCATTTCTTGATTTTTCAGGTTTTCGGTTTTTATCACAAAAAAAAAAAAAAAAAAAAAAATCTGACAGATGGACCTTTGGGGTCTAGCTCCCCACCAAGCATCAAAACTTATGGTATGGTATCTGGGAAAATAAAAAGATTTTGACTTTTCATTCTCAAGTGGTCAAATCTTTTCAAATATGCATCATGACTTGTCTTGTGTGGGAAAAGATTTGACTTTTCATTCATTCTCTAGTGGTCAAATCTTTGCAAATAAGCATCAACAATTGTCTTTGTAGAAAAAGATTCGATTTTTCTTTCTCCAAGTCATCAAATCTTATGATGTTGCATTCACTTATTCTCCAAGTGGTCTTAAGATTTTTTTTTTTT
The DNA here is from genome assembly GCA_032199755.1 of Ambrosia artemisiifolia. Taxonomy (NCBI): domain Eukaryota; kingdom Viridiplantae; phylum Streptophyta; class Magnoliopsida; order Asterales; family Asteraceae; genus Ambrosia; species Ambrosia artemisiifolia. The sequence goes on along the minus strand of CM063516.1, from coordinate 41,568,199 downwards.
GTTATTTTTATAAATTGATTTTGGGTTTTGTGGGACAAGATTTTGAGTCTTTTTATTTATTTATTTATTTTTTTTCAAAGTGGTCAAAGCTACACATAATGTTATAGAAAAAAAGTATATGCAAATGTTGCAAATTTATTGGGGATGTATATGGACGATGGCTATAGGATGGTGAATGGCCCTAGTGACAGCATATGGGCAAATTAGGAACACCGCACATGGTTGAAAATTAGGTTTGACTTGTGTCTCAATTGACACTTGCTTCTTTTAACAGTTTCTTTAGGTGCAAGAGGATAAGGCATGGTCCTTTTTTGGACTACATTACATGGGTGGTTGGGAATATTATAAGAAAGCAAAAAAAATAACTTTAACACTGTCAAAATATACACTTGTAGATCCACTAATTATTTTTAAGGGGTGCGATCTAGAGGTTTAACCGAACTTTTAATAAGTGCGGTCGGGATTTTTGCATGTAAACTACACTAATTTTTTTCTTTTAATGGGGCAGCCACCCAAAAAAATATATCAAACATGTTTTGTTCCTTCTATTCCATGGTGTAAATAGCAAAAGGTTACCATGTGAATATTTTTTAGGTAACATTTAACTTCATTTCATAAAGTACAACTTATATTAGGATGACAAGTAACTGACAACAAGCAGCGTGACACTCGGTTCTGAATATATAACCTATTAAAAACAAACTCTTGCCTCTTGGGGGGTCGAAATATTGATGTGAACGACTCGGTGGACTCTAAAAAAGAATCGAACAACTTCTGACACTGGAGAGCCAAAAGTATCAAAGGCTAAGGGGACAAAAGTATGTTGATTATCTACATAGGTTCTGGCATTCTTCTCGATCTTCTTTCACTCTGCTTTCAACATTGCTTGCCCAACCACAAACCCGTCATCTCGAAACTTGGCGAGGAGAGATACACTAGTGAGGTCCACACAAGCGTGCTCCCCACCCGCCCAGCCAAACACAAGCACGCCTGCTGGGCGTAAAGTAGGCCTTCCCTTCGTTGGGTTCCTCAGAAAATTATCTGAGCCTTCTTTTTGCCGATATTCTGGCTTGCCTGAGTATATCCCATAAGGCATCCCGAACCAGATCGTGGTGGTACTTGAACCCCGGCGACTCCCTATGGTAGATCACATGTTCCACCTATTTATCCAAGCAGACCTTATGACAATCCAAGCAAGGTTCGTCATCTGGGAGCATGGGAATCATCAAGCGGTATTTAAGAATCTCCTTTGTATTCAACTGCTGGCATACACTGCCTCAACCCTTCGATAGGGATAACAGTCTCGAAATCATGGGTGTGGGGTCCTTGCAAGCATTCTACTACCGCTTTCTGTCCGGAGGACAAACCAAAATCTTATCCCATACTTTGTGCGATTTTATTGAAAAGCGCATTCGCTAAAGTTTTCTGAGTCTTATGGGGGGATGGATGTCCTTGTTAGTGAAACCGCCAACTTGAAAACCAGGGAAGTATTCGTGTAGGCATTCCTTAGCCTGTGCGTATTCTGGGTCAAGGCCAACAACCCCACTGTTCCAAAGGATGTGGTCCTGCAACTTCCAAGACTGGGCTCTGGAAGCCAGGAAAGCATAAACTACACATCCCAAGCCGAAAGAAGGCCTTGCCCTCCAAGATACATTGGTAGGGACTCCATCTGCTACTGGAAGTCACCCCCCCCCCCTCGGCACACAACAATATCTTTGATTGCTTCCCAGATACGTTTATTAAACCGAGATATAACCTCATCCATCATGGAAGGCTAGCATATCTGTAAACGAAACATTAACCCCGATGCAGGACCGAAGCAAAATGAGCTCGCTTTGAGGGTCCCGCAAGCAGGGAAGCTGCCCCATAAAGTCAACTGCACACGAGGTTCTCCTTATGGCCAACTCATTAATAAAGCTGGCATCTCGGCTGACGGCCCCTCCGAGGAGTTTTACACCTTTCTCCGACCTAATTACGCTTGGGAAAAGCCCGTCTTTGACCTTCACCCATTAGCAAAAAGTTAACATGTTATGTGATGACAATGTGGCACTCAAAATTGTTCAACTTAGAATAAACAACCACCAATGACACGTTTCATGAAACTTTGGCCACTTCTGTTACGACCTTCGCCACGACTTTCACCCTCCTCTCCCCACTACTACCTGTAGTTGACAGATCTTTGTCTTAATCAAAGCGGGTTATCTCACCAAAAATGAACGGTTCATTTAGGATACGAAAGGGGTTCCCCAAAGATTCTTCATCACGAACGACGATCAATCTTCTTTCAACATGATCATTGTTCTTTGTGTTGCCGCTGAGGACACAGGTTAGGACAAAGGTTTGGGGTTGTGTTATGACTTATGACGATGGAACTAGTTTTGGCATATAACATTTGTTGACTAACTTCTTTTGCATATAGGATCAAGAATTGGAGGAAGCATAAGCAAATATTAAGGTGCTTAGGGCATGTGTTTAGGAATTTGATTTTCAATCTGAGGATTACAAGTGTCTAAATTGTAGCTCAAGATTCTTTATAAGTTGATTTCCATCGATGACTGAAGCTGATTAGTCTGAGACTCTATGTTCCTTTTTCTCATCACACTAAGGAAAGCTTTGAGATGGAAACTAATGTTTTAGAAACCAAATCGGTAATCGACTGTAGTAGCACAAAGACTTTGCGTCTAAGGAATTTAACGGTATCAATACGGTACCAACATAAACGCTCTTGTGTAAAATATAATTCATCGTATAGAAAAAAATGATTAAAGTGTGGATGATGGGTGGATTAGCTTTATTAAATTTTAATGGTTGTAGTGTAAATCGGGATAAAAATGTAAATTTTATTTAAGTTGAAGGTCGTATGATAAATTTAATAAAGATTATAAGGGCTTAAATTAAAAGAATACACTAAATAACAAGAGGTTACTGTAACATTTGAATTGTGTTTTAAAATTAACTAGTGGGTTAGCCTGCGCGATGCAGCGGGTGTCGCCAAGTCTCTTTTAGAAAAATGTTTTCTAACTTGACCTGTCTTAAATGCTGATTATATTTGGGTACCACCGGCGCTACTATATCTAAATAAGATGATACTAAATTTAAATAATATTTACTTATAAAATTATTACTATTATCATGTACAAACATTTAATATTACTAATGGATTAATTATACAAGCCTAATGTAAAGTCTTTGATATTACTACGGTTGATTAGCTATAATGTGGTGTAATCAAAGACAAGTTTAAAAGACAAAGTTACCCATAAAAAGTAGTTAAGAAAAACGGTAGATAAAAATTTGTATATAGCTTGGGGGGGGGGGGGGGGGGGCATCAATCATGTACTGACACACCACTTCACTGCTTCACTACACTGACACACAATTTTGGAGGCAACTTAAAAAACAATTTTCTAAAAGAGACTTGGCGACACCCGCCGCATCATGCTACTTAAAAAACATTTTCAAAGTTCAATTTCTTTTTTCACAATATGATATAATAATGTTCAAAAGTCCTAAAATTAATGTTTCAAATACCAAAAACCCTAAACCAAAACACATCTATACAAAAAAGACATATATGTTCTGATTTTGTTTCTGAGGTTTGGATTGGGGTTCGGGTTGGTCGGGTTAGGGTTACTCGGGTCCAGATTTTTCAAGAATTTTCTAATTAAGTTTGGTAGCTTCAGATTTGGTTTGGGTCTTGGATAAATATGAATAGCCCTAGCCGTATATTGCCAAGGGATTGAAACTCACTATAACTTGAATTTATACCATCAAATGAAAACTCACTATATATATATATAGGGTAGGGATCCTAAGAGAACCAACCCCTATTTGAGAACTGAGAGAACCATTCTGGGCCACACAATTCATATAAAGGCAAAAAAAAAAAAAAAAAAATTTTTTTTTTTTTGCTTTAATCGCACATTTTTATGCAAGGAAAAAATTTTTTTTTTATTTTTTTTGAATTTTTTTTTCATTTATACATATGTGTATATGTCAATTATACATATGTGTATATAGCAATTATACATATGTGTATATAGCATTTTTCAGCTATACATATGTGTATATTTCAGTTATACATATGTGTATATTGCATTATACATATGTGTATAATGCAATTATACACATGTGTATACTGAAAAAAAAAATACAAAAAAAAAAAAAAAAAATTCTTACATATAAAGCAGCGATTTTTGCAAAAAAAAAAAAAAAAAAAAAAAAAATTTTTGCCTTAGAGAAATGTGTGACCCAGAATGGTTCTCTCAGTTCTCAATTTGGGGAAAGGTTCTCATTTGAACCAAATCCTATATATATATATATATATATATATATATATATATGTATGTATGTATTTAAAAACTCACAATATTTGACCCAGCTTGTTTCCAAACAAAACTTATGTCAAAACGTATATTAACTGAAAATGAACATGACCCGACTAGTCGAAATATAAACCAACTTGAATTTATACTAACACATAAATAAAAATTAGGACGTAAGAAATAGTGCTTTTTTAAAGACCGGCACATAAAAATAAACTTGAATTTATACCTACACGTATATAAAAATAAGGACTGAATTACAAGTTTTCTCCTTTATCTTTATACCCGATTGCAAAGCATGCCCTTTAAGTTTAAAATTGATTGGTCTTGTATTTTATCTATCAAAATCATGCATGTTATGTCCTTTATGCCTAAATCGGTTAGATTTCTCTGTTAAATCATGTCACATGAGCTGCATATGAGGGTATTTCAGTAAATTCACCAACCACTACATTTCTTCCCCAATTTACTAATTATAAACCCTAATTGTTTCACGTTCTTTGTATGTTGCATTTCTTCCCCAATTTTGCTGATTAGGGTTCGTCACTATCAGAGAAATCGGGCAGATCATCATGGTTGGTGTGAGTCTACAACCACGAGTCAAACGAAAAGTCAACAGAGTTTCAATCCGCGCAAACGAATGATCGAGAGAGAAAATTGAATAGGGGTTTTGATTTTCGGCACATTCCGATCATAATGGAACGTTTAATTTATAATACAAGCAATGAAATGGACGATTTGATTTTCGACTTCGTGGTCGGTCCTAAACGATTTACTTAATCTCATTGTGAGCTGTAATGGCACATAATAATAAGTGGGTTTTGAGTGGAACTTGATTGTTGACCATATACAACTTTTTTATTCAAAAAATTCCTACCATTGAGCAGGTGTTGACCGGGTTTTTTTTTATAAATGGTTCATAAAACAATTAAGGTTTATAATTTGTAAATTGGGGAAGAAATGAAAGGGGTGGATGAATTTACTGAAACATCATAATGTGCAGGTCAGGTGGCATAATTTTACAGAGAAAACTAACTGACTTAGGCTTAAAGGACATAACATGCATGATTTGTAAAGATAAAGTACAAAATCAATCAGTTTTAAACTTAAAGGGCATGCTTTGTAATTGGGTATAAACATAAAGGACAAAACTTGTAATTCAGTCTAAAAATAAGTACGTAAGAAAATAGTGTTTTTTTAAATTACGGAATGAAGGTAGGATGGGTAATAGTATTATAAAACTCAGACGACTCAACCTTGGAATCGGGAATCCGGTGTCCTCTAAGGAGATTTTCACTAGCTTGGTAACCAGGAAACGAAATCGGCCAAATTCGTGCAAGAATTAGTAAGTATCAAACTCGGGCATAAATCGGCAGGAATCATCAACTCGGTTAAAGTTTGAACTCAGGCATGACTCGACTGAATCAGGGAGGAATCGGTCAAACTTGGGCAAACTTAGACAATACCTCAAATTTAGTAATCAGTTTCCCTAATCAAAGGTAAATTATCTTGGATTTTTTTCTATTTTTTAATGTATTTGGTTTTTTGGATTTTATATGAATCCTAAACATATGAATTCCAATAATTAATTGTCTTTATTATTTACCAAGTCTGAGTACTTCCTATGTACTCTCTACCTAGGCCGAGTACTTGCAACTCTTCAGTTAACCGATTATGGAGTGCTTAGCAACTTCTGCAAAGAACTGGTGTATTGAAAAAGAAAATCTTTAGAAGTGGTTACCAACTTATAATTTACAATTAACTTTCTAAAAAAACATTCATTCATTTTTCAAAGCAACAAGAAGGAAGGTAGTTATCGCAAATGGGAAGTGGCACAATGAGACCACTGTTCATTTTCAGGCGATTATTATCATCGACACAATGCCGCTGTGCACCACCGCGTGCTACACTTCTCTCTCTAGGTGAGGATAACCAAAGGCATAATGTGTAAATGTGGCTCACATACGTGTGTGAGAATAGAAAATTCCTTAAATGCCCAAAATTACTGTTTAATTACCTCACATATAAATATATTGATATGATAATGATAATGATAATACGGTCACCCATGAGTATATTTGCAGGGTAGCTAACCTTTCTTGTTATTCTGCTTTTATTTTGTTATATATATATATATATATATATATATATATATATATATATTTGTTTATTGAATAACATGTCTTGTATGGTTTAATTATCATGTGTTGTGTTTTTTTATTAGAAAAATAATTACAGCATGTTTTCGGTTACCAAATTGATTTACTAGGAGACAAGGTGGACTACGATGTTTGATGTTTAGCAAGAATATCATGTGAACTATACATAATATGTTATTATAAATTTATAATTATTAGTGAATAAAACCAAATTTTAGATTTGACTTTTTTTAAAAGAGTATATTTGTCAGCAAAGAAAACTTGTTATTAAAACATGAGTTAATTAGACCAATAGTTATTATGTTATGTCTTTAGTATAGAGTTAGATGCTGTTTGTTTTTGAATAGGTAAAATATCTGCAGTTTGTGGATTACATCTGCATACATCTGTAGGAGAAGAGGTGGACCAAATGTTTGCAATCTGTAAAGAAGATTGTTTGTTTGTTAACGTCTGTAGCGTAACCTAAAACCATAACCCACCATAATCATAACCATAACCTAACCCAACACAACCCATCATAACCCACTGTGAACCGACACAACTCACTATAACCATAACCCATCACAACCCACCATAACCACCGTGAACCAACACGACCCACCATAACCATAACCCATCACAACCACCATAAATGAGAGTTTAGGATTCTACCAATCTCACACCGTCATTTCATTTTTACCTTAAACTACCCTAAAACACCTTAATTGGTGGCGACACTACCCTGAAGCATGAACATTAGGTATGCAAATGAACCAAACGCTCATTGAACGGTTCATGAAGCGTTCGACAGAAAGTTCGTTTGTGTTAATTCGCTTAACAAATGAAAGAACATGAACAACAAATTCCCGTTCGTTTAGTATAGTTTAGTATAATGAACAAGCACGAACATATGCTACATCCGTTCTTTTATGTTCGTGAACGTTCGGCAACATGGTTTTTTGTGCTCGATACAAGGTTTTAATTTTTATATTTTATTTTAATGCTTTGCAATTCTTACTAATAAAATATTGAATAAATATTAGTTTATTAATTGTATATTACATACATTTTAATATATGTTAATTTTTGTTCATGTACGCTTGTTTGTGTTCGTTTATGTTAATTGTGTTCATGAACGTTTGTTTGTGGTTGTTTGCGTTCGTTACCTAGAATTAACGAACTCACACGAACAAGTTCATATTCTTAATGAACGAAGGCAAACAGAAAATATCATTCGATTAGTGTTCATGAATAGTTCATGAACAAAATTATTTTCTTAACGCACAAATATGCAAAGGTCTTGTTCGTGTTTGTTCGATTTGTCTGCTGCCTTAACAAACACCAACCCTTTTACTTTACTCTCCATGTCTCGCTCTATCTTTCCCTACCCACACACTTACCCAAATCGGTTACTACTACCCGGATTCACTACATGATTTGGGGTACCCGAATAGGTGGCTATAGTGTACCCGATTTGGATACCCTACCCGAAAGATGCTCGGTTCATAGGACATGGTGGGCCTATAGTATCACCAACGCGTTTTTGGCCACGATGATTGTGAACAACGGAGTAACTCTATAGTTAAGGGTGCTCAAATGTGAGTAATATCATGATGGGTGACCTTCTAGAAAGTCTTCACCATGACAAACAAAAATAAACCGGTGAGCTACTCGTCTACAAAACATACAATGTTAGTAGTATGATAAGCCGGATGTTACAACTCAACAAGACAAATTATATTTGTATGAGAGAAACTTTGAGGATGAATTTAGCAAGACGATAGGTTTTATACTCTTTTAACATGTTTTAAATGACAAATTTATCTTTTAATATTGTTCACGAGCGAATAAGAGTTTTAAAAAGATCATCACAAATTTTCTTTTTTTCATGATTGAATGTGTGGACATTTTTCAGTTTATAATTCAGTTTATTTGTCTTTGAGTTTGCAATTGGTTCTTCTAAATCTATATAAATGCTTAACACGCTTTATGTGATGAGGTAAAAATATAAAAGTTTCACATGTTAACAATGCTAATTTCCCATGTTAAATTTTAGAAAGTAAACCTAGAAAAAGAAGTGGAAGTTGTAGATATATCATTAGTAGTCCTTTTTCGGTCTGCATTATTATAGTGATGAAGAGAAATAAAAAAGAGTAAGAAGTAATCTAAGCCATTAGATTAGGTAAACTAATTAATGGAATAATTGTAATTTTGAAGCATCATTTGATAACCGTTTAACATAGGAAAATACAGGAAAGAGTATTTTAGTCCAATTCAAAGTCAAATTTCAATTGAATTCAAATTCACCGTCGTAGTCTCATTAATTAGTTTTACAATCGTGAAAAAAAGTTACACTAACGAACGAAATAAAAAAAACCACTACGCCGCAAAACAATGCTGTTTACGAAAAGCGATCACTCCCGAACATACTTTGTTTTGGAAACAAAAAATAGAGTATGTTTCACTCAAAAATAATGAAAATTCAAAACATCATAAAGATAATAAAAGAAAAGATAAAATTGGCGCAGGAAATTTAGAAATCATTGGGCAAATTTACGCAGATAATAAAAGAAAAGGTAACAATTACGTAATTGTATATAAACTTGCGTAACATGTATTTAAACTTGCGTAATTTGCTTTCCATTTTCAAAACCTTTGTGTCAAAACTTCAAAACTATGATTGTTTCCAGTTTTCTAGACCTTCCTCTCAATCTCCTACCATATTTCCAACTATCAGTATTAATCTGGAGATTTTAATGGTTCCATCTGTTACGCAAGTTCAACCTTAATATTGTTCTTGCAAGTGGGTTTCAAATAATGACGCCAGTGGGTTTCAAAAATAATCACGCAAGCGGGTTTCAAAAATAATCACGCAAGGGGTTCTAAATAGTAGCATATAATGGTTAAGGGTCTTCATGATGTTTGGTGGTGAAGGGTGGCGCGACTGCGATGGAGGGAGGTTGCACGCGGCATTCATCATTTGTGAACACGTGATGAAACCGCATAAGCAAAATGCCTTAATTATCCTTGACAATAAACACTGCCAAATCCACATGTCGCTCAAAGGTTCCTTCATACCCTTTTTACGTTAAGGTTCTTTGTACCGAATACTTTCCCTTATAATAGGATACTTGATTATATATAGGGCTGCAAATGAACCAAACATTCGACGAACTGTTCGTGAACCGTTTGATGAGAAGTTTGTTTGTGTTCGTTTTTTTAATAAATGAACAAACACAAATAAAAAATGTCGTTCGTTTAGCTAAACAAACAAACACGAACAGAGGCCATGGTCGTTCATTTATGTTCGTAAACTTTCGGTAACGTGTTCGATATGTTTGATAGTTCATTAGGTTCTTTAACTTTTATTTTGAATTTAAGTACTTAAAATTCCTAGGAATCTATTATTTAATAAATCTTAGTAATCTATTACATATTAATATTATTTCATTTTTTTGTGCGTCAATATTCATGAACGTTCATTTGTGTTAGCTTACCCTCACTTTTGTCCGGTACCTAAAATTAACACACGAACACGAACATATTCATTTCCTTAACAAAAACAAACACAAACAAGAAATCTTGTTCGGTAAGTGTTCATGAATAGTTCGTGAACACATTATTTTCTTAACAAGCAAACATGAACAACGTCTTGTTCATGTTCGTTCGGTTCGGTTGCAGCCCTAATTATACATTCATGTTTCTAATGTGATATGAAAATGAAACAAAACAAAAAAAATCATATTCTCTAGCTAACTGTTGTTAATAGTTATATATTAAGTACATGTTTCATTCATGTATAATCAGTAATCATCTCCTCCTTATTAGACATATCATGAGTTAAGTTGATCTAGCATCAAATAAATTTACGAGTTAATTAGTTAAACATTATTATGTCGACCAAGACATGCAATGGGCACATGAGAATCCAACATAAGTAGACACCCAAATTTAATGTGGTTTGTTTGGTGCTCAGATAGATTCATGCATACACTCTAGTTTAACTGTTTTAAACCTCAATAATAAGGAGACAACTTCACATATGTGCCCCTACATTTGACATCTAGAGGCCTTAAGCTATATACCTAAAGCATTATTGGATCTTAATTCTGACAACATAACTGAGCCCCAGTCCCATGTCTTTCATGTTTTTAAACATTTCTTCAAAATTTAGCCTGGTCGTGAACAGTTAGGTTATTTTAGACATTTCCTAATTTCCAGTACCTACTACATATTTGGTATGTTTTTAGGGTTTCTTGATAGGCATATGTCTCCAATTTGAATTACTAATTTGCATATATTTCTTTTTCTTTCGTATTATCACGTTATCCACTACAACATATATGATGAAAGTAAAGAAGACCCTCTCTGTTGTATATCTAGTTTATAGTTTCGTGAATTACATAGGTTGATAGAAACTATATGTTTGCATTTTTTTTTTAAATTACAACAAAATTTTAGACATCAGATGTTGTGTTTAAAAATCATGGTTTGAATTTAAATAAAATTTTCTAATTAAAGACTAAAAATTAGACTATATTTTGAGGTAAGGGCCGGGCCATATTTTTTGATATGGTAATTCAAAACATATCATTAACATTATAAATCTAATATTTAAAAATTTTAAAAAATCCTTTTTAGTAAGATTTAATTTGAAAATATCATAATTATCATTATAAATTACATTTAATGATATATTTTTTTTTTTTGAAAGGTATTTAATGATATATTTGAAGAACTGAGGGATTTTGTTGGAGGGTTTAATTAGCAGATCTAATCTAACAAAAAATATTGGTTAACTTAAAGATATATTTAAAGTAATAACGGACATTAAAGTAAGGATATTGAAATAAACAATGTTTTCATCCTATTATATAACCAGATTTTAAAAAAACAAAAAAAAATATTTTTGAATAAAAATGTTTTTTATAGATGATATATCGTTGACACGTGGTGTTATCACAAAATTAGTTAGGGGGCAATTTCATATATGCCCATGCAAAACATCAAAATTTCATATATACTCAAAACATGCTTTAGGACCATTATACAATATGCATGAAAAACTTGTACTTTGGGTATATGAGATATTTTACAAGTTTACAATGGCATATATGAAATTGTACCAATTAGCTTTTTAACTAAAGTTATACTTTTTCTTAAAAGTTTCAGAAAATTCAAAATTATTTTGATTAAAATATTAAAAACAAATAATAATTGTTTTTATGACCTTAAAATTTTTAAAATATTTAATATGGTTGGATGGTAAAAATGTTAAAATACAATATCTTATATAATAAAAAAATAGGGCTTTTAAACAAATATTTTGACAAATGTATCTGTTTACAAGCTATATTATTTTTATTTTATTTTGTTACTATAATGCACGAGCTTATTCAATCATGCAATTAGTAGGTTTTTTTAAAACATAACTTTTTATTACCAATTATATAATTTTATCTATCAACTCATCTAATACACGAAGTTGTAACCTAGTAATTAAATATAAAAAAAGGTTTATGTTAGTTATTTTCGTATAGGAATATACTTATGTCGTATGTATACAATTTGTAACTAGGGGTGTTCATCGGTTCGGTTTACGGTTTACTTGGTTTATTCGATTCTGTTTTCAAAATTCTGTATCACAAACCAAAAACCGAACCAAACCAAAATTCGGTTTACGGTTTACTTGGTTTATTCGGTTCGGTTGCTCGAATGGTCCCTGTGTTTTGCACTTTTTTCACCTATAGTCCCCAAGTTTTCAAAATTACAGCCATAGTCCTGAAACAGTGAATTTTTTTTAACTCGGATAGTCCCTGAGGCTAACTAAGGTTAAATAATCCAGTTAAGTGGGTGTGAAATTACAAAACTACCCTTACTTTAAAACAAATAAAATATAACACTAGTGGGCCCCACGTTTTATAATTAAATATATAAAAAAACCCACCACCACCACCACCAACCATAACAGACCAAACGAACCATAACCAGACCGTCACCACCAACCATAACCAGACCAAACGACCGTCACCACCACCCACCACCAACAGAACCCAACACAACCACCACCGTTGTTATCCTCCACCACAGCCATATCCATTACCACCTGACCCACAACTGTCCCCAAACCACCATAATCGAACCATCCCTTCAATAACCACGACCAAAAACAGAGCCTCACCCACAATCACGGCCGGATCTGGAGTAACTGACACCATCGGTCACCACAAACATCACCGATAACCCCACCATCAACTCTACTACAGTCCATTTCCTTAACCCGACCCCAAAACCCACCGAAAACCACGCCTTTTTCTGCTGTTTCTGCTTGTTCTTAGGCATAAACGACCGTTTCTATGCCCGTTGTAATGGTGAACGTTGTCAATGGAAGGTTGTAATGCTAAATGTTGGTTGATTGTTTGGTGACGGTTTGAGGATGGGAGGTTGTGGTGATGAACTGTGGTGGTAGTCGTGTTTCAGAATTCAGAGAGAGATGGAGATGGATATTGTGTATATTTTCAGATCTGATAGAGATGAAGGGTGGTTTTTTTTTTATATCTAGGGTTTGGTTGGTGGGGAAGATGAAGGGTGGTGATGATGGTTTGAGGAGGTTGTGATTGTTTGTGGAGGTGGTGGGTGGGGGTCGGTGGTGGTGGAGGGTGGAGATGGGTTGTGGTGGTTTGTGGAGGTGATGAGGTGAAGAAGATGAAGTGTGGGACCCACTAGTGTTATATTATTTTTTTATTAAAGTAAGGGTACTTTTGTAATTTCACACCCACTTAACTAGATTATTTAACCTCAGTTAGCCTCAGGGACTATCCGAGTTAAAAAATTTCCCTGTTTCAGGACTATGGCTGTAATTTTGAAAACTTGGGGACTATAGGTGAAAAAAGTGCAAACCACATGGACCATTCGAGCAATTTTCTCCACCAATTATATAATTTTATCTATCAACTCATCTAATACACGAAGCTGTAACCTAGTAATTAAATATAAAAAAAGGTTTATGTTAGTTATTTTCGTATAGGAATATACTTATGTCGTATGTATACAATTTGTAACTAGGGGTGTTCATCAGTTCGGTTTGTGGTTTACTTGGTTTATTCGGTTTTCAAAATTCTGTATCCCAAACCAAAAACCGAACCAAACCAAATTAGGAATATGTAAACCAAACAAAATTCAACCAAATTAAATTCGGTTTGGTTTTGGTTTAAAACCAAACAAACTGATTTCAATCAACTTCAACCAAATTGATCCAAAGTTTTTTTTCCTATAACTTATATACATTTGTGTTTCGAAATCCGAATATAAAGTTAGCAATTAATATAAACAAAAAAATCAAACCTCGCCATATATTGTAAAATAAAGTTTAAAAGTAAAATAAAACAAAAAAAAAATCCAAAAAATAGTCATACACACAAACACAAACATCATAGAAACTAGGGGCATATAACCCGTGCGTTGCCGCGGGAATGCAACACAAATTCGATCGGTATCGGTTCGTTATAGTACCAGTATACCCATGCGTTGCCGCGAAAATGCAACACAAATAAAGTCAAGATATATTGGTTCTCTGTGCTTCACTGCGGGAGCTCATATTGCGTTGAGGGTTTAGTGGTCGTTAAAGATCGCGCCTCGCTGCCGGAGCTCTTGTGGCGTTGAGAGTTTCGTGGACATTAAACATAACATTAAGTGACAGTTGTGGGCAAAAAAAATACCTGCGGCCCATTACCTTGCAGACCAGCCTTAACATTACAACAGTTGGGTTAAAAAAAATACTCGCGGCTCATTACCTTGTAGACCAGCCTTAACATTACAACAGTTAGGTTGCCTATTGTTGACTTGATCTGGAGCCCAAAGTATTCCAATAACCGGGACTCATTACTTGTTCACCAAATATGAGGCCCACAATTGTCCATTAAATGTTCACCAAATATGAGCCCACAATTTTCAATTAGCGGCTGAGAGTTACAAATGGGTGGCGTAGGCCTTCTAAAGTCAAAGGTTGTATACAAAAGTCAAGAATGGTAGACAAATCATTATTATATATATGATTTATTAAGGGTTGCGCATCTTAGTAAGTTACACCGTAGAAGTGTCGTATGTTTAATATATATATATAATAAGTGGGCTTTCTTTTGGGTTGAGCTTACATTTAATATTTAGGCTTATATATTATATATGGTTTATTAAATATTATTATTTTTATTTAATAATTAATTAGTTTACCGGTTTATTCGGTTATCCGAATAAACCAAATTAAAAAAATTGTAAAACCAAACACCAAATTCATTGTTTGGATCGATTTTTTCGGTTACGGTTACACTTCAGTTTACGGTTTTTATTTGATTTTTGGTTTTTTTAACACCCCTTTTTGTAACGATTGGAACAATAACCCCATTCAATGGGGGCTTGACGTCTGGCTTTTTTTTATTATTGAATTATTTCAATTTAATAATATTATACAATAAATGTAAATTTAAACATATGTCATTTTTTATGTATAACTTTTAAAACATAAGATTTTGCATACTTTTCAATATTTTGTTACGACGTGTTTTGATATTTATATTTTGATATAAATTTATTTGAAACCGGGTTGGTCAAATATATTACATATGTTTGGTATATCTTTTGCTTGCTATAGGGGTACCAGTGTTAGTAATAAGCCGAAACGAAATCGACCAAATTCTCACCGCGTAACGTGAAATTGAGTTGGATCAAATATAACATATTTTTGTGGGTTTTCTATTTTCGTTGCTATAACAAGTGGCGGTATTGTATCGAGCCACAACAAAACCAATCAAATTCCCATCGCGTTGCTTGTGACCCAAGCCTTGTTACACACGCACATATGTACACACACACACACACTAATTCCCATCAATAGCAAAACTAAGGTAGGATTTGAGGAGTGTAAGATATAGACAACCTTACCTCTACCCGTAAAGAAATAGAGAGGCTGCTTCCAGTGAAACTCCTGGCTCAATAGTAGTTTTGTATCAAGCTTTGGACAAAAGACAAATATCACTAAGAAATCAGGACAAACCTGATTAGTGTATGTACCCCTTGTCTTTTGGCTATCAACGTCATCACATGGTGCATGATTAATCTTCCTCTGTTTTTAACGTTATTTTCACTAAACTAATACAATAACGTTAACATTAGTGCAATTTTATTTCTCCCCCCTCTTGAGGACCCGCATATATATACATTATATATGCGCACCACAAACAAACCTTTTTTGATATATCGGTTGTCATAGTGAATTTCAGTACTGTAGCAAGCCTAAAAGAAGTCGACCGAATACCCTATGTGTAACACAAGAAACCTCACTAGTTAGTTATTAGTTTTACATTTATCAGGACTTGAAAAATTAATTTTCTAAACAACAATAAGGTATTTAAATAAATTAAAATATCTTTTTTTTTAACTTATAAAATCATAATGCATGTATGGAGCCCGGCCCCTCTATATCCCATTTGAAATCTCCCTATATAAAAAGCAAAGCCAGGTTCACATCTTTCTCCATGCAAACTTTGTCTTCAAAGATTCATCTCCAAAACAATCCTTTTACACAACTCTTTCTTTCTCTCCGGCAATCAGCAAATGTCTAGCAGGAGATCTCGTTCCCGACAAGCCGGAGTGTCCACGATCAACGATGCCCAAATGACCGAACTCATTTCCAAGTTACAGCAACTTATTCCCCATGACATTAGTCAAACCAGGAGTTCCAAGGTAACATCTTTGTTCACCTTAGTTTCTTGATTATTTTCTTGATTTTGCATTATGTACCTTCATAAAAGCTTATGTCATAAAGTGTCATCAACATCCAAAGTACAAGCCCACTTGTATAAAGTACAAATTAAAAGTGCAACTAGCTAGCTAGTTGAAGCAACCTCAAATCTACATTGCATTTTCAAGTTGATTAAATGGTTTAATTTATGGTGGTTGTGTGGTTTTCCTTTGCCTTTATGTAGATAAGTTGTGTCATATGGTTCACACACACACTCACACTCACACACATAGCACACTCACACTTGCATTAAATTCTTGTGGTGCACCTAACCCAAGTAGCTAACTTCCTAATTCTCTTGGAGTGCATGTGACTGTGTTGGACTCATTCAACCATATATAATGTCCCTTTGTGTGTAAAGATACTGTTGATTCTCTCTCACAAGTGTTAGTTATAATAAAACAAAACTTTACCTGTGTAAGGTATCCTAACTTATACATTAAATATAGTACATACATGTCTTTTGCAAGTCTACCAGGAGAATATATCGTACATGAGAATGTTTTTTCTTAAAAATCTTATTACATTTACAACTTCTTTTCTTTAAAAATCCTATTGTACATGAAACCATATATAAAAGCTCGATTTATTTATACGGTCACTGTGTGTGAGTTTTTGTTTGTTTTTTTTTTTTTTTTTTATAAAGAGTTTGGACTAAACTAATTAACATTATACAGGTGTCAGCATCAAAGGTGTTGCAAGAGACATGTAATTACATTAGAAGCTTGCACAGAGAAGTTGATGACTTAAGTGAAAAATTATCAGAGCTTTTGAACTCTACAGACATCGACAGTGCTCAAGCAGCCATTATCAGGAGCTTATTTATGTGACTATATATATACATTGCATCAGTAATTAATTAATGAAGCTAATTAGCTTTTATATATGTATTAGTTTATAGTTAATCAGCTGATTTGCATTCCCTCTAGGGTTTCTTATTATGTATTAAGTTTATCATGTCATATTAATATATATAGTTTTAGGATTTTATTCTTGATCAAGAGTTTTTATTTTCGACATTTATGTAACTAGTTTCCATCGTTTGGATATTCAATATATATGAGTATGTTTGGATAAGAATGACAAAAGGTGGAGAACTAATTTAAAATGCATGTTAATTTTCATGTGATTGAGTTGACTCACATATAACAAATATGTTTATATTGACAAAAAGAAAAATAGTTAGTAACCACAGATTACATTTTAATTCGTCTGCTATTTGATGTTTCATATGTAAATGTATGTGCCATTTACATGTAAAGGTATTGTAGCACATTGTATTATGTTATAATCTAAATCTTCATATACAAATCGATGTAATCACGTATGTATTAACATGTATTTTTAAGGTTATCAGGATTCTCAACCTTTCATGTGTGCACTTTTTTCCCCTCAAGGGTTAATCTTTTAATTTTACATTTTGTATTTAATTTCAGGTTTTGCTTTTAAGTACTTTAAAATTAAAATATATATATGGGATTTGTATATTAGTTGTTATTATGTATATACTATTTCATTATTCTATCTCTTTTAAATATATGTATATGAACCTCATGACCAATGGTAAACTCCAAAAGGATTAATCCCAACACGTGACTTTGACCCCACATTGCCATGCAAGTTGGTTATATGTGTGGAAATTGTGATGCATTGACCAAAGACAAAATAATGAAGAGGTTCCACATTATCTTTTGTAGTCTTCATAGATTAACATACTTGAAATTTTGATATCAGAACAAGCTATTAAACTTATAGAACTATTTGAAGTGTTAATTGTTTACAGCTAGTGGAATTCTTCGCGTTACAAAATTGTTCAGCTTGATTTTTTTGCAAAAGTAGTGGATTTTTTTAAGTTTTTTGTGTTTGTAGTTTGTGTCAGAAAAGTTTTTATGAAATTGGTGGTCCCGCAATCTAAGATTGCGGGAGTCGCCTACGTGGAACGATGACTGGGCATGGCTTTTGGAGGGTTGTGGCTGAGGTGGAAGTCCCGCAATCTAAGATTGCGGGAGTGGGTTTGGAAATTCAGACTTTTTTGTGTTTCGGGTTTGGAAATTCAGACTTTTTTTGTGTTTCTTCAACTTATTGTTATTGTACTTGTTCTGCCAACAATGGATTCCACACAGGTTAATGATAATAATTCAATTGAAGAGGAACAAGAGTTAACAGCAGTTTTAACGTCGCCGTTATCTTTGGATAATGACTCTGGCTCTTTAAGTTTTCCTTTAAGATTTTGGATTTGCGGATCGAGTCGGCTCATACAGTCCAACAATTCTTTATTTCGGAATTTGATTTCAATCATTCCTTCGGGTTCAAGAACGTTTCCTTTGGCGATGGTTTCTGCATACATTTCTATATGGTCTGAATTGATCCGACTATCCACAACCACCCATGCACCACCACGAAGTTCACCGGTTTTTGGAATGTAAACGAAAACTGGCTGTTTATAGAGCACCCAATTTGTTACATCGTGTTTTTAGTTGTGACTTGTGGCTGCAAAACAACAAGTCAGAAGCACCTACAGATCATTGTCAAAACTCAAAACCAGATACAAACCCACTCCCGCAATCTTAGATTGCGGGACTTCCACCTCAGCCACAACCCTCCAAAAGCCATGCCACATCTTCTCCCTTCTCCTCCACCTTGTCCAGCCATGCCCAGTCATCGTTCCACGTAGGCGACTCCCGCAATCTTAGATTGCGGGACTACCAATTTTACAAAAACTTTTCTGACACAAACTATAAACACAAAAAACCTTAAAAAATCCACTACTTTTGCAAAAAACTCATTCAGCTTGCTATCAACGACGACGGAAGTTGAACATTTATATTGCAGGCTGGAAATATTACACATAAAAAAAGGATCTTTTTTTACAACAAATAAAGACCATATAAAACTAATAATATCTAAACCTAATGAGCTAACACTTTTACTTCTAACCAAAATAAGCCTAAAATAACATCGAAACATAATATTCACCACCCCTTTCTCTTTTATGCCAAATAGCTTTGAAAAACACATTATGTTGAGCTTTTGGGATAGGATGAGCTTAATCACATAGAACTAATAGTATTTAAACCTAACGGTTTAACACTTATACTCAATATTGCAAAAGTCGCTAGGCGCTCCCTAGTCGGAGTCGGGAATACTCGGAGAGTTCTCGGCCTAGTCGGAGAGTACCCGGGAAGTACTCGGCCTAGGCCTAGAGTACTCGGGCCTCGAAAACCTACCTCGTCGCGACTACTCGGCCTCCGAGACCTTGTTTTACAACATTGCTTATACTTTTAACCAAAAAATAAGGGGGCGTGGTCCCCTTTTGGGCCCCTATATGTTACGCCTATGTTTGCTATAGTAATAGCACGATACTTGCACTCGGTATAAAAATTGAAAGACATATCCCCAAAGGATACTGATACTTTTTACGTTATCGAAAACATAAAAATGATCTCGATTTCTCACGACACCATTACCGTACCATGATTCGTTATATCCTACAACACAAAAAGATACTCTATTGCGAATACAACTCTAGTTTCAACAAATTTTATATTATCATGTTGAGAAAACCATAAAAATGTATACGCTACATGTATCGATGTTGTTTGGACGGCAGTGGTTAAGTTCGTTACAGTAAAGTATAAGAAGGGTCAACTATATTTTACTAGCTCGAATCATACACAAGTTTAAGCACGCTATAAAACGTTATATACTTATATTATATTTACCAAAATAATGGAAATGGTAAACGATGTCACTTTATATAAAGAATAAACCAAATCGAGAGCCAACTTTGATGACATATACAATTTTCGCTTCGATAACTTGTGTATTACTAATCACTAAGTTCCTAGTAATTTATATTCATACCTGGATGAAACGTCGCAACGACATACTTGGAATTTATTAGATAAAAGTAAACACCTTTCAACGGGAAATTCAAAATATAGATTAGCAAAATGGGTAAACAAAGTTAATTTGAAAAAAAAAACCTAAATTTGAGGTAGTTTAATAAAAATGTATATTTGTGCTTCGATTACTTTTACTTACTATTCACAATTTTATTTTGATTTTATATTAAGATGTAGAGATAGACACATCGTAATGACATAGTCGAAACTATATAAAAACATAGTATTTTAAAATATATACGAGAATAATAAAAAATTACAAAATCATTATAATAATATAATAAAAAAATGGAGTGTTAGATTTAAATAATCCCAACTATGGCTGTCATCGGTCCCAACTAGCGAAATGTTTGCTGGTGGTCCCACCTTTTAAAATATTATCCACCAGCGGACCTTGACTAACATACGGTCCACCTTTTAACAATCAACTATTGGCCGCCACCAGTCAAAACAGCTGTGACATGTTTGTGTGCCAAATTCCCTCATGCGTGTTTAATTGTCTCTTATTATTCTTTTAGTTATGGTCTGTTGAATGACAATATATTAAAAGCTGGGTCCGTCAATACATATTTTGTTAGTTAGGACCTGTAACAACTAATATGTGATTATTAAAATCACTACTACTTAAAGAATTTAGTGTTCGTTTTAGTTTGTAATTATAACACAATTTTTTTTTTCCTTTTTGCGGTAAAAACATGGTTCTAGGTACCATCATGCACTTTATGTAATTCATAACACCCAAATATGCTAAATTTAACTTTTACATAATAATGATTATACATGTTTGTTGATTTGTATTCAAGCATATATTAAAATTTCCGTAAAATGTCATAAATAAAAATGGATCATGTCATAGTCTTGCAATTCGTCACTTTCATTAATCAAGATGCTACAAAATGTCGCTATAAATATCTTTACAAAAAGATTTCCTTCGGTATGAAATTATGTGGTATTGTACTGGATGATGAAACTATAGTTGTTAAAGGCGTAAGTCGCACTTAAGACATAAAAAGTGAGCCTTAAGCCTTGGTACAAAACGGTTAAAAAAGAAGAGTTTTTTAAGTGACAAAGACGGTATAAAAATACATTTTTAGGGATTTAAACATGTTTTAGGCTTCTTTAAGGTTAGTTTAGGTAGTTTTAAGTTGATTACAGACTTGTTTAGGATTGGTATAATTGTTTCAGATCTGTTCAGGCAATTCTTGGCCGAGAATAATAGTGTTTAGTCAAAACTAATTTTAGGTACCATCATGCGTTTTAGACGATCCAGATCAAGATTAAAAGTGTTTAGTCGAAACAAATTTTATATTTTACTTCTTTAAAGAAAAACAAACACAAATTTGATTAATAAAATATCGAAATGACAAAAGAAACAAAAAGGATTGAGTTGCAATCTAAAATTCTTCTATATACACGCTTAATACGAACAACAAAATTTTTTGACCCGGTAATTTAAACATTAGGTGCTTATAAACGCTTTATCTCTGTCATTTTACCACTGGGCCACCAAACTCAGTCGTACTTAATAGTTGATATCAAGGATTTTAAACAAAACCGGTCGGTTAGTAAAATAAGGATTTTTATACGAAAACAGTTATTAAACAAAACCGGTTAATATCTAATTGAGGGATAACTGACTAGTGGTTCTTAACTGTAAGTTCTTAAGGATTTTTTTAGAAGAAACAAGATTTTAACTGATTTACCAATTAACTATAATAAAAAACCAAAAAAAATGATGTTAACATGAATCAGATCCAAATGGCCCATGTATAATATGGCTGTGTGGTGGTAGAAACCGTAGTGAGTGTTGTTGATAGGATAACGGTAACGGCCACATTAACGGCGCTTGGTTTTTGTGCAGAAGCTTCGATCCCCTGTTAAATCAAGCAACCAAACTCTTTAAACAATTTCTTTCAGTCATCACTCGTACAACGCATTCTTCTCTTCTCCATAATATCCTTCCATCACAAATCAGAGGTACATAACAAACATTTATTCTCGTTACAATTCATTTAATATCAATTTTCTGTTAAATATTTCATTATATTTTCAATTTATCAATCATCTCTTTATTATTTATAACTATAATATAATTGCCCTAGAATATTTCATCAATCGTACACACATCATAGCGTAATTTTTATTTCAGTTGGTGATTTTAAATCTAGTGGTATTTGCAACCATTTTTGTAACATCTCAAGTAAACCGTGTCGAGATATTGTCCGCTTTGCCCCGATAGGTTACCCATCCAGGAACTCGTTTTGTTTTCACTCTGGCAAGACGTGTCTTGCCAGTGTGAGCAACCGTGAGTTCCCCGATGGGCATCCCATCGAGGCAAAGCGAACAATATCTTGGCACGGTTTACTTAGGATGTTACAATTTTTTATCAAAATTAGGTCTAGGTTCTGTTAATTGTTTGGAATCTAGGGTTTCCTGTGTTTACTGATAAGAAGACAATTAAGGCTTGACATGGTTTTAGAGTTATAATAGTTAGATTTGATTAACTGATGACAAAATTGTGTTTTTCTAGCTCCTCTACTGTTCTTAAGTTGCAAAGTTGAATTTCTAAACTTGTAAGAATATGGTGTTATTTACGGTTTGAATCTGTGTATAGAAGTATGCCACTTATTCAAATTACATGAAGCTAATATGAATTGAGGAAAGAATAATGTATCATTTTGTCAATGCAGCTTGTAACATCGTAAACTTGGGAATACCTGTAAAAACAATTAAACATGCATATAATCTATTTCTCTATTGTGGCAGCTTTGGATATGGCTATACAAAATATAGCTGAGGTTACGAGCTTGTCTCCTAGGGCAACTGAGAATGATGTTCGCGATTTCTTTGCTTTTTGTGGAACGATTGAACATATCGATATCATCAGGTGGTTCAAAATCTGATATTCTTATAAACTGTTTTTTTTATCGTTAAGCTTCCGATTTGATTGAGTAATTGCTAATATTACTTTATTATGATATATGCTAATTGCTAATCTCTCTTCAAAGGTACTTAAATTCATTGGCCTGGAAAGCATGTGGTGATTGCTTCTCAAGAACTCAAGATTTTGTTTTTAAATTATAGACTATTGATATTAGTGCAAAACTTATTGTTTTAGACATTTTTTGAACAGAAATTCATAGAATTTCTAGGACAAATACATCACACCTGCACCCTACAGGATTTGAACTCCCAACCTTTTGGTTGTGGAATACACCACTTACCACCAGGATGTCCCGTTGAGGACATTTTCAGACTATTTACTTTCCTTATGCAAGACTGCAAGCCAAGCACCCCCGAATAAGTTGTGTTTGACTTGTTGTTGGTCACATAATATTTATTGTAAAAAAATAATTTTCGTCAGGGTTTATTTATAAGTTGTTGACTTACAGGAATTCCAACTTGTTGGGTTGTCCTCATTGGCTTGTATTTCAGTTAGCATTATCTACATTTTCTTTTTCATTGCTTTGTTTATGTTCTTTTCTGAGAGTTTTATGTTTGTATTAGTTTTAATTACTACACTATCCTGACTAGAGGCATCTTGTGGTTATATGCAGAGCTGGTGATTATGCATGTACAGCTTATGTAACATTTAAGGATGCGTACGCTCTAGAAACAGCAGTCTTGCTTAGTGTAAGTTGTTGCTCTCACACTTTTTGCAACATTTGTTGTTCTATCAAGATATTCTAGCCAATAAGCAGTCTATATAAGTAATTCAAGGACATTTTACTTT
Organism: Ambrosia artemisiifolia; assembly: GCA_032199755.1. Taxonomy (NCBI): domain Eukaryota; kingdom Viridiplantae; phylum Streptophyta; class Magnoliopsida; order Asterales; family Asteraceae; genus Ambrosia; species Ambrosia artemisiifolia. Next base: position 41,544,302 of record CM063516.1, on the reverse strand, counting down.
CTTAGTTTTTATTTTATAAAGTCAGTAGTTGACCCTGAATGTTATTCTGTTTGAACCCTTACAGGGAGCAACTCTTTTGGACCAGACTATATGCATAACAAGATGGGGACAAGATTATGATGAGTCTGAGTATTGGAACGGAGCTTCTTCATGGATTCCAGAAGACGGACATACTTCATATGTAATGGTCTTTCTTTCCTAGCTGGCTAGCTGGTCTCTTTTTTCTACTAGAAATATAAAACTCCTGTGAGAAGTCAGAATATGCATCTTCCATGTTAATTACTTTCTTATAGTTTATAATAAAATAGGAGTATAGACAAAGTAATCACTAAGTTTTGATGGTACTTTCACACAGTTAGATTCATGTTACCTTATCTAGTCAATATATTGAAGCAATTTTGTAACTCATGGTCATAAGTTAATGGATAATATGAGGGTTGGGAGATCAAACCTTGATTGATTGTTGAGATCGTCCCGATCTAGGTACATGCTTAATAAATCATTTAGGATAGACCATGCAAGTGGAAGAATCATACTGGTTCAGTTCAGTAGGAGATCGAAGGTTGTTTTAGTATCTTAAGTTCTCGTGTCCCAGCTATGAGTTCTTCTGCTCGTGTGCTTCACTGCTTCTGTAAAATTTATGAGCGGAAAACAGTGTAAATAAAACTCCTTTTTGTATCTTAATTGTCTAGTACCCTAACCATGAATGGTTGATGTGGGTTATGTTTTTATATCTTAGCGGGAACGGACTAAGTGGTCTGAAAAACACCCAAAGTATACCTTTAAATGCATAAAATCTTCTGATATCTGTATTAAATAGAAATATTATTGTAATAGTATTAAACTATTTATTATCATGTTTAACACATTAATTTTATACAAAAAAAGGCTCTAAGAAATGGTGAATAAAGTGCTTGTGGCCTTGTGGGTTAACAACCCAACCTCTGAACATCACCCTGTACTAAAATGTTGATTATCCTTTTTGACTCTGATCCATTCTCAGACGTTATTTGCTTATAGCTCCCTTTACTCATGCAGGCAACAGCCCAAGGAAACCAATATGCTTATACAGCAGGAGAAGCAGTGACGGTGGCTCAAGACGTGGTGAAAACAATGTTAGCGAAAGGGTATGTTCTGGGAAAAGACGCCCTCGTAAAAGCGAAAGCTTTTGATGAATCTCATCAAGTATCCGCAAGTGCAGCTGCAAAAGTGGCTGAGCTAAGTGAGAGAATTGGGCTGACTGATAAGCTTTTTGCTGGAGTTGAAGCTGTTCGATCCGTAGACAAGAGTTACCATATTTCTGACACTACAAAAACCATCATGTCAGCAACTGGTAGAACAGCTGCAGCTGCTGCTACTACTGTTGTGAACAGTAGCTATTTCTCGAAAGGGGCTCTTTGGATGTCTGATGCATTGAGTCGAGCTGCTAAAGCCGCTGCGGATTTGGGTAATAATGGTGTGGGCAAATGAAGTAATGTTTTAGCCTTTTGGTGGCTGGACTTTATATATATAAATAAAAGAGAGACATATAAACACATTTAAAGTCCTTGTTTTATAGATTATTTTTATGTTGATATATTGCTTGTAGAAATACTAATATAAATTTATGGAGTGATTATAATGTTTTTGTAAACATCATCAATTTATGAAAAAGTGTGATGGTTAAATTTGAAATTTTAACTGTATTAACAAAAAGATCCAAACTAGGATTAAACTGATCGAAATTCACATTATTAATTTCATGGATGATGATTCTCATTCCAATATTTTTTTTTTTTTTGAACGGCAAAACGCTTTATATATATATATGAGAATCCGGATTGCCTTTGTCCGAGATGCAACATACACCCGGAAGACTCTTATCACGCTTTGGTGTCATGCCTTTGGGCTAGATCCGTATGGTGGAACGTATTGGTGTGGATAAGGATAACTTGGCCGCTGCTCATTCCAATATCATCGTAGATTTACATATGTTTACCCATTTCATTCATAATCATAATTAAGAGCGAAATCAAGTATAAATCTACTATTAATACAATGCAAGCTAGATTACATTTGATAACAAAAATTAAAAATTAGAGTTAAACCTGTTATTATTGTTATCGTTATTATGCTAGTGAAATTGCCCTCAATAACAAAATTAAGTAAATGATTGACTGGATTATCAGTTTATACCATGTAATAGAGTCTCGATTTGAATTTGCTTCCTCTTAGAAGAATTACTATCTAAACAACGATTCACAAGCTTAAAATTATGTTTTTAAAGAAACAAGAGAGAAAGTAGAGAGAAAATCTAATCATTCATACGTAGATCAACAATTATACATGATCAATAATTATACATATCATCTATACATATACACATACATATACCAATATATATACACACATGTTCTAACTGTAACACATTCAATCAAACTTATAGCCGATGAAGCGTAGCTCAGTTAGTGAAATTGGGGGGAGTTAAGAGTAGAGGCCATGTGGAGGTTGAGAGTTCGATTTTGGTCGGAGCCATATTTACCACATGTGAGGGTTCCACCTAGGGAGATCCCTAATCCAGGCAGGATGGATAATTAGCACAAGCTAGCCCAAGATGTTAGGCCGAGCTTCCTAATCCAGGCAGGATGGATAATCAACACAAGCTAGCCCAAGATGTTAGGCCGAGCTCCACCAGCTGCATCACTTGCTGTTAAAAAAAAATCAAACGGCCAATACTTAGTAACGGGACCCATAACCTCGTGGTCTAGTAGTATGGTGTCCCCCTTACAAATGTGAGGTTGTGAGTTCAAATCCTTGAAAGTGTAAGGTGAGTGTTAAAATTTGCCGTTAAAAAAAAAATACTTAACCACTGGCACCCAGCCCAGTGGCCAGCAACAATGAAGGTAAGAACCAGGGGCCATTGGCGCCGGTTCGAACCTGAGGAGCGCCCGAGTTTTCTAGTACAGTGCATTTACTCCGGAGAGTGTCAGCTCTTGCGGAGGGTGCAACTCCGGTCAAGTGGCCGGGGGCTGGAAATTTTCTCGGGGGACGCCAAGCCAAACTCCAATGCACCAAGCGTGGACCCGGTTAAGACAACATAGTCTTGGTTGCGGGAGTGGGGCGATGGGTGCTACCTTTGGTAGCATGCGATCTGTTGTGAAATTCGCCGTCCAAAAAAAAAAAGAGGAAATTGCGAAAATAGCCCTTGACCGGGTTGATTTGCGAAAATAGCCCCCTCAGCCGTCTTGGGAAGACGGGTCCCAGTCCCCGAGGCGTCTCAGACGTCTCCCAAGACGTCTCCCACTACAACCAATAATTTACCGCCACATCATCACCCACCCACTCTCTCTCCTCTCTCCTCTCTCCTCTCTCTCTCTCTTCACTTTCCAAAGACGTCTCGGAACCGTCTTCACTCTCCAAAGACGTCTCGGAACCGTCTTCACTTTCCAAAGACGTCTCGGAACCGTCTTCACTCTCCAAAGACGTCTCGGGAACTGGGAACCGTCTTTCCAAAGACGTCTCGGAACCGTCTCCAACAAATCCGGAGCCCTCTTCGGAGTCGGTTCAGAGGTTTTCGGACACGTGTCAAAAGGTAATTGGTCCTTGGGAGATTTCGTATTAAAGACGGTTGGGAAGCCTCGGGAGGTGCGAGCCGTCTCTCCGAGACGCCTGAGGGGGCTATTTTCGCAAAACACTCGGGTCAAGGGCTATTTTCGCAATTTCCTCAAAAAAAAAATACTTAGTAACGGGAAGTCAAAGGTAGTCCAGATCAACGGCGTTAACCACATCCCACGTCTCCATTTCCTTTAACCCTTCCTTGATGCTGTAAACACCGATCACCGTCTCAAGTCCCAAACCAATCTCAGATCCAAACCCGATCATATTAACATTAACACGATCCGATCCAATTACATCAATGCCTTATATATCCATTTATACATAACTTTTAATAATAATAATAATCAAACCATGGATACCATGTCGATCCGTGTGCCCTACAAAAACCTCAACCACGATAATGATATTGAAATTGTTAAATTAGAAGATGAATCCAATCGACACATGGAATCTGATCAATCGAATAATATGTTTCCTAACGGAAATGCCTCTAATTCTAACGCACCGACACAGAATTGTAGCATGTTTACGTTGGTTTTGAGCTGTGCTGTTGCTGCTGGTGTACAATTTGGTTGGGCCTTGCAGTTGTCCCTTCTTACCCCTTACATTCAGGTATTGTATCATTATTCAGATCTCTTTACACCTTATTAGTTGTTATAGTATAAAAATACAATTTGTAAGGGTTTTAGATGTGTTTTAGGCTTTTTTTAGAGCTATTTTAGGTTGTTTTAGGGTTGGCATAAATGTTTTAGATTTGTTCAAACCTGTTCAGATGATTTTTGGCCTTAAAAATGCGTTTGAGAGGCTGAAAGTGGCGCTTTTGAAGCGAAGTGAGAAGGCTGTGCTAGGTCTGAAAAGTGGGCCTAGGTGCGGGACTGGGTGAGCTTTGACAATAGAGGTTTAGGCTAATGCTACTGAGTTTTTTTTTTCTTTTTTCGTCTTGGTACGTTTAGATTCTAGGGATTTTTGAATCACGTGGTTATTTGTATAGATGTAAATGGTTGTTAGGATTTGAGTATTTGGTTTTCAGGTGAGGTAATTTGGCATGAATTATAGGTTAGTTAGATTAAACTTTGTAAGGCAACAATTTGTAGAACTAACTCAGGAATGTCTGTTGTCTAGGCACAAGCCCACTTTTTCAGCCCAGAGCGGCTCTCGCTTCACTTTAAGAGGCACATTTTTCAAGCCATGTTTCAACAAAATTCCAGCAAAAAATTGGCTGAACAAGTTTAGATTCTTTAGAACAATTATACCAACCCTAAACAAACCTTGAATCAACCTAAAGTAGCCCTAAAGAAGCCTAAAACACTTCTCAAACCCTAAAAACTGTGCTTTTATACTATACGTCTCGCCTAAAAAGCAGTTGCTTTTTAAGTGCCTTGTACTGAGGCCCAAGGCTCGTCCTTTACGCCTTGAGTGCGCCTGGAACCTTCGACAACTATGGGTATTGAATAGAAATTCTTGAAGCATATCTCATGGTTCTATATTAAACAATTTTGAATTTTCTTTCAAAGAGTTTGTTAGACAATGACTTAATGATGGGTTCGTTTGAGAGTATCACATGGCATATAGTCTATATAGATACAAAAACAAGATTCTATATAGGTTGAGGGTGTGTATCCATATAATTGTTTGCACGTATGTGTAGTTTTGTGAATGGCTTTGTCCATCTCAATTAGCAGTTTCTTGTTGGCATGTCTTGTTTCATTCTGGTTATCTTCTTATCAGTTCCTATCCTTTTATTTGTGGTACAGACACTGGGAATAGGGCATGCATTCTCCTCATTTATATGGCTGTGTGGTCCTATTACAGGTCTAGTGGTAAGTTAACAGTGATTTCTTTTTTACTTGTTCTGATTTATGTTTAGAAGTATGCCACTGCTTCAGTGTTTTGTAACACATGGCGTTTGTTTTGATCTGGTTGATTTGCGAATATGTTTTGTCTATATAACCAGTTAACAATTATTTTGAGTCCTTGTAACTCCTTTATTACGTCATGGTTCTTAACTCATTTAAATTTGGCTTAGCTCTTCTACATATATTAGCACATCCCTTATACCGGATCTCTTTTAAGTATAGGAACATATATTAAAATTTAAAAAGTTTCTTAATGTAAGATGAGGTGCTTGATTGAGAAGTTTTTGAAAAAGACAAAGGAATGGGGGATGGAGGTAATGACGTCTGTCATTCATAAGTTAATTAATGAGGATTTTTCGTAACAATATACGGTTGAATATGATATTTAGTTAAATGAGGAAAGATGCAGTATCATGGATTCATCTCCATATCATGTTGTTGACAGAACATGATTGAAGCATTAAACATGTGATTATTTGCTATCCATCAGCACCCTGTTGGACTTTTATGTCATTGACATATTTTTAACACTTCTTCTCCATCTAATTAAAATGTGGGATATTTAGAATAAGGGGATACAATGATACATATGTGGATAGCTGTGTACATTGCAAGTATTCATGAAATTTCAGTTACCGTACAGAAAGAGATGATTTTACTAATAAAAGTTTGTGGTGCATGTGACATTTTTTTGTCGGAACTTGACAAAACATAATGGTTCATTTGAGAACTGGAAAAGAAGCATTCACTGGTGCCCATTTTTTGTTTTGTATCCCTATGTGAATTCACGGGAGCCATCATTTTAAGAAACCTCTCATGTTGAGGTCTGATGGTCATTGAAATTTTGCGATTAGTCTCGTATGGTGACCCATATTTTTTTTCCAGGTTCAACCTTGTGTTGGTATTTGGAGTGACAAATGCACTTCAAAATATGGCAGAAGACGGCCGTTTATTTTGCTTGGATCTCTCATGATATCACTTTCTGTGAGCTACAATTGCAAAACTCATGCTTCTAGTTTTCTTAATTGCTGTGTTTTATCTCTGCTAAACTAGATCTCCACTTTAGGTCTTAATTATCGGGTATTCTGCAGACATTGGATACTTGATTGGAGATACCAAAGAGCATTGCAGGTCTCTGCTTGCATCTTTATATACTCTTCAATAGTTCTATAAAAATAATTTGTATAACCTAGTTATGTATTGCAGCACGTTTAAAGGTACACGTCCAAGGGCTGCTTTTGTGTTCATCTTAGGATTTTGGATGCTTGACCTTGCTAATAACACGGTTCAGGCAAGTTTTTCTTATTTAGTTTTGCCATTGGCATGTTTGTAGTTACCATGTGTACATCCAAGTAATTTTCTTCTACTATTTTTTAGGGCCCTGCCCGAGCTCTTCTTGCTGATCTAGCAGGTACGTAGCTGAAAGCCCCTTAGAATACTACTATCTGTCAACTGTCAATTACTGTGAACATGATATTTATACCTTAAAAATTGATGATGTTTGTAATTCTTGCATAGGCCCTGATCAGAGAAACTCAGCAAATGCTATATTTTGCTTATGGATGGCAGTTGGAAATATTTTAGGGTTTTCATCTGGTTCTAGTGGAAAGTGGCACAGGTAAAAGCTCAATACACGAACAACATGGCATAATTTGTTTGTCAACTCCAATATCTTTCTGTCCCATATTTTATTGTCCTGGTATTATGCTTGATCTGTGATACCAAGTTTGGACACTTTCTTTATGCAGTTGGTTCCCTTTCTTGACAAGTAGAGCCTGTTGTGAGGCATGTGGTAATCTTAAGGCGGCCTTTTTAGTTGCAGTGGTGAGTTTTCACAGACACCACATCCTATCTCACTTTCAATATGATTTTAAGGTTATAACTGTGAAACTTATTGCCAAGATTCTTAGCTTTTGGAAGTTTATTCAGCATGGTCTTTAAGCATCTTGAAAAAACAAATTTGTTTTGTTGTTCTTTCTAGTTAGTCATAAACTTTTGTAGTACTGTTCTATTTAATTCTGAGTTTTTATTTAATTTAAGCTCGAGACTGTATCTTTTTTTAGCTATATTCTTTTGTTGTTTTTTTCACAGGTTTTTCTTACATTTTGCACAATGGTTACACTCTACTTTGCAAAGGAGGTGCCTTTAGCACCAAAACAGCATCTGAGGTTATCAGATGTTGATCGTCTTTTGGAGGATCGTCAAGCTCAGCAGCATGGTCTTGACCACACAGAATCAAAACCTCGGAAAAATGATCACAAAGTTGGTAATAGGTTTGAAAATGTTTTTGAAATCGATGCCAGTGAAAAGAAAGTAGACTCGACATATAAAGAAGATCAAGTCGAGAGTTTTAGCGACAGCCCGAGTGCAGTTCTGGTCAACTTGTTAACCAGCTTACGCCATTTACCATTAGGGATGCATTCAGTTCTTATTGTAATGGCTCTTACATGGGTGAGTTCAAACATTTGTGTGTTTACTAATTATGAGTTTTTGGACTTGTATTTACTTGTACTTTTTCATATGTGCAGTTGTCCTGGTTTCCCTTTTTCCTTTTCGATACAGATTGGATGGGTAGGGAGGTTTATCATGGTGACCCAAAGGGAAGCGCTTCTGAAAGCAGAGCTTATGGTGAAGGTGTCAGAGAAGGTGCATTTGGTTTGCTATTGAATTCAGTAAGAACTCGTAATCAAGCACAATATTGTTACATGTTCTAGCTAATCTCTTTAGGGTTCCATCTGGTTATCAAGCTCTCATATATCGTTTCTTTTCGGTTGGGACAGGTGGTTCTTGGTATCAGCTCTTTCCTCATTGAACCAATGTGTCGATGGATAGGTTCAAAATTTGTGTGGGCAATAAGCAATTTTATCGTGTTTGCCTGCATGGCAGGCACTGCCATCATTACTGTAATTTCTCTAAAAGAATCCAGAGGGACTGATAATGCAGTAGGAGGAAATGAGGCAATCAAGACGGCTTCTTTAGTTGTTTTTGCTATTCTGGGCCTTCCGCTTGCTGTAAGTATCATTATATCATATTATATCATAAATAACTAAACCTTCGATTTCCTTTTATTACTAATATATTAATCTTCTGACATTTGTCTGTTTGATGCAGATAACTTACAGTGTTCCCTTCTCCGTCACAGCTGATCTAACCGCAGATACAGGAGGCGGTCAAGGTATGCAATGATAACTCTACCAATTCATTCTTATACATTTTTCATCTTTTGTTACCACCTTGCAGGATTGGCAATTGGAGTTTTGAATCTAGCAATTGTAATACCACAGGTAATTAAGTTGTTTCTTGTCAGTTATAACCAATAATTTAACAATTAGATGTTTGAATAACATACATTATATATGATTTGTCGACAGATGATTGTGTCGCTTGGTGCGGGCCCTTGGGATGCCTTATTCGGTGGAGGGAACGTACCGGCATTTGTTCTCGCTTCATTAAGTGCCCTTGCTGCTGGCATTATTGCAACTCTAAAGCTTCCAACTCCTAGCAATTCATACACACCAATAGGTTTTCATGTTGGATAAAAATCTTTTATCCTACCAACTTGTGCATATTTACACACACTAGCACCACCAAATCACCAATCAACCATAGTTACCTGCGGTTTTAATACACACACAATATCCTCCTCACTTATCATATCCATATGAGTATAGGTCTAGCTTTAGGATAAAGCTGTTATTGTTTTTTTCATGATAGTTTTGTAATTTTTTTGTATAATAAATCTCTGCCCATCACTATTCATTTCATTGTATATTAGACTAAACCTAAGGGTGGTTTTTATAAAATTTGAGTACTGCCACCTGCTTTTGACACGTCAGATATCTTGTTATCAAAGAAAGTGAGATCTAGTTTTGAGTTTCACGTAATGTTGATTTGCATGAGTTGATAAGGATAGTACCAAACCCATTTTATTTATTGTTCAATAATTCATATCTTTTTAAATGTTGTACTTTTTAAAGCAAGTGACATAAGTAAGAACACATATTAAACTTGCTATATGATAACCAAGGTTTTTAGTTGTTTTATTTAAGTCATTTAGTTTTAACTGTTTAGAAAATTTCATAGCAATGAAATTTCGTGGGTTTTTTATTTAAAAATATGAGTAAATACTTATGTTTTTATTTTAATTTTTATTATCGTCTCTGTTGCTATATAATATGTCTTTTAATTCATTTAATCTTGGTCGTATCCTTAAAAGTTTGGTTAAACACCCCAATTGCCCACTAAAAAAATAAATTCTGGATCCGCCACTAGAAACCGACTGTAGTATTATCAAAACCGGTATTGGTATTGGTTTTTATGGTATTCAATTAATATAACACATTTTTTTTTTCAAATAGTTTTATAAAGTTTTGGTTATATCTTTGCGTACGTTTCGATATATATTTTATTCAAAATCAAACAGCCTCAACTTATTACTTACTAACCTAACCCATCGTTATTTCACTAAGTAAAATGAAAATGGAGGCACCTAAAAGAAGTGAAAGTGATAGCGATAGAAGAAGGCAAGTAGCAGAGAGCATCCAAGCGTTAGTGATGGGCGATGGGCCTCTACTTTTTTAAATAGAAAACAAATTGTAGTAAAAAGTATATAAAAATAATACGTTGCATACATCAAGTGGTTCACAAGTCACCATCCGATTACAAGAAAACACACATACGTCAACCAATGATGCCCACATGGGAATCAGTTTTCATTCATATCTCTCTTTATAATTAAAAAAAACATTTTATTTCTTTTGTTTTGTTTTTTTAATAATTATTAATCTTCCTTTTTACATTTATGAAAAGATGGCTCAAGTATCAAAATGTGACGCGTTATGTAGCCCATGGCCAAAATATTATTACAATCCATTAACTCATTTGGTCTCAAGTTCGAATATGATCATAAGAGGTTTTACCATATTGGTCCTTCGAGCGGCTGGTTTTTCTTTGAATTGGTGGCTTGGTGGACTTGGGGTGCCCTGTAGGTAGTCATTTATCGGTACTAACTAACTGACAGTTCAGATGGTATTTGGTTGGCTGTTAAAAAAAGAAGAAACAACCCTCAAAGCCAGCCCCTGCAGGTATATTCAGTAACTATTTAATACCACATATCATGTGTATTTTTTATCATTATTTACATAAGACCATCTCTATTGTTCATTTTGCCCGGGCTTTAACTATGTCACAACCAGAACGGCTCAAAAATTGCTTCCAAAACGCTCCATATATGTCATGTCTTCGGTCACAAAACCGTTGTTTGTTTTCGCACAAGAATACCCACCATGCCATCTCTCATCCACGTCATCCTCTTTCACTCAAAAGTTACTCTTATGTGTTAGTGTGGGGCTAGCTTATTTAGTAGAGGTAAGGAAGGAGTAGATTAGGATTTGTTTGGTGTAGTTTTACGAGTATGTAACATTTGTAATGCAAAAAAAGAAAAAAAAACTTTTATGTCTTAAAATCAATTTTACATGCATACTTGTATGTCCAAATGAGAAAAAAAATCACAAAAATCCTTTTTATTTAACATGGTATTTGATATGTCAACGACGATAATACACCAACGAATCGAAACCCATGTGAACTAAGACATTCTTTTGTGTTTTTTTAAACCTTTTTCCGGTTTCACTAAACGTTAATAAATATTGACATATCAATTAACACTTAATTATAAATTTATGTTGGTTTCAATATTTTTTTAAATTTAGTTAAACGAATCATAGCGGTAGCAACAATATAATTATAAATAATAAAAAGTTACAAATGGCTAAAAAGTGAAGGAAAAAAGAATCGACTTTAATTGTTGATTTTTTATGCACTTTTATAATTTTTTTTTAACTCAAATAAGTCTTATGTACTATCATTTTTTTAAAAAGGTATATCCTAAAATAAAAAAAAAGTTTAATATTAATTACTATATTAACAAATTTTTTAAATGTTTATGCACTATTGATTATAACATGCGTCTAAACTAGTTACCGTAGTGCAACCAAGTTGTCCAATTAGAACATTGTGTTCAGACTAATTAGTTATAACAAGGCATTTTGAGTACTAGCATTGCCCCTAATTTACAATGATATTGGTCCAAATTGCCAAGGTATAATGCATAAAACTGTGTGATTATAATGGTGCGTGCAAACCTTATAATAGTAAGTCTAAAACCACCTTTAATTATACAGACGCATATAACTTACCGTGAAATATACTTGAATGTGTTTACACATTGTTTTAGTGTACGTTTGACAATCTTTTAGTATACAATATCATTTATTTAGTTTTACCCAACTCATTATCATCATACTTAGCAAATCCTATCAATATCAAAGCTAAGGTAAGGGTTGAGTAGGGTAAGATATAGACAGTTTTACCTTGACCGCGTAGAAATAGAGAGGTTGCTTCTTGTGAGACCCCCCGACTCGATAGTAGTTTTGCATCAAGCCTTGGATATAAGGCACATAACCCTCAGCACTAGGGACATGGGCCAATGGTGCATGTACCCCCTGCCTTTCAGCTATCAACGCTACCACCTAATGCATGATTAACCGTCCGTCACTTTTAAAATTATTTTCACGAAACTAGTAAAGTAATGTTTAAATTAGTGCAATTTTACGTTTACTCACCGAAAACCCACATTATATGTGCACACCGTAAACAGGACGCTTTAGTTTTAGCCGACTAAAGTATTGGATGTCTTGAGCTTGCAATAAAAAAATTACAAGAGATGGAATGTTAGTAAAAATGAATTTTATGCAAAGTTAATCTACTTGTCCACCTATTGAAAAGATAAACCATGCTAATATTCTAAGTTTGTAGTCTATAATTTAAATGTCTAATTTTTGTTACCATTGGTTAAGTAGGAATTTTTTTTTTTTTGAAAAAAAAAAACCAAAGTTATTAAAACTTACTTGCGTTCTAAATTGTTACGTTTAATGAATTAGCAATGATATGTATGTAATCATTGAAAGTAATACTCTAAAAAAATATACTACACGTATTTGATTTGATAAAGAACTTACATTAAACAATACTAGATTTTAAGTAACATAGTTAGCTATATCAAATTATTTTCATCTACGCCAGCGCGGCTTGCGATATAAATTATAATGTGTCTATATATATGGGCTTAAAGGGGACAAAAATGAATTAAACTAATTTTAACATTATTTTACTAATTTTGTACAAACAACGTTAAAAGTCATTGTATATATAATACGGTTTTGAGTAAATTTTAGAAAACGTTCTTTATGTTTGTTTGAAATATCAGGATACGTCTTTTATGTTTAAAAGTTACCGAATGCATCCTATACATTTATTTTTTGTTGCGAGAAATGTCTTTATCACTAACCCGGTTTATTTTAATCATTAAGTCTTCTCACATGTCAAACATGAGATACCTTAAAACTCTTAACACCAGTTATATACCTTGGGGAGAGATGAAATCAATCGCTAATTTTGTCATGGGGACACATTTAGAAAACTTTGGAAGGAATAATAATCAGCGATTTAGGTGTTAAGATATAGAACTAGGGTTTAGGGTTATAAAGTATTGGAAATTAAGATGACAAATATACCTTTACATGTTTGCCATTGTGAGATGACTTAACGATTAAAATAAACCTAGTTAGTGATAAAGAACATCCCTTACAACAAAAAATAAAATTAAAGGATGTAATCGCCAACTTTTAAACATAAAGGACGTATCCTATAGTTTTTAGCAAATACGAAAGAACGTTTTTCTTGTAATTTATTCTATATATAACTAGCTTTTATCCCGGGAGTGTCCCGGGGTTGAAATATCTAATATAACATAATAAAATATCTAATATAACATAATAAAATATCTAATATGACAACATAATTGATGATTTGTCAATTAATGATTAATGAATAATAATAATATTATTATTATTTATTTTAAACAAATTTCTGCCATAAGTTCTCATATTCAAATATAAAAAAAAGGAATCTCTGCCTATGAAGTTATGTTTATCGTTTGTGATTTATTAGTAGAGTAAAATATATTTGAAAACAAAACCCCACAAAAATAGTTGTTTTTTTCTCCGTTTTTTATATAACACTATGGTACTCGTTGGAAAGATAATAAAACGCTCGTTAATTTGGTGTAATTTTTTTCTTTAAAAAATCTCGCATATAAAAGATATTAACGTTTAAAAGTTATTGGAGAAAACATTAGAGAGAAAATTTAATTTTGTTTTTAAATTCTTATCTTTTCCTAAAATAATTATAATATATATAGATTTATTAAAAAAACTCAAAAATTAAAAAATCCTACATGATGCCACGTGGCACATTCAAGGAGGAGTTGAGGCCTCCATTGAATGCCACATCATCAAAGTTCAATTCTTTTATTATAAGTTATAGATTATAGATTTTCTATCATCCTTAACTGATTGAAAGAGATTCAGGCTTTTGAATCTTCATGTATATTTTTTATGAAATCAATGATGTAGATTTCGACCCCATTCCATACTTTCTCATTATATACCTTTTTAACCCTTAATGCATGTTTTCCATTTAAAAAACTAGCATAACTAAGCATGGGGACAAAGAGGCGTACCTTTGCACATATTTTAGTATATAGCATACCGTAATACTTGTATTGAATCCAAAAAACGAAAGTAACTATTGTTAAAAAATCTAACCCCTAAATTTTTTATATAAAAAATGCATCTTACATATATTAAAGTATACTATAATTATTTATTTATTTTATTTTAACGGTCGTTGCCAATACACCAGAAGCATGGCCATAGGAGCATGTGGTGCACAAGATCCACCTCCCTCTTTATTTCTCTGTGCGTTTGTAGCCCTCTGCTTATATTTAAAATTTGTGAATATATATAGGGTTAGGATATAATGAGAACTACGTTAAGTTGTCAGAATCATATGAACTCATTTTATAGCCACACATTTAATTAATTGGATAAAAGATTTTTGGTTGTAATTAAACCATAATAAAATATTAATTTTGTTACACCGGTGTAAACACGACGTAAATATATTTTTTCATTTTTTTATATTTCTTAGTTAGCCGTTTTTACATCAGTGTGTAAAAAAAATAAAATTCGTATTTTACGTAGGAGTTCTTGCGGTTCTCACACCTCCACCTAGTTCTCATTAGAACCGAATCCTATATATATATGATAGAGATCCTGTAGGAAAATTGCTTTATTGTGAGAAGAATTAAAAATTGATATGTATGCATCATTTTTTGAACTTATTCATGATGTTTTGGATTGTTTTGCCTAAAAAAAACCAAATATAACCATATTAAAAACCCGAAAACAATGTATTTTAGGCTTAAAACTTAAAACACCATGTCAAGAACATTAAGCAGTGTGTTTTAAGTGTTTACTAGTGTGTTTTATATGTATTTTAAATTTAATGACTATAATATACATTGCATTGTGTTTTAAATTGTTTTGTTTAGTGTTTTTCAAGCCAAAACAACCCAAAACATCATTTCTAAATTCAAAACATGATGGCTACCTATCAATTCTTAATTATTCTTACACTTCTCACAAAAAAAAAAAAACAATTTTCCTACAGGATCATGTATAGTGGAGATTTCAAATGAGAAGAAAATGTCTTGTAAGAAGAAAAAGAACAAATATAAACGAATAAAAATCTTCCATTTAGTAATTGTATTTAATGTTAGATAAATATTAATTTTTTGTAACCCTCTTAAACTTATTAAATAAATGAAACTCATAATCAATTTTAAAAATGTATGTTTTCTAAGCAAACCTAATTTGTAGTGAAGAATAATTTTGATATGTGTAGGATATACGTATGATAATCTAAGTATGTGCAGGATAAACATGTGATAATTTTGAACTATGTACGATAAATTTTGATATATGTATGATAAAGTTTGATAGTGTAGGGTAAAATGTTAATGCCTAATTAATTAAAGAGATAATAATTAATGTAAGAAGAGTTAAAATTTTTAATGTTTTACCATTATATTTTTTCTTCTTTTTGTTCTCACATAAAGTTTATTCTCATTTGATGCTCCTGTATATATATATATATATATATATATATATATATATATATATATATATATATATATATATATATATATATAAAAGCTAAGTATTGAGAAAAAACCCACTCAAATTGAGTAAACAAAAAAAAAACCTTGTGTAACAAGCTTTTTTTTATCTGAAATATTTAAGGCATGTAATATACATGTTTTTAA
Source organism: Ambrosia artemisiifolia (assembly GCA_032199755.1). Lineage (NCBI taxonomy): Eukaryota > Viridiplantae > Streptophyta > Magnoliopsida > Asterales > Asteraceae > Ambrosia > Ambrosia artemisiifolia. The sequence goes on along the minus strand of CM063516.1, from coordinate 41,528,621 downwards.
GTGTTTTGGGCCAAAAAAATGAAAAAAAACGGCAAGTAGATTTTTTTAAAAAAATAAATAAGTTTTTTTTGTGTAACATATGTTACACAATTTACAGACATGTAACATATGTAACACAAAAACTTATTTATTAAAAAAAAACTCCACTCGGCGCTTGTTTGATTTGTTTTGGCTCAAAAATCTTAAAAACATATATATTACATACCCTAATTTTTTCAGATAGTAAAAAGCTCAGGAAGTTGGAGTTTCCCGAGTTTTCTCCATTTGAGTGGGAATTTTCTATAACCATCCCCTATATATATAGGTTTAGGTTCCTATACAAATAACATATTTCGTGAGAAGTGTGAGAAGGATTAAGAATTAGCATGTAGGCATCATGTTTTGGATTTAGGAATGATGTTTTAGGTTATTTTAACTTGAAAAACACCAAACACAACAATCTAAAACACAATCCAATGTATTATAGTCATCAAATTTATAAAACAGCTAAAACACACTACTTAACACTTGAAACACACTACTTAATGTTCTTAGCATGGTGTTTTAACTTTTAAGCCTAAAATACATTGTTTTCAGTTTTTAATTGTTATGTTTGGTATTTTTCTAGGCAAAACAATCCAAAACAACTTGACTAAGTTCAAAAAATGATGCCTACATATCAATTTTTAATCATTCTCACACTTCTCACAAAATATTGCCTTTGTACAGGAACCTCACCCTATATATATATATATATATATATATATATATATATATATATATTGTATGTTTCAACTTTTAACTAAATAGTATTATCATTTTAGATATATTATACATTATAATTATATTATAACTATGTTTATAGGAGAGTAAATTGAATAGTAACTTTATTAATATTTTATTCAAACACTTTTTTCTATTTTTAAGGTTCAAACACTTATTTAGTAATACATATAAATGATTTCATAATAAATCACAACTTGGCTTAGTGGTGGAGTGCTTTGTGGTGCATTTCTATTGTTTGAGGTCTCAGGTTCGAGACATGGGGAAGACAAGGGGCAGCTTTTTTTAGGGTTAAAACACTTATTTAGTAATAAATATAAATGATTTCATAATAAATCACAACTTGGCTTAGTGGTGCAGTGGTTTGTGGTGCATTTCTATTGTTTGAGTTCTTAGGTTCGAGACATGGGGAAGGCAAGGTGCGGCTCCATTTTTTTTCATTCACAACATATTATTTAGTAATAAATATAAATGATTTCATAATAAATCACAACATGGCTTAGTTGTGGAGTGGTTTGTGGTGCATTTCTATTGTTTGAGGTCTCAGGTTCGAGACATGCGGAAGGTGAGGGGCGGCTACATTATTTTTCATTCACCACATGTTATTAAGTAATAGATACAAATGATTTCATAATAAATCACAATTTGGCTTAGTGGTGGAGTGGTTTGTGATGCATTTCTATTACTTGAGGTCTAAAGTTTGATTTTTTTTTTTTTTGTGAAGGATGATATATTTATAGGAGATTTCTTGGGTTTGGTTTTACAACATTTTTTCTTCTGCCACCATCACCCCTCCGATCTTGAGGTTCGAGCAGTTCACGTGCCAGAACACATAGCGTCGCCGACGTGGGTCAGCTGATTTTGACGTTCGTCTCCGTTCGTCTGCAACACCCAATCTTTAACCCGAATTCTTCTACGTTCGTCTTCATTCAATATGTATCGATAACCCTATAAACCTAACGACATGTTCGTTCTTCTTCTTCTATAACCCTATATACTGAGTTCTTTTTTTTATGTTTAGAGTGTTTTGATGCAGATCGGATACTTGATATAATGTTCAACAAAGTTTTGAATTGTAAGTGTTGGGTTCTTGGTTCAACATTCAAACTGATACCCTCGCGCATCGGGTGAGGTGTTTTCATCAATTATGATGATATATATATGAAACTGTTACTTGCTTGATTTATCATAGCTTCCTAATGTTTTGAATACGACAAAATTGTAAGGCGCACAACGCGCGCCTCAAATCACACTAGTTTTATTTATCCACTAAGCCGGATATATATTTTCATTTGCTAACCAAACGCATAAAATACTTTGTTTTTAGAAAAATAGTTAACCTGAATAAAAACATACAAGAGGAGATAGAACATGGATCCACCCCATTCCAATGGTGTAATGTAATCCCAATCAATAAAGTCATGTGTGGTGATCGGGACATCTTGACTTGTACCTATTAGTTTAAATTAACTATGCCCCACTATTGTCACCATAACAAGATATGTGGAACCCATCGTCCTTATTTTAGGTATATCCTATTTCTAACATTTTTAATGCAACCAAATACTGAATTGTGAAACATCAAAACAATAATATAAATCCAGTTTTTTGCTCACGTATCAAAACAATAATATAAATCTAGTTTTTTGCTCACGTTTAATTCCAACGATAACAATTTTGTGAGCTCATGCAAAACTCACGAAAATAGCAATATTGAAACTTTTTTGGTCAAAGATTAACGGATCCCCTCTAGCTCGATCTGCTCGTATGTAATACATATCGTTGTTTGTCTATTGATCGATGCATCAATGATCATTTACAATCCAATGATTCTTTTAGCATAACAAATCCTTTTTCATGTCTGAGTTGTTTGTTGTTACCAAATGATGATTTACTAATGAGATATATTATTTCTTTATGATGACAAATTAAGTGCATAAAATTCAAGAACCATGGGCGTCTATGGCCTAAGCCGGGGAGGTCATCCGGCTTGGGCCTAATTTTATCGGGGCACAAATTTTTTTTAATAAATTTCCTATACATGTGTGCAAGGCCGGCCTTGAGGGGGTGCGGGGAGGACCCCCGGCCCGGGCCCAATTTCTCAAGGGGCACTGTGAGCGACGACGAGTGTTTTTTTTTCCAAGTATTTTCTTTCTGTATTCAACCCAAAAAAGGATTTCATCTTGAACATCACTGTTTATAAACGCAAGAAGGTGAAGAGTAGATAAGGAAGAAGATGAGTCATACATGATAAACTAGATTGGAAAGATACGATAGAATTAAAAAAAGATGAAGTGTGTTACTTGATATTTGTGTTGTAGTACAGTAATTATGCAACATTTGCAGTAAATTTTAATATATAGTAGTACTACAAAACAATAATTGTCTCACGCGTTTACACATGATGCAAGTCAAATTCATTTATTAAAAACTTTTGAAAGTCTAGACATAAAATAATGGCCCTGCAAATTATTATGGAATTTTAAGAAATTGTGGTTTTTATGAGCCAATTAGCCAAACATATTAATTTTTATTATTATTATTACGACACTTTCAGTTCTATATCCGGTTCAACCGGTCCGACTAGGGAACCGGTAAGGACACCGGTTCAACTTCCGCTTTACTTCAGTTATAAAGACAATGTTTAAAAGAACTAAGACTAAGGGGGCACATATTTCGTTGCTCGGCTCGGGCACCTGAATTTTCAGGACCGGCCTTGTATGTGTGTGTGTGTGTTCGGGGGGGGGGGGGGGTTAAATAGAAAACTTATTTAACACTTCAAACTTTGGCCAAATACTAATCAATTTAAAACTTAAATATTATTAACTCAAAGCCCATAACATTTATAAGTTCAGTACTTGTTTAACCTGCAAAATAAAAAAAACAAACAACGTTATTCTTTCTATTCAGAGTTGAAATTATTTGACATCACAAAAATTTAGCCGCCCTATATATGTTTTGAAGCATATGAAAGAAGAACGTTATTTCCCAAATGCATGCATTGCATATAGAATATTATTGACCATTCCAGAAATGAGTTTTTCAAAATTAAAGTTGTTGAAATCCTATTTATGATCCACACTGTCCTAAGAAAGACTTAGCGGATTAGCGATGATAGCTACCAACACAGAAATCTTAGATTGTATAAACTGTGAAGAATTGATCCACCAATTTGCTAGCAAGAATGCTAGGAGAGCTTCACGAATTGTAGATTAGATACTAGCTCATTTCGGTTTGTAATTTTACACATTCTAATACTATCATTTTGCTAATTGTTATGTTTATTGCTATACTATTGATCGTACATAACAATGAGTTTAAATTATTAATTTATTAAAGTCTAAGGGGCATATTTTTTAACGGCTCGGATAGGGCACGTAAATCCTTGAGGACGCGTCTGTCAAGAACCCGTTAAAAGACAATACAAGGTAGATGAACTCTGTCATGAGATTTAAGAACTCGCTGAAAAATCATTCAAAATTAATTTTTTTAACATCATTATTATTTTATTAATGTTAAAATTAATACAACATTAAAAAAAAGAATGTACTCTTCAATTAATTCATTACTCCTCTCTAAATTACTTTTAATAAATTTTTAGACTATGTACACTTGAAATGATCAACTTACACATGTTTACTTTTTTTTAGGATTACTTGTAAAAGGAAAATTAATGTTATGTTTTAATATTAATGATGGTATACATACATACGTAAATATGTATGTGTATGTGTATGTATATATATACTAGCAGGAACCCGTGCGTTGCGGCGGGACTTCACTGTGTTTGGTAGTTGTATTTGGTCAATCACATTGTTGGTGTTGTATATTATACAAACATATTGATATAAATCGCTTGCCTTTTCTCTCTTGGTAGACCTCTGTTCCTTAATTCGCCACCGCTACCATCCCCGATGACATACTATTACTCGTGATGATGAAGAAATGTAGCGGAGGTTGGAATAAGAAGCGAGACTAAAGAGCCACCAAGGGCTTTAATTTCAGAAATTTCAAGGGCTTTGATTTCGGTTTGTTTCTTCGGTCTCGAATTGCAATGTGTATTATCCCAATTCTTTTATGGGTTATCATGTATTTATGTATATAAAATCAAGCACTTATTTATACTTTAGATAGATGTATGAAATCCCAATTCATCCTTCCAAAGAATAATAAGTGCTTGGCAGGAACCCGCGCCTTGCAGCGGGGTTGCATGATGTTTGGTCGTTGCGTTTGGTCAATCGCCTCATTAGTGACATCTGGTGATAGTTTCGTTCTTCATTATACAAACATGCTGATAATATGTAATATATGATTGGATGGTGTATAATTTGAGTAGGAAATAGGTGTATACATTATAGTAGATTAACACATTAAATTTGTAATAAATATTACTCGATGTGACATTAACCGAATTAGGAAACAGTAGATGACACATAGAGATATCAAAAAAACAAAGAATGTAATAACTAAAAATGGTCATTGATTCATAGTTTTTCGAATGTAGCCAACAAATAAATATTGTGTATTATCATTTAGGAAATGAATGATACCAAGGGATAATGAGTCAGAGAGCTAATCTTCTTCAATTCAACGTAAGTCGCCGAAGTTGGTTAACAAAATATGATACTGGATTAGGAAGAGGAAAGGATGAGTCTGTGTGTGGATCGGAGAAAGCAAATGCTAGAACTGGTTACGATTCAAACTGGCACACATGCAACATAATTCCTTTGTGATGATGTTATCGGTTGGTGTTGCAGTGCCGAGCTTGTAGTTGGACGAACAAACCCGATCGACGGCTAATTCTACTATAAGTCCTTAGTTTCTAATAACGACCAGATGGCTTATGCAATGGCCTTTGCATCCTTGGATGGTAAACAAATAACTTATTTTTTGTTTTATTTCATTAGCCTTCAACTCTTGCATCTCAAACACCACATCGATCTTTCAATATAAGAATAAAAGCCCGAGACGATATGTTGTTACCCATGAATTAGTGAATTAAAGTATTACAAATGAGAGAATGAAAAAAATGTCAGGAACCAGTTAGTGAAAGAATATTAGAAACATGTCTTGCTCTATGCTCCAATTCAACGTAAGTCTTCGGAACCGGTTAACAAAATGCAATACCGAGTAAGGAAGAGGAAAGGATGGGTCGATTAGCAATTCATGTGTGTGGATCAGAGAACGCGGATCCTAGAACTTGTTAGGAATCAAACTAACGCATATGCAAAAGAGTGGCTCTGTGACGATGATAATTGGTTGGTGTTGAAGTGTCGGGCTTGTTGTTTCTGGCGAACATACCGTAGTTTAGAAAGATACTGTTGGTTTCATTTTTTGCTAAATAAGGATTTTAGAAGAACATAAGTCGGTTTTAATTTCTTCACATAATAATTGTCAATTAAATCGGTCCGTTGCAAATTGAAGCGTCTGGCAACAGTTTCGTTGCCGAATATTTGGTTACGAACAACAATGGTGCTCTTTCAATGGAGAAGCTGAACGAAATGAAACGGATGGAGACACTTGTGCCCATTAATTTTCTTAATGGGATCACAAGTGAAAAGGTAATTAATTCATAGACGTGCACATTATTTTAGTTCATAAGATCCCTTTATTTTCTAGCAACTAAACCAAAGTAACATACAAATACAAGTTAAATGAACTGATCCCGTTTTTTTTGCGTTTATTTGATTAATTGAATAAAAATAAACAAACTTTCATACAAACATTTCACGGATGGTTCATTGAACGCTCCATTCCTTTGCAATCCCAACTCAAGCTGAAACGTAGTATTATTTGAATAGAACTAAAGAGACTTCTTGTATAATCATAGTAAACTCATATACGTAAAAATAAAAGCAACCATTTCTTGAACGTACGTCGAATAAACGCACAACATGAAACCAGTGGCGGATCTAGAAATAAAACAAGGGTAACATTTTATAAAAATTATTTTAAAGAGCAAAAAAAAAAAATTGTTTTAGAGGTAACATTTTATAAAAAATCCCTTAAAAAACCAAAATTTTCCACTTCGCCAGGATAATCGAGGGGTAACAGACGTACCCGTGTCTATCTTCACTTAAAAGTCCATACATTTAGTTTCTTAAATTAAAAAAAAAAAGGTCATGTAATTGACTATATATGTATTTTGAGGGAAATTAAACAATTTAATGAAATTTATTGTATTGACAAAGATTTAATTGTTCTCTTAAATGTGTCTTATCAATTTAATAAAATTACTCTTTTACACATGAAGATGAATGTGAAATGATCATTTTAGCCGTCCAGGATACACTATATAGTAGTGTAGATATAGATATGTGTGTGTGTTTCTATATATAGGGGCGGTTAACATATAATACAAAAAAATCGTGTGAATGATAGGAGACAATGTGAGTTGTTGGATTTTAAAAATCAATAACTTTTTTCATACGTCAGTATTTTTTGGAAACACTACACCATATTAATGACATTTCATTATCTTTAATTTGTTATTATACTTTTCTTAATTTTTCTTAATTTTTAAAAAAAAATTGTTACAGGATACGTGATTCTGTGAGTACACATTCAACAGAAACCACGTAATGGGTATTCAAAATTAAGTAATGCTACAGAGTCAACTAGTGTTTACATAATCATGTAACGTTACAAAATTCCGTAACATTATACTTGTTTCAAGAATACAATGTATATTACGTAATTTATATATACTAAAAACTAACGTCGGTGCACTCTCTATTTCACAATCAGGATATGACACGTGTCATACCACCATTTCTTATGCTTTCTTTATTGCCTCCCGTTGGCTGTCTCTGACAGCGGCTGCACAGCCGCCTACGACTTTGTTGCTCTTTGTTCCAAGGCTTTAGCACTGTGTTTATCAAATGGCTGCTCATCTCATGGATGAAGCTGAAAAGATGCCGATGATGTTCACCGGAGGTTCTCTTCCCTTTCACCGGTAGGACAGGAGTGTAAGCTCCATCACAGTCACCAGGAAGCATGTTAACATACGCACTGGCTCCACGACAGTACTCTCCGATAGCTCCCACTGCCAGAATCTCCGTCGCCTTCATACCTTGCGCTTAGAGATAACCTTCTCTGACAAACTTACCGGTGGTTGCTATGATGATTGACGCAACCGATGTTAGGATACGACGAGGTTAAACAGGCGGATTTGTCGGACAAAACGGCGGGGCGTTTCACTTACGGCGCGTCAAGCGCGTGGTGATGGTTGTAGTTGCAGTTGATTATAGAGGTTGCAATAGTCATATGATAGATCAGAGATTGTTAGCTTATGTGACAGTTGAATATATATTATGGTTTTTGGGTTTGGACCAAACACGTTCCTTTAACTGTTTAATAATTACTTAGCATATTGTTTTTTATATTTTGCAAATGTGAGACTAAACTTGTGATACTGCTACTACAAGTGTTATAGTTACTATGGAGTTTAGATTAAGGTGGTGTCTTACGTGTTTATTCTTAGGTACAAACTTTTTTATGCATTGTTTACGAATTCTATGTCGACTACCGTTCGTTCTAGCTCAGTTCGTAGTGCGACTACTTTTTAACCGCGTGTTCGTGCGTTCGGGTCTCACGTATGGCCTTTTTTCCGCTATCATATTTATTCTTACCGGGTTAGATACGTGTCCGCAGGGCAACGCCCACGGGGCAATTACTAGTTACGTACTGATACATAATCACGTAATGGGTATTCAAAATCACGTAATCACATAAATAATACATAGTCAACTGATGTTACATAATAATGTAACTTTACAAAATCATATAGCATTATAGTTGTTTCAAGAATAGAATGTATATTACGATTACGTATAGGTATATACTCCCATAGCATTATACCAAAACACATAATCATGTATCTTATAACAAAATTTTTAAAAATTTAAAAAATTATAAAAATAGTCTACTCAAATTAAAGAGAATTAAATGCTCGTTAATATGGTGCAATTTTTTTTTAAATAATATCGTATATAGAAGTTATAGTGATTTAAAAATCGTGGGGGAAAAGTGGGTTTTTAAGTGGTGTTCATATTTTACCCTTTCCCACCAAAACTAAGAACCACAAATCAATGACTATGGTTGTTCATGAGTCGAACCGAGTTAGGGCAAGCTCGGCCTCGGCTTGGTTATAAACCGAGCCGGCTCGGCTCGGATTTGAAATTGAGTTGAAAACCTAAGCTCGAGTTTGGCTTGGTTTGGTTCGAATTTGAAAAGAAAAACTAAAAATAGCTTTCAAAATTCAATAGTTCATAAGAACACATTCAAAATAAGTTCAACATAATATATTACAAACCAAACTAAGTTCACCAAATACAAAATATGTCTAAAATGTCAATGAAATACAATATAAGTTCGTTTATCAGCATACGAATTAACCCCCCAAATATGCAATAAATGTCCAATTACACTCCTAAATACTAACCTCTTTGGAATTTATACACTATTAAGTTTGATAACTTTAGTACTTAAACAATTATCATTACGATATGGTTTTATTAAAATAACCTGATTAATTGTAAAGTCATTACCAACCACCTTATGGTGGAGTGGTATGGAGGCTCAATGATAGAAGACCTATGACTGAAAGGTCATGGGTTCGATTCTTGAGAGCGCGGGGTTTTATCGATTATTCCATTGTCGTGCCTTTGGGCAGGTGGATAGTCGGGTTTTCCCGGAACTGGTGGACTTGGTGAAACCAGGAGCTCCCTTACATATCTGGCTATGCCGGGTGGAAGGGGTCCTAATTTGACTGAGTAGGAACTCCGAAGGGAGTTCTTGGTGAATTTCGTTGGCCGTTCAAAAAAAAAATTGTGAAGTCAATCCCAACCACGCAAATCACTATGCTATCATTAACAAATATTAAATATGTAACATGTTATTCTCTTTTTAATATTTTATAGCATATTATATGTATATAAAAATAATATATATATATATATATATTAAAAATTAGAATTATTCGAGCCAAACTGAGCTAGCTTTGCTCGTTACCAACCGAGCGAGCTCCGAGCCATGAGCTTTTTGAACAACCCAATCAATTACTGAGATTGTCTCATATACTTCGCACGGTTAGTTTGTCTTGTATTTGAACCAACCCATATATATATATATATATATATATATATATATATATATATATATATATATATAGGGGATGGATATATAGGAAACCCCATCTTCATGAAAAACCTTGTAAACCCTATGGTGACCATTGATCAAGTTTGATCAATGGTCCATGATTAATTTCAATTTAATAATCAAAAGCAAGTGGGCCACTATAATATAAAATAGAATTAAGGGCAATATGGTAATCTTACTAAAGCAAGTGGGCCACTTTAATTTTCTGAATCCTAGGTTTAAAAAGCTTGATTTGACCCTTGTCAAGTCACCTCTCTCCTACTTTATGACACTTTTTCCAGCACCAATATTAACGTACGTTAGTGTTGTGATAAAAAATTCTGACCTCGTGTGAGACATTGCTAACATGTGTTAACAGGCATATACTAAAAAGTACAAAAATAAAAGAACGCATAAATTGTATATTTATTTAAGAAATGATAAAAACGATCATTACAATCAATACTAAAAATGTGTCATAAAACTTTTCATACATACATAATTATTTCTGAATGATAAAAAACTATCATAACATAAAAAAGATCTAGCTATGCTTCGTTCTTGATACCCATCTTCATCTTTAACACAAAAAACATCGCTTCACCTATAAAAAAAGATAACACGTGTTAGTTGGGCTCTCCAAAACACATAATGAGACATCACTGACATGTGTAGTGTATTCTAAAACATATATGTTTTACTGAAATAACATACGTCATATGAACCCTAACACATTTTAGTTGGGCGTATACTAACGTATGTCATGTGAACCCTAACACCTGTTGTTAGGCATATACTAGCATGTGTTAGCATCACTAACATGTGTATAAACAATACCAAATCTGCAATGCCATGTGTATCGTATTCAATTTGAAGTGCCAAGTGTATAATACTCAAACATATGTATAAACAACACTAAACGCGATTTTTACAACTATGTTAATACAACTACTCAAATAAGATTAATATGGTTTGAAATCCAACAATACATCACTAGCATGTGTTAGCATATTCTAAAACATATGTTTTACTAAAACTAATGTATGTCATATGGACCCTAACATCTGTTAGTTAGGTATATACTAGCATGTGTTAGTTAGGTATATACTAACATGTGTATAAACAACACCAAATATGCAGTGCCAAGTATATCATACTCAATTTTATAACTATGTTAATACAACTACTCAAATACGATTAATAGGGTTTGAAATCCAACAATAATAAATTTAAAAAATCAAATCAGAACCCTAGCACCTGTTTGTTGGGCATATACTAGCATGTGTTAGCATATTCTAAAATCAAAACACTAGCACACGAAATATATAATATAATAAAAGACATCAGTAGCATGTGTTAGCATATTCTAAAATACATGTCTTACTAAAAATAAACGTATGTCATATGGGTCCTAGCACCTGTTAGTTGGGCATATACTAGCATGTGTTAGCATCACTAACGTGTGTGAGCATACAAGACTCGGACCGCAAAAAATAGACATGTACCCTATACGAGTTCATAACAATTTCACTTGGCAAAAATTTATTAAACATAATACAAAAATTATTTAAACACCCTATTCACCAAAAGATTAACATTTATAATCTTTATAAAAAACATCACTTACCATAACCACATCACCAACGCCTCCTTCTTCCAATAGCCTACTCGTGAAAACCAACACTGGAACAGATAACATGTGTTAGCAAGGTCAGAAAACGTCAGCCAAACGTCAGATAACATGTGTTAGCATATACTAACATAAAAATACTACAAATTTATTTATCAATCACATGTGATCTATCAACCTCATGTCCCCAATCCAATAAAAATCTAACATAAACAAAATAATAATAATAAAAAAATAAAAAAGGTTAACATATGTTTTTTTTTCATTCAAGCATTTGATCGAACACTTGGTATGCGAACAAAAACTATCCCCAAAACTGTTATTATTATTATTCTAACAAAACCCAAAACCTAACAAAATACATATTTTGTATACTATCATTTATCAAACAATAAGATATAGTGTTTTTATAATATTTTTTTAACCCGTCACTAATATTCCATGGAAATAAATTATAAGTTAGAATCATGACAACTTAAAACTTGAATAATAGATTATTATCATTATTTTTTAGTTTTGCAGAAAGATTGACATGGATTATCTTTTTACTAAATATATAACTCAAAAATATGATTGAAGTATTACTGAAATAATGGTTGAAATGAAAAGTTAATTAAAACAAACAAAAGTGGTTTATCAGTGACGATATTACGGTACCTGGACGCAAAATTTCCAAAGCCTCTGTTGTTGAGTGGTAAAGTGTTGTGCAATGATAATATCATTACAGTTGTGGTGTTGCAGCATAACCGCCAATAGATAAAGTGTTGCCAACAACACCAACACTAGTGTGTGTTTATTAATAATAATAACTACACGCCAATAGATAAAATTCCAAAACTAAACATTAGATCCAAACTGAATATTGATAATTCAGAACGAATCGTGCTGTCAATTTTAGAAAGTTAAAACAGAGAAGAAGACGACAGATGCGACAAAGTATATGTACGTGTGTGTATATATATTTCATAGAATGAGAGAGAGGTTGAGATGATGGTCGGAGGTGGTGGCTGTGGTGGTAGTTGTGGTGGTGGTTCTAGAGAGAGAGAGAGAGAGGATAGAGAGAGGAGGATAGATCTGATTTGAATTTGAACCAAAAAATGAAGAGAGAGAAGGGGATAGTGGAATTGTCTATATTGCCCCTTTGAATATTATAGAATATTATGATGTAATAGGTGATGTGGCACAACATGGACCAAGTATTGGGTTTTTTGGAGTTTTTCATCTTAAAAGGGTTTCTTCCATATACTTCCCCTATATATATATATATATATATATATATATATATATATATATAGGAATGGGTTCATATGAGAACCCCTTGAGTTGCAAGAACTTAAGAACTCTCCTAGACCAATAATAAGGTGACACATACACCCTCTATCAATATAATATTAAACGGCACAAAAGGAATTTACCCCATCCTTACCCCACCCCCCCTACACCCACACCTTTTTATAATTATAAAAAGTCACTTTTTTTTTTAAATAAAAAAACACACACACACTCACAAATTTCTCTCTCTCACCCTCCTCTCTCTCTCATCCGGTTGTTGGGGTGGCCGACGGTGGTCATCACCACCACACCTCAGCTCTCTCTCTCACACACACATACACTCCTCTCTCTCTACTTTCTCTCTCTACTCTTTCTCTCACACACACACTCCTCTCTCTCTCTCATCGATGGTGACAGGTGGTGCTGTGTGGTGTTGGTTTTGGATGGTGACGGGTGGTGCTTCGTGGTGGGGGTTTAGAACAGAAGACAACGGTGGGGTCGATGATGGGTCTGCGTCGGTTTTTTTGGTGGTGGCTTTTGGATCTGAACAGAATTGGAAGCGGAGGGGGTGGTTCTTGGTTGGTTAGGGGGCGAGGGGGGTGGAGGAGATGGTGAAGGGTGGCGGAGGACGGCGGATCTGCGGAGGACGAAGGTATGTTATTTTTTTTAAATATTATTATTATTATTATTAACTCTGTTATTATTATTATTATAATTTATGTTATTATTTTTAATATTTTTATTATTTTTCTGTTATTATTATTATTATTATTATTATTTCGGTTATTATTATTATTATTATTATTATTTATGTTATTATTTATTAATTTTATTATTATTTTATGTTATTATTATTATTATTTCTGTTATTATTATTATTTATGTTATTTATTATTATTATTATTATTTTTGTGATTATTTATTATTATTATTTTCTGTTATTATTAATATTATTATTTATGTTATTATTATTAATATTTTTATTATTTTCTGTTATTATTATTATTTATTTTTTCTGTTTTTTTGTGTGCAAAAGATAGCATTTTTTTATGTTGAAATTTTGGGTTTTTTGGTAGGGAGATGCTGTGAAGTTGATGATGTTAAAACACCAGTGTAAAAATACAAAATGTGTAGATTTTTTGATGTATAGATCTTTGTAGTTTGGTTTACACTAGGTTTTTGTGTATATATGTTGTTTTTGGGGGTTTTTACACTAGTGTTTTTGTGTAGTAGGTTTTGTGTATAGTAGATTACACCGGTGTAATAACGAATGTACAGATGGTTTTTGGGTTTTTACACTGGTGTAAATAACTACACCGGTCTAAATCATGGTAGGAATGTATAGATGTTTTTTGGAGGCATTTTACAGTGGTGTAATACGAATGCATGTATGTAGTTTGTTGGGTTTTACACTAGTGTTTTTTTGTAGTAGGTTTGTGTAGGTGTAGATTTACACTGGTGTAAATAATTACACCAGTGTAAATTATCCCCATTAGATTTATGTTATGGTTATTTTTTAAAAAAAGTAAACGAATTTAAAAATTAAATTTGGTAAAAAAAATATTAAATTTAAATAATGATTAAGAAATCAATATAGTTTTCTAATATTACTTTCTCTCTCTATGGTGTTTTTACATAAACACCCCTAATTGTACTTAATTATAATAAAAAATTACATCTTAACACAAGTGGGTTCATAAAAGACAAAATACAAAAACTTTTGATCTCAACCTTTCATTGCACAAGATCAATGGCCTATAATGGTTCTCATGGTTCTCTCAACTCAACATGGTTCTCAAAATAACCCAACCCTATATATATATATATATATATATATATATATATATATATGGGATGGTTAAATAGAAAACTCATTTTATTGAGAGAACTCGAGAACACTCATAATTTAATACAAAAAAAAAATAATAAAAAAATCATAACTCAGAATTTAAGTAAAAAATAGAAAACTAGTTCGGAGCTTCTCTTTCACACGTCATCCCGATTGAGAAAAAAAACCTAAAAACGCTACTGCATATATGTAGTATAACTCAAAAACCTAAAACCCTCCACCCCCAACTTACCCCCACCTAAAAACCTATTTTCACAGATCCCACCCCACCCTCACCCAATAACTTAAATCCCTTACCCAAAAACCTAAACCACTCATACACCCCACACCCAAAAACCTAAACCCACCCCACCCATCGCCTACCAAAAAACCTAAGCCCCACCCAGCACGACCAAAAACATAACCCCCCACCCAAACACCTGAACCCACCCCCACTCCACCCCCAAACCCTAAACCTTACAAGCTAAACCTAAAAAAAAAAACTAACCCTAAAAGCTAAGCTAAACCCTAAAGCTAACCGGACATTTACTACACATATGCATTAGAATTCGCATATTTTTTTATTTTATTTTAAATTTTTTTCTAAACGAGGATGATGTGTGAAAGAGAAGCTCCAAACCAGTTTTATAGTTTTTGGCTTAAATCTTGAGTTATGATTTTTTTTTAATTTTTTTTTAATTTAAGTAGGATTTCTCGAGTTCTCTCCCTAAATATGAGTTTTCTGTTGAACCTTCCCCTATATATGTAGGGGAAAGTTAATTTGAGAACACGTATTTCGTGCGAACCGCGAGAACGCCATTTAAAACTATTCAAATCCAAAATTTCTTATCACACTTATCTTTATTACTAAAATGTAATCTCAAAAACACAATTTACGCGTAAAAATTATACAAAAATAAATTGTTTTTACACATGTGTAAATTTATTGTTTGTACATGTGTAAACTGTTTTATTTACACATGTGTAAAAAGTTAATTTGAAAGTGTTTTTGCAAGAAAAGATGAATTATTTGAAAAGAAAATTCATTTTTTAATGTTGTATTTTGATTATAATTAGGTTTGTATTGAAAAAAAATGATTTTGATTGGTTTTCTCACGGTTTTCATGATATTTAGCGTTCTCAAGATAACCCTCCCCTGTACCTTGAGAAATTTGTAAGTTTTCATTTGACCCGGCCGTTCGTGTATGTGTGGGACAAGTCTCCGGTTCCAATTTATATATCATCTCATGCATACATATATGTAGATGTGATTCATGCATGCATGTACGGGATGTTGGATGGTGATGTGTGAACGGTGAACCCCACATCCTTTCACTAAATCTTGCACAGTTGCACTACACAATAATTATAAACCTTTAAAAACCCTTTTTGTGAATGTACAAACTTGTATAAAGTAGAGAATTGTGTACATCAAGATACCACGTTAACTATTTGAGGTTAGTACCAACTGATCAGGGGTCATCCATGGTTTCATGAAAAAATGTGATTCCTCTATTTTCTTTTTCTTTTTTGTATTAAAAGAAAAGGAAAAAAAGAATAAAAGTTATTAGCCGTCTTAATACCGATCAAAAATCATGTGCAATCTGAGAACCCATATATTTATACGAAAATAAATTGTTTTTACATATGTGTATGTTTATCATTTACACACATGTTTAAATTGTTTTCGTTTACATATGTGTACAAAATTGTTTTAGAGTATTTATACGAGAAGAGATGAATTATTTGGAAGGTAAATTCTTTTTTTAATGTTGTATTAGTTTCAATTATAATTAAGTTTGTATTAAAAATGATATTATTGATTTTTTTTCATTTTTTCTCACGTTCTCGCAAAGAAATATGCATGACGGAAATTAAAATGATGCACGTTATAAAAATCTTTTTTTACACTTTATACGTTAACAACCTTTTGTGTGTGTATAATGTTATATTGTAATAATACAATTATATTTATAGACATTGATCAAATGAAAACTCCTCTTTATTGCGAGAACTATGGGAACTCTGACCTCCTATACGATTTTTTTTCTAGAAAATCTTAAATCTATCTTAATGTTAGGGAAAAATAAAAAATAAAATCGTATAACAAAAATAACATCAATGTAATTTTTTTTACAAAAGTGGTGTAAACGTAGTATAACATGGTCTAACGTCATTTTACTTGCACCTATGTAAATACACGAACACAAATTCAAAAAAAATGCAAGATTTCTTAGTTAGATATCTATGTATTTTTTTAGAAAAATTGCATAAAATATCGTATGGGATGTAGGATTTTCAACAAAGTTCCGTAGTTCTCGCAATAAGGGGAATTCTCATTTAATCCAGATCCTATATTTATATAACTATTAGAAAAAAAATGTGACAACGGAGGGCATAATTTGGATTGAAAAAAAAAGGACCAAAGTTAAAGGGTATACAAAAACAAGATAAACTTTTTTGGTAGGTGATGTCGTGTGGATTAAAGCACTTAAACCTTTTTTTCTTAAACTGACAAGTTCCTGATGAAAATGCCAAAACTCAGTGGAAAAAGGAAATTAAGTTAATACTTTAGAGAAGACACTTTTCAAGTTTTAAATTTATAAAATAAAACGATAAATGTTACCGTTCTAACCCACACAATAGGCAAGTGCACCTATCGAGTGCAGTATAGACACAAACAAGTACCGAGTATCGGACCCAAAGACACGACTTCCCCTACTCAACTTTAAGTTGCTTAAAATAAAAGTAAAGATAAAAATGAGAAAGAGCGAGAATAAACGACGTAGAAACCAATATCCGAATAGAAGTGTTGCTTGGGGGTCCTACTGACCTTGGGATGGATTAAAAGTAATTACTTAATTGAGTGGTGTGTTTAAGTTGCGCATTACCGCTTTCTCTAGAGGTGACTGTTATCGCATAATTAGTTTGTGTTCTCGTTATTAAATTGAGGGTCTCCCAAACCGGTAAGCTCACCTCTCAACAATGAGGGGAGAATCACCCGAGACTATGTCAACTGATGGAGAGGCTAAAACCTGAGTGTTAAAGTGATTAAAATGGTTGGTTTTATTGTATTTTGGATGATTATATAGTTTGGATAAGATAACTACGCAAATTCGTGAATTTTTAGGTTAAATACAAAGATTGAACATGTTTTGGAGAAACTACAAGAATTATAATTGAAGATTATGATGGATGACATGATAGAAGGTCAAAAGACGAAAAAGTGGCCGCAAACGGTGAAGAAAACGAAGTTATAATGAAGAAGTTATGCAAGAAATAATTTTTTTGCGAAAGACCCTGACGTAAGTTACGCTACCAGCGTATGTTACGCCAGCCTCTGGGAGAAATTTGACAGACCTGTTCTAACGTAACTTACGCTAGCAGCGTAGCTTACGCCAGACTCTGACCAAGAATTCTATAAAACGCCCAAAAATTAGGTTTGCAAGGGGGCTTCTTCTCCAGCCTCCTTAGGGCGATTCTAGGCAACCAAGGGGCCGATATTCATGCCTCCTTCACCACTCCAGTCCATCCAATCCATCTACCATTTTATTCCATCATGATTTAAGTTCAAATCCTTCAAATGAGTGGCTAGGTTTCCTTGTGGTTTCCTCCGGGTGGAGGATTCTTGTAAGTGGATGATTGTTTATAGTTTTTCTTTGTATTTAAGATTAGCAATATAAGCATTCGATGTTTTTTGCTTAGTGATTTATTAGTTTGATTGTAAAAGGTTGATTTTTATCTAAAACCTAGTTTTGATTCTTTCAATTCCCGAGAGTTCTTGTAATTGGGATATATTAGATAAGGATTGGGTTTGGTAATCTTCAATTGATAACCGTGTGATAACCTTTCGTTGTTCTGCAATCAATGTACTTAGTCCTCGTTTATCACAATCAACTAATTAATTATCTTAATCATGTATATGTGATTTTCTCAATAAAAACCAATTACTTGAGGCCACTTTGAATCTAAAACCTGGAGGAATCACCTTTTCTCCAATTGTTTACATCTTAATTTTTATTTTGTTTTCACAATCACTCTCAACAACAGAATTTTACTTTTCTTGCAACTAGTTAATTAGTAATCAATTAAAGCTATATAAACCACATGCTCCTCGTGGATTCGATACCTGACTTATCCTAGCTACCTAGGTTATTTAGGTTTTTGCATGACCCTAACGATAGGTCATCATCAACCCAACCCCGAAGTACCTACCTCCCAATGTTGCAATAATGACATCAAACTACTTTAGAATTTTGTGAATATCTTGCCAGCGGCCTAAGAATGGCCGAACAAGATACCACTTGACCTCATAAGAGAGTCGTGGCCAACCGGCTCATGCTTATCCTTTATTAGAATTATTTATCTTTTCAAAAAGTGATTGTCTATTACTAACTATGCGGCAGTATAGTAATGGAAGAAGATAAAGACCGTCCACTTCCAACACGGGTTCACCAATTCTTGGTTTGCGCCAAAGCTAATACATAGACCATGAAGCTAAGTCGCATGACCAAGTCTTGGCTTATCACTAGGACCAAGTATAAAGACCGTACTGACCGTAAGTGAGATTTTTATAATAGAGGATTAAGCCTCAAAGTGTGAATGTTTACAAACACAAATGGGCTAATTAATACTCGTGGGATTAGGTTAGCTTACAAGTGCATGGGTTGTTACACACCATGGGTACACTCATAAGTCCTCCTACTTCTTATCAAAACACCCGCAAGACCAAATACTTAGTGATAGTTTTAATTAATTCGTCAAACAAAGTTTAAAGTAGAAAGAATTAAAAGAGAACACAAAACACCACACAATAAATAAAAACTATATAGTTCATACCAAAGTAGTCTTCACCCTATCAACACCCAAGAATCCTAGCCAAAGATTGGCATTACAATATGTACACTAAGTTGGTTTTTCAAAGAAAACATAGTGATGGTTGCTAGAGGATTAAAGAGGGTTTTCCAGGATGATGTATAGTGATCTCTCTCAAGCTCTCAATCGTGTAGTGTTTATGGAGTGATCCCAAGTTCCAAAGGTCTCTATTTATAGGCAAAACAGAGGCTGCACGACCATGCTTAGGCAGTGCACGCCCGTGCCCCTGTCCCGGGTCAACAAGTCAACATTTCTAAGTCAGCAGAAGGCAAAAAGTCAACTTTACAGGGTTGCACGGGCGTGCACACCCTTGTGCACGGTCGTGCCAGTTGAAACGTGCTCCCCAAGGCTCTAACAGACCAAGACTGGTGGTTATACTACAGAGTACGGTCGTGCCAACCCTTGGCACGGGTATGCATGCCCTGAAGACCGAAATAATCTGTTCGAAAGGACACTGCAACAGTACCTGCTGTCGAGCATGGGCGTTCCATCTCTCAATTTTTTTCTTAAGAGCACATAAACTATTTACACTTGATGTTTTGTTGGGTGATTCTTGACACTTGGTATGCTTTTCTTGATGGCTCTTCTTTTGTCGCCATTTTTCAGGATCGAGATCTTTGATGTGCGGCTTATGCTTCTAAGTCCAAAATTGCCAGAGAGCTTCCTTAACACCTCAACACTTCCCTGGTTTCGTCATGACGGGGGCTAAATGGATGAAAGGAAATGAAAAAGGCTAAGCCTCAAGATGGGCGGCTAGGGTGGGGAAAATATATGGAAAGCCAATGGTAACGGAATGGGTAAATCCTAAGTGCCTAAATCATTTTCACACAATCACCTCTAATATGGTCTTGTAATGCATAAGTCACACAAGTTCTAACCATGTCATGCCAAAGGGAAATATCTCTCATAAACAAACGAACGAGCATGTAGAGTATATATGTAATGATATGCTCGATAAGGCTCAAAATACTCACATGTAAGGCTAGGAGTTATTTAAGGAATTGAAGACACCCTAGATGGTTCTTTTGACTACCAAAACTTCCCTAATCTCCCACAAGATTTTTGGGTGGACTCAAAGGGTTTGAAAAAGGGTTTTATTTAATCAAAACATTTTTGAAAAATTTGCCTTTAAACGGTTTTGGTTTGTTGATTTCAAGAGGTGTTAAAATTTGGAAAATTTTAACATCTCACACTTAGTTCTTTAGCATATTTTAAAATTATAGATTTTATGATATATTTTATGCTTAAAGAAATAAGTAGGACAAAAACAAACGCTCCCCTAATTAGTTTTCTAGAAAAAAACTGTTCGGGTGACACCCACAACTACCTGACCACTGAGCCTTTTCGAGAGAAATCACTTGGCATGAATTAAATAGCTAGAACTAAAAACAAGAAAAGTAAACTACTAAAAGAGAAAACACTAGATCCTAGTGCCGAGAGAGCATACCTAGTGGTTAGAAAGAAGTAAAAGTGAACGATCATATCTGAAGGTCCTCAAATGCCTTTTCTTATCGTATGCACCAACCTCTCAACTTATTCTTCATCGGGCTTGTCCTAGAAATACTACTTTAGCCAAGTTCAATCCCGCAATTTAAGATTTTAGGATTGATAAGGAAACATGCTAGAGATGATGATGAGTCACGCCACCACCACTTGAAATTTCCTGGATCAAACTTCACCATGTGCAAGTAGTGAAGAAGTCGGTCACCCCGACACACCACAAGTGGCTTGCCGAAATAATGCCACTTCTTCCCAGTGAAGTGATCCTTTGAGTGATATGCTTTACCCCATGAGTCGTCAACAAGTTCAACCATTGGGGGCTATCACTCGTGAAAAGTGGCAAATGAGACATTACCACTTCATTTTTTGAGTTGCCGTAGCTTGGTTTTTTCCGTCTTTCTTGCACCTTTTCGTCCACTATTTCGCTTCCACCCATGTTTTCTTCAATCTTGCCTTCACCCGCTTCCTTTTGTTGTACTTCCATTGCCCTTACCCTTGCTTCATCTTCCATTGCAAATTTCTTCAAAAGATAGTTTTTGACTATCTCGAGATGTTCAGCAAACTTCTCCAAGTCGATGAGAGGAGGTTTGGACTCGGGCATAGGCTCGGGTTAGGACTTGGAGAAAGGATTTGGTGATGGAGATGGTTCAAATGGTAGTGAATTTTCGGGGGGGGGGGGGGGGAGGGGTATTTTCCTTCAAAGGATAAGGTGAGAAAGTTGAAGAATAAAAAAGTGGTGGTATATGAAAGTATGGAAATGGTGACGGATTATATGGAGGTGGTTCGTAGGAAAGTAAAGGTGGAGGAGGTTCTGGTGAAGGTGAATATGGAGAAGGATCACAAGAGTAAGAATTAAAAGTGGGAAGACAAGGAGAGATATATTCTTCGCATTTATGGGGTAAGAAGGTCCACCGCAATAGCTACATGGAAGAATACAAAACAAGTAGTCTTCAAAACTGTGGGGAAAAGGAGGTCCGCTACAATAGTCACATCCTTGTTGAACGTAGCAACCATTTTTAGCAATTTGATGATCCATCCTGCAAAATAAGAAAACTAGACAAACGGGTTAAACTAGCAACTTAAAAGCTTTCTATGAAATATGTCGTGTCCCCGGCAACGTCGCCAAAAACTTGATGTCGTGTGGATTAAAGCACTTAAACCTCTTTTTCTTAAACTGGCAAGTTCATGATGAAAATGCCAAAACTCGGTGGAAAAAGAAAATTAAATTAAGACTTTAAGATGAGGCACTTTTCAAGTTTTAAATTTATAAAATAAAACGAAAAATGCTACCGCTCTAACCCACACAATAGGCAAGTGTACCTATCGAGTGCAGTATAGATACAAGCAAGTACCGAGTATCGAACCCAAAGACACGACTTCCCCTACTCAGCTTTAGGTTGCTTAAAATAAAAGTAAAGATGAAAATGAGAAAGAACGAGAATGACTGACGTAGAAACCAATATTCGAATAAAAGTTTTCCTTGGGGATCCAACTGACATTGGGATGGATTAACAGTAATTATTTAATTGAGTGGTGTGTTTAAGTTGCGAACTTTTGCATAACTTTGAGTTGCGCATTACTGCATTCTCTAGAGGTGATTGTTATCACATAACTAGTTTGCGTTCTTGTTATTAAATTGAGGGTCTCCCAAACCGGTAAGTTCACCTCTCAACAATAAGGGGAGAATCACCCGAGACTGTGTCGACCCAACCCCGAAGTACCCACCTCCTAATGGTTCAATAATGACATCAAATATAATTATTGGTCCTACTCCTCAAAAGCTATTAAATGAAACAACAAAAATGAAGAAATGTCTTATCCATCCGATTAAAGTTACTATTGGAACAATCAAATTTCATGTAACAAAATTCAATACCTAATTAGACATCTTTATCCTAATCATAAATTGTTAACCTAATATCAAGTAGCAGAAATACAGCCGTAACAATCTTATAGAACACGCTCTTGATTCCTACTAGCTAATATAGGCTCACACAAACAAAGGAGACCCAATATGTTACATATTAAATGGAAAAAAATTTTGTTATTTATGCTATTTTACCTTTATAATAAGAAATGAATTTTTTTATATAAAAACTCAAATAACATGCTTAAAATTAATAAACAACACTTAAAAAACATAACTACGGCCCGTATAGGCCTCTATGGGCCGTAGATGGTTTGGGGAAGGATCCTAGAGATTCTTTATGGGACGTAGAGGTTGTTTATCTACGGACCGTATAGACCTTTACGGCCCGTGGAGGACAAACCCAACACATCCATTCTAACACAATCTTAAAAAAAACAGGTCCATAAAGGCCTTATAGCCCTATACGACTCATAAAGAACAATATGTACTTGTACCAATGATTGGCAATGATTGCCAATCATTGGGAAACATTTACGGGCCAATAGCCCTATACGGCCCATATACAGCCCATATAGCCCTATACGTGCCGTATATGGTTGTGCAGATAAAATAAAGAGTTGTGTGAATAAGCGAAGCCTTAATTAAATGATCCAACTTTCATAAATGACATATTTATATAGTTTTAGGGTGCTATACAAAAATAAGTATATCTTTTTCACCATAACTAATATCTTGACGAGGACACCAACTTTATTTTGAAAGTTTTAATAATGTTTAGCTAGAATTTCCTTTTTTTTTCTTCTTATAAACAAGTTTTGTTTGGATGAACAATTTGAAACCAATAAAGATAATTTTGATAGGAGAAAAGGATATGATCTCGATCTATGAAGCGCATGATAGATGTTGGTGGATCAGGTTGCAATGCCTGCCCCTTCTATCACCATCACCTGAATTCCTTCCATCTCTTTCCATGGAAAAAAAACATTCATAATTTAAATATAAAAGGTTAAAAACAATCAGTAGTTGATTTTCTAGTAAAAAATCTGTCCATGTTTATTATTTTAGATTTTTAGCTACTAACAACTCCTCTAGTTCCTGAAAAAACTATAAGATGTAAAAAAATTAGAATCATCAACAAATAGAAAAAAAAACAAAAAAAAAAGAGGAAATCTATGTTACAAAGGTAAAGTCACTTATTGAAGTCAATAAAATAGTCAAATTACGTGTAAATTATGTTCTTTCAGAAATATTGTTTTTATTTTTAGTTTATAATTACCCACATTTAGTTATTTTCAAATAAAGTTTTGTTATTAAGGCGACAAGATATGGGATGGAGTCTTTAGTTGAGTCACCTTAACGCTTATAAGGGCTCTATTGTCTCATTCCAATAACACTCAAAAAATAAAATAAAGGCCCCTAATCGTTACTCAATCATTTATATATTTATTTATTTTATTGTATTTCAAATTCAACAAAATAAAATAACATTTACACTAATAAAAAAATAAACATAGAAAAATATGAATTGAAAACCATACTTAAGTATGTTGGTGTGGCAAGTTTTGGTATCATAATGTGTCATACCGAAACTTTAGTTAGAATTTTTTTGAGAAACATAAATTCACCAAGTCTCGACAATGAGGGCATACATCATCATACTATGTGGACACTTCTAGAAAACAAGGTTTTTGACACCGCACTTTTGGTCGCATAATGGTATCAATTGCTCTTTTGCCAGCGATTTGCAACCGAAAATGCGGGTAACAACAAAACCCGCGTCAATTGCCATAATGCCACCAAATAGCTACAACTTTTATATGTTGGTATCATTATTTTGTTACCACGAAAATGATTAAAATTATTGCGACCGCTCTTACAGGATTGTGGGAAGGTTTTTTTTGACACCGTTTTCGTACTATTTAGATAGGTTTTTTGCCACCATCTAGACATTGTTTTCATTGAAAATTTGCGCATCTTTTTTGTCATCGTTTTGGTACCATTTAGGCTGCCACCATTTAGGCACCTTTTCATTGAAAATTTAAACCTCTTTTTAGCACTATTTTGGTACTACTTAGTCACCACTGTCATTAAAATTTTGCTACCATATAGCCATCGCTTGCATTTAAAAGTTACTATCATTTACCATACATGATTTGTATCATTTGGTATTGTTATGAACTTACATTGTTAAGAATTTTCTTGCATTATTGACTTTGTAAGATGATAATTGCTATAAGCCTTGATTTGTTTTAGGTTTTGGTTATTGTTCTTTATTTATATTGCATATGCTTGTTTGGAATTCATATTTTGATAGATTTTCTTACATCATTTGCATATGATAGACGAGTATTGATGTTTTTCGTTGAGAAACCATTTAAACAAACCTAATTAATCAATTGTGATGACTTGAACTCAATGCTACAATAGATAGTACCTAATTGCTTGCTACGGAAACCTGGTGTGATTTATTTATAATTATTGTTACAATCATAATTACTTGTACTATTTTTTTCATGAATATATATATATATATATATATATATATATATATTCACAAATATATGTTGGATAATTATAATTCTTTATATGTTGGATAATTATTAATTGACAAGAACAAAAGTTAACATCCCATGATTCAACTTAATTTACATAACTAAAGATATATCATTATAAGAAAAACAATCCACGTCGGATGGTGAAATGTGAATTTTTATCATTTTCCGAAAGGTGTGTGTCATATATAGTGTCTAAATTCTTTCTTTAGCACAGCATCCTTCACCTCTCTCTCTCTCTCTCTCTCTCTCTCTCTCTCTCTCTCTCTCTCTCTAGAATTTCTTCTCTCTCTCTCTCTCTAAACAAGATGATGAGACGACAAAGATCCAATTCTTGAAACTCTAAGAAAAGGCACATAATCAAAGCTAAAGAGGTGGCTTAAACAGCTGATGACTTGCACTGGAATGGCTTTCTTCTCCACAAATTTCATGTTACAATCCTCCCAAGAAGATGACCATCATGCCCCTACATCTATCTCTCCAATCCTCCCACCTTGTAGTACCACCACTCAAGATTTCAGTGGTAATTAACTCAACCTACTTACCACATATATATCTTTCATAGATCTTGGTGCAACTCACACTAATAAGTTGTGCTTAATTTACAACTCCTGTTTCAAAGTTTCATTATTTTTCTTCTTTCTCAAAGCATGTTGCAGCTTGCAGTGATGACTTGTGTTACATAGCTCATTGATGCATTAGGGTTTTAGTTTCCAAGTTCATTTATTTTTATATATTTGTTTTTTTTTTCCATTTCAACACTACATACAAAGTACAGGAGAATAGCAGGTAGACGGCAACAAGCTGGTCGCTACCCCTTTTGAATTGCAAACCCTATCCTGCTAAACGTTTGAATCTTTATGGCTTTTTTTATGAGTTAAATGATCATGATCTTGGTGCAGGTGCAGCTTTCTTGGGAAAAAGATCCATGTCTTCTTACTCAGGTATGAACAACATGGAAGGATGTGATCAAGAAGCAGGGAACATGAATGGAGAAGATGATCTATCAGATGATGGATCACAGCTTCTTGCAGGAGAAAAAAAGAGGAGATTAAACATGGAACAAGTGAAGACACTTGAGAGAAACTTTGAGTTAGGAAATAAGCTTGAACCTGAGAGAAAAATGCAGCTTGCAAGAGCACTTGGACTCCAACCAAGACAGATTGCCATATGGTTTCAAAACAGAAGAGCTAGATGGAAAACTAAACAGTTGGAAAAAGACTATGATGCCCTCAAGAGACAGTTTGAAGCTGTTAAAGCTGAGAATGATTCACTACAATCTCAAAATCATAAACTTCATGCTGAGGTAATAATTAATATTATGATTGTTTATTGCACCTATCAATCATTAGATCCTACTCTTAACTTGATCACACAAAAAGTAATTATGCTTTTTTTTTCTAATAATAACAATTGTTTAGCAAATCTAATGGCAATCATGCATATAAAAGTTTCTGGTAAGCAGCCATGATCTGTTTATTATTCTCTAATTGAGTAGATTTGAAAGTTGCATTTATCTCCACTAATTTTATATTACACTAAAATATTCGTTAAAGCAATTGAAATAATTACTTTCCGTAAACGGTATGCCAAAACTTTAAATGATTAACAATTTTATAAGAAAGGAAAGTAAAATCCTTACACTAGTTTCCATATTAGTCATGACCAAAGTTTGTTTCTTTCTAAAGGGTAAAAGGGTCAATATTTAGCATGGGCAAACAAAGTAGAATATGTATGATATATCATATATGTGTGTATATATTAACATTCATATCTTCAATTTCTTTTCAATGTTTTGAGTAACAAAAAGAAAATTAGTTACAATTCTACAAGTAGATGTAGAAACAAAATTTGTTAGTTTTGTATTTTTTAAGTTTTTAATAACTTCTATAAATCAATTTAGCACTAGATAATAAGTTTTTTAGGAATTGGTAAACCACACAAGTAGGGTCAAAATTTATCGTTTATCCACTAATGTATATCCATAAATTATTCAGTGATCATGAGGTCTTTCTAATTTGTTATGTCTTGAACAAGTATTATATAGTACATGTAGTTTCATAAAGATTGTTTAATCAAGCAAAAAGATTGAAACTTTGCAGATAATGGCACTTAAAAATAGGGAGCCAGCAGAACTAATCAACCTCAACATAAAAGAAACAGAAGGATCTTGCAGCAACCGAAGCGAAAACAGCTCTGAAATCAAACTAGACATCTCAAGAACACCTGCTACGGATAGCCCCTTATCGTCACACCATCAACACCAACATCATCAGCAACCAATCCCCAATCTTTTTCCATCGTCGAATATTGATAGGCCTAATTCGAATAACATTGTGGCTCATCAGCTTTTCCACAATTCATCATCAAGGCCAGTGGATCATCAACTCCAATGCCACAAACTCGATCAATCGAATGCTATTAAAGAGGAATGTTTTAGCACTATGTTTGTTGGTATGGATGATCAATCGGGGTTTTGGCCATGGTTAGAACAACCACAATTCAATTGATGGAATGATCAAGAAACAAAATTGGTACCCCGATTCGCCTTCTTGGCTTTGGACGTTTGATTATATTAAAGATGGAGATCATCAATGTGTTTGTTCTCTAAGCTTTATATTCTTGTTTTTGGTACTTAAATTAATAGAGTAAAAATTAGAACAAAAACGTATTATTATTTTAAATTCAAGATTAGTGTTTGCATAATCCTTGTATTCAAAGAAATAAAAGGGTATTGATAAGTATATTCTATAATTTTTACATTTTTTTAAAATAAAATTTAAACCAATAACTCCTTATTCATTTAATTTTATATATATCTTCATGGTTAGTCCTCCCCTTTCTATGATCAGTGGCTATCCTTTTAAGGGGCGGTCGACCTCCCTAAATTTTCGCTTAGAAGTTCCGATTATGTAGTATTCGTATAGAAATTTTTTGTTATATAAGGTTTCGACCCCCCGAAACTAGTTTTCGACCCTCCGAAACTAGTGACTTCCGACCTCCCGATGACATCTGACCCCCCGAAGTTTCGGGTCAAAATTCGTCACCATCTATGATCTCCAAGTAGTTTTTGTTTTGGTATTTTTATAGTATGGTTTAAAAGATATGAAAAGAAAGGAAAAGAATTACTATCTTAAATTCACGATCAGGTTTATATAATTCTCGTATTCATAGAAATAAAAACGGCATGCTTTCGCATTATATTAAAAAACACGGTCAGTATTATATAAATAAAATAGTTGTATAATATTTTATTCAGTAAAAGTCATCTAAATTTTCTTCAATCAAAGACTGGTTGGTGTGACACTTTTGCTGATTTTCATGAAATCAGTGTAGGCCAGTGCTAAACGGTAAAAGAACAAAATATTACCATATATAATCAATGATTATTTAATTTTAAGTAAAAATAATTTAATAAAAGTGTCAAAACGTATTAACTAGTCACTATAATTCTATTTTAAAAATAAAATACTTTTGTTTGAAATTTTAAAATAAATTAACAATCGTAACTTTGTCAACAAACATTAAAAAAATTTTCTTTCTTGTGAAAACTCAATTTAGGGTTTTGTCGAATAGCACATGTATGGGCATTCTTAACATGCATCAAACAATGTCAAACAAACATGACCTCTAAAGTATTACATGAAAAATTCAAAAGATGAAACCTTTTAAATGAAAATTTCAACCTTTACCTACTAAAATTATCCTCTTGAAGTTGATGAAATGAAAATCTAGCAAATGGACAAGTGTGTGTAAAAGGGATTTGTGTGAGAGAGAGGAAACAAAGGGTATCAAACACACATTCCAAGGTAGAAAGAAGACAAAGAGATGGAAAGTGTAGAAGAAAAGCAAGAGTTGGAAATGGTCACTTTCTTGAAGGGAACATATGGCAAACTTTTATCCTGCCATTTTTGACAAGAAATCTGGGGTATTGGCCATCATCACACTACTTTAGTTTTTGTACCCCCTTTCACTTTTAATGTTGTCACTTTATGGATGTAAGAGCTACCTAGCTTTTCCTCAAATCTTTTCCTACACTTTCTTCTAATTTGGTTGGAATCAATTAAAATTTAACATGTTATTGGATCTTGATCCTTTTAAATTTGATTGATTTGAAGCAATTACAAGAATATCTAGCTTATATTCAACATGATACCTTGAATTTTGGTAGGTTTTGCATTTTGTAACTGAGTTATGCTTGAATTAGTAGAACACTTAGTCCATGGTTCAAACATTCTTTCCATATTTGTTTGTGGCATGTATCATTTGCAATAAGTCTAATCTTTAAATCTCTCTTTTGAAATTTGGCGTAACAGTTTTAAGAAATTGGTTCATGTTTGGCTTAATCTGTCGAAACTTCCATCTCATACGATCCATGAATTTGGTTCTTGCTATAAAGTTTTTCATATAATCATGCAAGTTTGGATAGGCATTCTTTTTTCTCGAATATGCATCATTTTCTTTTCTATATAAGTATATATATTAATTTTATAGAACTTATTTATATGTCTAGTAAATTAATTTTATAAAGAAGATTACAGAATTTATATATAAAAAAACCCTACGGAAAATTTTAAAAAATAAATAAAAATCATAAACATAAACATAATAGTAGTTAAAAAAAACAGATTCCTTCCGGCAAGTTCATGTGAGGTCCTGTCACCCACTCCCTACCATCCAACACCATTCAGGGACCCACTCTCACCCATCTCTTTCGTTCCTTCTTTCTTTCTTTCTACATACACACCAATCTCCAACTTAACATGTCTCTTTTCTATCATGTTTCTAGATTCACTCACACGTTGTTCACTATTTTTCACATCAAAATTTATCTTTCATTGCTTTAACTATTTTTTAACATCAACATTTATCTTCCATTAACTAACACGTTGTAAGTTTATCTTTCATTGTTTAAGTATTTTTTTCACATCAAAATTCATCTTTCATTGTTTAAGTAATAATCATTAAAACTTGTGTGTATATATAATTTACTTAATCATGAGAAAGAATACTCTTGATTACTCGTACCAAAGCTATTACTTTGTTATAGCACGAAATCGATGAATAAGTTATGATTGAAAACCTTTTGTTAAATACGGAGTATGAAATTAAGTAAATCTTTTGTTAACATGTGAGGGTGTTTAACCATGTTTTATAATGTTTAATTATCTGTTTTAAGTGTTATTTGATATAAAATATGTTTACTTGAAGATAATTTTATTTGCAAGTGTTCGGAGTTTAAAAGATGTTTTTCGGGAGCTAAGGGAGAGTTTGGAAGCACATGGATGAAATGATCGATGATCGAAGAAAAGAATCAAACTTCAAATGGACATATCCAATCTAAAAAAAATAGTTACAGAAAACAGAATATATGAATCTCTACTTTTTTAGCGAGCCAAGTATGAAAAAAATAGGTAAAAACCCATGTACGCCCACAAGTTGCACTAGCAATTCAAAAGGGGGTTGCGGCGCAGCTTGTTGCCTGTTTACCTATCATCCTCTTGTAATTTCCTATTGGTTTTAATGAAAAATATCATAATCAGGATATATAGAAAGATAACATTTCCCCCTAAATGATAAGAAGCTTTACCCTAGCCATTTTTTACCTCTAAATGACGAATTTTGGAGTTCCAATCCTCAATTACTTCAATTAATTCATGCAATCAAGATCCATAACAACCACTATGGATCTCATAATGATGATGAGCGGCTAATCTCAGCAGTGATCTTATTCGGGTGTAGGGTTTGTAATGAATACGTTTGATACTTGTTCTAACCAGAATTTTGAGATTGAATCTGTAACCCTTTAAGTTTTGATTAGATTCAGTTGTTTTTTTTTTAAGATTTGATTATGTTACAACTTTAAGCTGACGAGCTTTTTTATTATTATTTGTTTGTTGGCTCGTAATTAACAAGAATGGGACCCGCTAAGGACTATAATAAGCACTAAGTATTGTCAATAACAAAGTTAAACAAATAAAAAGTTAAATGAGGACACATTGAGGACCGTGTTGACCTCTAAATACGGTTTGTAATGAACCTACAACTCAAAAAAAATAAATAGAATTTCATGTTAAAAGTCGCATGTATGAGTTAAGGACGCATATTACGAATTTGGGAGCTATGGGACAACGTGGGGCGATTATTACCGAACTAACTAGGGTAAAGTCGTATGTTTTGAAGCTAAGGGTCGATAATGGAGGATCGGGATTAAAGATTCTTGCTTGTTTCGGTTAGAAATTATCCGGATTATGTCTCTAGTTTATTCTTTTTTTATTCTGAGATGATGTTTAGTGTTTTTTGGAGTATGTCTTTGGATCTTTGTTAAACTTAATGAGTATCTATATATTTTGAACTAACTAGGTTTTGTGATGAATACTTGTTAATTTTATAAACTCTCAGTAGTTGGATTTAAACTTATTGGCAAAATATTTTAGTAAAGAATTTGTCTATTTATTGGTTATGATACATAGACATGCTATATTTGGTTTATTTGTTTATCTTGTTTTGCAAGTTTATGCTATTGGTTAATTTAATATTATTGAATAAGGGTTTCGAGTGGTTTTTGCATACTTGGTGCTTGTGATAATCTTGTGGTTGCTAGTCGTAGTAAGTCCTAGGATCAGGTTAGTGAGTTAGTTGAGCCTAGTGTCCTGTTATTCTTAAGACCGAGAGGTAAGAAAGTGTTGAGTTATCTTGGTCTTTGGGTGTTTTGGTAGTGATTGAATTGGAGTGGATTATCCTTTGTTATTATCAACCATGACCAATATCTATATATATATATATATATATATATATATATATATATATATATATATATATTACTCATATACATTTTTAGATATATTGTGAAAAATGAGTTCAGGGGGAGATTTAGTCTGTGAGCACCTTAGCATTTGTAGTTTAGTAAGACCGAGAGGTGATCCAAACCACATACCGATGAGTTTTACACATCCCTTCGGTTCATTGAGTTGTGTTAGTGAGACGGGGGAGATCTAGCATACCTTAGTGTTTCCTGAGTCAGTCATATCCTTATATTCCAATAGCCAATCATTTATCCAATTAAGAGAGTTGTGAGTTTACCAGTATGATTCCTTGCCTAGGTAGTTGTTTTTCGACATCGAAGGGTTCTTCGAATTAGTCGTTTATGAGTTTCAATCATCATTTTTCTTCCGTGTCCTTTCTTTATTATTTGCTTTCATAGCTGTTACATAAAAAACAAATCATTCTTGTTAATTTTAAGCTATGATTCGATAGAGATTTATTATCAAAAGTTTGAAGCATAGTATCGATGGGTTGATATTCAGTCTTATGTACTTTGCTACATTGTGATCGGTACACTTATCATTGTGTGTGGTTTAGTTCGGTGATTCCTATTACATCATCACACGTTAGGATACCACATCAAACAACACAGTGGTGTGGGTTGCTTACAAGTAATGTTTCGCTGAATGAATTTTATTTTAATTCCAATAACGATTCTTTCATTTGACCAACCAAATATGGTTTTTATACATAAGTTATTCTAATTCCAATTCAGTCATATGATACACCAAGAACCAATTTCATAAGTATTATAACATTTATGTATGTATGTATGTATGATGCAATTAACAAGAAAATAACGACCCCAAGAGTGGATAATTTTTAAAATAAATTATGGCAATAATTAAAGTCTATAAATTGTGTTTGTAAACTGTCAACTGTTACTTGCAACTTACAAGTTACAACCAACAATTTCATACATACATACATATACATATATAAATATATAGACATAATATATACCTGACAATCTTTCTTTGCACGTGACATAATATTTATACAAATCGGGAATTGTGCAATTATTTTTTCAAATCCAATTTGATCTAAATTATGTGGCACAAAATACAAACGGAAGATCAAACTAGTAATTCGTGATTAATTATTATATTATACTTTTAAGCTAATTAATTTTAAATTTTTAGATTCTTTCTTGGATCATGTGAAGAAGGTATAAATATGCTATCGGAACATGGCATGAAACCTTGGCAAAATGTCCTTTATAAATTTTCTAATGGATTTCCAAATGTTTAAATAGATTAAAAATAGTTACATTTAATTTAAGTAAAACTTAGTGGCCACGTGCATGACATGTTATGTGATCAGTATTTTAATTATTTCAGATTGTGCTAAGAAAACGTAATTTAGTTTTTTTTATTTTAAATTGTGAATTGACAAAGGATTACGTTTTTCGTACATAAAATAAGTGCTCAAAAGAAATAAAAAAGTGTATTTATAAAATGGATTAGCGCAGGTGAAGGTTAATCCTATTGAAGGGAAGGAAAAAGAATATAGACACACCTCAAAGCCTATTTCAATAAAGCAAGTTAATGTGGGATTCATATGCACTACAAGAATTACGAGTATTAGCGGCAATTAGAGGTGTACAAATCGGGTTTTTTTTTAAACCGAAACCGGTTTTTTTAGAAACCGGTTTTTTTTAGGTTTTAAGACCGGTTTTTTTAAAAACCGAACCGGTTTTAAAACCGGTTTTTAGTGATTAAAACCCAAACCGGTGAAACCGGTTAGGGTCGGTTTTTAAACCGGTTTATCTTAAAAAACCGGTTTTTTTATTTAAAAAATCGGTTTTTTTTTTTAAAAAATCGGTTTTAAAACCGGTTCATCCTTGGTGCTGAAAAACTGAAAAAAAAAACCGGTTTTTTTTAAATAGGTTTTTTTTTTAACCGGTTGTTAAAAAACCGGTTTTTTTTAAACCGGTTTCGGTTAGGTTTTAGGTTTTTTTTTAAAAACCGGTTTTTTTGTACACCTCTAGCGGCAATATACGAATCACTCATTGTTAACCATTTCGAAAACTGTAACTAGTTTCTACATCCTTTTAGTCAAATCATTTCCATAGGTATAGCTCACACGTTTTATCATTTAAGTTACCAAGTTGTCTATTACCCGTAAAGGTCTCAACACCTAGATTAACGGACGTTAATATAACCTACACATAAAAGAGATGAAATCTAACTAGCATACCTCATTGAAAGATTGATTCAACGACACAACTTGACGTCAAATCAATAATTAACATGCAATCATACAAATCATAAGAACAATCATCAAAACTTTACTAAAATTACATTACATAAGCAAACCAAGCACTCACAAAGTCAAATGTCCTAAATAATATAGCATCTAAACAGTTACTACAAGTTTAGCTAGACATGATAAACAAAACAAACCAAACCAAACCAAACATTAAAAGAAAGATAGTTTGATATCAAAGAAACTTTAAAATGAAACAAGGTCGACCTCGTGCAGAAGCCGTCAATAACTCATGGTCGTCCACAACAATCTCCAGGTCGAACTTTCGAGTTTACAGCCATTGTTTTCTATTTATATCTCGTTTTAGTGTTTCCACAACTAGGCCACGAACCTTACCCCTTTCAAATGGGTACGAGTCGTACCAATCCTTATAGTCTAGATTAGGGTTTCTGACTTCTGTTTTGTCCTCTAGTGATAGAGGTCGTTACTATATCGACTTGACTAGATTTTCTTCCTCTCTTGTTTTCTAGTCTCGTTTGCCTCCAAAACTGTTCATATTGTTCATTAAAACCTGCAAATCATCATAAATTCTTAATTACTTAGCTATACTTATCATATTAGCAGTATAAATACTGCAAATATGGGGAATCTATGTATGTAAAACGTATTATATTTTGCTTATATCTATATATAATGGGTGTGGATGTGGCCCACCAAATGGAATCCAGAATTTTCCCTCCGATCAGGATTTTCGGATAAGAAAATAAACGTGATCAAATGAATCGGATGAACAAAGCATGCTTATGAATTTTTGGTGTCGCTTGGCCGCTATCTTAGATCAATATGCCTCATCTGTACAAAGTTAATCCAGAATTTTCCCTCCGATCAGGATTTTCGGATAAGAAAATAAACGTGATCAAATGAATCGGATGAACAAAGCATGCTTATGAATTTTTGGTGTCGCTTGGCCGCTATCTTAGATCAATATGCCTCATCTGTACAACGTTGGAGATGGTCTAAAAGAGAGTTATTTGGAAGACTGACTATATGTGATAAGAAAAAGACCAACAATGACAAAAAAAAACTTAAATTTATGTTTTTTTTTGTTTGACAATGTCACAAATGTGAAATGTTACCAACACATATAAAACATTATTAAGAATTATTTTTTTTACTATGAAACTTACTGTTTTTTTACTTTTATTCAATGAACAAAACAAGTTACATTTAAATATGGGTAAGCGGGCAACAAGCTGCGTCGCTGTCCCTTTTTGAATCGCAAAACCTATCATGCTAAACACAAACTTAAGGTTCTTAGGGCTCTGCAAGTCACTGTTTACCACCTTCTGCATTCGTTTCAGAAAATGCACCGCCTCAGGAGCCAGGGATCCAAAAGGGTCAAAAGCAAACGGCAGGAACATGTACTG
This sequence comes from Ambrosia artemisiifolia, assembly GCA_032199755.1. Classification (NCBI taxonomy): domain Eukaryota; kingdom Viridiplantae; phylum Streptophyta; class Magnoliopsida; order Asterales; family Asteraceae; genus Ambrosia; species Ambrosia artemisiifolia. The sequence continues at coordinate 41,492,734 of CM063516.1, read as the reverse complement.
ATTCTCTAAACCGACTGGTTCATGCTTAGCGACCTTCTTAGCTTCTGCTCACAACACTGCCTGCCCCGATACAAAGCCGTTGTCTCGTAAACCTACTCAGGGGGAAAACCCTGTAAGGTTAACACATGCATGCATACCCCCAACTCAGCCAAAAACAAGAACATTCGCAGGATGCAGGGTAGATCTCTCCTCCCGCGGATCAGTCAGGAAATTGACCAGTGCTTCTTTCTTGTTCGAGACCCTCGCACGTCGACGCACTGCCCCTTTATAGTCTGCATGTGTTTACCATAAAGAGCACTCACCAAGGTTTGTTGAGGTTTCTTGGGGGCGGTCTCCTTATCAGTATAACCACCCAGATCATTTTCCGGAAGAACTATTTCAATATTACTAAGTGCGAGGGTGTAGTCAGAATCCACCCCCATCAAACCAGCACTCCGCATGATGTGATCCAACGATCCCCATAACTGGGCCATGGACGCTACGAAGGCATACGTTGACACATCCCCTGTCGTGTAAATCCCTAAGCCCCCGTGCCGCATAGGCAAAGATGCTATCTTCCATTGAAGGTCCCTAAAATTTGCCTCTCTACAGACAATAATGCTTTCAATCGCCTCCTGAAGGTCTGCATCAAAAATGGACACCGCCTCTTTGACATGCTGTGGCTGACATATCCGGAGCCCGAACACTAATTTAGCAACCCCCATGCACGAGCGCAGTAAGAAAAGCTCACTTTGAGGGTCTTTCAATTTTAGTAGGTGTTTCATGAGTTCAACCACGCATAGAGCTCCTTTTGTTGCCAAAGAACATATATAATCTGCATCCTGGCTAACGGCTCCCCCGAGGAGTTTCACCCCTCGGTCGGGCCTGCCAATCTCACTAGGAAATCAACCGGGAATTGTTGTCGAACCATTGCATGTCGGCCAAAAAATCCCAATTTTTCACACATTAAGCATAAGCCCAAGAGACGGCCCTTCAGATCGAATAATATCAAGCGCCCTAGCTACGTCTTCTGCGTTACCTATAATAGTGCCTTCATCAAAATTCCATGCATGGAAAGGGAAGGAGCAGGCCTTCTGCACCCGGAGGACAAGCGGATGTGTTGGGACAAAGAGGATTGAAGAAACCACCTTTTGATAACCTTAGTCCAATTCATATCTGCCTAAGTATAGAACTGCTGAAGAACAAAAGAAGAAGTGCTGAAGAACAAACACCAAAGTACTGAAGAGTAAAATCATCAGAAGTTCTGAAGTCTAACCAGACATTTCACTGAAGAACTGCTGAAGACAAACTGCTCATCAGCAGTTTGTCACTCATCAGCACTTTGCATCAGAAGCTTCTAACCGACTGAAGATCAGCAGTTTGTTTATTATATTGTTTTGTTAAAGTCTTGATTTCAAGTTTCGATGTACAGACTGTTGTAACCTTATCTTAGCATAATATCTTTGTTAAATATCTTAGATTACTTCAGACAACAGTTTAGTACATTAGTCTATAAATAGATGAGTTTGTTCATCTATTTTATATATGTGATTTTGTGTAAAATCTTTGATCTTAAATTGAAATCCTTCGGGCTTTAAACTTATAATTCCATTTCACATCTGAGAAACATAAATTGCTTTACTGCTTTACACTTAACTGTATTTATTGTTTCTCATTTATTATTCAGTCAAGGGGGAGTAATAACTCCTTATCAAAGTGATCTTTTAGACCTTTGAACACTTGTCTTTCCGCTGCTTAAATAACTCTTATATAAATCTGATAACACATAAGTGTTCATAAACTAAGCCACTGATCCAACAATTGGTATCAGAGCATCTGGTTAATCTGATCAAAATCAATCTAACAAATTGAGATTCAGACACAGGCTCAATATTGATATTCAATAAAGGATAAAAGGCTCACTTTTTAATCCATCTCTTTAAAGAAGTATTGACAAATCCAAACTTCTTAAAAATGGACCCCTATAATACTGGATCTGCCAACAAACCTCCTATGTTAGTCAGAAATGAATATAACATATGGTCTAAAAGGTTGGCACATACTATTTCCCAAACAAACACTGGATGTTGGAGGTCTGTAGTTTTTGGACCTCACAAACCAGTAGTAAGTGATCCAGAGGGAAAGACTGAAAGACCAAAAGATCCAAAAGAATACACGGAGGAAGATTTCCAAAAGTTTGAGCTTGATGCAAAAGCTTTCTCCATGTTGGCTATGGATCTCCCAAACGAAATTTATGCTGGCCTTTTACATTGTGAAAGTGCCAAAGAGCTGTGGGACTGCCTAAAAGAGCAGTTTGCAGGAACTGCTGAGGTGATAGCCAACATTAGAGAAATATTGGCTCAACAATATGAAACTTTTACTCACATAGAGGGTGAATCTTTAACACAACAATTTGAAAGATTTTCTTCACTCATCTCTGAGTTAAAAATAAACAATCAGACCTATTCAAATGAGTCTATGTTGCATAGATTTTTAAGGCCTCTACCTTCAAAATGGGAAACTTACTCTATAGTCCTCAGAACAAGTTCAGATTTTAATACCTTGAACCTAACTAGGTTACATGGTAAATTACTAACTTTTGAGAGAGAAATCAATCAAAAGAAAAAGTTGCAAGAATCTGGTAAAACTGCTGATGACTATACTCGGGGTAGCACAGCCCTATTAGGACATGACTCACCATCCTGTTCTAATAATTTTGGTTCTTTTGACCACATTGACATAACAGCTGGGATCTCATCAGATGGATCCTTCCCAGCTTATGACAATGAAGAACTGAGTCAAACTGCTAACAACATGTGTTTCATCATGGATGATTTAAAATATTTCAGCAGTGATGACTTAGAAGAAATGGAAATATTGCACCAACTGGCCTTGTTAAGCTTAAAAACTAACAAATTTTATAAAAGGTCAGGAAGGAAATTTCCAGAACTAAACAACTCTACAAAAGTTGGTTTTGACAAATCTAAACTTAGATGTCATAAGTGTCAAAAGTTGGGACACTTTGCTAGAGAATGTAGAAGCTCTAGCTACAACCAACCAATGTCTGGAAATCAATTTAACCCCTCATATAATAGGAATAATGGAACTCAAGGGAGTGCTCATTTTGTACAGGCACAAGCTCCACATGTTCAATATGTGCCACAAGTACAATATGTTCAGATGCCTGCTCAGCAACAACAACAACTGATGCCTCCTTTTCCAACTGCTCAACAACCTGCACAAACTCAACAACCCCCTCAGCAACAAAGCTTATTTACCTCAGGGTATGTTGACTGGAGCAGTCTTCCTTATGACACATCAGAATGCAGTCAGGATGCAGACAATAAGGTCTATGATGTCAACTGGGGAGAACCTGATAATGGCAGAAAGAACTTTGCCTTAATGGCTTTTGAAGGATACTCTTCAAATTCTGCTCTTACACAGGTATCACAACAATCTCTGTTAAAGCTTTGCACTAAATCTTGCAAAGAATCTTTTGCTTTAATTAGACAAACAAATGTGCATTTACAAGGCAAAACCAATGACATGGAAAGAAAATTCACACAAATGAAGTGTGATTTGGAAAGAAAAATTGTTTTGAAAAACAAAGAAATTTCCAAACTGAATGATAAATCCATTGAAACAGAAGCACAAATTAAAACAATGATAGACAGCCTAGGAAATGTCAGACAAGAGCTTGCTGACACCAAGGTTGATTGTGAAAAATGGGTTGAGTCTTGTAAAGGGTATCAAATGTTACTTAACAAACAAACTGCAGCCAATGTTAAGTTTGGCATTGGATATACCCACACTGAATCACCAACAGATTTCACCCACAAAACTGATAATGATGGGAAGAAATTGATTCAAACTTCTTATATGGAGGAATGCACATCCTACCATCAGAACTTCCTCAAAAAGGGAAGTACTGCAGAAGTTAAAACTACTGACAATAAGCCATCAGCAGTTTCAACTACATCAGGAGTTGAGACCCTGAAAAATGCTGATGACCTATTTCAAAAATCTAATTTTGTCAGTAAATTGCCTTCCAGCTCTCTTGATTTATCTAAAAAGAAAGAGAAGGCAAAAGCATGTGAAATATGTGGTCTGTTTAACCACATAACTGAACTTTGCAGATATAGAAAGGTAAATAAACAAAGACAACAACTGATTGTGGGAAAACAGATAAAACAAGATTTTAAAAATACCTTTTTTCCCAACAAACAACAATCAGACAAAACCCTTTCTAAGAAGAAGCCTTTATCTCAACAAAGGTCATCTTCTCAAAGTTCAATTTCAGAAGTTTCACCTAACTCATCAGCAGTTTCACAAACTGCTGAAGTTAAAGATTTGATAGACCTGGTTAAACTTCTGATGACCATAGTTGATGGTGGAAACCAAAAAGAACCCACCATTGTTCTTAATGACAAATCCATTGCCAAAAAGACATGGATTTCTAAAATTGGTCCACAACAAGCTGCACCTGTTCTCAAGAGCAAACCCAAAGCCAAACTGGCTTGGGTTGCCAAAACTAACTAATTTGCTATCTTGTGCAGAGGGTCTCCAGAGGTTTGAATAGCATATGGTATGTGGATAGTGGAGGCTCAATGCACATGACTGGATGCAGATACCTGATAAACAATTTTATCAGCCAAAGAGAAGGATCTGTGTCCTTTGGGAACAATGCCAAGGGATATGTGCTAGGATATGGCAATGTATCCTCAGGCAAAATGCAGTTTGACAAGGTCAATCTGGTTGAAAACCTTGAGTACAACTTGCTGAGTGTCTCACAAATGTGTGACAAAGGATATTCTTCCTTTTTCACAAAGACAGCATGCAAGATCATATCACCAGAAGGCCAGAAGTTGATAGAGAAGATTATTGAAGATCATACTTTGCTGATTGCCAAAAGATGTGGCAATGTCTATGCAGTGGACATTGAAAAAGACAAAGTATTGAACAAGACTGCCTGTTTCTTCTCAAAGGCATCAACTTCAGAAAATGATCTCTGGCACAGGAGACTTGGCCATGTGAACTTTAAAACCATCAATAAAGTCACAAAAATGGGCTTGGTCAGAGGTCTACCTTTGAAGGAATATCAGTGCAAAGAACACTGTGTTTCCTGTCTTAAAGGTAAACAGCATAAGTCCTCCTATAAGTCTATTGAAGAATCAAAAACAACTGCATGTCTTCAACTACTCCATATGGACTTATTTGGACCAGTCAAGATTATGAGCCTTGGTAAGAAGAAGTACTGCTTGGTCATCATTGATGACTACTCAAGATTCACATGGGTCTTCTTCTTATATTCCAAGGATGAGGCAGCTGAAATCATCAAGTTCTTTATTCTACAAGTAGAGAAGCAATACTCTCTATCTGTCAAAGTCATCAGGAGTGACAATGGGACAGAGTTCAGGAACAAAACTCTGGATGAATTCTGTCTGTCTAAAGGGATTGTTAGACAGTTCAGCATTCCCAGAACTCCTGAACAAAATGGTGTGGTAGAAAGAAAGAACAGAACATTAATTGAAGCAGCCAGAACAATGTTAGCTGATTCAGGCCTACCTTTGTATTTTTGGGCTGAAGCAGTCAACACTGCATGTTATGTTCAGAATAGAGTTCTTATCAACAAGAGACATACCAAGACTGCCTATGAAATTCTTCATGGCATAAAGCCCCTTATCTCCTTCTTCAGGGCTTTTGGATGTCAATGTTTTATCCTCAACATCAAAGACTCTATCTCTAAGTTTGCTGCAAAGGTTGATACAGGTTATTTTCTTGGTTATTCTCCTTTGAGAAAAGCTTACAAAGTTTTCAATTCAAGAACCAAGATAGTAGAAGAAACACTGAATGTCAAGTTCAATGAATCAAAACACACTCTTATTCCAGCAAATCCTGCTGAATTATTTGATCTTGACAACTTTCATTTCGGACCTGAAAAGACTGTTGAATCATCCAAACCTCCTCAAAATGGTTTTCAAGGATTTGAAGATGATAGTCCTGCACCATGGACTCCAAACACAGTCAGAAGATCAACTATTAAACCTTCAGAAGTTTCAATAGCTTCAACTTCAGGAACTACTGATGAACATTTTGAAACTACTGATTCAGCTGAACCTAAAACTCCTGAAGTTCAAATAACAGCTGAACCAGATATTATCAATCTCAGTGGTTTATTTGAAGAACCTGTAGAGCCATCATCCAGTACAGGTTTACAACAACTGATTGAACACAAGGATCATCCATTGGATCAAATCATGGGTGATATTGCATCAGGGGTACTCACAAGAAACCAGCTTTCCAACTTTTGCTTATTCTCAGCATTCATCTCTCAGTTGGAACCAAAGAAGTATCAAGAAGCCCTCAAAGACAACAATTGTGTGCAAGCAATACAAGAAGAGTTGCTTCAATTCAAGAAACAACAGGTTTGGGAAATCTGTCCCTTACCTGAAAACAAGCAACCAATTGGAACAAGATGGGTCTTCAGAAACAAATCAGATGAGGCTGGTATGATCATCAAGAACAAAGCAAGACTAGTGGTACAAGGTTATTCCCAAGAGGAAGGAATTGATTATGATGAAACCTTTGCACCAGTTGCAAGACTTGAAGCTATCAGGTTATTTTTAGCTTATGCAATTTCCAACAACATTAAAGTTTATCAAATGGATGTCAAAAGTGCATTTTTGTATGGAAAAATAAAAGAGGAAGTGTATGTCTGTCAACCTCCAGGGTTTGAGGATCCTTCTCATCCTGATTGGGTTTACAGACTTGACAAAGCTCTTTATGGGCTAAAACAGACTCCAAAAGCCTGGTATGAAACACTTTCCAACTTTTTACTAAAGAATCACTTCTCAAGGGGATCCATTGATAAAACTCTTTTCATAAAACATGTTGGAAATCATGTCTTACTTGTTCAAATCTATGTTGATGATATCATATTTGGTTCAACAAATTCAAAACTGTGTGAAGAATTTAAGAAACTCATGCAATCAAAATTTGAAATGAGTACAATGGGAGAACTGCAGTACTTTTTGGGACTGCAAATCAAGCAACAGTCAAATGGAACATTTATACATCAATCAAAATATGTTAAAGAATTATTGAACAAATTTTCTTTACAAGACTGTAAAACATGTTCCACTCCCATGACACCAATCACACAAGTTGAACCAGATGATCAAGGGAAACACATTGATCAAACCATGTATAGATGTATGATAGGTTCTCTTTTGTATTTAACTGCTTCTAGACCAGATATCATGTTTTCAACTTGTGTCTGTGCTAGATACCAATCTGCACCAAGAGAATCACACCTAATTGCAGTCAAAAGAATCTTCAGATATCTGAAAGGAACTCCTACTTTAGGAATTTGGTATCCTGCTTCAAGCAATACCAAGTTAACTGCTTTTTCAGATAGTGACTATGCAGGCTGCAAGATGTAAGAAAATCAACATCTGGTGGTTGTCAATTCTTAGGAAACTGTCTGGTGTCCTGGCAATCAAAGAAACAAACATCTGTGGCAACTTCAACAGCTGAAGCTGAATACATTGATGCTGCAAGCTGTACTTCACAAATACAATGGCTCCAATATCAACTGCTTGATTATGGAATCAAAGAGACCAAGACCCCACTTTTAGTAGACAGCAAATCTGCCATTAGCATCATTCAAAATCCTGTTCAGTTTTCAAAGACTAAACACATTGAAATCAGGTATCATTTCATAAGAGATTGCTATGAAAAAGGCAAGATTGAGGTGAAGCATGTCACAACAGCTAATCAAATAGCTGACATTTTCACCAAACCCCTTGATTCAACAACTTTTCAGAGGTTAGTATCCATGCTTGGGATGTTAAACTTAGAAGAAAGTCTGTAAGTGTTTCACTTTTTAGTTCTGCACATATTTTATTTTCACTTACATACTTATCTGTCATAAACATCAAAAATGGGATATTTTCAAAGTGGATATAACTACTGATAAAAATCAGAAGTTAGTAAAGTGTTTTAAAAGTCATTTGCATCAGCAGTTGAAACTGCTGAAGAGATGACTAAAACCACTGATGAAGAAACCTTCTTCTTCAGCAGTTTGACTAAAAAGGGTAAAACAGACTTTTCACTCATCAGAAGTTTGACCTAGTCGGTTAAAAAAAACTTCTGATAAATACCCTTTTCAAACACTTATCCATTCAAAAAGCAAAATTCCCTCTCTCTCTCTCAAATTCAAAGCAAAACCCCTTCTCTAAACCTAAAAATTACTGTTCGATCAAAAACAACCATGGCTCTCGTGTTAAAACAGGGACACAATCAAAGAGGCTACTTTGTTAAAGATGAAGCCTGGTCCCAGTATGATGAGATGATTGATCTCATCATGAAATCCCAATACTATGAAGCTTTCACCATCGATCCACCCATTCATGAAGAAACTCTTAATGAGTTCTGGGCTAACTCAGAGACGGTGAAGGTAAATAATGAAGTGATCTCCCTCAAATCTTCCATAAAAGGGAAACTGATGGCCATCTAACCAGAAACACTAAGCATCAGGCTTGGTTTGAAGGATTCTGAGGCACCTGAGCATATTCGAAACTCAGACATCCATCTAACCATGACAGAGTGTGGTTATCAAGGTACTTTGGCACAAGCAACAGTTTATAAGAAATATTTTGACCCACAATATAAACTGTTATTTCATTATATTATTATGTGTCTAAGTCCAAAAACTGGGTCAATAGATCAGATGCCTTCTACTTTTCAACCTATTTTTCATTCCATCATAAATGAAACACCTTTTAAGGCATCAAAATTATTTTTCAATGAACTGGTTTTGCATCATGAAAATGATAAAAAGAAATTTTTGTTGTATCCAAGATTTGTTATGCAATGCATAATAAAGGAGCTTGGAGAGGGAGTACTTGAGGGTGAAGCAACAACTTTAAACCCTTTAACCTCTCAAGTATTCTCTAGGCACAACAAACCAGCACTTGTGCTAGACGATGACCAAGGGGAAGAACAACCCATCCCCAAGGAACCCACATCTTCCAAACCCAAAAAGAAAACTAAAAAGCCTAAACAACAAAAACCAAAACAAACCAAATCACTGAAAAAGACAGTTCAGGAAGTGGAGATACCTGAAACTACTGATGTGCAATCTGCACTTGATAAGGAAGTGGCTGAAACATCCTCTCAGCACACTCCTTCTCCACCCACCAAAAGAAAACCAGTCACAGTTATTTTTCAAAGAAAGAAATTTAAGAAACCAATAACTGTTGACCCTGCCTTTGAAACTGCTGAAACCAACCCTGAACCCATCCAAACTCCTGAACACCAACCCCTCACAACTACTGAACCTGAACCCTCCCACACAACAATAGAAATTGCCCAACTTCTCTCAGGACTAAAAGGAACCCATTCACCACATGTCACTCCCCTAGCAACACATCAAATTGGGGAGATGCCTTCAGAAGTTGACATGAATGTGGATCCTATTAGCCCAACCCAGAGAGATGAGGATGAACAAGAGTTTATAAGCCCAAACTTACAAACTTTTGATACTTTTGAGGCTGCTACTACTCACTTATCACCCAGTGGTGAACCTGAGGATAGTAGTAACATAGCTAAGACCTCAAACTTGGCAACTACTGATGAAGGCCTAAGGCCAGAAGTAGGAAAACCTCAGTACCAAGACAAAGAGGTTCATGAGACTACTAGTTTGGGTCTAGCTCATGATATAACTGATCCTGCCCTCTCTGAGGACACTATCAGGGATTCAGATGATTCCATTAATTTGGTTGATGAATCAAACATTCCACAGAAAGAATTGACGGTTGATATTGAAGGTCCTGAATCTAAGGTATCCAAGCTCAAGAAGCTGGTCACCAAGGATCAGGTTAAAGACCACTTAGCCCAAACATCCCCAAAAGTGGCATCTTCAGAGCAATCTGAGGATCACCCAAAAAGCACCCCTTCACCAAAACAACCTACCCAATTCCCTGGGCTCACAAGCATAGACTTGAACCAACTATGCAGCCCAGATGGTCCCCTGTACCAGGCACTCAAACAAATCATAACTGATCAACTCAAACCCTTCACAACTGCTTGGGAGTTAAAAGCTAACAATCAGTTTGGGTTGATCAACTCGAGACTTGCTGAGTTGAACAAGAAAATGGACCAAACACAAGATCAACTAGCAAGGTTGTCTGCTGCAACTTCTCACTCTATTAGGCTTTCAGAAGTGGATGAAGCCAAAAAGGGGGAGAAGATTAAGGAACCAGAAACAGAAGTTGCTACACAAAGACAAACTCCTGATCCTGAAGCTGATATGCCAAAACAAGGACCAGGAAAAGAAGTAGCACAAGAGTTCAGATTGTCTAAGGCACAAGAGAAAACTGCTGAAGAGACTTATCAAACTACTGAAGACAATCCTTCAGAAGTTGTGAAGACTGACAAACCATCAGCAGTTTCATCTCCTAAAACAACATCAGAAGTTTCTAAGGCGCCAGAAAGAGAACCTGCTCCCATTCCTTTGCCTACAACAACTTCCACAACTGTTTTGAACCCTACTCCCATCAGCATGTCTAAAGATCTATTGGAGAAGAGTTTGAAAGAGGCTGCAAAGAAGGCAAAAGAAGACAGAGTATGGAACAGCCTAGAGGCTAGAGATGATCTGAACTATCAACAAAAGTTAGTTATGTATCAAGAAAAACTTGATGAGCTTGAGGCTGAAGAGAGAGCACTTGAAGCTGCTGCAGAAGAAGATAAAAGAGCACAGCTTATAACATTCATCACAAAGAACTCCAAATCAAAACAAGTGGCTCTCAAAAGACTCTCAACACAAGAACTAACCAGAAGAGCTCAAATGCTATCAGACAGAATAGCAACAGAAGATGAGAGGAAAGCCAAAAGAGCTGAAGTGATAGAAGAATTAGTGGCAAATGGCTATGGTTCAAAGGCCTCAGTCTCCAAATGGAAAGAACAAACCCTTTATGAGGCTTACAAGAAATTTAAGGCCAAGAAAGCTGCAGAGCCAGAGAGATTTGAAACTCCAGAAGTCCAAACAACTTCTATTGTAAGGAGATCATCTGGTGCACTAAGGAAGCCAGCCACCAAGAGAAAAGCAGAGGGTGAACCCATTGTCAAGACTGACTTCAAAATGATACTCTTAGAAGGAGATCAGTTAGTACATGGTGATTTTGATGTTGAAGAAAAGCCCCTCTTAACACAATTCAGAGACAAGGCTACTTATGCTTATCAGTTACAACAATCCATCCAAGAGAAGACACATACAAGGGTTGTTACAGAGCATCACCTACCCAACATGCCTATTCAAGGTAGTGCTGAACTTCAAGGTAGTCAAGAATCTCACCTGAGAGTCACTGAAATAGAAGACATTCCTCAATCAGGTCAACCTAAGGAAACAGGCTTGGTTTCCTATGCCTCTGACTTTGACAGGTCAAAGGTAAATATCATCAAGTGGTCCTTTACTGAATCCAACTCAGTACTTGTGACCAGGAGAGACCGTTCAAGTAAGGTCTACAAAAACTCAAAGGAGTTGAGTGTTTTATCGTCCAAAGACCTTCTTACCATTCAGCATCTAACACTTGAACTTGGTCCTCTCACTGAGCAACAAAGATGTACTCTTACTACCCGGATGACAGCAGAGATCTGGAGGATACTAGAAGAGAGAAAAGGACAACAATAAAGATTGGATAAGGTTTTGGCTTCATCAATCCAGGGGGAGATTGTTGGGACAAAGAGGATTGAAGAAACCACCTTTTGATAACCTTAGTCCAATTCATATCTGCCTAAGTATAGAACTGCTGAAGAACAAAAGAAGAAGTGCTGAAGAACAAACACCAAAGTACTGAAGAGTAAAATCATCAGAAGTTCTGAAGTCTAACCAGACATTTCACTGAAGAACTGCTGAAGACAAACTGCTCATCAGCAGTTTGTCACTCATCAGCACTTTGCATCAGAAGCTTCTAACCGACTGAAGATCAGCAGTTTGTTTATTATATTGTTTTGTTAAAGTCTTGATTTCAAGTTTCGATGTACAGACTGTTGTAACCTTATCTTAGCATAATATCTTTGTTAAATATCTTAGATTACTTCAGACAACAGTTTAGTACATTAGTCTATAAATAGATGAGTTTGTTCATCTATTTTATATATGTGATTTTGTGTAAAATCTTTGATCTTAAATTGAAATCCTTCGGGCTTTAAACTTATAATTCCATTTCACATCTGAGAAACATAAATTGCTTTACTGCTTTACACTTAACTGTATTTATTGTTTCTCATTTATTATTCAGTCAAGGGGGAGTAATAACTCCTTATCAAAGTGATCTTTTAGACCTTTGAACACTTGTCTTTCCGCTGCTTAAATAACTCTTATATAAATCTGATAACACATAAGTGTTCATAAACTAAGCCACTGATCCAACAGGATGAATGACCAATGCAATAAGGAGGGGGTCGAGCCGGTCCTATTGCTGTACCTTAGTAGTAGCACCAATGTGAGTATCACCCACGTATAACCTGGCGTGTCGGGCATACAAGAATTGCACATATGGGTAAATGGATGGGCATCGACAATTAACTTCCCTGAGAAGTGTCGTACGGTTGACCATGTTAAAAGCGTTTGGGAAATCAACAGTAAGCATAGCCAGGAAGCCATCGGATTGGAATACGTTCAAAAACCTATTGGCGTTGTACAACACTGCTTTTGCCATATTAGGGACCCCAACCCCAAATTGGAAATCACCTAAATACGAAGCTACCTGCTTACCCACTTTACGCATGGCTACTTTCAACACCAGTCTCCTCCAAATAGCCCCAACCGCTATAGGTCTAATTCCGTTGTCGGGCTTTTACAAGGGGGTTAGTGGAGCCCAGGCAATGAACTCCGCCAGTTCTTAAGGACAAAGCCCCCCAAGCCACAGGTTGACAACATATGTAATGGACTTAAGCAGCTTAGACGCGATGGGGGACCCCTGTCCACAAAATGCGTCCAGGATATGTTGAGCCCACAAACCATCCCTTCCACAAGAGATCCCTTTTGGGAATGATTTAATACATGCCAGCACACAATCGACGTCAACCTGTAGAGTTGGTTCAAATGGCATGGTGGAAGGCTTGGACGGAGGTTCCACAATAGGGTGTTTATCTATCAAGGCTTTCAAGGTGGCCTCCCCAAGAGGCGCAACCCCTGATGAACACAGGACCTTGACCGCAACTTTGTAATGCCTATTTGCCACTTTTCAAAGGCATTGCTTAATGTTGCCCCCACCTCCCTCTTTATCTTGCTTACTGAGCCTACATGAAAGCCCCTCTGCAGGAAGATCAAGGAGGTGCTTGACGAGTTCCTCAAACCTGGCCCCATCTTTCCAAACCCCATAATAGTGTTACATTGAAGCGATTTCTTGTTCCCAGACCTGCGTTCTTGCCTACAAGCTGGTTTGACCGCCTGTAACGCGCAACGAGGCAACAGCAGAAGCTTAACCCATGCCTCAATGGACAATGGGGCATCCGCCACTTTACACAGCCCCCTGAAAACGCCTGCGCAAATGCCATACGGCACGCAGACGGGATACTCTTGACGGTAGAAAGGGGAGCGCGAGGATACAAACAAGAAATCTCTCAAACTAAACAACTCTCTAAACCAATCAACAAATCTAACCAGACTTCTACAAAGGACAGATACAAGATGTATCTGAACTAACGACAAAGAAACCCTAGATTTATCTAGACGAAAGCGAGAAATACACAAAGAGACTCAATAGAAAATGATGCTAAACAGTGCACAGATGAAGACACAATCTCAGCCATTTGTCACCCTTTGATCAGAGCTCACATGGATTGAACTAAGGGGCTGTTTGGTAAGCCTCTTAATAAGGCACTGAACCATTCAGCGCTGAATGATTCAGCATTCAGCGCGTTTGTTTCAGCTTCTGAATGGAATGGTTAAGGCTGAACCATTAAGACTTGGGATATTGCTGAACCATTAAGCACTGAGTTAGGCTGAACCTTAATGAGGCTATCCTACCACTGTGGGACAAGAAAACTAACCATTAAGAGGTCCAACTTAATGATTGAGCACTTAACCATTCAGACCTCTTAATGATTCAGCACTTAATCAACCAAACAGCCCCTAAGTAGACGGTTGAGATTGAGACTCAATTAACACACCTGGAAAGGCCCATTAAATAACTTGAACTGGATCAGCCCATCTTTTATAATCACCAATCTGGACGTGAACACTTGGACAACAACAAACTGGGCCCGAACTCTTCAAGCAGCCCAATATCTCCAATCAGCCTAAAAGTAAAAGTCCCTCACAAAAATAATAAAAACAAAAATATAAATACTTATTATAACTTGTAAAAGAATTGTAAAGATTGAAATATTATTTGAAATATAATTGTACCTTGATATTTCAACAGACAAACAATCCAAAAAAATAAAATAAAAAAAAGATTTCACTTCCAGCATTGAATTACCCACCGGCTAAATTGTGTTTGCAACTTGTGACTTGTGAGTTACCAAAATGTTTCAAACGTGATACAAAACTATCATTGACCAGGTGCTACGTAAAGTAGTAAATTTTATAATTTGTAGAACTAACAATGGATATAACTTAACAAATGTTTCAAACGTGATATACAACCATCATTGACCATGTGCTACGTAAACTAGTAAATTTTCTAATTTCTAAAGTTAATTATATATATCTATCTATCTTCTATGTAAACAATATTTTAGTTTTATATTTCAAGTATGTGACATCTGATGTAGCCAACATAACGTCTAGTTGTGTGCTAGCTTCGTATCATAATTCATAATTATTCAAAGAAAAATTATAAGTTATTTTTATTTTACTTACATTGTAAAGTTAGTTGCTATAATAAATTATAATTATAAAGTTAGTAGTTATAATAAAATAAATAGTGAAGTACATTTTTACTTCATTGTTTTTCTAAAGTGAACAGCTTGCAACATGGAAAAGATTGTCGAGTAGTCCAGATAATATCAATATGAGCCTAACAAACCTAGACCATGGTTCATGGGCTTAAGCCCATACGCAATGCGATACCCATTTTATAAGCAAGTAATAGGATATCATCAATCCCCCATTTTGAAAATATAAACCTATTTAAAAACACAAAGGCTATATTGCTATAATATTTTCAAGGCTTATTTTTCTACTCGTCCAAACCCCCGAATTCTCAGAGACGACCCTGCTATTTTTCTATCGAAAGTTTAAGTTATGATAGAATTTGTATACAACTACCCCAAAACATATATATCTTATAGATAGGATCCGTTGTATCCTATACACCTTACGCGCAACGTGTGAACTGTGAAGTGTGCATAGGAGGTGTTTGCATAATATCATTGTCTCAAATCTTTAAACAAAACCCTACTTAAATTGATTCCAAAAAGTTTTCAATATAGATCAGCTTGCATTTACTATATCAGACTACAATTATAGCTTATAATCGTTATGTATGTAGAAAACGCTTCACACCTCACATAGTCTTCCTCTTCTTCTGCACTTTCTGCCATTTGAGGTAAATCTGGTACGACAATCCACTAAACACCATAACCACACTACCCCATTGCTTTCTAGACAAAGGATTGCCGCTAACCAGTGATGACACCACAATGCTCACAAACTTTCTGGTTGTTGTGATGGTGGTGTTTGTTAAAGAACCGAACCTGCTAATGGTAAAGAATATGAAATTTTGACCAATTGCTCCACACAAACAGTAGTATAGTATATCCCATGCAGCTTCAGGGTGGCTCTTGCAGAATTCAATCGCTTGGTAACCGCTTGCTTGTGGCCAACCAAACATGAACGCAAAATTGTAAATAGTACCCCATAAGTTCATCCCAAGCATTATATCCCATGCACCCGTTTTTGGGTACCTAGGCAACACAAAAATTAATGCGATTAGAATAATGATTTAGACTGCTGACACCCGTCAAGGAAAGGTTGGCGATAAAATACCTTGCAGAGATTGAATCTTGTGTTGCATTTGTGAAACCATCAAATGCCAAATTTAGGAAACAGAGACCGTATCCAAGTGGAGCATTGGGATGAGCCAACTTGCTTATCGTCTTTGAGCTAGACTGGAAATGAACAAGAATGTAAATTTCTGTTAAGAAAAACAAGCCATATGACTACTTTGTTCATCAGTCAAGTTGTAGAATCACCTTTGCAAGTGCAAATGCAGACACCCCACCAGCAACAAGGAGAGTGCAGAGATACTCTGGAAAAGTATATCTTATGCCGTAAACTAGTGTCCCCATTAGCATCACTGCATATGAATAGAACAATATAGGTTTTAAAATAATAGTTCCACATCA
Source organism: Ambrosia artemisiifolia (assembly GCA_032199755.1). Taxonomy (NCBI): domain Eukaryota; kingdom Viridiplantae; phylum Streptophyta; class Magnoliopsida; order Asterales; family Asteraceae; genus Ambrosia; species Ambrosia artemisiifolia. Next base: position 41,476,396 of record CM063516.1, on the reverse strand, counting down.
GCATCACTATATAAAGGTAAAAATAACAAAGACAATAAATTATGGTCATCCTAATCAAAGCCAAAGTGCCAAAACTAACCCGGAATCATCTTTGAGGATTTTGCAAGGACCTGCAAGTGAAAACAAACAAATGAGAACCTAAACTGCGGATAGTTGTCTCATCAAGGAACATTATGCATCAACTCACAACATTTTGTACAATTAGATTGTAAAATTAAAAGATACCTGCGCAGGGTAACTGATGTATTTCAATGCTTCAATCCCCATAGCCGGACCAATCGTATTAGTAATGCCAGCACTCCAGTAACTCCACCATGGAGCACGAGCAGTGTCTTTACTGGGCCACAGCTTTATCACTATTCATCGACCAAAGAATGTCAATAAAAATGTTCATATAATTAAATCCTAAGATGACGAAACAAGAAAGACAAAAACTAGAAATGCTTACTCATGAATGACCATATCAAACAAACAGCACTCTGTGCCAAGTTTAAAAATGCAAGATGTTCAAACCTCTCCTTGTCTGGGCCAAATCGTTTAGTAGACCTGAGATTTCATTTATTTGAACTCTCAGCAATATTAAGTTACATTTAATAACAAGCTCAACAAAGCATTCAAAGAGATGTAAAAATAAATTTCCCATTGTAATTGGCAATATAAAGCTAGCTATATAGTTCATCCTTCCAAAATGCAGGGTCAGAACATTACTTTCTTTGTTGGAGATCATAACAAATTAGTTAATAAGACTACAAACAATAGGATTAAGAGATCACCCGACTATCACTGAAATTTCATTCACACCATCACTAAAAAGTAAGTTTAAAGGAGTCATGAAACAAGTTATCGAGTTCAGAGACACTAATGCTGACTTAATTTGTAACATCCAGCCCCTCTCACCACCAATATTGTCCGTTTTGCACCCAATGGGTTGCCCATCCAGGAACTCACGGATTTGTTTTTAAGTGCCCCGGTGTAAGTTTCCGAGGAGGTCACTCATCCTGGTACTACTCTCACCTGAGCATGCTTAACTGAGGAGTTTTCATGTGTTCCACAGCCAACTAAGCGCAAAATGCATTGGTGATTTAAGAGGCAGTGCGCATCTTATAAACCAAGAATTTCTCCTATCCACTACCAATGCGGGATTTCAGATTTGCTTAGGGTATTACAATGGTCCGTGTTAATTATTTCCGTATCCTTCCGGCTTCCAACCCAACTACTGCATTGGCTTTTCTGAAACTGTTTCTAAGGGGATAATAAGCTAAACATGATTATAGCATCTATTCTAAACCAAATCCACAATTCCTACTATTCTACTCTAAATTAACCCTAATTCAGAGTAAGCATAGCTATGATAATAAACCTATATCAGCCTAAGTACAAAATAACAGATTACCAATCCAATTAAACAACACAACACATGAAATGTAAAATAGCATTAACATTCACCACAAAACATCGAGATTACTTATAATATATGAAATCAACATAGAAAACAAAATTAAAAAAAAAAAAGTCCTTACACTGTCTCTTGAAGAACGCCTTGGTATATATAAGCCGACCAAATACCAGCAACGCAAAATGCCAGCTCCAGAACACGCCGGAAACCGACGCCGTGTGCTTCCATCGGTGACGGAATATTCAGATCCGGCGATAATATTAATAATAATTATAATATTATTATTATTATTATTTCGGTGACTTTGTTGCGTGGATCGGAGATTGAAGAAACGGATGAACGAGTTTAAGGAATGATGATGTCTGAAAACTGAAGCGAAATATATAATTTAATTTTATTTATTTATTTTATTTTTTGTTGGGAGTTGTAGTGGCAACATGCTTGAAGCTACGTTGGCTTTTACACGTGGAAGGCTTTCATTGGATTATTGAGTTAAAGGATGTATGTTATTGGTTGAAGGAGTCGCATGTGACGTTTTGATCATCACACTCTCTTCACAATTACATCTTGGGTATATTACATTTTTACCCCTTCTAATTTTGGAAATTTTGACATTAAATCTTTAATTTTTAAAATTTTTTATGTAGGTGAACCAAACATTTTGTAAATCAAACATTTTGATCATAGGCATTCGGAGTAGTTGTTAACGGTAGCTCAGTTGGTGAATGGACCAGAGATTCTTCTTGGAGGTCTCGGGTTTGATTCCCACGAGGGACATAATGAGAAATGATGGATGACTCCTAGCCTATGGTCACGAGTTCGAGTCCTGATCTCGCCCGGGTTTTACCAATCCTTCACCGTCGTGCCTACGGGCGGGTGAGGGGTTGGGTTTTCCCCGGTTTCGGGAACTGCATGGGCATGCCTGACTACACCAGCCGCCCGAGGTACGTATGGGCCCTCAATTGGGTTGGTCGTGGGGGTCTGTCCATAGTGTGGTGACTCTCCTGGATAGTCGGGCATAAATGTTTGATGGTCGTTCCAAAAAATAGGTATTCGGAGTAAATAAACTTTTTTGTTTATTTATTTATTAGAATGAATATGAACAAGTTCATTTATACGAGTACATTTATGTTGAATGTTAATGAATGGACAAATTAACTCAATATGTTCGTTTTCTTAATGAATGGACATGATCAAGAAGATGTGTTTGTTTAATTGTTTGGGGTCGGTTGAAGTTAAAAGAATGGATATGAAAATGCATTTATTCGTGTGTTCGTTCATTTGTTTTCAGGTTTAACACTTTTTTAGTAATATGTTGTTTTCTTTCATGTGGTTTAGTCGGCTTTGCAGTTTTAATTTTTTTAGCTACAACGACAACGTGGTTTTCATAAATCGGCGTTGCAATTTAGCTTCCTAACTCTATTTGTTTTACTCGTTATCAGGAGGAGAATATAGTTTTTTAACACTTTATATACATCCAATTTAGCTCATTGTATAAGCGCTAATAATAAGTAAATAAGGCTTGTGTTAAATATACCAAGTAAGATGATTAATATACCAATTTAGTCAAACTTTAATAATAGGTAGGCATTTAATGATAGATAGACATTTACATTATTATACTATTATTTATTTTTTGTATTACTATCTACTATCACTTTTTTTTATTTACAATTTTATATTTTGTTGTACTATTATTAATAATATTAATACCAATATTAATAAAAAATAAATTAATCTTTCATAAAAAAATATAAATAAATACGAAAGTGCAAAAGTTCATTATAAATAAACAACGATACGAGTCTCTAATAAAAAAAGTAAACATGCAAACATTTAATACTCAGTTGTGATTTCTTCAAGCTTGGTCGTCCACGAATATTTTTTTGAACTTGTGGTTCCTGGATGTCGTCCACGAGTATTTTTTTGAACTTGAGGTTCCGACTCCTATTTTTTTTTTGGTGCCGGTAACTTTACGTGAATCTTTCACTTTATATTTGCCGCCACGATCACATTGGAACACAACCTTATACACGAAGCCACATGGTCTTTTATTTGATCTTTTTTTCATGACGACAACACCAAGTGAGTATGCCAACTTTTGTACCCAATCAACCAATGCTTCACGAGACCCGAATGCCTAAAAATGAATTTTATTTGTGTTAACCTTTATAAGTAGTTTTATATTTACCGTGTAAAATAATATATTTATCTCGAAATTAAAAAAAAAAGTGCTAAAAGTTCTTAGTGACAAAACGAAATTAAAACAAAAGTGACGAAATTAACAAATAATACATTTAAACAAAACAAAACAAAACAAAACGAATCACTATCTTAACTATTGAAAGTTATATTAGTTTTACTTATAAACAAAACAAAACGAACCAATAATCAGATTAGTTATTTTTTTGGGTTACTATTAGTCGTATTCGATAAATATTTTTCCGAGTAACGTAACGTGGTAACGTATAATTTCATTTAGTAGTAAGTTAGTAACGTTTATTAAATTTTAGTAGCAACGTAAATTTCATTTTAGTAGTAACGTTTTCGAAAAATCGTAAAAAACGAAAAATGTCCACTACGCGCGCGGAGTTGAGTAGCAGCGGGTGCGGTCCCTAGCTATGAGCTAGGTCCGCCCCTGCACACTTATTTTCCCATAAAGCCATATAGAGCCCATCCTAATACTTTATAATATTTTAATCCCATAAAGCCCCATGGAGTACCCCCCCCCCCCCCCCCCACACCCCCACTACACACGACCTTATACAAGGAAATTTTAAAACTTTAGATAATGCTAAGAATAATAGCAAAAAATCAACATGCTAGAATTAACGAGTGAATTAGATTTTCCTCCATGGACACACAGAAAAAACATTAAGTTTTTACCGTTTCATCTGTCGATTATGACTTATGTACCAATTTGTTTCCAAAATAAATCATGATTGAGAGATAGATAAGATAAAAAATTACAAGTTCTAGATTGCAAGTAATTGCGAAACTCCTGGGTTCCGATGAAAGTGCAAATCTTATCATGGCGTGCTGAAATGGACCGGCTACCGACGCGCAGCGCGCTCCTTCACAGAAACATCAATATTGAGTCTAGAGATTGCCCGTTTTGTGGAGTCCATGTTGAAACAATCGAACATCTCTTCTTTTCATGTGGTTTTTCTCAGGTACTCTGGCAACTTGTGGGTCAATGGTGCAAAACAGGTCCGATATTCGCTTTCCAGTTCAGAGACCTTCTACAATTACATCATTACATCGGCGGTTCAACGAAGAAAAGGAAGGCTTTTTATGCAATCGTGTTGACGACAATATGGTGTATTTGGAAGCATAGGAACGAGACGATTTTCAATCAAAAGCAAGTTCAAATCTCAAAGGTACTTGGCGACATCAAAACGCTCACTTTATTTTGGATCAAGGCGAGGGCGAAGCAACCTAATCTAAATTGGAACTTATGGTGTACGTTTAATCTTTCTAGCATAGGTTGGTGACGTTATTATGTTATAGAACAAGTGGTGTAATACGTTATGTAAGGTGTAATGCTAGTATCCCGCTAGCTTGGGTGAAATAAAATTTTTTGTTGATCGTTCAAAAAAAAAATTGCTAAACCTAGGGACATAAAATTTAATTAAAACAAAAAAAATATATAATTGTCATCTAAAAGTGCATGCCTTGTTTAATAAATTAAGTGTTTAAAAAAATCATTAAATTGATTGAAAAAATGAGCATGGGAAATTGCCAATAGCATTTAATATAAGTCAAAAGGTTTGACCATTTTGATATGTTTAACAACACCCAATAAAAAAAGGGAAAATGACCAATATAGCCCGTTGACCGGGCCTTTTGCACAAATAAACCTTGCACCCGTCTTAGGAGAGACGGGACACGGCTCCCAATGAACCTGAACCGTCTCCCAAGGGGCTTCCCGTTTCAGCCAACAGGGGACCGCCACGTGGCGTTGTTGATCCCGAGGCTGTCCCGTCTCTCTCCAGCCGGGTCAGAGGTCAACCGCCTCTCTCCCCAGACGGTTCACACTTCCCCATGCCGTCTCAAGCCGTCTCGGGAACCGTCTGAACCGTCTGAAGTGTTTCGGGAACCGGCTAAGCCGGGTCACATTTTACAACGGTGACTCGCCCTGTCCCGAGACGTCGTCTCCGGTGAGTCCCAATGGTTCGACCGACGCTTCGGTTGTCCAGGTCACCACCTATAAATACAGTGTCCCGTCTCCCTCCCGTCAGAACATCCAAACCGTAGCAGCAATATCCAAACCACCACCACCACCGTCTAACAGTAGCAGCACCACTACACAACCACACCGTCCACCACCACCGTCTAACAGAAATGGCACCCCAAAGATGGACAGAAGAACAAGAGATTGCACTCGTATCAGCTTGGCGCCACGTTGAAGAGAGCACGCACCAAACGAACAAATGGTTTCGTATCCAACACGAGTATAACCGGCTGGTTGGAGGGTCTGACCGGACAACGGACTCTCTTAGCCGGAAATTGACCGATTTGACAACGAAATGTCAAATCTTCAATGGGTACCACAACCGGACTCTTCAGTTGGTACCCCCCGGGTTTCCCGAAGACACGTCAATTCGACACAGTCAAAGACAATATAAAAACAGGGAGGGAAAAGAATTTAAACATTTGTCCGCGTGGCAAATGATGAGAGATTATCTATCTTAAGTAGTTTATTTGTAATCATTTTATTTATGTTTTTTTTATTAATGTTATGTAATGTTTATTTATGTTTTTTTTTATATCAAAGTAAATATTTCATTAATATTACAATAACGATATTATTACAATAACAATCATTAATATTACAATAACAATATTATTACAATAACAATACTATTACAAATAACGATAAACAACAAACTTCCTAAATTTACTTGCTACGATAAACAGCAAACTTCCTAAATTTACTTGCTAAGAACTAAGAACTTTGTTTGAATGGTGTATGTGCGCTTCATAGACAAAGAACTCTTCTTGTAAATAAAATAGACCACCACATCATCGAAGCATTCTACACGGGTTAACCCACGCGCAGATGCAACAACAATCCAAGTAGTCGTACGCAGATGAAACAACAATCCAAGTAATCGGACATTATTTTCGTATGCCGGTAGGCTTCGGTTGGCAAACCAAAAAACATCTTGGAAGATGAAAGGTTTGGAGAGGGTGGTTGGTGCAAATTTTGTTAAATGAAATCCGGTATTTATATACAATTTTCAGACGGTTCCCGAGACGGTTTGAGACGGCATGGGGAAGTGTGAGCCGTCTGGGGAGAGAAACGGTTGACCTCTGACCCGTCTGGAGAGAGACGGGACAGCCTCGGGATCAACAACGCCACGTGGCGGTCGTCTGTTGGCTGAAACGGGAAGCCCCTTGGGAGACAGTTCAGGCTCATTGGGAGCCGTGTCCCGTCTCTCCTAAGAGGGGTGCAAGGGTTATTTATGCAAAATGCCCGGTCAACGGGCTATATTGGTCATTTTCCCATAAAAAAATAGATCCAAATGACCACCAAAAGCACCAAACATTCGTCTTCCTCTTCGTATTTCGTGTAGGGCTGTTGATATGCATTGATAAAATCGACTTGCACTAAGGATTTATTATTTACTAAAATTAGATACTTGATCAACTGGGTCTAAATAAATGTAACAGCATGTCAATTTGTCAACTAAAAATAGATCCAAATGAGTGATCACTGCCTTCTACCATCATATCACCTACTAGTCGCCCCAAGATTGTCTACCCGTATCACCATATCCTATGCCATGGCACCACCATCGTTGCCGCTCCATAGCCTTAGCTACCGTCATGGGCCCATACTATAATCACTACTACCATAACCTCCACTGTCGTATCTACCATTGTCACCTCCACCTCCTTTCCGGCTGCCTCTACATCATGCCCACCACCAGCACTACCATTAGCCGTAATAAAAACAAATATAGTAGGTAAACTCAGTTTATTGTTATTTTTCCAAAACACCTCCTTTCAAGGCGAATATGTACATTTTGGTTCAAACACGTTTTAACCTAAACTTATCATGATCAAAACTTTTTATCGACCCTAATTCAGTTTGCCCCGAGCATACCTTCATCCATTACCCGAGCCAACAATCCACCATTTTGCAAGAAAGAAACTGTAACAAGAAAATGTGATTTTGGTGCAGAGAATAGGTTATGATAACTTTACAGCAACGTTAGATAAATTTGTAATAATAAATTTCACTTTTAAGAAGATATTTGGGTGTTATCATGAAATAAATCAACGTGCTCAATCACCGTATGTTTTTATAAGTTGACCCGATCTCTAGTGACTATTCTTGCTTTGAATTAAATTTTTAAAAAATTAATATTTATATAATGTGGACGCGATCATGTACCTATTATATTTACCCTGTATATTAAAATCACAATGGAAATGGAATAAATAGTTATTGTAGTAAAAGGGATGCGCGCATGCAAGTTATTTCACCATGTTCACTAGGTTTGATTTGCTTAGTAAAATACTCAAAGTATTTGTAATTTCTATACTATTAAATTATTTACCGCATCTTTATGTATAATTTATATAGCATATATATGGTACAACCATTAGAGCGTGTTTTTAGATTTTTGTTTATAATTATCACATGATATCCGGCGATGGCAATTTTTTTTAGTTTATTGTTATAATAACTAGATTAATGCCCGCGTGTACACGCGGTTCACCAACGTGCTTCTATTCTTACCACTTTAATCAATGCATCTTTATCATTATAATCAGCAATTATTGGAACACTCTATTTTCAACCTAAAAGCCAAGTTCAAATCCAAGTAATGAAAAATATTAATCTAATAACAAAACCAATAGATTACTAAGCATAACTGATTAAGGTTGTTATAGTCAATATACATCAAAATTTCAACTTTTAATAAAGTTGTTAATAACCTGCATGTTGTGATTATAAGTATATGAATACTCTGCAGGTCACTTTTGACCCGTTTAACCCACTCAATTTAAGAAGTTATATATTAAAATAAATTTCAGGTCACGTGTGACCCGTTCGACCCATTTGACATTGTTGAAATAGATTTCTAAAAATAAATATATGCATATCAATGGACAAAAAAACTTTGTACCTGAATCAGCAACAACTTTGAGGGACTTTGTGATTGAATCGAACAGTTTTTGATTCAAATGAAGACGTGTTTCATCATATACGCTTCTTTCTTCTTCAAACCACTTGTTGTAGCACAGCTGTAGAGCACTTTTTCGTTTTTGAAGCAGTAACCAAATCCAACCTATAACCAAAAGATAAAACAAATAATATAAATAAAACTTCAACATGTTGCCAGTTGAACTCTCACATCAAAAGACTGCCAAGTTAATTCCCTGTGTGTACGGAAACTGATCCTGAAGATCAATGATGTCAGCAAGAATACCAGCTGCTGTAGTATCATTGCCTGCTCCTGAACCTTGAATCACCAACGGGTTTGGGTGTGCATAACACCGACTGCATATGACCTGCAGTTACAATTTTATCGACTAATTGATACAGTCGCAATAACAAAATTCATTTGAAGTTTTCAGGGAATTATAACAATGTAAGAACTTAATTACCACATTGTCACTTCCTTTCAATCGGCCCAAAGCCGAATCTTTCAGAACTTCATGAATGCCAATAATGCACCTATTACAAGATCCAAAAAAGATTATTCCCTAATTGATCATAAACCAAATAAATGAATGGAAAGATATGTATATGCCAATTTTAAGCCATTTACTTATAAATGGGATAATTTGGGTTACTTTAAATCTCAAACGGGTCAAATAAATATATAAATAATAAATAGATGGGTTAAACAGGCCAAACATATTGAAAGTCTACTGAATGTATTGTTAATGCATAGTTGCATAGAAACTCCACGATCGCTTTACTGAAATGTTCATGTTATTATTGTAACAACATTTTGTTGTAATTTATATCAAATGCATGAACAATTTATAATTAAGCTAAAATAAATGAACAAAATTGCATTTTCAGGTCAACCCAGTCCATTTCAACCCATACAAAAAATATACCTTACGTTGAGTTCTGTAGGATACAAACATAGCGCAAAACTTTTCCATCTGAAGAAGCTTTCTTGACTCTTTCTTCAATGTCATTATCCAGCAATAGCAGGCCATTTGCTAAAAAGTCTTCCAGGGTCATGCCAGGACCCATTTTATCAGGGTACAAACTTTCAATCTTGCAAAGATACAAATGTCATGAACGAACACGGAAGAACATATATGCATTCAAGCAAACATGAGCATGATCATGCAAAAACCTACCTTTATGTTAGTCATGTCAATACATTGGCCGAGAAGTCGTGCAAGGATCAGACCCTGTTCAACTTAAAAATTAGAAATATAAAGACATGAATGATTATATTGTCATTACAATATCTCTCTTTTGCAAAGTAAAACGAATCGTTCTTTATTAGAGTACATTTTTTTTTTTAAAATTATGCAGAAGTAGAGATGAGATGAAGACCTTTCTTGCAACATCCATGCCGCTGAGATCGTCACGGGGATCTGAAAAAATAAATTCTAAGATAAATTAAATTTAACTATTTAGCGTTTCAGCCACCATTACCACCAAATTGTAATCAAACTTATTCTTAATATCATTCAACTCCATTTGGGGAGGTATTGATATACAGAGCTTGTTGAAACATCATCTATACCTCACGTTATAATAGGCCATATAAAAAAATATAAATGACAATGAAGATAAATAATCATGTACTTTGAGTTCTTTGTACAAAGTTAACTAAACCAATTTCACCAATGAATTTCCACTACCGTAAACAATCCAACTACACCAATGAAGTTCATAAACCCCTAAATTGAAATGGTCTGACCATTGAAGTTCATAAACCCCTAAATTGAAACCTAAAAGCATAAGTACCCATTCGTAGCTTTCTTAAAACATCAATTTAACCATAAATCGTAACCTTAAACATAAAACATAATTCGAAATCTAACACTTAAACCACTAATCAGTCTTAATAAATCAAACCTTAAAACAACAATTGAACAAAAAATCCCTAAATCGATACCTAAACCATAAACCCCTAAATTGAAACCTAATAGCATAACAATCCATTCGTAGCTTTCTTAAAACATCAATTTAACCATAAACCGTAACCTTAAACATTAAACCTAATTCGAAATCTAACACTTAAACCACTAATCAGTCTTAATAAATCAAACCCTAAAACACGAACCCTAAAACTAAACAATAATACACAAAAAATCAAGTATTCAAAGGTAAATCATTAAAATCAGTTAGAACAGAGACACAAAAACGTTAATGGAAAATGAAAGATTAATATAGAATGATAACAAGAAAAAAAAACGAAAAGAAACAGAGAAAAGAGAGAGATGAAGAACGATTGAGTTGACATAAGAATGGAAGAGAAAACACCTTGGAGAGGAGACGAAGAACACACTTTTGGATGGTCTGATTCGTTTAGGGTTTTCCTCATTTAGGGTTATGTGAGAGACAGTGATTATGAATGAAAGAATATTTAGGAAACTTAATTTTGATGAAAACGTATGAAAGAAGATTTAGGTTGACTAATTTAATTCAATGTTTTTTGATTTAAAATAAATCAAAATTTTATAAATTCTCACATTTAGCTACTTGGCACAATATGATATGCTACACAATTGAGGAGCAACATGGGAATGCCAAGTGTACACATAGCCTTTCATTTATTAGTTGTATAGATAGATTATTGAGATCATTAAATCAAGATTTTTGTTTATAATTATCACATGTGTCTATATTAATAAGGTATGAACCCACAACGTTACTGTTATTTTTCCACTCAAGTTCTCCTTTTTGTGGCAAAAGGATTCAACCTAAGTTCTTTTCATACAGTGATCACTACTTAATTAAATTATTAATGACAGGAATGGACGAACACCGACCACATGTTCATAGTTCTTTTGACAAGGAGCATTTTACAAAATTAATGATGGCTTTTGTCCCACATTTTCAGAGATAGGGATGAGTATTTTTTCTTTTTACTAAATACCTATACCCGTACTTCATACGGGTACGGGTATGATAACACCCAAAAATGATTACTTTGATTTTTTCACTTTAATTAAACGTTAAGCATGTTTTATGTTTATACATCAAAACAAACGTTAGTGTTGAAGAAGTTAAGAATAAAACTAAAAGTACATTTTTGATGGTGTTCATAATGTGAACGAGATAATATCTCAAAGTAAATGGTACGTCAGAGCTTTAAATTTATGTTTGCTTGTGTATTTGTTAAATTGTGATACGATTAAATGAGTATAAATTGTACGAAAACTTATATTGATACATTAATGTATAGTTTGATTATAAAATGGTGGTTGAGCAAAAATAATAAACATTAGGAGAACTCTCTGGTGGATGATTAAGAGATCGAAGGTAGAGGGAGTCACTATACAAACTGGTTAACATTTTTCTGGAATAGATTTTGGTTAGTTTTAGCCTTTAGGTGTATTGTAAGCTGTATGGGGATAGTTTTGGATGTGTAGTAGGGTATTTAGTTTTGTTTTGGAGTGTGTGGGTGATGTAAACTGTATTCCCAGTTTGTATCTTGGCATGCTCAGTAACTTGCTGGGTGTCAGGAGTCTTTTGGTGTTTGGAATAAAAGTTTGATTGGTTGGTAAAAAACATATAACTACTATAATTATAATATTATATATGTATTCGTATAAACAACGAGTTGAATTATAGACTATTTAAAGTATTTACTACATCTTTTTCTTTATAACTAGCGACATAATCCGCCGCGTTGCGGCGGTCATTTGTATGTCAGAATTAGCATCTCGTATGCAGTCAACAATAGCGTATAGTTTTGGCATATTTTTTGAAAGATCGAGGAGTGTTCGTGAACTTTTTTAAAGATTGGGCTGGAGTGGCAAATTGGGCCAAACCACAGAGACGGTTTTGGTAATTTACTCAAACAAAAAAATCTAATCAACCTTTCATAAAATTATGAAGACCCGGTTACAAAAAAAATTGCTACTTAAAATTATAATTGGGGTTTTGGGATCCGAGTGGGGCCCACCAAAGAATTGCAAACTATTACCAGTCAAATCCTTAAGAGTTTTATCTAATGACTCGAAGCATCTACGATCACTCATAGGCGCTTCATCCCAAATAATAAGAGACGTTTCTAAAAGTAATTGACAAAGATTAGTTTTCTTCTTAATGTGACATACTGATTCTTCCGTTAACTCTAACGGTATCTTAAATCTAGAATGAGCAGTTCTGCCTGCTGGTAACAACAATGACGCAATTCCTGAGGCAGCAACTGCAAGTACAATTTTACCAACAGATCTTAACGCTGAAATAATTGTTTTCCATATGTAAGTCTTACCAGTGCCACCATGTCCATAAACAAACGCCATCAACTGACTTGAGTTATTCACTGCTTCCATAACGGCATTATATATCATTAGTTGCTCATTATGTAACTTTGCATACAAAGACATGTGTTCTAATCGAAGCGCATTCTTATCATAACTTTTTTCTTCCAACAACAAAGTATTCCCTAGTGCTGAAAATATAGACGGGTCTGGGCTTCGTAAGCCAAACTCTTCTAATGTACGTGGATTAGAATTTGAATTCAGCAGTTTTTGAAGCTCATATAACACATATTGCTCTAGATCTGAATCATCAGTGAAGCCTGAACTTGCACCTACAGCTTGATTGATATTCCTGCTTATATCATCTGACATGCTTTTCCAGTTAGAATCCCACAATTTCCGTGGATTCGAGACGTCACAATAAAGCAACATATACATAAACAAAGATCGCAGCTCACCAGCTGTTGCCCATATTGCAGCCTCCTCTAACGCTGTTTCCCACTCTTTATCATTACCTATCAAACCTAAAGCCTCACAAGCCTCCCTAAACGTAGGCATTACAACACCAGATACTTTGCGGACATCCACGTAACTACAACAACCTTTTTGATAAGTCAGTAATAACCGTAAATAAAAAACCTCACCACAGGTAGGATGCACATAAGCTAATCTTCCTATTGAGGGTTCTCGTTTAGTCTTCCTAACTTCCCACTTCTTTGATGAGACATCCCAGCGGTATTTCGTTAAATAATCAACATATCTTAAGGTAATTCCAACAGGCGCTACTGTCTCAGCATTACTTATCTCTTTAGCGTTATTTACAAACCATTCGGTTAATGTTGTTTTGCCAACATTAGGATTAGACGCAATATCAGTCAATTGTTGAGATTGCCTGAATGTTAGGTTCTGTTTACCTTCAAGATGCACAGCTAACACTTGTACAGGCGGATTTCTATGATGAATATAAAATCCAAATATCCTCCATATCGCCTCATGAGGACAAATAAAACGTCCATCAATATAATTATTTATTTCATCAACAATCTCAGTGTTATTTCTAGTTTGAGTATCAGATTGTCCTGTGTCTCGTGATAATGTATATCGCACCCTGTCCGTACCTTTTGAAATGTACTTAAATAAGTACTTTATCAACATAGTCCATCCACAGTATTCTACATTGATATGTGCATTAAAATGCAGTAACAAATTAATGTTGTAAGGCACAACAAACCCATTGTCTAAAGGTATACCATTCTTGACAAAAGTAGGACCACCCGAAAGTCTCTTGTAATGAACATAACCGGCAGCATCAAAACGTGTGACATCTTCGTATGCCTTAGGGAACTTCTTTGTACAAACCCTGTCCCTCATACATGGTGAAGACAGTCGAGCTAAACCACAGGGGCCATGCAGCATGAAATCTGTTACAATTTTATGTAAAACAGGTTCGGCCATTGCATCTGGAATAGTAGCGCTTATGTAATTATCAACCTCACCAGCGTCATGTATAACATAATCACTTGACACCCACAACAAAGTATGACAATGTGGCAACCCTCTTTTTTGGAACTCGATAGTGTATAAATCTGCGTACACAAACACCATTAATATAAGACGCGAGCCACAAGAAGGCGGTACACAGTCCAACATACACACATACCTGCAGTCACATCACCAAAAGGCTTTGCTTTACGCAAGTGTTTGATGAAAGCGCGCACTTTTAATTGGAAAACCCTTGCAATAATATCCGGTCGGTCCTGGGGGTTAGATACACTAAATCGCGCAAGCTGTCTCGTTATTTCAGGCCAACGCACATTACATGTAAAGGTAATAAAATACTGTGGGTTCCCATGTACACGGCATATTGCGAGTGCATCCTGATAATGTTTGTACATGTACCGCGGGCCACCAGTAAACGAAGCCGGCAAAATAACCCTTTTGCCAATACTACTCGCGTCAGTATCGCCCCTAGAAATTGCATCATGCACACCTTGCAAAAACTCGCACCTGAATTCGTCTTGATTACGCCTATAATATTCCAGCCGACAATGTTCAATACAAATGTAAGCATCCACCAAATACTGTTGTAACAGTCTAGACCCTCTAAGCAAATGAGTATACAAATTAAGCCGGTCATGTATCTGATAACCATAAAACATAATCGGTGTTAACTTTGAATCGTCCACAGAAGCAGTCGTAGGCGCAGTGTTAACCATGTTATTATCTGCCGAAACAGTATCATCAGCATCCTGCGCATCAACAACAGGAGCTTTAAGGCGTAACTGAGGAGACCACCCTTGTTCAGCACGCGGGAACAATAATGGATACTGGAGCGGCATATAAGACGGGTGTAGCTTACTAACCCTATGTGGCGTACCGTCCTTACTCCTAATAATGACATCAAACTGTGACGACAACTGATCAGCATCACAAAGAATAGCGCCCAAACAATTTGATGTGGGAACATTATAACGGCTGTCTGAAGGACGATTATATAAGCGAATATGAAAATCAGGAACCTCTGGCTGACTGCATAGTTCCTTTGCCATGCGAAAAAGTTTAACATACTCGTTTACCTCATCCAGCATCTGTGACAATGACTCAACAATAACAGCAGCCGACGAATCAGATTCCAAACCCCGGAAAAATCGAAGCCTGTTAGCAACCTCATTCTCACTGTCAAAGACATACATTTGCAAAAAACGGGGCGCATCGCCTGGCAACGGACATACAGAACCTAGCCAATGAGACACCTGCCCTGTAACCTTAAAAACATATGGCGCACCACCACTATTTATGTCATCATCCACCTCTGCACCGAACGAAGTCATTGAAAACATCGCATTATACGCACGTATATTAGCCATGAAATCAGAATCTGAGAACAAATCCCTTAACAAATGCGGAGGTTCAGACGGGTATGCCAATTCAACCCTACCACCACGACAACAGCGGTTATAACGCGGCCTAGAACTAACTGGATAACTTGCCAAACGCTCTTCAAACCAGAATAACGCACCACAAAACTCACACGACTCAACACAATCACCAAAGTCAACATAAAAAGGCGATACTAATAAGACAGTCGCATCTTCAACCACATCAGCCTGCAAACCACCTGCCTCCCCTTCAACAGGCCTATTACGTCTTAACATAGCAGCCCTATATGCCCCCTGTCGCCGGGTAGGAACTAATGCTGACAACGTGGATCCTGACGTAGACACATCATGAGACACACGACGTCGCTGACGCGAAGGGCCTACATCAGGTACACTTGAATTAGACGCAGACGACCCATCAGAACGGGCACGCCTTCGCCTTGAGGACTGGAAAAACAAAAAACAAACCAAGAAACATTGGTTCGCCTCTAAATAACAGCCTACTACTAAAAACCGAGTAACGAAGTCAACACCTAATCTGTCTGACCCATTTGAATTACTGACCTAACCTGTTTTCATCTTCCTGTACAAGTCGCCACAAACTAATACTACAAATCTTAGAACAACTAATGCTAATAACACTAAGACAACCAACCACAGTCTAACCATAACAGATACACAACACAACCACATAATCAACCAACAAAAATTTTTTTTGATCTAATGTAAACACCAAACACATACCAATAAGAAAACATCAGAAATCCAAAAAAAAAAAGAGATACCTGCATAAACGACGCTAAATCACACACAGATTACTCAAGCTTGAACCTGCAAAAAACAAAAACAAAACCATCATCAACATTACCACCACAGAATACGTTTTTATACATCTGCTCATCTCTAAAACAACCACATGACACAAAAAACACCATAACCATGATGAACACTAACATGTTTTTAAACATCAACTCATTTAATAAGAAACCAAGAATACCACCGTATGCATCAAAACACGTTAAAACTGACCAAAGATCAACATGCAACTACAATCAAGCATTGTATAGACACAAACACAGCCTACACATGAACTCAAAGCCAAAAAAACCACCAGATTCAACAAAAAAAAAAAAACCCAAAGGCAAACGCATTATTTAAACCATGGAAAAAAACAAAGGACACATAACAGGAACAAATGCAAGCTAAGAACAATTAAAAGCAACTACATTTCGAATTTAAAAGATATACCACCACCAGCTGTTGAAATCGCCAGCCAAAGAAGAAGAAAAGCGAAAGAAATAAGAGTATACACATGCAGGTTACTATATATATATATACCAACTTATAATAGACTAAGTGGAAAACAAATGTCTAACCCACATGCTTGACACGTGTCCCTACATCCAATAGATAAACAAAACATTAACCGGGTTTCGAACCTGCGCCAACTCGTTAACAAAGCAACAACATAACCACTAACCCACACCCATAAGATAAACAAAACATTAACCGGGTTTCGAACCTGCGCCAACTCGTTAACAAAGCAACAACATAACCACTAACCCACACCCATAATATCTTGCTATAACTTAAAACCAATAGTATTTAAACACAGTCAAATATTCAGATCCCGAAAAAATTACTGTTCAAAACGTTTGCTTATTATTATAGTGTAATGATTCATATATAGCATAGGCCGGTACATTCTTTAAAGCGTGTTTGTTATATAACTTTTTATTTTCTAATTATACGAAATCTGACATATGTGTAAACAAGAGAAACTATTGTTTGACAGGGTGATTTAGACAGGAGCAATATGCAATTCTTAGAATTCAAAAGTGAAAGAGACAGAAAAACCATATTAACCATTTCTATTTAGTAATTATATCAAGATATACATTATTTAGTTGAGGTGACGGAGGGCGCTACCCCATTCCATCCAGCCTAACCCAAGTGTTTGTCCGAATTATCATAAAGTTATAATAGCCAAAAATTGATTACTTTGATAGAAGTATATTTTTATGGTGTTCATAGTATAGTAGTCAAATTGTGATTCATTTATTAAAAAATTATGATTCATCCAAAGGCGTTACTGATGTCACTGATCGTCGGCACTAGCCATCTTAGAAACATGTATGGTTAACCCATTTTAGTGTACATTTTGTTTTTCTAAAAAAATCTATCTCAAAACGAACTCATTTTGATCGAAATTCATTTTGACCAAATTAGTCATACCTAGGGCTGCAAATGAACCGAACGAACACGAACAAGGTCTTATTCGTTTGTTAAGGAGATTATGTGTTTACAAACAATTCATGAAAACTTGCCGAACAAGATGTTTTGTTCGTGTTCGTTTATTAATTAAGAAAACACTTGTGTTCGTGTTCGTTTGTTAATTTTGTTCAAGAACGCACACGAACAGAAACGGACATTAATGAACACAAAGAAGTGTTCATGGATGGAAACAAACACAAACGGACATATATTAATTTTCGAATAAGATACAATTCATTACATTAAGACATTAGCTAAATCAACCGAATATATAACTTAAAGTAGTGTCTCAAAAAGCTAAGTTCGCATCGGAGATGAATGGAGGAGGGCGTTGACGCTAGAAGGAAGAAACATATAATGAGTGTAGATACTAAAAATAGGTTTATTGATCTAATATAGTCATATACTTACCTCATATATATTTTTTATATATTTATTTACGAGGGTAAAATAAATAAAAATAAAAGAAAATAAATAATTATAAAAATTAAAAACACTATTAAACTATCGAAGGCAAATGTTAATAAACGAACACATTACCGCACGTTCACGAACATAAACGAACGAACGCGGTCTTTATTCATGTCCGTTTGTTTAACTAAACGAACAAAATTTTGTGTTCATGTTTATTCGTTTATTAAATAAATGAACACAAACGAACTTCTCGATGAACGGTTCGCTAAAAGTTCAGTTCGTTTACAGCTCTAGTCATACCTGAGTTGATCCATGCCCGTTTTAATATATGTTATCTGACCTGCTCAACAGTCAACCCACCAAAGCTCAAATAATACGTAAGAAATCATACCCCAAATAAATGTGATTTTTGACTTTTAGTGTAGAAAAAAAGAGATGTTAACTTTTACAAAGTCAGAGAAATATGTAACAACATGTTTTACTTTTAAGAAAATATTAATATTAGCGTGTCATTGTGATAGAAATCAACGTGGTCAATCACTGATTGTTTCTTTAAGTGGACCTGCTCTCTAGCTAGTCATTTTCCTTGCTCTTAATCAAATATTTAATACTCCTTATGTATGTGGACGCGATCATATATAGAGTAATCTTTGAAACAACGAGTTGAATTCGATCTAGACTATTAAAAGTATATACGACATATTCATGTATAATTTACATAACATAGGGTACAACCTTTAAAGATGGTTTATTAACTTTTTTATAATCATATGAAATCTGACGTTGTACATGTGTAAGCTATATACAATTCTAAGATTTTAAAAGTGAAAGAGACAGAAATACCATATTGACCATTTCTAATTAGTAACTATATCAAGACATACGAATAGTGCTTAAATTATTGTACCCTAGTAATTTTTTTATTAAATAAAAGTGGTAAACTATAAGGGGCTTTGTTTTTTAATGTTATCATTTCTCTTTCACTTTAGTTTTCTTGCCATCTTCTAATTAATAGAATTATTCATGTGTATGAACGTAACACTACAAATGTAACACTAGAAGTACAACCTTTCTATAAATATATTGATCGAGTCGTGCATACAGTGTCAGGGTTGGTTAGTATATTTTATAGGCATGTGTGACAAGTAAAAAACTACTCAAGCGTCTTCAACAAGTTACGCCACTTCCAATTTAAATCTTCGATTACAACCTTGCAAGAAATGCTAGAAGGGACAAAGCGTGATCACCGAACAAATCAAATTACGATACAGAAACAAAATAAAAAAAAATATATTTCATGCCCCTCTTAGAAATAGCTCATGTGCGATCGCCCAAACCCTATATGCGCTGACCTTGTGCAGTATAAATATATACAAACACAAAAACATCACACCTAATAAAACTTTAGAAAAATCAGTCATGATGAAACGTGCATCTGCACCTAATGTAAGATTCTAAACAACTAAACAAATTCTTCTATTATATCTTTATAATAAATAAATCAAAACTCCGAATAATACGTAGATCTGCTTGTACAAAGAATCTATACGGCTGCTTCTTTATTTAATAGAGGTGTTGCCACATTTACAGGTGATAACATAGGATAGATAAGTAATTATTAATTAAGAGCTAAAAATAACATTAAATAATAAAGTCGTGAAACCGTCTGAAATAAACTAAGAAAAGCTTCTGAGCCGATGGAACAGATGAAGTAAGACCGGACCGATACAGATAACCGATGCACAAAATAACCAAGACCGAATTGATTACCCGGAAAATGAAGCAACCAATCAGAAGAAGACACGTGTCGAGGAGAAGCATTAAATTCATTTAATAATGAGACGGTACGACTTCATGAAGCGGTGTTCCGGTTCGTCCAAACGAACATATATATCGGTAATGAAGAAAACGTAACGGCGAAGCTTACCCAGACGAAGTTTGATGATCTTTCCTCCCTGGCAGAACGAAACACCATCAAACTGGGGGGGCTGATAACATAGGATAGATAAGTAATTATTAATTAAGAGCTAAAAATAACATTAAATAATAAAGTCGTGAAACCGTCTGAAATAAACTAAGAAAAGCTTCTGAGCCGATGGAACAGATGAAGTAAGACCGGACCGATACAGATAACCGATGCACAAAATAACCAAGACCGAATTGATTACCCGGAAAATGAAACATCCGATAAAGATAAGGAACGGAAGGGACGAACGACACAAGGACCAACAGACAATCAAAAGATTAGACAAAGACCGACGAATAATGAAACGACGGCTATGACCCAGCGGTACATAGCCGCAACTAATAAAATAACAATAAAACCCATGCCCTGCCTACGACTACAGTGACATCCGTCACTGTTCACGCCGGCAGCATGATTACTCGCCATTAATGCGCAGTTGCAGCTCCCCTATAAATACTAGGTGGTTGCGAACATTTACTCCATTCATTAACTACCATCGGCAGTCACTCTGCCTCCGCACCAATCTTTAATCCATCCCTAATCCACCATACTTCAACAACAGGGAATTACGTGTTGAATTAAATTAAAAAAAAATTTTGAATGATGAGTTTTTAACTGTGTGGCAGAGATCATTACACCCGCCTCTTGACAGGCCCTAATCACCCACGCGTCCAGACTATGTTGTCTGAACCAGGTCGACGCTGGTACGGTGGGGACTACGACGTTCGCCCACAGTGGCAACGAAAGAATCTCAATTTTATGACAAATCCGGTCCGACGAAGCTTGACCCGAAACTTGGGGGGGTCAGAAGTCACTAGTTTCGGGGGGTCGAAACCTTATATACCAAAAACTTTCTATATGAATACTATATAATCGGAACTTCTGAGCGAAAATTCGTGGGGGTCGGCCGCCCCTCCCCGCCCCTTAAGAGTTGTGCCCCTGTTCGCCCAGAAACCGTACTGCCCCCACACGAGTTTCCTCACTGGAGTAACAGCCGGATGAAAACTGGGTCAACTCAGATTCGAACTTGCGTAAACTAGTGAACCACAAGCTCTTGTCTTCATTGCCTAATGCTCTTCAGGATTTGAACCTATGACCAGACTCTCCTCCCTTCATCGAATGACCAACTGAGCTATGCTAAAAGGTCTATTAAATTAAATTAAATTAAATAGTAAATACTTTAAAAACATATACATCCTCTTAAACGTGTAAAAAAAATCAAAAAAATAATAATATCCCATCGTGGGTGGCATGTACAACATAGTCAAATCAGAACAAACACAAAGTACATTTTCAGAAGTAGTACGCCCATGAAATTTCGTTACGGCTTCTCTTTCTCACTTTATTATTGTGAACACAAACTCCTGTTCTCATGACCAAGTCATTACTATAAAAAGTTTATTATTTATTAACCTCTCATTTATTCACTCACAATCCTTTCCTATCCATTTAATCCTTCTTCATGGGAAACTGTTTAAATTCTTCTGCTACTAAAATAGATACAACAGTCACCTCAAGATCCCCTGGTAATAATAATTTCCTTAATTTCATTACTTTATTTAAATATCTTGAATTCCACAAATTTTATAATTTTGTAATTTGATTAACAGGGATATCTAATGTGGAGAGTAAAGCCGGGTCGTATTCGGGTCCATCGAGTAGTATGACGATTTCGACATACAGTGGTGGAAGTAGTAGTATTGATAGTAGTATATGTACACCAAGATCTGAAGGGGACATAATATCATCATCTAATGTGAAGCCTTTTTCTTTTATGGAGTTGAAAAATGCTACACGAAACTTTCGACCCGATAGTCTTCTTGGTGAAGGTGGATTCGGGTATGTTTTCAAAGGTTGGATTGATGAAACTACTCATTTGGCTTCCAAACCTGGGTCTGGAACTGTTATTGCTGTTAAAAAACTTAAAACTGAGGGCTTTCAAGGTCATAAGGAATGGCTGGTAAGAGTTTTGTTTTTCGTTCGGATTATTATTTTTTTATTTTTATTTTGGGTTTGGTTAAACGTACCCCCTAATTGGGGAAAGGGGTGTATTTGGTAAAAATAGTAGAGAGGGGTACGTTTAGCACAACCCTTTTGATTCCTAAATGTTTGTTGATTGTTTTTTTTGTTTTGCAGACGGAAGTAAGGTATCTTGGTCAGCTGCACCATGCGAATTTGGTGAAGCTTATTGGTTACTGCGCAGAGGGCGATAATAGGCTTTTGGTTTATGAGTATATGCCTAAAGGGAGTTTGGAAAATCATCTTTTTAGAAGTAAGATTGATTGATTGATTCTAAATGATTGTTTTATTGGTTGTATAAGTTTTTAGTGAGTTTTATGTAATTTTGTTTGGATTTGCAGGGGGTCCTCAACCGCTTCCGTGGGCAACAAGACTTAAAGTGGCAATAGGTGCTGCAAGAGGCTTGGCTTTTCTTCATGATGCAAAAGACCAAATTATATATCGCGATTTCAAGGCTTCTAACATCCTTCTTGATTCGGTACGGTTAAAAAAAATAACTTCTTTAAAATTGCATATGTTGTTTATTGGTATGGGTAACTCAACAATAACAAACACACACAGTAGAAATCATTTGATATCGCAACTAGAGGTTGTAACAATCAGAATGATTCGGCCTATAAACATGCCTAACGAATGTTGTTTTATACCTAATCTCATTCGTTAGTAGGGTATTGGTGAGGCGTCATGAGTTTTGCAACGGAAAAAAATAAACATTTACACTCATTTTGTTTTTATGGCACAGGATTTCAATGCAAAACTATCGGATTTTGGTTTAGCGAAAGCAGGGCCAACGGGGGATAGGACTCATGTGTCTACTCAAGTAATGGGTACACAAGGGTATGCTGCACCAGAATACATTGCTACAGGTCCATACTCTTTACTCTGAATGTATCAGAACTTGTTCTTAAAGTATGAAAGCATATAAAGTTATAAACACTCATGTTCTGACAAACAGGTCGGTTGACTGCAAAGAGTGACGTATACAGCTTTGGTGTTGTTTTGTTAGAGCTACTCTCAGGTCGTCGTGCTGTTGATAAAGATAAAATTGGTGTCGAGCAGGATCTTGTTGAATGGACAAAACCGTATTTAGGAGACAAGCGAAAGTTGTTCAGGATTATGGACACTAAATTGGAAGGACAGTATCCTCAGAAAAGTGCCTTCACTGCCGCTACACTTGCGTCACAATGTCTTAACATAGAACCTAAATCCAGACCGCGGATGTCTGAAGTTTTAGCCTGTCTACAAGAACTTCAAGCCGCCAAAAATGATTCAAAAGATCATCGTAAGGTTTCTAGTCCGGTCCCTAGATCACCTGTGGGACATCGTCAAAGGCGGTCAACACCCTTGGGATCTCCCTTGTTGACACCACGACGAAGTACTACTCAAGTAAGATAATAAACAAATATCTGTTGTAACTGTTGTTGTTTGTGTGTATAGGATTATGTATTTAGTATCTCCCACATGGCATATAGGCGATTATGGGCGGTGAATGTTCTTTTAGTCAGTGAAATAGAAAGTTTTTGTCAAATTCATTGACTTTTTAAGTGAATTGGATTGTGATTTTTATTAATTTAGGGGATGTTTGGATGTGTGTTTCAGAAATGGTAAGTGAAATCAATTAAAAGTAAAATTTCTTACATATTTGCCGGAATAGGCATGATCAAAAAGTGTTCCACCCTATGAGTTTGGGGGTTCTAATCACACGGTGGACGTAAGTGTAGATTTAGGAGTAGGATTAAAGCGTGTGTGAGTTAGCCAGTAAACAATAGTGCCCGAATGGCAGAATAGTTGCAGGCTAAGGAACCGGTAATTGCCAGAGATAGATCGGGAGTAGAAAGCGCGCTCTGATACCATAAAGACAGTGATCTATGTGCAAGTGTGGTAATTTCACTAGAATGAATGATCAGTACAATAAAAGGCCTCTCATATATATATAAGAGCCTAAATAGAAAACAAAAAGTGTGTAACAGTATAACAGGAAAACATAACGTAGCTAATCGCATAACTGTAAGCTTGATAGCTTGAACACAACTCCGGAGTAGTGAAGGTTATTTATCATTTAGGATCAATAAAACGCCACAATGTCATTTGCGTCCCAGTTTTTAAGCCCATTTTGCCATAAGCGACATCCCACCAGCGCCAAGCAAGACTGCGGCATAAGACTTCATTTGAAGCTTAATGCTTCCTTGAAGCTTGGGGCCCATGAAATCAGCTGCTAGAAGATCGACCAACGCCATGTAGATAAGTAATCCTGCTGACGAAGCGTTGAGTAACCCTACTGCGATTAACGCACTAGGACTATTCTCTTTGTATGTCTTCGACAACGCGATTCCAAGAGCTATCCCAAATGGAGTTGTTATTGAGAAGAAAAAAATCATTATTGTTTTCTTCACTGTTTTGTATTCAGCCTGTTATTGTTTACTTATTTATTTAGCATATACATCATGTTTATCATATATATAATAATGTAATATACATGATAATACCTGAAGAATGCATCCACCAAGGCCCATGCCTTCAAACATTTGATGGAAACAAAGAGCTGCGATTAATGGCTTAATTGTGCATACGTTATTTGATGCCCCAACTCCAAGTCCGATCACTATAGAGTGAACCACAATTCCAAGTTCAAGCACCTAATAATCCATAATTATTAATCTTCACAAATCTTGGTATAATTAAAAAAAAAGAGTCTTTGTTTGTTTAGAAAAGATAACCATTGTTTGTTCAAAAAAACATAACCACATATTTTTTGTTTATGAAAAGTAGTTACTAGACCACCTGCAGTGGTAATACTTTTGGGCGTCGAACGGCAAAAAACGCCCCGAAAACGCCAGAACACCGCCCCTGGGGGTGGTTCTTTTTTGTTTTTCTTCAGAAAATGGTTTGAGCGTGAATAGTTTCACGCGGATGAGTGGCATTTTTTTTGGGGGGGGGGGGGGGGGGGTGCTTTTGGCTGAGCCAATCAAAGCTCTCCAAATGGAGAGGGGCGTGAAAAACTTTCCCACCACTACATGTGGTCTTACTAACATCATATATTAATGTTTATTTGAAACTAGCTAACCATGGCTACGACGCGATAACGTAGAAGTTGTTGTCCTAGTGCCCCCTTTGGCCCATGATGGTGTCCATGGAGATGCATGCCGCCATCACTTGTCACTACTGCCAACGGCAACTCCTGCTCTCTTGGCTCAACGTCTTCAGCCGCTACAACGTTGTTGTTAGTCCCTGCATACATGCTTGTAGCCATGGAATCCACCATGAGTGTGAAAATAGCCGACAACATAGCAACAAAGCCCGTGAATGGAAACTTTTGCCACGGGTTATTAGACAAGCAAGGTGATCTCAACATGTCAAAAGAATCAGGCAAAACATGCATAAAACCAGTAGCCAAAATGATGCCCGAAGCAAAAGCTTTGACAATCACGAAAAGGCTACGATCTGGGCTAAGCGCGGGAATGGACCGAGTGATTAAGGGTAAGCATACTCCAATGATGCTTGTAGCAAGGATAACTGCTATACCTATGAGCTTTAAGGGTAAAGCCTTGGATTTGTTGTTACAAAGGTTGTTGGTTTCATCTTCACATTGTGACATGGTTTTGGTGCATAGAAATGCCATAAATATGATGAAGATTGAGACCCTTTTTGAATTGGAAGCCATGCTTAATTAGTTGAAGGT
The DNA here is from genome assembly GCA_032199755.1 of Ambrosia artemisiifolia. Taxonomy (NCBI): domain Eukaryota; kingdom Viridiplantae; phylum Streptophyta; class Magnoliopsida; order Asterales; family Asteraceae; genus Ambrosia; species Ambrosia artemisiifolia. Next base: position 41,450,345 of record CM063516.1, on the reverse strand, counting down.
TTCTAAAACTTTTGTTCGTTGGGATGTCTTTTGAGTGATGCGCATGGCCGTTGTTATTTATATATAAGCTTGTCACATCATGTGTTATATATATGATGTTATGGATCCAACATACAAGTTAATATGACAACATATATAACTAATCTAGACCACTAATTTCTTTTTTCATTATTAGAATTTTTTATTTAAATAAAACCAAACACACAACAGCTTAGTTTAGCTCCAAAGAGTTGGCTTAAAAAGGAGAATTAACGTGTAAAACGTATGAAGTTAATTATGCTTTAAATAATTACGCATCATAATTGTGCATGAAGTAGAATGATTACCCAACATATATATGTAATTACGCCCGATAATAAATAACCATGCATGAAATTAAACAGTTAAACTATATGCATAACTAAGTACGCATAATAATTACGCAACTTATAAAGAATAATCACGACAGTTTTTGTCAATAATTACGTAACCTATATTAATCTTTTGTACACTTCACATGTTAGCAACCCGTGTTTTAACCTTAAACAATTTGACTTAGGCTGGTATTGGCATTATCCTATATATTAGTTTTAGGAGCTCATGAATAGTGCTACTGCGTGGTGATAGCAGGGTATTGGTTTTTTTTTTTTTATATATTTTTAAGGTATTTAGACTTTATAATCCTATATATTAGTTTTAGAAGCTCATAAATAGTGTTGTTGTGGTAGCAGGCTATTGTTTTTTTTATATATATATTTTTAAGGTATTTAGACTTTATATTCCGTTTGATATGTACTTTGTTTTGATAAATATCAAAAGATAATATAAATTATTTCTTTACTTGTAGAACCAATAAAATGAAAAATGAAGGTGATACTGAAATTGCGTTGGGGATGGAGGACGCTGAAGTCAAGCCAAAATGGCAGAAAACTTTTTCAACAAAACGACGACGTGCCATATAAACTCCTATCCACGGGTTTAGTCCATGTGTGGCTTGTGTTCCATGCCACGTCTCCACCACCTCACTTCACATTCACGATTTTGAAACCATGATTATATATTTTTGGATTATTATTATTATTATGTGTATTATTACTGTTAATAGTTTATAGTCTCGTGTATTATATTTGCATTATATTTGTAGAGCACAATAACACAAATAGAAAATGTTCTTATTTGTATTTATTTATTTTATATATGCAATAAAAAAGTTATATGAATTTGTAAAGTTTCATAAAGAAATGTTTTGGTAAAATTTTAATTCAATAATACCACTGTGATTATAAATTAATGATATATTTGAAGTAATAGCGGATTTTATTGGAAGGTTAAGCAAATCTAAGCTAAAAAAAATATTGGTCAGCTTAATATATATATGAAGTAAGAGCGGATACTAAGATAACAATTTAAAATAAGCAATTTATCATTCTATGATATTTACCTGATTCAAAAAATAATAAAAGAAACAATTTTTTTTTAATGAAAACAATCTTTTAAGGAATGGTATGGTGTTGATATGGGATCGATGTCCAAGAGTCAGTCAAATTAAGATTAAAATCAGTTCATTGTTACCTTAGTAAATAGGGTAAGTCAAGTGTCGAACTACAAGGGATATTGTGGAAAGTGTCCACTTAAATTGAGTGATTACTAGAAAAGTAAAATTTGGTTTTTGAAAGTTAATGTGAAAATGAAATTAAAATTGAGCTTAACCAATTGGAGAGAAAAGGTAATCCTCCAGTAATTAAGATAATAATTAGTTGATTGTGATAAACGAGGACCGTAAACTTTGATTGCAAAACAACGAAAGGTTATCACGCAGTTTTCAATTGAAGATTACCGAACCCAATTCATATATAATATATCCTAATTACGATAACTTTCGGGAATTGAAAGGATCAAAATTAGGTTTTAAATAAAATCAGTCGCTTATAATCAAACTAACAAATCACTATGCAAAAAGCATTTACCATCTAATGCTTTTGTTATGATATATGAACACACGATTAGCCCTAAGCTAGGGGTTGTTTTCGGAATAAATCCATGGGGGATCACGGGTTTACAATTTCAATAGTTGTATATGTGTAGGCTGTAACAATCCATTGGCAAGGAAAAAATATATTTCACATGCATGTGGTGTTTCTCTCTTTCTAAAACAAATAATAATAATAATAATAATAATAATAATAATAATAATAATAATAATAATAATAATTGTTATTATTATTAACTTTATAGTCTTTTGTGGATTACAACTTAAAAGTACATGAGTCATAATGAAAGGGCTATAAAATAGTCAAAAAATTAAATATACATCGTTTTAAATCAAAATCAATTGCCTTTAAATTAAGAAAATGACAATATATATTCTCAAGAAGTGTTTTTATCATTGTAAATATATTATGAAGCTTTAAAAACATTTTAGATTCTAAAACTATAGATTGTTTAGAATAAAAACAATGATATTTTGTTGAAACAAATTATTTGCAAAAATTTTGTCCTACATCTCAGGTTACGGATTGCTCCCCCTAGCTTGCGGAGAGAGATTATACCATTTATGTTATCAATAATAGACTAGATTGGATTCAAGTGTAATATTGTGTTTTACTGTTTTATATATAAAGACCCCTTATAGAACCTAGTTAATCATCAATACAATACAATACAAATACATCACAAATGGAAAGCTAAAGTTTTATCCATTGGTGGTAGAGTCACGCTTATTAACTCTGTAATGGAGAGCCTCCCGACTTACTTTTTCTCATTATTTAAAGCTCCTGTAGCGGTCATCAAGAAACTTGAATCTTTAATTAAGAAGTTTCTCTGGAGAGGTAATGTGGAGGTTAATAAAGTCCATTGGGTCGGGTGGGATGTTGTCACGAAATCGAAGAAGGAAGTTTGGGGATAAACAAACTTGAAGTTACCAACAACGCTTTACTTGGTAAATGGTTGTGGCGCTATCGTACTGAAAGGGAGGCGTTATGGAGGAAAGTAGTTGATGCTATACATGGCTCTAATAGAAGATGAGAGACGTTTCCGCGCAACAAATACATTACAGGTACTTGGTCTAACGTTGTGGCGAATGGTTTTAGATTGAAAGTGGGAGAAGTTGATTTTGTTGGAATGATTAGAGGAAAATTGGGAAACGACACTTCTATATAATTCTGGATTGATCCTTGGATTGATATACAACCATAAAAGACAAAATTCCCAGCTTCATTTCGTCTTGTAAAAGATCATTGGTGTGTTGTGGCGGATAGGCTTGGGGTTGGTACTGATGAAGGGGTCGTCTCTTGGGATTGGAAGCGCTATCCGACTTCTGAAAAGGAACTGTTAGAAGCTGTTGAATGTCACAGAATGGTTAGCAGCGCTCGGATTATGGGCTGTGAGGATCAGTGGGTTTGGAACGTCGGGGAATTGAAAGAGTATTTGGTCATAGAGGTTAAATTATGGCTGTAAAGTGGAGGATCTGAAGAGAGTAGCTCATCTTTTGTTTGGTGTAAATGGATTCCTCTTAAGTGTAACATTTTCATGTGGAGGGCAAACCAGAGGATTCCTACAAAATGCGCTTTGCGTAAGAGGAATATATTCACCGAGGACAACGTGTGCAGCTTTTGTTAAGACATTGAGGAATCGGTGGATCACATCTTTACGGCTTGTAGATTTGCGGATGGAGTTTGGAGCGGGATTGCTAGATGGTGTCATATTCCTCCATTGTTATTATTCTCTTTCAAAGATGTTTTATAGTGACATGTTGGCGGATTTGGAAGGCGAGGAACGACAAAGTATTCTCCAATATAAATAGCACAGTCAATCAAATTGTAACCGATGTGAAATCTTTGAGCTTTTTATGGTATAGGAGTAGAGGTAAGGATGTGGTGGTTGTTGGACATATAGGATGCCCGATAGTTATTAAATTCGAGATCAACGTAACCTGACCCGGTACGATCCGAAGATTTACACGTTGGTACACGAATCAGATAAGTTCACGAGTCGGTGGATTATTATTTGTGAAATAATAATAGTTTTGAACTTGAGGGACTTAATATTAATTGGATTAATATTAAGGAATATTATGATATTATGCAATGGGGCTTAATGTAAGATTGTGTTTTTATAAAAAGGGGATTAAGGTGCAAACCCTAATCATAGTTTTCAACAAAACAACCCATTCCCTTGCCTCCTCCTAGCTTCGGCTGAAACCATCCAAGGGCCGCCGCCCTGTTTTGGTTCGACCACCACCATCGTCGCCTTCCTTTGCAAGTTGTTGCTCCCGGTTGGTTCGTGCTCGGTTGTGAATTCCTACTAGCGAGGATTCGTTGTAACCCGCGTGTTACAATTCCGGTGTAGTCGTCAAAGGTTGATTACTAACCTCCCTATGGTTGTTAATATGTTTTATTTGTTTATATGCATTTAACTGAGATCCTGATTGGGAATATTTATTAATACGATTAATAAATCATAATAAAATTATATATATATATATATATATATTAATCGGCTAATATATATAAATATATAAAATTGGATTTTATATATAATATTAAATCGCTTCCGCTTCGTATATGATACCATAATTTCCGACAGTGGTCGATTGGAAGGGTTGGATTTTGTTTAATTTCGAGACAACGTAAGTTTTGGTTGTTTGATCGGCTATCTCCTCCTTGGAGATAGGCCGTTTGTGTTTTAATGAAGTGAAGCTTTCAAAAAAAAAAAAAAAAAATACATCACTTTTGGTTCAATTAAAACGCCTAAAAAACTCTTATAGTATCATATTTAGTGTAAAAAAAATTAGGGTCAAGTTATACTACACAGTGTAACAAAAATGAGAAGGGTGAGAAGGATACAAAAAAACACAATACATCACAGAATATGACACAATGAACCACAAAATATAACACAATGATGAAGAAAAAAACACAATGAATCGCAAAAAACTAAGATTGTAAGGTTCGATTAAACAGTTCCAATGCCGCTTGAATTAGTTCAACCGGAGTCTGTTTGATACCCTTCCTGCGACTTCTTATTTTTCTTTCATTGTATATTTGATCCTAACCTTAAAAAGTTAATGTAACAGCCCAATCTAACCCGTACCACGATATTGTCCGCTTTGCCGCAGCTCACGGTTTTGAATTGGTCTCACCTCCGAAGGACTGGCCAAAACGCGTCTGGTAGAGAATGTTCCCTCACCCCTTATAAGGAAGTGTTTGTTCTCCTTCTCAACCGATGTGGGATGCTACAATCCACCCCCCTTAGGGAGCCCAGCGTCCTCGCGGGCACGACTGGCACACCGACCCGGGCCTCGGCTCTGATACCAACTGTAACAACCCAATCTAACCCGTACCACGATATTGTCCGCTTTGCCGCAGCTCACTGTTTTGAATTGGTCTCACCCCCGAAGGACTAGCCAAAACGCGTCTGGTAGAGAAGGTTCCCCCACCCCTTATAAGGAAGTGTTTGTTCTCATTCTCAACCGATGTGGGATGCTACAGTTAATATAAAAAAAAATATATAAAGCACATTTCATCTCAAAACTAGAATATAAACCTCAAACTTGTAACACATAAACCGTAAACCCTAAAATTGTTACTTGTGATATGTAACCTGCTTACCTGCGGGAGTAAAGAAGATTAACGACACATTATTTGAGGGAGATGATAACAAAATATTATAAAAGCCATAAAGTTGACGTTCTAGTAAAAAAAGGTCTGCGCGAGCTCTTCTTGGTGCAGACTTGGCCTAACCACTTCTAAGATCTTCTAAGGTCTGTAGAAGTTAAACACCACCACCCACTGTCCATCACCACCGTCCATTACTACCACCACCCACCGTTTGTCCGTCCACCACCACCCACCAGTTTATTTTAGCAGTTTACACATGTTAAAAAACAAACAGTTTTCTTCTTGCAGACTATAGAGGTTTGGTCCACCTCTTCTTCTGCAGATGTGGTCCACAAACTGCAGACATTTTACCCCTAAAAAAACAAACAACACTTGATGGGCAACATGTGTTTTGCTTCGGTTCGATTCATTAAGAAAGGTAACCTATGATAGTAACAATAACTATTTTTAAAATTGAGGGATTGATTATACCTAAACCCAAATGACATAAATAGAAGCCCAATAATAAGTACATATGTTCTCTTAGGCTCAGCAAAGCTTCTCCCAACCTTAAAAAACAAAAGGGAATACAAAAAAATTAATGGAAAGCGGAGGATAAAGGTTTCGTTCCCGCATCAATTGATTGCATAAGTGGCGCACCAACCATTGAGGCAATGTTGCTACTTTGTTAAATCCCAAATATAAAGATATATATGCACAAAAAAGTTCCATAAAAAAGGGTTAGTAGTGGATGCCAAGTGGCATCCACCTATTGGTTGGGTCTCTTCTTTATTATATATTAAAAATAAAAATACAAAGAATGAGCAACGAAAATCGTCCCTAAAGTTTTCTTCCTTATGTCAGATCCATCAAAAAAGGTTTTTTTTCTCAGCTAGACCACTGAGGTTTCCCAAACGTTGTCAGATCCATCAAAATCCAAATGTCTAACTTTGTTAAAAACTAAGTTAACCTGGAGGGGCATTTTTGTAATTTTTCATATGTTTTAATGTTTTCCCTCTTCTTTACCCTAAGTACCCTCAACTTTCATCAAATTCATAACACCCCTCCACTGAATCCTTTAATCCTCATACATGTTTTTTGAATTTCTTATGCTTGGCGCTAAATTTTTACATGATGAATCAACTAAATGATCGTGTTTTTAGACTTTGACGATCTTTGCAGCTCGAACGATTGGATTTTCACAAGTGATGGCTTCACGTCCAACGACTTTGTACTCGTAGCTGCAGTTGTGTCGATTGGAGTAACAATGCTCGGAGTAGAACATCTCGCCACAACCACATGTGAATTTGATTAATCCAACCTCCTTTTTTGCAGCCTGATCAATGATTAACCACACGCCTCTTGAAATCATTTCCGGAGCTGTTTTCCGATGGTTCCATCATCTTTGCTCGTCATTTTCGAGGCGCATCTGGATTTTCCGGTGAAGAAGCAGTCAACATTGCATATGCATTTGCTGCTGCATGTGCTGTTGTTGAGCCGTCAACATGGTTGCATGACTTGTCAAGCAGTCAACATGGGTCAAATGGGTTGGTGTTGAATGAACCTGGGATCGTCAACAAGGGGTAGGAGGGAACCATGAAACGGGTTTGTGTGGGGGAATTGGGACGTAACGTTTATGGTGGGTAGTAAAGGGGGAAATTGTAAGCAGGTTTAAAAACTATAAAAAAATAAATAACTAAAGAAAATGGCCAAAATGTCTCTCCTTTAACGTTACTTTTAATAAGGTTAGACATTTGGATGGATCTAGCGACGTTTAAGAAACCTCATTGGTCCAACTAAGAAAAAAAATTTAGGTGAATCTGACAAAAGTTAAAAAACCTCAAGGATGATTTTGGCTATTCACTCAAATAAAAACAAAATGGTATCACAGTTATAAAGTAAAGTAAATAAATATATAGATGTGTATGTTTAATTTAAATATAAGAAATCAATCATATATAATACTCACATATATGTATGTATGTAAAGTTAAAAGTATATTATTTATTACTATTTTTTTCTTATCAAGACCATAGCTAGAAATTGTTAGACTAAAGAGTATAGATAATTGATGTGTTGCTAAATGCATCACCTTTATTCGTCAGTTTTGTATAGTTTTCAGTGTTTTATCGTGTGTTTAGTATATCTTAGAAACTTATTCATGTACGTGTCTGTGGTAGGTGTTTGTATGTTAATTTAAGGAGAAACAAGCTTAATTGAAGATGAAACGAGTGTAAGATGAATCAGAAATAAAAAGAAAATAAAATATGGCACAAGGGTTGTTAGTGCCCTGCTAATTGCTTAAAGAGTTGTTAGCGGGGCACGGATTACAAAAAAGTGAGCAAACTACCATTATGCCCTTAATGAATCAAGCTGTTTACCCTTATTGTCATCTCAATTTTTTTGTGATATTTAAGAGGCGTTAACCTAGAGTTTTTAGCAGGGCGCTAATTTTCCTAAAGCCCGTAAAAAATCCATTGTTTCTATCAAAACCTATGCAACCATTGGAACTGGGGGAGATCAATTTACAACAGTTTTGGGATGATTTTAGAGACCTGAAGCAAGAACCTTCATGTTAGATCGATCCAAGACAAAGATCGAAGTTGTAATGACGAACAAGAAAGGCTAAATGCGTTGTAACTTTCCCGAGTGAATAGTTTTTAGTTTTTTTCATTAGATTCTGTTTATTTATGTTTTTGAACCGATATAACTTGACCACTTGTGTTTGAATTGATGAAATGTTTTCTTATATTTGAATTGTTTGTCTTTTACTGAACGTATTGGCAATTTCTTGCATTGTTAGCAGTTTGGTAATTGGTGGATAATTGATGTTTGTGAACGAATAGCTAGATCGTATGGTTCTTATTAAAAACTGTCTTTAATTGTTAATTCAATTTAGAAATCCCAAGGCCAAGTCTATGTGGTGTTTAGTAATTAACTGAGTTTGTGTTAAAGCTGTAACCTAGATCTCAGGAGGAAGTTGCTTTTCGAAATCTGATAACCCTTTCATGTTTGATTACTTACTTTCAATCAAACAAGACCCCAAATCAAGATCAATAGTTAATTAATTTAATTTTCAAATGCATACTAACCGTGTATTCCATGTGTAGACGATCTTACTTACCCATACTATTATAGGTATTTAAGTCACAAAATACTGGATTAGCCTACGACAGCTACGTTAATAATCACATATAAAGGACCAATGAACTTTTATATAATGTTAGGGTTGGGTTATTCTACAAAGGCTACAAAAAAATTATACCATAAAATTGAGCGTCTTTTTATCTTTAATATGAGTACCATATTGTTATACTTTTGAAAAAAAAATTCAAAAATCCACTTGCGTAAGACACAATGGAGTGTAAAACACAATTAGCACCAATTAAATATAGGGTATAAAACATAATCAAGAGTTTAGTAAAACACAATATAGGACATACTAAAGACACAATGAATAGAAGACTAAAATACAATAAATACTTTTGACAAAAAAAACTTCAAAACCCAGTTGCGTAAGACACAATGGATGACATACTAAAGACAATGAACAGAAGACTAAAACACAATGAATACTTTTGAAAAAAAAGTCAAAAACCCAATTGTGTAAAACACAATGGATGACATAATAAGGACACAATGAACAGAAGATTAAAACACAGTGAATACTTTTGAAGAAAAAAAATTTGAAAACCCAGTTGCGTAAGACACAATGGAGATAACGTAAAACACAATGAGTACCAATTAAATATGCAATGAACAATAGGGTATAAAACACAATGAACAGTCTAATAAAACACAATGGACGACATATTAAAGACACAATGAACAGAAGACTAAAACACAATAAATAATAGACTTAAACACAATGAACAACATAATAAAACACAATGTACACCTAAATACAAAACTCATTTGCGTAAAACACAATGAAAAACATACTAAAAATACAATGGACAAAGTTAAATCATGTGTAGACTAAAAAAACACAAATAACATATTTATAAAGCACACGTGCACACTATAACACAATGAACGAGCAGAAGACACAACGGAGAAGAAAACCCATTTAACACGAATTTTTTTTTTTCAATTTTAATGTAGCAATGTAGTACTCATATTAAAGATAAAAAAACGCTCGTTAATATGGTGAAATTTTTTTGAAAAAAAAAATTCGTATGAAAAAGTTATAGACGTTTTAAAATGATGGGGGAATTGACATGTGCATTGCATGTGGAGAGAGAAAGTCAACAAATGTGATTTTCCTTTTATGCCCTTCCTCTAGTTTATTATTTATTTTTTTCAAACAAACTAATCTCGACTCTTCAAATGTGTGATCAATTGATCACAATCATTCTCACCCTTCCTAGAAAAAGTGTCTTGTGTATTTGATTCTAACCCTATAATGTTAATATTTGTAACATCATACAACTTATACAAAATTATGTACTGCAAATCCAACTTGCCTCGCTTTAACCAATTAGTCTCAATGGATTAACGGATGGGGGCGCTTGTAAGGGGCACTTTCAAACTTATAGGTTTTCAATCAAAATAGACCAAGGCCAAAAGAGTTCATTTTCTTGTAATAAATGATACAAATATTTTTTACAAAAAATGCATAAATTTTATTCTTATAAAGAAAAATAAAATAAGTATTTGTTTATGGTCCAAGTTTTTCAAAACATCGACTAGTTAAATGTTGTCAGACACATGACCTCGCCTTTGAAGTAACTTGACCCAAAACAATAGGGTTTCCACATAGCTTCTTTTGCAGACAAGCGATAGGATTTCAATACACTATATCAAATTCAATAAAAAACTAATTAGCCGTATCGTAACTGATATAATCAAACTGAACTTGACAAAACAAAAACGATAGGTAGAGCTTTTTGAAAACTGACTTTTGCTGTTCAGCTTAGGTTATACTTGTGCCACTGAACTTAACTATAATAACCCAAGTAAGTTGTGGGAGTTGATTGTCCGCTTTGCCTTGATGGTTTGCCCATCAAGGAATTCATGGTTTTGCTTTCACGTGACGAATTGTTCGACCAGGCAAAACCCGTACTGATAAAGAAGGTTTTAGTCCACTTATAAGAAGGCTTCGTTATCTCCTCAACCAATGTGGGACTTATATTTGTAACAACCCAAATCAGTCGTGTTAGGATATTGTCCGTTTGCCTACAAAAGATTTGTCCATCCAACACCTCACGAGATCCCCCCCCCCCCCCCCCCCCCACAAAATAAATAATAATAATAATAAAATAAAAATAAGGTTGAGGTGTCTAGTTCCATAATGAACAATTCTAAAATAACGAAAAACTAGAAGCCAAACTGTTAAAGCCAACACCCGGACTTGTAGTTTCTATATGCTAATTCCTCTCCAACTGAGATCAATCTTCTTGCTTGTTGCCAGTAAGATTCGACCTTCGATCTTGACGCCCGAGTCGTTATACCTTTATTTGTTGTTCATCGAAGGCTTGGCGAATGTTTTAGCTATTGAAAATAGTTGTGACGATTCGATTTGCTAGTTAGTATTTTTGCTCTTTTTTGATTTCTGATGTGTCATTCAAAAGTTTATATATTTATCATTGTAACATTACTCACCCAATGTTACGGTCAAAACAAAATTAAACTACGTACGCCTATCTTAAATAAAGGTATTTAGCACTCTGATCCACATCACACACTAATAGGAAGCTACCACATATTCCAGAATGTGATATCACAGGGTGTATGAAATCTAGAACCCTAAGAAAAATTGTGATCTCCAAATCTCCAATGCATTATGTTCAATTCCACATACAATTAAGTGGTCCTAGCATTGATCTGCCAACGTAGACGTTGTCGTCCTATTAAGTGGAGTTGTATTTACGTTGTCTAGAATTCAATATGTTAGGAAACGACTAATTGCCATTGTATTTATGTTGCCAATCAATTTCTTCCAAATTATTCATATAGGTACAAAAATGTACCAAAACTTCTTAAATATTATATACATCATTGTATGATTTTTTTATTATTATTTCTTTTAATTAAATCTTTGTTTCTTCACCTTAATCTTCACAATTTTATATTGCAATTTTTTGAACGAAATCTATGTTGCACAACTTTTCTTAAGGTGTTTTTTTGTTAAAGCTATGTTGCAGTTTTTTTGTGCTTAAGCATTACTTGCCAACTATACACTCGCCCTCTGGAGATTTGATATTGGAATAGAATAGTGAAAATATGTAAGATATATATTTGTTATTACTGATATCGAGCACAATGAGGATAACTATAAAAAAAATTAATCAAATCATAACTCTTAACTACAATGTATATTATTATAATTATAATAAGTCACAAATAATGTCAAAAAATATGAATCTAAACTAACAACAACCAGAAATCATAAACAATAACAAAGAACAAGAGAATAGCGACAAAACGGTGACCAAAATCTTATTATTAAACCAACCCTAAAAATCTCCCCCCAAATACCCAGAGATTCAACAAAAGAAGAATCTCAGAAAAGTACAACGATCAGCTGATATCAACTGATTGTTTAGATCAGTTGATACAACTGAATAAGAACAATACAAACACTTACAGTGTTCAATACCAATACAGACGAGAGAGACTAAAGGAATTACAGAGAAAACCCTAAAAGACACAAAGAGAAAAATAAACGAACGAATAATAATACAAGCAGATGAAACGTTTATATAGTCTTGACCACGATCCGTGTGAAGAATGATCTCAACCGTTCACTGCTACCAAGGATTAATCTCAGCCATCCAATGAAACACACTTTAAACAAACTCGTAACAACCAACACTTGAGCCCAGTTCCTTGAGTCCAATAAACCTGTTTATAACACAACACTAGAAGCCCAATATGAACCGGTCCAATAAGGATTTGAATTATATTATTTTAACATTCCCCCTTAATTCAAATCCTCTTGAACATGTCAACCATTCCAAGACTATCACATAGTACCTCATGTTGTGACCCATTAAGCCCCTTAGTGAATATGTCAGCAATTTGACATTCAGAAGTTATTTTCACAGTTTTTATAACACCATTAGAGATTTTTTCTCTAACAAAATGTAGATCTATTTCAAAATGTTTAGTCTTCTCATGAAAGACTGGATTAGCTGCTATAGAAATAGCAGCTTTACTATCACTATACACAGGAACAGGTAAATCACAAGAAACACTCAATTCCTGTAAAAGATTTAGGACCCACATAATTTCACAAGTACCAGAACACAAAGCACGATATTCAGCTTCAGCTGAAGATCTAGAAACAGTGCTTTGTTTCTTACTCTTCCATGATATCAGGGAATCACCCAAGAATAGGCAATACCCAGTCACTGATTTCCTAGTGACTAAGCATTTAGCCCAATCAGCATCAACATATGCTTTCAGATTAAAACTACTGGATTTCTTAAACTGTATACCTTTCCCTGGTGAACTTTTTAGATATCTTAAAAGCCTCAAGGCAGTTTGCAAATGACCAAAGGTTGGCTTATGCATGAACTGGCTTAGAAACTGAACAGAATAGCTTATATCTGGTCTAGTTAAAGACAGATAGATAAGCTTTCCTATTAACTTTTGATATCCAGTTATATTATCTAAAACAGTTTCATTTTTTCCAGTTTTATTAGACACTATATAACTTAACTCAATAGGTGTAGATACTGGTTTACAACCTAAGTACCCAAATTCAGATAACAACTCAAGACAATACTTTCTTTGAGTCAAACAAAGACCTGAATCATTGTAAAGAACCTCAATTCCAAGAAAATATTTCAGTTTTCCTAAGTCTTTAATTTGAAAGTTTTGACTTAAAAACTGTTTTATTTTCTTGATTTCTTGTTCATTATTACCAGTGATAATAATATCATCAACATACACAAGTAACACAACAAACACATCTTTTTCAGACTTTATAAACAGAGAAAAATCACAAACACTTTGTTTAAACCCAAACTGAATCAATACACTAGTAAGTTTTTCATTCCACTTCCTAGGTGCTTGCTTAAGTCCATATAAAGACTTAACCAGTTTACATACCTTATTATCAGATTTAGAACTATAACCTTCAGGAGGAACCATATACACATCTTCACTAATAGACCCATACAAGAAAGCATTATTAATGTCTAATTGACACAGAGACCAGTTATTCTGAACAGCTAAACTCAAAACACATCTTATGGTGACCATTTTCACAACAGGTGAAAATGTTTCACCAAAGTCCAAACCTTCCCTCTGATTATAACCTTTGGCAACCAGTCTTGCCTTATACCTCTCAACTTCACCATTTGCTTTATATTTAACCTTATACACCCACTTGCACCCTATGGGTTTTCTTCCTTTTGGTAACTCAGTAAGTTCCCAAGTATTATTCCTATAGAGTGCTTCCATTTCATTATTCATAGCTTCAACCCACTTGGGGTCTTGTGAAGCCTCTGAATATGAAGTGGGTTCTAAAACTTTATTTAGACTAGTAGCAAAGCAAAAATTATCAACAGACAAATTAGAGTAGTTGACTACTCTTTCCACACCATATTTGACTTTTCCTTCAACAATATAGTCACTAAACTTCCTAGGAACACTAGATATCCTATCAGATCTCCTAACAGTTCCCTCAGATGGGTTATACTCTTCATTTGGGGGTTCAACATCATGGTCTGCCATGCCAGTTGTCCTACAACCAGAACTGCTAGGCTGCTGACCTGGGGCAGGATCAGGACCAACCCCCCCAGCAGTTCTGGGAAGAGTCCCTGGCTGCTGACTAGTTGATTCCCCCTGAGTAATATTGTTTCCCCCTTCATCATTGGGCATTTCTTTCTCAGTCATATCAAAACTTTCAGACTCATTTAACCCATATTTATCAAAAAAATTCAAATTAGTGACATTCTGATCATCAACTGAGGAAGTTGATGACATTTCAGGATTTTGTTTAAAAGGAAAAACTTGTTCATAAAATCTCACATCTCTGGAATATTCAACACTTTTAGAATCAATACCCCAGAGTTTATATCCCTTTTTAAAGTTTGAATACCCTATTAACACACACTTTTCAGACCTAGAAGACAACTTATCAGAATTATTTAAAACAGTATTAAAACATAGACATCCAAAACTCTTAATATGACTGAGTATGGGGGGAAACCCAAAAACTATTTCATATGGACTTTTTCCTAAAAGAACAGAAGAGGGAATCCTGTTAATCAAATAAGTAGCAGTTAGAACACAATCACTCCAAAACTTAAGAGGTAAACCACTCTGAAAAAGTAAAGCCCTAGCAGTGTTAAGTAGATGCCTGTGCTTCCTCTCAGCAACACCATTTTGCTGAGGTGTATAAGCACAGGTTGTTTGGTGAATAATACCATTAGTGTTACAAAACAATTGAAACTGTCTGTTCACAAATTCAGTTCCATTATCACTTCTAAAAATTTTAACTTTTGTCTTAAACTGAGTTTTGATTAATTCATAAAAAACTACTAAGTTATCAAAAACTTCAGTTTTAGATTTCAACATATAACACCAAACAGTTCTGCTAAAGTCATCAACCACAGTCAAAAAATACTTATATCCTTCCCTACTAGTGACCCTATATGGTCCCCAAACATCAAGGTGAACAATATCACCAAGCTGTTTAGTTTGATGATCACTGATAGGGAAAGGAACCCTTACTTGTTTAGCCTTGTGACATACCTCACAAGGCTGCTGTGAATCCCTATGACCTAATTGTAACTTATCTCTTAACACAGCTAGGACTTGATCAGAGGGGTGACCAAGCCTATTATGCCATAAGTTGGCATCTTCAATACTATTAAAACAACTGCTATTAACACTCACATTTTTACCTACAAAGTACAGACCATCACTCTGTTTACCAGTCACCAGGATTCTCTTGGACTTGGAATCCTGAATGAAACAATTATTTTCATCAAATAAGACACTCAATCTATTATCTCTAGCAAGTTTGTGCACAGACATAAGATTAACACAGTAATCAGGAACAAGAAAAACATCATACAGAATGACTCCTTCTGCCAGTTTTATGTCCCCAATTTTAGTAACCTTAGCACTAGTTCCATTAGGGTGTTTAACCAAAATATCATAATCAGAGACCTCTATACAGTTAAACATCTCTTTATCATTACTAGTCATATGTTGGTTGGCTCCAGAATCAGTGATCCAACCAAGACTAATAGCAGTTTTTACAAAACTAGAACAGTTAGAAAAATTCTTAAAAATGTTTTCAAGATTAGAGATTTTAGACAGACAAGAAAAACCATTTATAAACACACTCTTACCTCCTGTATTATTTGGTTGAGACTCATTTCCACCTTTCTCACTGATCAGATTCATGAGCTTTGAGATCTGTTCAGATGAAAAAGGCAAACCAGAAGAACTAGACATAGACTGCTTATCATTAACAACATTTGAAGACATATTAGACTTAGCATTTTGATTAAAACCTCTCCTTCTAGCACCAGGAGGATAACCTATAAGTTCATAACACCTATCCACTGTATGACCCAGCATATTACAGTGAGTACATTTCAGGTTGGGATTAGGCCCCCTGTTATTAGTATTTTGAAAATTAGAACTAGGACCCCTATTACCAACCCTCCTATTTGTGTTCCCATTGCTGGTTCTGGTTAGAAAAGACACATTTGTATCCTTCACACTGCCAGACCCAGTCTTCCTATGTGACTCTTCTCTAGAAACAATGGAGAAAGCATGTTTAACACTAGGTAATGGATCTTGCATCAACAAGTTTGTTCTAACAGGTTGATATATTTCATCTAAACCCATTAAGAATTGCATAAGTTTTATTAACCCATTAAAACTATTAAATTCTTTCGAAGCATCACAAGTACATGGTGGAAGCTGAACAATAGAATCGAACTGCTTCCACATTGTATTTAACTTGTGATAGTAATCTGACACAGAACTACCATTTTGACTCATAGAACAGATTTGTTGATGCAAGTTAAAGACCACAGACCCATCAACCTTATCATATGTCTCCTTTAAGTCAAGCCAGACATCCCTGGCTAACTTAGAGAAGACCTGACCTAGATATAATTCTTCATTAACAGAGTTTAACAGCCAAGACAATACCACTGAATTACATCTATCCCATTGTTTCCCTAATACCTCATCATCCACAGGTCTGACAACAGTTCCATCAATAAAACCAAACTTATTTTTAGTTTCAAGTGCAAGTTTCATAGCATTAGACCAGACTTTATAATTTTCTGTTCCTTTAAGTTTTGTGCTAATAATTGTCAAAGAACTGGTGTCACTTGGATGAATGTATAAGGGATCTCCTATATCCAATTTACTAATAAGAGTCCCAGTAGGAGGAGGATTAGCTCCTCCACCAGAATTAACAATTTCATCACCCATACTTCACACAGACAGAGAACACAGCAAGAAACAATAAAGAAATAACAACAGATCTCCTAGAAGGACGAAGCTGAGTCAGTGTACAGATGGTGGGTTCATCACTCAAGGTGCCCACCCAGTTCTTAACTCAGGAGTCCTCTTATTAACTATATATATATATTTATATAACCACAGTAACAATCACAATCAAACAAATAGAATCAATCAAGAACCAGACACAATAAGCAACACAGATCAAGTATTGAGCCTACTCCGGTCCACCCTAACCCGGACAGTGCTCCTAGACACAACAAACGTAAAGACAATGAGAATGGAACAATCTCACCAAAACTCGTAGTCTGTAACCTTCACTTAGGGTTACACGACCAGAGAGCAACAGCAAAGCTTTCCAAGGCCACCACCACGTTCCAGAACCAGGATCCAAAGCTCACAGCCAACAATGGTTGACACAAACCCTAGATCTACAACAATACCAGATATAGGTAATAGACAAGATCTATAAAGACCAGATCTATTACAATCAACAACAAAGAAGAACCAGATCTATAAATAAGATCAGATTCTTCAAAAAACAAAGACTAGATCTGTTATGAACAGATCTAAAGATCTGGACCAGGTCTATCAATCAGACCAGATCCAAGATCTCATACAGCGGAAAACAAAGGAAAACCAAGATCAGGAGCCTAGAAGCTCTGATACCATGTCAAAAAATATGAATCTAAACTAACAACAACCAGAAATCATAAACAATAACAAAGAACAAGAGAATAGCGACAAAACGGTGACCAAAATCTTATTATTAAACCAACCCTAAAAATCTCCCCCCAAATACCCAGAGATTCAACAAAAGAAGAATCTCAGAAAAGTACAACGATCAGCTGATATCAACTGATTGTTTAGATCAGTTGATACAACTGAATAAGAACAATACAAACACTTACAGTGTTCAATACCAATACAGACGAGAGAGACTAAAGGAATTACAGAGAAAACCCTAAAAGACACAAAGAGAAAAATAAACGAACGAATAATAATACAAGCAGATGAAACGTTTATATAGTCTTGACCACGATCCGTGTGAAGAATGATCTCAACCATTCACTGCTACCAAGGATTAATCTCAGCCATCCAATGAAACACACTTTAAACAAACTCGTAACAACCAACACTTGAGCCCAGTTCCTTGAGTCCAATAAACCTGTTTATAACACAACACTAGAAGCCCAATATGAACCGGTCCAATAAGGATTTGAATTATATTATTTTAACAAATAATATATTCTCATATACGTGATTTCTGCGTGAATGATTCCCGCATAGAGAGCAATGGTACAACCAAAATAAAATTATTTAACCAAAGGTAAATATATAATAAGTAAATAATTAGTTGAATTGTATACTAAGTCTCACTTTGTGATTATACAGTATTATTAGTGATACGTGATATGATGCTTGATTATTTTTATGTTAGTCATTTTGATAACCTGCCTGTCTTATTTAAAAAGATAAGCTGTGACTTGTGCAAATGCTTTCATTTTAACTTCAAGTGGTCCTAAACTGGAGTTGTGTTTACTGTTTAGCTAGTTTGTGCAATTTTCTAACATTCAATTTAATAGGAAACGACTAATTGCCAATGTATTTATGGCGGCAATTAATTTCCTCTTTCTTTTTATCTCTACTACATTATAAAGGAGGAGTGATGGTTAAATGTGTCCATATTGGCAAACTTAAGATGGCATTTGAAAAGTCATATGCTTTAACCCTCAAATGTCATATAAATCTTTCCCAAATTACCCTTAAATGCATTAAGATACTTGTACCATAATGCATTAAGATGCTTGTACCAACCATTTTCCATTATCCTAAGTTAGTCTTGTGGACCATAGAAGTATGCAAAGTTATATTTTTGTAACATATATATTTACATATTAAAATAATTCAACTAACAAAAAGATTAGATAGTGTATGAAAATAAAAAAAATATCTACGACTTGGAAAAAACAATTTATTGTTTTTGGCTTGAGGAACGGAGACTAAAGGATCCTTCGACCAGCCCTAGCCAGGAGCTTTGGTTAAAATGTTAGAACCAATATGCAACTTTCAAGCTCAACCGGTCTAAAGGAACAATGTTTTTTCATGCCGGGCCCAGGACTCGTCTCGCACCTAGGTTTGTTTGTGCATTTCTAAAATGAAGTGTAACTGACTGGGAGATGTATACATTGGAATTTTGACATGCATCGAAGTTTTGAAGCAATATGTAAATAGATTTTGATTAACTTCATATTGGCTTTGAAGGATTTAACAAATTCTAAATCGATCCCCACACTCACATAATCACCAATGTCGACACCAAAGTGAATTCGGTACAAAATACATCATAATTAAATCTCATATCAGTCGGGACACCCGCAGCAACGCGCGGGCATTCACACTAGTTTTTCTTAATACTCATGATAAAAACTATAGCATATTTTTTGTTGAGTAAGAGAAGAAGGAAGATGAAGTGTGACTAGAAGTCTAAACACTATTGAATTAAACATGAAAAGTACAAATACGTGTTTTTTCCGAGTAAGACATTTTGATATTGTCACATCTTGAGACTTTAGCATGAATGTTTGTTGTTTGATCAAATCACTTGTATTATGTTTGAATGTTATTGGATTAAATCACTTAACTTGATTGCTTGTTATTAATAATCATTATCAATGTTAAAGAAAAATATTACTAACTGTTCTATTCGCTCAATTACCAATTTAGTTATGAAAACACAAATCAACATTCAATGCTTGAACACAACCGAGTTGTTTAAATGGAAAACCAAAATTAAATTCAATCATGACATAAAGGGTTAACGGGATTCAAACTCAATATCTAGGTTAAACAAGAAACGCAAATATCTAATACAAACCGTACACCCGTAGAAGAACACGGGTGGTTTAGGCGTTCATCATCATCATCGTTGAATCTTCAATGGTTGTTGTGGATCTTCTTGGCATGAAGTGTAAGCTTGGGGGATGTTTTGAACCCTAAAAATCACATTGGGAAAGCTAAAAAAACTGTTGGGGAAGTTGTAAATTTGTAACTTAGGGTTTATGCTTATATAGGGAAATAGAATCCTGAAATTTCATAACTTAACCATATAGGGCGTAGATTGCACCCTAATTGCAATTTCTTCACTGATGTCTGCCCCTTTGTACGCCTTTTTGTTGCCCGTGAGGGCGTACATTACGCCTTAGAGAGCGCAATCGACACCCTCCCTAGTTTCTTCTCCCAATATTTGTGTCTTGATTCTACTTGTCTCCAACTTGTTTCCAATCTCTCGTTTAGCTATTGAAAATCTACATTTAAGCTTTGAGTACCTACAAATCAAATTAGACTAAAAGTAAACTGCTTTAATGCGGTGAACTCCTTAAAACCACATATTTAAACACATTAAAACATGATTAAACATCCTCCCATCAGTACACAAAAACAATCTAAGATACCAAGAAAAGATACCACGTCATGTAATGGGTCAGATTACACGTACAAAGGTCACTAAGAAGTTTTAACTTAATAACGAATATATGATGAATTTTCGTTGGTTTTCGAAAGATGGTTTGGTCACTTTTGTTCTTTGACATGATCATTTATTATGTTCTTCACATTATATGATATAATTTTTTTTTTAATCAACGTATTATCATTAATTAAAACGAAATACGAACGTTACATCACAATAGAAGGTAGACGGGCAACAAGTTGCGCCGCCACCCCTTTTTGAATTGCGAACACTAGTCTACTAAAGACAAATCCTTGCCCCCCTGGAGATGAACTATTGCTGTGGACGACCCGTTGGACCCTAGACAAGAAACGAATAGCTTCTTGCGCTAGGGAACCAAAGGTATCAAAGGCCAAGGGGATAAAGACATGTTGGTTCTCTGCACAGGCTTTAGCATGCTTATCCACCTTCTTCGATTCCGCCTTTCTTAATGCTTGCCCAGCTACAAAGCCTGTTTCCCTTAACCCAACCAGGGGAGATACCCCTGTGAGGTCCACACAAGCATGTTTCCCCCTCTCCCAACCAAAGACAAGCAGATCCGCTGGTCGCAGGGTGGATCTCCCTTCCGCAGGGTCTGTGAGAAAATTTACAGGGGCCTCCTTTTTGGCAGAAATCCCAGCTCTTCTCAGGATGTCCTCCAAAACGTCCCTCACCCAGTCATGCCGGTATTTGAACCCAGGGAGCTCTTTGCAATGAATTGCGTGCTCCCCATATTTATCCATGCAAGCTTTACGGCAGATGGGGCATGATTCATCTTCCGGAAACATAGGGATCATCAACCGGTACTTGAGTATAGCCCTGTATTCCACTGCGGACATGCATTGACCCAAACCCTCAATCGGGATAACGGTCAAAAAATCCTGAGCATGAGGACCCTTCAGGCATTCAATCACCGCCTTCTGGCGGGAGGACAACTCAAAAACTTCTCCCAGGCTTTGAGCAGTTTTGCTAAAAAGAGCATTCGCCAAAGTTTTTTGTGGCTTTGAGGGGGCGGTGTCCTTACTAGAAAAACCGCCAATATCAAAGTCCGGGAGATAGACATTTAAGCGTTCGAGCGCCCGTTGATAGTCCGGGTCTAGCCCGATGACCCCACTGTTTCGAAGGATATGATCCTGAAGTTCCCAAGACTGAGATCTAGACACCACAAAGGCATAAACCCCAACATCTCGAGCTGAAAGAAGGCCCAAGCCACCTAAACGCATCGGCAAGGATGCCAACCGCCACTGGATACAGTTATAGAAGCCAATGATGTTGTAGCCTAGTGGTTTCAACGGAGGTGAGAAGGTTTTATTAAAAATGATCCAAAATAATATCTGCATGGCATTCGGAGGTGAATGGGTCAAGTCTCTCTAGTCCTTAGCCGAAGTTTCTGATTTCAGTTAGTTGTTTTTGAATAAGGTTTACGTTAAGTTTGTTCTATTTTTTAGCATGTAACCGTTTGAGTTTTTCCTATTTATAGTCTTGTATTCAGTGGTGTAGATCATCACTTTCAGTTCAATTATAATAAAGGAGAGAGACTTGCATTCTTATTGTTTTCATCATATTCTGATCCATCAGTGGTATCAGAGATAGATATCGATCTCAATCATCTTGTTCTCTCGTGTATCACTCATCAGTGGCTGATCAAACAAGCAATCTTCCCACTGCACCAACTCCTATTCTTGTGTTCCGAGGAGAAGGTTATGATCATTGGAGTATTCGCATGAAGACCATCCTCAAGTCCAGAGATTTGTGGGATTTGGTTCAAACTGGAATTGATCGAACTGAGCAGGATGTTACAAAACAAAGAACTCAAAGGAAAAGAGATGCTCATGCTATGGCCCTTATTCAATAGGTTGTACATGATCAACTCTTTTCCCGGATTGCATCTGCTGAATTTGCAAAAGAAAGCTGGGAAATATTAAAGATGGAATATCAAGGTGATACTCAAGTCAAAGCTGTAAAGTTAAAAGGCCTCCGAAGGGAATTTGAAAACCTGGTTATGAAAGAAGGAGAACTTGTGGGAGTTTACTTCTCACGAGTTATGGCTATGGTGAAACAGTTTCTGATCAGGTGATAATTGAAAAGATTCTTAGGAGTCTTTCTCCAAAATTTGATTTTGTGGTACCTTCCATTGAGGTAACCATGGATCTATCACAACTAACACCTGTGAAGTTAATGGGATCTCTTCAATCACAAGAAGAGAGGTTAAACAACAGACTTCAAGAAAAACAACAGGAGAAAGTAGAGGAGCATGCTCTACAAGTCATGCAAGAAAATAACAATCGACCATTCAGCTCTAGAGGTAGAGGGAGAAATAACTTTAGAGGTCGTGGAAGAGGTAGAAGTTTTGATAAAGCAAAGTCCCTCAATGCTATGTGTGTAAGAAATTTGGGCACATGTCTAAAGATTGCTGGTACAACACTGAAGAAACTCATGCTAATCTGGCTGAAGAAGTTGCTGAAAAAGATGAACATACTGAAGAACCTTACCTATTTATGGCAATGATCTCTCAATTAAGTGAGTCAAAGAATCTCTGGTTTATTGATTCAGGCTGTTCTAATCACATGACAAGGTCTAAAAGTAGTTTTGTCTCTTTGAATGAGAGCTTTAAGCTTGAAGTTCAATTAGGTAATAAGAAAACCTTGAAAGTAGAAGGAAAAGGGACAGTAAGAATCAATACCAGACCAGGTCATTACAAGCTTTTAATAGATGCGTATTATGCCCCACAGCTAGAGTATAACCTTCTTAGTGTGGGACAACTCATGAAGAAAGGTTGTTCTCTCCTGTTTGCTGAGGGCAAATGTGTAATAAAGAACAAAGGAGTAGAAGTAATGCAAGTGATGGTGTCCACAAATAACCTGTTCTTACTTGATGCTGCCAAAACTGAAGTTTCAAACAAAAACAATTCTGTTGCTCAATTATGGCATCAAAGGTATGGTCACTTGAACTTTGGAAGTCTTAAAAGCTTGTATGACAAAGATATGGTGATAGGTATTCCACGTATTAGAGGGCAAGAAATAGGTGAAGGTTGTATATTGGGAAAACAGACAAGGCAGTCCTTTAACTCTCATTCCTGGAGAGCATCCAAGAAACTTGAACTCATTCATGCTAACCTTTGTGGCCCCATGCAGGTTCCCAGTCTTGGTAAGAGCCTTTATTATTTTCTTCTTGTAGATGATTATACAAGAATGTGCTCGGTGTATTTCTTAGCACAAAAATCTGATGCTTTTGCTAAGTTTAAAACCTTTAAAGCTTTGGTTGAAAAGAAATGTGAACAGGCTATCAAGGTTCTTAGGACTGACAGGGGTAGTGAATTCTGTTCAAACGAATTCAACACTTTCTGTGATGAAGCTGGAATAAGTAGAGAGTTAACTCCTCCACATACACCTCAACACAATGGGGTTGTGGAGAGGAAAAATAGAACTATTATGGGAATGACAAGGAGTATGTTGAAGGACAGGCAGTTACCAAACTTCCTATGGGCAGAAGGTGTTGCAACTGCCATCTATGCCCTTAATAGATCTCCTACTGCTGCAGTTGATGACAAGACCCCTTATGAACTAGGGTTCAATGAAAAACCAGATGTGTCCTACTTAAGAACCTTGCATTGTGTATGGGCATTCTTATGCTCAAGGAAGAAGAAAGTTGGACAACAGGTCCAACAAGATGGTGTTTATTGGATATTCTCAGCAGGGAAGTGGTTATAGATTATATCATCCAGAAACAAAGAAGTTTGAATCAAGAGCAAGAGATGAAGTAACAATTATTGAGTCTGAAAAATGGGACTGGGAAAGTATATACAAGTCTAATCAGGAAGTGTTTGACAGGCTATATGTAGATCCTTTTCCAGTCCTTGAAGATGAGTCACTTGATGTGCAGATCCCAAACATGTCTCCTGCTGCTGAAAGCTCACAACCCAACAACAGCAACATGGAACAACAGACTCCAATGACTAGTGTGATGTCCAATACAGCTGATCAAGGTTCAAGCTCTAGTTGTTCATCAGGACCTGCTAGAGTTAGAACATTGGAAGATTTATACTCAAACACTCAAGAGGTCAATGCTGTTCCTCACTGTGATTATTTAAATTTACATTTTGCATTGAGTGTTGTAGATCCTGTATGTTATGATGAAGCTATTCAAAGACAAGAATGGATAAAAGCAATGAAAGAAGAAATGCAGTCCATAGAGAAGAATGGTACATTAAAACTTGTGAGTCTACCCAAGCAAAAGAACATTGTTGGTTTAAAGTGGCTGTTTAAAACCAAGATTGGATCAGATGGAAAGATATTGAAGTTTAAAGCAAGACTGGTGGCTAAAGGCTATTCTCAAAAGAAAGGGAGAGACTTTGAAGAAACATTTGCACCTGTGGCAATATTTGAAACAATTAGACTGGTTTTAGTTGTTGCTGCTCATTGTGGCTGGTTTGTACATGAACTGGATGTCAAATCAGCTTTCTTGAATGGAGATCTTCAAGAAGACATCTATGTGGAGCAGCTGAAGGATTTGAAGTGAAAGGTGCTGAATAGAAGGTGTACAAACTCAAGAAGGCTTTGTATGGTTTAAAGCAGGCCCCAAGGGCCTGATATTCTAAAATTGATGGATATTTTCAGGAAAATGGATTCAAAAGAAGCCTAAATGAGCCTACATGGTATGTCAAAGGAACTGGTAAGGCTGGTATTATCTATGTGTGTCTTTATGTGGGTGATATCATTTGTACCAGTTCATGCAAAAGGCTCATTCAAGAATTTAAAGATGGAATGAAAGCTGTGTTTGAAATGTCAGACATGGGACTGCTTCAATACTTCCTTGGTCTAGAGGTCAAGCAGACTAAAGAAGGAATTTTTATCAACCAAGAGAGGTATGCCAATAATCTGCTCAATAAATTTAACATGAAGGACTGCAATTCAGAAGTCATTCCAATGAATGTTCAAGAAAAATACATTATGGATGATGGGGAACTTAAAGTTGATGCTTTAGCTTATAGAAGCCTGGTTGGTGGATTGATTTACTTAACACACACCAGGCCAGATTTGTCATATGCTGTGGGTGTGTTGTCCAGATTTATGCAGTCTCCATCAAAGATTCATCTAGGAGAAGCTAGAAGAGTGTTAAAGTACATAACAGGAACTACTCACTTGGGACTCTTATACAAGAAGGCAAGTTATGATCAGTTTATTGGATATACTGACAGTGACTGGGCTGCTAATGCAGATGACAGAAAAAGTGTATCAGGAAATGTATTCTTATTGGGAAATGCTGCTGTGTCATGGTCATCCAAGAAGCACACAACAATTGCTTTATCTAGCACTAAGGCTGAATAAATTGCTGCAACTGCTGCTACTTGTCAAACCATTTGGCTAAGAAGATTATTAGCTGATTTGAATGTTCCTCAAGATCAAGCAACAACCATCTTTTGTGATAATAAGTCTGCCATTAACCTATCTAAGAATCCAGTGTTGAACACCAAGACAAAGCATATTGAGGTGAAACACCATTTCATCAGAGATATGGTGTCTCAGGAGCAAGTTACTTTGAGTTAATGTGGTACTAATGATCAGTTTGCAGATGTGTTTACAAAGGCCCTTCCTAAGGAGAAGTTTTTGTTTTCCAGACATGTTATTGGAGTCCAGGAGTTCGGATCAAGAGGGGGGGGGGGGGTATTAAAAATGATCCAAAATAATATCTGCATGGCATTCGGAGGTGAATGGGTCAAGTCTCTCTAGTCCTTAGCCTAAGTTTCTGATTTCAGTTAGTTATTTTTGAATAAGGTTTACGTTAAGTTTGTTCTATTTTTTAGCATGTAACCGTTTGAGTTTTTCCTATTTATAGTCTTGTATTCAGTGGTGTAGATCATCACTTTCAGTTCAATTATGATAAAAGAGAGAGACTTGCATTCTTATTGTATTCATCATATTCTGATCCATCAGGTTTACCCATACTCGTGGGGTTCCTGCCCGGGGTCTTAGGTTCTATTCCTTCTTCCACCGAAAAAATAACCATTGGGTTTGAAAGGAAAAACCCGATTGGGAAAGGATTCAATCATAGGCAGAGGTTGCTTTCTAGACAAGGGTTTACCGCTGAAACACAACCTTAAAAAAAAGAAGAAGACTAAAACAGTTTATTCTAGAACACTTAAAGTAGTAAACAAACTAAACAAAGTAGTATCAAATGAAGATTTATTGATGGACTGCACTTGTCGCTAATTATTGACGAAACTTAAATGAATCCGGTAAAAAAAAAGCTAGAAATCGTAAATTAAATAAAAACAATCGGTAAATTACATACGCAATACATATCCGGGTTCAATTCTACAGTTGCCTGACAGATACCTGGGCAAGAAAGTTTGGGTTTTGTCTAGGACATGTGTCAGACTATCCCTAGGAATATACCACAAAAAGATTTTTAGCAAGATTCCGGCTCACAACGAATACATATGGGTCAGGACAGGGTAGAAGAATTTCAACCTGTCAACCCGAAACCCATCAACCTACCAACCGGTTTAGATTAGTTTGAATGTTTATAATTATCTTATTTGATTAAATTAGTAGAGATAATTATGTTAGTTAGTATTAGATTAAAATTGCTAGAAGTATTTGAGTAGGACTAGTATGATTAATTTAGTATAATGTATAAATAGGGATCTAGGTTATTGTTTTATTTATTCCTTGTTTGTAAGTTAATTTTGTTGAATAGAAAGAGTCATGGGTTTGTCCCCCTAAGTATCATGTGTTTGTGTTTGATCTGATTGTCTAGGTCAACAAACCTAAGATCTCTTTAAAATCTAAAAGAAAAACATGACAAGGCCTGATAATGTACAGTACGTACACATGTATATATAGTGAGGCCCAAAATGACTTATTATGAAAATATGCACCTTTATGTTGGCAAAACAACCCACTAACACGAGGTCAGGCCCATCAAGGCCTAATATTGTACAATATTCATACACTTGTATGACAAGACATAAAATGACTTGTTAGACTACAAGGAGTGGGGCGGGAAGGAGGGGCTTGAAGCCCTCTTCAAGCCCTCAACACCATCCCTAGTGGGCATAGAGAGGGGGGGGGGGGGGACCCATTGGCGGGGGAAATTGGCCGGGCGTGGGGTGGGACAAGATTTTGAGGCCTGAATTTTGATTGGTCAGTTTTTTTTAACTTTAACACAATATAATATTATTCTCTTCCCCCCTTCCACTCCCCACAATCCCCCCTCCCACCTAGGCCCCACAAGTGTCACATGGCGCATCATGTGTTTGTGTTTGATCTGATTGTCTAGGTCAACAAACCTAAGATCTCTTTTAGAACTAAAAGAAAAACATGACAAGGCCTGATAATGTACAATACGTACACATGTATATATAGTGAGGCCCAAAATAACTTATTATGAAAATATGCACCTTTATGTAGGCAAAACAACCCACTAACACGAGGTAAGGCTCATCAAGGCCTAATATCGTACAATATTCATACACTTGTATGACAAGACATAAAATGACTTGTTAGACTACAAGGAGTGGGGCGGGAAGGAGGGGCTTGAAGCCCTCTTCAAACCCTCAACACCATCCCTAGTGGGCGTGGAAGAAGGGGGGGGGGGGGGGGAGCCCATGGGCGGGGGAAATTGGCCGACGTTGGGTGGGACAAGATTTTGAGGCCTGAATTTTGATTGGTGAGTTCTTTTTTTTTTTTTTTTTTTTAACTTTAACACAATATAATATTACTCTCCCCCCCTCTTCTTCCCTTATACTCTTACGACTAATATGACTTTTTATTACATGAACACTGCTAAAAAAATGAGCATCACCTACTCATCGACAAAACAGTATGATAGACAAGTGCCGTTGGTGATTTTTTTTTTATAATGTTCTATTTTGTTTTCGAATGGTTTCCTACTACAAGATTAAAAGTTCATTTCCTCTCTCACTTCAATCTGCTGTAAAGTTCATATGTTAGGGAAACAATTATTACTATAACAAATAGCGAAAAAACCATGTGATCCCGACGCTTTTACTTGGCACGCCAAGTTTCCTCGTCACAATAACATCATTCGGCAGACACGTACTTCCCAAACAAGGCTTTACTCAACTTCATAAAAAAAGGTCTCCAAGCAAAAGAACATGCATACTTAAATATGTCCAGTTTTCATGCATCTATAGTTTCTTTTCATGAATACTTGCAAGCAAAAGCAAATTACATGATCCAAAAATGGCAACCATCCATTAGTTCTTTAATATCAATTATTATAAATATGTACTTAATCAACCATGTTCATGAGTACTTAATTACCATGTCACCGTATCGCAATCTTATTAGCGTTATCGTCCCAATATGGCTCCTTGGACTTGTACATTACGCGGCTACAGAAGTAAATTTTAAGATGTTTAACGAGCATTGATTTTCTTTAAAGAAATATACCTTTCGTCAAAAACTTCCTTCGTTGGTTTCAGTGGCGAATCTTGACCCGAAACTTCGGGGGTCGGAAGTCACTAGTTTCGGGGGGTCGAAACCTTATATACCAAAAAATTTCTATACGAATACTATATAATCAGAACTTCTAAACGAAAATTCGGGGGGTCGGCCGCCCCCTCCTGCCCCTTAAAATGATCGCCACTGGATGGTTTTTGTCTATTTGCAGGAAAATGGACAGAATTTTCGACCAAATTTTTATCGTAAAAATTTTCATAGGAAAATCAACAGCTTTCTAATAGTGATATGTGGTGTTCATAAGATTAACTTTGTGTTGCCTTTTCTTTTCAGTGGTTGAATCATGGTGGGGGTATAGGTAACCGGAGATTCGCGGACGATGAATATCTAATCAACCCATCAACGGTGCGCATGCTCAAGCTAAGGTGGAAGTTCTTCACTGGAAGAGACATATCAGCGACGCCAGCTGTCGCTGGCGGTGTCGTTTACTTCCCGTCATGGAACGGGTACTTGTATGCAGTGAATGCCTTCACTGGTGCTCTTATTTGGCAACAGAATATAGGCCAGCTGACTGGATTGCCTGGAACTGGAGTGACGGTGAATGTATCCGTCTCAAGAACCACTCCAGTTGTTACTCGCAATCTTTTGTTAGTTGGGATCTATGGGCCTGCTGTTGTGATTGCAGTTAATCGAATCTCTGGGCGGCTTGTTTGGTTAACAACAATTGATTCTCGTCCGCTCGCTGTCATCACCGCTTCTGGAACCGTTTATTCTAGGTCAGTTAACTCAGAAACGTCGCTAAAAAATCCAAGTAAAAACACGATTAATACTAAAAGAATTGTAGCGACGTTTTGGCTGATATTCTTTTCGATATTTTGTAGGGGATTCTATGTGGGAGTGTCATCCTTGGAAGAATTACTACCTGCTGAAAAATGTTGTACGTTTCGGGGAAGCCTAGTGAAGCTCGACACTAGATCAGGAGCGATTCTATGGCAGACATACACTATTCCCGATAACGGTGGTCGGCTTGGCGGTTACTCAGGCGCTGCGATATGGGGAA
This sequence comes from Ambrosia artemisiifolia, assembly GCA_032199755.1. Lineage (NCBI taxonomy): Eukaryota > Viridiplantae > Streptophyta > Magnoliopsida > Asterales > Asteraceae > Ambrosia > Ambrosia artemisiifolia. The sequence goes on along the minus strand of CM063516.1, from coordinate 41,420,348 downwards.
GCAGCCCCGCCATCGACGTTACAAGGGGGTACGTTTATGTGGCCACCGGAAACCTCTACACCGCACCACCAGAGGTGACAGAATGTCAAGAGAGGCAAAACAATCAAACTACAAAACCGACCAAACCCGATCAATGCACGGGACCCGACATTCGGTTTAACTCGATAATCGCATTCGATATGAACTCGGGAAATATTGTTTGGTCTCAACAACTTGGTGGTTATGATGTTTTCTATTTAGCGTGTTTGGTTCCCAATAATCCTGATTGTCCACCTGGACCTAATGTCGATGCCGACTTCGGAGAGGCACCAATGCTGCTCACAATCACATCGAACAGAAGGTTGCGTGATGTTGTCGTGGCTGTGCAAAAGAGTGGCTTCGCGTGGGCACTAGATCGCGACAATGGTGACATTGTTTGGTTCAAAGTAAGTAAAATAAAGTTCACCTTTGCTACCAATTATATATGGGGTTGTGCCAAACGTACCTTCTTCCTCCCCCTATTAAGTTAAGTCACATCTCTTACATTTCCCGGGGGGGGGGGGGGGGGGGGGGGTGGACCAAGGATGTCTAACGTATGTTTAGCCCCACCCCACTCAAAATGTTTTTTTTTTTACTTGTAGCTTGCGGGACCGGGAAGTAATGAGGGAGGAGGGATATGGGGCGCGGCTACAGATGGAAAGAGGGTATACACCAACATAGCCAATGGTGCGCATTTGCCATTCACGCTTGCACCGTCTAACCAGACCACAACCGCAGGTGGTTGGGTGGCTTTAGATGCAAACACTGGACAGATTCTGTGGACCACGGCTGACCCAAGCAATGACGCGGCCGAAGGACCAGTGTCAGTAACTAGGGGTGTGGTGTTTGCAGGATCAGTGGCTGCATATGGTCCGTTGTATGCGATGGATGCCAGAACTGGGAAGGTTTTGTGGTCGTATAACACCGGAGCCACCATATACGGTGGAGTGTCTGCAAGTTATGGGTGCATATATGTTGGCCATGGGTATACAGTGGGGGTGGCGAAATTTCATCCTTGGACTCCTGGAAATTATCTATTTGCATTCTGCGTTATCTAAGTGTAATACAAGGAAAAAATAATAACAAACGTTCGTGAAATGATAATAACTATTTGGAAGGAACACCTTTACCACACATCTTAATACCGCTAGGCTCACAGTCTCTAAATCTACTCCTAAATCTACACCAACGTGGCAATGTCCACCATCACACCCTTATACCGCTATCACATATGAATAATGTACAAGAAAAGTAAATCTTGACCTGTGTGTGGATCAAAGATTGCAATCACTTCTAATACATGTCCTATTAAACATATGATTTAAAGAAAGGTAAAAACCTGGTTTTGATTCAGTAAATCAGTCACGATGAACAAACAACGTTGGATCGCTAGTTACATTCCACCTAATTAACCCGAGTTCCTACTCTCCTCCTTGCTTAGAAGTTCTTTGACGGTAGTTCCTTGGACCTCCATTACGTAATTTGGAGGTTCGGTTATGAAGCAAGAAATCACATCTCTCAGTGTAATGATGCCGATGACGTCATTAGCATCACCCACGACGTATACCCTATGAACACATTTTGAAGCCAGAGTGCTTATGACCTCCCCAAGAGTTGACCCGAGTTTGCATGTTATCGGTGAAGTGATTTTCTTGTTGTCCTCTGATGTTGCAGCAATGGTGTTCATGAAATCTTTTACCGTCAGCTTCCTAAAACAACAAGATTAATGATCGTAAAGACACGATAGAAACTGAAACAGATATGCATAGACCATACCTGAAGTTGGTGAAAAGCTTCTGCTTGAGTAACAAAAATCTGATATCTTTTATGCTCATGTTACCCACAATCTTGTTTGTCGGGCCTTCGACAACCGGGAGGCCTCCAATTTGGTTGTCTTTCATTTTCTTGAAGGCTTCAAGAACTAGTTCATCGCTTTGACTGCTAATAACCTGCACATGAGAATATTTGAAGAACAAATTTAGCGCTAAATTTACGATAAGACTACGGTTAGAAAATAAAACATTAAAACCACAACTCTTAACCTTATCTTTCGAAACGAATGGAAGGCCCAACTCGGTTATAGGATGTACCGAGATGGCATCAAACCAGTCTCTTCCTTTGCATTGTTCAAGACCCTGAACAACTGCAGACTGAGTTATGAAGTTTTTAATCATTCGATTACCAGGTTCGATAACAGGCACATTCCTCAGCCGATATTTCGACAGCAGCAATAGGACACTTAACATAGAACTATCTGTCGAGACTGGTATATAAGGTGCCCAACGGTAACTTTTCACGATGGATTTCACCTGAGTAGACTTAAACGGCTCTTCTTGAAGGATAACTTTGTAAAAATCCTCTCCTAATTCATCAGCCGCAGTAGGGGCGTCTTTTCCCATTCCTTTTTCAGCAGCAACACCACCAGCAACGGCTGCACCAACCGCAGCAACGGTTAGTCCAGCTGCAGCAACTGGACCTGTGGCACCTAATGCAATAGCTCCAATAGCGGTTGCAGCTCCAGCACCTACCCCTGCAGCGGTTGCTGACGCGGCAGTTAACGCGGCAGCTGCCAAATCTGCAGTTTCCAACACCCACAAAACTATGGTGGAGTAATCTAGGATTCCAAGGTACCTTTCTTTCCAATCTGTACTATCTACGGCATCCGGATATTTCACCGGTGCTGATAATATATTCGATTCCGAAAGGATCTTAACCGCATCGGAAATTGTAGTGTCTGCTTGAATTTCAATCACTACAAACAGAATAACTTCTCAGTTTATTTACCACAACATATCATATTATTATTATTTCAATAGCAAAGGTTAACTGCACACGAAAAACACGAAAAACGAGCAAAACGAATACCGATATCTACAACCGAATAAAAGATATCAATTTTACCTTTGCCTCTGGGCACTTGAGGAAAAGATGAAACTGGAATTCTAGAGAAAGCAGCAGTTAATTTCTCCTGTAATGAAGGAGACAGTTTCTTGCTGTTTTGAACCAATTCAAAGTATGCATCATACTCTGTTTTTTCACCACCTTTTTCTTTCTCTTTTGCATCCAACATCTTATCTCTTATTATATGTCCTATGTAATTATTATCTACCACAACCATATACACCAACAATTAAACAAAAAACACAAAATAATAATAAAGGCAACCCATTAATTGAATAATATGAATAATAATAATAATAATAAGGTTGGTATCAAGTATCAACCCCAGATTAATAATAGATTTTGTGAACATATCGTGATTTAGATTGGAAATAATAAAGAGAATCTTAATTAATTACCTTGTGTTTTTTGTTTGATGATATGTAGGATCTGAAACAGGCAAAGAAGATGATGATCTGAAACATAGGATGAAAAGAGATTGTTTAAGGAAGAACATGATGTAGGTTCTGTTCATCTGCCACGTGTAAATGTTTTATGAGGTGGCGGGGAAGGCTGATGGAAATGTGGCGTAGAATTGGTAAAGAGAATCAAGTATTTTAACTTTTTGTTCCTAAGGTTATTTGTATTTTGAATTGGAGTCCTTCGAGTTTGTTTTAAGTTTTAAGTTTTAAGTCCTTTTGGTCTAAGGAAGTGTTTCGTTTGAGGCGTGAATCATGTTGGGTTGGCAGGTTGACGTGTCTACTGGTTGAATCCTTCAGCATTAACTCAAACCTTGTACTTATTTATGTGGTGTTATGTGGAACTCACTTAAAATCGTGTCATGTTCAGGCCGATATGTTTTATATTATTAGTGAGTAAAATACTTATTGATTTTTTTTTTTTACAATTTAAACAATTAATTGCTTATATCCAATGTTTTTAAACCCGGCCCGGACCGGCCGGTCGGAGTGGGATCCGGAGGGTGGGACGGGCCGGTTCACACGAAAAGGATCGGGAGTTGCAGAGGACTGGCGGTTCGACAGAACCCGGGTGGTCGGACCGGAAACTGTTTGATTGGACCGGACCGGACCGGACGATTTTCTTTTTAAATCTTTGAATAAAACAATCCCACTTCACCAAACCCTCACTTTTTCCTTTCGCTTCTCCTAAGTCCTATGTATGTTTTTTCAGCCACCAAAAAGTCCAAACTCTACTTTACAATGAACTTTTTTAATCTTTCATCTTCATCATCGATCTACAGCAGGTATTCATCATCGATTTTCTTTCTTTTTTTTTTCTTTGATTTGATCTGTTTTCAAAGGGTGTTTATTTAGATTAATATTGTTGTGTTTAACTGTTTATTTAGTAGATTAGTAATTAGTTTAATCTAGTCAAACTGTGCAAGGGTGTTTCTTGATTTATTGCTAGGACTTTGGAATTTTTAGGTCTACTCATTAGTTATTTTTAATAAACAGTGAAGCAATCGGGTATTAGCTTATATTCATTTGTAATTGTGATCAGAATTGCCTTGCATATTTTTTCCTGTAAATTTTATTTCTTTAAAAACCTATATGATTCATCACATCTTTAACAAGTATAAAGATTAAGTATTGTTTAATTGAAATGTGTGTAGTAATTTACTCAATAAACTTTTCGGTTAGGATAATCTTGAATTGTTGTGTTCGATCATTTTGTTGAACATTGTGTTTTTTGTTGTGTTCTTTCTTTCCATGTACGAATTTTTTATGCTTGTGTTCATTTTGTAGAACATGGATTCGCTAGAAGAAAATCAATCTGAACCGACTGAACCCCAAACCGAGTCGACCGCCCAATCAAATGTTCGTATGAAGAAGGATATCACGTGGAAATTTGTTACCGAAGGTCGAGATCAATCGGGAAAAAGGACATTTACTTGTACATTTTGCGCCAAGACATTTCGTTATTTTCGTGGGGTGGCATTAACCGTATAAACAACACCATGGTGGAGTTAAAGGAAATGTTGCACCATGTTTAAAGGTTCCCGCTGATACTAGATGTCTCATGAAAAATAATTATGAAGACAGTACGCAAAAATCAAAAGAGGTGTCTCGTGGTGGGTTAGTTCAAGAAGATGAGACGGGTAGCACACAAAAAAGTAAAGAAAGTCTTGGTAAAAGGAAAGCTTCTTCAACATCCGACAACGCACAGTCATATTTCAAAATAGGTACACATGATGCTACTCAGCCTTCGATTAAATTTGTTTGGCAAAGTAAAGAAAGAGTACATGATAAAGATTTAGCTATTGCTATGTGGTTATATGATGTATGTATACCGATGAATGCTGTTAATTCTCCTCTTTTTCTAATTGCAATGAGCAAAGTAGCTACAATGGGGCATAGATATACAGGACCTTCCTACCATGCAGTTCGTGTCAGTTTATTGAAATATGCTAAAGAAAGTGTGAAACTCATACTTGATTCTTATAGAGAACATTGGTCATATAGAGGCTGCACTATAATGACTGATGGATGGAGGGATATGAGACAACGACCTCTAATTAATTTTTTGGTTTATTGTCAAAAGGGGATTTCATTTATCAAATCTGCTGATGCGTCTGATATTGAAAGTAATGCGGAAAGCTTATGCAATTTGTTTGCAGAAATTGTTGGTTATAAGAATATTGTTCATTTAGTCACTAATAATGCTGCACATTACAAGGCTGCGGGAAGATTATTATGTGAAAAATATCCATTGATTTCTTGGTCCTCATGTGCTGCTCATTGTATTAATTTGATCTTGAAGGATATTTCAGAGACACCTGATGTGGCTAGTTTGATTCAACTTGCATCACGTATTACAGTTTTCATCTACAACCATAAGTGGCCTTTAAATTGGTTGATGAAAAGACCTGGTTGGACAAAAATCATTCGACTAGGGGCCACTCGCTTTGGTACGTTTTTCATTGCCTTAAAGAGTTTATGTGATCACCAATCTGATTTGCAAGCGTTAGTAACTTCTAATGATTTCAAGAAGATGTTGAAAATGCCAAAAGCTAAGGATGTGAGACAAACTATATTGGATGATAGGTTTTGGCAAAACTCTTTGATAACGATGAAGTTGATGACTCCTATTTTGAAACTTTTGCGTATTTGTAACTCCGATGAAAGGCCTTCGTTAGGTTATGTGTATGAAGGCATGCTTAGGGTATGGAACAGAGTCAAAGAGTTGTTTAAAAGGAAAAAGAGTCTTTACAAGCAGTACATTGGTATCATTGATGCTCGTTGGGATAAGATGTTACGCAAGAGTCTCCATGCAGCAGACAAATTGCATGGACAATATTCTTATAACCGACAATTTCTGCATGGAGACTCTTGCGTAACATCTCATCCCAACGAGCATCAATGATACCAATGTACTGCTTCTAAAGACTCTTTTTCCTTTTAAGCAACTCTTTGACTCTGGTCCTTACCCGAAGTATGCCTTCATACACATAACCTAACGAAGGCCTTTCATCGGAGTCACAAATACGCAAAAGTTTCAAAATAGGAGTCATCACCTTCACCGTTATCAAAGAGTTTTCCCAAACCTATCATCCAATATAGTTTGTCTCACATCCTTAGTTTTTGGCATTTTCAACATCTTCTTGAAATCATTTGAAGTTACTAACGCTTGCAAATCAGATTGGTGATCACATAAACTCTACAAGGCAATGAATGTCGTACCAAAGCGGGTGGCCCCTGGTCGAATGATTTCTGTCCAACCATGTCTTTTCATCAACCAATTTAAAGGCCACTTATGGTTGTAGATGAAAACTATAATACGTGATGCAAGTTGAATCAAACTAGCCACATCAGGTTTCTCTTAAATATCCTTCAAGATCAAATTAATACAATGAGCAGCACATGGGGACTAAGAAATCGATGGATATTTTTCCCTTAATAATCTTCCCGCAGCCTTGTAATTTGCAGCATTATCAGTGACTAAATGAACAATATTCTTATAACCAACAATTTCTGCAAACAAATTGCATAAGCTTTCCGCATTACTTTCAATATCAGACGCATCAAACAAATTGCATAAGCGTTAGCATCTTTCCATAAACTGACACGAACTGCATGTTAGGAAGGTCCTGTATGTCCATGCCCCATTATAGCTACTTTGCTCATTGCAATTGGAAAAAGAGGAGAATTAACAGCATTCATCGGTATACATGCATCATATATAGGGCTGTTCACGAGCCGAACCGAACCTAGCGGATCTTTGCTCGTGCTTGGCTCGTTTACAAACCGAACCGAGCTGAGCGGCTCATTTATAATCGAGCCGAAAACCGAGCAAGCAATCTTCGAGCGTGAATTTTTCCGAGCGAGAAACGAGCGGAGAGTAAGTCGGACAATCATACAATTATGATGTTTCCTTCAATGTTTTCGTTGCCGGGATGACACCCAGTCAAATTGTCCGTTGTTGACCCTAATATTGAGGCTCGAGTGTCCGAAGTCGCGAGGGTTATGTTGAGGTAGTGAGGCGATGAGCATACTGCATAGAACAAGTGTTGCATTGTGACGTACAATGACATTAAGCGACGTTTAGCAACGGACGACTAATAACATAATGAAGTCAAGAATGTTATTTCACGACTTTAGGTCTACTCTTAAACTTAGTGTTAATTTTTATTGGATTAAGCGGGCTAGTTATATTTTACTTGTTTATCTTGGGCCAAATGTTATACGTAAAGCTATAAATATTATTGTGATTTGGGTGTGTATGTATAATTATATATATGATAACTAAATAATAATTTATTCGAGCCGAACCGAGCCGAGCGGACCTTTGCTCGTGCTTGGCTCGTTTACAAACCGAACCGAGCCGATCGGCTCATTTACATCCGAGCAGAGGATCTAGCGAGCATCTTTCGAGCATTTTCCGAACGAGCGGCAAGCGATCCACGAGCGGCGAGCAATTTGAACAGCCCTAATCATATAAGCACATAGCAATAGCTAAATCTGTATCATGTAGTCTTTCTTTACTTTGCCAAGCAGATTTAATCGAAGGCTGAGTAGCATCATGTATACCTGTTTTGAAATATGACCGTGCGTTGTCGGATGTTGAAGAAGCTTTCCTTTTACCAAGGCTTTCTTTACTTTTTTGTGTGCTACCCGTCTCATCTTCTTGAACTAACCCACCACGAGACACCTCTTTTGATTTTTGCCTACTCTCTTCATAATTATTTTTCATGAGACATCTAGTATCCGCGAGAACCTTTAAACATGGTGCAACATTTCCTTTAACTCCACCAAGGTGTTGTTTCATACAGTTAATGCCACCTCCACGAAATGTCTTGGCGCAAAATATACAAGTAAATGTCCTTTTTCCCGATTGAATCTCGACCTTCGGTAACAAATTTCCATGTGATATCCTTCTTCATACGAACATTTGATTGGGCGGTCGACTCGGTTTGGGGTTCAGTCGGATCAGATTGATTTTCTTCTAGCGAATCCATGTTCTACAAAATGAACACAACAATAAGCATAAAAAATTCGTATATGGACAGAAAGAACACCACGGGCATGTTTGGATAAACTTATTTGAGTCCAAAAGAACTTTTAGTTAAAATGACTTATTAACTTATGACTTTTTAAAAAGGAGTTTTTAGAAAAGTGTTTGGATTAGCTTATGTGGTAGGGAAAAAGAATAAGTTGATAACTTATTTTGTAAAAAAAGTGTTTGGTTTAACTTATTTAGGTAAAATGACCAAAAAAAATCATCCGGTCCAGTCCAATCAAACCGGTTGCCGGTCCGACCACCCGGGTTCCGGTCGAACCGCCGGTCCTCTGCAACTCCCGATCCTTTTGTGTGAACCGGACCGTCCCACCCTCCGGATCCCGCTCCGATCGGCCTGTCCGGCCCGGGTTTAAAAACATTGATCCAATGAGATCTTTTGTAATTTTGTGTTTAAGAAAACGAACCTGACCCAAAACCTGTATATTTTCTCGTGTCGTGCAGGGAGTTGTTGCCCCTATCATACACCACCCATTAATCTCGCAATAGAGAGAAACTGATCTTTATCACCAAGCTCGGGCATAAGAAAAAGTATATGTGTATTAATGTGAGTGATGGTGGTAAAGTAATGTTTACGTAATGATGAATACTAGTAACATACAACATCTATTTATACATTGCCAAGACCCTTTGTTAGTGACAGTGACCTATGTGTGGTCACCTTCGGACCGATATTGTTATGTGAGATGATCTATAATTATGTTATAATCCATGAACTCTGACATTATAGTAATATTTCACATTGTACACCAACTATATATATATGACTTGTACATTATGATAGGCTTATTATGAAATATACATGTTACAGATATTCAGGAATAACAAGAGAGAGTACTATAAGCAGTGGAAACAAAATTGTGTTCACTTCAAAATTACAATGAAAATGTTAGGTTCTTGATTATCATATCTTGGACCCGCCTCCAACGTTTCTGACAAGTGATGTAATTGAGGCTGCCAATGCTGTCCGGAAAGATGGATTTGAGGTTAATGCTTTTGTTGCAGCTGCAATTGTGTCTGCTGACTGTTGTTGTGAAGCAGAACTAGACATGTTCTTCAAAATATCATGTGATGGTGTTTGTTTGCCATGATATGTAAAGGGAATGGAAATATTCTTGTAGTTGGATTCAAATGAGGAAGAAAGCGATGACGACGGAGAAGAAAAGTTAAGGCAAGTGGAAGAAGAATATCTTGGTGTCATTGTAAAGGTTGATGAGTTTGATCTACTAAAATGGGGATTTGATGTTAGATCAAGGGTGATAGTTGGGTGTGATTGATAGTTGGATATTGTGGTTTTGGGTAAGTAAAATGGGTATTGATGTGCTATTGAATTGTATCCTGTGCCATGGTGGCTTGAGAAGGTGGTTGTGGAGGTAGCGGTGGTGGAGAATGGGGCAACGGTGGTGAGACCGAGTTGTGAGGTTGATGAAGTGGATTTTAACATTGACGCTGCGGCTGAAGTGGTGGAAGCCATTGCAGTTGCTGATACTGAAAGCGGGTGGTTATGAGTTCCTTCATAGGTGGTGATCAGGATAGATTTGTCCTCGGCACATCTTTGCACCTGTTAATTCAGTTAGAATAAAAACGATTTAGATTTTGCATAGTAACATTTATTTATTTTTATTATATGTAAGGGGCTGTTTGGTAGCCTCTTGATTAGCCTCTTAACCATTCAGCTCTGAATCATTCAGCATTCAGACTGTTTGTTTCAGCATTTGAATGGAATGATTAAGTGGTCAACCATTAAGATAAGAAGGGATGCTGAATGATTAACTCTTAACCATTCAGATCATCTTAATGACTCAATACTTAATCAACCAGACAGCCCTAAATCTATTAATATAACTTTTAGTCAACACACAAGTTGGCTTTATTTCTTGTTTTGAATTGAAAAGGTATTAAATTTCTGATGTAAGAATAGAGGTGGCTAAATGGTCATATTCGTCCGTTAATTATTATGTCATATACTCATATATAATAATTTTTGGGAGGGTTGGAACGCGTAATAGGTCAAATGGTCACACTTGTTAGGTATATTTCACTCATTTGACCTGTTTGAGATAATACATAACCCAACTGACCCGTTTATAAGTAACGGGTCAAGATAGGATTATCAAAAACCAAATCAAGTCAATATTACTTAAGAATTATTTACATATTGGAAAAAAAACTTACATGTTTTCTGACTGGACAAGATGGTGAGAGCGTGCATCGGTAATATGCTCGAGGGCATGGATTCCCTTTCGCTATTTTCTGTCCATATTTCCTCCATTGACATCCATCATTCATCTGTATTGTTATAATTCATCAAAGGTCAACTTATATTTCTACACTTATCATAACAAGTATCATTTACATACATTAATAAACATGTCAAGATTTCAGGTTCTCTTATATTTTACATCTAGAGTGTTCAACTCACTTTTATGATTTTGCTAGACTGCATGCATCCTAGTATCCTACAACAACCTAACAATTCACTGCAAATAGATCAAATAATTTGTCGAAAAATTATTACCGTTTGGGTGTCACATACAACTTTTACAGAAACTCTAGCTTTCTTCAAGGGAAGCTGATCCAAAAGCTCATTATCATCACTTCTCTCAGTTTTCAAACCATGAACCGGTTGTTCCACCGTCTGTTTTCTTTCATCCTTCTTCACTTTGTAATTTGAGTCATCAACTACAGTTGTAGTCGGTTCAAATTCGCAGCCCAACCCAAGTTTGAGTTCTTGATCATCATCATCATCAGTGTCTTGTTTGCTTTTGTTGAAAGAATTCATCTTCTTTGGACCATCACTTTTATGTTTATAACTTGAAAGTGTCCCAAGGCTTAGAGAAATGAGTTCATTCCCATCACCAGCTAGTTCCTGATCAGGAGTTGGTTTTTCTGAACTTTTTATAACTTCTTGTTGTTGGAAAAAGTCTTTAAAGTGCACTTGCAATGATTTGTAATCCTTCAAAACCATGGATAATTTATGGTTTAGCTTTTGGTTCTCTTCTCTAACTTGACCCATCTCATCTTTAGTTGATGAATCCAGAACAGTCTGTAGAACAAGAGCATGGACACGCGATTAATATTCAAGTACAAACTTGATCCGAAAGACTACGAAAGCATGTTCTACTTGTAAGATTTCCACATATGTGTTGTATTGCACATAAATGAATACTAGAGGGTGAACACTGAACACTATATATTGCGAGAACATCCAAAATGAAATAAATCATATATGCAATAAGGTCAACATGCGCTACGAAAACATTCAAAATTCAAAAACAAACAAATCACAGATACAAAACATATTTGACTGATTAACATTAAGAAACTAGTCTGGAACTTGTACCTGGGATGCGGTTTTCGATGATACGGTTTGATCATCATGAAAGTGATTAATATTCTTGATTGTTGGATCATCTTTAACCTCAAAGAAACTGAACATAGGTTTCTCCATGTTGAAGCTAGCTTACATGGAACTTGAGCTTTTGTCATATACATGTAGCTTAGCAAAATGTATTACTTATAATAACATTTGAGATCACCAACTCGGTTTGACCAAAAATTTAGTAAAATAATATTATTTTTCGTAGACTCGTATGTGCATGTTGCTTCATACATGTGAATTAATTGTTATTTTAACGAGGTTCGTTAAAAAAACGCATATAAATATAGTAAGTACAACATTCATTATTTTATTAAATTAATTAAATGAACAAATTAATGACCAGCAAAAATTTGACAACCTATGGATGTGGTTCATCAACCCTTTTTAACAATGTTGGGATTTCCAATTTTTTATTTCTTTTTTATCTGTTTTTTAGATCGTGTAATGTCGATGTTAAATTTGACATTACAAGTTGTTTTTGAAAGAGTGGGTAAAGAGAATCATCTTATTTATTAATGTAGTACACTTGATATATCGAATGTCAATGAATTATTATCATCAAATTGAGAATTATTTTATAAATGCTTTTAATTTAATCCATTTATAAGACGTGATAAATTACATAATAATTTGAATAATGAAAAAATTTAGAATTCGATGGAACAAATACATTTGCGTTTAGTTAAAATCAAACAATGATGTAACAAGAACTAAAACACTATGGTGGCATATCATTCGATGGAATAATACGTTCGTTGAATAAACTTGAGGTCTCATGTTCCTTGGGACATGCATACTGTTATGAATTATTATGTACCTACCTATCTAACATTGCTTGCTTTACAAACTTTTAAATTTATCTTCTTTCAACAAAGTTTCACACATGGCGCACATCTATACCCAAAAGAACAACTTATTATATATGTGTCAAAGAATTAGGGGTGTTCACGGTTTTTAAGTCAAACCGTGAACCAAACCATTAGCACCGGTTTTTTATTTTTTTGTAAATTAAAACCGAACCAGACCAAACCGTTAGTAATGGTTTGGTTCCGGTTTGATTTCCTGGTTTGGCTAGTCAGGCCTTTATATATACTTAATTTTGAAAATAGGATATGTTATATATGTAAGTAAGTTGTCCAAAATTTAACAAGTTCTGAAACACAAACAATTAAAAAAGAGTAACAAGTCCATAAACATGCAACACACGAGCCGTCCCAAATTAACAAAAATGGAAACAAGCTCTTCACAGTTTCTAGGATACTTATAAGTTTTATAAAATTTTAATAAAGGCTAAGCACCAAACTATTTAGAATACTACTCATCACAGTTCAAAAAATCAATCCAAATACATAAAATATTTGTATCTCCAAATAACATCAAAATAAAGATGCTTGCAGTTGTTGCCTCCGGTAAAAAAAAATTATGGTATAAACTTACTAGGGTTGGCTTATTGACATCATCTTAGAATGTGGAAATGGACTTAGCACACTTTTGATTTAGTTTAACTTAACTTAATTAGAACCATAATAACTTTAATTTAAATATATCTGCCAACACACACACACACATCTATATAATAAGAAATTGAAAAAAAAAAAAAAACTTAATATAAGATATTCTTATGGTCCGGTCCGGTTTTATAGGTTGGTTTTCGTGTAAACCACAAACAAACCCTTTGCTACGGTTTGAAGATATTGAAATCGACCGACAAAAAGTTATGTAAAAAAACCGACCATGAAACCGAACTATAAACATCCCTATAAAAGATAAATAAGCAAATAGTATTTGCATCATGTTACAAACTAATTCAGGTAATCGGATTATTTACTTGAAGACTAAACGAGAAAACATAATATGTATTGATTTGATCAGTTAAGATGTGTGAAGTACATACCATTCGCTCGATTAAGTTTGTTATGATTTCGAGCACCATAACCTCAAATGTTCTAAGTGGTTAAGCCCCTAGACCATAGGGGATTTCAAGGGGCACCACCCTTGTTGGGATCGCATTGGTGGTTTGATCCATATAAAAGGGAAACATCTAGCATTTTCAATTATCAAATTGATACAACTTTTCATAGTGAAGAATGTCTCGTTCTTGGAAATGCACTTTATCTTATCTTGTTATTAACTATGTGTATCTAAGAAATATTTAATGAGAAAGTAAAATTACATGATTCCAAAACCTACCCGGTGCCTAGTGCTTGAATTCGAAATTCAAAACCTACACATGCATTTATATATATGTGGGTTTAATTATAACACACACAAAAATACCGTCAAAGCGCATTACCAGACCGTATACAAAACTTAAATAATACCCATATATAAAATTGTTTTTGAATAATGTCTACATCTCACTAGTACACATGATAGAGTCTTTTAAGACGGGGTTTAACCCCGTCTTTAGCCGGCTCAAGTAAGTGTAAATACGCTTATTCGTAGAGGTGGAGATAATAGTGGCTCAAGTATATCGTGTCTTACATATGTACTTAATGCCCGGTTATAACCTTATGTGATGAAAATGAAATTACTCGTTGAATTTATCATCACGCAAATCTCAAATAACTCTAAAAACTGACTAGCTAGCAATATATTACATGAAGTTATGTACTTAGCATAATTATATATTTGGAGAATTTCATATGCTTGTGATCTATAATTTATTTAATAAAAAAATTCTTATATTCAAAAATTTAATCATATTCAATGAGAAATAACAGGTAAATTAATCTATCAAGCTAGGAGATCGACAGAAAGTTGAAGATAACACAGTGATAATTAAAAGTCTACTATTGTTTTTTTTTTTATATTCCAAAATTTAGTCATATTAAAATCAAGAGAAATAACAGATAAATTAATCTATTAAGCTAGGAGATTGACAGAATTGACTTAGTTAAAGATAAATATGATAAAATATCAAGCCATTAGTTCAATTATAATGGTCAAGATTGATTTTTATATTGTTGAATTAGGTCTCCGGTCCTTTTCTAAAATAAAATTTGGGAAAATCATGAGAATGGCCCAATGACCGAACCATTTATGAGAATAGCCTCATGAGACGTCTCATTGGAGACAGTTCACGATTCCCCAGCCGTCTGAGGCGTATCCCGAGACAGCTTGGGGTCCAGCCAATAGAATGACACGTCTACACATGACGTCTCCGGAGTCGTCTTGTGAGTCCCGAGACGTCTCGGGTGTCTTGTTCGACGTCTCCGGGGAGTCCCGAGACGTCTCCGGTTTCTTGTCCAACGGCTCAGTTTTCCACGTCCCCCTATATATAATCCGTCCCATTCTCCGTCCGACTCCTCCAATACCACTACCACCACCACCACCGTCTTATTCATACAAAAGAAAATGGCGCCCCAACGTTTGACGGAGGAACAAGAAATCGCACTAGTATCAGCATGGCAACATATTGAAGATAGCCCACACCCAACAAACAAGTGGTACCGAATCTTACATGAATACAATTGGTTGGTGGGAGGCTCTGACCGAACCATCGACTCACCTAGCCGAAAGTGGAACGACTTGAACACGAAGTGTCAACTCTTCAACGGGTACCACTATCGAACACTTCGAGCGATACCTTCTGTTAGGTATCAAATAGTATAATGATGGGTATTAAAGAGTATAGGGACTAGATTGTATTTGTCTACTAGTTAGGTAATTGATATATGTGGATTGTGTATAAGTACATGTAATGAGGATGAGTAATGTAGTTATTGATTTGGATAATCCTCTCCTCTCTTGTGTTCTTCTCTAATTCATTAGCTCTTCCTTTGATCACCATTTGTATCGTAATAATTGGTATTAGAGCAGTCGAACCTTTCGACCTCCGACTACCATCTAACAACCACCCACCATCATAAACAACCACCAACCACCACCATAAACCACTACTAACCACCATCTTCATTGTTCCATCAATTTTTTTTCGTTTCAATTCTATTCTTTTCATTCCATTACCAGAATCCACTGTCTACAACCTTCTAATGTTCTTTTTAAACATCTGAATCCCACCATTACTGATTACTGATCAATCCTTTTATATTCCATTCCTATTCTATTCTTTTCATTCGATTTCTTCTGTTTTCAATTCATTATTCTGTTCCTTCATTTCTTTTTCAATTCCTTTGTTATTTCTTTTCTTTCATTCCTTCATTTCAATCCATTGATTCTACAACAAAAAACAATCAAATTTCAATTAACGTGCATGATTTAGAAACCAATTTAGGGAAACAGTTCTTTGGAGCAATTAAGGGCTACAACAAGCGATTAACAACAATCAGAAACCAACCGTCGATCAAGATAAAGAAGATGAATGGGAGACCAACTGTGGATGAAGATAACGAGGAAGTCACAATCAGCCAATTGAACCAGGAAGTCACAATCAGCCAATCGGATCAATTGAACCAAGAGTTTGAGACCAAATTCGTATGTTTCTTGAAGGAGGATTTTCCATTTTTCTTTGAAGGAGATTTGGAAGAATGGATACGATAATGTGATCGGTTGTTCTTACTTGAAAAAGCACCAGAAAACATCAAACGAACATGGGTGATTCTATGTCTTAAAGGTAATGCTTTAGAATGGCATAACAATTTCTTGAGAAATAATGATGATACAATAGATGAGTTGCATTGGATAGATTATTTGAGAATGGTATTCAAAGGTTTTGAGTCTGCACATAAGATGTTTGTTGAAATGTCGGGAAAAAATTCTGAATATAATGAATTGGATATTCAACCGATTGTTGAATTTGAAAATGGGGTTGAGATTCAAGATACCATTGACGAAGATTCATGTTTTAGTAGATATTCAAAAGGAAATAAACATGAAAAGGGTTCTTTAAGTCAAGATCTGAGTAATGTTTTGGAAGAAAGAAATGAAAATGATAATAAAAGAGATCTGGTTCATACTGATTTTTGTAATGATGCATATGAAAAAATTACTTTGACTCAAGATATAAGGGTTGAAGTTGAAATCAGTCATTATGAGAAAATGAAGATCGAATATGTTCCAAAGTTGATGGAAACATCAAACAAGAATAAAGGGGAATAAGAAATGAGAGTAATAAAATAGTCATTCCATAGTGGTGAAATAATGTTGGGTAATATGGAAATAGAAGAAATTTTGGGTGATGATTCAAAATAAGGAAAGAAGAAGTAAAAGAAAAAGAAAAAGATAAACTAGGAAGATACAGGTTGGGTTCGCAATATGGGTTGTATGGATAGGAAACCAAAAAATCAACATCGTACATTTGAATTTGGGAAACATCAATGCCTGCAACAATATGTTGACCGGTGTAGTTCCTTTGTTGGTATTGGTAGCAATGTTAAATCATCTCATGCGAGACATGAGTTTGGAGGTTCGAATCTAACACTTGTTCATAAAAATTCTGATAAGATGTTGGCATGTGGAATGGATACAAACTTCCTTGTTGAAGGAAATGGATACAATAAATTTTTTAAGCCATGTAATGACGGTCATCAAGATATCATTGTCCATATTGTTAAAGATCGTTCTACTATTCAGAATAGCACGGATCTAGTAAACATTGATAGAAACTCTTCGGTTTCAAAAGACCAATCATCTGAAGAGGGAAAGGTTGATCCAACAGCTGTTCAAGATCCGAAAGTTGACGGTAAATCTACAGAAAATGTTGATCAAGTTATGCAGATCGTGAGATGGTGTAAATTTTGGGAAAATGATAAAAATGTTGATGAGCCAAGGCGGAATTGAGTAAAACTGTGGAAGTTCAGCTGCTGCTGCTCTCTCTTGTTGTTTATGGATCGTCCTTGGGCACACAGAAATTCAGAAACGGCAGCTGCTGTATATTGGGTTCGAAGAATGCAGCCGGATTGATTTCGAAGGCTGCTGTTGCTGCACAGTTTGGTTTAAAGGCTGCAAATTGGTTAAATACAACCATGGCTGCTCAATTTGAGTCGACACTTAATGATATTACGAATCAAAGGTTAATGGGTCAAGTTGGATTTGTACAGATCTTTGATACCTACGATTAGTTGACTTTTAAGGACAAAGGTCTTTTAAGGGGTGAGTAATGTTAGGTATCAAATAGTATAATGATGGGTATTAAAGAGTATAGGGACTAGATTGTATTTGTCTACTACTCCCCCCGTCCCAATTTAAATGTCCTAGTTCAAAAAACACACATTTTAAGAAATATTTTGTTTGTATGTGGTAAGATGGCAATAATATCCTTAAAAGTGGTGTTTGGGTTTTGTCTTTTATGGGTAAAACTAGAAATTATATTTCTGTTTTTGGAAAGGGACATTTGATTTGGGACAAACAAAAAAGGAAAGTAGGACATTTAAATTGGGATGGAGGGAGTAGTTAGGTAGTTGATAATATGTGGATTGTGTATAAATACATGTAATGAGGATGAGTAATGTAGCTATTGATTTGGATAATCCTCTCCTCTCTTGTGTTCTTTTCTAATTCATTAGCTCTTCCTTTGATCACCATTTGTATCGTAACACCTTCAGATATGCCCGAAGACGTGGCCATCAGATATACCAAAAAAGAGTATGAATCCAAGCAGCGCAAAGAATTCAAACACGTGTCTGCTTGGCAAATGATGAGCGACCGTCTTAACGCGTAGCTTATTTAGCTTTGTAATAATTTATGTATATTTTTTATGTTTTTATTAATCAAATGACTAGTTTTATCCCTATCTTTTGAATCCACTGAATGAATAATTATTGCACGTTTATTTTATGTTTTTTCATGATTTTTTGATGATTTGTTAAAAAATAAATAAGAAAAAACGTTTCCGGAGACGTCACCGGACACGTGTCGTTGTTCTATTGGCTGGACCCCAAGCCATCTCGGAGACGTCTCAGACGGCTTGGGAATCGTGAACCGTCTCCAATGAGACGTCTCATGGGGCTATTCTCGTAATTGGGTCGGTTAACGGGCAATTCTTGTGATTTTCCCATAAAATAATTAGTCTTTCTATGAATTCTAATTAATATTCATTTCATTCAATAGTAAAAAACCAAGTTACATCTGCATAATGGGTAAGTTGCGCCGCTATCCCTTTTTGAATCGCAAAGCCTATTCTTCTAAATACAAACCCTTGGTTCCTCGGGCTTTGCGAGTCACTGTGGACCACCTTCTGCACCCGTTCCAAACTACGAACTGCCTTGGGGGCTAGGGATCCAAAAGTGTCGAAGGCAAACGGAATAAACGCATGCTGATTCTCTAAACATGTTGCCTCGTGCTTAGCAACCTTCATAGTTTCCGCCTTCAAAACCGCTTGTCCCGGAACGAATCCACTATCTCTCAACCCCACCAGTGGGGACACCCCAGTGAGGTAAACACACGCGTGCTTACCCCCCGCCCAACCAAACACAAGGACGTCATCTGCATACTGATTTATTTTTAAGAACTTTTGTTTTTCATTAAAAAAAGGTTAAGATCATTCGATAGTATTGACATATATTTCTGTCACTGATTTTGCGACAGTGTTAATTTGCGTTGGGACAAGTTGTGCGACGGGGTTGCGACCGGCTTGTGACCGGCTTAATTACTACCAGTTTGGGACCGCATATATATCTCAACACGTTTTGTACCCCTGACTTTTAATACCTTTGGTTCATTGACATGGAGGCTATCCGTTTCCTAACTAGGATTCAGCGAGTTATTCATAGTAGTGTCTCGGCTTCGGGTGGGCAAAGTTACGTTTTTAGTAGGAGTAAACTCTAATAGTATTTTGTACAGGGTCTTCAATATTATACTTTTGAAAGAAAGTTTTAAGTCAAAAGTAACGAAAGTAACATACATTTTTGTTAATTATGGGTAGGTGTAATCTCTAAACAGAATAATGAATAAAAATGTCTGCGGGTGACGAGATGATACATTTTAAATCCATTGTAGTTTTTACAATATGTTTTGTTTGAAAATAGAGAAACAAACAGAAAATAACAGTAAAAGGTCTATTTCTTGTACTGACTGTATTATAACAATATAATTTTATAAGTAATTTAAAACACATCAAGAAAGATGACTTACTCTTTTAAATCAAGGAGAAAACAGCTACTTTGATTAGTTAATGACCAATTTTAAACATCAACACATTACCATCGGAATATTTTAGTGGACATACGTAGTTTTCAAGTCGCGCCGACTTCGTTATAATATTGAACCATCTTACGTAAAATGTTAAATTTTGCCATTTTATTTTTTTTACTTTATTACTATTTTTTTTCCAATTTACCGACTTCAGTTAATAAATACTAATTGATGTTGTAATTATATGTATCATTCAAATCATCTGCAAACCATCCACTTATGTGGAGTGGTTATGCTGATGATGGTTAGAGCTTGGACCGGTTAAGGTTTCAAGTTCGAATCCTGAAGCACTCAGGCAATGATGGTGAAAAGCTTGTCCTTCCCGGTGGAGGGAGCTTGATCTTGAGCCGACCCGGTTTTCATTCGGCCGTTACTCCAGCGGGGTAACTTGTGTGGAAGCAGTACGGTTTTCGGGCGAAAGCCGTTAATAGCCCGCACAACCACAAGCGTTGACCTGGTTCAGACAACATAGATTGAGGTGTATAGGGTTAGGGCCTGCATGTTGCACGGGTATGACGGTGTTTAGTCATCTTCCAAAAAAAATTCAAATCATCTACATTAAACGTATAAGCCTACTTGGTAAAAGTTTAATATTCTTTGAGTAGATGTTACATGTTTTAAACCGGAGTAAAAATGTATTCTTTAACTTAATTTGATGTAAAATGGAGTAAGGGTAATATTACTCTTAAAAAAAGTTAAACCTATAGACTCACCTGTTTTATTCTTTTGGCTACTGTTTTATACAATGACAAACCTTTAATAGAGAACTTTCAGCAGATATCGTTAACCTGAATTAAAATTGGGAATATTTCATAGAATAGAAACAAGTTTCAAGTGTTTCTATTAAGTCATTCGTATCCTTTTTGTCACAATTAGGTAACTTAACATTTAAATCGAGTCTGTAGTTAAATAGCAATTTGACTTATAATAAGCACATAATACACTTAAATGGCCATTTTTCAATTAAGTATTCTTTGTATTCTCAATGTAAAGTCAACTGGTTCGTTTAGTTGACCTTAATTGATAATTGAAGTACTAGACTTAAATCGACTCAATTATTATCAATTGGACGCTACCAGTCTCAACTAATAAAATGTGTAACGACAGTAACACCTTTTAACATATTGACCATCAACAGACTATGACTGATAACATTTGTTCCATTTGTATATTTAGTTGGTATTCTGTTACCCATAGTACGTTGGTCGTCAATATGTAAAAAGGTGGACTGCCATCACAAATTTCGTTAGTTAAGGTTGGTGATTACCAATTGCTAATAGTTAGGATTATTTAAATCTAATAATCCTTAATAATTTGTGCATGTGTAATTGTAGTATTTGATCAAGTACTTGGATAGCAAATTGACTTTTTTTTTTTTTTTTAAAATTAAACTTCATTCAAACTATCAAAGGCTAAGTCCTCAAAACAAGGACCGCCAAAGGAAACAACATTACAAAAAGTACAATGGATATTTGGTCCAATTGTCCCAAACCAACTCCTTATTCTTCGATCTATGTTTTAACTGAAAAAGGCTACCCTTTTAATCTTCGCAACTATCAATCTAATTGAAATCGTCTTATCTTGAAACACTTTTTCGTTTCTAGCCATCCATATGCACCAACGAGAAGCAAATCGACTTATAATAAGCAGACACTGTTAAATGGCCATTATTTTGATTTTTTATTGAACGCCATTATTTCAATTTTGGGAACAATTATATAAACTTAGCAAATTATTAATTTATTATCATTGTAACTTTAATAACTTATTGAAACTTTTCTGTTTCCCTCGCAGATTGCACTGAGCCACTGATTGTATGTTTTTCTCCGACGATATATAATTGTTAAAATTTCAAATATAATATCATGTATATGATGATGCATAATATTTTAATTGAAAAAATAAAACAAACGTTGGTAGACAAGTAAACCTAAACGTTAGTGGTAATAAAAGAAACATAAAGTCAAATAAAACCTACTCTTACATAGAACGAGACTTTAAATTTTTTATATTTACTTTTTAAAACTGTATAGAACACTTAATGGATAGAATACGTATATAAATAAATGGTTAGTAGTTGTATTACATTACATAGTTGTCAAGTTCTTAAAAAAATGACTAGGTCAATGAATTAAATCTCACTTATACAACTAACCATTATAATATACATCTAGATACACCAATAAAATTTATAATTAATTATGATATATGAAATTGTTTTTATTGATAGATGCCATCATGGATTGTACATGTAGTTTGACCTTTATAATTAAGTTTTAATGATTTTTAGACCACGACATGTTACATCATCTTCCCTAAAGGGTTTGAACATGATACTATTATACATAATTAGATATGTAAAATTAAACACCCTATATACACATACCTTAAAATTATGATTATTGGTTACTTGTAGAGGATAAATTCACACACACCCAAAACAAAACAAAACAAGGTTTAGTGTCATAATTTTTGTCTGAAATGTTAGTGCAAGAGTTTTAAAAACAAATTTTATATACTAAAATGAAGATCAGCACACAATCCGGATGAGAATTCTAACCAAATAATTAAGACAATTAACCTATTCTAGGAATGGGAATGCAAGTGTTCACATGTTTAACAACTTTTCGTAAATGAAAAGGCCTAGTGGCTTCAATCAACGGTAACTACATATGTATTCTTTTTTAGAACGGCAACTACATATGTATTCTAATAACATTTTGTATCGACATTTGATATATACTTTAAAAACATTGTATATTTTAATAATAGTTTGTAAAAACACATAACTTCAAACCATTATGTCGGGCCGGTGGTGTTGGGTGGTGATTTGGTAGAGGGGAAGGGTTGGGATTAGCGGGTGAGGTGGGAGAGACTACAGAGTACAAGAGTGAACATTAGGGCCGGGGAACGATTTATGTAAACCCTTTACCGACGACAAGTCGCCAGTGAATGGTTAATTTTAATTTTATTTTTATTTTTTTTATAATCATTTAAAACCATAATTAAAAAAAACTTTTATCGACGATGTGTCGTCGGGATATCATTTGGTAATGGCGCTTATTTTTCCCTCCATCATGCCTAAACTTTTAGTGGGACATATCAAAAATGTAAAAATTTATTTAACAACCTTTTCTTAGCGACATGTCGCCACCAGTAAAAGGTATCTGTGCCGATGACAAATGTCGTCGGGAAAGGTTCGACGAATCAGACTATTGACTATCAGAGAATAAAGATTGATTATGTTATTGATGCTTTTTGTGATAATATTACAAGATGACTAAAGAGAAATACATAAGCTATACAAAGTTCTAAGAAAGGAAAAAGTTTCAAACGGCTATAATATAACTTTGGTGAATTGTCCAAAATGGCTCCATAATTGATTTAGTTTGAGCTGTCCAAATATTCTTAATCCGGAAAATGATAATGTTCTGATCCCTCTTGATTTACTTTCCAACACAGACAACTTTTGTTGTAGTGTATTTTACATTACATATCTATAAATTCTACATTTTTTGTGATCAAACCAGAATAGAAGGCCTAGTTTTTGGGAAAAAAAGTCTAATTTTCTATAATCACTTATGATAAATATCCCATGTGGTATTTTGGTATAAAAAGATCGAATAATGAGGATAAATCTTCTAGACTAGCTAGAGGAAGCTATATATTCCTTTTAAACACCTTTAGGATTTAACAACGATGGATCAGAATCAAATCCGAGATGTCAACTTTATCAAATAAAAATCTATACTCTCTAGTCTCTTGATCTACCAATGCATTTTACCATTAGCTGATACTTCTTTAGATACTCATTGTTAAAAATAGGGCCGGCCCTGGGGGTGGGCAAGCCGCACCCCCGGCCGAGGCCCGTTTTTTCTAGGGGCCAAAAACTTTTTATATCCGTTGATGATTTTCTCAGAAGTTTGACCTTAATATTAAACAAAAAAGTAAAACAAAACTCAAAACCAACCATAGCCTAATGGTAGTTAGTAGTCACAACTTATAACCTCATCTTCCCAGGTTCAACCCTTGATGTATTTTTTTTTTCAAGTTTTGTATGGTTTCCTTCTAGACCAAACACAGCTTCAAGGTTGATTTATTAGTTTGTTAATACCTATACAACTAAAAGTGGTTGCTAATACCAATTTGAGCATTTGATTGCCTTTAGTTTAAATCTAAATAACTTGATTTCTATCTTCTTTTTTTTTTCTAATATGTTTTTAAAATTAACTTAAAGACTTTTTGTAGATATATATAGAAATGATTCGTAATCAAACAAGGTTTTTCCCTTTATTCTAATATATTATCTTTAGAATATGTATTATAACTTGTGTGCTTCTTAATACTAAATTTCATGTGGGCCTTTTCATGTTTCGGCCGAGGTACTCAAATTCTCAGGACCGGCTCTGGAGACTTAAAATTGTTTTCCGATTCTACTGTCCAAATGGGATCATGAGTCACGCCCACAATAATTAAGGATTGCATGTGTGTAACTTATACTAGCCCGTCAAAGAAATGGTTTGGATCGTTTTTAACTAATCACAAAAAACTTGAAATCATGTATCTTACTAATCATTGAAATCACTACTAGAAAACTGACTTTCATCGATGGGAAATCATTTACAAAATTCCATCGTTAATTACAGACAGATCCCACAAAATCTAATAATAAAGAATGTTTTTAATGATTGTTGCATATGTTAGTGCCCAATTATTAACGGAATTTCATGAAATACCAAAAATGAACTTTGGTTGAAATTCTACCTACGGATTCACGATCCCCAGTGTTTTTTTTAATTCCATGAGGGGTTTTGGGTTTCATACACCTCGTGACATCATATTTTGGAGGTGTGACATCACATTCTGAGGTATGTGACAATCTTCTATTGGTGTGTGATGTGGGCCAGAGTGTATGAATACTAAATAGGGGGTGTATGATTCCTAAATACCAATAGTCAAAAGGATTTTCATCAGTATTTACCGATATGTTCCACTGATTAAAAAAAATGCATGGGAAGAAGATTGGATTAACCTTGAAAAAGTTTATCAAAAAAATGGATTTGTCCTA
Organism: Ambrosia artemisiifolia; assembly: GCA_032199755.1. Lineage (NCBI taxonomy): Eukaryota > Viridiplantae > Streptophyta > Magnoliopsida > Asterales > Asteraceae > Ambrosia > Ambrosia artemisiifolia. The sequence goes on along the minus strand of CM063516.1, from coordinate 41,395,371 downwards.
AAGTTTCAAGATTTAGTTTATCAAGTGTTATTTATATTCAAGCAAGTTTCAATAATACCATTTTGACTGTTAAATATATACGGGGCAAGTGGTTTCTTGATTCTCTGTTAATAAAAAAAATTAGATGACACTTAAGCGGAATTGTGGAAGCTAATGTTAGACATATAGTGACTATAGGGTAATTGTGTATTTCTATTTTTTTGTGTGTGCGTGTATTAAGAAAATGCATAATTGAATTCGAACTTCGAAACCAATCAAATAGAAAAATCATGAATTCGAATCTGATTCAAAATTTGAAAATTGAATTGGAGGTGAATTCGATTCGGATATTCAAAAACCGATTAGATGACACTTGAGCGGAATTGTGGAAGCTAATGTTAGACATGTAGTGACTTGTAAATGCACCCTTCGGCTATGTCCCTAGCTTGGATATGATAGTCGGATCACGTTAAATCACGTTCTAGGGTTGTTTAGATGTTATTATAGGCTTAGGGGTATTTTGGGAATTATTAATGTGCCATACACCTCCTATTAGTCTCATACATGTGACACTCATATGTATGAGGGCCTTACATGTGACACCCACATGTATGAAGACCATACATGTGCACGTTAACGGAGGTGTATGAGAAGTAGTATAAATACTTAATGCCTTAGTCATTTTGTAACTTTTGCCATATTCTAATAGAAGTGCAACCCTTTGTTTGTGTGCTCTCATGTTGTTGTTGTTGTTATTATTATTATTATTATTATTATTATCATCATCATCATCATTATCATTATCTTATCCATAAACTCTCACCTATAACAACTAATCAGATCATTGATTCCACCCTTGATCCGATACACGCGTGATATTCAATTCTTGTTCGATCCTACAAGTGGTTTCAGAGCCGAGGCTCATATCACACGTGTTTAGGCCTGTAAATGAACCGAACAAACATGAACACAGGCGTGTTCGTGTTTTTTCATTTAACTTTAACCGAACACAAACACGAACACATAATCGAACACATTTTTGTGTTCGTGTTCATTCGTTAAGTAATTTGCCGTGTTCGTGTTCGTTTATGTTCGTTCATTTAAAACCTAAACGAACAATTCATGAACATAAACGAACACAAATGATCAATATAAATGAACATAAACAAACACACACACAAAAAAAAACAAGTTAATAATGATTCATCACAATTCAACTAAGTCTAATACATCACAATGCAACCAAAACTAAATCTAAATTAGTAGAAATTGATCAATAATAAGAAAAAAGTATGTTTTTGGAAAAAAAAAGGATAATGTCAATAAATATTGTAAAACAGGCTCTCCTAATTGGAGTTTTAGAAATAAGTACTCATCAATGCATACTTCAGTATGGAGTTTATTTCCAATTTTTTTTATGTAAGTTTCAGTCTGGAGTTTATTTGCAATACTAATAATGCAAGAACATTTCTTTTCATTCATGTGTCATCTATTGTAATGCTAACAAATGATATAAAGTAAGATGATGGAGCATTTAAGGTTAATGAGCTTCTTAATTAACTGTTACTAAATGTATAACAAGAAACTTAACAAAAGAAAATAAATAATAAAAATAAAATTAAGTTTAACTAAACGAACAAAAATAAATGAATGAACATAAACGGACATAAATGAACGAACATAAACAAACATAAACAAACATAAATGAAAGAACATAATAATAACGAACATAAACGAACGTTCATGAACATAAATGGACGAACAAAACGTGTGTTCATGCTCATTCATTTATTTATTTAAATAAACGAACATAAATGAACTTCCCGCCGAACAGTTCACGCACAGTTCATGAATGTTCGGTTCGTTTACAGGCCTACGCGTGTTGTTATAGGGGTTTGCATCAGATCTGGAAGTTTTAAGGCAATTGTGATTGAAAATTGATTTTGACCCATTTAGAGCTTAAAATACGGTTTCAATGATTTTGGGGTGTGTTTGATGATTGGATCTGAGGTTTGAGTGCAGTTTTACGTTTAGAAATTGTTTTTATCAAAAACCAAATCAAATTTAAGCAAAAACGGATCGAGCAGTTCTTTGATGAAGCAACTACCTAAGAAAGCCAGAAAAACCTCAACTTCCAAATCTGTTACATTCAAAGAACCAACTCAGTTAACCACCCAACCTGAACAAACCAAAACTACAAAACCCAAAAGATAAACCAAATCAAGAATAACCAAAGCAACCGTTATTTCAACCACAGAAACCTCACTTGTAGAAATCACAACCACAACCATTTCAGTTAGCGCCACTACCATTCCCACACTAGTTACCGAACAACATGCAGTCTTCACCGAGTCAAGCTCAGTTGCAGTGTCTGTTCAAACTACCACATCTACACCTTTTATAGACTCTGAGGTTCAAAGATTACTCTTTAAAATCAGGGTCCCTCAATTCCAAACATCCTAACAAGCTCAACCCACACCCTTCATGCTATCTATTTCACCAGTACCAACCACATCAGCTGCTCCATCTCTCCAATCTCAGATCAATAATCTGGTGAGTATGTTACACTTGCGGATTACTCAGAATTTAGAGAACAAGAGGAGATTGCAGAGTCAGAAAACAGATCGAGATCGCCAGTTCTTGACTATAATTAATGAAACAAGGTCAGAGAACCAAAGAATTTCCGCAACACTTGAAACGGCGATGCAGAAGCTATCCAGTAATGAGCAAGAGATCCGTTTACTAACAGAATCACGAGATGATGCATGAAATCGTTTTGCCATTGTCGAGTCAGATAATCAGAAGTTAAAGAAGAAAATTGACAGATATATGAACAAGCATAAGCGACTCACCTCTGGGGACGGTGATGATGGTGATGATGAGGAAGATAAAGAGGATGATAGGGAAGACGATCATGAGTCTGGTGAAGATCGATCCGGGGATGAAGATAATGATGAGGATCCTGGTACTTCTGGTGATGCAGCGGCCTTTGAAACTAAAACGGCCAAAGCACAATTCAGGGAAAGGCGTGCTAAGAAAGATCAAGATTAACCACATGGTCAAGCCCCTTTTTGATTCCCCCACCCCCTTGTCCACATTAGCGCCACGCCATTTCCCTCTTATGAAGGGGATGGGTGAGTGTTCCCCGAAGGGGGAGGAAGCCACATCATTTTCCCGATGCCCTCACCGTTCCCACACCCCATGGTCTAAGTAGTAAAGTTATAATATTTTAAAGAGTTAATTTCCAAAATCGTCCATGTGGTTTGGGCCAATATGCCTGTCCAACCCAAAACTTTAAACATTGCTACTTTTGACAAAATAGGTCAAAACAGTCCATTTCGTTAACTGGGTTATGTCAACCTTGTTAATTCAGGGGAAAAATTGTCCATCTTTGTTAAAATTATTTTCTTCTTCCCGAATTGTCTTCTTCCTCATCTCATCAACACAACACAGATTTAAGTGGGTCCCCCCTCCTAACCCCACAACCACTCATCTCCACCTTTTATCACCACCACCACCACGCATCTCCACTAAACACAGATTTAAGTGATTAATTGTCTTGGTTTTTATTAGATAATAGGGATTCTACAACATTTATTCCCTGAAAAAAATATCTAATCACTTGCTTGAATATCAGTGACTTATAATTGCCAACAATAGATTCAAATCAAAATAAATCTAATAGAATATCTGTTACAATACTTGTATGTGAACCAGCTCCTATGGGTCCTTCAGATTGAGGAGATTCATGTTGCAAGTGCCTGTTTTATTCACAACTATATGTATCAGAAAGCTGTGTAGCTAGAGATTTCTTCTAAGGCTTTAAGACCATAGGACTCAAGCAGCCCCCTAGACCCAACAATATGCAGACCTTTCAGTTCAATAATGCTCTGTGGAAGATGCCTGACGCCTGCACCTTGTATATTTAACTCCCCGAGATTTGTAATCAGCCCAAGGTTAAGGTTAGTCAACACAAGACAAGCAAGGACGAGCAATTTGAGTTTTGGACATTCAACAGAAACGTGGAGGTCTTCAAATTCATTACATTCTCTAAGATAAAATGTGTGAGTGATGATAGTGATGATTGGAATTTAAGGCAGAGACACAGAGATAGAAAGAACAGAAGGAGGAGGGCTAAAAGTTGAAGATGGTGGGTGGTGGTGGCAAAAGGTGAAGATGGTGGTGGGTGGTATAAATTAAAGAAGATAAGGTGGGTGGTGGGTCCCACTTCACTTTTTATATATTAATTATATATTTCTATGATTTTTTTAATTATTATATTTTAACATGGAATATTTGAGGTAAATGGACGATTTTACCACTGACTTAACAACACTGACTTAACCCCGTTAACGAAATGTACTGTTTTGGCCTATTTCGTCAAAAGTCAGGGACTGTTCAAGCAAATTTTAAAGTTTTGGCCTGAATTGACATATTGGCCCAAATCACATGGACGGTTTTGATAATTAACTCTTTAAGACTAAATCGTTAACCTTAGGATAGTTTAAAGTTTAAACCATACTAAAAGATTTATTTTGTCACATTACTTAAACTTAAAGGGCTTAATATAAGAAGAATAATAATAATATTTAATTAATCTGATGTACCACCTACTCCAATAAGTTCCTAAAATAGTTGACCGGAGAGAACTTACAAATTCCCACCGGAATTTTCACCTAAAACATTTAGAAAGCAAATTCTCTTTACTCCATTCTCTTCTCTAACGCTCTCTATTTCCTTCTATCTCTATGTTTTGGTCGTAGGAAGGAGCCTTTTCTAATTTTTGGGAAAGGGCACACAAACAATTAATGTTCAAAACTGGGAGATAAAGCATGAATCCATCCATGGGTGGACGGTGGGCACATGCCCCAGCCCACTCATGCACTGAATCCGCCCCTGGTTATTGTGTGTCATGATTGTTCCTTTCTTGAAAAGAGTTCATCCTCAAGTGCATAGAATTTTCCGATTTTATTACCTTTATAACGTGGCACTGAGGTGGCGTAATAGAGCCTCTAAGGCCTAGGGGCTCCAAACCACACCATGTAACCTAATTCCTAATACTAGCTATTTAATATTTCCTTTACTTAACCCACGTCATTTCTAACATAGCTAGTAGAATAAAGTAAACAATCCAGTTATTCTGAAAGATTGTTATGAATTTGTTAACTCCTCTAAATGATTATTAGTGTAAACTCAGGCATATAAATATTTAAACATGAAAAGCCTAAATAGAAACGGAGATACTTAAGCTAGTGATTTATTTATATATATATATGGTTTGGTTAACAAGGTGTTCCGACCACACATGAGAGTACACCAGCACAACTGGTGAGTTGAGGAGCGTTGCATCCTGGTTCAACTTCAATCATGCCTTGTTGCTGTTCAGGGGTTAGCTGTGGATCAGTCCCAGATCCTAGAAAGGTGGCTCCATTTTCAAGTACGTCATTTTCCGATTTCCAATTCCACGTCGACTCTGACTCTTTTGCACACCATCGTAGTACCTTAAAAACATATAAACCGTAATTAACATAATGAATGCATCCATATAAAACAGAATCGTCAATGCAGGAGATAAAATAACAATATTTGGATCGAAAAATATATAGTAGGTAGTGGTAGATATCACAATGCACAATATGTAAAGGAATGGTAGAATGAGTAATAAGGAAATGAAATGCATGATTTGGAAATGCTACATAGTCTCACGGGGCGGTCTGTGACAGACCACTGTGATGATTGTGATAGCCGTTAACACTGCCCCGACCCCAGCATGATGGACCAAATGTACAGTGGCCCACGGTATACATCACGAGCGTGAAAGAAGACCAAAGAGCCGTTGGGGCTCGTGCAACGGTCATGTGACCGTTTAAAAAATCATTTTTTTTTACCATTATATATAAAAAAAATCCTACCAATTTTTACCCATTCATAATTCTACCATTTTGAACTCTTAAAGACTATTTTTTATCTACAATAGTGTGTTGGACCGAAGAGGAAGAAATTGCGCTAAGAATTGTGTATAATAACATACACGAAAATACGAGCTCATCCAGTCGGGCTCACTGTTGGGCTAACATTTTAGCCGAATTTAGTTTCCTAGTCGGTGGAACATGGTGCACTTGTGATTCAATATTGCACAAGTGTTTGTATCTCAAAGCAAAGTGTGAACGCTTTGAAAAAAAAGTTTAAATAACCATGGATGAAGATCCCAACTAAACCGAAGACATGGTTATAGATCTTGCTTAAATCGAGTATACTTCTGATGTAATGACCACCCGTGTGCCCTAAATTACAATTTTTATTTAAGACTTTTGGCATACCACTTTTCTGTCAGGGTTATCTGGAGCCACAAAACGGTTGCCTTGGCTGAGAATAGTTGGATTGGCACTACCACCAAGAGCATACAGTATCCATTTGTTGTAGTCATTGTTAACAACTTGGACAAATCCAAATCGAATTCTTGGCATTCTTTGTACACAAGTTTCTTCAAACTTGTTGTATGCTACCGTGACGCGCATGTTTTTGTCTCCCGAGTGGGAATCATCTGCCCCAAGCAATACCACCTGTTTATTCATTTGAGATTTCAGTAAGATATACAAATAACGTAACTAGTAATATCCCACTCATAAAGTACGGTTTTAGGAGAGTGGGATCCTGCAAACCTTATCCAAGATACAAACGTTATTCATAGTTATAAATGAGTCAAGCATTAGCTCGATCAGGACTCAGCTCGTTCAACTTACAAGAGTGAGAGCATACTTCCTTTCAAGTTCTATACCTTAAGTTTCAGCTCAGCTTGTTTATTACATTTTAATTCTTTTACATGCATTAATTATAAGCATGTTTAATATATTTTTATTCATTTAAATAATAATTTTTAAGTATTACATATTGTATATTGTTTAATTATTCTTATTAAAATTATATACATAATAGATGGTTTAGCTTCGAAACCTTGATCAAGCTCAATTAGTGAAGCTGGGGTCTGGTTGTTTAATAAACAAACTTATTTTTAAGCTTAAGCTAGTTTAAACTCAGTTTGATTCTAATTTTTAGCAAACCGATGTTGAATAGCTTGGCTTGGCTCATGTGGGCTCCTAGCTGTTTTGAGTCATAAAGATGATACATTATATACGAAAGTGAGCTGAGCCGGCTCAGGGGGGGAGTATTTTAAAGTTATGACATTAGACCCCTAATCTAATAAGGCTCAGAAATTTTAGAAAGTTTTCTTAATATATATGCTATTTTTTGTAATCATGATGACAAACCTTTAGTTTAACAACCTGCAAATCTTTATTATCGTATTTATCATGCAAAATGTTATATTTATGCAATTACCGTTTATCTTCACATGTTTTTTTAGTTTTAGAAGAAAACCCACATTTTAGTATTTGCTTTACGCTTTCACAAAGGTTGAACCGGCTCTCAAAGTGAATTGAGAGGGGGATCCTAGTTGTTACCTTGTCATGATGGTGGAATCGACAGTTGGAAATGGTCACGTCTGTGCTACCCATGGTGACATCAAGGAGGCCATCTGGACCTTTACTAAGTGTGCAATGGTCGATCCATACCTTGGTAGAAGTTTTAATAGCAACAGCGTCACCTTCGCAAGCTGACTTTCTTCCAAACCCGTCCATTGCTCTAACATCGTGAATGTCGATCCCATGAATTATGACATTGTTGGCTTCTAGAATGGAAATTCCTCCACCATTAGCGATCTCAACCTTTGCACCTCTACCGTCAATTGTCTTGTCACTAGTCACTACAAGTGTGTGTTTCAAACATATAACCATATCTCTTTCAAAAATGATCCACAAAGGATTCTTTTGGGCTGCACCATATCTCAACGTCCCTGGCTTCGGATTTACCCCGTCCTCGTCCGATGGATCAGTCACCGTGTAGATTTCCCCAGCCGCCCCGCCAGTGGTCCCCTTAGCGAAACCGATCACACATTGGGCTAGTGCTTTTCGGTTGTCAGCCCAATCGCATTTGCACCTCCAACACTTGTCTATCGGGTTATTCGCGACACATTCATGTAGGTCCCTCCTTGATGCATTTCTTTGCGCTAAAGACCTAAAACAATTTTTTTCACCTTAGAACATACCTTCTCCGTAGCTAGGGGCGGACCTAGCTTGAAGCTAGGTGCCGCGTCCGTTGCTACTCAACTTCGCGCGCGTAGTGGAAAATTAGTGGAATTTTTTTTACGATATTTAGAAAATGTACTACTAAAATAAAAAAATGAAAAACGTTACTATTGAAATTAATTTCTAGATCCGCCACTGTCCGTAGCTATCTCTATTCAATTAAATATATATATATTTTTTATTTTTATTCCCTTTTTGAAGGGGGGATGCTAGCTCTTAAACAACTAACATGACTGTCAAAATGTTTTTAAGAAGAACTGATCGAATTTAAATAAATCGACTCACGCTTCGAGTAACTCGACGTTATATGCCTCCATGGCGGAAACAGCGTTAGCATTCCCAGCGTTTTGGTCCTCGTAGTCCTCGATGCCCGCAATGATATTTTCAATTTCCGCAACCAATGATGGCAACATATAAGCAAAGATTAGGGTGAAAAAGAGAACAAAATAATGATACTCCATTGTATGGCACTAGCGTTAGCATTCCCAATTGGTACTTGATACCGTTTCTTATATAAACGAACCAATTGAGTTCTTTTTGTATATATATTATATTTGTTATTGGGGATCTATTAGAATATTTTGATTGTAGGTATAGTAATAAGCGGTTTAATTATAACCAAGAGAAACAAGGATCGAGGACCAAGACTTAAGGACATTGCAACATTCATCAAATTAATTTTTGGGTCAAACAAGTACATAAATGAGAGATAGAGAGTCTTTGTCGAAGTCCTCCTGCCTATATATATTACCAAATAAAACTTATTAGGGCGGACAGGGTGGTCCGTGATGACCACCCCATGATAACCGCAATAGCGTGATACACCGGCCGGAGAAATTAATCGCGGCCGTGAAACAACAAAATCGTGGTAGTGGAAAATGGGTTGACTGGAAAGAAAAGTAGGTGGGTGGTATTATGTGTTTAACTTTAAATTTCAACCACTTTATTATATATAATATTAAAAACTTCTAGTGATGCAGCGGCCTTTCAAACTAAAACGGCCAAAGCACAATTAAGGGATAGGCGTGCTAAGAAAGATCAAGATTAACCACATGGTCAAGCCCCTTTTTGATTCCCCCATCATCCTTGTCCACGTCAGCGCCACGTCATTTCCCCTTATGAAGGGAGGGGATGGGTGTTCCCCGAAGGGGGAGGAAGCCACATCATCTTCCCGATGCCCTCACCGTTCCCACATCCCATGGTCTAAGTAGTAAAGTTATAATATTTTAAAGAGTTAATTGCCAAAATCGTCCATGTGGTTTGGACCAATATGCCTGTCCAGCCCAATACTTTAAAAATTGCTTGAACAGTCCCTGACTTATGACGAAATAGGCCAAAACAGTCCATTTCGTTAACTGGGTTAAGTCAACCTCATTAAGTCAGGGGCAAAATTGTCCATCTTTGTTAAAAGTATTGTCTTCTTCCTCATCTTACCAACACAGATTTAAGTGGGTCCCCATATTTCTTTGTTACCCCATATTTCTTTAACTCATTTAAGATTTTGGAAAAATCTGTTATAAGTTTTAGATAATGTTTTACTATGAAGTGATTTGAAATATTCATAACTTGAAACACAATTTGTTCTTTTGTTTCTACTCATCTTTTCTCCTCCCTCACATAGATTTTCCAACTGATCCCATATTTCATTTGTAGATGAACATGCATCTACATGAAAAAATATGTCATTTGGAAGGTCCATAATAAATAATGATTTGGCTCTTTCATCAATTGTCATAGCTTCCTTATCCTCTTGTCCCCATAATCTTTGATCCTTAGAGCACTCACATCCCATCCACCAAATATATGTGAGTGTGTCCACCAAATTATATGGGGTGAGTGTAAGTGGTTGTGAGTGAAGGAGAGAGAAAATATTTGGTGGAAGCACTGTTCCACCCTAAATATGAAAAGCTAATGTTCACCCCTATATATATTTTAATATTTTTGTAAGTAGTTGTGAGTGAGGAGAGAGAAAATGTAATGATACAAGTATGAAAAAGTATTATTATTTTAATTAGGGGAGAGAAGATTTAAGGGCGTAGTAGTGATTTTTAGTGTAATTTGATGGATTGGATTTGGTGGAGGGGATGTGAATGCTCTTAGGAACTTTAGTGGCAGGAATCTTTGGTGTTCTATCAGTTTCTGGAACTGTTAGTATCTCCATCATGGGGATGTATGGTCCACACACAATGGATTAGTACAGACGATGATCATGTCCATTTAATAAATTGATCATCCAGACCTTCCACTGGGGGTATTCTTCTCTCACAAGAGTGAGAGGCTTAGACATCGAACCCATCTGGAAAGCAGAGTTCCATGTTTGAAAGCTTTTCATTTGTCAAAAGTGGTAATTAAAGATACTTGGTTAAAACTTTTAAGATTTGAGCTTAAATAGTTCTTTTTAACAGATCAGGATCTTTAGGAAAATAACTTATTCAAGCTACCCTGATACCAAGTGTTGGTCCCAGAAGTATCAACCTCACTTTGAATCAAATGGAAATGAGATTTCAACAAGATATATAATCAATGTGCAGAATAAGAAACCAAACTTTCAGAAACAATAAAGCACACAAGTTTTTAAGAAGTTTTGAGTTTTATATAGTGATCACCTTTTGACAAGGATCACGTTTATACTTTACAATAGAATGACTCAAAAGAATTCTTATGGCTGCTGTGAATGTGGTGTGGAGTATGTGTAAAAAGATATATCAGTTGAGAGCAGATGTTTGCTTTTGTATATCGCACACTTTCACATTCACCCTTGGCAATCTTCTCCTTCGTGTGATGTCTTCTATTTATAGAGAAGTATTGATCCCAAGTTGATGAATAAACAATTGTTTATTTATCAACTTGTTGTTTTGCAGGTTGACAAGGGATAGAAAGTCTTTGTATGATTGATCAGGATAAGGTGCATGCATTTTAACTTTCCCACTTGTCAAGATTCCAGATTTCTTCCAGAAATCTGAGGTCCAAATCTGGGATTTGGGCAAGAAGCCAATATTAGAGTTTATGTCCCAGAAATCTGGTTCCTTTGTCCCAGATTTCATTCTTCTTTCCTAGATTTCATCAGAAAGGAGTTGTGTTTGTCTTCGTCTTCAGAGAGATCATCTTGTTGTATCTTTCTTGATCTTTATCTCTCCTATTTGGAACCTTTCAAGGATGTTTTTCACTTTATTCAGTCTTGATTTCTAGCTTTAGTTTTCTTCAACACTTCATGTTTTCTCATTTTAGTTTTAACAAAACTTAAGCTCAAACTCAAGAATAAGCTTGAATCAATGCTAAATCAAAGGGGTTTTGCTTCTATTAGCCTTATGAACAAATCATACAAGCATGATACACACCAAGGTAACTTTTATTTGGTTTAATTTGGTGATTTTATGCATACTTGAGATGGGTGAAAAATAAGGTTGCTCCAAAAACATGAATTAAGGGCTTGTAAAGGTTACTCTAGAATGAAGAGACCATAATACATGATAAATTGTGTGTGTTAAGCAAAATCCTTATGAGAGGATTACATCCTTGTAAATTCATGGGTTTCTTGGTGGATTGGTAGGAACCACCTTTAAACCGTGAAATACTAGCTTTTATTAATGCTTATAAATGATAAACTATGATTAAGACGTTTATGGGAATGCTAGTAATGTTAATCTTGGTCAAGGATGGATCCATGAGATCCTTAAGTCCTAAAATTAAAGATTAGGAAAATCATGCCTACTAAGTGTTTGATAAAATGCCTCAATGAAACTCGATTTATGTTGGGCATAGATAATTTGGTGAAAAACTTGTATATTGGTAAAACAAGACCAAAAATGCGTGTAGACAAGTAAAGACTAGGTTCTAACAACCTAAGTGATCATTCACCTCATAGGTGCAAATACAAGAGACTTTGGATAGCCAAGGAGTCTCGGAATGAGGTAAAGAGGATGCACGCATAAGTTAAGTCACTCGATGGCTTAAATCTCAATATATTTGTAGTACGTTTACCTGCTTAGTTAAACCTTTGTATGTATACCTGGAAACTAGCCATTGGAGTGTCACAAAAGAAGCTTAAATGGAGAATCATAATTCATAGAAAATGGCCTTAGATGAAGGTTGAAGATACAAGCACTAAGACAACACAAACCTAGGGGATATTGTAAGACCATAGTTTAGTAATGTTTGCGTCTGTCTTAGTAATTTTGGGTTATTCAGTCTTTTTGGATTTGGTTGTTCGTTTAGTGGTTCAGTAGTGGGTTTCGACGTATTAGGCCTCTGTAAATAGAACCGCCTATGATAACAATAAATAAGGGGTTCTTAAGTCTTTTGTGGTTGCAAGTTGTTTTGCTTTTGCTCTCTTGTATCCTCTGTGTACCAGACATGTCTTAGAAACAATGTGCACATCGAAACGAAATCATTTTGTTTAACTAGTTTCTTCTTTGTTCTTGCATTCAATCTTACATTCCGCATTTGATTGGGTGTTGTTTGATACCGTGAGTAGAGGATCTTAGACTTACAACGAGTCAATTGGGTAGAAAACTAGTTAGACAAGGACCTAAGTGTCAACATTATGCTAACATTGCTTTCGTTAGTTACTTGAGTATAATCGTAGACTTTATGTTAAAAATCTCAAGCTATTATAGAAGCAAAAGGGATGCGGGCAAAGGTAAGTCATAATCATGAATTTGAACTTGATATTATTGTGTTGAACTTTTCTGATAGATTATGAAATACTATGGTCATCTTAGACTTGTGGAAATTGGAAACATTGGTAAACCTTGAGAACGTGTGGGCCAGGCAAGTAAAACTGGCTCACGGAGTCAAGGACACGAAAGTATCACCACAACGGCAATACGTGCAAGGTGGATTCATAATTATACTAAAAACATTAGGTGTACAAACATTCGAGAATTACAAGTCTTAGTGGGGATTATAGGAGGCCAAACTATGAGTGTTGAGTCTTGAATGTCTTGAAATTGTTAAAAGTTGACATTTGATGCATAACTATCCTATGGGGTCATGTAGATGAAATGTGATCATAGATATGATTAAAAAGGGCTTTTGATAAACTACTATAGGAATATTGTAGTTCTTCATCTAAAACGAAGCATGAAAGTAGTGGAGATCTACCTTAATCGCACGTTTTTATACAAGGAAAAAAATATTTTTGTTTCATTTATACATATGTGTATATTGGAAAAAAAATTAATCCTGTATAAGAAGGATGAGGGAGGAGAGAGAAAGGGAGAGATGAGAAGGATGATTGTTACTGTCATAAATATGGAACAACACCAAGAAGTTAAAGGAAGGAGGGAGGAGAGAAGATATAGATCATTCTTTTTGTTTTAAAAGAGAAGATAGGAGGGAGGAGAGAAGATGATCGTGTTCTTCAAGAGATAAAGAGGAGAAGAAAGAAAAGATAAAGAGGAGAGAGGAGAGAGATGATTCTTGTTGTTTTAAAAGAGGAGAAAGGTTGTCCTGGGATGTGAAATCTGACGAGAAAGAAGGAGAGAGGTGGACATTGTAACTTTACCAAAGTCCCTTAATTGTACTATCTATATTATAATAATATTATCTTACACAAAAAGTCTTCCCAATTAATCTTAGCCATTGATCAACTCCAAGGGATGGATAGGATAGAGCTTTCATGGTTTCCACTCTAAAAGTGGGATTTCATAATATCCATCCCATATATATATATATATACACACACACACACACACACACCCACTTTTAGGGTGAAAACTGTGGAAACTCTGACTTCCCGAGCTTTTTAGGGCCTGAAAATTTTAGGGCATGTAATATATATAATTCTAAAAATTTTGAGCCATAAAAAATCAAAAAAGCGCCGAGCGTTTTTTTTTTAAAAAATAAAGTTTTCGGGAAATACATGTTACCTGAAAATTACACATGTTATTTTGGTAAACTCTGGAAACTCTGACTTCCCAATATTTTTTTTTTGAAAAAAATAGGGCAAGTAATATACATGATTTGAAGCATTTTGGGCCAAAAAAATTAAAAAGCGCCGAGTAGTTTTTTTAAAAAAAATAAAATAAAATTTTGACTAACACATGTTAAGCGCTAATAACAGGTGTTAACCATGTGTTAACTATATGTAAACAGTAGACGTTTTTTATTTTTTAAAAAAAAAACCGTTCGGCGCTTTTTCGATTTTTTTGGCTCAAAATGCTTAAAAAAATGTATATTACATACCCTATTTTTTTCAAAAAAAAAAATGTTGGGAAGTCAGAGTTTCCAGAGTTTACCAAATAAGGAGGGTTTCCTCCATATGGGGAATAAGCATACAACTATGGGGAATTAGCTTCTGATATATCTCGCCTAGTCTCCCTCTCCTTTCCCCGCCGCCTTCCGACCCCCGCAACTTCTGTATTTATTATCGCCTTCATTGCTGCTCCTCCAGTAGATATTGATGGTATTCGTGAACCTGTTTCTGGATCTCTACTTTATGGAAACAATATTATTTCAGGTGCCATTATTCCTACTTCTGAAGCTATAGGTTTGCATTTTTACTCAATATGGGAAGCAGCATCCGTTGATGAGTTTGGTAAAGAGAATAATAAAAAAAGGAAAGTGTTCAATTGGAACATAAAAACGTGAATAATTGGTCCTAGTTACTCTTCGGGACGGAGTGGAAGAAGGGAGGGGATTCTCGAACGCGGAAAAGGATCCAAGAACTTCGAAAGAATTGATAGTATCCTCCATTGTCGAAAAAGTCCTCTGCCACGAACCAATCTTCCTCAATAAAATCCATTCTGAAAACTAGCAAAAGAAATTGGAAAAATGATTAGAAACTAGCAACTTAAAACCTTTCCCTAAAATAGTCGTGTTTTAAAACCCGTCTCAAATATCTAAATTACCGTTGAGTTTAATATTCAAAAACCAGGTTCATCTACATTAATCACATAACGTTTCACAAAAACATCACGATTCGAGATCATGATAAAAGTTTGTTTGATTACATCTAAGTTAACTAATGTCATTTGAACCCGAATACGAAACATGAGTGCGGAAGCTTGAGTTTCATAAGCTTGAGTTTCATATGCGTTCGATTCTTCAAAAAGAGAGCTTGATCATCTGTCATACCCATTCCCTAGTCGTACCTAAGGTTTGACCAAGTGTAAAATCCTATTAGTAATAAATATCTTGTGTTAAAACAGGCAAAACATATGTTAAAAATGATAAAAACCCAAATTTCAGGGGTTTAGAAAACCCGCCGTAGGCTACGGCATGCCATCCGTAGCCTATAGTTAGTGCATTCTGTTGTTGTTGATCGTCCGAAGGTAGGCCGTAGCCTAGGTTGCCAACCGTAGGCTGCGGTTGGCAGTTTCGACTCTTACTTGAACCTTTTGGCCATAGCCTATGGCTCAGAGCCGTAGGTTACAGCTCATAGCTGCTGAAAGGTCATGATTTGAGGTTAAAATGCAGCCTGGTTTGTGCTCTTTATGCTCTATTTAACCATGAACTCGGTAAAGATTAATTTTTAGCTAAATAAACACATGCCAACCCATTAGAAGCTAGTCCAAACAGTTTCCTTGATTAACTCGATTCGTACTTGAACATCACTTGGTTACGTTTAGTTATCCATGACCCGTTTGACTAAATTGGATCCACAAAGAGGGTATCAAGAATGCGTTTATCACATATGCCTCCTTGTGCACTATCTAAATCAAAATTATGCTTTTTCAGCGCAATATGATATCTAGTAAGACTTCAAAATTGACCCATAAAGTGAGCCTTACAGAAATTGGTCTACCACACGCAATGTTTTCCCTTTGGCACTTAGTCCAATTGACTTGTTTACACGTTTAAGGCAATTTCTGTCCATCTAGATTATGATTGTGCTACCGTGAGACGGCGTTTCTGCGTCTTTGGTTTCGTATGCCTTCTACGCTTAGTTTAACCTTCAGGTCCACACAATCCATTCAACGGCCCATGCTATCAATTGCTACCTAATTCCTAAGGCGTTACATATACCTTTTGCACAACTCCACTACACGGTTATTATACAGGAATTTAAGAATTTAAAGTCGCGTATAGGATTTACCTTAGTCGTGGCCTTTCAATCTCGAGTCTCTAGCTTCTTAACTTCCTGAAGCTTCTTGTTTGGTACCTATTGATTGGTTTGCACATGGCATTCATATAAATTGTGATTAGACATGTATTCAAGCGTTTATACGAGTTTATCACATGTATTAATACAATGCCTATGATCTAATGAAGTCGCGCTTCATTGTGGCTTTTTATCAAATACTTGGTGGTCAGTGTTCTATATCATTCATTTGTAGGTCAATTAGATTGTAACAATCATACCCATGTTAGCATTTAGTACCCATGTCCATCAATTATCCCAATTTTATCATCTATCACAATTTAGATTAGACATACACAAACATTTTATCACAAGTTTCTACCATTTGATTAATAATCCCAAAGACCCGCCAAGCTCATACCAACAATTTCAAGAGTTTCCCACCAAACCCTAAGTGTTAAGCCTTCCACAAGATTAATTCATTATTGAGTTTCTCTTGTACTATAGTCACCCTCTTAGTCATTAATTTAAACAAATCAAGGGCCTTGAAGTTCCATTATCAACACATGGATTAATTTTAAACCAAATTGAGAGAGGTAAAGCTTACCTAGTTGATTAATATGCCTTAGATGACTAAAATTTCATTCATGCAAGGGAGTTAATACTTGATTCTTGGCTGAATTGAGCTTGGAGTTGATGAAGTCTTGTGTGTGAGTTGTGTGTGTGTTACGTGAGATAAAACAACCAGGGAATAAATCCTTAATTGTTTTGTTTCAAGTTAGCTCAACCCATGTTTTCCAAAGTGGTTGTTTTGACCCCTCAAGTTGTGTTATTCATGATATGTATCCAAGGTTATCAAACAAGAAGGTCTTAGTATAAGTTATTTGGTCTTTGAGTTTCGTTTAAAGGTTTAATGTGTTTTATTAAATTTTGGGGTGTTACATTCCCAAAGCTCCTTGGCAGAGGCATTATCATGAACTCCAAAAGAGACTTCAGGTGAGAGTCCCTGATGAAGATAAGCAGTAGCTCTTTCATCAATATCACCTTTTTGGTCGTCATCAGTGTACATACTCTTTGGCTTAATGGCAGTTGCCCCTATTGTGTCATTTACCACATTAGTGATCACACGAGGACCATTCAAAATAGACCATAGGGCCTTTAGATCTTTTATCTTCATAACCTGGATGAACCTGAATTTCCACTCAGAATAAGACATTCCGAGTTGGAGAACATGTATCTTTTGATGAGTTCCAATGACTGACTCCATTGCTTTGTCACTTGGGCATCAACCAGTAATTGATTAGCATTAAGTCCAATAAGTTGTCAACGTTTGGTCCAATAACTAGTCAAAGGTCAGTCCAATAGGATGTTAATATCCAAGATTGTGTTCGGACATACAGGGTGGTCGGACTTAAGTTGTGGTCGGACACAGGATTGTGGTCGGATACGGATGGAGGTCGGATACAATTAGTGGTGGTCATACACAACTCTTTTTAGGCTGGACACAGCTTTGACTCGGAAACAATTTGTTGGTCGGACGCAGGGCGAGAGCTCGGACACAGGCTTATGCTCGGAAACAGAAGTCTAGTCGCACACAGATGGAAGCTCGGACACAGACTTGTTCTCGGACATAAGCCAGTGCTCGGACACTCTTATCTTCAAAAACTCCCTGGCTTTGAACCCTGCAAAACTTTGGCAAATTTATGGAAACCGAAATCTTTTAAAATTTTTCAAAAATTAGTTAATCTTTTTTTTTATGAAATAAGATATTCATTAAACCAAAGACAGCCAATTACAAGTGATACGTAGGTAAACGGGCCACAAGTTGCGCCGCTACCCCTTTTTGTATTGCAAAACCTACTCTATTGAAAATAAAACAATGGCCCTTAGCAGCTGGAGAATTACTTTGCACAACTTTCTCCACGCGTTCGAGGAGCTTGATTGCTTGCGGGGCCAGCACTCCAAATGTATCAAAAGCGAAGGGCACAAACACATGTTGGTTCTCTAGACAAGCCGCTTCATGTTTATCCACTTTTTTGCTCTCGGCTTTCAAAACTGCCTGCCCAGCCACAAACCCCGAATCCCGGAGTCCCACCAATGGGGATACCCCAGTAAGGTCAACGCACGCATGCTTGCCTTGCGCCCATCCGAACAAAAGAACGTCCACTGGCCTCAAGGTGGACCGCCCGTCAAGTGGGTCCGTCAAGAAATTCACGGGTGCCTCTTTTTTTGCTGAAATCCCTGCCTTTCGTAACACATCCCATAGAACA
Source organism: Ambrosia artemisiifolia (assembly GCA_032199755.1). Lineage (NCBI taxonomy): Eukaryota > Viridiplantae > Streptophyta > Magnoliopsida > Asterales > Asteraceae > Ambrosia > Ambrosia artemisiifolia. The sequence continues at coordinate 41,376,955 of CM063516.1, read as the reverse complement.
TCTCTAACAAGGTCATGTCTGTATTTAAAGCCTGACAACTCCTTACAATGTAGGGCGTGTTCTCCAAACTTGTCCAAGCGTGTTTTTTTACAGATCGGACACGGTTCGTCGACGGGGAACATGGGAATCATCAGTCGGTATTTGAGGACCGCCCGATATTCGATAGCCGACATATGTTGCCCGAGTCCGTCAATTGGGAGTGTAGTGAGGAAATCTTGAGCATGGGCCTCTTTGAGGCATTCAAACACTGCTTTCTGGCGCGAAGACATGTTAAACCCCTCCTCCATAGTCTGCACGGCTTTATAGTTAAACTCACTCGCCAAGATTTTTTGAGGCTTTTTTGGGGCGGTGTCTTTATCCGTAAAGCCGCCCACATCTACATTGGGGAGAGAGCTGCGAATGTTGTCCAGTGCAAGCTTATAATCATAGTCCATCCCAACCACCCCGCTGTTCCTTAGTATGTGTTCCTGTAGCTTCCAGGACTGCGCCCTAGAAGCCACATACGCATAAGCAGACACATCTTCCGCCAAGCACAGGCCCAAGCCACCCGAGCTGATCGGTAAGGACGCCAATCGCCATTGAAGATCCCAAAAAAATGCGCCCCCACAAACAACGATATCCTTAACAGCACCTCGGAGACCTTTGTCAAAAATGGATACTGCCTCCCCAACAAAGGTCGGTTGGCACGTTCGAAGCCCAAACAACAGTTTGGCCACACCCATACATGAGCGAAGCAATAAGAGCTCACTTTGGGGGTCCTGTAACTTCTGTAAAACGCCCATCAGGCCAACCGCGCGCTGAGCTCTCTTGACTGCCATTGAGCTAATGTAATCCCCATCACGACTAACAGCCCCCCTAGAAGCTTTACCCCTGTCTGTGGTCTTCCGATCTCCTCAGGAAAAATGCCAAGCTTCGCTTTCATTCCATTGCATGTTGGCCAAAAGATCTCCGACTTCTTAATATTAAGCATAAGCCCAAACTGGGGACCTTCTGCTCGAATGATGTCTAGGGCTTTAGCTACTTCTTCGGCCCTGCCTATAATCGTGCCATCATCCAAATACCACGCATGAAAGGGTAAGGAACAGTGTTTTTCCACCTGTAGCACCAGCGGATGCAAGACAAGGGAAAAAAGAAGTGGTCCTAAAGGATCCCCTTGCTGGACCCCTGTGTAGGCCCCGATACAAGTATCTCCTACATATAGCCTGGCAGGTTGGGCGTATAAGAACTGAACCCATTGGTAGATAGATGGGCAGCGGATGCTGACTTCGCGCAGAAGGATTGTCCGGTCAACCATGTTGAAAGCGTTCGAAAAATCCACAGTGAGCATGGCCAGTGATCCGTCGTCACGGAACGCATTCAAGAATCTATTCGCACTATGGAGAATAGCCTCTGCTCCATTGGGGACCCCGACCCCATATTGAAAGTCCCCTAAGTAAGCCGACATCTCGTTCCCAATTTTATGCATTGCAACTTTAGAAACCAACCTCCGCCAGATACCCCCGACAGCAATGGGCCGGATTCCGTTATCGGGCTTTAATAAGGGGGTTAGGGGGCAGAGGCAATGAATTCCGCCAGAGTTTTCGGGCACAACCCTCGCAGCCAGATGTCAACCGCCTCAGTGATGGCCACAAGAAGAGTAGATGGCGGAGAGGACCCCTGTCCGCACAATGCGTCCAAAATATGTTGTGCTCTCAAGCCATCCCTTCCGCAAGAAGTTCCTTTGGGGAAGGAGCGGATATTCTCCAACACACATTCAGTGTTAACCTGAAGAGCATCTTTATTGGGCAAGACATGAGGCAAATGGGGGGGATCCCTAACCGGATGCTTATCAACCAAGGCTTTTAAGGTGGACTCCCCAAATGGTGCAACTCCAGAAGAGCACAAAACCTTAACTGCGGCTGTGAAGTGACCATCAGCAACCTTCCTCAGACATTGTTTGATATTAGCCCCATTCTCTGATTCATTTTGGCTGACTGGCCCTCTAGAAGACTCTTCATTCGATTGGGAAAGGAGGGGGAGAACAAGCTCCTCCATGCCCTTGCCATCTTTCCAAATTGCTAAGGAGCGCATGATGCTACTGCATTGCAAGGATTTACGATTCCCAGACCTCCGTTCCTGCCTGGTAGACGGTCGGATAATGCGTAACGTGCATCGAGGCAGCAACAACAACCTGATCCAGGCCTCAACCGACCCAGGGGAAGCCACTACCTTACCCAATGTATTTGATAAGGCCTGCGCAAATACTAATCGACAAGACGAGGGGATGCTCTTAACTGTAGTAATCGGCATAGCAAAAAGTCTTTCCAGAAGACTGATATCTACAACCACCGTCCTTCCAATATCCGGCTTGATAGCGGGTTCAACTATTGGCTGGCTGGGCTCAGGGATCCCGATGATAAATTCACCATTACCATCAGCATTTCGCAAGAATTTGGCGACACCATCTTCATGATGACACCCCTTACTGAGAGCATGCAGGACCATGCATTGGCCACATAACCACTGATTAATATTCTGCAAGGCGTCCACAACTTCCCCAAATAGGCTCAAATCCCCGGAAATGGCAGTCCGCAAGGTTTTTTTTACCATCATCCCACCCAAAATGGTCCCGTTTAAGGTGAGCAAGCAGCCGGGAGCTACTTGATATACCAAATTTACAAGAATGAAAAAATTTAAAGGGGCAGGCTTGTCCTGCATCAGCAACGCAGGGTACACCCATTTCAACAGAACGCCGCCGCCTTCTAACAGATGGCGACATAACTACCAAAACCCGACTCGAGGTGAGTGGGCATACGCTATCTCCCAAAGATCACACCAGGGCAACTAAAAGTTGCCGTTGCCTACTCCCCGTATAAACGCGATGCACCTAAACCATGGCCCGGAGGTCCCAAACTTTATCAAAACACAAATAAACTGAATATTATTATTATTATAAATATTATTATTATTATTAATCTTTATGTAAGGAAACAAGAACACTTTAGAAGGTTGTAGATCTGCTAACCCATTTTAACAACTTCAAGAGAAGTTTATTAATACATCCCACCAAAAGCTACATTATAAAAACCGATTAAACTAGTTTTTTTACCAAATCTCCAACAAAGTCAACGTATAAAAGATCAAAGCCACATACCAATCTTCAAGAAAGAGGGCGATTACATATCAGGGCAAAGGGCGAGTAGCAGAAATAGAGTAGGGGGCGAGTAGGTTCCGGGGTAAGGGCGAGTAGCACCAAGAGAGGGAGGCGAGTAGCTAAAAAGGGGGGGGGGGGGGGCGATTAGGTTATGACGCGATTGGGTTTTCAAAAAGAAAAGACCGTTATAGAGGGTAAGTAGGTGGAGAAGAAAACTGTTGGTGATGGATGAGCAGGAGGGGGAGGAAACCGATGGTGGAGGTTGAGCAGGTGGATGAAGAAACCGGTGGTGGTGGATTAGACGGAAGGGATTGACCGAAATTTTTATCAATCAATTTTAAAATTTTCAACAAATTCTCCGAGTTTTTAGCAATCAATTTTACTTTTCAGAAAATATGATCAAAACACTAGTTTTTATTAAAAAAAAATCGAATAAAAACAAAACGCTACCAAGATTTTAAGAACACTAATGAACTCAAAAACACATTCAGATGAGCAAGGCTGCATAAAATCAAATTGTAACAGGATATAAACATGAAACCAATAAGTAAACTAATCGAAAAAACAACATTTTTCTCGTTTTTCTCAACAAGGACTTCTTTGATCTTCACGTTTTCATACCAAACCGTGCCTTCGAAAGACTTCTTAGGCTCTAATACCAATTGTAAGTTCAAGATCCTCTCCTTACGGTATCAAACAACACTCAATCAAATGCGGAATATAAGATTTAATGCAAGAACAAAGAAGTAACCCGAATGATTAATATTATTGAAACAAAGTGCACACGATTTCTAAGGAATCGTCTGGTACACAAGGTGGCCGATTACAATGAGAAACAAACAAAAACAATTAGCAAACCTCAAAAGACCTAGGAACCCCCTATTTATAGTAACATGGGCGGTTCTAGATACATAGGCCCAATAGGACCAAACCCACTAACTAAACCACTAACCAGACCAAGAAACCCAAAACACTAACTAACCCAAAATTGCTAAGACAGACGCAAACCTTATTAAACTATGGTCTTACAATTATGAACCCTAGAACTTCAAATGCTTACACCTGGGAATGATACAAGGATTTAGCAAAGCATGGCCATGGAGTTCATCTCTTTCTACAAATTGAGGTCTTGAATCTTCAAAGATATGATTTTGGAATGATGGGGAATGATATGATTGAGTAATAATGAAGATGATACACAATGATGGTCCCTCTGTGTGTTTTTAATCTAAAATATTCATAACCCCGGTTTGACCCACCATTAAGAGACTTAAAATTGGGTTTGAACAGACGTTGGCATAGGCGACGCCATGTCCATTTTGTCTACATTTCCTTCTGCTGTTTGACGCTGCTCTGGTGGGTTTACCTACGCCATTGGCGTAGGCTACACCACTTTCGGCGTCGGTGACGCCAGAAAACACATTGTTTTTCATTTTTGGCTTTTGTTGTTCAATCATCTATCCACCTTTCTTTCGTTGTGCTTCAAACCTCCAAAAATGCACTCTTTGACTTGTCAAAACCTGCAATCACCAAATAAAATCAAAGTAGAGCCATTCGACAATATTTCCATATTATTTAAATAATTTCCGATCATTAACGCTCATACTTTTACTAACCCATCATTGGCAGTGCTCTTTCTAAACTATAGATACCAAGTTCGAGTCCCAGCTCGTGCATTTTATGTCTTTTTTTTTTGTCTTTTTGTGTTTTCTTTAATTTAAATCCCACATTCTTCTATAATACATTTTCAATAGATTCTTATCAACAGTATCCAAATAAGTCTTCATTTTTAACATATTTACACAAATGCCATTACTTTGTTATCATCAATCTATTTTTTTTATCTTGGGAATTTCCTGCGCACCTACCTCCACTTGTCTCATGGTCATTTAACCGTCTTCTCAACATGCACATACACACATATTGACAGTCATAGAGAAGAGAGAGATAGCAGGGAAGAGAGAGGGAGGAGCCGATGGGTTTCCGCCCACCATACACGGCAGCTCGCCGCCACACAACGCCGTGCGTATCTGTGAAAAAGCGCGTGCACTAACTCAGTCCCAAGATCGAAGAGAGAGGAACAGATTGTTATTGTCTTTATGGGACGCCATAAGCTAAAGGCTGGAACGATGATGGTCATTGTGGAATCGAGGCAGAGACCCGTCAGGTGGTCAACAAAAGTCCAACCGATGACCGGACCAGTTTGACTGAGTCCACTCGAGGGATCCACAAGGTATGAACAAGAACCCAAGCAAATCTTAATATGTCGTGCGCGCCCGTGTGTGACTTGACTAACGCAGTGGACATGACCCGATCGTATAAAGCTAAGTACCTAACTAAGGGACTATATATATTTACGTTGTATGAACTAGAACAAAAACGAATATATAATAAGATGTTGGCTGCATATAGTTGTTGTAGATGATAGTGATTGAGGTATAAAATATAAGGACATTGCACAAATTGACAAATCATTGAATTATAGAACGGATGAATAAGACTTTGATTATACGTTGAGGACTTGATTACATAAAAATAACTAACTAATTATAACATCACTAATACTGAAGATTTAGAAACACAAGTAAGGCGTATGATACTTTGGACACTAGAAGAATGATGCGGACATGGGACGTAGTATGTTAGTTGGAGTTAATTACCATTGGGACTATTGGGACTTGAAACAACCATGTATGTATGTACCCGATTTACCCGACACTTGAATATTAGTTATCTAAGTTAAATGTGGTGAGAAATAGGTAGAATGACTCAGCAAGCTTAAGTTGTAAGATAACAACACATTAGTTATATCCATTTGGCAGCCAACAAAACACCTAACCCCTCATCCAGTTACAGCTCACCAACTTTACTTTTTTACTTCGTATTAACAAGAGATAAGACGCCACGCGCTACGTGCAACCTGCGCGTATAGAATACCCGTTTCATGTTATGACCCGTCGCGTGCCGCAACACGCGCGGAAATAAAACTAGTTAGTAATTAGTTAGGGTCTTTATTAAGTTCCCCAACCCGACCCAACACGGACCGAAAGTTCTAACGTATGGTTTTGAAAACTTGACCACACACAAAAGTAAACCCACAGGAAAAAAATATTAGATCCGCCACTGACTTTAATTCCCTCATAATTACTAAACCTTTGCTTATATAAATAATAGTTACATTTTTTTCTCCTTAAAGCAACTACCACATGATTTTAAAAAAAAATATATATATATATATAATAGAAACGAGCATTTTTAGTTGCTTTGATTTGAGTATAATATTGGTATTATTTTTTAGTTTACAAAATTGATGTGTTATGGCATTAACAATATCTAGTGTGGGAGCAATAACTGAGAACAAATGAAACTAAAAAAAGACGAAACCAGAAAAGAGTTAATTGCTAATTTAGTCCCTGAGGTTTGTCAAAAATTGTCACTTTCATCCAAATCTCTTTTTCTTGTCATTTTAGTCCCGGTGATTTCATTTTTTTGTCATTTTAGTCCGTGTAGACTAACAAGATTTGGATGAAAATGACAATTTTTGACAAACCCCAGGGACTAAAATGACAAAAAATGAAACCACATTGACTAAATTGACAAGAAAAAAAGATTTGGATGAAAATAGCAATTTTCGACAAACTAAAGGGACTAAATTGACAATTAACTCAACCAGAAAATGACGAAACCAAAGCAAATTAGTTGAAAACTGAATTAACCAAAAACACAAATTAACTTAAAATCAATTATTGATTTTTTTTGTACCCTTAGTTAATCGAAATTAACCACATTGAAACTGAGCAATTAATATATGCATATACTTTATACGTCCATTTAATGTATTTGTACCCTTATTTCATGTACTTCTAAGCGAAAGATTTAGCCAATCTTTGGTTTTAGTTGTTAACAACTTTTAACTGAACCGAACTAAAAAATAATAATCTTACAAAATAAATTGAACCGATTGGAAAATAAGACCGATTAACCAAACCGAAATCTACACGTAAGGTCTGTATTCCATGTCATATCACGTAGGCACCTTGCTAGTATACTTGAAGCAAAACACATTCATATATTCAACTAGCTAATTAGAACAATATAATATTATAAATGCAAAACATGTTATAGAGTACTAGAAGGTAATGGTTCATTTCCAGTACATATAAAATATCAAAAATAAAATAAAAAAGTATTTTTGATCATAGCAAAAGCTTAGCAGAATTGGCAGGGTGCTTAGCAAGGTGCTCCAGGACGGCATGAGAGTACACCAGCACTACTAGTGAGTTTTATAGCGGCTTCTCCTGGTTCAGCTGGAATCATCCCTGCGCTTTGAACAGGGGTTAGCACTGGATCAGACCCAGATGTAACAAAAATAGCACCATTTTCAAGCAAGTCTTTATCAGATCTCCAGTTCCACGCCATCGACTCAGCAGCGCCTGTACCAGTCCTCGCTAGGACCTTCAAAAAGAAATTCAAGTTTCAGTTTTAATATGTAGTCATTCTAACCTGGTAGCTCTAAAGATACTCATCCCTTCATTATTACTTGTCATACCCCGAAATTGTCAACTTGATAATATTCTATTTTTCATAATAAGAGACTAAAAACATATCTGATTTGACATTTTCAAACGAAGGAAAAGAAAAGAAAGGGAATTAAGTAAAGAAGAGAAAGAGAATTAAAAAAAGATTTAATAAACTATCGTGTTCCCGAGTTCGATGGAATGATAAGAAAAGTAAGTATTTTATGTTTAAAAACCATTTCCATCAATTTCCTTTCCTTTTTCTCCTTAAAAAAAACTGTGAAACACGATTTTCCTTGACTTCTTTCCAAATCTCTCATTTTCCTTCGTTGAATGAAAATCGAGAATAAAATGATTAAAAAATTGAGTTATGTTATAATAAGCAAACCCTTCCAATAATAGATAGAAGTTGATAAAGTATTTAGAATACATTTTTCTTGATCTGATCATCAGGGGCCAAGAATCTGTTCCCTTGGCAGAGTATAGTTGGGGCCGAGCTACCACCTATGGCGTACGTTCCCCATCTGTCGTAGTTGTTGTTAACAACTTGGAAAAACCCAAATCGACATCTAGGCATTCTTTGGTCAACGTTATCGGTGAACATGTTGAAAGCGACCGTTGCTAGCATTCCTTTATCTTGAACATGGGTGTCATCTGCCCCCAACAATATTGCCTGTACATTCATTGCACATTTGAGAATATTCAAAGACACAACAATGTATAGTTTTCGCCTTTTAGGTATATATAGCAAATTGGAACATATGTTGTAGGGTGATATTATCTAGACATTTCCTAAATTTTTTAAGACATTCCCCTTATGGGTCGTAGAGAGCACCATGACCCGTATAGCGTTAAACTCAATCATCTACGTCCCGTAGAGGCCTCTACGGGTCGTAGATCGTACGAGGTACAACATTTCAGACTGAACTCCTCACTTTGCAGGGAGTTCAGTCTGAAAAAGCAGGCGTCCGTAGAGGACGCCACGACCCATGAAAAATGTGGTAGGTGGAAGCGTGGAAGCATTTAAACCCTGCATGGCTCGTGGAGGGCTATTCGGACCGTGGATTCCTATAATTTTATGCAGACGGGAACCACTAAGATCTAATTCGATTTAAACATTCAAACACAAACACATTTCTCTCTACGCCAAACCAGTATAATGATGTCGTATTCCTATAACTATTCCCTCAGTGATGTATCTCCGAACACGTCTTACGTCTCTAAAAGCGTTTTCGGACCCAGGGTTCAAGTTTGTGTAGAGGAGGTTAAATCCATGGTTCGTTGTAATGACGGGAATGTGCTGCCCGATCTGAACCGGGACTAGGTAGATGAACAATAGTCATTTTTCGTGCCACCAAGCTATCCGTAGTACGCATACGAGACTTACAATTCGCACGGGAAGGGTGCTAATGACTTCCAGGAAGGTGATAACGACTTCGAGGAAGCTGCTGATGATGAGGATTGTGCTGACGACGAGGAAGTTGTTTATGAAGGTGTTGAAATCAAAGCAGAACCAAACCCAAATGTTTCGTATGAAACCGATAAGGTGTGTTTATTTATTTACACTTGTACATATTTAGACTCGTATATATTACATCCCCGTACATAATTTGGCTAAATAGGTTTTAGGGTTTATTGGATTTAGACTAGTATATATTTTAAACGTTTGTATATTATGGTTTATTGTTTGTATCTTGTGGTTATTATCTTTATCTTTTGGGTTTATTGTTTGTATTTTGTGGTTTGTTTGGTTTGATTACATAAACATTTATGTTTACGTAACGATAACCAAAACATCTTATAATTCTAGTTATTTTTAAAAAGAACATTTACAAAAAAAAAACATTTTGTATAAATAACAAATAACAAAACATTTTACATAGTAATATTTACTAAAAATCCACTTTTTATATTTATATTTATTTTTTTAAACAACATTAACAAAAAAAATCTACATTTTATGTAAATAATTAAATCTTAAATAACATCCCTTTTCACTTCTATAACCCATCTCAATTACCCATACATCTCTTTTTCACATCTCTAACTCATCCCAATGATTGCTAATCATTGGCAGCGCTCATCCACGGGCTGTAGAGGTCTCCACGACCCGTGGAGCGCCCATCTACGGGCCGTAGAGCTCTCTACATCCCGTAAAAGGATGAACAAATAAATTGAAGGGATGTGCAGATAGCCGTCTGTTGTTAAATCAAGTCATATGCATTGCACATTAGGGAATTTTAGTCATTTTTTTTTCTTAATTTTCTTAGTTAGAGGGTGAACGAAAAGTGTACTTTTGACTGTTGGGTGAATTTGCAGTTGGAAATGGTCACGTGTGTGCTACCGAGGGTGACATCGACCAGCCCATCGAAAGACTTGCTGAGTGAGCAATGGTCTATCCATATTTGGGAACTACCAGCAACATTTATAGTATCACCATCACTTGCTTGTCTTAAAATTGGTGGACCATCGTTGGACTTAATCATGCCTCCTGGAAGCACTTTAACATCATGGATATTTATGTTATGAATGATTATATTCTTGACATTCATGAGGGTGAGACCTCCGTTAATGATTTCAACTTTCACTCCTCGGCCATCGATGGTCTTGTCGCTGTTTACGACAAGCTCTTGATTCAAATTAATCACCATATCATTTTTAAAAATGATCCACAAGGGCCTGTTTTGGGCGGCAGCAAACCGGAGTGTGCCTTCTTTTGGATTTGCAACATCATCATCTAGATTGCTGGTGACCGTGTAGACATCACCCCATTTTCCGCCGTAGGTTCCCTTTGCAAAACCTTGGGCACAGTCGGCTAACGCTTGTCGGTTGTTCTCCCAATCGGCTTTGCCCCTCCAGCACTTGTCTATAATGTTGAGTGCTTCACATGCTTGCAGGCTCCTCGTTTCGTTAACTGAAGGTCTGTAAAAGAATATTTCATATACATACGTGTACGAATACATATACATATACATACACATATATATATGCATATATATACACATATATATACACATATATACGACATCGATCAATTATAATATCTTCGAAAAGAAACACTCACAAGATTTCTCCGACCCCTTCGGCAGAACGAACAGGTTGCAGCAAAGCGACAAGTGCTAAGGTAAAATACAAGATGTAACAACATTGTTTGATCCCCATTGTATGATTGTTGTGGTTCTTCTTGGTGATCGATCTCATCATTTATTTAACAACTTTTTGCTTATATACATTCAGTAATTATCGGTTTACCAAGAACTAATAATGTGCGTCAAATAATTTGCACCAAGAGATTAAACATGATATTAGAAAATAGTGACTGTTCATTAAATACGTTAATTATATCTCGGTCAACCAATTGAGAGATACAGAGTGATTGTGGGGGTCTTTGGTTATATATAGGCAGGGGCGTCCTAAAAGATTTAGGTGCTCTATCTGAGACGTTAAAATATATGCCCTTTAGTATTTAGCGAATTAAATAATTTAAACTAAATTTTATGCACAATCAACACCATAGCAATAAACATAACAATTAGCAAAATAATAATATTAAAATGAGTGAAATTACATATAGTTAGGTATTGAGCTCACATATATATGTATACAATTTTTTTTAAATGTGCCCCGAGATTTATGGACTCTGGCCGGTTGCCCTCCTCGGCCCACCCCAAAGCCTCCCATGTCTATAAGTAAAAGCATCTATATCTATATATACTAGATTATTGCCGTGTGGACACTCAGTTCAATAAATACTAATATTATGAATTTTAAACTTTATTAATAAAAATAAATCTAAACATGCATTAACAAAAAGTTAAATATTCATATAAGAATGATAAAACATGTCGTAATCAATAGTTAAATTAAAATTCATAAGTTAGAAAAAAACAACATATAATTCAAATATCATTTGAAATGTTAGATCATGGTGTTCGTTCCAAGTCTCCTAAAAAAGAAGCAAATTAAATATAAGTTGAACTATTAAATTAAATGTGGGTTAAAGTTTAAATTATTTTTTACATTGATTAATTAAAATTTTAACAACATACCAATTAAAGTGTCACCTTTTGATGGATTCTTAGATCACTTAGAAGTATCCTGCTTATATTTGAGTAAAAAAAAGTAAATAATCTAACAAGAAGATCAAAAAGGCATTTGTGACACTCGGCAAACTCAGGTGAATACTTGTATCAAAATCGTAAGTCTACCTTAGCGAACATTCATAAAACATACTTAACGGGGTTAGTTAAGTCAGTTCGATGATTCCGGGAATCATCGGGAGTCAGTTTACACACATGATGTCCATGGATTGGTGGTTCGGAGGATCACCGGGTAAAACACACATGATTCTCGAGTCCCGAGGGTTGGTGTAATAATATAAAAGTGTAAATTGTCTGGTATTAAATGTTTTACGGTCATTATATAACTTGCCGACATTTGTATACGTGAATTAATGTCTTAAATTAGCAATTGAAGGCGTTGAAAAACCCAATCGCCCAAGTTGGGGCGACTAGCTATCTAGTCTCCAGGATTAGGGGTGATTGGCTAAGCGAGTCGCTTATAGGGAGGGCGATTGGCTATGCCAGTCACCTGCAGGGTGCGAGATGACCGGTAAAAGCTATAAATACCATACTTGACTTGTTTTTCATCATTTATGCAACCATAACTCACCCCAAAGTGCTCTTTCACAATCTCTAACCTCTATACACCCGGTTTTTCCCTAAACACACCTTTTCCAAGTTAAAACAACCTTTGAATCTTTAAACAAGTGAGGATCTAACGTGTGTGATTCATCCAAATCCATTTTTAAATATTTTTATGTTGTTACTATGAACCCTAAGTGTCCAGACCTGATCTTTGTATGTATTCATGAATATAAACCTTTGAAAAACATTTCCTAAACTAGATCTAAACATTTCCTATGAGTTTTCAATGAAAATGCAAACTTTAAATCTAAAACATGGGGCTTCTTGTGTGTGTATTGTTAGGATGATCCTAGGAAGTTGTTATGATGATTACCTAGGTGTTAGAAGCGTGATAGAATGATATTTGAGGTTGTTGTGTGGTTTTATGAGTTTTAAACTGTTTGAGGATCTTAGTGGAATCTTGGATGTAATGTGATGATTTGATGCTTGTAACTTGTTAAGGTTTATATGTTAGGATGATCATGTTAAATCTTGATGATGTTTGGAACGTGATTGTGTGATTAAATCAGGTTTTTTGCCATTTAGGGTAACTTTTGCATGCATTTGATGTGACTTACCCATTGTATTATCCATTTTGGGAAAACTAGCAATTTGCACGTAAAATGTAGGTGTTAATTTGGGGCATAATGTAGGGTTGGGTTGGATCTTGATTGTGGATTCAATTGTGGTGTTCCAATATGCTTCGGATCTGATTTGGAGGGTTTCTCGCGTCTAAACGGTCAACAGCCTACAGTGCAGCCGGCTACCCAGCCGCATGTCTTGGGGCGACTGGCATAGCAGTCGCATGTCTTGGGGCGACTGGCATAGCCAGTCCTGTGTTTTGAAAGCCAGTTGTGTGTTTTGATGCCAGTCATGTGTTTTGACGGCAGTCGTGTGTTTTGAAATCTAGTCTTGTGTTTTAAAGCCAGTAGTGTGTTTTAGTAGAACCCAGTAGCGTGTCTTGACACCCAGTAGCATATTTGAAACCCCGTCACATGTCTAAAAAACCTTAACGTGTCTTGACACCCAGTAGCATATTTGAAACCACGTCACATGTCTGGAAAACCTAGTAACGTGTTTTCGGACTCATGCATGTATTACATGACCTACATGCTGAATCTTGTGATCTATTGGGTCTAGCAATCCCCACCCCTGTTGACTGGAGGTTGCACGAGTGCATATTTGTCCTATCTAACATTACGTCACCGGGTGATGACTTATAACAATGTCTAGCTAGCATAAGATATAGATGTAGATTATCATGTGGATCTGGTTTTCAAAACAATAACTTATTTTACAAACATAAATGTATGAACTCACCAGTATGATATACTGTCTAACATAGCATGTTTTCTCAGGTCGCTAAGGTAGCTGCACAGGTTTAGGGCGTACTTGAGTCCATAGAGTCCGCTCTCATGCATTGTTTAAACTATCATCTAAGAACTATTTTGAAACTATTTACATTGAAGTTTGTTTTGTAAAACAATTTGTGCTTCCGTTGTACTTGTCAACCTTTTAAACCGCGTGGTTGTTTATTACGTTGTTTTTACTTCATAAAGTTGTTGTTTATTGTGACCGTTGACTTAGATCCTGGTTTGTCACACGCCTCGCAAGTGAAATTTGAGGGTGCGACGAATTGGTATCAAAGCCAATGGTTATAGTGAACTAGTATTGCATGTAGAGTATGGTCTATAGCCGAGTCTCATACACTAGACAATCACACACTTATGAGTCGTATTAAGTGGGAATTAACTAACATTACAAGGGTGTCGATATCATCATTATTTACATATTGCATCATCTGCTCTATCTATTTCTTATTTTCTATTTCTATCCTTCTTCTTCTTCTGGTCTTGAGGATGAAGAAGCTTGCTTGCTGATCTGGAATGGTGGTGGTGTACATTGGAGTGGCTCTTTGGCTTAATATAGAGATATGTTCAACATTCGAACATCTCCCTTCTATACTCTAACGAACACACTCACTCACTCACTCACATGATCTTGCATTCATAGTAGTTATTGTACACCTCTAAGTGATCGTTCACTTGGAGATTGTTATTGTATCACACTCTAGGTTAGATGAGCATGTAGTGTTCATCTATCCAGCAAGTTTGGATATTCCAACTAGATGGTATGTGATTGATATAGATTTGTCTAATCGGGATGCTTTTTCTCTCATTTGGCATGATTGCTGATATTCTATCGTTCGTGATGATTCTAATTTCTCATTCGTTTGTGATATTAGAAGATGTTTGGAGCTCATGTTGGAAGACGCGAAAGATGCAATGGTGGACACGACGGTGGTCGTGGCAACATCAACATGACCCAGGCGAAATTGAACAACCTTATCCAGGAGTAGGTGTCTATTGCTCTAGCTGCCTTTTAGGCCACAGAAGCTCAATGACTTGGTTTTAAAATTCATTTACTACTCTGGTTTGTTTTCTATATTGTGTCCTTTTGGTTAAGTAGCGTTTCTTATTGTACAGGAAATGCTGCTCATCAGTACGCACCTCCACCACCTTCTTAGGTCTGCACTTTGAAGGCTTTCATAGATTTCAAGCCGGACTCTTTCATTGGTACTGAGGGAGCAGTGGGACTGCTCAGGTGGATCGAGAAGGTTAGGTTGGGTTTGTTTTTGCTATGTGTAATTGCTTGCTCGAGAATCAGGTTAAGTATGCTTTGGGTACTTTGAATGGACCCGCTATGACTTGGTGGAACTCCCTTACTCAGAACCTTGGGTTGGGTGAAGCTAATGCTATGCCTTGGGACAAATTTACCCATCATCTAAGGGGTAAGTATTTCCCTTGGGATTAGTTATAGAAGTTGGAGCATCAATTATGGAACCATAAGATGGTGGGATCTAAGATTGAAGAATACACCACAAAAACAACATGAGCTTGTTGTTATGTGTCTAGGATTGGTCACTCCAATGGTTAGGCGGATTCAGCACTACATTGTTGGGTTAGTTCCTGAGATCAGGGGGTTGGTGACGGCATGAAATCCAACCACTATTCAGGAGACTACCCGTTTTGCCCACAAGCTTACAAACCAGAAAGTAGAGGAGGGTGTTCTATCTCCGAGGGGTGCAACTATGAAAGCCCCTGAGAACAAAAGAAGGTGGAAAAACGCCAACAACTCAGGCAAGAATCTCTCTTCTCATCAGCCGCCGCAGCAGCAAAGGAAGTTTGACACTTACAGTTCTTCTATAGTTACCCAATCAGGATAGAAATCTGATTCTTGGGCTGGTATTTATCCTAAGTGTGGCAAGTGTAACTACCACCACACTGGTGCTTACCACAAATATCAATGTCAGTGTTGTGGCAAGGGTGGGCATGAAGCCAAGAATTGTAGAGGCAAGATTCAGGGAAAGTCAACTCCACTGGCAGCCCCTTAGCGGAATCAAGGGTGCTATCATTGTGGTCAGACATGGCATTTCAAGCGGGATTACCCCAAGTAAGAAACAAGTGGATGGCAGAAAGAACGTGAATGGGAATAGTAACAACGGGGGTGGCGGCCGGAATGCGCGCGCCTTCTTCAATGGTTCAGGGGAAGCCCGATAGGATCCAGACACAGTTACCGGTGCATTCCTTCTTAACGATCGCTATGCTTCGGTTTTATTTAACTCTGGTGCGGATAAAAATTTCATATTTGTTGAATTCAGTCAGTTGCTAGATGTTGTACCTACACCTTTGGAGGTTAAGTACTGGATAGAATTGGCTAATGGTAAACAAATTGAGGCCACACACATTCTTAAGGAGTGTTGCGTAGAACTTTCAGGTCCGTCTTTCCCTATAGATCTTACGCTGGTAGCTTTGGGTAGTTTTGAAGTCGTTGTGGGTATGGATTGGTTGTCTAAGTATCGGGCTGAAATTGTTTGTTTTGATAAAATCGTTCGACTTCCACTCCCTAATAGAGAAACTTTATCTATGGATGGAGAGAAAAGTGGCATTCTTTTAAGCGTTATCTCATGTATGGAAGCTCGTGAGCATCTCTGAAAAGGGTATATCACCACTATGGCACTTGTTTTTGTATCATCTGATGAAGAGAAGAAGATCAAAGACATTCTTGTGGTTCGTGAGTTTCTTGATGTATTTCCTGAAGATTTGTTTGGTCTTCCGCCTCAACATCAAGTTGAGTTTCATATTGATCTTGCACCTGGTGTAGCCCCTATTGCTCGAGCCCTTTATCGTCTTGCACTTCCTAAGATGCAAGAATTTTTTAACCTGCTCCAAGAGCTATTGGAGAAGGGATTAATTTGACCTAGTTCATCCCCGTGGGGAGCCCCTATCCTGTCTGTTAAGAAGAAAGATGGAAGCCTTCGCAAGTGTATTGATTACCGAGAGCTAAACAAGGAGACAATCAAGAATCGCTGTCCTCTTCCTCATATTAATGATCTGTTTGACCAGTTGCAAGGGTCTATCTTTTATTCGAAGATTGATTTGAGGTCTGATAACCACCAGCTTAGAGTACATGAAGACGATATTCTAAAGACTGCCTTTCAAACCCATTATGGCCATTTTGAGTTCTTGGTCATGCCTTTTGGTCTCACCAATGCGCCAATAGTATTTATCGATTTAATGAACCGTGTTTGTAAGCATTACCTTGATAAATTCGCCATTGTTTTAATTGATGATATTCTGATCTATTCCAAGAGCAAGGAGTACCATGAGGAACACTTACGACTAGTCTTGGATCTCTTAAGATGAGAGCAACTTTGTGCTAAGTTCTCCAAATGTGATTTTTGGTTGCGTGAAGTCCAATTCCTTGGTCATGTGGTTAACGAGTTGGGAATTCATGTTGATCTAGCAACGATAGAAGCCATGAAATACTAGGAAGCACCAAAGATACCAACTGAGGTGCGACAATTCCTAGGTCTCTTTGGTTACTATCGTCTTTTTATTGAGGGTTTTCGAAGATTGTTGAACCCCTCACCTCCCTTACCCAGAAAGACAAGAAGTTTAACTGGGATGAAGCTTAAGAATCGGCGTTTCAGACGCTAAAGCTTAAACTCTGTACTCCGGCTATTTTATCCCTGCCGGATGGTACAGATGCTTTTGTTGTTTATTGTGATGCTTCTATTCATGGTCTCGGCTGCATGTTGATGTAAAGCGAGAATGTTATCGCTTATGCTTCTCACAAACTTAAAATCCATGATAAGAACTACACTACCCACGATCTGGAGTTGGGTGTTGTTGTTTTTGCACTAAAGATGGAGACATTACTTTTACCGTACCAAGTGCACCATTTACCCCGATCATAAGAGTCTTTAGCATATCATTGATCAGAAGGATTTGAACATGCGACAACGTCGATGGGTCGAACTCCTTAATGATTATGATTGTGCAATCAAGTACCATCCGGGTAAGGCGAATGTAGTGGCAGACGCCTTAAGTAGGCAGACATTCATTAAGCCTCATTGTGTTCAAGCTTTGCAGCTCACCATTCATTCTGGTCTGCCTGACTGAATCCGTTTTGCTCAGCAAGAAGCTTTGAAAGAGGAAAACCTTAGAGCTAAAACCATGCATGGTGCTGACAAACATCTTAAGCTTAGATCTGATGGCCTACACTACTTTGTAGAGCATGTTTAGGGTTATACAGTATGTGGCTTCTTTCTTTATTCTTAACAACTGGATTCTTTCTTTATTCTCAATGGTTGGCTTCTTTCTTTATTCTTAACGACGGTAGCGACTCAGTGTCGCAAGCAGCCACTTCTGTGCGGAGGTGTTTGGTGGCAGAGATAGCGGCGTCGCTGGCTAGGGTGATGATTTAGGGTGGTGGCGGCAAACTAATCCGGTACAATATACTTAGGTGTTTCTTGCTTTCATTGGTGTTTGATAGTGCCCTCCATCTGTTTGTGTAAATGTGTGTTTAATTTTTTCTTGAATGAATCATGTCTATATAAAGGTTGGTTTGGTGTAGGTAATATTGGGCCGTTGAAGTTAATGTTGGGCTGTGATGTTATATTTGATTTATGGTCGCTGGGAATCTATGCATAGGTGTTCAAAGTTTTATTGAAGTGAGCATTATGTATGCATGGTTCTTGAAACTTTGACAATTTGTCTAATTTCTGTATGCATAATTCTTGAAATTTTGAGGGAAATTGATTGTCGTAGTTGTGTGAAAGGACTGGTCACATCTTTAAATCTTTTTAAAGGAATCTATTTCGTTGATGGTTTTAAATGTATATAAATGAACTTATGATTGTTTGGTTAACAGTAGTCAGGCTTCAATATATACGCCCTGGCATGTCCATAAAGAGTCAAAAAGTTCCTTGCAAGTGTAGCTCATGTAAGGCCTGATAGATATCAAACAAGAAATTACAAATAAGTGCTCTCTGATTGATCTTATGTTTTCCCATATATGTAGAAGTATGCTACGGATTTCTAAAACCTAATTAATTGCTATACAAATTCTTCGCTATACAAAGTATTCAAAATTGCAGTGTGGATTTGTGGAGTTGTGGCTTAATTATCATCGTATATGTTCTAGATTACCTATCCCTCACTTGGAATTTGATTTTTTGCTCATGTTAGGCTTATTATGTCTCCGTCGTCTATTATGCATATATTAAAACCCCAAATCATTTGATATATGACTGTTATAGCACAATTATTCTTAATGTTAAACTATATATACATACAAAATGCAACTTAATGGCATTCTTCACGCCATTATGTTTTTTCTTCTATTCCGTCATAACGCCGTTTCTTTGGTTTATTCCATCCCGTGTTCAATCTCAACCGTCAATTCTTTTATCGTTTCCGTCTTCAACCGTCATTTCCTTATTTCCAACACAATTCCCAACTGTTTTCTTACGTCACCTAAACATTCTACCCCAATACATATAAACCACGCTAGACCAACCACCGCTATTTTCACCACAACCACAAACTACCACATGTAATGTTTTGTTAATCTCTCTCTCGCTGATTCTCTCCCCCTCTTCATTTTCCTCTATTTCCGATCGTCATTCACTTCTGTTCATCCCTGATTTTGTTCATTTCCTCTATTTCCAATCGTCATTTTCATAATTCCATCTGGAGTTCCGATTCCGGTATCTTCTTATTCACATCTTCGGTTATTTTATTATTATTATTATTATTATTATTGTAGGATCGACACTCGGGTCAACCGACAATCACGAGCTTGCTTTTTTGGAGTGCGGAATCCTCCAAACAGGTCTAAATGATCAAAACGATAATGAAACGATGGTAACGAGATGACAACACACACAACAAATAGTCAAAAGATTGATTCGATTACTAAAAACAGAGCTCGGGTGTTTACAGACACGAAAACAATCTCTCAGACCTTGGGAAGGGTGTTTGGGGGCTGTGTGATATGACCACTGATGATTAGGACAATCATTAGGTCCTTATATAGTCCCACAACTCGTGTGCATGACATCAGGCAATTAGGAAGCTATGTTGTATGCACCAGGTAGCAATTAGGAGGCTATGCTGTATGCAAACCACACAATTAGGGCCTACTCGTGTGGTATGCCAGGCGATTAGCAAGGCTAATCGCCTCCTTTGCTTCCTACTCGCCCCTAAGAACCTTCAAGCCCCGAATAGCGTATAAATGCACCCAAACACCCTAGAAACCGTCCAATAACAATGTATACTAGCCTAGGGACATCATGTACTAACAGACTCCCCCTTGGACTAGGCTAGTATACGATTACGAGCCATAAACTGCTCGATAGACCTAGCCAACGACCTTTAGAGACCTATCACTAGCTAGGGACATACAGATAATGCACTTACAGAATCCCCCTTGGACCTAGCTAGTGATTTACAGACTCAACCTATCATCTAGCTGGGGACACACAAGAAGTGCATTTACAGACTCCCCCTTGGACCTAGCTAGATATATATGGTCTTCGAGTCCTCAAGTCTTCATGTTCAGCATTCTTCAACTTAGGGTGACACCGCAATGTATAACCCCGAAAGCTTGAACGTATCAACTGATTTGAGCTTTAGTCGTGGCTTCATAAGATCTCGTCTTGGACGTCGATTTGCTTCGATAACTTGGGAGGAAACAAGAAATCTCCGCTTTTATGATTGACGATTCTGTGACTTGGACGAAGATCAATATCATCATCACTTTCATTTCTTGACTCCCATCTTCTTCAGCTTCGATTGTTGGAGCTCTACCACGATCTGGTTTCTCTGAAGATGAAATATCGGGTTCTTGCTGTTCAGGATGATTTTGTTGTTCAGGTTCGGGCCTTGTTCAGCTTCAAGCCTAGTCGTTTGAAACATTACATGCACAGTCGTTGTGTTTGATCCTGCAGGAAAGATTAATAAAACTGCACACAAACTACAGCTTGTATTAGATACGACAAATAATCCGGACTCAATCAAATTCTTGAAGTTTATCATTTGATGAACTTTCAAGATTTGTCCATTTTGACCACCAATTTGAGAAAGTAGTCATTCTCCCCCTGAACATTTAGATCTTTTCAAATTTCACCCTGAACTCTCACGATTGACAATTTGTGACCCTGAAAGTGATATTTGACCCTTGAATTTTGTAAAATTCAGATTTTATTTGTGTTTCGGCTTCGGATCTGAGATTCCAATTGAAGAATATTTGTATTCCTACATCGGTCAATCAAAAATAAAGACAAAATAAAATCTTTTTGGGTTTTTCAAGATAATCAACCAGAAATTAAAAAAATGCAAGAAAAGTAAAAACTATTCAAAAGCGTATTTTTGAGAGTTTCATCTGTTAGGGAAACATATCAGTGTACGGACTAATCTAGAACTCTTATGTGTTCAGTTTTAATTCAAATTACCAATAAGCATCCTACAACAACTGCCAGTATTGTTGTCCACCTAAACTCAAAATCAAGTTTTATCGCTAGGCACTTTAGATACGTTAAGGTAATATTAAGACTGATTAAAGGTGTTCCCCGCACACGCGACATATTCCCGCGTCAAGGCATGCACAAAGCTTCCTCGTAACCGGTGAATAAGCTGTTTTCATCCGTATTTACAAGGAATGGACTCAGTGGTGATCAGGTCTGCAAAAACGCTGCAGCAGAGAGACCAGTGAGATTCAGACCAGGGTTCAAGTCAAATACCATATACATTTGATTTTTCACGGTACGATGCTTTAGGTATATGATTGATTTGATACCTTAGAGCGATTCTCTTCGAGAATAGGGTTTTGGCATTCACGATCTTTTTGCTCTTACAAGATTCCCAAACGTCTCCTTATCAGAATTTATTCTATTTTTTTTGTTTTTCTTTTCTTTTCTGGGAATGGCAAAGAGGTGTCTCAGTTGTAGGCTGCGAACCCAACGTACGTCACTTATGCCACCCCAATTTATTCTGAGAGACGTCCAGTTCACCCAGGATGTACCAACCTCTTAAAGACCAGAAACCTCGGATTTTGGCATTCTATCAACAAGATTTAGGCTTTTAGGCCATATGCCAACACGACGTTAATCCACACAATCTTCAGTTGATTTAGGTTTATATCACCGTGCCGAGCTTGGAAATGATTTCGAGCCTACCAACACATCATTGTAGAGGCCTCTTATCAGATCCAATATATTTAAGATGATAAAGGTCCAAACAGTCTGACTGATTGATTAATATCATCTTCCCTATTTTCACCAAAGAAACTCATTCATTTTTTTTATTTATTTTTTTTTTTTTGCATTTTTCAAATTTTTTTTGATGTTTTTGTATTTATCTGAATTCCCCCCCCCCTAAAAATTTAAAAATTTGCGAAAAGAAATTTTTAATAAAAATATTAAAAATGATTTTCCGATGTGGTTTACTCAGATTTTCCCAAAATGCCTTTTACCTTTCAAAGATAGTCAAATTTAAATTTGTCAAATGGTTTGGTAAAACTTTTGGCAATTTGGTAGTCAGTGTGGACATAAATAATCACTGGATCCTCAGTGATTGTTATGGAAGTTACACTATTAATAAGAGGATGGAGGTGATAAGAAAATGCAAACCGTAGTCAAGCATGTGTGTAGAAGTATCCAAAGATAAACCTGGAAACAGCAGCTCAATGCAGCTACCTGATTCGGCTTCGCAGGTTGCAGGAAACACATGTGACGCCCTCCCAAGAACTGATATCCACCCGTTGCGGATCCAGCTTCAATATTGTAACCACCATAAACAGATTCACTAAAGTCAACGAGATCCAACTTATCGCCATTAGGGTACCATAGACCTTTGGTCGGTAACCCTTTAGATAATGAAGGAACCGTTCTGCAGCAATCACCCAGTCCACTCTTATTCATTACTGACATCCGTTGTTAAGTCGAAACACTGGGTCTTGAATTATTCTCATCGAGCATCTTCTTTTCTTTATTCTTCTTCAATAACAAATCCCCTCCTTAATTGGCTAAGGTATCATATCCTCCAAAGATATTCTGATCAATTTACTGGAGCAATATGACACCTGTTTTGTGCTAAGATGCCCCACTGTCAACAATCAAATGATTGCTGATAGTTCCTCCTGGAACACCCTGCACACTTGTTCAAAGATTAGTTCTCGAGGGGGACCCAGGCCTTGACCATCTCTGGTCGGCCTAGGTCATCAATCATAGGCAACTCCATCCATCTACCATGAGGGGTAGGTGTTTTCACATCAGTCGCAGTTGATGTAGATGGTGCTAATGAAGCGGATAAACTCACAGATGGTGCTTCAGCTGCTTTTGGCTTCCAAATCTGGTCATGCTTATCCTTTACAGGTCTTTGCTTGACAGATTTGGGTGGTACCTGAGACTTCACCTTTGGGTCAGCCAGTGGCTTTGCCCTTTGGTTAGTCTTTGGACATGCTTTTGGTCCTCCCTTGGTTTTTGCAACCTTGGGTTTTGCCTTTGAGCTTGATGCCTTGTCAGCTTTAGGCCTTGCACCATCAACAACAACCTTTTGTTTCTTTTTCACATTCTTTGGTGTCACCTGAACTTGTAGTTCAGGTGTCTTGTATCTTTGGTTGTTGTATTTAGGGGGCTTAAATGCTTTTCCCTTTAATTTTCTCAGATAGGGACAATTTGCAATCAAGTGTCCAACCTCGTTACATTCATAGCATGACCTCCACTCTTCATAGTACTGAGGTTCATATCGTGACTGCCTCGAGCTAACCTGAGAAAGTCTAGGGCTACAGCTCCCTTGTGAGCTTCTAAATCGAGAGGTACTCGGATATGAATCATAATCAGATGATCTTGGTGAAAGATTTCTTTGATGATTTTGAAGAGAATGTCTCATCTGATCAGTACCTTTCGATTTGATGGGCTTAAGTTCATTGAACTTTGGACCCTTTTGATTTTTCCTAGATCGATTCTTTTGATTCACATGTTTGGTGGGTTTGCGTTCAACATGTTTCTTTTGATCAATTAGCTTTCTGATATTAGCTTCAGTAACTGGTATTTTCTCAAAAATATGTTTAATTAAGGATTGATCAACATATTTAATAGGAGACTCTTTATCAGAAAACAATTTGTCAGATCCCACCAACATGTACAGCCCTTCTGTGCCTTCAGGAAACTGAAAGTGCTTCTTTTCCGGTTCAGGTTCACACAAAATGTGATTTTTAATAGAGCTAGGTGAACCTGATTGAGCCTTCTCAGTTTCCTGGGATTCTTTATTAGAATCCTCAAGGTTTACCTCTGGTAAGGCCTTTGGTTTCAATTTCACTTTCCGTCTATTTACAGAACGTTTATTGTAACCAAGTCCTTGATTTTCTTCTTGCTGAGACTGGTTTTTAATATCAACATCATTTTTATTTAGCACAAACTTTGCGAACTGAAAACCATCTAGCTTATGTTGGGCTTTTTCATACTTAGATTTTGTTTGAGCTAATTCTTTCTTTACTTCCTCAAGAGTTTTAGAAAGCTTAGAATTTTCTTTCATTAAAATTTCATTTAAGTTTTTAAGCTCCATTTCATTTGCTTTCGAAACTTCATTGATAGTTATACAATTAGCTAGATCGCAAGTAAGGGTCTGGTCGTTTTCAGACATCCTTTCAACCATACTTTGGAGTTTGGCACAGTTAGAACAGACAAACCTGGAAGACCCTTGTACAATAGATTCAGTTCCGTGCTTGATTTGAATTCCAACTTCTGGATTTTGATCATCAGCATCTTCCTCTTCTGATTCACTCTTTTCAGAAGTTGTACAATTTGCATCAGCTCTGTTGATTTCTTTAGAACTTCGTTCAGGATATTGTTCACTGGATGATGATTCACCATCTGCATCTGTACTCTCTTCTGAGATTTGAGCACTCTCTGACGCTTCTCTCGATTCCACAGTCTCTACTCGTTGAGCAAAACACGCAATCTGTCCATTAACACCTCCCATGAGTTGTGTCTTCTGGTCAAGGTCTTTCTTAGCAAGCACAGTAAGTACACTCGCAGCATCCGTGTTTGCTGAGACAGAGTGAATTGTAGGAGTAACCGAAACCACAACTTTTCCTTGATTGTTTTGAACATTGGTAAGTTGTCTGGTTGGATTCGGTTGACTTTGACTAGCATCTGACGTTGATTTCCTCTCCGGATGGGCCTACGGATTACATCCGAAACTTCCCTGTTGTTGTCGTTGTTGAACCGGTTGGGTGTTCATTGAAGACGCGAAAGCCCATGGTTTGGTTGCAATTGCCATTAAGAAAGTCTAGTGAAAAAGTCAACTTCGGTCACAGACGGTTGACACGAATTTTTTTTTTTAAAGTCAAACTTGGTCAACGAAAGTCAACTTTGGTCAAAGCAAGTCAAACTTAGGTCAATTTTAGGTTCAGCAGTCTTAGACACGATTAGTTTTCCTAATTGCTAGTAAACAGGCAATTACAAAGCTAATTGTGTGTTTTAGAGGCAATTAGGAATCCTATAACATATGATAATGCATGTAATTGGCCTATACCACACGATTAGGCTATCCCCTATGCAAAATCACACGATTAGGCTATCCCCTATGCAAAAACACACGAGTAGGTGCTACTCGTGTACTGTAGCACACGAGTAGGCTGCTAATTGCCTGTTCTTAGTTCGATCCTAATCGCTACCTGCAGGTCTGAGACGAATTTTTTCACAAAAAAATCTTACCAAAAATGTTGTGTTTATATCCAAAACGATTAGAAATGATTCCAAAACACTTTTAGAACAAAACCCAATCAAAAACACACGTTTTAACCGTAAGAACACACTTAGATTTTGAAAAACTATGTTTTTATGAAAAACCCAAAGTTTCAAAGTTTCTAACAGGTTTTTGATAAAAATCCAAACTTTTTGGAATAAAAACCATGTTTAGACTCGTTTTGATATCTAAACACTCGTGATAAGAGCCTCGGCTCTGATACCACTTGTAGGATCGACACTCGGGTCAACCGACAATCACGAGCTTGCTTGTTTGGAGTGCGGAATCCTCCAAACAGGTCTAAATGATCAAAACGATAATGAAACGATGGTAACGAGATGACAACACACACAACAAATAGTCAAAAGATTGATTCGATTACTAAAAACAGAGCTCGGGTGTTTACAGACACGAAAACAATCTCTCAGACCTTGGGAAGGGTGTTTGGGGGCTGTGTGATATGACCACTGAGGATTAGGGCAATCATTAGGTCCTTATATAGTCCCACAACTCGTGTGCATGACATCAGGCAATTAGGAAGCTATGTTGTATGCACCAGGTAGCAATTAGGAGGCTATCCTGTATGCAAACCACACAATTAGGGCCTACTCGTGTTGTATGCCAGGCGATTAGCAAGGCTAATCGCCTCCTTTGCTTCCTACTCGCCCCTAAGAACCTTCAAGCCCCGAATAGCGTATAAATGCACCCAAACACCCTAGAAACCGTCCAATAACAATGTATACTAGCCTAGGGACATCATGTACTAACAGACTCCCCCTTGGACCAGGCTAGTATACGATTACGAGCCATAAACTGCTCGATAGACCTAGCCAACGACCTTTAGAGACCTATCACTAGCTAGGGACATACAGATAATGCACTTACAATTATTATTATTATTATTATTATTATTATTATTATTATTATTATTATTATTATTATTATTATTATTATTACTGGGTTGTCTTTCTGTACGATATGAACAACATATGTGTTTTCATGTTTACAATTTGTATTTGGAATTTGTTTATAGCTAGACTATATAGCATTACATATGCGGATTCATGTTAATCATTGTATGTTCAAAGTTTGTTACATATAATGATCAAGGTATAACCTCAATGCATAACCAAGTTTGCTAATTAGAATTACTTAATTTAAATATCAATTCGTATAGGTTTTCTCATGTATATTGTAATTTTCCTTTTATTAGAAATTAAAAACAAAATGGGTAACTACACGAAAATGGCCACATAGAACCACAACAAATATGTGTGACAAAAGGTTTGAGAATGTCACATATTCATCACTTTGTTTCATTTGTGTGATATGACCAAGACGCCATGAAATTTCGTGCGCCTATCCAATTCTGCTACCTTAGTGACCTGAGAAAACACGCTAAATGTGTCAACATAATTATGCCGGTGAGTTTACAGGCTTTAGTTAAAATGTGTGGTTTACAAGATAAGATAAAATTTACTATTTTATCGAATGTTAATTATACATTATGCAAGTTACTTTCGCGATTGGAACCGTTACTGACTCTGGTGTTACTCAATAAAGTGTGTTGCCTTTTCGGTTATCGTCATCCATGGTAACCGCCGTGTAGTTGAGACACTCATCCAACCTCCAGTTGACCTGGGTGGGGTTTGTCAGGCCCAATAGTAATAAATACCCATATTAATGGTTCCTTTAGGGATTAGATGAGTTGCAAAGTGACTAAGTGATAACAATAGTATTAAATGATTTTAAGAAAATCTGAGTACGTAGCATGTTTCTTGTAACAGTACCTATTTTTGCAATTAATTAGATCAAACAAACCTCCATCCCAATTAGAAACCCTAAAATGACTTAGATTTAGACATCATAGACACAATTAAGCCCCAAACTCATTTGTCCTTTATTTAAACTAGGTTAATTCCTCGGGATTACTTGCCAGCATAGACTACTTCTTAGGCCATGGGGTATACTTTAACTCCACCTAGATGTTAAATCTTCTACTTCTTTCCTTTTCACACTATTTCACTCAAAGGAAATGGTTTAACACCATTTAACTCTACCTCATCCCTTGATTTTCTCTCTTTTGATTCTTGTTAACATGTTAACCTATGACCACTTTATAACGCCTCTTAACACGAGAAGGAAGTGGTGTACAATGAATGTTAAAATGCCACATCACCGTTAACACCCTTGGTGTTAAGGTACACCCAATAGCCTTAGTGTGATTAAAAACTATTCAAGGTGAATTTACATAGCCCATTTTTACTGTTTTGCATTTTGGGGTAAAACATGTTTAAATATTTTAGACACAATAGCAATTACTCAGTCTCAGTATGTTGAAACTTGTTGACTCATTATGAGTTGTAACAAATAGACACGGTACAATCATTAACATTAATCATGCCGCCTGTTTAGATTATAGAGGTATAGGTCCGACAAACCCATCCCCTCGCATAAATTCAGGGATGCTCGAAAACAGTAACAACAATTACTAACTTGCGAGTTAGGTCTTAGTCGACACAAGGTTGGATTTTACAACAGCGAACCCGTAAAACCTGGAGGGATCAGGAGAGTCGAACCCATAACCACAAAAATTAAGTGTCTCTCCATCACTTCCCGGTAACACTCCACCATAAGGTGGGTGGTGTGTAATTAACATTCCAACTTGGAAGAACTAGGGTTGGTGTGTAATTATGGTGGCCAAAACTTTGAAATCTTCTTATGAACATAGTTTGAATTGAGGGGCCATTATGTAATTTTTTAATCATCACCTTCTTATGAATAAAACCTAATGCCGCCAACAACCATAGGGAAGGTTTTCCCTGCTTGATCGAACTCGATAGACTTCATGTCTGCTCATCAAATCCATTTTGAATACTTGGATAAATCTCAACCTTTATGTCTGGTAATGAAATCCGTAACCAATGCCGATATAGAAAGACATAGTGCGGTTTTTTTCCTAATTAATCCACCCTTGATCTTGGTATCCGACTAGCTTGTTAATGATTTCGGTTTCCGGCATCCTGAAGAAGAAGATATGGTTTCGAAACAGGTACCATTTGCGATTCCAGGGTTAGTGGTACACCATTGTTGTTGGTTCATGAAGTCAGCCGATGAAGTTGATGATTTCATGAGGACGAAGATTCCACGATCATGAGGATATTTTCTTGATGATGAATATCATTTTGTTTACTTGGGTGCCGAGAACGAATACCATGCGATGTAATGAACCTTTTTCTGATGTACTTGGGTGTTGATGGAAGCCGCATTATTAAGCTTTCGGAAGTATAATGCTCATTGTTTTTGGAACTTGGTCTGGCACATCCATGACGCTAATAGGTATCCCTATTAGATTCTCGTGCTCACTACTAGAAGTGTTTTGGTGTCGTGAACTAGGGATTGTATAAGGCGAGTATTGGTTCCATTTATAAACTTGTCAATGGTGGGTGATAACTTAGCAATACAAGGAACAGGTTTGGAAGAAGATGTGGAGTTGTGGGTGGATTTATATCTGATTGACACTGTTACAAAACAAGGCCGAGTTGATCAATTACTCCCCGAGTACTCGCTACAAGGTAGGTCGTCGAGTATATCCGAGTTGGCCGAGTACTCCGGGTACTCCCCGCATAAGCCGATTTGACCCAGAGTACTCCCCCGATTAGACCGAGTACTCGCTTCACGGTAGGTCGCCGAATACAAGCCTAAACCGAGTTTTGCAACACTGCTGATGGATATGTATAATTATATGTACATCTACATTGGCTTAATTAAAAAGATAAATGGTTTAGTATAATCACCGTTTATGTCAAGGTATAAGTATAATAAAGACTGAATTACAAGTTTTGTCCTTTAGTTTTATATATGTCAGATTGCAAGGAATGTCCTTTATGTTTAAAATTGATGAGTTTTGTACTTTACGTTTCAGAATCTTGCACGGTTTTGTCCTTTGAGCCTAACCCAGTTAATTTTTATCGTTAAGTGGAGGGTAACATTGTCTTTTTACCCATTTATTTTAGAAAACCATATTAAAATTATATTTATATATTATATATATAGATATAATATATATATATATCTAAACATACACACACTCTGTACTCTCTCTCAAGTCCCACCCTCACCACCACCTCCACCGTCGTACCATCACCGGCCACCACTCACCACCATGCCAACACCATCTTCCTTAACCTCAAACACACACACCGACTACCATTCACCACCACGCCAACACCATCTTCCTTAACCTCAAACACACCAACACCAACACCCCACACAACCTCTCCACTCATCTGAAAGTGAAACCCAAATAGTTACTCTGTTATATGAGAGAACAGAGGAGTAGAAATAAATTAAGAATCAACGATTCAACTTCAATGAAGACAAAAGATGAGGGAGAATGCTATGAACACCATGAAACGCTTCTTAAAGCTTGAAGCTTTTTAAGTTAGCACAAATATGTCCTTACTAATTGATTAGGTAGCCATCATTATCACCTTGGGAACCCACAACTAACATCACCACCGCCATTATTATTGGAACCCTACCTCAAACCCACGGACTCATCAATATTATGGGAACCCTACCTGAAACCCACTCGTCTGATCCCAATATTATCGGAACCCTACCTGAACCCATCACCATTCTTATGAAACCCACTCGTCCAACCCAAGATTTAACAGCCGTGTACAGCGCCACCGTCGTTTAACCCAAACCAACGGCTTGACTGGTTGTTACGACGGGATAGAGGGGTCCTTTCTTTCTTTCTTTCTCTCTCTCTCTCTCTCTCTCTCTCTGTGTGTGTGTATGTAAAGTGTGTGTGTACAGGGGAAAGGGGTGACGATGGTGGTCAGGTGGTTGTGGGTCTGATCTGTTTTGTATTAGGGTTAGGGTTTGGTTTCATAGAATGGAATGGAATGGGTGGTGGTCGGCCAGGTTGTGGTGGTGGTCAGCGGCATGTGGTGGTGGTCGTCGGGCAGGTGGTGGTCGGCGGCAGGTGGTGGTGGTAGGTTGTGGTGGTGGCAGGCATTAAGAGAGAGGGAAGGGGTTTTATATTAATTTTAAATTTTACAATTTGTCCAAAACTTTAACTTAATTACAAAAATAAGCCCTAGAATAGTAAGAAGACAATTTTACCCTTGTATTAGTGTTAAAATCTAACTGGGTTAGTGTCAAAATACGTAACGTGCAAGATTTTAAAAGATAAAGGACAAAACTATCAGTTTTAAAGTTAAAGGACAGTCGTTGAAAAATGGTATAAAGTTATTGTATTTCAGTCTATAATAAATAATTATAAGTGTTGGATTACTTCCTTTAAAGTTTAGGGTATTGGTGTTTTGCACGTATATGAACAGGTCTTGATTTCTTGCTCCGCGTTAGAGTTCTCTAGCTTATTGTGACGCGAGCTTTTGAGTAAGGTGAGTTCTTGAGCTTACTCTTTTAATTATTATTTTTTAAAATATTTTGGGCTAACGTGCATGTTAAACCAATACGATTATTTTTATGAAGTCACAAAATATTTTTAGAAAGTTATAAAATATTTTGTATACGAATGAAGTCCATATTAACCCATATAATTTTTTTTTTGCATTAAACGTAAGTAGGGTATATGTTTAAATTCCAATGTGTTGAAGGCAACTAGAATGCAGTATATACACCAATAGTTGTATATGTATATTTAAGCATGAGTTTATGAAAAGAAGCTATATATATACATCTACGAGTTGAGAAGGTATGTAGGTACGTGTGGGATGATTTAAAATACATATATACCTAAACGTAAGTATATGTGAATCCATTATGCCCTTGTTATCGTTTTCAAACGTTTTGGGCTAATATGCATGTCGTATAAAAGTACTGGAAGTTCTATTTGATGATTAGGTTTTGACTTGATTACTTATTACTATTATTTAAGCTATTGATAGATGTATGATATGTCTAATCTAAATTCTCAATGTAGTAATGAGTCGAATAAGCAAAATGCGCTTAGTTAGACTTGATAGTACTTTGTGTCGAATAAGCGAATGCGCTTAATGTGGTATGAGTCTAGTAGGCAGAATACGCATAGTTAGACTTGATATTACTTTGTGTCAAATAAGCGGAATGCGCTTAATGTGGTTTGAGTCTAGTAGGTGGAGTGCACTTAGTTAGACTTGATGGTACTTGTGTGAAATAGGCAGTATGCGCTTATTATAATTGGTGATTGAAGTCTTGGGATGAATAGGCGGATTGCGCTTATCCTAGGCTTTAACTGTTGGTTGGGGAAAACAAATAGACGGATTGCGCTTATTATTAACTCTGAGGTTAAAGTATTTTGTAAATTCTTGTTTTGACAATCTACTTGTTTATATAAATTAATAAAACTATAACTCACTCTGCGTAGCTAACTTTTGCATACACGTTAGATTGATTTCAGGTTAAAAGAGAGATGGATGGATGACTGCTTGGCGATGCAAGAAGCTACCTGACAATTGAAGGCATTTCTAGTGGAAGACGACTTTTGTTTACTCATGATAAATTTAAAATTTGATTTACAATTGAATAAGTAACTTTCATGTGTTTTGTAAATTTTATTTTAAACGATTTTGTTGTGTATTCTTTGATCCAATATTTTTAAGAAGTAATGACCCAACTGTTTGACACCCAGATTTGGGGTCTTTTAGAATACATAGGAGCTTTGGACCTAGTTTATATCAATCAAACTTATGTAACCATCTTGTCAATGTTATTGCTTGTATGACAATTGTAAATCATATTCACATTTCATTTAGGGCCATGAGCTATTGAACAATTATCACTATGTGGCACCCCAATGTTTCCGCCATGGTTGGGGTGTTACATTCCCCCCCATGAGAAAGTATATAAAATTGGGGCCATGAAACTCACCTTAGGTTGCGTCTTCTAGTGATAGTAACCAAGTGTGAATGATAGTTCAACTACTGGAAACCTATCAAAAGACGCTTATTAGTGTATTGTCCGACAATGTGTTTGTCTAACGACCTATATTTGTTAGATCAATGACTTAGTGTGTTTTTAAAGCGTTTTGACTTTGAGACGACCATACTAGACCCGATAACCCGTTGGTGACACATAATATCAGTCTAACATTCACATACAAGTTATCAAGTAACCATACACATAAAACACGTAATTTCGCAACTCATATAACATAACAACATGTTTTATACTAAGGGGTCACATTTGACATGAAAGGGGTCCATATTATATACGAAAAGGTCACATCTATACACGAAGGGGTCCATTCTGGGTGAAGAGGTCACTTTTGGGCGAAGGGGTTACCTAGCAGGTGAAGAGGTGACCTTTTAGGTGGAGAGGTGAGCCCTTTATGTGAGTCAAGAGGCGAAGGGGTGAGCCCTTCGCCTGCTCTGCTGCCGTTTCCAACTTTGACGAGCGTAACTCCTCGAATAAGTTCAGAAACTTGCTAAAACTTAGTTAGTTGATACACAATCAATATCTAATCTATCCCCATCATAATACATCACCTAATGACCATCTTTCATGTACAAATCGCAAGTTTACCCAAAATGGAAAACATCATGAATGTGTCACATCATGCATGATATTGTTTCCATGATAGGTCATAATCAAATCATGTTTATAATATCATCAAACCCTGTTATGACTAATCTAGCATGAATCCTAGCATATTAACATCATCCAAACAATCATATCAAACCCTAGATCTCATGAAATCCCCAAATGGGTCAAAACTCATAAAACACCATTTACACACTAAACATCATCCAAACATGCTTCTAACATCCCAACAATCATCATATCAACAATATATTACTATCCTAACATCAAATAACACAAAAGCCCCCATTATTAGATCACCAACATCATCCAAAACTTATATATTCTTGAGAAAACTCATTAAAAGGTTTAGATTTAGTTTAGAGATGTTTTAGGAATGTTTTTATTGTGAAAACACAATTTGAAATCAGATTTGGATATTTAGGGTTCATGACAATAAAATCAAAATGTATCGAAAGGAGTTTAGATGAATCACACACCTTAGATCTTTGATGGTTTATGGGTTTATAAGTTGTTTTGGCTAGGAATCAATGATTTGAGGGTAAAAACTCATTTGCAGAGGTTAGGGGTTATGAGAGAGCACTTGGGGAGCGAGTTAGGGTGGTAGAAATGATGAAAACATGTTAAGTATGGTATTTATACTTGTTACCCTTCGCCCCTGATGTAGATAGGTGAAGGGGTCTGCCCTTCACCCCTCATATATAGCGAAGGGGTTCCAAACCCCCTCCCCTAAACCCAAACCCTTCGCTATCAGCATCCCATTTTGCATATGAAACACATATTATCATATAATTTCATATAAACACATATTTGCATGTTACCAATGATCATATATCATGTAATTATCAATAAATCACCTATATTATATTATTGTTTCACCAACGATCGAGATACGAGACTCGTGTACGTGTGTTTCCCCATGATTCCCCGAATCACCAAACCATGACCATAGTGTGTGTATACCGACTCAACTAACCTATAGTTCATTTTATGAATGTTTTGCTAATGTAGGCGTAAGTGTTGTCAGGAAAGTTAACCTGCGTTTACCGGGTGTTACATCATTCCCAGTTGAAAGAATTTTCATCCCAAAAATTGCTCCAAGTTGCTAGAAAAGAAAGAAAAGTTTTATCGGTTGCTACAGAGCAATAACTGAAAACAAACAAAACTAAAAAAAATACCAAACTAGAAAATGACAAATCCAAATCAAATTAGCTAAAAACCTGGATTAACCAAATACACGGTTTACCTAAAAATAAGTTATCGATTTTTTACCCTTAGTTAACCGAGATTAATCAAACCGAAACCAAACAATTCATATAATTTTAGCTTTTATACCTTTATTTCATGTATTAATACCCTTATTTCATGTACTTCTAAGCGAAAATTTTAGTCAAAGTTTGGTTTTGGTTATTAACAAAAAATACCTGAACTAAACTAAAAATTAACAATCTTACAAAAGATCGATTAACCGAACCAAACCACACACACTCTTAGAAATGTCTATATTCCCTTCCGCAACAATTGGGCACCATGCTAGTATACTTGAAGCAAAACACGTTCATATATTTAACTAGCTAATTAGTACAACATACGCATATGTTTATTAATAAACTCTTATGAATTTAAAACATGTTAATAGAGTACTTGAACGTAATGGTTCATATAAAATATCAAAAATAAAATAAAATAAGTATTTATGATTATTATAAAAGCTTAGGAATTGGCCAGGTGCTTAGCAAGGTGCTCCTTGATGGCATGAGAGTACACCAGCACTACTAGTGAGTCTTAGAACGGCTTCTCCTGGTTCAGCTGGAATCATCCCTGCTTTTTGCTCAGGGGTTAGCACTGGATCAGACCCGGATGGGAGAAAAATAGCACCATTTTCAAGCAAGTCTTTATCTGTTCTCCAGTTCCACGACATCGACTCTGCGTTGCCAGTACCAGTCCTCGCTAAGACCTTCAAAACGAAATCCAAGTTTTAGTTTTAATATGTAGTCATTCTAAGTAGGTTACTCTAAAGATACTTACCCCTTCATTTTACTTGTCATACCCTGAAATTGTCAAACTAATAATATTCCAATTTTTCACACTAGGAGACAAAAAAATCCCTGACTTTACATTTTCAAACGAAGGAAAAGAAGAGAAAGGAAATTAAGTAGAAAAACGAAAGAAAGTGGAAAGAAAAGATTTAATTAAATATCATGTTCCCGAGTTCGACGGAAATGAAAAGACAAGTAAGCATTTTATGTTTAAAAGAAATCATTTTCTTCTATTTTCCTCCGCTTTCGCTTCTTAAAAAATAGGGTAACAGGATTTTTCCTTTACTTCCTTCCATATATTTCCTTTTTTCTTCCTTAAATAAAACTCAAGAACACAGATTACCAAAAAAAAAAGTGAGGTAAGGTACAATTAGCAAACCAAGTTGATAAAGTATTTAGAATACATTTTTCTTGATGATATCATCGGGGGCGAAGAATCTGTTCCCTTGGCTGAGTATAGTTGGGGCCGAGCTACCACCGATGGCGTACGTTCCCCATCTGTCGTAGTTGTTGTTAACGACTTGGAAAAACCCAAATCTACATCTAGGCATTCTTTGGTCAACGTGATCGGTGAACATGTTGAATGCTACCGTTGCTAGCATGCCTTTATCTTGATAATGGGTGTCATCAGCCCCGAGCAATAATACCTGTACATTCATTGCAAATTTCAGAATATTAATAGACACTACAATATATAGTTTTCGTTTTTAGGTATATACCAAATTGGAACATATGTTGTAAGAGTTTACATCATTTCCTCTAAGTAGGCGTTAATTATGTCTGTTAAATCAAGGTATACGCATTGCACATTAGGGAATTTATAGTCTTTTTTTCTGTAATTTCCTTAGATAAAGGACGAAAAAAAAGTGAATTTTGTTATATAATGCTTCGTACAAATTGGTGTTGGGTGAATTTGCAGTTGGAAACGGTCACGTGTGAGCTGCCGAGGGTGATATCGAGCAGCCCATCGGAAGCCTTACTGAGCGAGCAATGGTCGATCCATATTTGTGAACTACCAGCAACATTTATAGCATCACCATCACTTTGTTGTCTTAAAATTGGTGGACCATCGTTGGACTTAATCATGCCTCCTGGACAAACTTTAATATCATGAATATTTATGTTATGAATGATTATATTCTTGACATTCATGAGGGTGAGACCGGCGTTAACGATGTTAACTTTCACCCCTCGGCCATCGATGGTCTTGTCGCTATTTACGACAAGCTCTTGATTCAAATGAATCACCATATTTCTTTTAAAAATGATCCACAAGGGCCTGTTTTGGGCAGCTGCAAACCGGAGTGTGCCTTCTTTTGGATTTGCAACATCATCATCTTTATCACTGGTGACCGTGTAGACATCACCATGTTTTCCACCGAAGGTTCCCTTTGCAAAACCTTGGGCACAATCGGCTAACGCTTGTCGGTTATTCGCCCAATCGGCTTTGCACCTCCAGCACTTGTCTATAATGTTGTGTGCTTCACATGCTTTCAGGCTCCTCCTTGTTTCGTTAGCTGAAGGTCTGTAAAAGAATATTTATATATAAATATGTTAATATACATATACATGTACATATACATGTACGTATACGTATACGTATACATACACATATATACGACATTGATCGATTGCTAACGTGTTCGAAAAGAATAACTCACAAGAATTCTTCAACATCTTCTGCAGAACGAACAGGTTGCAGCAAAGTGACAAGGGCTAAGGTAAAATACAAGATGTAACAACAGTGTTTGATCCCCATTGTATGATTGTTGTGTTTCTTCTTGGAGATCGATCTCATCATTTATTTAATGACTTTTTGCTTATATACATTCAGTAATTATCGGTTTACCAAGAACTAATAATGTGCGTCAAATAATTTGCACCAAGAGATTAAACATAATATTAGAAAATAGTTTTGGATGTTCATTAAATACGCTAATTATATCTCGGTCAACCAATTGAGAGAGAGAATGATTGTCGGATCATTGCTTATGTATAATTAAAAGCATAAATTATATTAAATACTTTTAACTATGCTCATATATAATAACGCCCACTAGAAAGAAAATGTTACATGTTAATTAGTTAGTATAATTGATAGTTAAAGAGTGTAAGTGTAATAGTCAAAAGTAGAGGGACCAATATTGTAAACTGTAAACTAGTCGATTATAGATTTTTTTTTGGAAGGTGTAGATCAGCTGGAAACCCATTAGCTGCTTCAACCCTTTTTTGCGGAAGTCAAGCCACCCGGGTTCGAATCGGCACCCCACCGAAGCAGAGCTGGAATAACACATCCATATGCCACACCCACATGGGGCAATTTATGCCACCAGTGAGATTCGAACTCGGGACCCCGTGCGGGAACCTCCCTAGGGAGTAAACCCTCACATCCTCAACCAGTCGATTATAGATGGTTATAAGAATAACAACCCCAAGCTAGCTAACTAACTAAGCTTGAATTGGGTTTTCCCTCCCTTCCTCTCTCTGTTGATTCCAATTATCAAGCTAACAATTGGTATTAGAGCCACCGATTATCATCGGAGCTCGTGATTCCCGTTCTAATTCTGTTCGATTTCTAAATCCCGATTAATTCTCGATCAAATTTCAATTATTTCCGTTCAATATTCCAACGACTATAATGACGACAAGAAAGCAAGAAGTGGATCGAATAGCCAAGGATGTCTAAGTTTAAAATCAACGTTTGATCAATTACAGGCAGCATTTTCAAGAATTGAGAAATAGGATACGATGGTGCAACATAATGATGTTGACCGAGTATGCAATAATCGATTGACCAAAGTAGAATTTCCAAGATTTAATGGTGATGACGTGGAAGGATGGCTCTATAATTGTGAGCATTTCTTCTCCATTGACGAGACACCCAAAAGGTACAAGGTTGATTATTGTTCTACATCTTGAAAGAAGAGCATTACAATGGCATCAAGCATTTATGAAATCCAGTGGAAAACAAATGGATGATGTATCTTGGGATGAGTATACAAGATCTACAACATAAAGATTTGTTGCAACAATGATTGAAGATGCTATGGGAGCACTCAAGGCTCTTATTCCATCAATGGGAGAACTGGATGATTATTATGATGAGTTTGATTTGTTACTCAATAAGGTAACCCTCCCATATGAGTATACAATCAATTAAAGGATTAAAATGAGAAATAAAGTGTCATATTAAAATGTTCAAACCAAAAACATTAAGAGAGACATATTCTTGTGCAAGATTTCAAAACTAAGCCAATAAGGCATTAGGCTTAAACTATGTGGCTAGTACTACTTCTGGGTACATACAGTCTTTGACAAGAGCAAATAATTGACTAGCATTGCTAAGAAACCTTTGCTGGCAACTCAGTCAACACATACATGGATGATAAAAGAGCCAAAGGAGAGTGTTTCTACTATACACAAAAATATGCTCCTGGTCATAGTAGGAAAAATAACCCATTAGAAGTTGATGCTAAGGGTTCAAGGATAGCACAGATCTCTTTGAATGCTATAATCGGCATTCCCTCTTATTCAACAATGCAAGTGGTAGATAATTTAGGAACTAAATGCCTATACATAGTTGTAGATGGAAATAAAGTTTAGTGTGTGAACTTGTCTAAAGATTTCCAATAGATCATGCAGGGGAATTGGTTTACCGCTGACATATTAGTCACTGAAGCGAACAATTATGATACAATGTTGGGAATTTAGTGGTCGTAGACTTTAGATGATATAGTGTTGGGAATTCAGTAGTGGTTGGAGACTTTAGATGATATAGTGTGGAATTTTAAGAACTTGACTATGAAATTCAATGTGTCTAAACAGTATTTCAAGTTGAAAGGTACTAAGAAGAAAGGAGTAAGTTTGGCTTCAATGGGGAAAATAACAACAATGTTACAGGATCAAGACATTCACTACTAGAAAATATAACTTCCTTGAAGCGCATTGCACGTCATAAAATTGTGTTTATGACACATAAAAAAAGTCGTTGAATGACAGGTAGTAAAAGTAACATGACACACATTTGTGTGTCATCTTTTTATGACATGCAATTATGGCATGCGTTTACGACATACGTTTTATGATTTGCGTATACCACACGCATTATGAGTGTCATGGTTTTAGATGTTTTAAAAAAACAATTTTTTTTTAGAATTCAGTATTTCCTTATAGTCTTCTAATTACTAATTAATAACCAAAACACTATAGCAAAACTAATACATTCAATAATATATATATATATATATATATATCCATTTCTTAATCAAAAGTCAAATATACTAAAAAACATTTTAAAATTTACCAAAAAATATTGTGTCGGTACAAAACATAACCTATATATATATATACACACACACACATATATATATAATGGTTGCCGGAAACTCGACCAACATTCGCAAAATTTATCAATACCCTCGCCCGTAAATTCACCTTTGTCTACCAATGTAACAACCCAAGTTAACCCGTACCACGATAGTGTCCGCGTCGCCGCAGCTCACGGTTTTGCATTGGTCTCACCCCCGAAGGACTGGCCAAAACGCGTCTGGTAGAGAAGGTTCCCCCACCCTTTATTAAGGAAGTGTTTGTTCTCCTTCTCAACCGATGTGGGATGCTACAATCCACTCCCCTTAGGGAGCCCAGCGTCCTCGCGGGCACGAATGACACACCGATCCGGGCCCTAGCTCTGATACCAACTGTAACAGCCCAAGCTAACCCGTACCACGATATTGTCCGATTCGCCACAGCTCACGGTTTTGCATTGGTCTCACCCCCGATAGACTGGCCAAAACGCGTCTGGTAGAGAAGGTTCCCCCACCCATTATAAGGAAGTGTTTGTTCTCCTTCTCAACCGATGTGGGATGCTACAATCCACCCCCCTTAGGGAGCCCAGCGTCCTCGCAGGCACGAATGACACACCGATCCGGGCCCTAGCTCTGATACCAACTGTAACAACCCAAGCTAACCCGTACCACGATATTGTCTGCTTCGCCACAACTCACGGTTTTGTATTGGTCTCACCCCGAAGGACTGGCCAAAACACGTCTGGTAGAGAAGGTTCCTCCACCCATTATAAGGAAGTGTTTGTTCTCCTTCTCAACCGATGTGGGATGCTACAACCAAACCTGAGAAAAAAACACACATATTGAAAATTTCCCGTTTGACCCGTTACCTACCTTGTCGATTTTTCTATCTCTACTTGACCATTATAACACACAGGGCTGCATAATAAATTGTAGGGGATATCTTCGTTCTAAATGATACATACTTCACTTCAAAATATCATAAATATCATTTTAGGAAAGAATAAGAAGTTGGGTTTCAAAAGCCAAGTACATTATCAGGAATATAAAATCTAATCATGTTCACCGCATAAAAAGAAAGTCAACAAAGAAGCATCACTTTTTTTTTTTAAAAAAAAAAGGGTTCATGAAAGAAGTTGAAATGAAATGCAATGAAGGAAACACTTCAGCCTAGCTCCACAATGACAGTAACACTTATCTACCCATAACCTATTGTCACTAGCAATTGTAACAAACTTAACTAAAAACCCATGACTCGATGACTCGTAGAGGTTGCATGAAAATAGTAGTATCACCATACCTGTTCTGTAACCTGTCTTAGCTGGGAAAACTAGTAACTTCAAGTGATGATGTGTTCGAATCTGGTCCTGTTATGCGAATCATGCTTGGTTTATAGATGCATGTTTGTTGTTTGAGTATGCACATCATGTGTAGGGACTCGCAACAGAAACAGAGGGGGGGGGGGAGAGAGAAAATAATATGCACACACGATTTATATTATTATCCACACTTACAAATGATACATGATTGGGATATTTATATATACCCAAGGTATTGGCGGTTAAATAACTACCATTCTTAACCGACACATGCATTCTAAACCGACACATCTATAATATATACACCGGTTTGACTTTTGTTTGACCTTTAACTTAATACTAATTTCTTGATTAATAATATTCTAACAATCACTCCCCAGCCTAATCAAGAAATTATTGATCTTGTTTACTCTGTTCATGTTCATCTATTATGTCATCTTCTTGAACTCTACTAGCATATGATTGAAAGCCTTGTTTCCTTCCATTGCTTGTATTATAATGATCCTTCTAATCACTCTTGCATCTTCTTTTGGTCACCTGCCTATGGGATGCGCTTTCGGGAATACACTTCTGCAATAATCCAGATGAAACATACCACTGGCTTCTTCTTCAATCTCCTTCTTCGCCGCTATTTTTTCTGACTTATAATAATCAATTCTTTAAACTCCATTGCCTCCTTTCAAATGAGAACCATCTTGTCTTTCGACCATCACTGGATTTGATAAATTCTCCGCTAGACTGCTATTTATCAGTTTCTTCCTCGATCGAATTTTGACCTTTGTTTCTTAGAACCGACCATTGGTTATTCGACATCTATTGGATTTAATCAAACCTCTGCTACTCTACTGTTGATAATTTCTTCCTGGATTGAACTAATAAACCTGCTATTCTTTTGATGATTTTCTAAAACATATTTTCTTAAACATTTGGTTCTCCTTTTTTATTAAAAGCGTTTTCCTTCCACAAATATATTAAAGTCAAATTTTGGTTTTGACTTTTTGTTTTGAAAACGTTTTTAAAGTATCCTCTGACTTTCTTGTTGTACTATCTATTGACTTTCAAAAAAGTCAACTACCCAAAACAATTTTCCCACAAATCCCTTTTATCCGGTTGAAGCAAATTAATTTTTTATTATGTTTTGTTTTTGAAAACAATTTCTCTTAAAACAGAGTTATTTGAAAACTTTTAAGAGAAAGTTTATAAAATATATGATTCTAAGTTTTCAAAAAAAATGATGAGCTTAGTTAGTTCTAGAGAGAGAAACAAGAGAGAGAAAAGAAGGTTAGACCCCAACAAAGTTGATCATCTCATTAACTACCAATAGTATTTAACAACCAAACCGTTACAACTTTTTTCCACCCACTAAAAGACCCTCTAACTATTCAACTATTACACATTTGGTCCTTATTACAATTAGCTAGTAAAACTATTACAGAAATGACAATAACAACGCTTGAACTATTCTCTATTTGCTTTTACTGCATCAATACTCCCTGGTTGGAAAACATCTTTGTCCTCAAAGATCATTGAACTGGAAATCAGGGAATCTTAGAGCCAATTCATCACGAAATTCCCACGTGGCATCAGATAAGGTCAAATCTGTCCACTTCACTAAAACTTGGCCAACAGCCCTATTACCTCTTCTAATCACTCTAGAATCAACAATTACTTCTGGCTTCAAAGAGAATCTATGGCCCTTTGGTATAGGAATTATGGAAGTAGGTGGTCCATTGGCCTTCTTAAGTACTGAAACATGAAAATTTGGATGGATATTAGAGTCATCAGGGAGATCCAACCTGTAAGCCACATTTCCCACCTTCTGAACAACTAAGTAGGGACCATAATACTTTGGGGAGAGTTTGCTAAAAGTCTTCCCTCTAATGAGGCTCTGCACATAGTTTTGTAGTTTTAAAAATACGCAATACCCAACCACAAACTCTCTCTTAGTCCTCTGTTTATTAGCCTGCTGCCTCATTCTGTTTTGAGCCTTAAAAAGATAGTCCCTTAACAACTTGATGGTTTCTTCCCTAGCCAGCATAAATTCATCCATAGTAGCCACATCGATTCTCTATGGACATAGGGAACATGTAGAGGAGGAGCATAGCCATATAAAGCTTGAAATGGTGTGGTATTGATGGAACTGTGGAAGTTGGTGTTGTACCAAAACTCTGCTAATGACAACCACTTGACCCAAGAACTAGGTCTCTCCATAGTCATGCATCTC
The DNA here is from genome assembly GCA_032199755.1 of Ambrosia artemisiifolia. NCBI lineage: Eukaryota > Viridiplantae > Streptophyta > Magnoliopsida > Asterales > Asteraceae > Ambrosia > Ambrosia artemisiifolia. The sequence continues at coordinate 41,334,083 of CM063516.1, read as the reverse complement.
AAATAGGTTTCTAGGCACCTATTAACCACCTCAGTCTGACCATCTGACTGAGGATGGTAGGCAGTAGACAATGCCAATGAAACACCTTGGAGCCTAGTAAATTCCATCCAAAAATGGCTCAAAAAGACTATGTCCCTGTCAGAAACTATAGTGGATGGCCAACCATGCAGTTTATAAATATTGCCCAGGAACAGCTGAGCAACATTGAGGGCTGTGAAGGGATGTGATAATGCCATGAAATGGCCATACTTAGTCAACCTATCAAACACCACAAAAATAACTTCTTTCCTTTGTGACTTAGGAAGCCCTATAATGAAATACGTGCTGATATCAGCCCAAACAGCAGTAGGAACAGACAATGGTTGTAAAAGGCTAGGATATGCACTATTGTCATATTTTGCTTGCTCACAAATATTGCAAGTCCTGATAAATTGCTTCACCATTTTTAATTGCCCCTTCCAATAAAACATCCCTTTTAATCTTTGATGAGTAGCACTAGCCCCAGAATGTCCTCCCATAGAAGAAGAATGATAAAGTTGAACCAATTCTTTTCTTAATTCCAAATTTGCCCATATAACCAGTTTTTGTTTTCTTCTAAGTAACCCATCATTCCACTTATACTTATGAACTTCCTACCCTTGTTTTAACTTCTGAATGACAGTTTTAAGCACCACATCTTCCTCCCAACTTTCTTTAATTCTTTGTAACAGTAATGGGTCAAAAGAACTCGACACTAAAGTAAAAACAGCAGAACTTTCTAATCTTGAAAGGGCATCGGTAGTAACATTTTCTATTCCTTTCTTGTACTAAATTTCATAATCATAACCCATGAGCTTAACTAACCATGAGTGTTGAAGTGGAGTTGTTATTTTTTGTGTTAACAAATGCTTCAAACTCTTTTGGTCAGTTCTAATGATAAAAGGCTTGGCTATTAAATAATAATGCCATTGTTTAACAGCCATTATTATTGCCAAAAGCTCTTTTTCATAGAATGAGAAGGACATTTGTCTAGGACACAATGCCTTACTATAAAATGCTAAGAGGTGTTCATCTTGTAACAACACTGCCCCTATTCCTCTTGAGGAAGCATCAGTCTCTACAATAAAAGTCTTGTTCAAATCAGGTAGTGCTAGCACAGGAGCCTCAGTGAGGACATGTTTGAGTTGATCAAAGGCCTGCTGAGCCTTTTCATTCCAATGGAATGAATCTTTGTTGGTCAACTCAGTTAATGGTTTAGCTATAACACCAAAGGACCTGATGAATTTCCTATAATACCCTGCCAACCCTAAGAATCATCTTAACTGTTAAACATTAAGAGGAGTTGACCAGTTAACCACAGCCTCTATTTTCTTAGGACCAGTAGCCACCCCTTGTTTATTAATGATGTGTCCTAAATATTCCACTTGTTGTCCAGCAAAACAACATTTGGATTTCTTTGCAAACAACTTTTGCTCTTTTAATACTTGCAATACACTTTCCAAATGAACCAAGTGTTGATGGATATCTTGGTTGTAAACCAATATATCATCAAAGAAAACTAAAACAATTTTTCTCAAAAATTGTTTGAAAGTTTGGTTCATCAAAGATTGGAAAGTGGCGGGTGCATTGGTTAAGCCGAATGGCATAACCAAAAATTCAAATAACCCTTGATGGGTTCTAAAAGCAGTTTTATGAACATCATTTGGGAACCTTCTGACCTGATGATAGCCATACCTTAGATCTAGTCTAGAAAAAATAGTTGTTCCCTTTAATTCTTCAAGCAATTCACCAATGAGTGGTATTGGGAAGTTGTTCTTAATTGTGGCATTATTCAACTGTCTATAATCCACACACATCCTCCATGTGCCATCTTTCTTCTTTACCAACACCACAGGAGCAGCAAATGAGCTTGAACTATCCCTTATGACCCCTGATTCTAATAACACTTCAGTCACTTGTTCTATGGCATCTTTCTATATAGACTGATATCTATAAGGCTTTAAACTTACCACTTGATCTTCATTTTTTAACACAATCTTATGATCACAATCCCTAGATGGTGGCAACCCTTTAGGCTCCTCAAAAACTTCTTAATTTGTACTTTTCTAGTAACTCAATAACTCTTGGGTCCATCACTTCATTAGAGACTGTGGCACTTTGACCATTTTGCCCTTCCAGTGAAATCAACTGAACTCCATACATTTGAGTTCTCATTAGTTGATCAGGGTAGGTCAACATATGATCCATTTGTTCCATTGAACACAAACTTATACCATTATTACTTATTCCCTTCAACAGTTGTTTCTTTCCATCTATTTGGAACTCCATAGTCAACTGTTAAAAGTTCCATACAATGTCCACCAAAGGAGAGAGCCATTGTATTCCCAATACCATATCATAACTTTCCAAGGGAATCACCATAACATCTGCCTCAAACCACCTACCCTGCATCATCCACTTAAACCCCCTAATATTTGAACACAATTGATTTGGTTCCCATTGGCTACTGAAACCTTTAAGGTAGGGACCTCTTGGGTTACACATTGCAACAACTTAGCCAATCTTTCACTTATGAAATTATGAGTAGAGCCAGAGTCTACTAGAATATACAGCCTTCTTGCACCAATTGACCCCACTATTTTCATAGTAGAATAAGATGGAATTTCATTCATAGCATGAATGGAAATTTGAGGTTGACCCAACATATTAGCCAACTCAACCACCTCTGTCACAATTTCCTCCTCTTCACAGTCATCATCATTGATCTCTATGATGAATAACTACCTATTCTTACATTTGTGAGTTGTAGAATATTTTTCAGGACAGAAAAAACATTCTCCTCTTGCCCTCTTTTCATCAGCTTCCTTATTGGACAATCTTTTTACAAATTTGTTACCATTATAGGAATTAGTTGGAGTAGGCAATAAGGGAGGATTTGCAGCACTTACATTGGTAGGTTTTGACCCATAGGTTGACCTCCCATTGCTGTTTGAAGATGACCCCTCACTCCATGTACTTTTCTTGACATCTTTGCTTCCAAACAAGGTGTTATGCACCTTGTCTTGTTGTTTGGACATGGCAATGGCTTCTCTCAATGTTCTTGGTTTAAAAACTTTAACCAAGCACCTGGTTTCAGGTTTTAATCCACCCACAAACAGGCTTGCAGCATATTCTTCAGACAAAAAGTAACTTTTGTCATCAAAGAATCAAATGCATTGCAGTATTCATCCAAGGTGCATGTTTGTTGCAAATTTTTTAATTCCTCCATTGCATCTTCCAACCGATTCTCAGAGAATCATGTGGTTACTGATCGAACATACTCATCCCAAGAAATTTATTCTAATGGCCTGTTAGCACTAGACAAAAAAACCTTGGTGCCATTTTAAAGCAATTCCTTCTAAATTGATCATAGCATACTGAACTTTCATCTGCTCAGGGGTTCAATCAACCAAGAAGAAATGATTGCATTTATAAACCTAGCCATCCACATCTTCACCGTTGAATTTAGGGAAATCCAATAGGCTAATACGGGATAATCTTTGATCATGATGGTTTATTTGTAGATGATGATGATGATGATGATTATTATTATTATTATTATTATTATTATTATTATTATTATTACTATTATTATTATTATTATCATTATGATTATTATTATTATGGGTGTTTTGCAACTGGATGGATTCCAATTGTTGTTTAAGAGAGTCAAACATGGTTTGAAGGTTAAGATTGAGTTGATTGATGGTTGTTCTATTATCTTCTTGAAGGGTTTGAGAGTTCTTGATAGACTGGGCATGTTCTTTTAAAGTTTTTTCGAGTTTTTCCATTTCCTGTTGTCGAGTATTAGTGGCCTTTAATGGTGGACTGTAAGTTTTAAAGAACTGAATACGAATTGATTACAATGAATAGGAAGGACTTGATCACAAATTGATCAAATCCAGGAATAGATTTTATCACCAATGATCAACCCTTGTTCGAAACGAAAAGAGAAGGTGATGAACATAAATGAACGAAGAAGGAAAATTGATCAGAACACTGTTACGACGGTCACCGGAGCTCATATCGTAAGAGCTCTGATACCAATTGATGAGCTTAGTTAGTTCTAAGGAGAGAAACAAGAGAGAGAGAGAAAAAAGGTTAGACCCAAACAAAGCTGATCATCTCATTAACTACCAACGGTATTTAACAACCAAACCGTTATAACTTTGTTCCCGCCCACTAAAAGACCCTCTAACTATTCAACTATTACACATTTGGTCGTTATTACAATTAACTAGTAAAACTATTACAGAAATGACAATAACAGCCCTTGAACTATTCTCTATTTGCTTTTACTGCATCAAAAAAACAGAGTATAATAATACTGTGATGAATGAATTTACAACAACTTTCTGTATTTGATTTGTGATATATGATTAAGGGAGAGGGTTAAAAACCGTTTGTTCGACGATATGTGAGTATACAATTCAATTTTGTGATCGCCGGAGTTCGCCAGGATTTCTGTTTTCGGTTAATCCTTAAAGAAAACGGTTATGGGCTTTAATCCTTAGACTGAACGATGAAGTATATGATCTCTGAATAGAAGTTCAAGTTTCTTATAAATGATTCTTATTCCAATTGTTTCTGATTTCAATTTCGCAAAAATAGGGATGCTTTTCTCCGTCACAGGTTTCTTCTTTTTCTTCATCCAGGATTTGATCTTAACCGTATGCTCTGATGCCATGTTCGAATCTTGCCCTGTTTTGCGAATCATACTTGCTTTATAGATGAGCATGCACATCGTGTGCAGGGACTCATAACATGAAACAGAGGCTGTAGAGAAAATAATATGCACACACAATTTATATTATTATCCACACTTACAAATGATACATATATGATTGGGGTATATATACCTGAGGTACTTGGCGGTTAAATAACTACCATTCATAACCGACACATACATTCTAAATCGATACATCTATAATATACACACCAGTTTGACTTTTGTTTGACCTTCAAATTAATACTAATTTCTTGATTAATAATATTCTAACATGATGTTACACCCGCATAACAGCTCTATTCAAGCTCGAAAACCAGTCCAGCTCAGCTGCGAAAGCAGTCCCGAAATGCAGGTGCATTGCTGCCTAAAGTTAGACTTGAACAACACAACTTTTTTAGTTAAGTTTAAGCATAAATAAGATTAAATTTGTCATTTTGCAGCTACATTATGGACTGAAAACCATTCCGAATCAGTTGCTTTAATAGTAGCAAAACACTCCCAAGACAACTACATCGATGCCTATTGCTGGACCTGAAACACAGCTTTGTAGTTAAGTTTAAACATAAAAAAAGGATTAAGATCGTCATTTTTTTGCAGCTACATTATGGGCTGAAAACCAGTCCAAATCAGCTGCTATAGTAGTAGCAAATACTCCCGAAATGCAGCTACATTGCTACCTAAAGTTGGACCTGAAAACACAGCTTTGTAATTAAGTTTAAACATCAAATCAGATTAAATTCATAATAATTCGCATCCCCATTCTACTTTCATTCACATGTTAACATACATTGAGCCAGATATGAGAAACAAAGAAACATGTTTACTGATAAGACAACTTAAACCATTCCCCCATCCTTATGATAGCCAGATACAATTTAAAAACAACCTGTGCACACTTTCTAAAGTTATAATAACGTCTATACAATTTGAATGGGTCAAAACGACCCGTATATTCTTAACGAGTCATTTAAGAGACCCTAACACAACTGAACTACATAACTACAAGTATCGACAAACCAAAATAATTAATATAAAATATAGCTAGCTGCATGGGTTGTGAACTTACTAACTTTAGATAAGCTCACATATCTTTTGCCTGTAGGATTGTTTCATGCCATGAGCCTCCTGATGTCAAACTCACAACATATCATAATCACATCCGTTATGAAATATCTTGATTCGATGAATACGAACCATTTCCCAACACAAGACTTTTCTAATTAACCATATTTACCAGCAATGAGAATAAATATGCTACCTTAACGGCTAATAATAATTTGCTTAGTAACCCTTCTTAATGTTATTTATAGTATCTCTAATCTGTTATGTTTATGGTAAAACACACATTTTAAGATGGTATAACTTTTGTCATGGAGTACATACATATCATCATTATCATTCAAATTTTCTAAAACTTATTATTTTGACATTTCATCATCCAGCACTTGGTGTGCATGATACGCATATGACTTTGAACAACTTTGTTCAAACTCCTAGGTCCATTTTAACATCACATCCATGTTGATTATATCCTTAAACCAGTGGCAGATCCAGTTTTTCATATAGATTTAGGGTGTCTCTTTAGGGTGTCTCTTTTAGATGGATTATTGTTAGGGCTGTACACGAGCCGAGTCGAGCCGAGCCAGGCCCAGCTCGAGCTTGAGCTCGAACCTAAACCGAGCCAGCTCGGCTCGGCTCGTTTTTCTGATCGAGCTGAAAAGTCGAGCTCGAGCTCGGCTCGTAAATGTTCGAGCCGAGCTCGAGCTGGCTCGAGCCAGCTCGATATATATTTTTTTTTATTTTTTTTATTTTTTTACAAATATTTATTAAATAAAAAACAATAAAATTAAATAAAATTACACATAATCATGTATATTTTTTTTATTTTTCTAAGTTATGGTTTATTTATCATGTATATTTTTTTTATTTTTATAAATTACACAAACCTAAGTCGAGCCATATGTCGAGCCATCGAGCCGAGCCACGAGTCGAGCCATCGAGCCGAGCCACGAGCCGAGCCACGAGCTGAACACCCCTGGCTCGAGCTCGGCTCGATTACAAAACGAGCCAGCTCGACTCGGCTCGAAAACAAAACGAGCCTCTTCGAGCCGAGCTTTTTTCGAGCTTTTTTCGAGCGAGTTTCGAGCGAGCCTCGAGTCGCGAGCTTTTTGTACACCCCTAATTATTGTTAAAGAGTGAGAGAGAGTGTTATTTGATAAGGTGTTTTATAAGCCTCTCTTAACTTTTGTTATGGACACCAAAAGGGCAACCCTACAAATTCTAACTTATGTCATTATTCCCATCAAATAATGACTTATAATTAATATAGGGATAATAATATCATATTGGTTAAATCAAATAATAAATGATCAATTAGGTCATAATTATGTAAAAGTCTAGCATTCTCCCACTTGGCCAATTGATCATTTTATGATTAATGTTTAAGTAAGTTTGGCCAAGTCTAAAACACTTATTAAGTTTCATGTTGGAACTATAGCAGATAGTTACAATCATTCGAATTGAAGACAATTCGAGACCCCAACAGTCATGCTAAAGTCTCAATATAAAACACTTAATCATAAAACCAAAATGACTAAAATAAAACCCTTGCATAAGTTTTGTCCATAAATGATAAGGTGCGCACAAACATTAGCATGGACAAAATAAAGCATTCTAGGAAATTATAATCGTTCATACACACTCTATGCTATTACAATAGGTCTTTGTTAAAACCCATTCTCATTATAAGTTCTTGAAAAGTCTTGGGTGGTAGACCTTTAGTCATAGGATCCGCTAGCATATCTTTTGTGCTTATGTACTCGATACAAATATTATTTTCCTCTACCCGTTCTCGTACGAACAAAAACTTGGATCAAGGTATAAACCAGCTCCGCTCAAACTGTTACTGTTCGAGAAACTAACAGAAGCTGAGTTGTCACAGTAAATCTTCAAAGGTCGTGATATGGAGTTAACAACTTTGAGTCCAGTGATGAGATTTCTTAACAACACCCCATAGCATGTTGCATTGTACACTGCAACATATTCTGCCATCATTGTTGAGGTGGTTGTTAACTGTTGCTTATGACTCCTCCATGAAATTGGTCCGCCTGCAAGCATAAAGATGTACCCCGAAGTTGATTTCTTATCATCCTTGCATTTAGCAAAGTCAGAATCAGAATAGCCCACTACTTCCAAGTTATCAGTTCTTCTGTGTGTCAATTTATAGTCTTTCGTTCCTTGTAGATATCGCAACACTTTCTTTGCTGCTTTCCAATGATCTAGGTCGGGATTAGATTGATAGCAGCCTAGCATTCCAGCAATATATGCGATATCTGGACGAGTAAAGACTTGAGCATACATTATGCTTCCAACTACATAAGCATAAGGTATCAATCTCGTTTGCTCTTTTTCTACCTCTGTTTTTGGACATTGAAAAGACCCAAAAACATTTCCCTTAACTATTGGAGCTATTCGTGGAGAGCAATGTTGCATGTTATATCGTGCAAGAAGACGATCAATGTAAGCCTTATAGGATAAACCTAATATCCCATTGGTACGATCTCGATGTATTTCGATGCCTATCACATAAGAGGCTTCCCCAAGATCCTTCATGTCAAACGTTTATGAAAGTAATCGCTTTGACTCATGCATGTAACAAATCTAAACTATCACTCGCCAAAAGGATATCATCCACATAAAGGACAAGTCTAGCAAAATTTCTCCAACTCATTTTGAGGTAGGTGAATTGATTTTCTTGATTCTTGATGAAACCTTGTTTCTTCATAATTACATAAAATTTTAAGTAACACTGTCGTGATGCTTGTTTTAACCCATATATGGATTTCCTTAACTTACAGATTAAGTGTTCCTGACCTTCAGGTTTAAAGCCTTCAGGTTGATTCATGAACACATCCTCATGTAAGTCACCATTAAGGAAAGCGGTTTTAACATCCATCTGATGTAACTCCAAATCAAAATGAGCTACTAATGCCATAACGATCCTTAGAGAATCCTTCCATGAGACAGCTGAGAAGGTTTCTTGATAATCAATTCCCTCTTTTTGAGTATAGCCTTTAGCAACCAATCGTGCCTTATAACGTTCGGCGTTTCCATTTGGGTCTAATTTGGTTTTGAAGACCAATTTACATCTTACGGGTTTCACACCCTTGGGTAATTCAACCAATTCCCAAACACCATTCTTTTTCATAGACTCAAGCTCATCAATCATAGTTATATTCCATTCAGAAGATTGGTCACTATTAATGTCTTCATTATAAGAGGTTGGATCATTATACTTTCCTAAATCCAAATCAGCTTCATTAAGGTATGTTACATAATCATCAAAATTAGTGGGCCTTCTTAGCCTTATGTTGGATCCGTGGCTGTTTTTATGAACACTTATGTGTTTATCAGATTTATATAAGAGTTATTAAGCAGCGGAAATACAAGTGTTCAAAGGTCTAAAAGATCACTTTGATGAGGAGTTATTACTCCCCCTTGACTGAATAATAAATGAGAAACAATAAATGATCTAAGTATAAAGCAGTAATAGCAGTTTATGTTTCTCAGATGTGAAGTGGAAATTATAAGTTTAAAGCCCGAAGGATTTCAATATAAGTTCTAAGATTTTACACAAAATCACATATTAAAATAGATGAACAAACTCATCTATTTATAGACTAATGTACTAAACTGAAGTCTGAAGTAATCTAAGATATTTAACAAAGATATTATGCAAAGATAAGCTTACATCAGTCTGTACATTGAAACTTGAAATCAAGACTTTAACAAAACAATATAATAGTAAAACTGCTGATCTTCAGTCGGTTAGAAGCTTCTGAGTGAAAGTGCTGATGAGTGACAAACTGCTGATGAGCAGTTTGTCTTCAGTAGTTCTTCAGTGAAATGTCTGGTTAGACTTCAGAACTTCTGATGAATTTACTCTTCAGTACTTTGTGTTTGTTCTTCAGTACTTCTTCATTTTGTTCTTCAGCAGTTCTATACTTAGGCAGATATGGAAAAGACTAAGGTTATCAAAAAGGTGGTTTCGTCAATCCTCTTCGTCCCAACAATCTCCCCCTGGATTGATGAAGCCAAAACCTTATCTATCCTTTATTGTTGTCCTTTTCTCTCTTCTAGCATCCTCCAGATCTCTGCTGTCATCCGGGTGGTAAGAGTACATCTTTGTTGCTCAGTGAGAGGACCAAGTTCAGGTGTTAAATGTTGAATGGTGAGAAGGTCTTTGGACGATAAAACACTCAACTCCTTTGAGTTTCTATAGACCTTACTTGAACGGTCTCTCCTGGTCACAAGTACTGAGTTGGATTCAGTAAATGACCATTTCACAATGTTTACCTTTGACCTGTCAAAGTCAGAGGCATAGGAAACCAAGCCTGTTTCCTTAGGTTGACCTGATTGAGGAATGTCTTCTATTTCAGTGACTCTCAGGTGAGACTCTTGACTTCCTTGTAATTCAGCAGCACCTTGGATTGGCATGTTGGGCAGGTGATGCTCTGTAACAACCCTTGTATGTGTCTTCTCTTGGATGGATTGTTGTAACTGATAAGCATAAGTAGCCTTGTCTCTGAATTGGGTCAAGATGGGTTTCTCTTCAACATCAAAATCACCATGTACCAACTGATCTCCTTCTAACAGAATCATTTTGAAGTCAGTCTTGACAATGGGATCTCCATCTGCTTTTCTTTTGGTGGCTGGCCTTCTTAATGTACCAGATGGTCTTTTGACAATAGAAGTTGTTTGGACTTCTTGGCTTTCAAATCTTTCTGGTTCAGCAACTTTCTTTGCTTTGAATTTCTTGTAAGCCTCATACAAAGTTTGTTCTTTCCATTTGCTGATTGAGGCTTTTGAACCATAGCCATTAGCCACTAATTCTTCAATCACTTCAGCTCTTTTGGCTTTTCTCTCATTTTCAGTTGCTATTCTATCAGATAGCATCTGTGCTCTTCTGGTCAGCTCTTGTGTTGAGAGTCTTTTGAGGGCCACTTGCTTGGATTTGGAGTTCTTTGTGATGAATGTTATTAGCTGTGCCCTTTTGTCTTCTTCAGCAGCAGCTTCAAGTGCTCTCTCCTCAGCCTCAAGCTCATCAAGTTTCTCTTGGTACTTGATTAGTTTTTCTTCAAAGCTCAAGTCTTCTCTAGTTTCTAGGCTGTTCCATACTCTGTCTTCTTTTGCCTTCTTAGCAGCTTCTTTCAAACTCTTCTCTAATAAGTCTTTTGACATGCTGATGGGAGTAGGGTTTAAGACAGCTGTGGAAGTTGTTGTAGGCAAAGGAGTGGGAGCAGGTTCTTTTTCAGTTGCCTTAGGAACTTCTGATGATGGTTTAGGAGGTAGAACTGCTGATGTGGTAGGTGGAGTCACAACTGCTGAAGGATTGTCTTCAGTAGTTTGAGAAATGTAATCAGCAGTTCCCTCTGATGCCTTAGATAACTTGAACTCTGGTGCTACTTCTTTTCCTGGTCTTTGTGTTGGTCTATCAGCTTCTTGATCAGGATTTTGTCTTTGTGTAGCATCTGTTGGTTCCTTAATCATCTCCCCCTTTTTGGCTTCATCCACTTCTGGAAGCCTAATGGAATGAGATGTTGCAGCAGACAACCTTGCCAGTTGATCTTGTGTTTCATCCATCTTCTTGTTCAACTCTGCAAGTCTCGAGTTGATCAACCCAAACTGATTGTTAGCTTTTAACTCCCAAGCAGTTGTGAAGGGTTTGAGTTGATCAGATATGATTTGTTTGAGTGCCTGGTACAGGGGACCATCTGGGCTGCATAGTTGGTTCAGATCTATGCTTGTGAGCCCAGTGAATTGGGTAGGTTGTTTTAGTGAAGGGGTGCTTTTTGGGTGATCTTCAGATTGCTCTGAAGATGCCAGTTGTGGGGATTTTTGGGCTAACTGGTCTTTAACCTGATCTTTGGTGACCAGCTTCTTGAGCTTGGAGACCTTAGATTCAGGACCTTCAATGTCAACCGTCAATTCAGTTTGTGGAAATTTTGATTCATCAACCAACTTAATGGAATCATCTGAATCCCTGATAGTGTCCTCAGAGAGGGCAGGATCAGTTATATCATGAGCTGGACCCAAACCAGTAGTCTCATGAACCTCTTTGTCTTGGTTCTGAGGTTTTCCTACCTCTGGCCTTAGGCCTTCATCAGTAGTTGCCAAGTTTGAGGTCTTAGCTATGTTACTACTGTCCTCAGGTTCACCACTGGGTGATAAGTGAGTAGTAGCAGCCTCAAAAGTATCAAAGGTTTGCAAGTTTGGGCTTACAAACTCTTGTTCATCCTCATCTCTCTGTGTTGGGCTAAAGGGATCCACATTCATGTCAACTTCTGAAGGCATCTCCCCAATTTGATGTGTTGTAAGGGGAGTGACATGTGGTGAATGGGTTCCTTTAAGTCCTGAGAGAAGTTGGGCAATTTCTATGGTTGTATGTGAAGGTTCAGGTTCAGTAGTTTTGATGGGTTGGTGTTCAGGAGTGTGGGTGGGTTTAGGAATGGTTTCAGCAGTTTCAAAAGCAGGGTCAACAGTTATTTGTTTCTTAAATCTTTTTCTTTTAAATATAACTGTGACAGGTTTTCTTTTGGGTGGTGGAGAAGGAGTGTGCTGAGAGGATGTTTCAGCCACTTCCTTTTCAAGTGCAGATTGCACATCAGTAGTTTCAGGTTTCTCCACTTCCTGAACTTTCTTTTTCAGTGACTTGGTTGTTTTTGGTTTTTGTTGTTTAGGCTTTTTAGTTTTCTTTTTGGGTTTGGAAGATGTGGGTTCCTTGGGGATGGGTTGTTCTTCCCCTTGGTCATCTTCTAGCAAAAGTGCTGGTTTGTTGTGCCTAGAGAATACTTGAGCAGTTAAAGGATTTAAAGTTGTTGTTTTTCCCTCAAGTACTCCCTCTCCAAGTTCTTTTATTATGCACTGCATAACAAACCTTGGATACAACAAAAATTTCTTTTTATCATTTTCATGGTGTAAAACCAGTTCATTGAAAAACAGTTTTGATGCCTTGAAAGAAGTTTCATTTATGATGGAATGAAAAATAGGTTGAAAAGTTGAAGGCATCTGATCTATTGACCCAGTTTTAGGACTAAGACACATAATAATATAATGAAATAACAGTTTATATTGTGGGTCAAAATATTTTTTGTAAACTGTTGCTTGTGCCAAAGTACCTTGATAGCCACACTCTGTCATGGTCAGATGAATATCTGAGGTTGGAATATGCTCAGGTGCCTCAGAATCCTTCAAACCAAGCCTGATGCTTAGTGTTTCTGGTGAGATGGCCATCAGTTTCCCTTTTATGGAAGATTTGAGGGAAATTACTTCATTATTCACCTTCACCGTTTCTGGATTTGCCCAGAACTCATTAAGAGTTTCTTCATGAATGGGTGGATCAATGGTGAAAGCATCATAATATTAGGATTTCATGATGAGATCAAGTATCTCATCATACTGGGACCAGGCTTCATCTTTAACAAAGTAGCCTCTTTGGTTGTGTCCCTGTTTTAACACGAGAGCCATGGATGTCTTTGATCGAACAGTGATTTTTAGGTTAGAGAAGGGGTTTTGCTTTGAATTTGAGAGAGAAAGAGGGAATTTTGCTTTTTGAATGGATAAGTGTTGGAACAGGGTATTTATCAGAAGTTTTTAACCGACTAGGTCAAACTTCTGACGAGTGAAAAGTCTGTTTTACCCTTTTAGTCAAACTGCTGAAGAAGAAAGGTTTCTTCATCAGTGGTTTTAGTTATCTCATCAGCAGTTTCAACTGCTGATGCAGATGACTCTTAAAACACTTTTCTAACTTCTGATTTTTATCAGTAGTTATATCCATTTTGAAAATATCCCATTTTGATGTTTATCAGTAGTTTTCAAAATTTGTTCATCAGAACTTTCTCTTTTCTCAAATTTTTGGTCTTCAGAGGTTTGTGACAGATAAGTATGTAAGTGAAAAATAAAATATGTGCAGAATTAAAAAGTGAAACACTTACAGACTTTCTTCTAAGTTTAACATCCCAAGCATGGATACTAGCCTCTGAAAAGTTGTTGAATCAAGGGGTTTGGTGAAAATGTCAGCTATTTGATTGGCTGTTGTGACATGCTTCACCTCAATCTTGCCTTTTTCATAGCAATCTCTTATGAAATGATACCTGATTTCAATGTGTTTAGTCTTTGAAAACTGAACAGGATTTTGAATGATGCTAATGGCAGATTTGCTGTCTACTAAAAGTGGGGTCTTGGTCTCTTTGATTCCATAATCAAGCAGTTGATATTGGAGCCATTGTATCTGTGAAGTACAGCTTGCAGCAGCAATGTATTCAGCTTCAGCTGTTGAAGTTGCCACAGATGTTTGTTTCTTTGATTGCCAGGACACCAGACAGTTTCCTAAGAATTGACAACCACCAGATGTTGATTTTCTTGACATTTTGCAGCCTGCATAGTCACTATCTGAAAAAGCAGTTAACTTGGTATTGCTTGAAGCAGGATACCAAATCCCTAGAGTAGGAGTTCCTTTCAGATATCTGAAGATTCTTTTGACTGCAATTAGATGAGATTCTCTTGGTGCAGATTGGTATCTAGCACAGACACAAGTTGAAAACATGATATCTGGTCTAGAAGCAGTTAGATATAAAAGAGAACCTATCATACATCTATACATGGTTTGATCAATGTGTTTCCCTTGATCATCTGGTTCAACTTGTGTGATTGGTGTCATGGGAGTGGAACATGTTTTACAGTCTTGTAAAGAAAATTTGTTCAATAATTCTTTAACATATTTTGATTGATGTATAAATGTTCCATTTGATTGTTGTTTTATTTGCAGTCCCAAAAAGTACTGCAATTCTCCCATTGTACTCATTTCAAATTTTGATTGCATGAGTTTCTTAAATTCTTCACACAGTTTTGAATTTGTTGAACCAAAAATGATATCATCAACATATATCTGAACAAGTAAGACATGATTTCCAACATGTTTTATGAAAAGAGTTTTATCAATGGATCCCCTTGAGAAGTGATTCTTTAGTAAAAAGTTGGAAAGTGTTTCATACCAGGCTCTTGGAGCCTGTTTTAGCCCATAAAGAGCTTTGTCAAGTCTGTAAACCCAATCAGGATGAGAAGGATCCTCAAACCCTGGAGGTTGACAGACATACACTTCCTCTTTTATTTTTCATACAAAAATGCACTTTTGACATCCATTTGATAAACTTTAATGTTGTTGGAAATTGCATAAGCTAAAAATAACCTGATAGCTTCAAGTCTTGCAACTGGTGCAAAGGTTTCATCATAATCAATTCCTTCTTCTTGGGAATAACCTTGTACCACTAGTCTTGCTTTGTTCTTGATTATCATACCAGCCTCATCTGATTTGTTTCTGAAGACCCATCTTGTTCCAATTGGTTGCTTGTTGTCAGGTAAGGGACAGATTTCCCAAACCTGTTGTTTCTTGAATTGAAGCAACTCTTCTTGCATTGCTTGCACCCAATTGTTGTCTTTGAGGGCTTCTTGATACTTCTTTGGTTCCAACTGAGAGATGAATGCTGAGAATAAGCAAAAGTTGGAAAGCTGGTTTCTTGTAAGTACCCCTGATGCAATATCACCCATGATTTGATCCAATGGATGATCCTTGTGTTCAATCAGTTGTTGTAAACCTGTACTGGATGATGGCTCTACAGGTTCTTCAAATAAACCACTGAGATTGATAATATCTGGTTCAGCTGTTATTTGAACTTCAGGAGTTTTAGGTTCAGCTGAATCAGTAGTTTCAAAATGTTCATCAGTAGTTCCTGAAGTAGAAGCTATTAAAACTTCTGAAGGTTTAATAGTTGATCTTCTGACTGTGTTTGGAGTCCATGGTGCAGGACTATCATCTTCAAATCCTTGAAAACCATTTTGAGGAGGTTTGGATGATTCAACAGTCTTTTCAGGTCCGAAATGAAAACTGTCAAGATCAAATAATTCAGCAGGATCTGCTGGAATAAGAGTGTGTTTTGATTCATTGAACTTGACATTCAGTGTTTCTTCTACTATCTTGGTTCTTGAATTGAAAACTTTGTAAGCTTTTCTCAAGGGAGAATAACCAAGAAAATAACCTGTGTCAACTTTTGCAGCAAACTTAGAGATAGAGTCTTTGATGTTGAGGATAAAACATTGACATCCAAAAGCCCTGAAGAAGGAGATAAGGGGCTTAATGCCATGAAGAATTTCATAGGCAGTCTTGGTATGTCTCTTGTTGATAAGAACTCTATTCTGAACATAACATGCAGTGTTGACTGCTTCAGCCCAAAAATACAAAGGTAGGCCTGAATCAGCTAACATTGTTCTGGCTGCTTCAATTAATGTTCTGTTCTTTCTTTCTACCACACCATTTTGTTCAGGAGTTCTGGGAATGCTGAACTGTCTAACAATCCCTTTAGACAGACAGAATTCATCCAGAGTTTTGTTCCTGAACTCTGTCCCATTGTCACTCCTGATGACTTTGACAGATAGAGAGTATTGCTTCTCTACTTGTAGAATAAAGAACTTGATGATTTCAGCTGCCTCATCCTTGGAATATAAGAAGAAGACCCATGTGAATCTTGAGTAGTCATCAATGATGACCAAGCAGTACTTCTTCTTACCAAGGCTCATGATTTTGACTGGTCCAAATAAGTCCATATGGAGTAGTTGAAGACATGCAGTTGTTTTTGATTCTTCAATAGACTTATAAGAGGACTTATGCTGTTTACCTTTAAGACAGGAAACACAGTGTTCTTTGCACTGATATTCCTTCAAAGGTAGACCTCTGACCAAGCCCATTTTTGTGACTTTATTGATGGTTTTAAAGTTCACATGGCCAAGTCTCCTATGCCAGAGATCATTTTCTGAAGTTGATGCCTTTGAGAAGAAACAGGCAGTCTTGTTCAATACTTTGTCTTTTTCAATGTCCACTGCATAGACATTGCCACATCTTTTGGCAATCAGCAAAGTATGATCTTCAATGATCTTCTCTATCAACTTCTGGCCTTCTGGTGATATGATCTTGCATGCTGTCTTTGTGAAAAAGGAAGAATATCCTTTGTCACACATTTGAGAGACACTCAGCAAGTTGTACTCAAGGTTTTCAACCAGATTGACCTTGTCAAACTGCATTTTGCCTGAGGATACATTGCCATATCCTAGCACATATCCCTTGGCATTGTTCCCAAAGGACACAGATCCTTCTCTTTGACTGATAAAATTGTTTATCAGGTATCTGCATCCAGTCATGTGCATTGAGCCTCCACTATCCACATACCATATGCTATTCAAACCTCTGGAGACTCTCTGCACAAGATAGCAAATTAGTTAGTTTTGGCAACCCAAGCCAGTTTGGCTTTGGGTTTGCTCTTGAGAACATGTGCAGCTTGTTGTGGACCATTTTTAGTAATCCATGTCTTTTTGGCAATGGATTTGTCATTAAGAACAATGGTGGGTTCATTTTGGTTTCCACCATCAACTTTGGTCATCAGAAGTTTAACCAGGTTTATCAAATCTTTAACTTCAGCAGTTTGTGAATCTGCTGATGAGTTAGGTGAAACTTCTGAAATTGAACTTTGAGAAGATGACCTTTGTTGAGATAAAGGCTTCTTTTTAGAAAGGTTTTTGTTTGATTGTTGTTTGTTGGGAAAAAAGGTATTTTGAAAATCTTGTTTTATCTGTTTTCCCACAATCAGTTGTTGTCTTTGTTTATTTAACTGATTTACCTTTCTATATTTGCAAAGTTCAGTTATGTGGTTAAACAGACCACATATCTCACATGCTTTTGCCTTCTCTTTCCTTTTAGATAGATCAAGAGAGCTAGAAGGCAATTTACTGACAAAATCTGATTTTTGAAATAGGTCATCAGTAGTTTTTAGGGTCTCAACTCCTGATGTAGTTGAAACTGCTGATGGCTTATTGTCAGTAGTTTTAACTTCTGCAGTACTTCCCTTTTTGAGGAAGTTCTGATGGTAGGATGTGCATTCCTCCATATCAGAAGTTTGAATCAATTTCTTCCCATCATTATCAGTTTTGTGGGTGAAATCTGTTGGTGATTCAGTG
Organism: Ambrosia artemisiifolia; assembly: GCA_032199755.1. NCBI lineage: Eukaryota > Viridiplantae > Streptophyta > Magnoliopsida > Asterales > Asteraceae > Ambrosia > Ambrosia artemisiifolia. The sequence goes on along the minus strand of CM063516.1, from coordinate 41,316,274 downwards.
TGGGTATATCCAATGCCAAACTTAACATTGGCTGCAGTTTGTTTGTTAAGTAACATTTGATACCCTTTACAAGACTCAACCCATTTTTCACAATCAACCTTGGTGTCAGCAAGCTCTTGTCTGACTTTTCCTAGGCTGTCTATCATGGTTTTAATTTGTGCTTCTGTTTCAATGGATTTATCATTTAGTTTGGAAATTTCTTTGTTTTTCAACATGACTTTTCTTTCCAAATCACACTTCATTTGTGTGTATTTTCTTTCCATGTCATTGGATTTGCCTTGTAAATGCACATTGGTTTCTCTAATTAAAGCAAATGATTCTTTGCAAGATTTAGTGCAAAGCTTTAACAGAGATTGTTGTGATACCTGTGTGAGAGCAGAATTTGAAGAGTATCCTTCAAAGGCCATTAAGGCAAAATTCTTTCTGCCATTATCAGGTTCTCCCCAGTTGACATCATAGACCTTATTGTCTGAATCCTGACTGCATTCTGATGTGTCATAAGGAAGACTGCTCCAGTCAACATACCCTGAGGTAAATAAGCTTTGTTGCTGAGGGGGTTGTTGAGTTTGTGCAGGAAGTTGAGCAGTTGGAAATGGAGGCATGAGCTGCTGTTGTTGTTGAGCAGGCATCTGTACATATTGTACTTGTGGCACATATTGGACATTTGGAGCTTGTGCCTGTACAAAATGAGCACTCCCATTAGTTCCATTATTCCTATTGTATGAGGGGTTATATTGATTTCCAGAGGACATTGGTTGGTTATAGCTAGAGCTTCTACACTCTCTAGCAAAGTGTCCCAACTTCTGACACTTATGACATCTCAATTTAGATTTGTCAAAACCAACTTTTGTTGAATTGTTTAGTCCTGGAAATTTCCTTCCTGACCTTTTGTAAAATTTGTCAGTTTTTAAGCTTAATAAGGCCAGTTGGTGCAATATTTCCATTTCTTCTAAGTCATCACTGCTAAAGTATTTTAAATCATCCATGATGAAACACATGTTGTCAGCAGTTTGACTCAGTTCTTCATTGTCATAAGCTGGGAAAGATCCATCTGATGAGATCCCAGCTGTTATGTCAATGTGGTCAAAAGAACCAAAATTATTAGAACAGGATGGTGAGTCATGTCCTAATAAGGCTGTGCTACCCGGAGTATAGTCATCAGCAGTTTTACCAGATTCTTGCAACTTTTTCTTTTGATTGATTTCTCTTTCAAAAGTTAGTAATTTACCATGTAACCTAGTTAGGTTCAAGGTGTTAAAATCTGAACTGGTTCTGAGGACTATTGAGTAAGTTTCCCATTTTGAAGGTAAAGACCTTAAAAATCTATGTAACATAGACTCAGTTGTATAGGTCTGATTGTTTATTTTTAACTCTGAGATGAGTGAAGAAAATCTTTCAAATTGTTGAGTTAAAGTTTCACCCTCTATGTGAGTAAAAGTTTCATATTGTTGAGCCAATATTTCTCTGATGTTGGCTATCACCTCAGCAGTTCCTGCAAACTGCTCTTTTAGGCAGTCCCACAGCTCTTTGGCACTTTCACAGTGTAAAAGGCCAGCATAAATTTCGTTTGGGAGAGCCATAGCCAACATGGAGAAAGCTTTTGCATCAAGCTCAAACTTTAGGAAATCTTCCTCCGTGTATTCTTTTGGATCCTTTGGTCTTTCAGTCTTACCCTCTGGATCAGTAACAACTGGTTTGTGAGGTCCAAAAACTACAGACCTCCAACAGCCAGTGTTTGTTTGTGAAATAGTATGTGCCAACCTTTTAGACCATATGTTATATTCATTTCTGACTAACATAGGAGGTTTGTTGGCAGATCCAGTATTGTAGGGATCCATTTTTAAGAAGTTTGGATTTGTCAATACTTTCTTAAAGTGATGGATTTAAATAAGTGAGCCTTTTATCCTTTCTATTGAATATCAATATTGAGCCTGTGTCTGAATCTCAATTTGTTAGATTGATTTTGATCAGATTAACCAGACGCTCTGATACCAATTGTTGGATCAGTGGCTGTTTTTATGAACACTTATGTGTTTATCAGATTTATATAAGAGTTATTAAGCAGCGGAAATACAAGTGTTCAAAGGTCTAAAAGATCACTTTGATGAGGAGTTATTACTCCCCCTTGACTGAATAATAAATGAGAAACAATAAATGATCTAAGTATAAAGCAGTAATAGCAGTTTATGTTTCTCAGATGTGAAGTGGAAATTATAAGTTTAAAGCCCGAAGGATTTCAATATAAGTTCAAAGATTTTACACAAAATCACATATTAAAATAGATGAACAAACTCATCTATTTATAGACTAATGTACTAAACTGAAGTCTGAAGTAATCTAAGATATTTAACAAAGATATTATGCAAAGATAAGCTTACATCAGTCTGTACATTGAAACTTGAAATCAAGACTTTAACAAAACAATATAATAGTAAAACTGCTGATCTTCAGTCGGTTAGAAGCTTCTGAGTGAAAGTGCTGATGAGTGACAAACTGCTGATGAGCAGTTTGTCTTCAGTAGTTCTTCAGTGAAATGTCTGGTTAGACTTCAGAACTTCTGATGAATTTACTCTTCAGTACTTTGTGTTTGTTCTTTAGTACTTCTTCATTTTGTTCTTCAGCAGTTCTATACTTAGGCAGATATGGAAAAGACTAAGGTTATCAAAAAGGTGGTTTCGTCAATCCTCTTCGTCCCAACACCTTATGACCTCCTAAGCGGATTTTCGAGTTCAACAGGTTCGTTAACTGGTTTAGGGATTTGGTTATGCTCTTGTGAGTTTGATGTGCCTTCATTATTAGGGATGTACAAGAGGTGTAATAGGAGATAACTCTGAAAAATTAACCCATCCCCCCTCCTCTTGCACTTCTTGAAAATCAAATACTTCAGTTTCACTGCTCACACTGACCATAGAGTCCTCTAGAAAATCAGCAGTTCGAGCTTCTACTATGCTAGTAACATGTGAAGGGCAGTAAAATCTATACCCCTTTTATCGTTCGGGATATCCTATAAAGTTTCAACTTACAATCCTCATGTCAAGTTTCTTTTTCACATGATCATAAAGTTTAGCCTTGGCAGGACAACCCAATACTTTCATATACTCTACGTTTGGCTTCCATCATGTCTAAATCTCAAAAGGAGTTTTAGAAACATATTTTGAAGGAACCCGATTTAGTATAAGAACGGCTATCTTTAAGGCCTCAGTCCATAAAAAGTTTGGCGAATTCGAGTTTGCCAACAAACTTATTACCATATCCTGAAGGGTCCTATTTCATCTCTCGGCAGCACCATTCTGCTAAGGAGTATACGTGACATGGTAAATTAGTTCACTATCCCATGTTTCTTACAAAAATTAACGAAAGGACCAGGAGCTTGACCAATGTCTGTATGTCGACCATAATACTCGCCTCCTCTATCTGATCTCATGACTTTTATCTTACGGTTAAGTTGGTTTTCAACTTCATCCTTAAAGATTTTAAACATATCGAGTGATTCATATTTTTCTTTAATCAAATACAGGTACATGTATTGAGAATAATCATCTATGAAAGTAATATAAGACGTGTGACCAGTTATGCCAGGTGAAAAAGGTCCACAAATATTAGTGTGTATAAGTTCTAATAATCCAGAACTTCTGGTGGCACCCTTTTTATTCTTATCTGTCTTTTTGCATTCAATACATTTAACACATGTTCCAAAGTCACTAAAATCAAGATTTGGTAGTTCACCATCCTTCACGAGCCTTGGCATTCTGTCTCGTGAGATGTGGCCTAAACGTTCATGCCACAACTTGGATTATGTTTCCAAATCATGCTTTCGTTTTCATTTTTTTTTTCGATTTTGTTTGTTGATGTATTCATTTACGTTATATAAGTAATGATTTTGAAAAGCTATCATCTAGTTCTAACTTATAGAGATTTTCATCCAGATGACCACAACCAAGAACTTGGGAATTTAAACTAAAAGTGATCTTTCCATGCCCATGTAAAACTTCATAACCATCATTGTCTAACTTTGGTACTGATACTAAATTTCGAGTAATTTTTGGTACATATAATGTATCATAAAGTTTAATACAATGACCAGTTTTCATAATAAGTTGCATGGTTCCTACGACATCAACTTCAAGTTCTTCCACTCCTCCCGTTCTATGTGTTCTTTGGTTTCTTTCCAGCCTCTAGATTGTAAGGAATCCCTGTATGTAATTGGTTACATGAACCATTGAACCAAAATCAATCCACCATGAGTTAACTCGTACATTAATATTAAACGATTCAATTATCATAAATGCATTGGTACCTTTCTTAGCCAACCATTCCTTGAACTTCAGGCAATCTCGTTGCATGTGCCCTTTCTTATGGAAGAATTTACAATGAGACTGACCCTTGGAGATATTAGGGCTGGACACAGTGCTTGTATTAGCCTTTTAGACTTTAGAACTTTCTCCTTTAAAATCTCCCTTCCTTTTCGTTGACTTAGTGGTAGTAACGTAAGCAACCTCTGGTTGTTCTAGTTTCAGAAGTTCTTCTTCTTGCACACACATTGCTATCAACTCACTCATTGACCATTTATCTTTTTGAGTGTTATAGTTGATCTTAAAAGCATTAAAACATGCAGGAAGAGAAGTCATGATGAAGTGCACTAGAAAACCATCACTTATTTCCATGTCTAATCCCTTTAACTTATGGGCCATGTCACTCATCATCATTATGTGCTCACGCACACCACTAGTCCCTTCATACTTTGAGTTGAGCATCTTTAGATTTAATGAACTCGCATGTGCTTTAAAAGATCCCTTAAATTGCTCCTCAACTGAATTCAGATACTCTTTGGAATTCTCCGAATCGGGTATAGCTCCCATGATGGCACTTGAGATGGACTTCTTAATAACCACAAGAGACATTCTGTTTGACCTCTCCCACTTTCATGCGCTAGTTTTTGATCTGCAGTGCTTTCAGCAGTAAGAGCAACGGGAGCGTCATGTCTCAGGGCATAATCAAGATCCACCATCCCATGAGTAAGTCTAACCGTATCCCTCCATGTAGGGATGGCAACGGGTCGGGTATGGGTCGGGTTTGGCTAATACCATACCCATACCCAGTTATAAAATATCATACCATACCCGTCCCATTACCCGTCGGGTTTTTGTCGGGTATTACCCCTCGGGTATAAAGCATACCCGTGGGTATCGGGTATACCCGTTGGTATTGCATGTATATATATTTTTATTTTCTTTTATAGTCTTATGTTTTAAGAAATATAGAGTATATGAAATTGTAATAAGTAACATATATATTATCATCACAATAATAATCTTTGAAAACTATTTATATATTTCATAGCATATAAATATAAATAATAATGTTATTAGAATATATATATTTTAGACGAAAAATTTATTCTTCAAATGATGAATCTGTTAGAGTGAAACATTACTAAAAAATAGTTAAGAAAAGATATATATAAAACTTAAAAGTATTCGGATATATATTTCGGGTAGACGGGTATTTAGTTTCGGGTAATCGGGTCGGGTATCACCTAATACCATACCCGTCCCATACCCGCGAAATATTTTTTTTCTAATACCAAACCTGTCCCATACTCGTCGGGTATCGGGTATACCCGTTCCAAATGCTTCAGGTTTTGGGTATACCCGTCGGGCTCGGGTTTTTTTGCCATCCTTACCTCCATGTGGCAAAGTTTGCCCCAGTCAATAGTTCAATTCCAAGGGTAGGACTAAAAGTGGATGCTAGATCAATACAATTAGAACAGTTGAAGCAAGCTTATTAAGGGTAATAAAGTAAAGTAGACGAAATAAGTACATTGAAGATAAAGTCTATTATAACACCGAAAAAATAGACTAACTTAATGTTCTACCTAAAATTTTGGCTTCGCTTTGGAAAATTTAGGCATTATGAACGTATATAAAATAACATATTGTCTTGATGTTCCACATTAACTTTGGCTTTGACCAAAATTTATGTATTATGAACATTCATAATAGACTGACTTTCAAGGCATCATACGATTTTATCCGAGTCCATACCAATAATATCTTAAACAATCCACAACTATACATCCAATACATACATATGTACACACGCACGAATAAATATAGATATGTAGAGATTGTTTTGCCTTACCATTACACCAATATAGGATCTTCCACCCTTGTACAACACACATACTCAAAAGAAAACCTTGCTTCATTTGTATAATCAATCTATGTGATCTTACTCAATCTTTGAAGCCACCTTTTCCTTTGTCTATACCCACGGCCAAAAACAAGGACACAAGAAGCATGCACTAGTCACTTTCACACAATTTCATCAATATGGCAAAGACAACCCACATACACCACACTCCATGGAAGTCCGCTTACCCTTTGCACTAAAGACAAACATCCTACTCCCATTTCCTATCATTTGCGGCCGATGGTGATGCAACAAACCCACATCTCTTGCAAACCATTGATTAAAATTGTCTTTATTATCCTGCATGGCATTAGAGGACAAAACTACTTCACTTATACATTTATAGATCTCTATTAAGCCAACTCAAGACCTCCATAGCTTTGATTTAGTCTCAAAATGGAAAGATATCCTTTGTTTTCTTTCGGCCTATCCCAAGGAACCACACACCTCACCACTTTGTCAAGACATTTCACTAAGATGGGATGTGTACTATCAAGGGTTCCGAGGATCAATGATGAGAGCTTGCCAAGTTATGAGCCTATATAAGGAGAGGACTTACATTGGTTTTGATCACACCAACAATACTCTTAATCTCTCCACACACACATCTCTCGGTTTCTTTCTTTCAAACCGATGAGGCCCAAACTCCAACAACCTATCAAAGTTCTAACCAAATAACCAACCATCTATCACTACATTGGAGGAACAAAGTTGAAGGAAGGATCACAAGACTCGAACCATCACCATCCCTTTCCAAGGTAAGTGTTTTATACTCCAACACCTTTAAAGCTTCGATAGAATCGACCTCATCACCCTTCACCCTTCACCCAACCCTTGTTCCCATTTAAGCAAGTAATCAGACACACACACACACATATAGATCACACACATTGTTTCACTTATGAGAAATCAACTAACTTGTGATTGCATTGTCACATTAATCCACTTAGTTAACAAATCAATCAGCCATTACATCATGATGGGAGATTGAGTAATGTTTATTAAATCAAAATCCAACATGAATGACCAACTAGTAATTGGTTTATACAAATAAAACACACTTGGTTTATGTTCAAAGGTTAAGGTTTATAATGGATGTATTATAATCGGTTTTCATCTCAACATCACTAGAACACTTTATGTAACTACGATGGTACCCCAACAAGCATGAATCGACCCATGATGATCGATCCACTAAACGATCATAATCAAGGCCCACATTAAGCCAAGATTTCGGTTATTATGTTCAAACATATGTTAGAAGGGCCATAACATGTGTTAATATTACTATTTGTTTTAAATGGTTAAACCATATGTTAAAACACTCGTTTTACCCTGCAACAATCACACGTGTTAGTTGGGAATAATCTGTAACCCAACACAACATGTGGGGTCCATTTGGTTCACAAGGGATACCATTTTACAATAAGAACCCGAAGATTCCGGATTTATATGTTTTACAAGGTACACATAAAACAACTAACAACTGTCAGATGCACAAAATCATGGCCCACATACACAAGGGTCCACGAAGTCGGGTGAACAACTTGTATGATAAACAATAAGACCATACAACTTACTATGTCCATAATGATCATAGGATATCATTTGTTGGGACGGTAGCTATTTCATTTCTCGGCTTTACCAGCCCCTATCCTCCGTTATTAGGTGAGTTTCACGGCTAGCAGTCCAACAACTTGAACTGGAGCAGGGACCATTCCTTACAGCAATACAGGTCAGGGATATCAAAATCACAATGATAAAAGAAATTGAGAAGATCCTTGACAGCAGAAGGAACAGTGGATCTAAATAAAACTTAGATAAGGTTTTGGCTTCATCAATCTAGGGGGAGATTGTTGGGTCAAAGAAGATTGATAAGCATTTCATCCTTAGTCTAATATCCTCTCTGTATTTTTGTTAATATACTCAAAAGTTAAGAATTATTTTCCCTTTAATGGATAAAGAACCTTAACATGAGGGTAAATTAGTCTTTTAAATACTTTTACACTCCAATACCATCATCTTATTTACACGTCAAATTCCTCAACATTACTAAACCTTTGCATATTTAAATAATAGCTAAATTTTTTCTCCTTATGTTAAGCAACTACCCCATAATTTAAAAATAAAATACATCATTGGAAGGAGCATTTTTATTATTTTCTTTATTTGAGTATAGTATTGTTATTATTATTATTATTTTGCTTAAAAATTGATGTGTTATGAGATCAACAATATCTAAGGGTGAGCAATAATTGAAAACAGACGAAACCAAACAGTAACGAAACCAAACTATATCAGTTGAAAGCTGAATTAATCAAAAACACGAATTAACTTAAAATCGATTATCGATTTTTTTGTACCATTAGTTAACCGAGATTAACGAAACTGAATATTCATATATTTTAGCTTTTATACTATTTATACCCTTATTCATGTATGTCTAAGAAATTTTTTTAGCCAAAGTTGGTTTTGGTTATTAACAAAAATTAACTAGACCGAACTAAAAACTAACAATCTTACAAAATAATCTAAACCGATTATTTAATAACATCCATTAACTGGACTAAATCATACATACCTTTAGAAGTATTTGTATTCCCTGACGTATCACGTCCGCACACTGCTAGTATACTTGAAACAAAACACATTCATATATTCAACAAGCTAATAGTAATATATTAAAATATGAAGGAGAAATTATTACATCAGAATTTAAACATACATATGTTTGTGAATAAAATCTTATGAATGTTATGTTAATAGAGTACTAGAAGGTAAAGGTTCATTTCCATTACCTTAGTACATATAAAATATCAAAAATAAAAAAAAAAAAAAAGTATTAATGATCATTATAAGTGCTTAGTAATTGGCGTGCTTAGCAAGGTGCTCCGGGTTGGCATGAGAGTACACCAGCACTACTAGTGAGGCTTAGAGCGGACTCTCCTGGTTCGGCTGGAATCATCCCTGCGCTTTGCTCAGGGGTTAGCACTGGATCGACCCCGGATGCAACAAAAATAGCACCATTTTCAAGCACGTCTTTATTCGTTCTCCAGTTCCACTTCATCGACTCTGCGGCGGCTTCACCATGCCTTCCTAGGACCTTCAAAATGAAATTCAAGTTTCAGTTTTAATATGTAGTCATTCTAATAGTGTTGCTCTAGATATATTCATCCTTTTCATTTTTACTTGTCGTACCCTGAAATTCTCAAATTAATAATATTCTATTTTTTTCACACAAAGAGCGACAAAAAAAAAACCTTGATTTGATAGTTTCAAACTAAGGAAAAGAAAAAAAAAAGATTGAAAAGAAAAGATTTAATTAACTATCATGTTCCTGAGTTCGACCGAAATTGAGTAGGTACATAAGATGGTCCACAGTGACTCGCAGAGCCCGAGGAAACAAGAGTTTGTATTTAGTAGAGTAGGCTTTGCGATTCAAAAGAGGATAGCAGTGCAGTTTGTTGTCCATTTACCCATTATCTAGATGTAACTTGGTTTTTATTGTGGAATTAAATGATTATCTTATGCTTAAAAAAATCATTTTCTTCCATTTCTCTCCTTAAAAAAAAACTATAGAAGATGATTTTTCGTTGATTGTCTTCCAAATCTCTTCTTTTCCTTCGTTAAATAAAACTTGGGAACCCAGATGATTAAAAAATTGAGGTAAAGTACAATTAGCAAAACCGGCCTTCCAATCATAGATAGATAAGTTGATAAAGTATTTAGAATACATTTTTCTTGCTGCGTTCATCGGGGGCGCAGAATCTGTTCCCTTGGCTGAGTATGGTTGGGGACGCGCTACCACCGATGGCATACGATCCCCATTTATCATAGTTGTTGTTAACGACTTGGAAAAACCCATGTCGACATCTAGGCATTCTTTGGTCAACGTTATCAGTGAACGTGTTGAAAGCGACCGTTGCTAGCATGCCTCTATCTTCAATATTTTCGTCACCAGCCCCGAACAATAGTACCTGTACATTCGTTGCAAATTTCAGAATATTAAAAGACACTACAATATATAGTTTTCGTCTTTTAGGTATATACCAAATTGGAACATATGTTGTAAGAGTTTACATCATTTCCTATAAGTAGGCATTAATTATGTCTGTTAAATCATGGCATATGCATTGCACATTAGGGAATTTTATTCTTTTTTTTTTCTGTAATTTATAAAGGACGAAAGAAAAGTGAAATTGTTATATGTTTCGTACAAACTGGTGTTGGGTGAATAAGCTGTTGGAAACGGTTAAGCGTGTGGTGCCGAGCTTGGCATCTACCAGCCCATCAACAGACTTACTGAGCGAACAATGGTCGATCCATATTTGTGAACTACCAGAAATACTTATAGCATCACCATCACTACCAGCTCTTGGAGCTGCTGGACCATCGTTGGACTTGATCAAGCCTCCTGGATTCACTTTAACATCATGCATATTTATGTTATGAATGATTACATTCTTGACACCATTGAGGGTGAAACCAGCGTTAATGATTTCAACTTTCGCCCCTCGGCCATCGATCGTCTTGTCGCTGTTTACCACCATCTCTTTATCCAAACGAATCACCATATCTCTTTCAAAAATGATCCACAAGGGCCTGTTTTGGGCGGCACCAAACCGGAGTGTGCCTTCTTTTGGATTCGCAACATCATCATCTAGATCACTGGTGACCGTGTATATATCACCATCTTTTCCGCCCACTGTTCCCTTTCCAAAACCTTGGGCACAATCGGCTAATGCTTTTCGGTTTTCCGCCCAATCGGCTTTGCCCCTCCAGCACCCGTCTATAATGTTGTATGCTCCACTTGTTGTCAGCCTCCTTGTTTCGTTAGCTGAAGGTCTGTAAAAGAATATTTATATATACATATACATATATACACGACATCGATAGATTGATAACATGTTCGAAAAGCAAAACTCACAAGATTTGCTGGAGATCTTCGGCAGAACGAACAGGTTGCAGCAAAGTGACAAGGGCTAAGGTAAAATACAAGATGTAACAACAGTGTTTGATCCCCATTGTATGATTGTTGTGGTTCTTCTTGGAGATCGATCTCATCATTTATTTAACGACTTTTTGCTTATATACATTCAGTAATTATCGGTTTACCAAGAACTAATAATGTGCGTCAAATAATTTGCACCAAGAGATTAAACATGATATTAGAAAATAGTTTTGGATGTTCATTAAATACGCTAATTATATCTCGGTCAACCAATTGAGAGAGAGAATGATTGTAGTCATTGCTTATGTATAATTAAAAGCATATATAAATTGTATCTAAATGAGTGAATAGCCAAAATCGTCCTTGCGGTTTTCTCATTTTTGTTAGATCCATCCAAAAACCTTTTTTCTCTCAACTGAACCGCTAAAGTTTACATTTTATTGCCAAATCCATCCAATTCAATAACTATGTTTAGATTTATAGGCACGAATTGAATTAAACAAATTTCTAGCTCTCTCTATTTTCTGTCAAGATTCTCTCTGTTTTTCTTTGATGAATTAAACTACATTTGAAAACACTAGTGGGAAACCCACGCGATACAGCGGCGATGACAATTTACAACGTGATACTTGTTTTCTTGTTAGTTTTATCAATTTCTCTCGTGATATATTGTAAATTATAATGTATGTCTGTTAGTTTTTTTATTTCTACCATTGGTATGGTCTGTCTATGTCATGATCGTTACATATTTCATTTAAAAAATAAAGAACACATGAATAGAAAATGATAGTCATAAAAACTAGACCTGGCAATTTCAACCCATTTGGTTGAGTTTGGGTTATTTTGGGTTTAAAATTTGACTTTGTGGGTTGAAATGGGTTTAGTATAATTTTCAAGGGGGTTAGGATGGGTAATTTTAATTGTAGGATATAAGTAAGTAGGTCAGGATGGGTAAATTAAAAAAAACAAATGGGTCAGGATGGGTATTTTTAGATAACCATATACAATACAAATCTGAATAAAAACTCACCAAACACCAAAAGCGTTAATGTCTCATAGAAATAAATGTCATTAAAAACAAAAAATTATATCTTTTGCATTTGTTGATAACCCTGGTCGGTTCGAAACCGTTCAGGTCGTTAACGGACGGCCAAGTCGAAACCACACGGGTCGTTAACGAGACCGATCTCATCCAAATGGTTCGAGTCGTTAGCGGGCTTGAACGAGTCGAAACAGTCTGAGTTGTTGACCGGCCAGTTCGGGTCACTACGGGACGAGTCAGGTTGAAACAGTCTGGGTCGTTACCGGGCCCGATCGGGTCAAAACGGTCCGGGTCGTTACCGGGCCCGGTCGGGTAGAAACAGTCCGGGTCGCTACCGGGCCCGGCTGGGTCGAAACAGTCCGGGTCGCTACGGGACGGGTCAGGTTGAAACGGTCTGGGTAGTTACCGGGCCCGGTCGGGTCTAAACAGTCCGGGTCGCTACCGGGCCCGATCCGGTCGAAATTGTCCGGGTCACTACGGGATGAGTCAGGTTGAAACGGTCTGGGTCGTTACCGGGCCCGATCAGGAAATTTGTGACGCATTTTCAACAAGACCTTGATGTTAGAAAAACCCTTGTCGCAAACCAATTACTACACATTTGTAACACAATTTTCAACGCATTTGTGACGAAAACATGGTGTAGGAAATTTGTGACGCATTTTCTACGCAATTTCCTAAGAATTTGTAGATATATTGTGTCACAAATTTGCTAAAAAAATTGTAGATTTTTTTTCGTCACAAATGAGTAGCAACTTTGTTAAGATTTGTGACGCATTTTTTTCCGTAAGAAAATTTTGTAGCAAAATGCCACTTTTCTAGTAGTGACATAACCAAATAAAGACACTTTTGGAAGTCAAAAATTTTATTATAGTACTTGGAATTGATACAAATCTTTGGCTTTTCATATCCAATATCTGTACCAGTTAAAGAGATTGTTCTGATTAATTCATAAGAGCTCCATAAATACCAAACAGTTTGACTTTCAAAAGTCAATCAGAATATTATTCAAAGTACAAATTCATAAGAACTCCATAAGAGCTCCATAAATACCAAACAGTTTGACTTTCAAAAGTCAGTCAGATGCGGCTGTGGGTGAATCAGATGGCGAGTAATATTAGGTGCAATGTTGGAAAGCTGCCATGTAAGTACTTGGGATTCTTGTTGGTGCCAATATGAACCATTCTAGACATTGGAAGGGGTTTGTGGATTGTGTGAAAGCTAGGCTCTCAACATGGAAAGCCAAACATTTATCCTTTGGGGGCCGCGTTACTCTCCTGCGCTCGACTTTGGACAGCTTACCTCTGTACTTCTTATCACTCTCTAAAGCCCCAAAATGTGTTCTTGAAACCCTTGAGGCGCTGAGGCGTCGCTTTTTCCGGGGCGGACATGATGACAAGGCCAAAACGAATTGGATATGCTGGGATAAGGTAATCGGACCAATTGAAAAAGGGGGGCTGGGGTTGGGCGCTCTGCACGACATGAATGTGAGTCTTCTCATGAAGTGGTGGTGGCGATTCAAAACTGAAAAATCGGCTTTGTGGAATAAGGTAATTACGGCTATTCACAGTCAGATAGGGGGCTGGTCTTATCTTCCTATCAAGGCTGGGATATCGGGTGTATGGAGCGGTGTAAACAAAGCTGAAAAGGACCTGATCGTTGTTAATGTTAACTTCCGGGCGCTATTTAAAGGAATACTGGGTGATGGTTCTGCTATTCGCTTCTGGATTGATTTCTGGATTGGGGAAGGGCCGCTTATGTATTTGTTCCCGGGGCTGTTTTGACTGGAAAGGGACAAAGGAATAAACGTGAACAGTAGACGAAGTGGCTGGAATTGGATTCGAGAACCCATCACGCAATCGGAGAGGCTAGAATTGAGTCGTCTGTCTGATCTGTTGGCATCTGTGCAGGCTGCAAACACTGAAGACAAATGGAAGTGGCTGGCCGAGTCTGAAGGTGTATATTCTGTTGCGTCCTGCTGAAAATTATTAACGCAATATGGTATCCCATTTCAGCCGTTTGAATGGATTGAAGGGGCTCCCAAAAAAGTTAGTATCTTCGGTTGGAGAGCTATGCAAGGTCGCTTACCGACGATGTCGGGGCTGCAGAAAAGAAAGGTGCTTAATGGGTCCATAACGTGCAGAATCTGTGGTGAGGCGGACGAAAATGCAGACCATTTGTTCACGGGATGTTACACATCGGCGATTATGTGGCAGAAGGTGAGCAATTGGTGTAAAATACCGAGTATCTATGCCTTTAATGTACGAGATCTTCTAAATGTTCATAAGACGATGGGTCTTGAGCGGAATAAGCAAAAATGGGTTCGTATGGTGATTCTCGGAACGTGTTGGGTGATATGGAAAGCTAAGAATGGTTTGATCTTTTCTGGAAAAAGAGTTAACCTGGATGGACTGTTTGGTGAAATGCAATCGATGGTTTTCTTGTGGGCGAAGCATAGAATGAAGCGGAATACGTGGACTTGGGAAGAGTGGATGGCCTTCAATGTTCCGGTGACCTAAGCCTTTGCTTTGGGTAGCATGTTTGGTGATGTATTGGGTGATGTATAATGTAAGTTATGACTAGTACCTTGCTAGTCGATACTTTGTAAAAATCTTTTGAGTGAAATGGAAGTTTGTTGTTTGCCGATAAAAAAAAAAAAAAAAAAAACTCCATAAACCAATCTCCTAATGTAGTCTTGTTTAATTTAATGCAGATATTGGTTAACACTTTAAAAATCAAAATTTGCTTTAACACTTCTAAAAGTCAAACATGGTACTTTTTGTATTTTGGAGTTGAAATAATTTAAAATTGACCTTTACTTAATAGTGCTATTTAGAGAAAAAGAAAACAAGGATTACATAACAAGGAAGAGAACTTTTTTCCTCCTCTTGTATAAAAAGTGCCAGAAAGTAAGCTTGTGACATGTCCTTTTATATTGTCAAAAACTTTTACCATAGTACCGCTGTTTGAAAGGAAAATGTCGGTGACATGAGAATGGAAGAAAATGCCCTTGTCATTATTGTAGCTACATAACCTTTTTATAGGGGAACGGGTGCTTACATAATTTTTTATTCAACTTCACTAATTTTAACCAATCTTACACTGTCACGTCACTTCACTGATTTACTTCACTTAAACACTTTTTTGGAGGCACCATTTCACTGATTCTTTTATTTATTTATTTTACTTCACTAAACTTTTTTTTAATTTCCCACGATTTAAAGGTTAATATTAATTACCCACACTATTACAACCGTCCCTCCACCAAACGGTCAGTAAATTCAACTTTTAACTTTGGAAAGCGTCAATCGAATTGAAAATACAATGAAACACCATTCCACCAAACAGTTAGTAAATTGAATACAACGAACTGTTCAAAACTTTGTATATAAACAACACAAACCGTGGGGTTAAAACTCACATTTATCACCGTATAAACAAACATGCACACACAAAGATGACTCGCTAGACCGAGGAAGAAGACGTAGCGTTGCTGGTGTGCTACAAAGACGCCACAAACAACCCGATTCTACAACAATGCTCGAGGGCCTCGGGCTCGGGCTCCCACCCGGAGGGGTTCTGGGACCGTATGTTAGCCGATTTCAACCAGCACGTCAGCACAAACGAGCGGACCATCGAGAGCTTGCAGCGGAAGTGGGTCGATCTCAACATAAAGTGTGATCGGTGGACCACGCGACAACACGTTAAGGGAGGATCCAGACTTTGACCAGGAGTTTGCTATCGAGTTCACTCATTTGGACAATGAGGCTCGATACGGCAACATTTTCAGCCATGTCGAGACATGTGAGTTGTTGCGCCAACCCTAGGTTTATTTATCTTTGTTTTATGTATTTTAATTTTATGTTTAATATTAATGTTTTTTAATTTTATGTTTTAATGGATTTTAAATGTTCTTGTTTATGTTTTTTTATTTAATTAGATTTTAATGTATTTTTATGCTTTAAAACAAACAGTTAATAAAATAAAAAATATTAAACAAACAGTTAGCATAATGAAACAATATTAAACAAATGGCTAAAATTATTATTTTAAATAAAAAACACTATACCAGCCCGTTAAAAAGAACTAGGAAATGGTTCACAGGACCCCTACCGGCACTAGTGGCGACGGTGTTACCGTGCTGGTAGTGAGGTACCCCTGACCATTTCTGGGGACGGACCGTCCCCCCTTAGATTTTTCTTGTTGTGTTTCGGGTACGCTTTCCGGTTGCGTTAAAGGAAGTGGCAGTTGTGAATGAACAAGGGAATCGTTAAATGGAAAATTAGGATAAATTTGTCCACTAAGGTAACTCACGAAAGCCGCGTAGTCGGGACAAGGTGATGGAATGGGTGGACGGTTTGGTATCGGACGAACCGGTGGTGTATTCGGGTTTGGGACATAGTTGTATGGGTTGTTCGGGTCAAAGCCTCGGTTGTATGGGTTCATTTTTTTTTAACAAAGTAGGATGAGTAGTATAAAAATATATGAAGAAGTGTATAAAAAATATATGAAGAAGTGTATAAAAGGTGAAGAAATGAGGTAAAGTGGGTGTTTAGTGAAAGGGGTTAATAGATAATTTTTTTTTTTTTACTGTTTGTTTTTCAATGGTAAAATTTTAATTTTTTTTTCAACGGTCAAAACCCCCTCATCCAATCCTGGCCTGCCACGTGTCCAACCCATCCCCCTCCCTTCCCGCCCGTCTTCCACGTCCATTGGCCCGGTGTTCCCCCCTTCCCGCCCCACTCCGGGTGATCTTAGAGAGGACGTCCTCCCCATTATTTGACAACACAAACTCAAAAAAACATCTAACTTTAGATGGTTTCTTTGAAAACCATTAACCACTTTCCCTTGTAAAAATCCCCCAAACCCTCATCCTTTATTCCTGCTAAAAACACAAACACTAACATACCGCAGGTCATCAACAGTCAACCCTTGGTCAACAGAAGTTGACCGCGTAAATTGTACAGACAACGAAAGTCAACCGGAGTGAACACGAATCAGATTTGGTCAAAACCGATGTTGATGGAGCTCGAGAGGTATAACTGACGTGTGCGGATATACACATAATTTTGCAATGGATTTTAACACACGTTTATGCTTTAATATTTATAAAAATGGTTTAGACCTTTATATTAAAACACACACAATAGGGCAAGTGTACCCTGTCATATATGTAGTAATGTACAGATAAGAACCAGATATCGATCCATGGACGCGCGCGGAGCAATGGTACTAAAACTCTATCCCCGATTTACCAGTAGGAAAAGATAGTTTGAGTTTGTTTATAACTAGATTAATTCTAACACATGTCATCTACATATAATAAGAAATAAAGGCGTGATCAACATTCCTATTTTCGGACAGTTAGTTTCCCTCTCGGGCATCCTAACATGACAACTATACAGAAAGCTAACACGAATACACACGTTAACCACTTCAAGTTGTTCATTAGCGCGCAGCTGATATGATCTCATGAGAATCTTTAAATATAAGTTAGTATCACCTTTCGGGAGTCCTCAACCGCACTAGGTAAGGAAAGCAATATCGAATACACAATACGACCACCTAGACTAGCATAAAGTAGAGCATTTCACAACCTATTCCATTTTACCAACTTTGAACACAAATCTACTAAGATCGCCATTTTCACCAAAATAACTAACAAAGATCATTAACCGTGTCAAAGATTGGTAACAACACCATTAAGCTTTTTAGACTCTTTTACGTGCCGGTAAACATCTATAATCATTATCCGAGTGACTTTAACCAAACAAATACCCGGTTACAGTTTCATGGTGTAAACTTTATTAACAAGTTAACTAGTCTACTATCGGACGATTAAACGGACGGTTTCTTCAACAAGTAATCCGCCTAACACATTCGACAATCATCAAAGTCATCCAAACACAACTACAAATCTAACAACAATGAAACAAGGTTGCGCTATGATCATCAAGATTCAAACATGAAAAACGCCAAATTCATACAAAACTTGATTTCATACAAACGATTGTTTTAACTACTAACTAATACTATTTATTATCCGTATACGATAATGAAATACATAAACGACACAAACAAGTCAAAATATTCAGATTTGAAGAAACTTAAAGTTTATAGATCAAACCATAAATCTTGAATGTGAAGGATTGGATGATGCTAGATGATTAGGATCGAATCCCGGGCTTGTTAAACGGCTTTCCAGCAGCTTGGTTCGTCCGAAAATCGCCTAAAATCGCCTCTCCAAAACCCAATAATCGATCAGTGGCTGAAATGCGGCATTTATAGCAGAACAATTGATCCGACCGGCCGCGCGGATGATCCGACCGGCCGGTCACTTTACACGGGTCAGACACGTTTCTCGATTGCTGACGTAGGCCTTCTAGAAGGTCACCAGGTTGCTGTGCGCGGCCGGTCGATTTGTTCGCGCGGCCGGTCGGATTGGTCTGGGTGTCGTTCGCGTGCCGAAAACTCTGTTTTTCCTTCTGTTATGCTTTCGGGATATCGTTTAAGACCTGAAATCGTAAAGATACCCAAGTAAGTACCAATTCCTGTGTATAAGGTCAAAAACGTCTGAAAATGGGAGTTAAACGAGGGCTTTTATATGTGTAAATTAACGTATATCAAACATCCCCACACTTTAACTTTGCTTGTCCTCAAGCAAACACTTAAACAGAAAATAAAATCAAACCAAGCAAAATGGCAACACAAGCAAAATAACCTGTAGAAATAAGATTCAAGCTAACAAGTATAACCAGGTGACAAGACAACTACAAGGCGACGATTCACTTTCGATTAACATAGCAGGCAAACCCATACATGACTCACAATAATCACACACGCTCGGTTTTATTTATGAAACATACGTGTAATGTGTATGTGTAAATCGCTCCATTGCCAAGACAATGAATTGTGCAATATCATAAGCGTGTCAAAAGATCTAATCTTCACCAACTATCGTGTGAAAAAGTATAAATCAAGAGGTCTTATAAGGGTTTTAATGTCAGGCAGAGGTAAGGGTGAGGAATGGATATATATACAGTGACAAATCGGCTAAAACTCGGCGGTTAAGTCTAACTAAACACAAACAACAACTGTACAAGACACATGCGAATATAAGCGATTTTTATTTAAATCGAGCTAAACATACAACTTCTAACTTTATTGCCTTGAAAACTGCTCGAACACTGCTAATTCACCCTATTTTAGGGTATACTATTTTTCTGGATTTTTCTGATTTTTTTTCTTTTTTTTTTCTTTTTAGTAACAAGCTTACAATACTGAATAAAACTGAAAACTATAACGAGAATATACACAAAACACGGGATCTAAAAGCCCGAACATGAACTATAACACAAAACGAGTCAAACAATAACCTAAACCGAGTTCCAACACAAAAGGTTTAAAAGAAAAAGGCTAAATTTGGTTAAGTGGTGAAATGGTGTGGTAAATAAGAAAAAACACGGGATTAGGTTCAACATGGTTAACTAGGGGATAACATTTGGGTGCGGGAAACAGATAGAACGAAAAGAAAAGGCTAAACAAAAGGGTATCCTAAATGTCTCAATCATTTTTATACAACTTCACACGAATCTGGTCTAAACAAGCATGCTAATGACAAGTGCTAAATGGCACAAAACATCCAGCTCACTCGATAAGCATGTCAAAGAAACGAAATCTACACTAATAGGCTCAAATGCTCACATAACCGGAAGGAAATGGATGCAAATGTACAGATTTAGCATGCTAGTATCACGTCCGTTTGTCGCGCCTTAAGTTATTTTTATCAAAAATTGGTTAAGCTTGATATTTTATTACAAATATATACATATATGTACTTATAAAAGGGTTTTTTTGTATATATATATATAAGTATAAACACAAGAGGACAAACTAGAACACGATATAATCTCTCCCCACACTTAAACGTCACATTGTCCCCAATGTGAAAAATAGAAAGCGTTTATGAATTAGCTAACTATTGTGTGAAAAGGGAGAATAATACTCCCCTGGTGGTGATAACCCGAAAAGTATGGTGACTGCATTGAGCATCCATACCGGTGCTCGCCTTTTCCTTCACTATCACCATTCTTGCCAAAAGGAAAATACATCAAACAAATCCATTCATCATCACACTTATGAAGTTTTCAAACAAATTTGGAATTTTGAACACCTACGTGCTATGATTTTGCAAAATCGTTATAAATTCAAGTTATCCCGCAAAAGGTGTTTTAAAAAACCAAATTATTATGAAGTATCATAGAACTTGGGGCGCGTTTGTTTAATTATGAAGAACGCCCCCAAGTTTTACGAACAAAACTATCTAAACTACAATCAAAACACTAACAATCTTAAAGTTTTGGGGTTTTGTTAAACATTTATGAAGGAAACCCCAAGAAATCAACAAATTATAACCTAAAACATGAGGAATTTGGGGATGTTTAAACATTTATGAAGAATCCCCAAAATTCCAAGAACAAACCTAAATTACACTGACATCTACAGTAACATACAACCCTATTATGAAATTAATCTACATTTATAATAAACTATACTAAACATAAGGTTACAAAATCACACAAATCTTTAAAAAAATTCGGATTTAGTTTAAACATTATGAAGAAAACCTCAAAAACTCAAAGATTTGGACAACAATAACATACCCTAAGCTATACTAGCAAAGTAAACAATCCATCCATGAACTTTAGGGTTTGTTAAACATTTATGAAGAGACCCAAAAATTCAGAAAAGATTGCATAACACTAAACTACTCTACACTAGGATAAGATAAATTGCAAGAAAAAGGAAGATTCATACCTTGACATTGAAGAATTGAAGGTGGATTAAAGAAGTTTTGGTTGGTTTCTTGGAAGAAAAATGCAAGTGTTGTAGGGCAAAAACTGATGAGCGGTCGCTTGTTGTTTATTAGGGTTGATAATTTTCAGTTTCAAAGTGAAATGCCCACTTTACCCTTACAAAAATTCGTTCAGAACCCTCGGTGCCTGTGAGCGGCCGCTCACTGCACCTGAACTGTTTTTTTTTTTTACCTACAGTTTTTCACCCAAAAGCGCCTGCACTTGTCCGTTTTGTTATAAATAGCCAACATACCTGTTTTGCGACGCTTCATAGTAAAATAAGACATTTTTGAAGCGACTCTCCACACTTTCATACGACGTGAATCAATCGTGCAAAAACTACCACAAACTACAAAGCATGTTAAAACTACCAAACTAACTAAAAATTAAATTAAGTTATGAAGATATATACAATTTGGCGCGCCCATACACGCCGCGCTAATTTTATTAACGAGTCGCTAGCTAGACTCACCTCCCTACACTTATTAGGCATGTAGGGCGTAGAGATCAAGTACCTCTACGGATTGGTCAACTGGTCCGTCTATGTAGACTTTCAATCTATGGCCGTTGACTTTCAACTCAATCCAACTTGGACTTTAACTTCTAGGAATGGCCGTTTTCATAAAAGATTTTCTTTAAGATCGCTTTCACTCGAATGGAGATTGAGTACGGGTGAGAAGATTGATCGAGCAATGAACAGACATCGGCCATCCCCACACTTAAACTGACGCAATGTACGAAATAATTACAGACAAAATAATTAAAGACTCGATCTAAGAAAAACGGAAGGAATATACACAGATAAACATACTAAAAACTATACACTAACTTAAATTATGATAATATATAAATACGAAAATATACAAAAAAAATTTAGCGAAAATATGAGTCGCTCGCGCATCGCGAAGAAGTATAGACCGCTTCTCACGTGGCGCAAGTGAGCACAATGACTCAAGGTGCTCGCGCGTCGCAACAAGATAAAGACCGTCTTTTTGCTTGAGCGAAAACAACCTTTTTCACCGAAAAATAATATAACGGAAGTTGATGAATAGAAACGATGATGGATGCCAATGTATTGAGTTAAAAACGGAAGGTAGCGGTTATTCACGTCACACGAAGGACTCTCGTGATCCTGTTCGCGTATCGCGAACAACAAAAGATAAAATCCGGGGTAATTAGGAAGTCGCTTAAAGCGGAACCATAAGCCCAGCTTCTTTGCGAATCGCAAGGAAGCATTTTTCACAGAAAATTATTTTTATTAAAACCACTTCTATATTAAATAAATTTCCCAATTTTTCTTAACCCAAACCTTTTATAAAAGCATCCGAACCATCAAATTTAAACGTAACATACCCAGACTTCCATTATATATTTAAGTAAAATTAAAACTATATAAACATAAAAATCAAATAAAAACCAATAGAACTAATAAAATGAAAAGAAACAAACAGACAAAGCATAAAACTATCTAAAGCATGAAATTAATAATTAGTTCAAATACGAACAAATAAATCTAATCAATCAAATAAAGAATAAATCAAAGTCATAGATAAACCAATAAATCCAATAAATCCAATAATCAATCAATCTATCAACACCCTAATGAACGAATAATCAATCAAACAATCCTATAAGCAGATAAATGAACGAATATATGTGCAAACCTATGAACCAATCTAAAATCAATCCAATATATTAACAGGCATATAAATCAAATAAACAATCAAATAATCATATATGCAAATAAATGAATGAAATAAAGAATCAACGAAGTATAAACAAGTATTAACAAGCATGTACACTGGTAAAAAGTTGACTCGGTTCGTTCCTAAAGCTCGTCGCGTCCCTGGCAACAGCGCCAAAAACTTGACGTGTGCGGATATACACATAATTTTGCAATGGATTTTAACACACGTTTCTGCTTTAATATTTATAAAAATGGTTTAGACCTTAATATTAAAACACACACAATAGGGCAAGTGTACCCTGTCATATATGTTGTAATGTACCAATAAGAACCAGATATCGATCCATGGATGCGCGCGGAGCAATGGTACTAAAACTCTATCCCCGATTTACCAGTAGGAAAAGATAGTTTGAGTTTGTTTATAACTAGATTAATTCTAACACATGTAAATAACTTAACTACGACTCCAAATAGAAAATATAACTATATAAACTATAATACGCCAATCCTAGCATGTCATATACATATAATAAGAAATAAAGGCGTGATCAACATTCCTATTTTCCGACAGTTAGTTTCCCTCTCGGGCATCCTAACATGACAACTATACAAAAAGCTAACATGAATACACACGTTAACCACTTCAAGTTGTTCATTAGCGCGCAGCTGATATGATCTCATAAGAATCTTTAAATATAAGTTAGTATCACCTTTCGGGAGTCCTCAACCGCACTAGCTAAGGAAAGCAATATCGAATACACAATACGACCACCTGGACTAGCATAAAGTAGAGCATTTCACAACCTATTCCATTTTACCAACTTTGAACACAAATCTACTAAGATCGCCATTTTCACCAAAATAACTAACAAAGATCATTAACCGTGTCAAAGATTGGTAACAACACCATTAAGCTTTTTAGACTCTTTTACGTGCCGGTAAACATCTATAATCATTATCCGAGTGACTTTAACCAAACAAATACCCGGTTACAGTTTCATGGTGTAAACTTTATTAACAAGTTAACTAGTCTACTATCGGACGATTAAACTGACGGATTATTCAACAAGTAATCCGCCTAATACATTCGACAATCATCAAAGTCATCCAAACACAACAACAAATCTAACAACAATGAAACAAGGTTGCGCTATGATCATCAAGATTCAAACATGAAAAACGCCAAATTCATACAAAACTTGATTTCATACAAACGATTGTTTAACTACTAACTAATACTAATTATTATCCGTATACGATAATGAAATACATAAACGACACAAACAAGTCAAAATATTCAGATTTGAAGAAACTTAAAGTTTATAGATCAAACCATAAATCTTGAATGTGAAGGATTGGATGATGCTAGATGATTAGGATCGAATCCCGGGCTTGTTAAACGGCTTTCCAGCAGCTTGGTTCGTCCGAAAATCGCCTCTCCAAAACCCAATAATCGATCAGTGGCTGAAATGGGGCATTTATAGCAGAACAGTTGATCCGACCGGCCGCGCGGATGATCCGACCGGCCGGTCACTTTACACGGGTCAGACACGTTTCTCAATTGCTGACGTAGGCCTTCTAGAAGGTCCCCAAAAATATCAGGTTGCTGTGCGCGGCCGGCCGCTTTGTTCGCGCGGCCGGTCGGATTGGTCTGGGTGTCGTTCGCGTGCCGAAAACTCCGTTTTTGCTTCTGTTATGCTTCCGGGACATCGTTTAAGACCTGAAATCGTAAAGATACCCAAATAAGTACCAATTCCTGTGTATAAGGTCAAAAACGTCTGAAAATGGGAGTTAAACGGGGGCTTTTATATGTGTAAATTAACGTATATCAATAACCGAATTTGAGAAGCAATTAAGAATATATACAAATACATAACTTTCGTATGAACACGTGTGGGACTTTGACAGGATTATTGAACTTGACCGACCATATAGACTAAGTGACAGACATATAGCTTTAATATAGGGAAAATCACCAAAATGGCCAAAGACTTGGTCAACTTACCAAAATAGCCACCTCCCACCTCTTGGGAGAGTCGGCTCACAGCACCTGAGACGTCTTCGTGAGACCTAAGTAATGGACCACTAGCTGAGCGACACCTCACCCGTCTCCTCACCCGTCTTTGGAGAGACGGTTCCCGAATCCCGAGACGTCTTTGTGAGGCTTTAGCCTACACACTTCCCAACTCCCCCCCCCCCCCTCTTCTCTCTCTCTCTCTGCTCTTAACAACTCTCCGATGATCATGACCGTGAGTAAAACAGCAAAATCATTGTTACGGAAATGTTTCAAGAATCAAGAGCCGTTTATATTGAAAAAACCAAAGAAGAAATCGGCGGTTGTGTCCCATAACTCGTTTCCCAGGATCTCGCTTACGGATTTAAGCAGCTCTACTCTCTCTGAAGATCGACATATCCAACTCACTTGCAGGCTCTAACCTCCATGTCTTCATCTTGGCTAAGCTCAAGCTAATCACCCAGTCCTTTTCTTCTTCCAACTTCTTAGGTGAAGGTGGGTTCGGCCCGGTTCACAAAGGCTTCATTGATGAGAAACTTAGGCCTGGTTTCATCAAGGATCAGCCTGTGGCTGTCAAGCTCCTTGACTTGGAAGGCTTACAAGGCCACAAAGAATGGCTCGTATGTATTATATATATACACATACTTGATTTTGTATGAATATAATGAATATTATTTTATACGTGTTTTGTATATACATATAGACGACGGAGGTGATATTTCTTGAGAGAGATAGAGAGAGAGGGGGGGGAAGAGTTGGGAAGTGTTTAGGCTAAAGCCTCACAAAGACGTCTCAGGATTCGGGAACTGTCTCTCCAAAGACGGGTGAGGTGGCAATCAGCTAGTGGTCCATCACTGAGGTCCCACGAAGATGCCTCGGGACCTGTGAGCCGACTCTCCCAAGAGATGGGAGGTGGCTATTGGTAAGTTGACCAAGTCTTTGGCCATTTTGGTGATTTTCCCTTTAATATATATTGAGTGAACTAATAAGTTGGGACAACTCATGTTCAAAACGGACCTTAATTCACACTTTAAAGTTTTGGCCGGTTACGTTTATTTCCAGAATTGAAACCCATTAAAACATGCATTTATGATCGATTTTATGGTGGAGAAAACGTTTTCATCTTGAGGGGTAGCGTACAGGGACCAAGTTGAAGTGTTTAACAGCATTAGAGTGTCCAATTAAGGTTCGTCGAAGCCTCGTCGGTGTTTTCCGGATCGGCAAAGATCCGACCGGAAAACAAACTGCATAGAGAGGGAACTTGGTTTCCAAATTTCAAGTTTCATATTTTTATTATTTAGGTCCATAACTTATTTAACTCGACACATACGATTAACTAGACATTTTATTATTATATAACGAAGTATATGAATCAACAAAGCAAACGAATAATATATAATAGGACACTTAATGGTAATGTATTGAGATAATTGATCAATAGAGTGATAATGGTGATTCAGATACAAGGATACAATAGAGAAACATAAGACACTAGACTATAGATTGAAACCCATGGACATGAGACATAAGGTATAAGTTGGACAATTTATAAGATTCGGACTCCGGACAATAGACACAACTAATGAACACGTATAACTATTAACCATGATGCCTTCGTAACTATTTGAACCTTAGATGACCATACATCTATTTGCGTACTATTGGCCCGACACTCGAGCTTTGTAAGATTACATAAACACTAGGACAAGAACGTCGATTACTTAGTTAACACTTATAATTCGGATAATGAATGCAAATAAGACACAAGATAATAAACCCGAGAAATAGAGGTTTAGATAAAGAACCTAAGCGTGTCCACACGTGTAACCACGATACTTGGTAACATCTACTAATATTCATGAATATAATAGGACCAGTACAGGAATCGTAAGTGGATTCGAGACCATGACATACCATACGAACATGAGACACAACAAGAGAGTTCCGTGTAATTGGGCCTCTTAATATATGGGTAGTACTACTTGGGATGAATGCATGCTTTTGTGTATGAACTGTTTGATGTGACAAGGTGCTCACGAAACCAGATTTACACTCATTAACCCAAGGTAATTTGGCCACTTAATATATGGGTAGTACTACTTGGGAAATCCCGCACGCATGGTGGATCCGGAAGCCTGGAAAACCCTCCATTGAGGTCTGCAGACCATTGTGGCATATATTTTTCCATGGGAATCCATAATGCAAGTAGATGGATTTAGTGTTAGGTTTGAGGTATGACTTCTACATCACCATGTGTTAAATCGTATGAACTTGGAAACTTGCTTTCGAATCGATAAAATTGTTTTGGATCCACTTAACTACTTACACGGACTCACCGGCATATTTGATGACCCAAACTGTTTTTAAGCATGCGTTCAAGTATTGCAAAAGTATGGATGGCAAATCACGAGGTATATGCCTGCTAGAAGCGGATTAGAGATTATCATGTTAAAAGATTATTGCTGCAAATGTTGCGGTTTTAGCGTCTAGAGATAAAACGAATATAGATTGGATCGACTAGTGGATTACACCTCATCAAATGCTTCGACGACCGCCGCGATTCGTCCCTGCATTAGTTATCAATAATAGTTATATTTTGGGATTAGAAATTGTATTAAACATTAAATATTAGTCATCATTGCTTCCATTGAGCTAGTTTGGTATCAATATGTTATTTCGCCCACCCCTTCCTGGTGGGGGTGTTAGATTTCCACTAGGCGGGTTGTAAATCCAAATAGCGCTATCCATTGTTAAAGTCGGCTATCTAAGTTAATGACTTTGTAATTATTGCTAGTATACTACGTTTATGTTTACTCACAAGCACAAGAATTCAAAGCATAACACATGTATGAATTGTATGTAAAAACATTTATGAATATGTGTAAGTGTAAGTTTCATAGGTGTACATGTTTCACCCCAAAAGTGCAAGAAAACAAAAAGGGGATAAGTATACTCACAGTTTGCGAAAGCGATCCAAATCAAACTTAAGTTGTCGTGAGTTAAACAACTAGGAATCCCGAGGAATTCTACCTATAACGTTTAAAAATACTAATAAGGGAAATGTCTAAAAGTCTAAGGTATCTAGGATTCGAAGGCATTAGGGCCTGCTAAGTCGATTTGCGAATTAGGCTTTTTACGATAAACTCAATTAATATTATATTTGTTTGTCAAAATAATATGATTAAAAATCTATGAATATGATATGGAAGTCTAAATATTATCAATGGAATATTCAGATAAAAATATGTTTTGAATAATTAAGACAAAGAATAAATTTAATCACAATTGCAAATAATTACAATAATTAATAATTATTGAACAAATATATGAGTTACTCAAATGATTCAACCAAATGATAATTATGACTTTTAACTTAGGTATATTTCTGTTTTATAGGAAAAATATTTATAAAACAGATTTTGATTATTATAAATAAATAAATGATTTATTATGCCTAATTAAACATAAATAAGACTAACAATAGAAGATATAATCCAAAAATAATATTGTTATGAAAAGCAAATACTTTATAATTAAAAATGATTAAAATAAATTTTCCATAATTTTTCTCAATTTATTTGCATTTAAAATCCATTTAATGAATTTAAATCAAGTTTAAATGATTAAAATAAATAAGGAACTCAATAAAAATTAATCATTTTGATCAAATAAATTCAAATATGGTTTCCGATATTTAAAAATAATTTCTCAAAAATTTTGGGATTAAAATCATATAAAATGAATTTTAAATCAATTTATTATGATTAAAACAATTTAAATGAATAAAAATACGAAAATAATTTATTTTCCAGAAAATAAAAATGAAATATTTTTTTTAGAGTGTCAAGATGTTACACCTAAATTTTCATAACTTTTTGAGCAAAAACGAATTTATTATGAGTATTTTAAGTCATCTATACATATTTTCATCTCAAATCAAAAGTCCTTTTAATTAATAGATAAACAAATAATTCTTACAAGTGGGAGGCGGATAAACGGGCCACAAGTTGCGCCGCTACCCCCTTTTGAATAGAAAAACCTACTCTGTTAAAAATAAAACTTAGGTCCTTCGTCGCTGGAGAGTTGCTCTGCACCACCTTTTGAACTCTTTTTAAGAACCGGATTGCCTCGGGGGCTAGCCCTCCAAATGTGTCAAAAGCAAATGGCACAAAAGCGTGTTGGTTCTCTAGAC
The DNA here is from genome assembly GCA_032199755.1 of Ambrosia artemisiifolia. Taxonomy (NCBI): domain Eukaryota; kingdom Viridiplantae; phylum Streptophyta; class Magnoliopsida; order Asterales; family Asteraceae; genus Ambrosia; species Ambrosia artemisiifolia. Next base: position 41,287,344 of record CM063516.1, on the reverse strand, counting down.
ATGCAGCTTCATGTTTGACAACTTTCTGGGATTCTGCTCTCAAGGCTGCTTGCCCTGCCACAAAACCCGAATCTCGAAGTCCCACCAACTGAGACACCCCTGTGAGATCAACGCACGCATGCTTGCCTTGTGCCCACCCGAACACGAGGACATCTGCTGGCCTTAAGGTAGCCCGTCCTTCTAGGGGGTCCGTCAAAAAGTTAACCGGGGCTTCTTTCCTAGCCGAAATCCCTGCCCTTCGCAAGACGTCCCATAAAACATCCCTGACCAGATCATGTCTGTATTTATATCCGGGCAGCTCCTTACAGTGAAGGGCATGTTCCCCATACTTATCTAAACATGTATAAATAAATAAAATAAGACCTAAAAAACAAAACAGAACTATAGGTTATGGAACTCAAACCTGAGTCTATTGGTAACACACACACTTGCAACCACTGCACCACTTGAAGTTTTCTTGTTAAACTATGAAACAAAATTGTATTTATCTAATATACAAACCATCATCTTCTTCCCTAAATCTACCACGAACCTTAACCCCAATCCAAAATCTAATTGGCTTGATATTAACAAAGTTAACAATCGAAATTATGGGGCTTTTAATCTACACACAACTCTGAATGTAATGGCATCAATATTAAAGACTTAAATAGGGTAACTGAGTCGAACAAACATGATGATCAGCCAAGACATTGATCCAATATATCGAGTATCATGCTCACATTCGGATTGATATTATGGTGGGTTACGACTCGGTAAAGGTTGGGAAACGAAGAGAATTGATCAATTTACACAAAACATGTTCAAAACGGACCTTAATTCACACTTTAAAGTTTCGGCCGGTTACATTTATTTCCAGAATTGAAACCCATTAAAACATGTATTTATGATCGATTTTATGGTGGAAAAACGTTTTCATCTTGAAGGGTAGCGTACAGGGACCAAGTTGAAGTGTTTAACAGCATTAGAGTGTCCAATTAAGGTTCGTCGGAGCCTCGTCGGTGTTTGCCAGATCGGGCAAAGATCCGACCGGAAAACAAATTGCATAGAGAGGGAACTTAGTTTCCAAATTTCAAGTTTCATATTTTTAGCAATTTAGGTCCCTCACTTATTTAACTAGATTAATATTATGAGTAAGTTGGTTAGAAATTTCTTTTATAAACTTAACAAAACAAACCAAGGTTTAAAACTTATTCAATTAATAACATAATAAATTTGTATTTTTATAAACTATAACATAAAAGTTTGATGTTTCTCAAAAGACTTTTGTTAAGCTAAAAATTTTAAATAAACTTAAAAAATGAAAATTTTATAAATGTCAAATTATAATATGTTTAATAATGTTACGATATACATATTCAATTAAAATGTAGACCCAAAACAAATAAAACATATTGATCACAAACACTCAAATTTTTATTAAATTCAAAAGTGTTGAAAGTACAAGGACTAATATTGACAACTTGGTAAGAGATAAAATTGACGGATGTCACACTCACCATGATGAATGCTATGTTAATAGAGTACTAGAAGGTAATGGTTCATTCTAAAATATCAAAAATAAAATAAAAAAATTATTAATGATCATTATAGTAGCTTAGGAATTGGCTGGGTGCTTAGCAAGGTGTTCCAGGTTGGCATGAGAGTACACCAGCACTACTAGTGAGTCTTAGAACGGCTTCTCCTGGTTCGGCTGGAATCATCCCTGCGTTTTGCTCAGGGGTTAGCACTGGATCAACCCCGGATGGAACAAAAATAGCACCATTTTCAAATACGTCCATATACGATCTCCAGTTCCAATTAATCGACTCTGACATGGCGGATTCACCATACCTCCCTACGACCTTCAAAACGAAATCCAAGTTTCAGTTTTAATATGCAGTCATTCTAACAGTGTTTCTCTAAAGATATCATCCTTTTTTCATTTTTACTTGTTGTACCTGAAATTCTCAAATTAATAATATTCCATTTTTTCACACAAAGATACAAAAAACCCTCTTGATTTCACAGTTTCAAACAAATGAAAAGAAAAAAAAGAAAAGATTTAATTAACTATCATGTTCCCGAGTTCAAACGAAATAAAAAGAAAAATAAGTGTTTTATGTTTAAAAAATCAAGTTCTTGCATTTCTCTCCTTAAAAAACCTATGGAACACATTTTGCATTGAGTGTCTTCCAAATCTTTTTCTTTTCCTTCGTTAAATAGAACTCGGGAACACAGATGATTAAAAAATTTGAGGTAAGGTAATGTTAGCAAACCCGGCCTTCCAATCATAAATAGATATAAGTTGATAAAGCATTTAGAATACCTCTTTCTTGATATCGGAGGCCAAGAATCTGTTCCCTTGGCTAAGTATGGTTGGGCCTGCGCTACCACCGAGGGCATACGATCCCCATCTTTCGTAGTTGTTGTTAACGACTTGGACAAACCCATGTCGTAAGTTAGGCATTCTTTGGTCAACGTTATCAGTGAACTTGTTGAATGCGACCGTACATAGCATGCCTCGCTCGTCAAAATCCCAGAACAATAATAACTGTACATTTGTTGCAAATTTCAGAATATTAAAAGACACTACAATATATAGTTTTCGTCTTTTAGGTGTATAGCAAATTGGAACATATGTTTCGTACATATTGGTGTTGGGTGAATAAGCAGTTGGAAACGGTGAAGTGTGTGCTGCCGTGTTTAGCATCGATTAGCCCATCAACAGCCTTACTGAGCGAGCAATGGTCGATCCATATTTGTGAACCACCAGAAATACCTATAGCATCACCATCACTACCCTTTCTTGGAGCTGGTGGACCATCGTTGCACTTAATCAGGCCTCCTGGATTCACTACAATATCATGCATAATTATGTTATGAATGATTATATTCTTGACATTATAGATGGCGAAACCAGCGTTAATGATTTCAACTTTCGCCCCTCGCCCATCGATGGTCTTGTCGTTGTTTATAGCCAACTCTCTATCCAAACGAATCACCATATCTCTTGCAAAAATAATCCACAAGGGCCTGTTTTGGGCGGCACCAAACCGGAGTGTGCCTTCTTTTGGATTTGCAACATCATCATCTAGCTCACTGGTGACCGTGTATATATCACCATCTTTTCCGCCGATTGTTCCCTTTCCAAAACCTTGGGCACAATCGGCTAACGCTTTTCGGTTTTCCGCCCAATCGGCTTTGCCCCTCCAGCACCCGTCTATAATGTTGTATGTTCCACATGTTGTCAGGCTCCTTGTTTCGTTAGCTGAAGGTCTGTAAAAGAATATTCATATGTACACACATTTACATGTATGATATATACACGACATCGATCGATTGATAACATGTTCGAAAAGAAAAACTCACAAGATTTGCTGGAGATCTTCGGCAGAACGAACAGGTTGCAGCAAAGTGACAAGGGCTAAGGTAAAATACAAGATGTAACAACAGTGTTTGATCCCCATTGTATGATTGTAGTGGTTCTTCTTGGAGATCGATCTCATCATTTATTTAACGACTTTTTGCTTATATACATTCAGTAATTATCGGTTTACCAAGAACTAATAATGTGCGTCAAATAATTTGCACCGAGAGATTAAACATAATATTAGAAAATAGTTTTGGATGTTCATTAAATACGCTAATTATATCTCGGTCAACCAATTGAGACAGAGAATGATTGTCGGGGTCATTGCTTATGTATAATTAAAAGGGAAAATTGCAATTTTGGCCTTTGACCCGAGTTTTTTGCGAAAATAGCCCCCTCAGGCGTCTTGGGAGAGACGTCTCCCGATTCCCGAGACACCTCAGCCGTCTTTTGTTTCAAATCCCCCACGGACCAATTACTGTCTGCCACATGTCCGAACAGAAAAAGTCGTCTTTGAAATTACCGAGCCGTCTTTGAAATTACTGAGGCGACTTTGACTGAAGAGGAAAAAGTCGTCTCCGTGGCGACTTTTCCAAGGCGGCTTTGAAATTACCGAGGCGACTTTAAATAACCAACGGGACTTTGAATTACCGAGGCGACTTTAAATTTCGAGAAGCGATTTTGTACTTATATATCTCCAAAAGTCGCCACGGAGACGACTTTTTATACACATTGAGTCGTGTATAAATACCCCATTTCACTTCACAAAATTTGTACCCTCTCTCAGTCATCTATACTAAACCTTCATCAAACCTTACAACATTCCGATCAATGTCATTTTTATTTTTAAATCCTCCACTTTTCCAACCGAAGCCGACCGGGTTACGAATATATTGTCCGGTTCAATTATACTTGGATCGTTGTTACATCTGCGTACAACTACTTGGATCGTTGTTGCATCTGCGCGTGGGTTAACCCGTGTAGAATGCATCGATGATGTGGTGGTCTACATTATTGGCAAGTTCGTTCGCCTCCCAAATTTATGTCTCGGTGGTCGACGTGTGCACACTGGGAACTACTGTTACATGAAACGAGGAAACGTCTCGGATTTGTCTATGTAGACCACATACACCATTCGAAACAATGGTTCAAAGCAGGAAACATCTAACATTAGGATCTAGTCTTCAATAGTTGGTTAGACATTTAGTGTTATAACACTTTCGTGTAATAGTTCAGTTTTTGTAATTGTTGTTGTGTTACAAATTGTAATATTATAACATTTGGATTAATAAAAACATTAATATTTACAAAAACATAAATATTTTTCGTGTAATATTTCAGTTTTTGTAATTGTTGTCGTGTTACAAATTGTAATATTGTAAATCTTTGAGGGTTCCCGAGACGGTTTTATAAATATTAAATATTGCCGTGGCGACTTTTGGACAGTTCCGTGTGCAAAATCTTTGAGGGTTCCCGAGACGGTTTTGGAAACCGTCGCATTAATTACCGTGTGCAAAATTTATATATAAATAGAACCGTGGTTAAAACTCAAAACTCACACAACCGATAAAAACTATAAAAACACACATCCGCCAAAAATATGATCACATGGACCGAAGAGGAGGAGATGGCCCTTGTGGTCTGCCACAAGGACGCCTCGAATGACCCGGAAATTCAACTCCTTCCCCCCCGGGACGATGGGTCAGCCTTCCCCCGGAGGGGTTTTGGGCTCGGGTGTTTAGCGACTTCGTTGAACACATTGGCACCAACACCACCAAGACCGTCAGTGACCTCCGGTTCAAGTGGGGCGACCTCAACATCAAATGTGAGTTGTGGAACACCTTATACGAGCAACAGGTTACCGAAGACCCGGAGCTTGATGAAGAGTTGGCTATCGGATTCACTTAGTATGAGTATGGGGTTCGATACAGTAACGATTTCGAACATGTCGAGGCATGGCGATTGTTGCGCCCCCAACTTTAAGTTTTTTTTCTTTGTTATGTATTTTTTTTATGTTTTCCTATTATTATGTTTAATTTTTAACGAAATGTTTTTTTGTTTTTATGTTTTTATGTTTTTATATTTACTTTTAGACTTATAAAAAACAATCAACTTATAAAAAACAATCATATTATAAAAAACAATCAACTTATAAAAAAATGTGGGAACCGTCCAAAGACGGCTCCAATATTTCGGGAGCCCTCTTTGACAGATCCCAGCCGTCTTCGGAAACGTCGGACACGTGGCAAACGGTAATTGGTCCGTGGGGGATTTGAAACAAAAGACGGCTGAGGTGTCTCGGGAATCGGGAGACGTCTCTCCCGAGACGCCTGAGGGGGCTATTTTCGCAAAAAACTCGGGTCAAAGGCCAAAATTGCAATTTTTCCTAATTAAAAGCATAAATTGTATTTTTAACTATGTTCATATATATATTAACGCGAGAAAAAAATAATAATAGGAGTGTTGGATTTACATAATCTCAAGTTCTCAACTATTAGTTGTTGGCCGTCACCGGTCCTAAGTAATGAAATGTGTGAAGGCAATCCTACCTTTTAACATATTGTCCTCCAACAAAATAGCCTATAAGGTGTTTGACCAAACGTGTGTTTGTATATTGAACCCATTGTTATCCGAACAATGACTTAGTGTGAGTTCTAATAAACCGTTTGATTGTGTTTGACTATCCTTGATCCGAAATCCCGTTGTTGACCCATTGGTGACATAAGTTCATTTGACAATCGAATTCAGGTTCAAAATTAACAGATCATAAAATCCTATCAAGTTAACATAATAAACACACAAACATAGCCTTGGGCAAACATGGGTATCAATCGGACATAGGCATGTTCGCTTGCTACCTTCGTTAAGCCACTCAAGTTCGGTTGGGCTTATCTTCGCCCTTAGGTTCGCCCAGAGGCTATGCTAGTAATAAAAAGAAAAGGGGTGGAACAGATGGCACTGGGTGAGATCATCCTCTCCTTGCTTTCCCTCCAATTGTTTTCTTATCCCTCATGTGCATGGCGCGTGCATTTTCCCACACGATTTTTAAACGTTAATAACTTTTATATACGACATTATTTAAAAAAAAAACTTACACCAAATTAACAAGTGTTTTATTATCTTCAATGAGTACCATAGTGCTATACAAAAAACGAAAAAATAAACGACTTTTTAATGGACTTTTATTCATTCATAAAACAACACAATGTATTCAGATAATTTATTAATCGTGTCTAGGCAAGTCACTAATCACGTTAAGATAGTATATATATGAATTTGAACCTTTTATTACATATAAGAACCAACTAACTACATATATATTCACACATGTAGTCAGATTGGTAAGAATCTAGTTTTTAGTATTTTGATTGGTGTTGCTACGAACATTGATTACAAAGATTGCTAACTCGATTAGATGTAGATTCTTAAACACCAAATAAATCTCTAGCTGATAAGTGATAATTAGTCTCCCTGTAACACCCAACCGATAGTGAAAACATCAAGGTGTCACGTATTGACGATTGTTCAAATAATATGATTAAAAATCTATGAATATTATATTTGTTTGTCAAAATAATATGATTAAAAATCTATGAATATGATATGGAAGTCTAAATATTACCAATTGAATATTCGGATAAAAAGATGTTTCGAATAATTAAGACAGAGAATAAATTTAATATAATTGCAATTAATTACAACTAGGTATTCTCCAGTCGCGCGTTGCAGCGACAACGCTGGACCATGTTGGTTAATGCTTTGTCGAAGATTGTTGTTGTTATTGTAACTGTGGGTTATGGGACTCAAACCCGAGTCTGTTGGGAACACACATACACTTGGAACCACTGCACCACATGAAGTTTTGTTGTTAAACTTTGAAAGAAAATTGTATTTATCTAATATCTAAAACATAATCTTCTTCCTCAAATCTACCAAGAACCCTAACCCCAATCCAAAATCTAATTGGCTTGATATTAACAAAGTTAACAATTGAAATTATGGCATCAATGTTAACTACTTACAATATGGAAACTGAGTCAAACAAAGCACTACCCCAAAATGCCACACATTTCCTAAAATCGTGTTGCCACGCTTTTGATTAAATATGTGGCTAAAGGTCATTTTCAACATATGAAAAACTTACAGCCCAGTTTTCGCCACACATCTTACGTGTTTTTCTGACCATTGTAAAACAACTAAAAATCTTCAGCCACACTACAAGAAAAAACTGTGACATTTACTAGCCACACTAAAACAAATGTGGCCAAATATGATCTACGACCACATTATTTGTTTCCTGTGACGAAAACACAACTTTTCGAATCTTTTAGCCACACTTTAAGAAAAAATTGTGACATTTAGTAGCCACACTAGAAAAATGTGGCCAAATGTGATCTACAACCACAATATTTGTTTGATGGTGTGGCTAAAATTTAATACAAATGGCCACATATAGTATTGTGTGACCAAAGACTAGACAATAGTCACCCTTAAAATTATAAAATTTCATGTGGCTTTACATAAGCATTTGTCACACCATCCTCACTTTGTCTATTTTTATATGACGGAATGATAGCAAATGTCATGCAAAAAATATGTGTGACCAGCGGTTAAACAAGAACCATAGTTAAAGTTACAACAATTCATGTGGTTTTACATACCTATTAGCCATACAATTGTCATTGTTTAATTTTGTGTGACGAGCAAATGTCATGGCGAAAAAATTGTGTGCCGAAGAGTGGATAATAGACACACTTAAAATTATAAAACTTTGTGTGGTTTTATATAACTATTAACCACAACATCGTCACTTTTTTGTGACGGATTAATAGCAAATATCACAAAAATAATAGGTTTGAACAAAATGTAGACGATAGTCATAGTTAAAATTGGAAAACTCACTACTAGAAAAAACACCTTCCTTGACGTGCATTGAGAGTCATAAATGGTGCTTATGACACACAAAAAAAGTGTCATTGAAGGACATGTCATGAAATTAACATGACACGCATCGTCGTGTCATCTTCTCATGAGACACATTAATGACACTCTCTCATCACACCAATTTATGACACACGTTTGTGACTCTTTCACAACACACTATGTGTGTCATCCTTTTTGACATAAAAAATCTATAAAATTACTCATTTACCCTGAATTCACACACACACACACACACATATATATATATATATATCAATAAATCTATTGCAAAATAAAATACATATATTAATAAGATGAAATATTATTTAAAATAAATATTGTGTCGATATATCCATCGAGACTTAAAATACAATCACATGAAAATAAAAGTTCTCACATAACTTGACCGTTCTTCGCCAATGTTATTCATATCTGTATCCGTGGAAACATGATTCATCTTCCGCTTTATAAGTATATCAACTTTTCCATTTGTGTCTTCCCAAAAATCTCCGAGCCAATTGTCCCAAAATGTACCTGCATGTTGAGCATTGACCTAGAAACTAACTGGCTTATGGAATCTACTTTGCCACTAGTAGCCTTTGAGTCGGATTCATCCCGCATTAGATAATAGGGGTTAACAATAAAAATCTAGCTTAAAATTCCAAATTTATGATAATATTTCAAAATTAGACTTACTTTACTAACAACTGAAGTTATATTTACATCATCTTCCTTGATATCTTGAATTTCATTATCGCCTTTTATCTCTTGCAAAAGTTTCAAAAGTAAGTTAAAACTCATATTTTAGAGTGCAAGAAGTAATTTTATGGTTATACAGTCTTGAGAAAGTCTTTTATCAATAATATGTACATGATGAATAATACCAAGGACGCTTTCAATTTTAAATCTTGAACATCAAAGTTCAAGGCACTAACACCTTGTTGGTACTGGCTCTGGATATCATCATCATAAATAAGGGACAAATACAAAACCATATATAGAAATAAAAGAAATACAAACACATTAACTTCATTAATAAAATAGTGCATCTAACTTGTGATATGGCTTCTTGTTCTACTGAGGGCATCTTCTTGAGAGCTAGTTGGGCAACATCTTTAATCAGCACATATTTCACAAATCATATGTACACAGGCCAGTTAATTTTTTTAAAGACACATGGGCCAGTTAAGTTGTAGGTGCCATAAAGCTAGAATTGCATACCTGGAGCGCTTTCACACAATGCCACAGTGGCTGTAAGTCCGCAAAGAGTTTCTTCACAGAGATATCTGGAGGTTTAGCCTGTTTAATAAATGAGTGTTTTAACAACTAAGGGTAGTATATATTCCTCAAATGTTGTTAAATTAACATAAGGGGGTATAGTCCTCAAATGATGTTAAACTAATACAAGCCGAGGTGGTGTATTTTACACTTGTGCCCCATTCACTTATGAATCAGTCAATTTTTGCACTCGTGGCCCATTTAACTATGAGTCGATCAATTTTTGCAGCCAATTGTGGTTAATATTATGGACCAAAAACAGCCATTTTTTTAAGGTTGATCACAGTCCTCAAATGATGTTTAGTTAATATAAGTAGCAGTACTTAAGTACTTAACATCGACTATCATTAGTAGCTATAACTAGCTTTGAGGTTGACCAATCTGCAGTAATTATGTTGCTGTCACAGGACTATGTGCAGCTCAAACTACTCATTTTTACCCTTTTTAACCCATGAAGCCTGTAGATAAATACCCCCACTTAATTCCTAAAGTTTACCTTAACAAACGGATCAAAATAACTCTATTCTTTGCAGCATGTTATGGTTTAATATCGCCTCAGCCTAACGACCAATTTAGTTTAGGTGTAAGAATTCCCATGTATATGTATTCCCTACTCAGATAACTAAACCTGTAAACAACACATAAATCAATAGCCATAAAAAATAAAGAAACAGACTACACGAGCTCCCACCCAGACATTCAATCATGAGAATCCGGTTAGGAACCGAATTCACGGATCGATTACGCGAATTCAGCTCGGTTTCAGACGGGAGATTCGAGACGAGACAGAAATTAACGATAACAAAGTCATCACAGATTCGTATTACTACAGAAACGGTTACAGACACTGTCATCGGTAGGATAAACATCTATCTCGGGGCCGGGGGAGGTCGGGCATGACCTCCCCCTTGAGAGCATTCAAAGCACAAACTCAAATCTACAAATGAAAACCAACACATGAGATTGCTATTTATAGTTCAACACACAAAGCCACTTTCGCCCCTTAGTATAGGTCGAATGTGGAATGTTTCCACATTCGCCCTTTACTACAGGTCGAACCTGAACTTTGTATATTGTCCTATATTTACAAATGCATCAGATCCATAAAATGCCCTTATGGATCACCACAATCTCATGTAATACAATACTAAGACTCAACCCTAGTCTATTCAGTCTATTCGACAGTAACGTCCACATAATAGTGCATCAACAATTGCCATTTTTTATTATTGCATAGCTATAAGCACAATGGCATCCTCCCAATGCTCAAAGGTGACGTGTTGTATCTTTTGCTATGATTCTTAAATTTTTGGTTTTTGGCCAGCCACTCAAGTAATATTTACAATTGAAAAAGGTTCAAGAAATTGTTCCCTTATCTGCGAATGCAATATTGTTGCTTGGACAATGTACTTCATTAAAATAAATTTATGATATTCAACTCCTTTATAATCTCAGTTTTCATTTCTTTTGAGTACTTATTTGTTTATGTTCTTGTTAATATATTTTTATTTTCTATTTGATGCAGCCAAAAACAAGACCAACGGCTAGTTTGTGAACCCTAAGAAGGTGCTTATTTTGCAGGGCAATCTAGAAACACACAATAACATGTCATTCGTCTCGCCATTCACGTCACTCCAGCAACTGATTGTGAGTTTCTGAGAAGTATGCCATGCTTCAAATTGTCATTTTGACTAACAAAAGAATTTAACATCTAGCATTGATTGTCTTGAATTGTAATGCTTTATACCTTTGTAGATAGTTTTCTTTAGCATTTAAATTGAAAACTCCCGTATGGATTTGGTTTTATGTTGTTAATATCATTTGGCATTTTAAGTTTTCTCATATTTATTGTTTTATTTTACCAAAAAAATAAAATAAAATAGCTAATTACACGAAAATAGTCACATAGAACGCAATAAATATGTGTGATCAAATGTTAGACAACAACCATATTAAAATTACAAATCTCATGTGTCGCTACATAATCATTAGCCACACTATCGTCACTTTGTTTATTTTGGTATGACAAAATGATAGCAAATGTAATGTGTAAAAAAATTATGTGTGGCCATGCCAACGGTAATCAATAGCCACACTTAAAACTATAAAATTTCATGTGGCTTTACATAATCATTAGCCACACCTTTGTCACTTTATTTTTTTGTATGTGACTAAATTATAACATATGTCATGGGAAAAAAAATACGTGTGACCAAAGGTTAAACAATAGCCACACTTAAAACTACAAAAATTCACGTGGCTTTACTTACCCATTAGCAACACAATCGTATGTTTGTTTTTTTATGTGACAGAATGATAACAAATGTCATTGAAAAAAAAAATATATGTGTGACTCCCGTTCGACCTATTAAAAGGGGCGAACCAAATGAGATATTTTTGGTTCGTGCTCACGACTATAGAAATGTAAATTTGATGTAAACTAAGTGTTTTATGTGCATTTCTTGTATGTAAACTATGTATGCTTGATCAACTAATGTAACGGGTCACCGACGGGATGTCGAGTCGTGTATGGTAAGGTCAAGCACCTAAACACGTTTTCAAACATTCAATGTCATGATTTGGACAATCGTGGACTAGTTAACCTACTAGTTATTAGTCAAAACACTTACACACGCTTTACGATAGATCGTCGGTATTAGGGACTATCATTTCTTTGCCGGTGTGTCTAACTTAGAAGAACGCAACCTAAGGTGAGTGTCACAGCCCCACATTTTACTGTTTTCATATTTGGGGGAGAAACATGCGGTATGAACTTTACGAACTTTTAGACCAACATATTAAATTATATCACATGGGTACTAAGTGACATTACATCATTAAAGTCCTCCTAACTTGTGAACCATTAAAATGTGGATATATTGCGGGGAAAGTGTGAATACATCTATTGGGCCCGGCAAGCCCCACTCGGGTGTACTGGAGGTCGGACGGGTGCATATTTGTCCTATCTAACTTACGGCACAAGGTGATGTCCGGTGGTGGGTATTGAGGCATTCTAACATTCAGCAGTGGTTCACGACACTTTAGTATTATGTAACGATGTCTAGATAGCATCAGGTATAGATGTAAGGATTGTTGGGTCTGGTTTTACGAACTTACTTACTTTTGCAAACTTTAAACTCAATGACTCACCGGCACTTTATGTGTTAACTAACATTGCATGTTTTCTCAGGTCGCTAAGGTAGTAGCGAGACTAGGCGCACTGGAGTCGCACAGTGTCTCATGTGTCTTGCATGGTCAAACACTACTTTCATGTTTTGAACTACTTACTTTTATATTATGAGTTGTAAACTTAACTTGCTTCCGCTGTGGTTGTTTTGGTTGTCTAACTTTAAAAACATTTCGGTTTGGTTTGATTATTATGTCAATTTCTTATCATATAGTTGTCGTTTATTGTCGGCGTATATCACACAGTGAGGTAAGTATAGCGCTTAGGAAGATGGGAAAGGGTAAGTCAGTTGGTCGAGAAAACATACCGATTGAACCATGGAAGTGTTTGGGAGATGAAGGAGTCAAATGGTTAACTAATTTCTTCAATCTTATATTCATATACGGAAAAATGCTAGATCAATGGAGAAGTAGTGTAGTGGTCCCTGTATATAAGAACAAAGGAGACGCCTAATGTTGTGGAAGCTATAGAGGAATTAACTTGCTAAGTCATACTATGAAATTATGGGAAAGGATAATTGAGACTAGGATTAGAAAAGTAACCCATATTACGGAAAACCAATTTGGTTTCATGCCAGGGCGGTCTACTACCAAAGCGATTCACGTTCTAAGGAGATTAATGGAAAAGTATAGGGAGAAAAGGCGAGACTTAAATATGGTGTTCATTGACCTGGAAAAGGCATACGACAGTGTCCCGCGTAGGCTGATTTGGGATACTTTGGAATGTAGGGGGTGCCGAGGAAGTATATAGATTTAATTATGGATATGTATGAAAGGACTGTCACCAATGTTCGGGCACCTGTAGGGGATACTGATTCCTTTCCTATGGAGATAGGACTCCATCAAGGGTATACATTGAGTCCATTCCTTTTTGCGGTTGTTTTGGATGAGTTGTCCAAAACGATCCAGGACACAGTGCCATGGTGTATGCTTTTTGCTGATGATATTGTGTTAGTTGCAGAGACCAAACAGAACCTGAATGCGAAGGTAGAGGAATGGAGAGCATCTTTAGAGAGCAAGGGTCTAAGGACTAGTCGTTCAAAGACAAAGTACCTCTCCTGTAGTTTCAGTGATGAAGAGGACGATATTGACTCACAAATCACCATTTATGGCCGAGTGGTTCCAAAGACAGCGAGTTTAAAATATTTAGGATCATATGTCCAAAAGGATGGAGATATAGATAGAGATGTAGCCCACCATATCCAGGCCAGCTGGTGTAGATGGAAGACAGCCACTGGGGTATTGTGCGACAGGAGGTTCCCAACTAAATTAAAGAGAAAATTTTATAGAGTTGCAGTTAGGCCTGCTATGTTGTATGGGACGGAATGTTGGGCCATCAAGAAGACTTGAGTACGCAAGATGGAAGTAGTAGAAATGAGGATGCTCAAGTGGATGTGTGGGTACACAAGGTTAGAGAAAGGTTAGTGTTGGCTAGTATCGCAGACAAGATAAAGGAGGGGAGATTGAGATGGTTTGGACATGTGTGGAGGAAGCAGACAACCACGCCAATTAGAGTAGTGGAAACGCTCACTGTCGTGAGGAAGAGGGGTAGAGGTAGACCCAAGTTGACTTGGGATAAGCGTATTAGGCAGGATTTGATAGAGTCGCACCTCTCTGAGGACATGGTCCAGGATAGGAGTTCGTGGGGAAGTAGACTTAAGGTTAACGATTTTTAGGGGTTGTTCATTTTGGCTGGACTTAGCATGTGTTTGTGATTGTGCTTGCATATATGTTACCAATCATGTTATATCTGTCCCTATGTCTGCTGTGTTACCTTCTATCCACTTTCTTGTTTATTGGTGGTCTATTTTATATATATCGATAGCTTTATGTATAGATTTATTCAGTTTTATTGTGTCTATAGTCGGGGGTCTCTCTGGAAGCTGTCTCTCTATCCTTAGGGACGGGGGTCAAATTTGCCTACATCCCACCCTCCCCAGACCCTACCAATAGTTTTACTATTTGTGGGAATTACTGGGTACGGATGATGATGATGATGATGATTGTGACCGTTGACTTGGATCCTGGTATGTCACACGCCTCGCGGTAAAACCCCGCAAGTGAAATTTGAGGGTGTGACATTATGGTTTTTAGGTTAAAGTTTTATAAAATGAGTTTTATAAATTTTAGAGAGAATTACACAGATTGTCCTTTAGTTTTACCTGAAATTGCATCCTTTGTCCTTTTTTTGAATTTTTAACTCCCTATGTCCTTTATTTTATACATTTGTTACACCCTCTGTCCTTTAGACCAACTCTCGTTAAAAAAGTCAGTTAAGTTACCCATGTGCCCCTCACGTGAGGGGCAAATTTGTCTTTTCAGTCCTTTCTTCTCCCAAACACAATAAAACACAAAGAAAACAAAACGCTAAAAGAAAGAAGAGAGAAGGCAGAACAGAGAGAGAGAGAGAGATCGAAGGTGAGGAGCCTTCGGCTGTGGCCTTTGGCCGGCCCTGGGTCCCCTCCGATGATGGTGATTTCTCAGGTGACCGGAGGTAGGTAGTCACGAGTGGTCACAGCCAGTGGACCTGGCACCACCCGGAAACCACTTTTGACCGGAACAACATCATCACCGGTCACCCTACCTAACCCGTAACCCACCCGTTACACCGTCGTTGACCACCGTCATCCGCCGCCAACCTCTAAACACCGTCAAAGACTTAACCACCAGCCGAACCACCCAGCGGAAACTTCTCGGACAAGAGCTCGGACACAATCCTTCATCACCGGAACCCACCATCCAGACAACCCAGCTCCTAACCCGACCCATACCACCACCACCTCTACTCCTTCACCCGAGAACCCAGATCTGTGACAACCCACCATCCAGACAACCCAGCTCCTAACCCGACCCATACCACCACCACCTCTACTCCTTCACCCGAGAACCCAGATCTGTGACAACCCACCATCCAGACAACCCAGCTCCTAACCCGACCCATACCACCACCACCTCTACTCCTTCACCCGAGAACCCAGATCTGTGACAACCCACCACCACCCGACGCCTTCAAACATCACTACGATCGTCACCACCATCACATTCACAGCCTCTTACCTTAAACCCAGTTCCAACCAACTCCGATCGAACCATACTAGCTGCAGTCGGACCAAAACCCATCCGAAAAACCTACCTGGCCATTTCATAATCTGTGACAAATTGGTTTTTGAGATTGTGATTGAGATATTGTTAGTGTTGTTTAAGAAAGAAAAAGAAAGAGTTAAAAAGGAGGTATTATTGGTTTTAGAAATTAGAGAGAGAGAGTTAAACGAGAGAGAGAGGAAGGAGGGAAGGAGCTACTGGAAAGACTGGGAAGAGAATTGTAGACTGGAAAGACTGAAAAGACAAATTTGCCCCTCACGTGAGGGGCACATGGGTAACTTAACTGACTTTTTTAACGGGAGTTGGTCTAAAGGACAGAGGGTATAACAAATGTATAAAATAAAGGACATAGGGAGTTAAAAATTCAAAAAAAGGACAAAGGATGCAATTTCAGGTAAAACTAAAGGACAATCTGTGTAATTCTCTCTAAATTTTATAAAACTTCAAATTTGAAAATAATAATAATAATAATAATTATTATTATTATTAGAAAATAAATTATTATTAAAGGTGTAGATTGTTGGAAACCCTATAACTTTGTAAACTCATATAAGCTTTAAAATGTTAAATTTCTAACATCTATGGAAATATTTTGAAATATTCAATTTTAGATATTAATATAAGAAAAAATAGAATTTATTAATTAAAGTGATAAAAAAATGCATGAGGTTACATGGACCACAAACCACCACCTTTCCACCGCCACTAGTTTCACACGACAACCACCTACCTCCCACCACACTACACCACATCGATCTAAACCCTAACCTCTAAATACATATCTAAACCTAATGCCCTAACAAAAACAGGTCAAAATAATGGTGCCTGCTATCTTCAATTAACAACATTTTTCGTTACAACAACAATAATGGCCGCCGTTATTAGTTATAATGTTGTTGTATGACGGATGGTGGTCGGCTGGAGACGGGGGAGAAGGGTTGGTGCAGGTGTTTGTAATGGTGCTATTTGGTGGTGGTGGTGGTGGTGACAATGGTGTATGGTGGTGGTTGTAAGTTTAAAGAGAGAGATGGGTTAAGTGGATGATTGGATGCACACATGGGTTAAGAATTATTACCTACTTATATTTTTATTTTATTTTTTAATTATTAATAACAGTGGTATAATTGCATTTTGATAAATATATGGATGATGTTACTAATTTGGAGTCAAACGGTTATAGAATTATCAACTAGGTACTCAGAATATTATAAATGAAAATGTTGTACTTAAGTAGTTAGAACCAATATAAGACATGGACTCAAAAAGGAATTCACTTTATAAGATACAATGATCGATTATAGCGTTGTAAGTTGCATCATTTTTTAGTTAGGCTTATAATTTAGATCAAACCCAAATGGAATTCATCCAGCTACAGAGTAATCAGGCTTGTAAATTTATGGTATTCATTAATTCAAATTTTAAGTTTCCTAACCGCAATTTGTGTTTCGTTATTTTATTTAGTGGTTACCTTGTTTGTGTAATAAAATTTAAGAGAAAATTGCTCGTATAGTCCCTGTGGTTTGCACTTTTTTCACCTATAGTCCCCAAGTTTTCAGAATTACAGCCATAGTCCTGAAACAGTGATTTTTTTTAACTCTGATAGTCCCTGGAGCTAACTGAGGTTAAATAATCCAGTTAAGTGGGTGTGAAATTACAAAACTACCCTTACTTTAATAAAAAATAATACTAATTAACATGGGTCGCACACTTCATCTTCCCCACTTCATCTTCTTCACCTCATCACCTCCACAAACCACCACCACCCATCTCCACCCTTCATCTTCCCCACCAACCAAACCCTAGATATAAAACTCCTCCTCATTCATCTTCCACACAAGACGTGGTTTCTCCTCCTCCGGTCGGTGCTGCTTCTGACCGACGCAACCCCTCACTCACATCCACCACTGCTATCTAAACACACACACACTCACAGATCTGTTAACCAAGAGAATCGAGAAGAGAGAGGAACAGAGGAAGAGGATAGAGAGAGGGAGAACGATAAAGAAAGCTAAAGGAAAGAGAGAGAGAACCGAAGAGGAAAGGAAGCAGAGGAGGAGATGCGGTGGTTTCGACGGCGGCACCGCCTTTGTCACCTGATTCATCATAAAACCAAGGTAAACCCGATTAACTCCCTGTTCGTCTATCGATTGTGAGGATATTGTTGGGGGATTTGTCCAGGTTCGGTGGTTGTCGGTCAATGACGAACAGGGGTGGTGGTTGTGATGGTTCTGGTGGTGGTGGGTGGTGGTGACGGTCTGGTTATGGTTGGTGGTGACGGTCTGGTGGTGGTGGTGGTGGTGGGTGTTATATTTTATTTGTTTTATAGAAAGGGCAGTTTAGTAATTTCACACCCACTTAACTGGATTATTTAACCTCAGTTAGCTCCAAGGACTATCCGAGTTAAAAAAATTCACTGTTTCAGGACTATGACTGTAATTTTGAAAACTTGGGGACTATAGGTGAAAAAAGTGTAAACCACAGGGACTATTCGAGCAATTTTCTCAAAATTTAAATTAGAATAGGAGAGTGCCATTTATGTGATGAGAAGAAAAGAGCCCCCAACAATTTCCATGTGTACTTTTTTATTTAAATATAGGGATTTATGTGATTCTATGATTTTGTTTTCAGACTTAGTGTTTAATGTCATCTACCATCTCTTATATTGTTGTTTTTATAATAATTCTTTGTTTTACACTCAATTGCTCTTTGTGAAGTGACATATTAGTTGTCTTATCAACTTTGTATTAAAACTAATTTTTGTGAAACAATCCACGCAACATGCTCTAAAAAACACAAGTACCCGCGGTAACGCACAAACATTCATATTCATACTAGTATATTATAATTGAAACTACTTCCTTCTTCCTCACATAAAGTTTTGAAACATCCATCGGTGTAGCCGATACACTTTATTAACATTAATTGATAATCTAAATTCATGATTAACATAGATTTAGATTGTATAATTTATCGTCGCATATTATTAACTAAAAAAACACACAAAAAAAACGTCTTTATGAACATTATAAAATTGGTCGGGTACTTAGCAAGGTACTCCAGGCTGGCATGAGAGTACACCAGTAAAAGCAGTGAGTGTTAGAGCGGCTTCTCCAGGTTCGGCAGGAATCATCCCTGCGTTTTGCTCAGGGGTTAGCACTGGATCAACCCCGGATGGTTCAAAAGTAGCACCATTTTCAAGCAAGTCTCTATCCGATCTCCAGTTCCACGACATCGACCCTTCGGTGCCTGGACCACTCCTCATTACAACCTTCAAAACAAAATCCAAGTTTCAGTTTTAATATGTACTCATTCTAACCGGGTTACTCTAAAGATATTCATCCTTTCATTTTTACTTGTCATACCACGAAATTGTCAAATTAATAATATTCCATTTTTTCACACTAAGAGACAAAAAAAATCCCTAATTTGACATTTTCAAACGAAGAAATGAAATTAAGGAGAGAAAAGAAAGAGAGTGAAAATAAAAGATTTAATTAATTATTGTGTTCTCGAGTTCGAAGGAAATGAAAAGAAAAGTAAGCATTTATGTTTTAAAAAAAAATCATTTTCTTTCATTTCCCTTCCTTTCTCTCCTTAAAAAACTATGGAACATGATTTTTCCTTAACTGCCTTTCAATTCTCTTATTTTTCTTCGTTAATTGAAACTCGGGAAGAAAGGTGATTAAAAAAATTGAGGTAAGCTACAATTAGCAAATTAACCCTTCCAACAATAGATAGATAGACAGACAGATAGATATAAGTTGATAAAGTATTTAGAGTACACTTTTCTTGGAGGGCTCATCCCCGGCGAAGAATCTGTTCCCCTGGCTGAGTATAGTTGGAGCCGCGCTACCACTGAGAGCGTACGTTCCCCATCTGTCGTAGTTGTTGTTAACGACTTGGAAAAACCCATGTCGACATCTGGGCATTCTTTGGTCAACCTGATCGGTGAACGTGTTGAATGCCACATTTACCAT
Source organism: Ambrosia artemisiifolia (assembly GCA_032199755.1). Taxonomy (NCBI): domain Eukaryota; kingdom Viridiplantae; phylum Streptophyta; class Magnoliopsida; order Asterales; family Asteraceae; genus Ambrosia; species Ambrosia artemisiifolia. The sequence goes on along the minus strand of CM063516.1, from coordinate 41,267,526 downwards.
CATGGCTTTATCTTCAACATCTTCGTCATTAGCCCCCAACAATAATACCTGTACGTACATTCCTTGCAAATTTAAGAATATTAGAAGACGAAGGAAAAGTGAAATTTGTTATATATGTCATATGTTTCGTACAAATTGGCTTTGGCTGAATTTGCAGTTGGAAATGGTCACCATCGTGCTGCCAAGTTTGACATCGATCAGCTCATCGGCAGTCATACTGAGCGAGCAATGGTCGATCCATACTTGTGAAGCACGAGCAATATATATAGCATCACCATCACTTTTGGGTCTTTTTCTTGCTGGACCATCGTTGTACTTAACAATGCCTCCCTCATTCGGTTTAATATCATGTATATTTATGTTATGAATGATTACATTCTTTACATTATTGATGTGCAAACCAGCGTTAATGATCTCTACATTCGCCCCTCGCCCATCGATCGTCGTGTCGGTGTTTATCACAAGCTCTTGGTTCAAATGAATCACCATATCTCTTTCAAAAATGATCCATATGGGCCTTTCCAAGGCCGCACCAAACCGGAGTGACCCTTCTATTGGATTTGCAACATCATCATCATTTTCGTTGCTCACCGTGTAGACATCACCCAATTTTCCGCCGAAGGTTCCCTTTGCAAAACCTGGGGCACAATCGGCTAAGGCTTGTCGGTTTTCCGCCCAATCCGCTTTGCACCTCCAGCACTGGTCTACAATGTTGTTTGCTTCACATGCTTGCAGGCCCCTCCTTGTTCCGTTTGGTGAAGGTCTGTAAAACAATTTTTATATATACATATACATATAGATACGACATCGATTGCTATACATATACATATACATACGACATCATCGATTGCTAACGTGTTTGAAAAGAAAAACTCACAATATTTCATGGAGATCTTCGGCAGAACGAACAGGTTGTAGCAAAGTGACAAGTGCTAAGCTAAAATACAAGATGTAACAACAGTGTTTGATCCCCATTGTATGATTGTAGTGGTTCTTCTTGGAGATCGATCTCATGATTTATTTAACAACTTTTTGCTTATATACATTCAGTAATTATCGGTTTACCAAGAACTAATAATATGCATCAAATAATTTGCACCAAGAGATTAAACATGATATTAGAAAATAGCTTTGACTGTATAATTAAAAGCATAAATTATACGTAAATATTTTTAACTATGTTCATGTATATTAACGCGAGAAAAAAAAATAGGAGTATTGGATTTACGTAATCTCAACCAATAGCGGATCCATAATTGTTTTCCGGTAAGTTCGTTGCTTTAGACGGTTCGATTTCATAGGATTGGACATAAAAAATTTCGGATCGGTTCGATGGTTCGGGTTGGGTATCAACGTATGGTTCATCATATAATAAAGATATGATACAATAATAAAAAACAACTTCATTAGAAATTAAAAAATAACACATAAGATGAAGACGACGGTCTTTGCAAATTAAAAAAAAACTACCTATTGTTATTCCCTACGAGTTTTCATTTTTGAAAACGTTGCATTATTACATCTTCGACAGAAACTTCTTGAAAGAACTCATTTTCGATGTAACAAATGCAAGAATCATTCATGTATCCATCACCCCTGATATTACGCAATTTCATCTTCACATGCTTCATTGAAGAAAAACTTTTTTCAACACTTGTCGTTGCAACCGGTAAAACTAGTGATAACTTTATTAAATGATAGACCAACGGATAATCAAAGTGCTTTCTTGTTTCCACCATCTTTTTGGCAAGATCACTTACCCCATTCAAGTTGTCAAACTGCTTATCTTGTTTCACATTAGAAATATAGTGGCCGAGTTCATATATAAGCTTGTCTTTTTCATCCAAACTAAAATCATACTGATATAGTGTCCGAGTCACAAACACATCTTCCATGTTAATCATCTCAATATCATATTTTTCACAAAATGAAGTAACATCTTTCAAAAAACAAGTCAAAACCTTCAAGTCGATACCTTTGTGATTCTTCTTTGGTTGATCTGACCAGCCCAACTGCAATCATAATATCTTGATCCTTTCTTTGAAAAGCTTCACACAATATGTTAGTAACTCCCAAGATGTGCTATATTAAATGTAAATAAAAGTACAAATTTATAATTCTCATGTATAAATGAAGTCCATTTGCTTCACGTTTGTGTGCATCATTAGAGGCTTCAGCTTCTATATATTCAAGCACATCAATAATATTATAATATAAAGCAATCAAACAAAGGACCTAGTGTTTTTTTGTGAGAACTCCAATGTGTATCTCCGACTCTTGCAAGTGAAAAAACTTGATTTTTTCCACTAGTTTTAACTTCTAAATTCAATCCCAAACTCTCTCCCTCTCTCTCTCTCTCTCTCTCTTTGACTTTCTCTTATCAAATCTATTCGTTTGCAAGATGCACCAACAACATTAAATTTTCTACTTCTTTGAATAATTTACAAATTTCAAGATGTTTGTTTGCAAGGGCCACAACAACAAGTTGAAGTTGGATTTACATAATCTCAAGTTCTCAACTATCAGTTGTTAGCCGTTACCAGTCCTAACTAACGAAAAATGTGCTGACGTTCTCACCTTTTAACATATTGTCCACCACGAAATAGCCTATAAGTTGTTTGAGCAAACGTGTGTTTGTCTATCAACCCATTATTATCCGAACAATGACTTAATGTGAGTTCTAACAAACCATTTAACTATGTTTGACTATCCTTGACCAGACATCCCTAAGATCTACCATCATGTATGCACTACATCATCTATCCACAAGAGCCCCTAAGCCCTATGTGGTGATAATTAACATTGTTTACCCTTAAGATCATTGACATTTGATCGCGCAACCATTTTGGCAAACACCTTTGCTTCTATAACCCCATGGGCCATTTATGCATTGGTTTCCATGCCCGGTCTTTGCAACTCAACAATCAACATTTAATTAACCAATATTAGTAGTCTTATTGAGACTAGAACTCATAGGGAATCAAATCGATTAATGGATGGAATCAGATATGCAGTATTTACAGACAAAAGTATTCCATTATTGGGGAAAAATCAATATACTTCTAAATGATCATTAAACACACTAAGGCATAGTTCATTCTTATCAATGTATGTTATTACACTTTAACAATTTGATTACCAAGTATTTCAATATTGGGGAAAAATCAATATTGGGGAAAAATCAACTCAAGTCATAGGAATGTCTCACCTCAAAGATGACCATTTTGGCGTAAATCCTTTACTCTTGGGCTTCCCAAAGCGTCGTCCGCCTTATCCCTTAGTTTATTAACCAATAGATCATTAAACACACTAAGGCATAGTTCATTCTTATCAATGTATGTTATTACACTTTAACAATTTGATTACCAAGTATTTCAACGCCTAATTACAATAAAATTTCAACTAGACATTTCATCGAAGAATACTTGGTGGCCATCAATTTTTAGCAACTATTTCCATAATTAATCACTTCATGAAATCATCCATAGGGTGTAACACATAATTTATCACTTTGACTACCAACACCTCAACATTACCAAGTCTCACCATACTTAGTTATAATCAAGTTAAGCTAGGCATTTAGTCGAACACATGTTGGTCTCTAACTTTTATAACTAGTTTTCATAGCTAGAGCATATCACACTTTAGCCAACTTATCTAACTTTAGCATCCCATCACATAATTAACACTTTGTTCATTAGTTTCTCAACTAACAACACACATATATCATTATAATCACCATTTAATGATGGGTTTTCACCTAGAGTCAAAACCCACTTCCTTCATATATATATATATATATAGGCTAAGTATCAGTAGAAAACCCACGTTTTTTATTAAACCCTAAAAAACCCTACTTCCCGAACTTTTTTTTATTTGAAATTTTTAAGGCATGTTTTTAAGAGCTTTGAGCCAAAAAAATTAAAAAAGCGCCAATCGCTTTTTTTTTAAAAAAATGAATAAGTTCTGCATCGTAACATATGTTAGCATATGTTTACACGGGTAACATATGTTACGATGCAAAACTTATTTATTTTAAAAAAACGATCGGCTCTTTTTTTATTTTTATTTTTTTGCTTAAAAACATGTATATTACATGCCCTAAAATTTTCAAATAAAAAAAACTTGGGAGGTAGGTTTTTCTAGGGGTTTTCTAGAGTTTCCTTAAATTTTTAAGGTTTTCTATTAATCTTTGCCCTCTATATATATATATATAGGGTGAGGTTCAAATAAGAACCATGAGATGTTTGAGAACCATGAGATGTTTGAGAACCATAGGAACAAATCTAGGCCCTTGATTCTTAATGGCAAGATTGTAAATAAATAGAATTTGTTTTTAATTTTCATTTTATAGAAGGGGTAATGTAGTAATTGTGTAATTAGTTTCCTTTCATCTACATTTCATTATTTTAGGGAAAGCAGTTACCCATTCTTAATAAAGTTCATGTCGTAAAAAATGATTGCAGTAAAAAGGATATGGTATTTGTTTTTTTATTTTGTTATTATTTTGTGTGTCACATGTTTCATATACTCTGTAATCAAATTGAATAATTTATATATTATTGATGTATGGAATCTATTGATTTTTTGTGTCGATTGTTATTCGTATATGTAATTATTGGATATGGTTTATTTTGAGTGTTCATCATTGTATATTTGTTTTTCTAAGTATTTCACTACTAGAAAACTGAGCAATTGCGACCGCATTTTCGGTCGCAAAACGGTTGCAATTGCTCTGTTGCAACCGTTTTACGACTGGATATGTAGTCGGAAAAACACTCAACGCAAATGCCCTATTGCGACTAAGTTGCGACCGCTTCTACTTTTTGCAACTCGGGTTTCGCGATTGTTAGAATGATCGCAAATATTGCAACCGCTCCACTTTGTTTTGAGACGATCATGTTGCGACGTTTTTGCGACCGCATAAATTGCGACTGTTTTGTGACTGCCTGCATTTTACAAAATTGCTACCGTCTTTGCGGTCGCAAAATGTATTTTGTATTATTTTTTTATTATTTTTTAGCCATATGCTATTTTGACCTGCTTATAATGTCATATTTTTTAAATTTAAGCATTTATCAAATTTTCACAATTATATAAAACATTCAACTTAAAATATCAAATACCCGAGTTATCATAACAAGATACATATTCAAAATAAAGTATTTATATCCTAAGTCTATGATTAGATTATTTGAAACCTAACATTTAAAAATTCTTCAACGTTTGCATTCTTTCGTTCATAGCCTCTTTCTCCGCAATAATTCCGTTCAGCCTTTCTTTCTCTTCTTTTTCTTTCACTATATCTTGGATGATCGCGTTCAACTTTTCAATCTAATAAACCAATGCAAGATGTTAAGATCAAATTTATTAAATTCAAATTGAAACAAGCTACCCGAACCCAAACCAATGTAACCCAAATACACTTTTCAAACATACAGTTAACTTGATTGTTTTTCTACGGCTGGTGATTTCGACCCATTTCAAAAATACGTTGTACTATTCAACACTTCCAAGGTGTAACCAAGTATTTTTATTTCATTTGTGATTGTTGATTTTGTGGATCTTTGATTAATGTGTCTGTTTTCTTGTCTCACTCATTACTGCACTGAAGATAGAAAAATATTAGTTGAAGATTTTGTTGTCATCGTCCATCAACTTCATTTTTTCAATCACATGCCTCACTTATTTTAGCGAAATCAATTATAGTGGAATCAAAACCTGACTACTGTAGTACTGCTTCCATTTCAAATGGGTCAAACAAAAAAAAAGATTTCACAAAAGTTGTCTCATGCCCTACTCTAATCAAAAGACTAAAGGCCCAATGAAACAGTTTACCACTTCCTTAGTTTGCTATAATAGTTCAAAGTTTTTTTTGGCAAACTAGCAAGAAATCGATTGTCAACTAATTTTGGAATACAGTCTAACTTAGCAGTGTGGGGCAATTAGGTTGCTGTTTGTCGACTCACCACTCATTAGATCTGTTAGCTTACCTCAATAGATGGCAGAAGCAAAGTAGCATACTGAGGATCTCTACCAAGCATCTGCACAACTTCCTGATCAGTTTCCATACCCATAGCTTTCATGACCAACATAATAGGAACCTAAAAAAACAATAAAGAATATTAATTCATCACATAGAAGGTAATAACAAGTTATTTTACGAAGTATAAGCAAATTTTGCAGGAACAAGTCACGATAAATACCATATCAATACCTTAAGTAAATGCATTCAAAACCAAATATATTTTCTCTTTCTCCATTCTTATAATTGTTTTACTTTTTGTCATAGATGTGCTGCTCATGACAGATGTCTGGATGCTGGATGATAAAGCAGAATTCGTAAAACCAGAAACAGAAAATAAACTAAAAGACAAGCATACCTCAATGAAAATCAAAATGAAAAAAAAAAAAGAATACTCACCAGCCCTTCTTATCTGAGTCTACAATTATCCTGTTCTATGAAAGCTGTTCTTGAATTAAAATCACCTGGAAAAATCATCAAAACCAACAACATACTGTTATTAACAACAATATAATGATATATGAGATTGCTGAATGCTGAAAATAATCATATTTATGATAATAAATTAGTAAGACTTTTAAATGATGGGAGTGTACATAACAATTGATAAAAAAGAAAAGAAAGCGAAATGAAAATGAATGTCATGTTGTAAAACAACGGCCTACTAGCATACAAAATATAATAACTATGAACAAGATTAGAGGAGGATTAGAGAGGGATAGAATAGAGAAGTCTTATTCATTCTAGTGTATCATAACAATTACATGAAGCCTCTATTTAAAAGGCTCTTACATTAACAATGAGTAATGACAATTAGAAGTTAAGGATGTGGAGAGTCACCACATTATTGGTGCATTCATAACACTCCCCCTTGACTATCCACATAATGTAACAATACACAATTCTTATAATATGCTTGGTGATGCTGCCTCGTTAAAAACCTTGCCAGGAAAACCCCAGTGGGACAAAACCTCAGCTAAGGGAAAAAGAGTGCAGGGCGTATTACTCTTCCTGATACTTATGGATCATGTATGTTGCCTCATTAAAAACCTTACTAAGAAAACCCGATGGGACAAAACTTAGTGAAGGGAAAAAGAGTGCAACGTGTCGAATACTCCCCCTCATTTTAATATGTATCATTTGAATAATGGTGTCGATCTTCTAAGAAAGTTTCTCAAAGTTTTGTAGTAAATAATTTGCGTTCTTGATCACTTGACTTGAAAATCTTTGAGTTGAATCATTGATGTATGATCTTCATTCCAGAATTTTAGTCCCTGCTCTCGTAAGTGCAATTTTTTAAGTTTAACTAATGTTGCCTCCTCTCGTAAATAAATGTCACAAGATCAACAAATGCGATGTGTTATATTCCCTGCATTTACAAGACTAACCAAACTTGTTTGCATGGGTTAGTAAAATATAATCAAATATCGCTCATACCTTAAGTATTTGTTTTAACTCATTTCGGTGTCTCCTCGCTTGACATAGACTATATTATGATAATATGTTCATGTGGAAGATATAATAATCATGCATAACTAGCAAGACATATACTAATGTACATATGTATTTAACTATGGTACTTCTAGAGTGAAAATCTCTACTTTGGTAGGAGATGAAACGAATAATTTTCCATATCAAATAATTGGACAACCTTTAATGTACTTTAAGTATGAGCTATGTCCATTGAAAATGTCCCACCATCTTTTCACGATATACTTTGATGGATTGGTAAACATATCATTACACATATACTCGAATTGTAGGTCAAGCAAAAAGTGCACTATGTCAAGGACTTTCAAAGAAATCTCTCTTTTAAAAGTTCTACAGAGTCTCTCGATAATGCTCAGACATTATCACTGTAAATTGCGAGTTAACTTTTAAAAGAAAACTTTTGATACACGCTGGATAATATAATCAAACTTATGTTGCTCTTTATCGGGATATCTCATGAGTTTTAAAACACTCAACCCCCTTATTTTAGTCCATACATATTATATCACCTTTACATAATACTTCTTAAGGTATTGATATCAATGATGCAGGCATCATCAATCCATCAAGGACTTTTTCATCTTGACCAATTACGCAAGTGCATTCACTCTTCAATTGGAAAAACAATAACATCTATTTCTCCAATATATATATTGTACCATTCTTATACATTAAAGTATCCTAATCACCAGGTTCAGTTTATCACCCGTGGTGTATTGGCGCACAATAATTACATCCTACGATGTTTCATATCACCTTTTAAGCACTCAGTTGCTTTAGGATACTCATGAGGAGTTCCACTTATATTCAATTTAATCGTATAACAAACATAACTCAGAATTGAATCTATTTATTCTGATCATAACGTTCTCGAGAACTTACGTCACAAGATTTTGACACATTAAATCCTTCATCAGGTATTTTCATGTAAACTTTCAGTGTCAAGTAAATCATGATATTTATTAGACGCATTTCAATTCTCTCTTTGCATTACCAGACTAATAACATAATAAAAAAATCATTATATCCACCACTGGAGAATGCGTCTCCTCATAATCAATTATGGGTCTTTGCGAAATTCTTGTGCAACCAATTTTACCTTATATCATTTTCTTTTCAAATGTTGATTCGCACAAAAGACCTTTTCATATCTATATGTTTTACGAATTTTGTTGTATGGACTACTGGTCCAAAACTGTCATTTTCAATAGAGAATTAAACTCTACCGTATTTGCGTCTTTCCATTTTGGCCAATCATTTCTTTGTATTCATTCATAGGCTGATCTTAAATCCTGATCCTCATTTCAAGCGCTACATTACATAAAATATATAACGACGTCGATTTTATTTCGATTCCATACATTTCGTAGACATGATACTATATAACGAGATCTCTTTATTTTCAGGTACCTGAGGTTCTTCTGGAACAATCATGTCTAATGTCTCTTCAGGAGACCTTTTTACTATAACCTCGACTTGACCATCTTTCTTACTTGCTCCAATTTCTCGAGGATTTTTATTCTTTGGAATCGACTAGTCTACCACGCTTCAGGCGTGCAATAGGCTTATTGCCAACATATGATTGTCCTTCCCGGACGCTCATTTTAAATGGAGCATTAGCAGTTGGTATATGTGACTTGATTAGCTATTCATCATATTTAGGTCAGTTAATGCGTCTGGTAATTAATTCGCTAATCTCTGTGAATGAATTATCCTTTGAACTTCTGGTTCACATTGTTTAGTACGAGGATCAATGATTCTAATTCATTTCTATTTCCAACTGTCTTTTATCTCCCTCTGATGTTAGGAATGTTAATCCATTGAGATGGATATCAATTAATTGAGATGTAAATAAATCTCTTGTTTAAGGCTCTATAAATCATATATTCCCAATCACCATTTAAGGTCCCATCTCTATGCGTCGTGGTGGATCAATTTCAATATATGTCGCACAACAAAAATCTTAGATGGGCAATATTTGGTTCCTGACCAAAAACCAACTATAATGGGGAGAAACTATTACCATGTATTGGCTTGATGTGAATAAATGTTACTGCATGTAAAATAAATGTAAACATGAACTTTTGCTTTCATGATCAATGATATTGCAATCAATAGTAGACGTTTTAGTGATCATCTCAATGAAAGCAATATATGCATGAACATAAACTATATGAAGTTCACAACTTATTCCAATGATCATTATTATCTTGGGAATTGATTAAATATGCCAATCTAGAATAATATGTTTGCTATCTTATTAGCTAAGCCATAATCAAGCAAACTTCATGTTGCAAACTTGATAACCATTTAGACGATGCATCGATTTTAAATACTAAATGGTATCACGTTAGGATGTATCCTTTAATCACTTCCAGAACATTTAAGATACTCACCTTACTTTATATGGCAAATATATAATTTCCCTTGAGAGCAAACATTACATGCTACTTATCAACTTGAAGGATTTTCTAGTTCTTTGTTATGTTCACATCATCATTGACCCGGTGTGGTCTAACCGGTCATTCCAATAATTATCATGATCCATAAACTTCTGGTTTATGATCATAATGAATCTCTTGCACTTGTATGTTATGTGCACTTATGTTTGTATAATACAAATAGAGAACACGAGAGAACGGTGTATGCTCATTCAAACTATCAAGTTATATCACCTTTCCATTTACTTTGTTCTCATATAACTATTTTCAAATTTTGCCACTTGTTGCGGCCATTCTTATTATTATAATCTTTGATGGTTGATCACATCATCTCATTATTATCATGACCATCATTACAATTCCAAATGGTCGATCTCATCATTACAAATTTCTCAATTATCTCCATGATCATTACCTTTACTTGATCACAAGAATATGATATGATTTCAAACTTTTCATACCCTCTTAATGATATGGTTACTTCAAATTATTAGACATGTTGCACTCTTGCTTGTCTAATACATGACAAGAAATATGAGAGAATAATATATCACTATTTCAAACATTCCTTTTATACACATGTTTCCCATATCTTATTCTCGTGTAATTACTTACTTAGTGTGCAACTTCTTGTGATCGATTTCAATATTAACATGTTGACCATATTATCAACATGACGATCTTTACAATTTCCTCGTTCACCATGATCATGACTTTTATACCGATCATTGTATAATTATCACAATATTAACTTATTTGATCTCATTAACTTGAGCATCACAATCATTTCCTTAACCACCGTGATCATGAACTTTACACAAATCATTATACCATCACATTCACTCCAAGGAATGGATTATAACTACATAACTTTCATGGTGGCATCGTTATCCTTAATTATGTACATGGTCATGACTTTTACAATGATCATTATATCACATTCACTTCAGGGAAGAGATAGGATCCGAAAAGATTCATGGATGTTCATTCCTTTTTTTTTGGACGGATATAAAGTCACTTCAAACCTTTCACCCAATTTTAATGACATTGCTACTTCAAGAGCACATTTAAGGTTTGACATATAAACAAAATTTGTCTTATCCAATTTCCGTCATATATAAACTTTTTTTTTTCACATAACATCCATGGAGAAGTAATTATATGTCCAAGTCATATAATATTATCGACCCAACATCTTACGGCCTTTTATAACATGGTAATGAGATTCAATGTGTATGACACTTTGGATGTCAAATATAAATCTTTCCTGTGTTATATATTTGATCAATCCCTTTAATTTTAGTTAACCATAAATGATATTTATATATAAATATTTAACTAAATATATAATCTCATATATGAGTAAACGAAAGTTTTATTCCACGTCAAAAGTAGTTGAATATACATCTAATGTCAATCAATACCATGAACTATTTTTCAACAAAAGCATATTATATATTAATATTAAACTTAATAGTCAACATGTAGTTTAATTAACATTGTTGATGATACAAATTTCAGTAGAATCACTTTCAACAATATTATAAGTCAATACCATGCAAAAGGTTTTATTCAAATATGATTTCAAACTTGTGATATCGATAGTCCATGATCTATAAACTTCGTGTACATGGATATAAACTTTTTTTAGAGTTCATTTGGGGATATAGTATACTCAAATAATCATATTATAATTCGATATAAACTTTGATCAATCGCAAAACCTTTTATTTTATTTTTTATATGGCATAAAACAACGATTTCTCATAAATCAATGTAATCAAATGATTTGTTGCATGGTCTAAGATTAAAGAAAAGTCAAATAAAAAGATAAGGTCAAATTTGTAAAGCACTAGAATGAAGGGGTTTTTTTATATATAAAAACTAAATAATTTCTTTAACCATATATTTAAAGCTCAGCGGTTTATATACTGAATATTTACACAATTAAAATAGAGAAAACATAAATATCATACTAGTTCATAATAAATAATCTTAAATACCTTAGTCAAAAAAGGTGAGGGCTAAAATATGAGAAATTCGAGTAACGGCAAATGGAAGGCTATCAATTCATTAGATTTAAACAATAAAAAATAAATTGATATTGAGAATCATAAACCACTAAGTAACGACCATGTAAAATCAATTTTTTTTTAATAATTTGTCTCTACGTCGTGATAACCAAACATAAGGCATATGTATAATAAAAATATAAACCTCGATTTAACTAACCCAAGATTGTATGAATTACAATATGGATTGTGTTGAGAGAGTGAACAAAAACAAAATAACTAGAACATGTAGACTTACCATATGTTAACATGATCTAAACTCCAAAAGCAATTCGTGCTGATAACGTGTTGTAAAACAACGGCCTACTAGCATACAAAATATAATAACTATGAACAAGATTAGAGGAGGATTAGAGAGGGATAGAATAGAGAAGTCTTATTCATTCTAGTGTATCATAACAATTACATGAAGCCTCTATTTAAAAGGCTCTTACATTAACAATGAGTAATGACAATTAGAAGTTAAGGATGTGAAGAGTCACCACATTATTGGTGCATTCATAACATGTCACCTTTTCATTTCCTTTTACAACAAAATATCCACCTGGGTCAAGTGGGCATTCACCTAATAGAAATATGAACGTAAATTAGTCTACATACTATTACGATAAGTTGGTAACATGAATTTAACTAAACTACTAGGTAAAACTTCTGTTGTTCTATAAAGGATACAAACCAAGTTTTGCCTATTCGTCTACATCCTAACATGAATTAACATGAATTTAAGTATATATAACTAAACTACTATGTAAAACTTCTTTTGTTCTATAAAGGATACAAACCAAGTTTTGTCAATTCGTCTTCATCCTTGCCATGGACACAAGAAAGGCTCCTTAACATAATAGGCATCCTTCCAATAACAACTTCTTTCTGCAATATCATATAAGAGAAATTTACTATCATATCTCATAGATTGAAGTTACCAATATTATCACCGATTTAAAACATACCTTCGTCATCGGACAAGAATCGCCACCATTGCAATATTCAATATTGACAAATATTGGAGCAGAATACCTACAATGTATGGCACATGGTGAAGAGAAAGAAAAACAAATAGTTTCACTTTGTTGTTTTTGTTACTATAACCGTCAACTCCATTTACATTGCGACTTGAAACATAATTGTTCTATTTTTAGGCGGAATTCAAGACAAAAACCAGGTCATTAACACCAGCTACTTACTAAACCACGAATCAATTACCAGCAATCAACATAAAGTTAGTGTTCGTCTGCACCCGTATCCGACTACCTAAATACGCCCCTGCACACCTTATCTGATATATATAAAATTAGCAAAGTATATAACTAAATTTAAACGAATAACAAGGAAAATAACTGAAAGGCGTATACTCAGCTTACCCTAGTGTAGTACAAACGATTGTCATCTATATAATTCGCTTGTATGACCATCATCCATGAACCAACAGATGCATCTTCATGTGCATAAGTCTTCAGAGATACACTACAAGAAAAACATAATCATACGAAACACACACTCAGAACACTTAGGTGGTGTTTGTTTTTCTCCCAGAAGCACTTCTGACCTCTTTTGTCTGCGCCGCGCAGACGCGGGCAGACGTTTGGGGCGGGCAGACTGTTTGTTTTTCGGAAGACATTTCACTCCAAAAGCTCTTCCTGACCTCTTCTTGGTGCAGACTTGGACCAAAAGTCTTCTAATGTCATCAAAGGTCTTCTCCTCTTCTCTTCTCCTCACCCACCACCACCACCACCACCCACTACCACCACCACCGTCCCCAACCCACCACCACCTAGCATCGTCCACCACCACCGTTTACCACCACCACGGTCCACCACCACCCACCACCGTCCACCACCACCACCACTACCACCACCCACCACCACCACCCACCACCACCACCACCATCACCCACCACCACCACGGTCCACCACCACCCACCACCGTCCACCACCACCATTACCACCACCACCCACCACCACCACCACCACCACACCCACCACCACCACCACCACCTACCACCGTCCACCACCACTACCACCACCCACCACCACCATCACCCACCACCACCATGGTCCACCACCACGGTCCACCACCACCCACCACCACCACCACGGTCCACCACCACCCACCACCAACACCACGGTCCACCACCACCACCACCCACCACCACCACCACCACCCACCACCACCACCCACCACCACCATCACCCACCACCACCACCCACCACCGTCCACCACCACCACTACCACCACCACCCACCACCACCACCACCACCACCACCCACCACCCACCACCACCACCACCACCACCCACCACCACCACCACCACGGTCCACCAACACCTACCACCACCCACCACCACCCACCACCCACCACCACCCACCACCACCACCACGGTCCACCACCACCACCTACTACCGTACGTCCACCCACCACCGTCCACCACCACTACCACCACCCACCACCACCATCACCCACCACCACCACGGTCCACCACCACGGTCCACCACCACCCACCACCACCACCACCACCACGGTCCACCACCACCATCCACCACCGTCCACCACCACTACCACCACCACCCACCACCACCACGGTCCACCACCACCACCACCTACCACCTACCACCGTCCACCCACCACCACTACCACCACCCACCACCGTCCACCACCACCCACCACCATGGTCCACACCACCACGGTCCACCCACCACCACCACCGTCTACCACCAGACTGCTGTAAAAACTCGGTTTATTTAAATTTAAGTTTATTTCAGCAGCCTGCAGACGTTAACAAACAAACAGTCTTCTTCTTGCAGACTGCAGACCTTTGGTCCACCTCTTCTCCTGCAGATGTCTGCAGATGTGGTCCGCAGACTGCAGACATTTTCCTGCAGAAAAAACAAACAGCACCTTATTCATGGGTCGGCTTCTAACCTTTTATAAGTTAAAACAACAAATTTTATGAGAAAATTTTGAATCATAACAGGCCTGTTATTGTTAATATGTTGAGCAAAATTTCTTATTAAGATAAAAATCGAGCCAGCTGCATGCTGAAGGTACCTCACCAAGAAACAGGGTTCTTATCATATATCAGTATTTACAGATGTATCATATACATGTCTGTATGTATGTGGGTCTGTTACAATGTGCGTTTTTTAATGGATGTCTAATAACAAACAAGGAAATAACTCACGATTTCTCATCACTGAACTTCCACCATTCAGGTTCATACCACTACTTTCCCCTGAAAAGTGATGCAAATTTCGGTCCATGCTGTTTTGTTTTGGTTTTTATGCCTTCCCGGACCAACTCGACCCGAGACCCAACTTGGGCCAATATTTAGAACTGATCACAGAACCTAAACACTATGCTCGGTTCGGTTATAATATCAAGACAGGTCGGTCCTCGGTTTTTTTTCCGGTTTAGCCCTATCATGCTCACCCCTACTAATTATTCAAACTCAAAACTAACTAATAATGAAAATCACAATCAATCTACTCAAAACTGAAAACTAATCAACTGTTGCTATCAATTTACCAAAAACATCACCAGAATGAACAACTTTACTACGAAACGAATACTGTTTACCACTGGCATTCGCCTTCCTTCTCCTTCTCCCATGAACTCTAGGCGCCCCTTCTCTGTCTCGTTGATCCTCATTTACAGTTTACCCAAAGATCAATTTGATCTAACAATTGTTAACAGTAACAAAACCTGAATCAAACGAAAAGTCACTGATTAGTCAAGAGGCAAAGTATGCAAAAACCTAAATCTGTTCCAAACATAATTCAAAACCAATCACCAAGGCATGCAAGGACTGCCTAAGATCTAAACCTAAACAATCAAAATAACCACATTTAATGATTTCAATCCGTAAACCATTACAAAACTTATGAATCCCATAACATAAACGACATAAGTATTTGAAATGCGTAATAAATATTATCCACAAGCAGCAGAAACAACACAACAACACATTTGCCCTAAATCTGTTATAATAAGTAAATACCTAATAGTACATGAACCGTACAAAATTAGAAAGGAAACAGAGGTTAGTGAAACGTACCGGATTCAGATCCATGATAACGGATTAGATTCAACGATTAATCAACCTGAAACAACTAATTTCATCTGATTTATTAACGCAGATTTGATGTAGTAGAAGAAACAAAGGTTTGTGATTTCTGGCTTGAGTACTTCACCTCTGTTGATTTTATCATCGTCTCTAAAAGTGTGAAGTCCTGCTTGGAGTAATCGTTCATAGAGACGATCGTAAAAGGTTGAAGATATCAGTAGGGTTTGGATAGGTTAGGATGATGGATTAATTTTGGGGATAAATTGGTAGGGTATGGGTCAAAGGTATATGTAGTATATTTTCTAGTATTTGCGACCACTTAAACGGTCGCAACTTTTGTATTTTTATTTTTTTCTCGTCTTTGCGACTGTTTTATGACCGAATCTAGGTTGATCTTTAATTTCGCGACTGTTTCGATTTTGATCGCAAACCGATTGCTAATTCTGCGACCGCGTTATGTTGGTCGCAAATTTTGGTCGCAATTGCTAAGTTTTCTAGTAGTGTTTGTAGGTAGGTTTGATTAGGAGATAATATGAAAACATGGATATAAAATGACGGGTATCAAGGCATTGTACACAAATGTATAAGCTTGATTTTGGATTCTGGCAGTACATATATGGAGAAACCAAGTATATGTGGGTAACATATTCGTACTAGAATTACATATATAGATGTATGGATGTTGTACATATTTGTACTGAACTATCAAGAGTAAAGTGTTTGTACCTGTGTATGCATGAATTTACACATATGTGTTTTAAAACTCAATTGTTCTTACGTATGTACATTTGTGTATTGAACTATCTAGAGTACATGACTTAACATATGTGTGCATGGATTTACACATATTTGTTTTTAAACTCTATAGTTCTTACGTGTATACATATAAATTTGATTTATTTCCAAAATCTAAATAAAAGTAATTGCGTAGAAATTTGATTTATAATTTGTATTATGTTTGTAAAACTGACCATATGTTAGTTATGTCAGAAAAATCTAATTGAGTTTCGTCAGTTTCTTTTTTAGTTGGTGTCGGATACAAAAGTATGTCGGTTAACAAATGCGTGATATTTAAATACAAGTTGATGTTGATTGTGGCGGACGATACTAATCCGGATGATGTATGTGTAAAATACAGTTATTAGTGTCATCATCCATGTATACTCAAACTTGTATAACTACCCATAAAAGTCGCAACTTCTTTTTTTATGTTACTGTGGCTGTATATATTATCGATCATCATCTTATTTGGGACATATACACATATGTATATTATGCTTGTACAGTAGTATACAACATTCATTTAATTTATGCTTGTACAGTAGTACACATTCATTAATTTAATTTTCAGTTAGTGTTGATAGTTGATACATGCTTGTTTATCAAATGTACATGTAAATGTAAATATAGAAAAATGTACACATGTGTATACACAAGTTACGTAACAAAGACAAATCGCATTGTTAAGGCGTTTCATACTTTAGCCTAGTTAATGTACATACATATGTAAACATACAAAAATACCACATATATGATAAGACTTCGGGAACCAGTTTTGATGTACAAGTGATGTACATATATGTATAATATAAAAACATGGATATGATGATGCACAGACAACAACATATGTTCTGAAACATACACAATTATTATAAGTACCAAAATTAAGCTAAAGTACATATGTGTATATTCCTAATAGGATCCGGATATTTTGAAAACTCCTCTGAGTTGCGAGAACTTAAGAACTCCTCTAGACCAATGAAAAACGACACATAAGCAACTCACCATTATAATAATAAAGGACAAGAAAGTATTTACCCCTCCCCTACCCAACCCCACCCCACCCCACCCCACCTTTTTAGATGTGCAGATCTTTTTTCCTTTATTAAAGATATATGTTTTTAAAAAATTATCATAATCACTCTCATACTCTCTCTCTCTCTCTCACACATCACGCACACAGGTCTCTCTCTATCTCTAACACACACACACACCCCCTTCGATGGTGGTGACGATGGGTAGGTGGTGACAGTGTGGTGGGTAGGTGGGTTCGAAAACAGGGGAGGTGGTGACAGTGGGTAGGTGGTGACGGTGTTGATGGTGGTGGGGGTGGATCTGATGTTGATGGTGGCTGTGGGTTTGAGGGATGGTTCGATGGTGATGACGAAGGGGAGGGTTTTGAAGACGGTTTTGGGGGTGGAGACGGTGGTGGTGGTTTAGGGGTGGTGGCTCTGACGGTGGTGGTGGCTCAGACAGTGGTGGTGGCTGACGACGGTAAGGTTTTTTTATTATTACTATTATTTGTTATTATTATTATTATTATTTTTATTTTCCTGATATTATTATTATTATTTTCTATTATTATTATTATTATTATTATTATTATTATTATTATTATTATTATTATTGGGTTACACCGACTTAAACATGGTTTTTAGATTCAGAAAAAAAGATGTGCATCCTTTTTGGTTTTGTTCAACTCACTTGTCTTACACCAACGTAAACTGGTTTTTTTGGTTGTTCAATCACTAATGGGTTACACCAAGTTAAACATGGTTTTTTTTTGTGCTTTTTGCTTAGCATTCTAATAAACATTTGGGGTTACACAAACGTAAAACACTTTTTGATTTCGTTTTTTTGTAAGTATTTTATTTCCTTTTCTACACTGGTGTAAATTGATTTAAGTTGTTATGTTTGTGCAGACCAGGATCAGACAGTTAAGAAAATAGTTTTAGTTTGACTTTAGAAGTCAAAGTTGTTGCTATTGAAATTGGATTTTAAAAGTGCTATGTGTGTTGTTACATTATTAAGTTTGTTAATAGGTTGAAGTAATTGTTTGAGTTTTTTGAAAAATAAAAGAAAACAAACATAATTTCTAGTTTAAATGTAATTAGTTTATCTATTTACACCAATGTAAATAGTGTTTTTATACTCTAATGTAATTTTGGATTTTGTAAATAGAAGTCACATATGTTTTTTTCTTGATGTACACCAATGTAAATAGTGTTTTTTTATACTCTAATGTAAATACTTGGGTAGGAGTTGTGTTTTTTAGAAATCAGCATCTAAATGTGGGATCTTTTTGTTTGGGAGCCGGTTGGTTGTGTTTCGGGTATGGGAGTGGTATTTGGGTAGGAGTTGTGTTTTCGAGTACCCATTGTGTTTGAGTGGTCATTTCCAACCCGTTGGCTTTTCTGATGATTAACCAATAATCTCAAAATTAGTAACCGAGAGTTGACAGCTTTTTTGATAATTAACATATATTTGGTACAAGAACAAGATTAATATAATTGATACAAATACATAGTCAAAGGCGCCTAGGCAAAGCCCAGTACTGCAAAAGTGCCTTGCGTCTATTACTCTATTAAGCCTCACAGGCGCGCACTGCGGCCAAATTCTGCAATAAACCAGTCTGAACAGGTCTGAAAACATCCAAAATGACCTGGAATCAGCCTAATATATGTCTTAAACTCCTAAAATGGTTTGTTTAAACTATGCACCTTGCTTAAAAAAGTCGTCGCTTTCTAAGCGCTTTGCACCTACGCCCAAGGCTCACTCTTTGTGCCTTGGCCTTGAGTGCGCCTAACGTCTTTGACTACCTGTTACATAAAATGAAAATGGTGTGTTTTACTTTGCAGCAACAACGTTAACAAGCGACGTCGTCCCGGCATTCTGGAGCTCCTATTAAAGAAAGCTCCATTTCTTGCTTGAAAAAGAGGCTGCAACATGACAATAAGATAAGTTCATCCACTTTGACTACCTGACAGTGAACAAGATTTCAAGAGCTAGTTAAATGTAGTTTCCACTATTTTTTAGTGGATTAGTAATTTGGTTATGTTTTCTTTTCTTTTTCGTTGGTGTAACTGTATTACATTAATGTATTTGTTATTTTTTATGCAAATTTGTTTACTTTTACATTGGTGTAAGGGTATATTACATGTATTACATTGGTGTAAATAATGGCTCTCGAATTTATAAATATCTTTCTTTTGGGTTTTTACACTAGTGTAAATAATCGCCCTGTGTTTTTTGTAAGAAGATGCTTGAAGAAAGATGAGAGGGAATTTTTAGAAATAGAGTGAATTTTGAAAAAAAAAAGGTTGAGGGTGATTGAAATGCTTGTGACTATTGTATGGCAGAGGAGAGATAAGAATTTGTTAATCTATACCCAAATTACCCTTTAACCATATTATTTTAATTACAAATTGTAATCAGATTTTTTATTACACAAAATGACAAAACAATTCTAATATGAAACCTCAACCATTGGATGATAAAGATCAAAGGTCCACAAGGGTTCCTATGGTTCTCACAACTCACTATGATTTTCAAAGTATCCTAACCCTATTCCTAATATACATGTATGTATATGTATATTCTTTTTGGTTTTCATCTTCAATGATGATAACAACCACCATCATCTTCTCCATCTTAATTGCAGACATCGACATTTCTGTTTAAAAAAACATCATTAAGAAAAACAAGATTCTCCAAAGACATTAATACGAAGAGAAATTTCCTTCAAATATCTATACATAGCCAAATGAAAAAGAAATATGCATTAACATGATTGCTGACCTTTTGCTGGTTTGTTTCATTAGTGATGGTGTATGTAGTATGTCTAAAGGTTCATAATATTCTCCAATATACACATATGTACACACCCATGTACATATATGTACGTCATCAAATCATTTTATCTTCTTCAACATACTAGATTCATAATCTCTAATTATATACATAACCACTTCATCTTGAACTGATATTCCAGCAAATGGTGATGTGGCTTCAAAAGAATAATACCATTTTCAATGAAAAAAAAATCCTTATGTTCAATCATAATAAAAAGAAACCCACTGTGATGTTTGAAAATCAAACTCTAAACAAATTATAAGGAATATCAAAGTTATTTACAAAGATAGAATCAAATCAAAATAAGGATTTCAATAAAAACAAAAACCACAAAATCTAATAAAACGATTTCTATCGTTGATTGGTGATCCAATTTTGAAGTTGTTTTAAAACTGATGAATAATTTTAATCCTTCAGACCTGCATCCTCTTTCTTGTCTTCACTTCTTTCACCTTTGACTTCCCTTCTCGTCACCATCATATCCGCATGAACATAATTTACTATTTTGAAAATGGAGATAACTGCTTATTGATTTGGCTTGAAAGTTGTGATTTATAACTGATTTCATAAAATTAGGAAATAGAATCGGTGGTGGATTTGAAGTCAATTACGTATATACCCTCTTGAATATAATTTACATGACTAATAAATTAATATTAAACTAGTGAGGTGCCCGCGCGATGCGGCGGGGAAACGACACTTGTTATTTACTTTAGGGATGTGCACGACGCGGTTTGGTTTGATTTTAAGCCATAATTATAAGCAAAGCCAAAAATTTCGGTTAACATATTTCAGATTGGTTTCGATCAATTCGGTTTTGGTTAATGAATTATGAACATTCAATCGTTTCATCGATTAATGATAAAAAAAAATTAACTTGGGCAAAAAAAAAAAGTCATCGGTTTCGATCATTTTAACTTTACACCTTGGTTTTAGATCTCGTCTCTTTTGTACGCTTCGTGCTTTTAAAACAAACATTCACTTGTTGGTCTAAAACAAACTGATAAAGAATTGCATTTCAAGTTATGAACTCTTATATATTATCAATTATTTATCTTTATACTATTGGAGTAGAAGATCAAATCACCTCATCCTACAAGAAAATGATGATACTGATCTTTGTATACATGATTTTCATGGAAACCATATACTAAAAATCGTAGGAACCCGTTATGGGCAGAGGTTGCTCAACTTTGTTTTACACAATTATCTTGTGCTTCTACACAAATTCACACCCACAATATTCAAGTAACATATTACCTATGTATAACTAAATTAGCATACGCAAAACTTCTATATAACATGAACATCAAAACAAATCAGTAAACTCTCTCGGAAGATTATCAAACACATAAACAATACTTTAACAGATCAGTAGGATACCCGGATTCCTTTGCTAGAGGCGAGGGATATATGCCGGAAGTAACTCCGCCGCTAGATCTGCAATGCAAAATGACCATTACCTGTGATTAAAGAGCAACAATCATGTTTTCTTCATGTTTCTACGCAAAACAGTCATAAGTTGAGAACCTATATCAAAACCCAAAAAAGCATACCTGAGATTGGATTTGGGAATGAGGTGCTGAAGACGATGAGTAAATCCAGAGAATCTAACTAAGACGTCTTACACTTAAAGTCCTAATTTAATGAATTAGATGAATTAAAACCATGACTATGGATTTTACCTCTCCTTTTTTATGCTCAGAACATCCAAGAATCATGAGACGATTGAAAAAAAGTGGTTGAATACCACACTTACATGCATACGATGATGGTTATCTTCGATCCGACCCCTGAGTAGCTTCAATCGGTCCCTTTAAACACCAATTACACCGCCAAAACACGGGCATAGATTAGTATCAATCGATTATCATCCTTAACGAACGTAATCAAACCCAAATCGAATATGGTATTTGGGGGAGTATGAGAGGAATAAAAGCTTAAGAGCGTATTAGAGGGCATGGATTTCAAAATTTGAAGACATTGGGGGGGAGTTAAAACCTGGTTAGCAATTTCTTCTTTAGTGTGAGGATTTGAACATAGTTACATAGAGATATAGCAAATGCATATATATTATATAGAGAGAGATAAAAAAAACAAACTATGAGAAATGTACAACAAAATGAGATTATATAGAGAGAGAGATAAAAAAACAAACTATGAGAAATGTGGGTTTAGATTTTGAAATGAGATTTTGTTGCCGCCTCTTATTTATTGAACCATGTAGAAGATTTTCATTAGTCATGCATTAAATAGTTGTACATTAAGCTATACGAGTAATTTGCATGTGCATTGTGATATGTAAATCAGTTAATGGTCGAACTTTTAAATTTTCAACATTGTAACATTCTTTTATGGGGAAAATGTCATTAGGTAATTAAAGTAACTAAAATTAGGTACTAAAATGTAAAAGTATTTGAATGACTATTTTACCCTCATTTTAGGGTTGTTAATGAAAATAAAGTTCTTAACTTCTAGAAGCATATTTATAGTTTAGGTTGTTTCACCCTAACTAAAAGACATATTTGCCCTTAAAAAATCTTTATTATGTGCATTTAGTGTTGTACCTTAAGCAATTATATTTGTATGTTTAAAATTTAAGAAGTCCCTGCCTCATGCATTATAATATAGTATAGATGAGTGGTCAATATTGGTTCTTAAAGTTCTTAACTAGCACATAGGTTCTTATTTGATCTCATCCCTATATATATATATATATATATATATATATATATATATATATATATATGTAAGGTAAGGATAATGTGGAAACCCACTCTTAGATGGTAAACTCTGGAAACTCTGACTTCCCAATTTTTATTTTTATTTTTGAAAAAAATAGGGCATGTAATATACGTAATTTTAAGCAATTTGAGCCAAAAAGATCAAAAAAGCGCCAAGTATTTTTTAAAAAAATAATAATAAATTTCGACTAACACATGTTAAGCGAAACTAACACGTGTTAACCATTTGTTACTCGAAGACGGGTTTTTTTTTTTAAACGGCTCTGCACTTTTTCGATTTTTTTGGCCCAAAATGCTTAAAATCATGTATATTACATATCCTAAAAATTTTATAAAAAAGAAGTCGGGAAGTTAGAGTTTCTAGAGTTTACCATATAACAAGGGTTTCCAATATAACCTTATACTATATATATATATATATATATATATATATATATATATATATAGGGAAATTATAAACTGAAAACCCACTCGAGTTAAGAAAACTATGAAAACCCTTGTAAAAACCATCTAAAATTTTTTAATTTTTTTTGAAAAAAATACACAAGGTAACATACATATATTAAAGCGTTTTGGGCAAAAAAAAATAAAAAAAGCGCCAATAGAATATTTTTAAAAAAAATAAACAAAGTTTGTGTTGTTAAATATGTAACAGCTCTGTTACATATGTAACATCAGTTGTTACATATGTAACAGTGCAAATTTTGTTTATTTTTTTTAAAAATATCCAATCGGCGCTTTTTTTATTTTTTTGGCCCAAAACGCTTTAATACATGTATGTTACCTTGTGTATTTTTTTCAAAAAAAATTAAAAAAATTTAGATGGTTTTTACAAGGGTTTTCATAGTTTTCTTAACTCGAGTGGGTTTTCAATTTATCCTTCCCCTATATATATATATATATATATATATATATATCAACTTGTCATCGGACATTTATTTTGAATGCGAGAATTTTCGCAAATATATATATATATATATAGTATAAGTATATACAAGAAACCCAAGTTATTTAGTAAACTCTTGAAACCCAAGTTGTGGCTACAATGAAGCCACATCACCACAATCCAAAATCAATATAATAATAAGATAAGGGTAGGATAGTCATTACCCCCTAACCATCACATCTCTCATTTTTTTTGTCAGACTAGTCTTGTTTCTTAATTTGAAATTTATAATATCTGTATAACTCATCTCTCTCTATATATAGATTTTCATTTCTTCATTCTCTCTATATGGATTTTCATTTCTTCATTCTTTCTCTTTTTAAGTTAGGATCTAGGGTTTATAACTCTATATCTTGTGTCTCCCTCTCCCAGATCTTGTTTGAAACCCTCTCTTAGATCTTGTTTGAAACCCGGATGAGCTGGAGCTGCTGCTAATCTATGGTTTTTGAAGATGTTTCCAGATCTGAGAGGAACAACGAGTTGGTCGTTGCTAAAGCTTTATTTTCGTTTATGTAGGTCTCCACATGTTGAAATTGAAGGTAAGTTTTTTTTTTCGTTTATGTAGTGTTTTTTTAAGATTTTTCTTTGTTTTTCTGTTTATTATCGTTGCTAAAGCTTTTTGGTCGATTAACATAAGATTGTTTTAACTTTTTTTCACTCAAATCATAGATTTTTTTTGTTTGCATACCAAGTGTTTGATCAAATGCTTGAATGAAAAAAAAAAACTTATTTTAACCTTTTTGATTTTTTTTATTATTTTGTTTATGTTAGATTGTTATTGGATTGGGGACATGAGGTTGTAGATCTGGTTTCTCTTCTACAATTTGATGTTAAAGATGGTTATTGATGCATGTTATATGTATATATAGTAGGTTTATCATTTATGTGAAGGTCAAGAGTTCGTTTGAGTTTCGGATTCGTATTGTTTAATTAGATTTTGTTAGTTTTGGAGCCCTAGGTTTTGAACTTGGGCCGATTTCAGTTTAGTGAGGATTGAAGGTTAATTGATGTTAGAATGATGTGTTTATTAGTTGAAAGCTATGAGGTAGAAATATTGAATTAATATTAACAGTTGGAATTTGGAAATTTAGATTTTGTGACTTTAAGTTGTTATTTGGGCCCCGACTAACACATGTTACTCCTGTTTTAGTATGTTAAATGATGAGTTGGTCACACCGGTTAATATCTCATCTATTGTTTTGCAGTTGATAACGAAGACCCCACTGGTTAACATATGTTAACAAACGAACTCGAAGGAAGCCGAGAAAAATATGTAGAAAAACCTTTTTATAACGTTTTCTTTTTTGTACTCAATGTATAGAGTTACTAGATTTATTTTGTTAAAGTGGTTAATTGTTTGTAATGATACTTTGTAATAAAGTGGTTATGGTATTATTACAGAATGGTATTATTACAGAATGATATTTCTTGTGTTGTATTATAAATTACGTTTTGCTTATGTTATTATTACAGAATGATATTTCTTGTGTTGATATTACATGTTAACAGTTAGGTTCTTTTTGTTATTAACAAGTGTTAACAAAGTTCTTATACGTCAACTTATTAACAAGTGTTAACAAAGTTGTATAGGGCAGATTCACTACAACTGTTAACATGTATTAACAGGTTTAGTAAATCTAATAAGGTTTTCCTTTTTTTTTCCAATAAGGTTGGTAAGATATGTTAACACATGTTAACACTTTTAATATCTCAATTATGATTTCTTGTTTTTAGCACCAACTATCTACAAAGTTTTTATACGTCAACTTATTAACAAGTGTTAACAAAGTTTTATATGACAGATTTACTAAAACTGTTAACATGTCATAACAAAGTGTTAACAAAGTTTTTAGACATCAACTTATTAACAAGTGTTAACAAAGTTTTATAGGACAGATTTACTAAAACTGTTAACATGTCATAACAAAGTGTTAACAAAGTTTTTATACGTCAACTTATTAACAAGTGTTAACAAAGTTTTATGGGACAGATTTACTAAAACTGTTAACATGTGTTAACATGTTAACACATGTTAACAGGTTTAGTAAATCTGTCCTATAGGGTTTTCCTTTTTTTTTCAATAAGGATGGTAAGATATGTTAACACATATTAACACTTTTAATATATGACAGATTTACTAAAACTGTTAACATGTCATAACAAAGTGTTAACAAAGTTTTATAGGACAGATTTACTAAAACTGTTAACATGTCATAACAAAGTGTTAACAACGTTTTTATACGTCAACTTATTAACAAGTGTTAACAAAGTTTTATGGGACAGATTTTACTAAAACTGTTAACATGTGTTAACATGTTAACATGTGTTAACATGTTAACAGACGTTAACATCTCTACTAAGGTTTTTCTTTTTTTCCAATAAGGCTGGTAAGATATGCTAACACAATTTAACAGTTTTAATATATCAAAATTGGGTATCTATGTCGCCAACCTTTTTGCGTCTAGCGTTTACTTAGTGCATATGACCTTTTTAAAACCTTTGATATGTATAAGTTAAACTATGCGACGCCCATGGTGTCCCTTTTGGAATCTAGGCTGTATGTGGTTGCGTAAATTGCTGTTTTGTATTATCTTGTTAACAGTTGTTAGTACATATATCAAGCACTACCAACTGTTAATACACGTCTCACTCTAATCACCACAAACGTGGTTTAAAGGTTTTTATCAGGTTAACACATGTTACCATATTTGCATACACAAGGATAACACATGTGATCACACATCTCAAATTGACATAGTATTTTACTCTTTTGTTTAACTTAACACATGTTAGCTTACAACCATAACAATAACACGTGTTAACAGAAATTATAACTGTGTTTTTTTGTGCTGATTCCCACAGGTTCAGACCAAACATTAAGGACACAACTACAAAGAATATCTATAAAACATAACACATGTTACATATTCTGACAAATAACTTACACATTAAGGACACAACTACAAAGAACTTGTTTAAGGACAAAACCACATTAAGGACACAACCATAAAGAACACCTTCAACCCCTTCTTCTCTGTACACACTGGACATCCTCTCTGACCATCTCCAGTCACCTTCTAACACCGCGGATGAATATCTTCACAATCAAAGCAAAACCCACTTCAATTTTCTTATATAAAAATAATAAAACTGAATAAACGAAAAAAAAAACCAAATAAAAAACTGGGATTCCCAACAAAAACCCAAATCAAGAACACATACATACCTGTTAAAATTGAAGATCATCACCAATGTCGTCGGATCTAAACATTTAAGGTCGTGGGAGGGAGGGAACGATAGAGGAGAGAGGAGATGGAAGATGGAACGGTGGTGGTGGGGGTGGTTGATGAAGAACACCAAGAAGATGAAGATAAACCAAATAGATCCGGTTATCACCACTATTGCTAACATTCAACAACAAGATGAAGAACACCAAGAATATGAAGATGGGGGAGGGAAGATGGATGAGAGAGAGAGAAAGATAAAGACGAAAACGAGAGAGGGTTGCTGAGAGAGAAAGACGGAACGACGGTGGTGGTGGTTGATGATTTTTTTGAAGGTGTATGCTTGTTGTTTTTCATTAGTGTAGAAGGTGGTTGATGATTTCTTTGATGATGATGATGATGATGAAGAAGAAGAAGAAGAAGAAGGAGGGAGGAGAGAGATTGTGTTGGGATTCTAAATATGATAAGAAAGATGAGAGAGGAGAGAGGTGATGGCATTGGAAAGATGAGAGAGAAGAGAGGTGATGGTTTTGGAAAGATGAGAGAGGAGAGATGAGAGATTGTGTTGTGTCCCTAAAATGCCCCTCCATGTGTCTTTATGTATTAAAATATTAATATATCTATGGTAAGGTACATTGACTCAATCCTAGCCATTGATGTTATGTGATGGATGGCTAGGATTGGGTTTCCATAGTTTACCAAATAACTAAGGTTTCCAATATAACCATTCCCTATATAGTTATATATATATATATATATATGGGGGATGATCAAATGAGAAGAAACTTATTGTGGGAACAAAAGTAAAGAAATTAAACATTAAATACTTTAACTCTTATCACATTAATTATTATCTCTTTAATTAATTAGTCATTAACACTTTATCCTACACATTATCATTTTTTTTCCTACACATATCATAATTCATCATATATATATCGAAATTATCACATGTTTATCCTACACATATCGATATTACCATTCGTTAATCCTACGCATATAGAAATTCAACCTACATTTGTTCCTTTATAATTATTTAGTCATCCAAATACAATACAAATCCAAATTCTTCTTATTGATTGATTCTTTTATATTCTAAATCCTAATTCACAAATTTAAATTCTAATTCCTTTAAAAATTCTTAATTTTTTAAATAAAATCTACCAAACAAACACACCTTTAAGAGTTTCTAGCGAATTTAACTTGATAGTTGTGATGAACTATATACATAAGCCTTTGGAATTTCATTTGCCGTACCAACACCATCATCATACTCAGTTAATCCTAACAATAACATTAATAAAATTACCTAGCTTTTATAACTCATGCGCGTTGCGGCGTGTTGAACAGACTTAATTTTATGTTTAGTTTAAACGTACGATTAACATATGATGGAATGAAAGTTATGCAATAAATCAATTTTGATACTTCAAACTAATGAAATCCAGTATGTGTGAGGTTAAGTATGGTGATTTTCTCAATTTAGCAAATGTTGCTTTTTGGTACTTTTATTTATAGTAACATTGTTAACCTAACGGAGTTGAGTAGTAACCTAACAGAGTTGAGTAGTAAGTTAACGGAGTTGAATAGTAACATCACGGATTGAGTAGTAAATTGACAGAGATAAATAGTAACTTTACGGAGTTGAGTAGTAACTTGACGGAGTTAAATAGTAATCTAACGGAGTTGAATAGTAACTCCGTTAACATGACGGAGACGTTGAATAGTATCTTAACGGAGTTGAATAGTAACTTAACGAAGTTAAGTAATTACTCCGTTAACTTGACGGAGTTAAATAGTATTTGACGGGGTTGAATAGTAACTTAACAGAGTTGAATAGTAACTCCATTAAGTTACTATTCATTTGATCTCACCTAATAATATATAATATAGCATAGTATTTATAAAAAAGAAAGTAATACATTTCCACAAGTTATAATTACCATATAATACACTTAGGCGCCTTTAGTAGCTTCTCTTAATGATTCAATTAAGAGGTTACATGTAAATCAGTCAGCATTAAGCGTGCTTGGTTACTGATAAGACACTTTTGAATCTGTCAATAAGTTTCTTACCATTAAGTTTCAAAATGGTGTTAAATGAAAATTTCACCCCTTTATTCATTCACATGTGTTCATAATCCTTAGCCGGCCACTCACGCACCACCAACTAGTCAAACCGAGCGAAGTCAAGCGTCTTATTGTTTCAAAATCCTTTTCCAAATCAGGCCTCTTAATGGCAGTAGTTACCGGCGTAGAGGTTGCAAAACAACCCTTTGGTACACATTTATACTACTAGCAGGGAGTTTGTGTGATATGACGAAGTGCAAATCACCTCGTAAACTTCACCGACCTATGGTTTCATCATCACCACCCAACCCCACTTCTTATGAAACCCATTAAAGGAAAACACCATGCATATACACACCCTTATGTTAATTATTTGGTGCACACACATGCACCTTACAACTACACACGCGTCGAGCACACAATGACACCACCTCCGCGCACACTTTCATACACATACACCATAATATAAATCTCATGTGATAGAAATTATTATATACATAAATAATGTATTAAATAGTCTCATATGAAAGAAATAACTATATACATGATTAACAATGTATAAAGAGAAATTTATCAAATAATGTATTAATCAGGAGAAGTGAAGGCAAATTAGGAACCATTGCATAAAGCACTTATATCTTAAGCACCAAAATTTTCTTAAACGTTTTAAAATGGAGAGTAAATTACAAGTCAATCCTCTTCAAATGTATTTTTTATTGGTATTAGATATTTATTTAAAAGGGAGCATGATTTATAACTTCATTCATATCATAATGAGTTGATACTTGGTACACAATATTTGTGTCTTTTATGTCCATACTTGAGAATGTGTTGATTATGAGGTTTTTATGATGCTTCCCATACCTTATAATCGTTGCCCTGAACCGCCAACGACCATTTCTGGGACCCACTTTCGGGTTCATAATGCCCTGGTCCGATCTTCATTACCACCTTTTCATCAACCATGGCTGCATAAACATCTCTTTCTGCCTTGATGATTTTAACCTAATAATGGTACATCACACACAGGATTGGTTTTGGTTGGTTGACCTTATATGAATAATGTTATATGTTACCCTATTGTTAGATAATATGACACTTACTGTGCTCCGACATTGTATCTTGTTTCGCTTCCTGAGTGAGATAAGCGCAGAAATCTCAGATTTGTAACGCGAGAACATGTGATCATAAAACACTGATGGTGTCCCAGGGTGAGTTAGGATGTAAGCATATCCTTGCATCTCTTTTCCACCAGGAAATCTCCAATGACCCTTCACAAGCAAGTGTAAACATATGTTAAACCAAATTATACACACATAACAGGTGAGTTTATAAATTATAATACCTGTGTAGAACCAGTGTCATGATTTTCAATAAAGGTGACAGCACGAGAGGGCCACCAGCCGACAACGCCTGGAGGTTTTCCATTCGAATCACTTAATCTCCAGTATTCACATCTTTCAATTGCCTGATTGTATGTATGAAAAAACAATATAATTATGAAACAAATTCAAACCAAATTAATAGAATATGGTGTGAATATATACTTACAGAATGAAGTATTCCTTTGGTGGTGACGTCGAACGCTCCACAAGTTCCATTGGTATCATTTATCCAATCAACAATGCGTTGGCGATGATCATCTTGATTGTGATCCATCTCACCATATGTGTAACTTAAAGAATCCCAATATTCCCCAACCGAAAAATATGGATCACTTGCCTCCATGTATTCCTTTACATAACCGCCCCAAAATCCTCGTACATAATCAAGCCTCCATCCATCATACCCAATCTCTTTCCTGCCAAAATTAAAAACTAAATTTAAAATTAAAAAAAAAAAAACAAGAAAGTTAGATTAAAGTGAGGTTACTAACCTAAGCCAGCGTAACCATTCACTAAGATCTTTTCTTACAAAGTCTTGTGAATGATCAATATTTGGGGCAGCGTGGAAATTATCTCCGCTGCTCTTATTTCCCCGGCCCTACAATGAAAACAAAAGAAACTTCAGGAATGTTCTACAACGCCGTCATCAAAAATAGGAAAGGTTCTTAGAATCTACACCTGAAAATGGGGATCGTCCCCAACAACTGCGCGATCATCCCAGTTTAATAAACCACCAAAAATGTTCCAAATACCATTTTGATTCTGATAATGTGCACAGCGATGATTAATGACAGCATCTCCTAACACCCTTACGCCAACTTGATGGAATTTCTTTACAACGGATTTCAGTTCATCAACATTTCCATATCTGATCAACACATGTCAATTATCAATCTATCACATTATAAGTTGTATTAAATATATATATATATATACACACACATACACACGAGTACCTTGAGTTCAAATTATATAGATCCCTTGGCATGTAGCCTTCCGATGAGATGGATTCTGTTGGTGGTGGCAACCAAACAATGGTGACTCCGAGTGATGCCAACTCAGCAGCTTTCTCTTCTAATTCCACATACCATTTTCCAGATTTATTCGACTCCCAGTTAAATCCCTGAAACAAAATTTCAAAGCCTGTACCAGTTGCTGAATGTATCTTTACAGTCGATTCATCCTCTACATCTTCTTCCTCTATGATCTCAGTTGGAACAGAGCTTCTGAAGATACCATACGCTTCTGCAGCTAACTTTTCAATCTCTTGAAGAATCAATTCCCGTGCTTCTTTAGTTTTTGTTTTCCTTTTCGCTTCAGATGATATGCCGCTTACCAGATGTCTAATTTCATTGATGATTTCATCAGTATATGCGGTATCTTCTTCAACCACTTTTTGTTCTTGTTTAGTTTCCTTTGGAATCGGTACGTAAAAATCATTTCCCATATAATTAATCCATGTGTTATCATTAACTTTCAAAACAAACAGAAAACCAGCAGTTTCCTCATCTAATGGAAACACTCCATAGCAGCCATTCCCGCCTTCTTTTTGTTCCAATTGCGTACGCAACGCTTTGTTTTTAAATAAATTTGTATTATCCGGATATGGTCCAGAAGGAATTTCCCAGTTTTGACTCCCATCCTTTGAGATTCCCCAATGAACGATAACATCATCAGGAATATCGGTTTCCATATTTACAAGATACTTGGATGTTTGTGTACATCTTTTTATGTACACATTCATGGAGTTTTCAACGACAGTTTCTTGTACAACTGGATGCTCTACATAGAAACTTTTAACAGGTTCTTTCGAGTTACCGTATTTATTTTCTGTTTCAGAATGTGTGTCTTCCGATTGGATCATCATGCCAGAAAGCCACCCTGAAGGAACAGATTTGTTAGCCAGCTTGTTTTAGTTCTTCAATAATCAAAATGACAGTTACAGAAGAAAGACGTATGATCCAACCTGGCGATATAGCAAACTCCTGTTTATTTACGACAGCATTGCCATCATCGTCTGAGAAATTGACAAGTGGCACCTTAAAATCTCTCCCTCTGTACTGATACCAAGATCCAGTCTCCTCATCCTAAATCATTAGAAGTTAATTTAACTGCAACGACAAATGAGAACACTTACGGTGTTAACAGCTTCAACTAGTACCTTTAACACAAAATTTATAGCTGCAATTGAACTTTTAATGTTAAAAGCGATCTTCACTTGGTAAACTGTATCTCCTTCTTCCATTGTTGGTGATTTTGTCATAGGGGTCTCAATTGCGTAGTCCTGATAGATGAGGTATCAAATCGTAAGTATTCCGCCAATGAAGCATTGAAGTTTCTTTTATCATTAAAAAAAATTGATAAAATAAGATACCTTTATGGTTATAGAGTCTAAGGGTCTCATCTCAACAGGAGGTTGATCCCATTCACTACAAGCAATAAGCAACAAAGTATAAAATTTGATATCAAAATAATGATCATAATTTAACTTCCTACACCAAAGTTATGTTCTTTATGGTTTATATATATACTATAAATCGTTTAATAAGTTCGTTCGAAGTATTAAAACCATGTTCAACGAAACCTGCCAATGTCGTTGACATAATTAACTCCCCAATGAAGAACCCATTTCCCTGGAAGGTTACATCCTACAGTCAGCTGCCAATTTTCCTCATCATCACCACGATCTAATCTGATTATTATCTTTCCTTCCACCTGTCAGTGCTACTTAACCATTAGCGCTATGGCAACACTAAACATACAAGTTGTGTACAAAAAAAGTTACAAAACACAACACTTGATATTATACTCATAATTGATGTTACATCACTTATATGAAGATATAGACATAGGAATTTGCCCTGTTTTCTAGGGGCAAATATCACAGAAGTCCTCTTCATAACGATGTGGTCAAGCAAAGCATACTGAGTAAGTGTACATAACTCAACTTGTACAACAACAACAACAACAAGCTTTCCCAATTTATCCCACCTATAGTTGTAGAAGCTATTGATAGGGTCTAGAGAGTGTGATGTAGACACACCTTCCCGATATATCCTAGAGGATAGACAGGCTACTTCCTCTGAGACCACCCAGGCTCCAACGACATATTAAGATATAAGAGTCATAAAACAGACATATGCTCGCAGCGACACAAATAATAGCTATAACAACATATTGTTCT
The DNA here is from genome assembly GCA_032199755.1 of Ambrosia artemisiifolia. Taxonomy (NCBI): domain Eukaryota; kingdom Viridiplantae; phylum Streptophyta; class Magnoliopsida; order Asterales; family Asteraceae; genus Ambrosia; species Ambrosia artemisiifolia. The sequence continues at coordinate 41,233,253 of CM063516.1, read as the reverse complement.
AAAAATACTTATACTACCCTACCAAACGAGAAATTAGGGAAAACATATAATACAAGACAAAAACATCATATATATAAACACACAGGCAAGTGGTACCCATGCACAGGCCACCTAAAAAGAACTAGAAAAACTAAGCTACTCTAACTCATATCCTCGACCATGTCATCAGATATGCGTAAGTCTAGCAAATCCTTTCTAATATACGAAATCAAAACTCGTACAAGACCCCAAATATACATTGATCTGGACAGAAAACAAGCTAAGAGCATTCACATTATGTGTTCCATCTCCATCTCTATAATTACACTAAAAATCACTACCTTTCTCTCTTCTTTTCCAGATTAATAATACTTATTCTATACTTTTATCATTACCTTTTCTCACTCATCTACTCACAACCACTTTTAAAAATATTAAAAAATTATGGAGGATGAACAGTGTCTCCTCCAAATTTACTGGTGAACAATGTTTCCTGCAAATATTTTCTCTCTCCTCTACTCACAACAAGTTATACCCACTCTACATAATATAGAGATCACACTCACACCATTATGGAGGAGCTAATTCAAACCAATTTTAAGCTAATATCTTGTTTGATTTATTGATTTATTCATATAATAAATACCAAATTTTAATTCATACCCAAAATTCTAGTAATTTTTTAATTCACATCTGAATGTAATCCAATATTCAGCATTATCATAAACATATATACATTCAAATTCAAATTCGATCGAACCTTATTCAGGCGTTGCAAAGGAAACGTTTCTCGAAAGATGACGGCATCATCTGAGACAACAGACTCAAGAACAGCTGTGTCAGAGGTAGAGCTCTTAACCAAACCTCTAACGTTGCTTTTCAGTATCCTAGAATAATAATAACATGGTCTGATGTAGCAACGTTTGGCGCCATTAGTAAGCATAGAGTTCTTTATGTTACTGTAACACAAAGAAGAAGAAGAGTGTTTAGATTTTTTTAAATCTATAATGGGTTTAGTTAGTTCTAATCGACAACAATGGTGGAGATGAGTTCCTAAAGGAACTGTTGCCATTGGTTGAGAGAGGAGGAAGGGTGAAGAGACAGGGAGATGATATTTTTGCTGACTGTGCTGGCTTTCTGTTAATGTTGGTTCAGTTCAAGTCTTTATTATTGTTATTATTATTTTCATTTTGCACCTTCTTGTTTTTCAAAGTTAAAGTATAACCCCTTCATCAAAACTGTTATTTATCTACCGTACTGACTACTTTTTTTTTTTTTTTTCTGAAGGTATAGTTCAGTGATTCTTATCCTTTATGGCCTCTAATCCTCTATTAAAGTTCGGTGACTGCCTGAGTTCGAATCCTTTTGGCCTGCTTTATTTTTTACAGTTCCTCTCTCCAAGATTCGAACCTAGTACCCCCCAGAAGGAAACCCCTTTGGGAAAAAACCTCCTGATCGCTCTGCTATAAGCTCGGTGGCATCGTACTGACTACTGATACTATATAGAGTCTTGGTACCGTGCTGAACTGATATAGTCTGCAATAAATCGGTATCATGTGGCAGCATTCATTTTTTGGGTTATCGGTTTGGGTATTTTCAGTATATTTTTTGCACTACCGATAAAGTTCTGCCATGTTCAATTGATATTTTTAGTCAATTTTAATATCGGTACATTTTAGTATGGTACCGGTTTCGTATCGGTACGGCACCTATGTCATCTCTAGCCGTTATATATGATAATAGTGTAACAAATCTGTAAAAAAAATATGTTACTTAGTAGTTATGAAATTTTAAATTCGTTATTAGTAATTTTATTGTTAAATGTTTTGTTGGTTCAATTATGCAAACTTAAAATTGTAAAAGTAGAATGGATAAGTTGTTGGATGTTAAAACACGTTTTAAAAGTCTCATCTAATCAAATAATAGTGAAATAGATGGGTAAACAATCATAATAATGTGTCGAGTAGTTGCAAATATAATAAACGTTTCCAAAAATATCTTGCAACTTTTGGATTTATGCAAGTCTGGAAGAGCATTCCAACCAATGTCGACTAGACTATGACCACAAAAAAAACTATACGAGGTCCCCACACACACGCTGGAGTGGTGAGAACAGGATCATCATTCATCAAGGTTCTTTAGCGTAACTATCTTAAACTTGAAGGGACTTTTTTGTTAGCATTTAGATTTGCGTCTTGCCTGCGTCTCAATCAGAATCGATATATCCAAATTTAAGAGATTTATAATAGTGATTCTTTAAATATAAAGATTTATTATTATTATTTTTTATTTTTTTTATTGTTTGAACTATGAATTTCATTAACAGTGGGTACATAATCCAGTTCAAAACGTGAACTACCCCACCAACCAACTACAACATATACAAAGGGCACATAATTCAGTTCTTTCAAAGATGATTATTATACTTATTACAACATTTTAGGCCACAAGAAAGACTTCGACTTGATGTTACCCACTATGTCTTGAATCTTCGGATCTTTCCCATTAAAATTCTTATCATTTATGGCATTTCATATCACCCAACAAGTACTTATAATAATGCCTTGTATCACCTTTCTTCCTTGTTTGCTCACTTGAAGTTTTGTGTGCACTGTCAACAAATCTATCACAGAGATTTATTATTCATCATCACTATAAACTATAAATGTGTATGAGTATCAAAGAAACCAAATGATAATAAAATAAGTATTTATGAGTAAAATGAGAATAAAATGTGATAGGTTAAACAAAAATTAGAGATAACTTTTAGAGAAATGTGATATTTTGTTAAAATAATAGAGATAGGAATGAAAATGTGATATTTTGTTAAAATGCTACTATCCTTATTCAAGTCTCCATCTTCATCTATATAATTTAACTAAAAACATAATTTTCTCTAAACTTTGTTTATTTTCTTAAAAACATTTCGCATGTGACTTTCTATCTCTATCTTACTCACAAACACTTATTTTAGTGATTTTTCTTGGTTTTATACGCTCACAATAATATATGAATTGATGAATCAGGGCCGTATTTTATGGGGTGCGAGGAGAACTCCCGGACCGGGCCTAATTTCTAGGGGCACATTTTAAATATATATTATTATAACGTAAAAAGTCCAAAACTCAACTTATTAGGTAATTAGCCCACTTAAGTAATTTAACACTTAGTCCATAGCCAATACCCAAGAAGCTTTAGCCCACTTAAGTAATTTAACGGTTAGTCCATAGCCAATACCCAAGAAACTTTAGCCCACTTAAGCTTAAAAAAATTGTGGATTGACGATGATAGCATCAAGAACGAAATTTTGGATAATATAAACTGTGAAGAGTTGATCCACGGCTTGATAGTACTTCAATCATCGTTCAAAAAATAGTTTACGTTTTCCGTTAAGGCCTAAGGCTAAGGGCACTTTTTTTGCGGCTTGACCCGAGCACCTGAATTTTCAAGGACGACCCTGTGATGAATAGTAAGCTTTTAAATATAGAGGATCATTTTAGTTTTCTATAAAGTTTTCTCTATCAAAGAGGCTCAAATATGGTGAGTTTTAGTTGTTTTCTCTATTTTTTTTTTCTTTTTTCATATAGAGAAAGTAGGATTCAGATGCTACAATGTGAATGTTCTTATATTAAATGTATGGGCTAGGCAGACTGTTAGAAACAAGAAAATCAAAGGCCGGTTTATTGAAATACTGTGATAGTTGGCCGGATTTGAGAGGGGCTAGTCTCCAATACAAAGACACTACATCACCAAATAGAAAAGAAATGAAACTTAAATTAGAAAAAGAGTAGTTATTAATCTTAAATTCCAGCCCATCAATTTAGCCTCTTGACTTTGAGTTTGACTTTGACTGGACCTTTAACTCCCCTAAAATTCAGCCCATCTAGATGTGAATTAGCAAGTTCACTATAATACTAACAGCCTGAAAAATCGAGTTGTCCTCAAGTCAAAAAGAATAGATTTCTACCAGGCAATAAGCCATTCAATGGTAGTCGGGATCTGTCCGTTCAAGGATTTCAAGTTGAGACCAATATTCAACCAATACAAGGCAATAAGCCATTCAATGGTTGTCAAGATATGTCCCTTTACTGATCTCGAGTTAATATCTATATCAAACGCATAAGCAGTAGTTGTGTTATGTGCAAGTTTGCCTACCCCACTCAATAAGGGTAAGTGTAGCCTTTGTTGCCCATTTTCAACATATTTGGACAATTCCACCCACCATGTTTAGCCCATTTATTAGTTTGGGCAGCCTATGAAGTCATATGAGCAAGAGATAATTTGGTACACAACTTCATGGGAATTTGATTTTCTTCCAAATTTTAATCTACAATGGGATGCCATCTCCTACCTTCAATCGATCACCACCCAATACATGGTCACTGATATTCAATTGACCACCCAAGACTTGCTCAAACCGATCTTCGTTGACACTATCAGGATTTTTCTCTTTGACCGGATCTGAGAGTGGTCCGTGAGGTTCATCCTCGGTTTCCTTGGTTAGCCGTGTAGGACTTTCTAGCCACGCTTCCCTTATCGCTGCAATATCATTCTTTAGGGATAACAAGGAATTGAGTTTTTTTTCTTCTGAAATGATCTCCAATTGAGCAGCGATTGAATCAATGTGGTTGCTTCGATTTTGCCGCATTGGATTTCCTAGCAATGGAACCATTGTTAACAACAAGAAAATCAAAGGTTGATTTATTGAAATAATATGATAGTTCGCCCGATTCGAGAGGGGCTAGTCTCCAATACAAAGACACTGATAATTAACTTAAACAAGACATTATCACACAGAAAAGAAATCAAACTTAAATAAGAAAATTCCAGCCATGAATTTAGTCTCTTGACTTTGACTTTGACTAGGTTTTGACCAGACCTTTAACTCCCCTAAAATTCAGCCCATCTAGATGTGAATTAGTAGGTTCGTGTCACTAATGTTTAGGTTCATGTCTCCAACATGGTTATCAAGTTCATTTTGTAACCTGGTTCATATTAGTTTTTAGATTCGTAGTTGATTTAACATGTGAAAAAACATACCATTTACCTCCATTAGAAGGTTAACGTTAATCAAAACTTTTGGAGCTTTGGATGCTCGTTAAACTGCAAATAATAAAAGTTAAAACAAACCGTTACAAGTTTAAAATGTAACTAGGTCGTTAGTAAAACAGAGAATTTGTCAAATTCAGAATACATAAACTCCAAAATATACAAAATTTGTTTAAAATATTTTGAATGAGATGGCCTAAATCCATTTTGTTTATAAGGATGGAGGCAATGGGTTCGCGAACACAGGGCTAAGGTGAAGATGATGTGGCAACGTGGGCAAGAATGAATGGAAGAACAAGCAGGGTGTTCATCCAATTTGGAGAAGCGACGAAGATAGAAGATAGTGTATCGGATAGATTAGTGGGAACGCCATCCCTTAGCCTTTGGGACGGGATGAAGTTCATGGGACAGTTTGGAATAATTAATTAAAACATCTATTAACATGAGAGCAATAAACTATAAAAAAAAAATTAAAAAAAATTAAAAAAAATTATTAAGTACACACTGTACATCAAAGTAGTAGGTTTGTTTAGTTTTACAAACTAGAGACAGAAGATGTTTAAGCTACAACATAAGGTGATCAACTACATTTGGATATGAAAATTCATCATCAGTGCCCATGTTCCTCACTCAGTGCTGGTTTTCTTTCTCCACCACTGCGCGGTCGTGTTCTGTCCATCAACACCATCGCGGCTTTATTCAAGAAACACAAACGAATTAAATCATTTAACGAAAACTACAACCATCAAACATGCTCAATTTCAAGTTAGAAGTAAATAACACGCTCTGTCCCTCGTTCAGTATTAACCTCTACACCACCACCACTTCCAGTTTTCTCTGGAACCCACCCATCTTCAATCTTAACATCTGCATATCCCTTTAACGGTGACCTTCCCCGCTTTCTTTTCACTACTTCCATCTCCGAACCTGAGTCATATTCAGTCTTAACCTTCCAACCATTGCCATGTTTCTTGTTCGTCCAACATTCATCATCAATCTTAACATTCCCATTTGGGAATTCTTGTTTGATTGGTGTTTTGGTCTTGTACCATTGAGTTAGACTTAATACACCTTCTTGCTTGTTGAACGAGAATGTGCACACATCGCCTTCAGAAAACTTGTGATATCTATAGAACCTTACCCATCCTGATGATAAGCTGTATTTGGTACTTGTGTATCGTTCTAGCAGTACCCCCATTCTCCACACTTTTCCTTCATGGTCCTTTAACCATATGTTATCTTTATGTTTTAGTCCCGCAGCCTTCACAAATTTAATCGGCAAGAACTACAAAAAAAAATTGCTTGCATTATTGAATACATACATACACAGTTTACAAAAGGGAGCTTATATCGGTACACCACCTCTTCTCTAGACACCAGCAACTCAGCAAGGCTGTCACATCATACTGGTCGTATGTTTTCATATGTTGGCCGTAGGTATAACTTACAAAAGGGAGCTTATTCATCATCACTAGTCCATTTTGCATTAAGTATAACTTATTTCGCTTTATTAAAATTCCAAGTAAAAAAGTTATAAAATTATTTTTATTGAAATTTTGAGCCGCACTACACATCGATTTAGATGCATAAAAACTTATACGCAGTTGTAAAGTTGATTTTCTAACGGAAGCTACTTTTCTACTCGGTTGTAAGACCATGTGTTGTGGGCCTAGTTGGGGGCGCCTACCATGCCACCTCAGCTGCGTGTGGGGGTGCAAACACTGTCACGAGGGGGGGGGGGGGGGGGGGGGGGCTAGAGGTAGTGCAGGGCAGGGGCTTGGCCAGAGTAACGGGCGTGGGACGAGTTCTCTAAAAGTTTATTTACCTTTTCATGTAAACTTAGTGTGGGGTGAAGGTGAAAAAAGTGTGCACCTATGTTTTAACATTTTTTTCACATAAAGCATCGATATAGCCACACAAATTAGTCTAATATACAACTAAACCAAGCCACATTGTGGCGTTGATACTTATACCAAAATGATAAGAAAACCCATTGTATAAATTTAACAGCACAAGGTGCAAGTATCTTTAGCATATTAATTAAAAGATAAATGATTCACCAAAGATAGAAGTGAAGTGTTACCACTTACCATGTGACTTCTGCTGGTTTTAGTAAACACCTTTTGAAAGCAAAGATTCTCTTTTGTCTTAACTTCATCATCATTACATTCACCAACAACAACATCATCATCATCCTTAACAACATTATTATTATCATCTGCAAAATCTTGATCAATCAGTCAAAAAATAAAAATAAAAACACCCATATAATTTGTATACATAAAAAAAGGAAAAAAAACATAGACAGAAATAACCCAACTGGTTTGATTAACTGGAACATATTTTTCACATCCATTGGCACCAAGGAAAGTAACAAGAAAAGTCAAAGAATCTATGAGCCAAAAGACAACAACATCCCTGATACACAATCCAACATCTTTGACCAAGTCATCCCATCCATGGGCAAAACAGTAATCTTCACCGATTTTTACGAAGTCCACTTTCCATGAATGGTCCCCTGTTGCAGTAACAAGTGTCGGGTGTTTAGGGATCTGTTCCATGTATCTTCTCACAAATGCATTTGGTAATGACTGAAAACACAATTCATGTTTTTATTAAAAATACATGAACATATATAGATTTATAAAAAATAAAAATAAAGAAAAGGGTAGAAGGATACTAGATGAGTGGCAGATGGGTAACGGATGACTTTGAAGAAGGAAGGTGGGGATTCTTGTTGGTCGCTACTGCTATGAGTAGCCATTTACTATTCAATTCAATTCAAGAATAAAGAATTGGTGATTTTTAACTGAAAAAATAAATGTTAGGGTTGGATTGAAGAAGAGTTGAGAGAGAGAGAGAGAGAGAGAGATGAGTCAAAGACTTGTATGTTACTAGTACACATGTAAAAATAAAGTCTCAACAACTTTTATTTTCATTAATACCATTTGCTCATATGCTCGAATAAAGTCTCTCTAGACTCTAAAGCTGTGATGTGAAACTGAGAAAAAATCAAATTGATATCAAATTATATGTCATGATGATGATGTTTGATGTGTAAAATGAGCATGTGTGAAGAAAAATGACATAGTTGTTCAATCTTTATTATGGATAAACACAGTGGCGGAGCTACATAGGAGCTAACGGTGCTCCCGACACTATTCAAATTTTGGTATTATATGTAACGTGTAATAGAAAAAGTTCGAGCGACACCATTGATTTTTTACAAGCGACACCAATGTTTATTTACGAGCGACACCATTGATTTTTTACAAGCGACACCATTGAAAATACATGAAGTCATATGATTTCGCATATTATTTACACTTGATGAAGCACATTTTGGGGACTACAAATACATTGTCTCAAGCTCTTCAAAGAAACGATCAAGGTATTGTGAATGCAATTGGGATGGTTAATGCAACGAAACAACAATTACAAATGTTTAGACTTGAAGGATTTGATTCACTTAGGGAAAATGTGGCATCTTTTTGTGATAAAAATGAGATAGAAACGGTTGATATGGAAGCCGAATATGTTGACCCAAAATATAGAAGGAGAAAGACTAACATCACTAATCGTCATTATTGTGAGGTTGAAAATTTCAACACTGTGTTAGATATGCAAATTCAAGAGCTTAGCAATCATTTTAACGAGGTAACCACCGAGGTGCTAATGTGTATGAGTGTCTTAAGCCCGGATGATAATTTTAATGCATTTGATGTTCCAAAGTTACTAAGGTTGGCGGAGATGAACCTGTATGATTTTAATTGTGAAGAAAGAAATGATCTTATGCATGAGCTCGCCATCTACATTAATAACATAAGAGGCGACAAAATATTTTGGCGACGTGAAAGGTATATCTAATCTTGCAAAAATGATAGTGGAAACAAAGAAACATGTTGGATATCCTTTGGTCTATCGCTTATTGAAATTAGCATTAGTTCTACCGATTGCAACGGCAAGTGTTGAGAGATGTTTTTCTTCTATGAAGCATGTGAAGACAGATTTGTGTAATCAGATGGGTGATGATTATTTGAATGATGCTTGCATTTGTTATATTGAAAAAGAGTTTTTGGCGAAAGTTACGATTGAAGACGTTATGAATCGTTTTCAAAACATGAAAACTCGTAGGGAGCAACTCTAAAATGTAATTTTTTTATATATATTTTAAATGACTTTTATTATGATATCCATTTTTATTGCGTGATTTGACCCAACCCGATTCGAAAATATTGACACTGTGTTCTTATAAACCTAGGTAATTAAAAAAACCGACACCATAGGAATATAATCCTAGCTCCGCCACTGGATAAACCACTACGGTAATGATCAAATACACAGTAAAAGGAAAATAGGAAATCGTAGTAAGGGTATCAAACAGACCCTAATTGACCTCATTCAAGCGGCATTGGAACCGTCTTATCGAACCATACGATCTTAGTTTTTAGGTTTACACTTTTTCTTATTTTTAACTTGTAGTTTTTAAAATCCACATTATACCATTGTTTCTTTTTCTTATTTTCATCATCGTGTCATTTTTGCAATTCATTGTGTCTTTTTTCTTGAGCATTATGTTATATTTTTCGGCATTGTGTTATATTTTGTGACTCATTGTGTCATTTTTCATGATCTATTATGTTTTTCGTATCGTTTTCACCCTTCACATTTTTGTTACTTGGCTCTGATATGTCTCGTATTGACCAATAGGAGGCATATTAGAGCCACGTATTGGGTTTGATACTAGGCTGAGAAGTGATATGGGGGCCCAAATATGCCTCATATAGATCAATATGAGACATATTAAGGTCTCTTTTTATTTTTTCGTATTTTCATTTTTATTGTTTTTAAATAACTAAAAATACTAAATTAACTTAAAAAAAATCAAAAAATTTACAAAAAATTTAGTTATTCATTCCAATATTATTTTAAAAAAAAATTACAACTTTTTGTCACCAATATTATTTGATAAAAATTATAATTTTTTTTTGTTTGGTTTTTTTCGGTTGACTCGTGGGCTTTATGGAGATTCCACAATTTACACCATTCAAAGGTAAGAATGATGATGTTCCACTAGTGACTATAGTAAAAATGTGGAACAATGATGATGTTCCACTAGCGATTATGAAGCTACCTCAACTTCACCAACCACACACGTAAAAGCCTTCGGACAATGTTTCATGCACTTCACCCTCTTTGTCGTTGCCACATTGACTATAGTAATAGTAATAATGTTTCGTTAATGACCATGAAGCTACCTCAGCTCAACCAACCACACACGTAAAAGCCTTCAGGCAATGTTTCACGCACTTCACCCCCTTTGTCGTTGCCACATTGACTATAGTAATAGTAATAATGTTTCGTTAGTGACCATGAAGCTACCTCAGCTCCACCAACCACACACGTAAAAGCCTTCAGGCAATGTTTCACGCTCTTCACCCCCTTTGCCGTTGCCACATGGTTGGGGCGTTAGCCCATTGCGGATATCCTAATACGGTAGAAACATTTACGTGGACACACCAAAAAACACATAATTGCTTAAAACATCAATTAGCCGAAAAATCTATTAAAAATAGCTAAGCTACAAACTAGAGACAGAATATGTTCAACAAACAAACTAAGCTACATCATAAAGAGACTAACTACATTTGGGTATGCAAATCCATCATCAGCATCCATGTTCCAAACTCAGTGGTGGTTTTCTTTCTCCACCACCACTGCACGGTGGTATTCCGTCCGCCACCACCATCGCGACTTTAATTCAAGAAGCACAAACGAATTAAACGATTTCGAACGAAAACTTCTACAACCACCATCAAACGAATCACCATTTCAAGTTAAAAGTAAACAACACGCTTGCTTCGAAAAACACTCTCAGTCCTCGGCTCAGCATTCACCTCCACACCACCACCCCTGCTCGGTTTCTCAAGCGATACCGTTTCCCTCTTTCGTTTCTCCGCCACCATCTCTGGAACCCATCCATCTTCACTCTTCACTTCTGCACATCCCTTTAAACCCGACCTTCCCCTGTTTCTATCCGCCACTTCCATCTCAGGGTCCGACTCATATTCAGTCTTAACTTTCACGCCACGACTGCAAGGTTTCTCATTTGGCGAGCATTGATCTTCGATCTTAACCTTCCCATTACCATAACATGACTGGGTTCCCGTGTTTCTGTTCACCTCTTCCATTGGTGTTTCTTGTTTGATTGTTCTTTTGCTCTTGACCACTTGAGTTAGATTTATTACGCCTTCTTGCTTGTCGAACGTAAATCTGAACACATCACCTACTGAGAACTTGTGATAGTTACGTAAATTTGCCCATCCTGCAGACAAGCAGTATTTGGCCACTGATCCGTTTGAAGTTATCCTCATTCTCCACTCTTTTCCTTCATGGTCCTTCAACTTTACGATCTCTTTTCGTTCTAGTCCCGCGGCCTTCACAAATTTGATCGGCATCAACTACAACCAACAAAAAAACGATTATACATTACACACACCACACAGCTAACCGTACCACGCTAAGTTGAAAAGGTGTCCCTCCAGATGGACGAGGGTTTTAGTTTCATGGTGGACAAAAGAAAGATTTACGAGTAGGATTAAAGAGTGTGTTAAATATTAAGTAAAAAAACATATAAACCACATAGCGTGTTACAACTCACAAGGGTGAGTGTTATGTATGAGGTGAGTGGGCACCTCGTAAGTCCAACGCTGGTGAGCCATTCATGTTTAAAAGTATTGATTGTTTGCTATTAATTTAACACAAGTGATTAATTAAAAATAATTAACACTAATTGTTTATATGGCATCTCCATGGCACACCACGTGACCACACACTAGATATAACACTAGGTTGTCCATCGGTTTCCTACGTTCGGCCCGTTTAACCGAAAACATGGACGAAGCATTAGATGGACCCGAGGATTCCCCCCCCCCCCCCCCCAACCCACCCATCCCAACCGTTTTTTAGCTCAATAGTGTAAATTTCTCCATTTTCATCCAAAAATGTTGTATATATTGAGTCTCGTCCACACAGATTTGAAAAAACATTTAGAGTCAATCTCGTGACTTTCAGCCACATTATCTAAAAGTTCAAGCTCCGCCACTAACCGAACGGAACCATTGTCAGGTCAGGCTGAAACTGGACAGAAAACCAAACTACAATGCTTACACAAAGAAAATGACAAAAAAAAAAGAAAAAAAGAAATGCTAGGTCGTTTCCCAAGAATGAAAGGATAATTTCGAGATATTGTACAACTTCCATATCATAATGTACAACTGATGTAGTTCTTAGAAAAAAAAAAGTAAAAAAGAGCCACATTGTGGTGTCCTGGTGTTACAGTAACATGATAAGAAAACACATCTTTCGCCAGCACCAAGATTACTAAATTTCAAAAAAAATGTAAATAAACATTGACAGCACAAGGTACAAGTATCTTAACCATTATTATGTGATTTAAATAATTAAAATAAAAATAATTCACAAATTTCAGAAGTATTACCATGTATCTTAAAGATCCCTGACTAATGATCTTTTTAAAGCTAAGATTCTCATCTTGCATGTCCTCATCCTCGTCATCATCATCAAGGTATTCATCATCATCATCCATAACATCATCATCATCATTAACATCTGCAAAATCTTGATCAATCAATTAAAAACCAATTTAAATTTGTTTTAAAGGAAAAAAAAACAGAGACAGAACTGAACTGGGTTTATTAACAGGAACATATTTTTCACACCCATTGGCACCAAGAAAAGAAACAAGAAACGTTCTAGAATCAATGAGCCAAAAGACAACAACATCCCTACTACACAATCCAACATCTTTGACCAATGCATCCCATCCATGGGCAAAACAGTAATCTTCACCGATTTTTATAAACTCTACTCTCCATGAATGGTCCCTTGTTGCAGTAACAAGTGTTGGGTGTTTAGGGATCTTTTCTATGTATTTCCTCACAAATGCATTAGGTAATGACTGCAGACACAGTTCATGTAATTAGAATACATGCACATATATATAGATTTATAATAATAATAATAATAAAGAAAAGGATAGAAGATAATACCAGATGACCAGAGGATGGGTAACGGATGACCTTGAAGAAAGAAAGAGGGGATTCTTGTTGGTCGCTACTGCTAGGAGTAGCCATTTACATTCAATTGAATTATAAAGTGTGTGTGGTTTTTTATTTTATTTTATTTTTTGTAATTTTTAACTGGAAAAAAAGAAATTTTAGGGTTAAAACTTAAAACTGAAGAACAGTGATGAGAGATAAGACATGAGAGAGAATTGTTGTGTTCAGTTTCATAGTACAAATATAATTTTTTTTTATAAAATCAAATCATATAAATGGTGTTGACCGAAGACCACGTTCGCCTCTTTTAAATAAAAAGTCATCTTTTATAAAAAAAAAAATATAGTATGTTTGTTACAGAAATTAAGGGGCTGTTTGGTAGCCTCTTAATGAGGCTTTTAACCATTTACTGCTGAATGATTCAGCATTCAGCGCGTTTGTTTCAGCCTTTGAATGGAATTGTTAAGGCTGAATCATTAAGACCTGGGATGTTGCTGCACCATTAAGCACTAGGGATGAGCATCCGGTCCCGAATACCGATCCCGAACCGAAAAAATACCGATCCCGTACCGAACCGATACCGAACCGAGGGTATTCGGTATCGGTATCGGTACCCATATTTTGGGATTTTCGGTTTCGGTATTATCGGTATCGGTACGGGATCGGTATCGGTTCGGTATTTTAAGGTAAAATACCGATACCGCACCGGTACCGTACCGATACCGAACCGATACCGATACCGTACCGGTATAATCGGTATCGGTATCGGTATTGGGTTTTTGGGATTTTCGGGATCGGTATTGTCGGGATCGGTATCGGTTCGGTACCGATCCCGTACCGAGCTCATCCCTATTAAGCACTGAGCTAGGCTGAACCTTAATGAAACTCTCATACCAATGTAGGACAAGAAAACTAACCATTAAGAGGTCCAACTTAATAATTCAGCACTTAATCAATCAAACAGCCCCTAAGTCCAATTTGTTAAAAACATTGGGCTTTCTATAGGTGAAACAGATAAAAAACAATTTTTTGGTAAACAATTTTGATGATGAATGAGAGAAGTATGCGTTAAAAAAAAAAAGACAAATTTCTCAAAATAGTTCGATCCATTTTCGGAAAATATTTGGTTCTATATTTCGCTTGGCACTGAATCCTATTCTCGAAAATAGAAATTAAATTTAGAGAATCGATTTCCATTTTTCGTATTTAAGGATTCAATATTCGTTTTTTTCATCTATTATTAATTAATATATATAAAAGAATTGATAGTTGCTGACGTGGCGTGCAATGGTAGACTCAATCTCTTCAGTGGCGAAGCTTGACCCGAAGGTTCGGGGGGTCGGAAGTCACCGGGTGGTCGGAAGTCACTAGTTTCGGTCGAAAACCTGTTTCGGATGGTCGAAACTCTATATTTCCAAAATTTTCTATACGAATACTATATAATCGGAACTTCTGCACGAAAATACGGGGGGGGGGGGGGGGGGGGGCGGCCCCTCCCCGCCCCAACTAAGCTACGCCACTAAATCTCTCCATGAAACTGCCACGTGGCATAATAATTGAAAGATTTTAGTATTTTTTTAATTTTTTTATTATTTAAAATTTAAATATATGAGTTTTAAAGATGTGAATTTGGTAACATCTTTATTTTTGAAAAAAAAAGGAAATCTTGACCGAGTAATCTTGGTTGGTATTTGTTTTATTTTTTTATTTGAGAGTATATTTATTTACCTTCCTTCCTTCAATTTGATACGATATCCCCGTTAAAGCTTTGTTTCCCTCGTCTGTTTGGCGGCATCCTCTGAAGTTGATCGATCCTTCCAATCCAAACCCTAATCAAGTCCCATGGATTGCATGACCGAAGACGAAGACGATTATTCGTATTACTCTTATTCCTCTGATCATGACTCTCTCCACGATGCCCTTCACGACCAACATCTTGATTCTCTCTCCCGCCCCTCTTTATCTAAGGTATCACACATTCCGATTATTATTATTATTATTATATCTTTTTGTTTTTATTAGTATGTTGATATGTTATGTGTTTAATTTTAACTAGGATTCTATTACCCCGCGTTTCGTGGCGGGAGCTCCTGTTGCGTTGAGGGTTTGATAGACATTAAAGATCGTGCGTCGCTGTGGGAGCTCCTGTTGCGTGGAAGGTTTCGTGGTCATAAAAGATAATATTAAGTTAATGTTATTCTCGCATGGGCTTTAAAAAATACTCGTGGCTAAAGCTAAAAGTTTGGTGGTGAAATTTCAAGAAAATAAAGTACATACGTTAGTGACACTTGTCTTACATTAGAAAACATTCTATGATATGTGGTTATTTTGCCTAAAAAAATACTATTAACACTTATCTTACATTAGAAAACATTCTTTGATGGTTTGATAAAAGAACACTAAAACACTCAACCTCGGGACATTCCCGGGGTAATCAGCTAGTATTCAATAAAAGAAAAAGATGATGGAACGTAATTTAGGGGTTTTAATTAAATAAAGATATAGAATGAGATTTTTTTTTTGTTAAAAGAAAATTTCATTCAAAAACTCAACTCGATAGGTCCTCAAAGCAAGGACCTACGAGGATACAAAACAAACATCTATCAATCCAAGGGATATACACACCAATTTTTCCAATCTAAGTCTTTCCATCTAGACCTATTACAAATCGATAAAAACGTTGTCGACTTAACATTCGCGACTACCTCAATCGGCCTTCGGTGTTTATTGTTGAAAATACGATTATTGCGCTCATTCCAAATCGCCCACATCGTCGTATAAACAATGCCTCTAAGCACATGTCTCGTTTTCTTTGGCTTAGATTGTGTTTCCGGCATTTTGATAATATCCAACACATCGAACAAAAGATTCGGGCTTAATCGACACCAACCTTCAATCCTATACCACACCTCTTGAGAAAACGAACACCCTGTAAAAAGATGGATTGCAGACTCTAATTCAGATTGGCAGAAACTGCAGCACGATTGTTGCGGGCTAACACCACGTTTTATGAGTTCGGCAATAGTGGGAAGGCGATTTAAGGCGGCCCTCCACACCATTACCTTACATTTTAATGGGATCCAAACCTTCCACTTGATCAAAGCATGATGCCCCATCGAATTGCTGTTGGACAGAAGCCGTTTAGCCGAATTCACAGTAAACACACTGTCTTTTTCAAGCTTCCATTTCCAGCCGTCTCTACCGCCCATCCATTCCCAGTCGTGGATATCATTTAGAAGCTGGAATAATTCAGTAATTTCTGCATAAGAACTTGGATCAGAGCGCCAATCCCAAACCAAACTTTTAACCCCATTATCCAGCCGAATACGAGCAGCAACATTTACCCACTTGTTTTTTTCAAGCCTAAATAGATTAGGATAAAATGACTCTTAACGGATTGTCTCTTAACCATATGTCGGTCCAGAAATTAATAGATTTACCTTCCCCCATAACACCAACAAAATAGGAGTTAAGAGTCCACCCGTTTGGCGTCTTTACATCACCATTTTTAACAATGTTTTTCCAACAACCATTGGACGTGGCACTACAAGGAAGCATAGCCCACGGTCTACTCGTACTGTGATATCCCATAATAATTTTCTTCCATAGACAAAAGCCATCATTTTTAAATCTCCACGTCCATTTCAAGAGAAGAGCCTCATTCACAACATGAATTTTCGACAACCCCAAACCACAATCTTTTTTTGGAGTGGTGACAATATCCCAAGCAACCCATGGTATCTTCTTCTCTTCATTGGAGCCCGCCCAAAGAAACCGTCTCATAAGATATAGAATGAGATACATTGGTTTTTTAAAATAAAAATTATATATATATACATTTACTAAATCTTTGCAATAGTCTTTTCCGTTAAACTCGACGTCTTGTCGTTTACAGTCCGTCAACATTGCCAGCGTCATCTTTGAATCGCTCTTCCTGGATGCCACGTTTCAAACGCAGCTGATAAAGGTCCTTTGCAATCTCCAACGCCATCTTAGGGCTTCTCTCTGCCCGTACGTCTCCGGGTCTGCTACTTCTGTTACTTCTCTCCGACCATCACTGTTACCCACGAGGCCACGACCGTATGCCGCTGGTGTTTTCACCGGTTTCCAATAAGGTCAGCGAAAACCCTAACTTAAAGCTTTGTATCTCGGTGTTCCTCTCTGTTTTCTAGCTTCCTTTTCCGATGGCCATGGTTACGGTCGCCGGTTACTGCTGCTGATAATCGGCCAGGATAGAGACGATCCCGGTAGGAGATGGAGTCAGAAACGAAGGAGGTGTTGTGTATACGGTTTTCGCTGTTGTCGGGGCTTCCGTCAGAGTCCAAGATATAAGGCTGTGGCCGTCGATCATGATGAAAACGAGTATCGCTGTCGCCGGAGACTGAACGGCGGCTGTAGACCCCTCTCTCCCTATATATGCGGAGGATTGCAACCATGTCTTTGGGCGTTGACGGTGGCGGCGGGCAGCTCAGATATCGGTCAAAGACGGTTGTGTGGTGTTGCTGATGTGCAGCATCTTCACCGGTTGCGGTTGGTTGTGGTGATGTGTGGTGGGTAGAAAGCGCTGAACGACAACAGGTTTTGTGTTGGTTGTTACTTTGTGTCTATGAGAGATAGGAACAACAACTTGGAGAATGGTATTGTCGTTGTTTTTATGTATATATGCTAATTTAATGGTTATCTGCAGTTGGTTGTCACTAAATACAACATGTGCTTCCCTGCCTCTGAAAGATATAGAAGCGGTTAGTTATTAGTGCTGCTCGGTGTTTTGTTCTCTTTGTGAAGCTTATGTTGAACTATTTAAAACTATCTTGGATCTTAAATTGCAATGTTCATTTTACAATTTCCGTTAAATTTTAATGGCGCATGAGGTAACGGTTTTCTTATGCTGTGGTGCTGACCCAAGTTTTATATTACAGTGTAATTACTTTGGTTTCGATGCAACGGCTGCAACGACTTGCTCACTTCGACGAATCGTTGTTGCCTGGAAATTTTATCGGGGAATGCCTTACCAGTTTGTTGCAACATTTGATCGTAGAGCGCATTTCTTTACTCGTTCCAGGCCTAATATTTTCGCGACTTTTCGGAGACGGCCCTGGAAGTCAAAGAGGCCACTGCTCGACTTTGTGGGGTGCCGTGTGGTGAAGGATGTGACTGTGGTGTTGGTCATGACAATGTCGCGCGCCTCTCTTCTTTAGAGAAACAAATCCCCAACCTAGAAAGCACACGTTATGGCAGGTGACATCAGACTTTAGAGGTGGACAGGCTAGCCTACACAGGTACATATGTTATCATCATATTACTGTGATTTGTTTGGATTCAACTTATCTGATGAATATGGTATATCTCAAATATAAGATAATCTCACCACTACTAATTGCTGTTCTATTGCCTATCATTAAGACATTTGCAGAAGTTGGAGTGTATGGTAAATAGTCTTCTGCTTTTGAAACATATATAATAGCCTTTGGCTCATTGGGGAATGGACAGATCTCACCGAGTATACCCAAGTTAGGGTTTCCAATAAACTCGTAATGCACAACCTTCACTTAGGGTTGTACACCAGAGAGCACAAGAATATTAGCTTCCGGTCGTTTGAATCACCGAGCAAGAAACACCTTCTTTTCAACCACAGCGGAATCAATCAACCAAGAACAGAGCTTAACCTAAGCTCTGATACCATGTCAGATTTTGAGATAATATCAGAGTTCTTGATCTAAAATACTCATATCTTTATTAATACTCAACAAGAAACTAAAAACAACACAAAAAACCTCACTACAACCCTCACACTCAATCTCCTAGATCATTAACACAGTGATCAGATACAAATAACACAAGATCTAACACAGGCTAACCAAATCAAACCATGACTGAAACCCTAGACCTTACTACAATATCAAGAAGACGATGGGAGACAAAATACAGTGAGAATGAATAAAGAAAACTAAAGAGATTGAAACTAGTAAAGTGACGAAGACCAATCTCTTATATAGAGCAGTGAGAAGCTTCCAGAGAAAACACAAATCACACGGTTGTGATTAGTTTGTGTTTTCTCTAATCAACGATTGTGATTAAGCCAGATAAGAAGCATACGGATTGATGACGTGTCTTGGACCCTTTTAACTCAATGTTAGGCTGGTGACTCACCAGAGCCCATCTACTTCTTTAATCCAACACCAAGCTTGTGCTTAATCTACTAGCCCATCAACCAATTAGCTAGCCCATCACAATCAACTTATTACTACAAAATCTCTATCTCTACTACCTTATTAAGGAGGAGAGATGGGTAAGAAGGTAATTTCACCATCATTTTAAGATGGCATACAAAAGGTCACAAGGTAAACAACTATATTTTTGCCAAATCCTTCCCTTTATGCCCCTATGTGCAACATTTGATTACAATTGTACAAATGACTAATGCAAGTCATCTCTATTATTATTATTATTATGCATGTATGGCGTAGTTAAGGGAAGCTACTTGCTAGGTACTTATTCTACAACTGATTGGTTTGTATGGACGGTGTCAAGGTAATGAACCACAGTTCACATAACATTTCACTCGGTCAATACCTATATTTTGCATGTTCTCTCTATATGCTTTATCTTATAGATAAAGATAATATTGTTGCAAAAGATGCAAGGTTTTTTCGTTTCTTTATTTTATTTTTGTTTATTCTTTATTATTATTTCTTTGTTTATTCTCTATTTTATTTTTGTTTTGGTATGATGACAAAAGTTTTTTCATTTCTTTAGGTGATCAAGATGCAAGATGCTATCGTATATGAGTATAGAAGCACCAAAATCATTTATTGAGCTTGAAAATTACAGTTTACCATTCTCTCGAACCGAGGAGGGAAATATATACCAATTTGCATTTGGTGGTCAAATAATAAACTGTCCTTTAAAAATTGATATATTGTTGAATTAGCACATAAATTTTGTAAATAACATAAGCGAACTTGTAGCGCAACGAGCAGGGCAAAAACATAAACACCCGCGGCAACGCACGGGCATTTTTACTAGTAATCAATAAAAGTGAATTAGGAAAAATATGATTAATATTCCTAATACTAACATTTACAAATGTATACAGTTCTAATTCCCTATTGGTCCAAATTATTACTATTTTATTTTTATTTTAACATTTTTATTATTTTAGTAACATTATACATATATATTATTTTAGGTTATTTATAGTTTTAAAACCCCAACTAACATTTCAATTTTTAATTCTGTATTGGTCCATATTTTATTTTATTTTAAGAATTTTTATTATTTTAGTACACTATATATATATATATATATATATATATATTACTTTTGAGTTATTTTTAGTTTAAAAACCCCGTGTTACGACATATAATTAATTAAATGCTTATTTTTTATAGGCATTTTGGTGTGAATTTTTTTCCGTACAGTTGATATCAGATGTATGATCATGATTTAAATAAATTACTGTGTTCTTTTGCATCATTACGTTTCGATGTTCAAAGTCGAGATGTAGCAATAATGAACCAAACACATGTAGATATTATTTTGGTTAATGTACGTACGACTCTTTCTTTGGTTTTATTTATCCTTTGTCTTAGTGTGCGATACTGTTCGAACTCTCACTGCGTCCCTGCTGCAACGTCATTTAGATTAAAGCTTTGCATTGTCTATATTAAACATTAAATACACCATGTAACAAATTTAATTATCTTTTTTTATTCAACCTATTAAAGTTAAAGCTAACTTTTAACTCTACACTAAACATGTATACCAAACCGAGTTACTTGCTTTTTTTTATGTTTAGTTTAAATCACAAATTGTCTAATATTAATTCATCGATATACCAGATAACAAATACATTCTCGTCAGTATCCACCTACGATCCCGCCGCGAAGCGCGGGGTCAAATGCTAGTTTTTAACGAATGTCCCTTTACATACACCAAAAGACGTGACCTATTCATAAAAATGTTTCTTGGTTATCCAACACAAGACCACGCTCTCGTGAAACTTGTAGATAATCTCTATAAATTAATAACTATTGCAATTGAGATATTTTATTAATTTAACGAGATATTATTATATCGATAAATTAATAAATTGTTAATTTAAATAGTTGGCTTATATTCATAAGCAACTCTCAAATTAATGCATCGACCTTCAAAATTTCCATGTTCGTTCACTTTGCCTATTTGAATCAAACATAAACAAGGACCTTTAAAATTTCCATGTACATTCACACATTAATGAATTTGTCAAGTTCAATGTAGATCACTATAAAATGAACTCAATATAGATTTGAAGTTTACAAAAAAACAAATAACTATAGATTCATTTTTTACTACACAATCTTAGAATTTTGAAATATTTTAGTAATTATTAATTTATAGTTTTTCTAGGACCAATATATTTACATTGGGATTCCAAAAAAAATTATTATCTTATTATTTTATCGATTAAGGTCCAATTTTTACTAGTCCCAAATTGAAACGAGACAAATTATTAATTTTATCGAAATTATTAATTTGACGAGTATTAAATTATAGAACTTCTACCGTGTATAAAAAAGCAAAGAGATGGTATTTTTCATCTCCTAAAATATTAGGTGCCTTCTATTAAATGCACATTGTGGTCCTGTCAAAGAGCATATTCCTTAATACTTTTGGAACCAAACGAAAATAAAAAAACAATGTCAATAAAATAATAAATTATCACCCGAAGAAAAAAAAAGTAGCTTCTCGAAATGAAATCAAGACCATAGCAATACACATCTTTATCTCGTTTAAAAAAAATTATTCGTAAAAATTCTTTGAAAAATCAACGGCTAATAAACAACTAATTCAGAAGATCAACGGCTCACAAACACTGATAGAGATTAAAAAAAAAACTAAAAACACCAACAACCCCCATCGATTCAATTTAATCGGCTGCCTCGTCTCTTTGAATTTCTCTCTCTCTAACTCTCTCTCTCTCTCTAAACATTTCTCAAACAAGAACAACAGAAATGGTGAAAGGTCCAGGTCTATATCCCGATATCGGCAAGAAAGCCAGAGGTAATATTTCATCTATTTCTTTTTTAACAATTTTTATTCGATTATTATTAATCTGTTTATTACTGATTCAATTCCGTCTATTTATCTCTCTGTTTGTTAATTTTTTATCGTATGTGTGTATGTGTGTTGTTTTGCATCTGTTGATTATATAATTTGTGGTTTCAGATCTTCTGTATAAGGATTACCAAAGCGACCATAAGTTCTCTCTCACTACCTATACTGCCAACGGAGTTGTAAGCTATCTCTCTCTCTCTCTCTCTCTCTATATATATATATATATATATATATATATATATATATATATACCTGTTCCTATATATATATATATGTATATGTATATGAATATTATTTGTGTATCGACATAGGGCTATAATGCTATATTATTGTTTCTTATGGAAGAAGAAACTTAGGAAATGTGAATTATTTTAAGTGTTAGGTTAAACATTTTAAAGATGATCGGTAACTTGCACAATTGGAAGTTATGGTAATGCTTTTGCTTATTCAAGTGTTTTTGTTACATGTGTCTTAAATTGTGCATTGAGGTTTGTAGACATGGTAAACAGTCTGTAACTGTTAATAATGGTTTGCAAAATGTTTAGGACATTCTAGAATATTTTAGTTGTGGAGAGTTGCAGTTATATGGAGAATTTTCTCTAAAAGGCCGTGTATCGTTGTTATCGCACATTCGCACACGGCATATACTTTTGTATTGTTGAAGGTTGATATTTCGTCTATTTTGTGTATACATAATTATTACATATACTGACTGACTCAGTTATATAACTTCTGTTTTAATAATACAGTAATTTTCTAATATGCAAATGGTACCTATGTTGAAATGTGAAACTCCGCTACTTCCTAGGGTGTGACATTTGGTTTTCACTAGTCTCGTCTCCTGATATAATTAGTGTCCTAAATGGTTATGATATATAAATATGGCATGTGTTTTAAAAAGTGCACCTAAGGTGCGCTTATGTTCTGTGCGCATCACTTTTGATCACTTTTTTGGTCTTTTTTGATGAGGCGCATAATTCTGGGCTCTTTCTTCCCTCTTTTTATAGTCCATTTGGTTTTAGTGGAACAAACGGGCTATCGTTTTTATAGACCATAAGGTTTTAATTTCCAATGCCCCTACAATTCTAGAAATCTAAGCATGAAGTCTTCATATTTTGAAGGATTCCTTATTTCCTTTTCTCCCCACGGTTCATGTGTTGTACTGATCATGTTATTACTATATATAAAATATATAATTTGTCTTGTTAAGCTACATATGTATTTCCACTTGTGTACAACAAGTACGCCTCAAATGCCTCTTGCGTTGGCTGCGGGGACCCCGTTACCATGGAGTGCTTTTTGAAACACACCTTGCATCACATGTGTTCTCCAAATTATAATTTTTCAATAGCTTTATCTACAGTGACCATTCAAAGCTTATTCTAGGAATTTGTAAACTTTTTATAAAATTGGTTTCTCTTGAATAGATACCCCCAATTGATATAACCCAATACCTGAATTTGTAACTCTTCTTCATGTAGGCAAACTTCTTAAATCTTTGTTATTGCAATCTGCTTTGGTTCATGTGGTTTTCGGGTTTTAGCAAAATTGTCATTCTGTCTACCTGCGGTCTTTGAAATTTCTAACATCCACCATATTTCAGGCCATTACCTCATCAGGAGCTAAGAAAGGTGAGTTCTTTTTGGCTGATGTCAGCACTAAACTGATCAACAAAAACATCACAACTGATGTTAAAGTGGACACCAACTCAAAGGTAAGTAACATTAATTTATTTGATCGACTTATATTCTAAGGAACTTTACAATATAGCTGACTTTATGAAAACCATCTTAGCTATTCACGACTATCACAATTGATGAGCCTGCACCTGGACTGAAAACCATCTTCAGTTTTGTTGTTCCTGATCAGAGATCTGGCAAGGTAAACTATTAAAGACCTTCCTTACTAGTGTAATTTACATGAGAACCATGTAGTCTTATAAAAGTCTGGTTACAGGTTGAACTTCAATACCTGCACGAGTATGCAGGAATCAGTACCAGTATTGGTTTGACCGCTAGCCCCTTGGTCAACTTTTCAGGGGTAGCTGGAAACAACACAGTGGCACTCGGGACTGATGTTTGCTTTGATACCGCTACTGGAAATTTCACCAAGTACAATGCAGCCCTAAGTTTTTCAACTTCTGACCTTATTGCATCTTTGATCCTGTAAGTTACTTAGCTGACGAATTACCGAACTGGTTTTGTTTTCTTTAAAGTAGTTTTTGGTATCGTTATATCTGAAGAATACTGTGTGATTGTTACAGGAATGATAAAGCAGACACCCTAACTGCTTCCTACTACCATACAGTCAGCCCATTGACTAACACAGCAGTTGGTGCAGAGTTGAGCCATGGGTTCTCTAGCAACGAGAACTCTCTGACAATCGGGACTCAGCATTCACTTGACCCTTTGACGACGGTCAAGGCTCGGGTGAACAACGCTGGCATAGCAAGTGCTCTTTTGCAGCATGAATGGCGGCCAAAATCTTTGTTGACCATCTCAGGAGAAGTGGACACTAGGGCAATTGACAAGAGTGCGAAGGTTGGATTGGCTTTAGCTTTGAAGCCTTGAAACACTTTACCATGATCTTGGCACTGAAATAAGTTTGGTTAATGACTTGATGTTGATTTTCCAATTGAGAACTTACTGCCATGCAAAAAATTTCCATTGGTTTTGGTCTTGTTAACAATGGATCAGTTGCTGTTTAAGCAGACGTATTTTTTAATCGGGTTGGCTATCATCTTGAAAACTGTTGAAAGCGAATAATCTACGGGTATAAATGTGTTTGATCATTCTAATATTTGAAGTATCAGGCAACATAATATTTTTATACAAAAAATTCATAAATTACTTTCATTTAGCCCATATTTGGCAGTGAATGTGTCTTTGGTCTTTTGGCTTCAATCTCTTAGTTGATAAGTTCTTGGCATGAGCCTGTTGTAATTCCATTGAACTGAGGAGTCTGTGAAGTGGCAGTTTCTCAGCTTTAATAGTTGGCGATGACTGTTTCTCAGCAGTCAGCATTAACCGTCAGCAATGGTGTTGACGCTTAACACGTCCACAGTGATTGCTTGAGTATTAGCTATGTTCAAATTGCCAACGAGTAAGTGCCCATAAGATTCTTGGGATTGAACATCCTTAAAGGTCATCACATTTCTGGTTTAAGAATATGATCACTGCATGTTCTTCACAAGTCACTGTGTTTTACAGAGAATCAAAAGCCATATATTCCATTAGCGACTCAGCGTGCATGTTTGAACTGAGGATGTGAGCTTACTCATTTGCATCTTCAGTCGATAAATCTACAAACTTGCAAAGCTAACTGACCTCACCCGATTAGTTAAGCATCAAACCCCTATTTACGCTATGACCTCCTCAACTATTACAACTTTATTAGTTATCTTCGTTACATGCCAGTATACTACATGTAACAAACTTCATCTATTTTACTATTAGTTACCTTTATTACAAACAACCTACTACCTATAACCCAAAATCTGTGTTTGCACTCTCTTCTGTTAATACTCATGATATACTGGGATAGGATATCAAAGTTGTTGATAAGACCATTTTTGTAGCACAAAATTCTTTTTAAATCAACTTCACAGCTCCTCATAAATTACACTGCCATGACCACTCTAAATTCATCACAACATAAATTCCACATCTATTTCTTTGGTTCTTATACTGCTTTAGACAATTAGAACTAAATTTCAGGAAAAAATTAAACTAGGAAAAGAATTCAATAATTATCATATACCAAACACACCATTCTTAATGCTTTTCATTTGGCTTTGGTGAGTTTTGAGTCAACTGCTGACGAAACGGCGATGCACGTGTGCTACTTGATATCGAGAGGCTTCTTGGATGTTGTGACCCGTTTCTTGAAAGAGATCCGTTTTGCATACGAGCGATGTTTCGGCCATTTGGGCTCAACCCAACCCGTTCAGATTGGACTGTTTGGAAGTAATATGATGAGCTGGCCATGTCCTTTAGAGCTGGCAACGGCTTTAAAGATTCAACAACTTCACTCATAAGTGGTCTGACTTTTGAGTCTCGGCTCAGGCAATGAGCTGCTAGCTGGGCCGCTCTCTGGGCTCCCTTTATAGAGAAATGACCTTCGAGCCGTGGGTCTATTAGCTTATAAAACCTCTTCCTTTCTCCTAAATGTGGTCTAGCCCATTCAACAAGATTGTGTTCACCGTTTGGACGATTTTTGTCCATTGACCTTCTACCGGTCAACATTTCAAGTAAAACGACACCAAAACTATATACATCACTCTTTGCAGTGAGATGTCCTACATGAAAAGATAAATTAACAAAAGTGATTCAAACAGTAAAGAAAAAGAATCACATAAAGTCAAGGATAAAAAGTCAAACCTGTCATTACATATTCTGGGGCTGCATAACCGTATGTTCCCATGACTCTAGTAGAAACATGAGTTTTATCACCCTCGGGGGCGTCTTTAGCAAGACCGAAATCAGAAAGCTTTGCATTATATTCCTGGAAAATCGAATCATTAAATGACGAACCCTAAAGCAAATTCATGAAAAAACAAATGCTTGATGCGTTCATGTTTTGCATACCGCGTCTAACAAAATGTTGGAGGTTTTGAAATCACGATAAATCACGGGTCTTTTTGCTTCTTCGTGAAGAAAAGCAAGTCCCTTTGCAGCCCCGAGTGCAATTTTCATTCTGATTGACCATGGTAGAGGTAAAGATCCTACAAAATCAAGAAAAGTTTAGAAAGACAATCTACATGTTGCATGACTTAAAGGGTATCAAACAAAATTAAGGGCCGAAAGTCAACATAGAAATATTCATTGTTTTTGACTCTTTTGCGCTTATTAACAATAATGATACAAAGGAAACAATCAACTTACTTCTAAACAAATGATTCTCCAAGCTCCCTCGAGGCATGAACTCATAAGCTAGCAGCCTTTGATCGTCTTCAATGCAGTAACCAATCAATTTAACCAAATTTGGATGGATGAGATCACCTAAATAATTAACTTCTGCCTGCCAAAAACACACAGTTGG
This sequence comes from Ambrosia artemisiifolia, assembly GCA_032199755.1. Lineage (NCBI taxonomy): Eukaryota > Viridiplantae > Streptophyta > Magnoliopsida > Asterales > Asteraceae > Ambrosia > Ambrosia artemisiifolia. The sequence continues at coordinate 41,206,005 of CM063516.1, read as the reverse complement.
CAATTTTAACCAATTTACTTATAAACAGATCAATTCGGTTTATGTTTTATCTATAATGGGCCATATCGATATAATCAGAATAATAGCTTAAAACTATATAGAACAACAGTTGCCCAAACTAGCTATTTTTTTTAAATTAAAAATAAATAAAAAAATGTTTGGGGTCAAGCCAATCCAACCCAACCCGACCCACCTTCTTCAGCTAGTACAAAAAATTACCCGATTTAGTAAGAACCCATTATGCCTCATTAGCCAACATGCCTAGTTTGCTGCCTTAAATAATAGAAGCATAAATAAGTAAAATGGTAGTATGGTTAGAATGACGAACCAGCCACTCTTTATGGCCTTGAAGCCCGTCATGATTTAGCGTTTTAACAGCAACTGTGAGCCCTGTGCCTGGTTTAACTGGAGCGGTCCCATTTTCCTCAATCCATCCTTTAAATACACAACCAAACCCTCCTTCACCAAGAAGACTTTCGGGTCTAAAATTCCGTGTTGCCATTTTCAAATCATTAAAAGCAAATTTCCGAAGGCGAGAAGCCACTTTTATTTCATCTTCAAATTTTTGAGTGGATGAAACGCTTTCTCCTGTACTTGTGCTAGTTGATGACACTACTTGAACTACCGGTTGATCTTTGCTTGTATCGTTTGTCGGTTTACTTTCTATTAAAATTGCCACAAACAAACATCAATCAATTCCTAGTTCCTAGATTACAGGAAAAATCTTGTATTGATCATAACTAGGATCAAAGTTTAAAATAACGGAATCGAGCCTCGAGGCGGAACTAAAAAATAAATATAAAGGTATATATCTTATAAATAAAATACTAACTAACTTCATCACCAGAGACCATGGTTTAAAAAAACGCTTGAGGCGTGCGCCTCGAGGCGCGCCTCAAGGCGATTCGGTCTGAAAACGCTTCTGAGGCGGCGCCTCAGGTGTTTGAACAGTGGTATGCGCCTCACAGGACTGAGGCGTTATGAAAAGTTGCGCCTCAGGTGCGCCTCAGGGGGTTTTCAGGTATATTTTTGATGTTTTTGACTTTTTGTGACATTTTATGTCTTTTTTATGTGTGTTTTTGATGTTTTTGATGATGAAATTAGTTAGCATTTTAGTTTTTGAAAGATATATAGTTATTTATTTAATTTATTAATTCCGCCTCGGGCTTACGCCTCGGTTCGCCTCGAGGCTTACGCCTCGTGAGGCGAAGGGAAAACGCCTCGAGGCTCGTTTCCGTTCTTTTAAACTTTGCCAGAGACGCAACTTTTCTTACTATGTCAACCCTACGAGACGCACGTACAAATTAACCCCATGAGGCGCCGCCTCATACCCGTTTTCTGACCGCCTCGACCATTTTCTTAAACTATGACTAGGATTAAACTCTTAAAGTTTAAACCTAGTACATGATTTCTTGATAGCAAACAACATTAAAGCAATCAAAACTCAAAAGCCACTAAACATCATTCAAACAAACTAGAAAATTATCATTCTTGCATATATATAACACTACAAACAACAATAAAACAATCCCTAACCACCAAAGATTCAAAAAAACAATTAGAAAATTAACATTCTTGCATAAAGAATTTTTTTTTTATAAAAATCTCAAGGGATGAATGAATATACCAATGTTAGTGCAGATGCCACTGATTGAAGTATCAACCTTAGATCTTGAAGAAACACAACTAATTAATTTCCACCTTCTCCAACATCCAGTGCTAATCCCATCCCCTCTTCCAATTTCATTACATTTTTTATGTTTATTCTTCTTCTTATTATTATTATTGTTATTATTATTATTATTATTATCAGCCTTTGATTTCACAACATGCCATGATTCCACCTCTTTTTCATCAAAAGACTTCATCTTTCAAAACAAAGCTTTAAAGGGTATCATAAAAATCATAACTTTTTATATAAAAAAAAGATCTAAAACCTATCTGAAGAACAGATAGGAGATGGTGACACACACTAGGACTAACTCTCACCTCACATGGATGGATGAGAGAAACATTGAACTTTGACTTGCATACAACCAAAACAAACCCCACAAAGATTGGATTTTTGATGACAAATCATAGTCTTGTGTTCCCAAAAAGAAAGAAAAAAAATGACAAAAGATAGGAAAGTTAATGTTTTTGCAACAGTGAAACTGAAGGGAGATGCAGAGAGAAAGAGAGTGAAAGGTGTATCAGATTATTAAATATAATCTCAGTTCTAAACACAGTTATGTCTCCTTCTCTCATAAGATTAAAGATTAAACAAACAAATCTCAACAAAAGAATGACTTGTTCAATCTTGCCAAAAAATATTTATTTAAAATTAAATTAAAAGGAATTATTATATTGTTATTATACTCCATAGTCCATTATACTAACCTAGAGAGAGAGAAAGATAGATGAAACAGTAGATTGTGTGATTTTCATGTAGACCCTATCCTTATAAAAAGTGTCAAATATGCCACCAAAGTTAACGACCGGTACAATAGATTTTTGTTGTAAGGTTATGCGTAGTGGGCCGTTGTCCGGCGTTATAACCCCCTATAGCGCCCCCTAACACCGCCCCGCGGGGCGTTATGGGGCGTTTTGGGGTGATGGCGTTTTGTACATAACGGGCGTTTTGGATTGAGTGTGCATTGGTTTGTGGAGTGACCGTTTGACAACGGTTGTTTTCTTTAATATTTTTTTTAAACAAACTCTCTCTATATATATACACATACAACATACACAAACAACACACACCAACAACACAAACACATACACTTTTTCTACCAAACAAAACCAAATACAAACCCAAAAACAAACCAATGGCAGCGTGGACTAACCAAGATCAACTCGAGTTGGTGAGGGCGTGGATCAACACCAAGGAGAATCCGCAAAACGATAGGGAGCATTTTTGGCGCAATGTATTGGAGGAGTTCAACCAAATTATCGAAACGAACAACCGTACTGTCGATCAAATTCACAATAAGTGGTCTGCCATACAAAATAACTGTAGGAGATGGCACACAGTCTATGAAACGACGATGCAGGCGCATCCTGACGTTAGCGAACAGATGGCAATTCAACTGACACACGACGCTTATCGTCAACGCTACGACAACGACTTCAACATCACCAATATTTTGTCCTGGTCTATGATGCGTTTTTATTTTGTTTAATGTTTAAAGTTTTAGTGTTTTAATAATGTGTAATGTTTAATATTATGTTTTATGTTAGTGTTTTATTTGTAATGTTTAATGTTTTAATGTTTAAGGTTTTAATGTTACAACTAGTTTTTGTGTTTCATGTTAGTTTATGTAAACAGATTACATAATATTTAAAATTTAAACCATTACATTACATTAAAAAAAACTTACAACTAATATTAAAACATACTTTCTAAATTACTTATTTAAACATTACATATTCCTAAATTACTTATTTAAACACTACATAATTCCTAAATTACTTATTTAATCCTAATTTTCTCCACTATGAAGAGTAGTTGTCCCAGTCCTCGAGTGTGTAGTACTCGGGGGACACGGAACGTGAGCTATCGCGACCATCGGATCTCACATCCGAGGGGATCCAGCAGTACTCACGAGGAGGGGTAGGTTGGCTCCAGAGGCGTTCCTGCTCCTCAATTTCCCTGAGGGCTTCCAAGTCCTCCTCAGTTGGCTCCCCTCGTTGACGGGGAGTGGGGGTAGTCTGGTGGTGGGGGTGGGGGTAGTCTGGTGGTGGGGGTGGGGATAGCAGCAGCAGTCCGGGGGGTGGTTGCCGACAACATTAGTCGGTCCATTTCTCTAACAGCCATGGCATAATCCATGGCCCGGACCCATTCCTCATCCGTGAAGTCATCATCGGCTTCAGGAGGAGGAGGAAAGGTTGGTTGTGCAGCAGCAGGAGGAGGAGTGAAGGTTGGTGGTGCAGCAGCAGGAGAAGGAGTGAAGGTTGGTGGTGCAGCAGCAGGAGAAGGAGGAGGATAAAACCAATGTTGTGGAGGAGGATGAGGAGGAGGTTGTGCAGCAAGAGGAGGAAGAGGAGGTTGTGCAGCAGGAGGAGGAGAGGAGGAGAGGAGGAGAATGGTAGTCTCCGGGGCCGGCCCCGTCCCCGAACCCGGCGAGAGTACTACCAGAGATTAGACGGTACGGCAGCTCCTGGTGCAAAACCGCCCATATTATTTATTGCTTTGAGGAGGAGGAAGAGGTGTGACTGAGAATTGGGTTAGGTGTTGTATTTATAGGGTTACAAATATGACCGTTTGGGGGGGGGGGGAGTTTGAAATTCAAACTTTGAAATAGGAGGGAAACCGTTTAAAATTCAAACGGTTTGGAACAGTAACCGTTTGAAATTCAAATTTTTTTTATTTTTTTATTAAATATTATTTTTTAATATTAAATATTTTTTGTTATTATTTTATTAATTTAATAAACTTTCAGTTTAAATTTTTATTTTTATTATTATTTTTATTAATGAAATATTATTTAAACTATTTAATATTATTATTTAAATAAGAAAAGAATAATTAACCAATGATTACTTAATCATTTATAAAGCCCCATAACTCCCTTCCCACTACACTCTCTTTTTCCTTAACCCCTCTTTTATTACTTTTTAATATTTTAATACCCATAACCCCCCATAACCCCCACCACTACACATAAACTAACGGCCACGAAGAGATTACGCCTTGAACTCGAGACCCATGACATGTGAGACGCTACTAATATCACGTCCCGCTTCGAGCCCAAGGCACCCCACTTAACACCTATTTCACTAATTCTTGGGAAAACTCTACAAGGCATGTCACTCAGGAGAGTCGAATTCATGACCTTGTAGATATAACCAGGTTGGCTCCACCAGCTATATAGAATAGATGTGAGTCGTTTTATTTATATGTCTATACATTTCTTAAAGGTTTTATATGATAGAACATGTTTGTCCAATCGAGTGTTTTTTCTAAGTTTTCAGATACTACTTGAACAATGATGAGGTATGATTCGGCTTGATCAAATCTGTCAACGCTCAACAGTAAAAAAAAACTTGGTTCGTATAAACCAACAAAAGAATATAAGGTATTGATCTTATCATTATAAGAATGTTCTTATTATTAGATAACGGAATCCTCAATTTTTACGGAAGATTCTCATTGATTGACATTCTCCTACTTTACGAAAATATATCAAAGCACAAATACAATTCCCAATGGCAAACTCTAGACTACCAAAACAGTATAAATAGATGAGCCTGTAACACCATTCGATTATTTTAAACTCTCTCCTCTCTCACATATACTACTTCTCCACAAATACTTATTCTCACACCGGGTAGTCACAGAGAAAACCTCAACTTTGTGACGACTCATAACGGTTTTGTTTTACAGTTAATCAGATTACAATTTAAAGGTCATTGGAGTAACGGAGGTCCAGATTCGCCCCAAAAGACCTTATCGTCCGGTACATGTTTCTTCAAATAAATATTGATTAAGGCTGGTAAAACGATAACGTCGTGTCAAGTCAAAATGTGTTTGAAGGAAAATGAGTTCAGGACCAATGACCCTTTTCAAACGTATCATTTAGGTTGGGTCATGTAGATTCGGACCAAAACTAGTTTTTGTTAAAATGTTTTTTTTAAACAAAAAGTATCAACATATTTTATCCGTTATATTTACTTTTATAGTGGCTAGTGATAACGGTTATTGGTGTCGACGACCCCCTAGCAAAGGAGGCCGCAAGGATTGTGTGGAGGCAGTGGTACCAACGTGGTGGTGGCTGCGGTCGTTATTTATTCGATGGGAGCGATGGTGACATAACGACGATAGTGATGATTGTATTAAGGCAGTGACCACCATTAGTCCATACGTAGTGGAAGCCAAGATTAGCGCCCCTCCCCCACCATTTGTTTGGCTCAACCAAAAAGGGTGTCAAAATCAAACTTTTAGGCGCTAAAAACTTAACGCTCTAGGTCAATTTTGTAATATTAACGCCCTTTAAGACCCCTATGTAATGAGGTTGGGGACGATAATTTTATTTTAAGGCACCATTAACGCTCTACTACGCATGGACTTAGCGGTAAATTGCAAGCAAGGTTTTGAAGACCGGATCGGACCGGCCGGTCCGACCGATTCGACCGGGTTCGCCTTATTCACCGATCCGGTCGCAGCAGATCGTCACCTTTACAAAGAACCGGCCGGTTCGTCCATTTTGATGGTTCGGCGGTTCGGTGAGCCGGCCGGTCGGATCGGCAAGTTTGCTTTTTTTTCCTTTTTTCCACCTTAAACAATGCTTAACCTAGAACGAGAGGTCGTCAGATTCGTGTAGAAGTCGCTGGATCTGGGTATAAGTCGGTCAGATCTTCGTAGAACTCGACGGATTTACAACACCTCGTTGCAGAAGTAGTTATAGACAACGTTTTGGGGCATGTCGGAGAGGAGTGCACGGTGGAGACGCTTTTGGAAGTAATGAGAGAAGAAACTTTGAAGTTTGTACAGTTGTATAGTTGGATGTATTTCTCTATTTTGAAGGTAAATGAAATACTCATGTGAAGAGTGCTACGTTCAAAAGAAAAGAATGAAGAGTGCTTTGGAAATGAAACAAACTTTCTTACATGGAGCAGCTTTTTTCACTATTTTTTATTTTATTTTGTTTTAGTCTTTCAATGTTATTTTAGTATTTATTTTTGGTATATTTTTTGTACTCATATATTTTCAAGCTAAATACGACATTATCCGGTTTTTAAACCCGGTCCGACCAGTAAACCAGTAACTCGTCCGATTCAATGTCTGATCCGGTTCTGAAAACATATTTGCAAGTATCCAAATTAGATACGGTAAATTATAGAATCGAAGACTAGCAAAAAGCAAGCAATATTATGAGATGCCCGTAAAATACGGGCAGGAGCACATTGGCAAGTAGGGGTACCAAAACGTAGGTCAGTTAGTTAGGGCAGGAGAGAGAAAAAAAGGTAAAATGTAGGACCCACATGTAAGCGGTGACGTGGCAGACAAATTTGAGCAACTTCAGCCACGCGCGTGAAAGCTTTTCGTCTCTCCCGCTAAGATGCCGTGTGCATTCAGTTTCTTTCAATCCCTATCTTTAATTTGTTATTATTATTCTTTATTTATATTGTTATTTAAATAAATGGTTTAATTCCATTAACAATCTATTTTCTTGTTGAGAAAGTATACAGTATAAAGTACCCTTAACATAAGAAGCGTAAGAAGCTACTAGAACTTGTCACCTGTCATTTTAATCTAACCATTGTTAAACCACAATTAAACATATTATCTTCCCCTGATCTAAACACAAACACAGAACATAAACATAACTAGAAGTTCATCGATCCAGATCTGAGCACCACCACCACCGCCGCCGAACCACCACCCGACACCACCACGTCATCCTTTTCTTCAGTCGCTATCATTTCCTTGAATAATACGTTTGGGAAACGAGAAGTGAGGTCTGAAAGATGAGCATAAATTTCACCGGCAGCGACATATACGATGGTTGAATGAGGATATTTATTTTCAGCTCTCTTAAGCTCTTCCTTTAGTTTTTCCACCTCCATTTTTAGACTGCTATTCTCTTCCTGGCCATCTTCATCATTATCATCCTCTGCAGGTTTACTGTTTTTCACCTAAAGCTTGCTAACAATCTGTTCCAATGAATCCACTTTGGCTTTCGATTTCTCCAGTTCCATTGTTAAAGAATCATAGGAATTCACAGCAAGATATCATGTTAAAGAGTGTGTCTCTAGTTCCAATGTTTGTCATACGGTGTAAGCAAAAGACGATTTCTCCAGTTCCATTGTTTAAAGAGTGCGTCTGTTATTTTCCTGGGGTGCGTTTGTTTGGTGAAGCATTCCCTAAAAGGTGCGTTTGTTTTGTGATGAGAGGACTGAAATTGATAAAGATGCGTTTGTTTTTTTTTTTGTTGAGTTTTGATGAGTGCGTCCAAAAATTTCAATGAGTGTTTCCAAACTTTCAATGAGTGCGTCTGAAATTTTAATGAGTGCGTCTGAAATTTTTTGATGAGTGCGTCTGAAAATTCGATGAGTGCGTCTGTTTTTCACCAACTTCATCTTCTTCCTCTGCAACTTTTTTAAACCTAATATTTATGTTTAATCATCCTTAATGAAATAAAATCCAGAGTATTCGACAAGTATTACAATTCATAATTGTTCATATGATTGGTTTAATCCTCTGTTTTTTTATTATTTTTAGATCAAATATTGATCTTACGTTTTTTGTTCACTGTAATCGATGTTTTTTTGTTTTTGAATTGTGTAATCATTTTGAACATGAATCGATCTGAAAATTAAATGATGAAAAATCAGGATAAAATTAGTTATGTTGTTACGATTTGAAAAAAAAAATTAGGCGGTTTTTCCTATTTTACGCTTGGTTAGTTTAACCCAAGTATGATTAGGGTTTTTAATCTGCATCCAGAAATCTTGTTAATCTAATGGCTGAGATTGCTTCTTACGCTTATTACGCTAAGAAGCTTTATACGTTAGCCTCACCCTTTCTTGTTTTACACTAAAATCTCATTAACTAGATTTGTAGTGTTGATTTATTTTGTTTGTTTAATATACAAGGTATTTGAAAAAGAATTAAATAAATTAACTTTTTTATTATTAAAATTAGGGAAAATTTAATTAAGTTATATTTTAAATGAAAAAAATATTATTGTTGGTGAAAATGATACAAATTTATCTTTAAAACAGTCAAAACTAAAAAATAACGAGACAGTGTTTATGTGGTAAATAATGTTTAAGCGTCATGATATCAAGCAATAACACCTCAATGGAACAAACCAAGTGAAAATGTTAATAAAAGTGTATAATGTTCTATACAAAAGATGGAACATCTTTTTTTTTTTTAAGGCGAACTTCAATAAACCACCGGAAAACGAAAAGATGGAACATCTAGTGAGGGGTGTTTAGTGTGTACTTTTTCACATTGATTTCTATCAATCCTGCACTGCCACATCAGTTCACTGATTCATTTAACTTAAACAGTTTTTTAGAGGCAGCACTTCACAGATTCTTTACCCAACAATTAATTATTTTCACACATAATAATAATATATTACCTTTTCCTACTCTCTCTCCTATCTCTCCTTCTCAATAATAATTGAATGCCACTCTCTTTCCTCTCTCTCCCGTGAAGCATCCTGTTAACTACAACCAAAATTTGGTTCACGGGACCACAAACAGCGTGGGTGACGACGGTGTTACCGTGCTGGTAGTTGGGTACCTATGACCAATTCTGATGACGCCCCGTCCCCTAATATTTGTTATCATTTTTAGGACAATCATTGGAGCTTCGTTGGAATATTAAATTCCATGAATAAGGGTTTAACTAATGTGGGATTTATGAAATAAGTTATACTTCATATTGATATCCCAATTTTCTGAGTATGAATCAGTGATGGCTTGACTAAAAATAAGTTTTCTCTTAGCGTCTTAATGTCTAGGATCTTAAGTAATTTTTTAAATGAATAGGGTCTGATTTAGAATTTGCTGTAGGTCTAAAAAATGTTGAAAAACCATCATATATACAAATTTTGTATATATAACTATGAATTAATAGACTTATGTATTTTATTGAAGACTTTCGCACTTGTTAAATTTTTAAAAATCAGGACAACTGGTCACCGAACTTAAGAGAGTGATAGGTACCTAAAACATGATATTATCCCTTATTTCAATATCTTTGACAAAAAACAACTCCACCTCAAGTCAAGGGCTTCCAAGAGAGGTGGGTGACTAGTGGTTGGGGATGGCCAAGATTAAATTAATTGTATGCATATTCTTTAAGTGATTTGATTTTTAGCAACATAACTTTGTATCAAGAAATTTTAAGGGTTTTATGAATCCAAGTTTTTCAAGGAATCTAATCATTAAATATTGTTTCAAATTTCAGATATAAAATAAGTTATAAATTTCAACAAAATACCATATATGTTCGTTACATTTGAATCAATGTTCATTAGCATCTGAATCTAAACCCAAATATGCATATAAGAATAATATAGCCGTGCTAAACCAAGTTGAGGTAACGAATGAGCCAAACCGCGAATCTGGCTCATTACGAACCAAGACGAGCTAAGCTCGCTTTCTAACTGAGCTATATCGAGCGAGCTTGTTCCGAGCTAAATCTGAGAGCGCTTCAAGCTTTTTGAATAGCCCTAATAGAAGGTCGGAGCCTCCATCTAGCTTTCAAGTGAGGTACCACTGCGTGTGATAGTGTATATGTATAAAAGGTAGATTTAACTATTTAAGAGTAGTATTTGTAGAATTGTGGGTATGTGAGTTAGATATTATAAAAGAAAAGTGGGCTAAGAAAAAGGATTGTCTTCCCCTTAAAGAATTTTTTTCAAGCCCAATAAGCTAAATTGAGCCCAAGCCTAAATATCGAACCAAACTATAACATTTGGGTTTGCACAAAACAAAAAGGCAATACCCTCGTGCCTTGTCATGCCAAATTGGAAACACACATAAAAGTATCTGGAATTTAAAAGCTTATATTGCATGCTTAAAGTACGTACAAGAGTCAACACCATACCCAACCAAAGTGCACGTTTCCATTCAATGTTCTTAGTATAGTACCAATTACTTTATCATCTTCTACATGTGGGTAGAATTACAAACAAAACATTTAGGCAGTTCAAACATCCTAGACACATTAAACTTCAAATTTCAAACCTTTACTTCTTGGCTAAATCCAAAATTACCCTTTGGATGTTCGAAATTGGAAGCGAGGCGCTTTTATCTCAAACCTTTTAGCTCATTCTACTCAATTCCAATCCAAGAATACAAAAACACACCCATAAATATATCTTGTATAATATGTCACGCGAATTTGCTTTGCTAAATTGATTTTACAAATTCAATATCACTAACTGTAACACAAGTTGATCATGTTAGAAAAAAAAAACAACAATTATTGAATTTAGTCTCCATGATCCAATAGGTAGCAAGTTATTATAAGAAATAAACGTCCATACGTCACACACAAACACTTATTTGATAATCAAATACTTAAAATGTTACAATATAAAGAAAAGACAGTTTCTTCAATACACCTTCAACTTATCCATAATTTAAGAAGTAGCCCCTCTAGATTGATACTTGTACCGATTTGCCCAAAACAAATAATGTAGGAAATTCAACGCACTCAAAATGCACAACAACCAATAAAACCTCTCCAAGTGGTAATGGTTCAAATCCCGTCCAGACAACCATCCGGTATGACCGGATATCGAGGTAGCACTATTCACCACCGACACAACCACCGTGCTCAAATAGTACCCCATAGCCAACGACGCGAATGACAACGACGTAGCTAAAGACCTCATACTCTCCGCGGTTTCCATATAAAAAAACTCCATGCATCCAGCTAATGTAAAAAGATCAGCCGACCCAAGAAACAAGTATTGAAAAGCAATCCATAGAAACGTAATATGTAACGGCTCTTGTAAACCAAGCTGGCTACCATTAGCTACTCGCTTGCGTTTGATCTCGACTAGAGCAGCGACCGCCATGGCCATTATCGAAAGAAATAAACCAATTCCAATACGTTGTAGATGCGAAACACCTGTTTCCGACTTTGCAACTTTGCGTGCAAAGGGTGTTATGACCTGATCATAAAATGGAGCAAGGACCATGATGAACAAAACCGGGAAAACGGGTAGGGAGGCTGGTGGAACCTTTAGCGACCCGATTTTTGTGTTCATGGTGGAGGCTTGTTGAATGGAGAATGTGGAGAGTTGAGCAATGCAACAATTGAGCATGATGGTGCAACCGAAGATAGGGAGGACTCGTAGAATGGTTTTAACATCTTCGACTTGTTTGATTGAGCACATGAGGATGTTGTAGGCAGGTTTGGTTGTGGCTGCATTGTTTAAGAACTTGAGGTTTGTTGACAAGGTTTCGGTTTGGTTAACATCTTTTGTGACGGTTTGTTGTTGTTGTTGTTGTTGTTGTTCGGTGTTGTTTGGGGGTGGTGACATGTTTACGATGGCTCCGATTAATACCTGCATTCATCAATTTTATACATTAATTCACATCAGTTTTATACATTTCAGATCAATTTTATACATTTCTTAGTTCTTACTGTATGGAAATGCACGGATATGGGTTTGAAATTTATACGAGCCACAGTGGCGAAGCTTGACCCGAAGGTTCGGGGGTCGGAAGTCACCGAGGGTTCGGAAGTCACGAGTTTCGGGGGGTCGAAAACCAGTTTCGTGGGATCGAAACCCTATATTTTCAAAATTTTCTATACGGATACTATATAATCGGAACTTCTGCGCGAAAATCCGGGGGGGTCGGCCGCCCCTCCCCTCCCCGCCCCAACTAACCTGCGCCACTGACGAGCCGAGCCCGAGCTCGAAAAACTTATGAGAACTCGAGCTCGAGCTCGGCTTGTTCGGAGATTTGTTTTCAAAGCTCGTTAGAAATTTATTAAGCTCGAGCTCGGCTCATTTACTAACTATTAGTTAATATATTAAATAAAAATTATATAAATAATAGGCTCGGAGCTCGATAAATGAAGCTCGGCTCCGACTCATTTAGTTAACAAGCTTAAATGAGGGGTACATATTATTAAATATTAATAAAACTAATTTTATGCTAAGGCTCGTCGAGCCTGTAGCTTCACATGCCAGGCTCGAGCTCGGGCTCGATTAATAAACGAGCTTTGTTTTAAGCTCAAACTTGGCTTGGGCTCGGGCTTGATAAAGCTCAGCTTGTTTCGAACTTGTTACCGAGCCGGGCTCGCGTAACGCGCAAACTGCTCGGCTCGTTTGCACCCCTAATTCTAATGTCTGAGCTCGGCTCATTTTCAAACTCTATTTGAAAAGCTTGAGCTAGGTTTGTGAGTAATTTTGTAAAACTTGAGCTCGGCTCTTAAGAATTTCGCAAGCTTGAACATTGTTTCTAAAGCTCGAGCTCATCTCAGTTCAAGCCTTATTTCTGAAGCTTGAGCTCAGTCAATGAGCAAACTTTCATGCTTGAATTATACTCATTTCGAGCTTTATTTAAAAAACCCGAGTCTAGCTCTGCTTATTTATTATTCGTTAATAATTACTAGGTTAGAGTCATGTGGAGACCCACAGTTCTTCCGAAAGTAAAATGAAAAAAAGAAAAAGAAAAATAAGAATTGTATTATGTAAATTTTTTTGGTTACTAAATGTTTGATGATGCATTATGTATGAATTTTGATGTTAAATACAAAATGTCATCTACTTGTATATCTAACAAATAAAAATAACAAGGGACACGTGTAAGCTTTATAAACCACCAAAAAGTCGGTTTTTTCATCTCTATCTCCGGTTAAATAATATGATTACACCATAAGACGATATGGTGTGAAGTTGGGGAAAAGGCTCGGTGGGCTGAGGTGGCGTGCCCACCAATCGGGAACACTACGCCCGCCCCCCCCCCCAAAAAAAAAAAAAAAACAAATTCGGTGTTTTTGGTGAAATTTCCCCTCTTCACAGATCATTGTGATTGGCTGTTATTGGATAGGAGCGTTGGAGGTTTTTTTTTTAATTCAAACTTTATATATAAAGAAGGTGAAGATGAAGACTGTGATGGAGCTGTAATGAAGATGAAAGAAGCCGACGATGGTGGCTGTGATCTGAAAGGGATGGCGAGAGGTGGAGTTGTTTGTTGGAGATGGAGGCCGATGATGGTGAGATGAAGATGAAGTTGCAGATCTGAAGGTGGGAGGTGGAGTTGTTTGTTGGAGATGGAGGGGATGAAGATGAGGTTGAAGATGAAGATGAAGATGAGATGGAGGTGTGTGTCTCATATGTGTGTGTATATATATATTATTTTAATGTATTTTTCAAAAGTATAAAATATATATTAAATAGATTAAATAAAATAATAAAAAAAGGAAGGGAAAGGGGAATCGGGGGGAACCATTTCCTTGGTTTGGGGACGAAAGGGAGAAAATGATGTGGCGTTGATGTGACATTTGGGGGAGTTGGGGGAAGAGTGCACCACATCATATAGCCTAAGTACCATTCTTTAAATTTTTATAAAAAAGTGTTGGAGAAATATATAATATTTTATTCAGATTAAAAAAACATTCATTTAGTCCGTCTAATACAAGTAGGAGGGCTGCAAAGGAACCAAACGAACATGATAAAGGCTTGTTCGTGTTTGTTTGTTAAGAAAATTATGTGTTCACGAACAGTTCATGAGCACTTGCTGAACAAGGTTTTCTATTCTTGTTCATTTGTTTAGAAAACACTTGTGTTCGTGTTCGTTTGTTAATTTTGTTCATGAACACACATGAATACAAACGGACATTAAGGAACACAAACGATCATGAACACAAACGAACATAAAGAAGTGTTCATGAACGGAAACAAACACAAATGGACATATATTTACTATCGTTTAAGATCGAATTCGCAGCTAGATTCACCCAAAATATAACTTAATTATCCAAACATACTTAGTACTCAACATAATATTGGTAAACAAAATAAATTCGTTCAAAAAAGAAGTTTGTATCGTAGTTGAATGGAGGAAGGGGTCGGAGGTGCATGGCGGAGGCGTCGAAGGTGGAGGGCGTCGACGCTGGAAGGTGGAAACATATAATGAGTGTGGATACTAAAAGTAGGTTTATACATCTCATATAGTCATATATTTACCTCACATATATTATTTATTTATTTATTTGGGTAAAATAAATAAAAATGAAAGAAAATTAATAATTATAAAACTTAAAAACCCTATAACTATTGAACACAAACGAACACATTACCGAACATTAACGAACCTAAACAAACGAACGCGACCACTGTTCATGTTCGTTCGTTTAACTAAAACCAAAATTTTTGTGCTCATTCGTGCATTTATTAAAAGAACTCCCCGCCGAACGATTTATGGACTATTCGCTGAAACTTTTTTTTGTTTGCAGCCCTAAATACAAATGTTGTAACCTAGTAATTATTTGTTTAATAATAATATTATTATTATTAAATAATAATTGTACAATAAAAAGCCCTTAAGCCTACTCGAGCTCAATAAGTGAAGCTTGGTCTCGGCCTCATTACTAAATGAGCTTAATTTTAGCCTCAAGCTCATTTATGTTCATCTCAACTCATTTTTTAGCGAGCCAGCTGTCTTAAGTACCTCACAAGGGACTCGACTAATTTAAACCCTTACATTAGACAAAATGTGGTAGATAGCAATGTCGTAATGTTACCTTAAAAATTGTGGTGAGAGGACTACCAGAAGGGATCTTGTTCCTGTAAAAACCGGAACCCGCCAAGAAGACCGGAACTGACGATAAAATCATCAACGTAGCAATTCCAAAACCCCAGTCCCATCCTTTGTTGTCTTCGATCCAAACCACGAAGGTAACAGCGAGTAGAGCACCAAAGGAAAGACAAAACACAAAGTAGTTAAAGAAAGTTGATATTTGTTTTCTACCCTTTACAGTGTTGTCGTCAAATTGTTGAGCTCCATGTGCTGGCAGACATCCTTTTATGCATCCTACACCTAATGCGGTCAAGTAAAGTCCTGAAAACAACATCACAGCTTTGGCACCGTGCACTGGTTCACATGGGACCGTAAGGTTGCATTTAGATGGCTTTAACGACGCTGAACGAGCTTGTATTGTTAGTATCACCAGACCCTAATCAAACATCATTAGTGATACAATATATATCATGATTTGGTTTAAGTTAATTGACATTTATCTCGAGTATTTCTTCAAATTTATAAATCTTACTTTTAATAATCATTTAAGTTTATTTCTCTATCAATACATGATGCTTCAAACAATAGATAAATTAAATAATCAAATTCGACACTATACCAATATAACACAAAATTTATGGATTTGTGTTTCATATAACGGTTTCAGATCAATCTAGTGAACACATTATAGTTAAATTAGTTGTGTTCCGGTCAACATTTGTTAACATTTTATCAATATGATTGATTAGTTTGTTATCCTTAGGCTGGGGTGTGGAGTAATTCCTCTAGGGCTTTAAAGTGTCACGTCTACGACATCTCAATGATACGTAGATAATGGGGGCTTAAAAAAAAATTGATTGGTTAACATGCACACTTCTCACCCTCTCACGCCCGCTACAAGCAACAATGGCGGATGCTTTAACTGGCACCCTCTTTCGCTATGGTGGGGTAGTGATGGAGATGCCATCAAACTGACTTGACTTGGGGCGTTACTACGTACACACCCCTTAACCTTATCATTATCTCTTCCATTGTGATCTTCTAGTTCTTTTAAATTATATAACGGTCTCAAAGAATCATTGCTCCCGAATATCATATCTTGTGACTGTTTTATTTTAATTCTTTTTTCTTTTTATAAATCAGGCTATGTCCCTAGTTTTTAAAGACCAAAACAAAATTAAAAGATGGCATAAGAATAAGGAAAAATAAATCATGATCAAGGTGATGATACTCTGAACTTGATTTCTTAGACGCTGGATTTGCTATTTTGTTTCAAACTACATGTTGCTCCAAACATCTAGCTTGAGTCGTAATGTTAGCCTAATTTATTATCTATTAGTTATTATTATTTGATTATTATCTATACTATGTTAGAATCCGGTGTATCACAGATTGAATAAATGTAACTTTATGTATTTGGAATTTTTTTAAATAAAACTGCATGGGTTGAATCAATTCGTGTATTATATGTGTTGAATAAAATATAATATGTTATTGACAAACACAATCATCAAGATATGTCTTTAAAAAATGTACCTTTTGACATGACATTTGTAATTCTAACTATTATTATTATTATCATTATTATTATTCTTTTTTATATTATTTTAGCGAACGTAGTTTTAAATTTGGTGACAGTTGTAATGAAAGTTTTTAATTAAAAGGAAAATAAGTTTATTTAAATAATTCATAAATAATTTCATACTAAGTTTTAATTTGTTAATGAGTATAATAATAACTATCTATAATTAAATAATAGTTGTCCTTAATAATAACTATCTATTGGCAAAGAACTATGACAAGTATTCACTAACATTTTATATTGTATAGATTTAAGCTTGTTTGTCGATCATTATTCTATTTTAGTATAAATATTATGATATAGTTACTAACGTTTTATCATTACCACTAGTTATTAGCGTTTTATTGTAATCTCTAATTCTCTTTATGTTAAGAAATATGATTTTTCAATTGTATATTTTACACATAAATATTTTTCACTTATAGATCAGTTCGTTAAATTCTTTTAGTAGTTACAACATGTCTATCTAACAAAAGATGGTATACATGGAGAGAGAGATAGATATATGTTTACCAAGAATTCAACAAGTGCACTGGTGAGGTAGATTTGATAGGTGGTGAAGAAAGCATCAGATAAGAAGCCACCAAGAAGAGCAAGAACAAAAGCAGTCCCCATGAAATTTGTAACATGATTTGCTGCTTTTGAAGGAGAAAAGTTCATGTATTGTATCAAGTACAACACCAAGTTGCTTGCACTTGCCACAAAAGCCAAACTCTCCATCACCTCCACAACTAAATCAACAATTATATATATAACATTATAACCAGCCACTATAATTAAGTTTTTTAAAAAAAAGGGATTGAAGGTTTCAATTTATGACATGCATGACTTTACCTAAGACAAATAAGGCAGCAAGCATGCCACCATGGCGGCCTTTGATTGCTGATTTCTTTTTCCAGTCCACATAGCCTTCCCATGTATTGGATTGTTCTTGTACTTGTAATTCAACTGCCTGTAAAACATAATTAACAAAAAGCTAATGGTCTATATATGGTGATCAACTCCAACAACATAATTAGTCAAATCTGTTAATAAAAGAAGGAGAGAGGATAATCGAACTCACCATTTCGATCGATCACTCTTTTTGGAGGAAAGAAATGTCGTAACATAAATCACTAGAGAATTGTGTAGTGAACATCAGTCCATATATATAGTGCTCAAAAGCCCTCTAAAATTGACATTTTTTTTATCATCGATAAGCAATCCAAATAATTAGTATAGGGAAAATGGCCAAAATAGCCCGTTGACCGTGTGTTTTGCAAGAATAACCCTCTCCCCCCTCTTTGGAGAGACGGGACACGGCTCCCAACGAGCCTGAACCGTCTCCGAGATCTTTTGGTTTTAGATCCAATGGCCAACCAACATGTGGCGTCTCTCATCCCGAGGCTGTACCGTCTCTCTCCAGACGGGTCAGAATTCAACCGTCTCTCTCCCAGACGGGTCAGAACCCCCAAGTCGTCTCAAGCCGTTTCGGGCTACCGTCTGAACCGTCTCACGAGTGTATATAAATACCCCAATTCACTTAACAAAATTTGCAACCACCGCCCTCCCCAAACCTTTCATCTTCCAAACCAATGACGTTTTTTGCTTTCCCAACCGAAGCCTACCGGCTTACGAAAATATTGTCCGATTACTTGGATTGTTGTTTCATCTGCGTACGCCTACTTGGATTGTTGTTGCATCTACGCATGGGTTAACCCGTGTAATTTGCATCTACAATGTGGTAGTCTATTTTATTTGCAAGAAGAGTTCTTTGTCTATGTAACACACATACTCCATTCAAACAAAGTTCTTAGCAAGTAAATTTAGGAAGTTTGTTGTAATAGTATAGTTTGTTTATTGTTGTTGTAATAGTATAGTTTGTTTATTGTTGTTGTAATAGTATAGTTTGTTTAATGAAATATTTACTTTTATATAAAAAAACATAAATAAACATTCATTGCATTAATAAAATTACTTCGATTACAAAGGTTTTATAAACTACAAGTTAAGACGACCCCTCATCATTTGCTAGGCAGACACATGTTTAAATTCTTTGCGCTCCCTGGTTTGATACTGTCTTTTTGTGTATCTAATTGCCGCGTCTTCGGGCATGTCAGAGGGTACCACCTGAAGTGTCCGGTTGTGGTACCCGTTGAAGATTTGACACTTCGTGGTCAAATCGTTCAACTTCCGGCTAAGAGACTCGGTTGTTCGGCCTGACCCTCCAACCAGCCGATTGTACTCGTGCAATATACGGAACCATTTGTTGGTTTGGTGGGTGCTTTCTTCGACATGGCGCCATGCTGCAATCAGTGCAATTTCCTGTTCTTCGGTCCATCGTTGCGGTGCCATTTGGATGAATTAGACTGTGGTGGTGGACGGTGGTGGTGGTCTGGTGGTGGTGATAGTGTTAGACGGTGGTTGGGTGATAGTCTGACGGGAATGGGACGGAGTTTGTGACTGAGAACGGTATTTATAGGGCTGAGCTGGACAACCGA
Organism: Ambrosia artemisiifolia; assembly: GCA_032199755.1. NCBI lineage: Eukaryota > Viridiplantae > Streptophyta > Magnoliopsida > Asterales > Asteraceae > Ambrosia > Ambrosia artemisiifolia. Next base: position 41,186,736 of record CM063516.1, on the reverse strand, counting down.
AGCGTCGGACTAATCATCGGGACTCACCGGAGACGACGATACCCGAGACGTCTCGGGAGACGGCGAGCCCTCATGGGGAAATGTGACCCGTCTTGAGAGACGGTTGAACCGAAGGCCAGCCGACATGGGGAAATGTGCCCCGTCTTGGAGAGAGACGGTTGAATTCTGACCCGTCTGGAGAGAGACGGTACAACCTCGGGATGAGAGACGCCACATGTTGGTTGGCCATTGGATTTAAAACCAAAGGCTGTCGGAGACGGTTCAGGCTCGTTGGGAGTCGTGTCCCGTCTCTCCAAAGAGGGGGGAGAGGGTTATTCTTGCAAAGCACACAGTCAACGGGTTATTTTGGCCATTTTCCCAATAAACCATTAGTATAACATCAGTCCACAATATAGTTGGTGACACGTTATGTGATGTGTTAACCATACGAAAGCGTGTTTCGACGTGTCCGATCTAAGTTAATGCAACCTATATAAGCACCGCGGTTACTGTGTATGATGATAGCATTAAAGTGTGGTGCCTACATGTGACATTATGCGTTTTTTACTTTGTTACACATATTACGTTCGTGACATTAGCGTCAATAGACATAGATAAAAAAAAAGTATGGCTCTGTCGTTGCTGTGTAAAGTTGTAAAAGTAATTTAGGCAGAAAAGTTGTAAAGGTAATTTAAACATGAAGTGCACATACAAAGCTTCAAGTGATAACAAGTTAACAACATACAATTTTAAAGATACTTCTGTAAAATTTATGTATCATTTGTATAACTTTTTATGCATTATGTTAAAAAGCCACTCAACACTTCTACTACACTTTTTACTGGCCACTTAAGTTGCTTTCATAGTTTCATGCTGTCGATTACAAGCCATTGTTGACGTATTAAATGCTAGTGCCATTTGATCAACGCCGTTTTTGACCTGTTTTTAGGTTCTTCATAGATCGCCTTGATCAAACTACCTTTAGGCCATTTTAGTTATTGTGAGTTCATAGCTTCCAACAAAATTGCTCCTTTTTTAGTAATCTACATTTGCAATTTTATAATAGTTTCTTAATTAATCATAAAGCTAAAGTTCATTAATGAAGTTTATCCACCAATGAGGTAACTTAAAACTCACGTTAATTCTTTTATGTTTTTTTATTTTGTGGTGCCTAGGGTTTTTTATATGGTTAGAGTGTTCACATCTCATTCTTTATCTTTATCTATATACTTTAACTAAAAATCCGTAGGTTATTGAGCCCAAAAGAATGCTAATAAATAGAGTGTCCATACACATGGTGCAAACCGAGGTAAAGTGTACAATAATGCTAATAAAGGAAATCTGGAATTAAAAGAATCATATACCTGATAGAGGTGTACCCTAACAGTAAAGGAAAAACGTTTTTAGAGAAAACACACCTGCAAAGCGAGGCACAGTGTAATACCCGAAAAATTTCAAAACCCTAGCATAATAAGTTTCGATTTATTGTGTAAGGTCTTAAATTAATGTATTACATCATATAACCGATTAAATGACTAACTCCTAATACAGAACATTTTATTCATTAATTCTTATTTTTTTTTCGAAAAAAAAGAAAATATAAAATGACAATAAAAGGTCTAATTATTGTATGGTATAGTAATTTATATCCACTGAAAGTAAGGAGATATACATATCAAATATAATATAAAATTCATGCACATATGATTATGGCTAATGACTTTCAAATTCAAATTTCGAAATTAGAAGACTGACTCTACTGAGTTAATTAAGCTTCGTTGACTTCAAACCATTTTATGTTGGAAATTTAGTGAAAATAGTATTTTCACAAAATATGGGAAAATGATTTTTCCCTAACTTTGGACTAAAATATATATTTGAAACAGATGTTTATTTATATATTTCTTTGTGGGTTTATGTTCTATGTTGTGAGAGCTTCGCAACGAACCAAACCACGTCCAAAACGGAGCTAAGATGAATGAGATATCGATGCTCAAAGATTGGTGAAGAATGCATATGATGCTGAAATGAAACAAGTGGGAACTTGTCCCACATAGGAAGAATGATTATACCATGAGTGGTATATAAGGAGGAACACTCCTTCCTAATTGTTTCATGGGAGCTCACTCTATGGAACTCGCGAAGGGTGCGGAGCACCCTAACTCGCACTCGCACACGCACTCGCACACGCGCGCGTGGCGTGGGCGATGGGCGCAATGTGGCGCTTTGATGGCGCACTTTTCACTCGCATCACCGCGAGCCGCTTGAGAGCCGCCTTAGTATTTTTGAACAAAGGCTCGTGGTCCTTAGCAGAGGACCAGTGGCAGTGGATGCACGCGGGCACGAGCAAAACAACCAGGTAGCGCCCTGGTCAGCGATAGAGTTACGTAAAACGTCTTTACGTTGTGCGCCTGCGCGCAGGCGCTCGAGTGACGTAAAACGTTAAAGACGTTGTGCGCAGAGGCGCGTGCTAGCTTCCACTGACGTAGAGTGAGACTTACGTTGTGCGCGCGCGCGGAGTCTCCAGCTCCTCAGCAGCTTCAGATCAGAAGTGTAACAGTCCAGTCAAACAGTTTCGTCTGAAACTTTAAGAACGTAATAAATGCCATTGAAGACGTTCAATGACATTTATTTTTCGTTTTTAATGAATTCCGAAACTGATGAAGCATTGGACTCTATAAATACCAAAGGAAACCTTTGGTTGAGACAGACCTTACACACTTCTAACACACTGCTGTTCTGTTCTTCACCACTCTTATTATCTCCAGCAATCTGTTCGTGAATTCTTCTTGCTGTTTCAGGTACACTTCGGGTCAGAGTCTTCTCCGGCAGCAATCTTGCTGTTCCGGCTGTTGTACCCTGGGAAACAAAACGAGTTCTTGTTAATAGACTCGGAATTTGTTTTAAGGGCCCCGTGTTCAACACGATCCTCAGCCATCTTGTTTTTCCTGTTTCTAATTTTCTTCTTGTATTTTGATTCTTTATAGTTGTAATTGTATTTTAATTTCTGCATTCGTTTTCTTATTTAGTTGTAATCGCAATATTATTTGTTTTTATTTATATTATATACGAGCGGTTCCTACAATCTTAAAACAAATTTTTAAAACCGTTCGTGTATAATAAAAACCATTCTAATTGTGATTCAAACCAGTTTTGTCTCACTTAGTTTGTGTTTTAAAAACATTTTTTTTGGTTTTTCGAATCATTATAACTTACTGTTCGTCTTCAAAGTTGGACTTAGAAGCTTACGGTGTGTTATTTTGTTAGAAAACATTTCGGTTACATCTAAAACCTTTGTCTAAAAAACGAAATAAAAACTTTCTGTTGGACTTCAAAGTTGGACTTAGAAGCCACAGTTTGTTATTATTTTGTCCTAAAAGTTGACATTATTTTTATATAAACGTGTAGAGTTTTTATAAATTGAAAATAGTAACGTGTTTTGGTTAAAATTTTCAGAATGTCGACTAGTGACAACAACGTCGTGAACCAAGCGGTTATTGGTACCCCTTTGCCTACCAACACAGTGGGAGCGTCCACTGTGGCCAATCATGCTGAAAAACCTGAGAAGTTCTCGGGTTTGAACTTCAAAAGGTGGCAACAAAAGATGTTTTTCTACTTGACCACCTTGAACCTTGCGAGGTTCTTGACTGAAACCGCTCCCCTACCTAAGGATGGGGAGAACGACGTTCAATTTCAGAGCGCGTTAGATGCTTGGAAGCATTCGGATTTCTTGTGTCGTAACTATGTGTTAAACGGCCTAGTGGATGGGTTGTATAATGTTTATTATACAATAAAGACTGCCAAAGAATTATGGGAGTCTTTAGACAAGAAGTATAAAACGGAGGATGCTGGAACGAAGAAATTCGTTGTAGCCCGTTTCTTGGACTACAAAATGGTTGATTCCAAGACTGTGATGAACCAAGTCCAAGAGTTGCAAATTATACTTCATGACATCCATGCGGAAGGCATGACACTTAGTGAGACATTTCAAGTGGCAGCAATGATTGAGAAGTTACCTCCTTCGTGGACTGACTTTAAGAATTATCTTAAGCATAAACGAAAGGAGATGACTGTGGAGGAACTTGTTGTTCGTCTTCGTATTGAAGAGGACAATAGAATTGCTCAAAAAGGTAGCCTTGTTCAAGCTTTGGCTAAGGCTAATGTTGTGGAAGTTGGGCAATCCTCCAAGGGCAACAAGAATAAGGGGAAAAAGGACAAAGGGAAAGCGAAGGTGGATCTTGGACCGAAAAAGGGGGCTGTGAAAAAGAAGCCTGCGCCTTTTTCTGGTATTTGTTACAACTGTCAAGAGACAGGCCACCGCGCCAACCAATGCAAGAAGCCTAAGCGTGAGCGTGCGCATATGGTGGATGAGGATGGCATGCCTCTCGTAGCAATGATAACTGAGCAAGGTGCTATGGTTGATGATGAAGTCAACGTGGTGGGCGACAACCCACCTGGATGGTTCGTTGACACTGGTGCAACCCGCCATGTTTGTGGAGACAAGGCTCTTTTCTCTACATTCAAGGAACTTGCGGGTGATGACAAGCTTTACATGGGGAATAAAGCTACTGCCGACATCAAGGGTGAAGGCGATGTGATCTTGAGGATGACTTCGGGGAAGGACCTCACGTTGAGCAAGGTGTTGTATGTGCCAGACATACGCAAGAATCTCGTCTCGGGATGGATGCTCAATAAGTTTGGATTTCGTCTAGTGTTTGAATCGGACAAGTTTGTTCTTTCTAGGCGTGGAATGTTTGTAGGAAAGGGTTATGCCCTTAATGGTATGTTCAAAATGAATGTAATGGTTGTGAACAATTCAATGAATAAAACTCCTACTACTTCTATTTATATGCTTGAGTCTTCAAATGTTTGGCATGGTAGACTAGGACATGTAAATTTTAAATCAATGCGTCGTTTGATTAAATTGGAAAGCATACCAACATTCCACATTGAATCCGATTCTAAATGCGAAGCATGTGTTGAATCCAAACTAACACGATCATCTTCCAAATCGGTTGAACGAATAACCGAACCTCTTGATTTAATTCACACCGATGTTTGTGACTTAAAGGCAATTCCTACAATTGGTGGGAATAAATATTTCATCACGTTTATTGATGATTGCACCAAGTATTGCTACGTATACTTACTCAAAAGTAAGGATGAGGCAATAGATAAGTTTACCTATACAAAAATGAAGTTGAGAATCAACTTAAAAAGAAAATTAAGGCCGTAAGAAGCGATCGAGGTGGTGAATATGTTGCACCTTTTGCGGATTTATGCGCAAAAAGTGGCATAATACATGAGTGTACACCACCTTATTCCCCACAATCAAATGGCACCGCGGAACGAAAGAACCGCACATTGAAAGAAATGATGAATGCCATGTTGATAAGTTCGGGAGTGAACCGTGAAATGTGGGGGGATGCCATTCTTTCGGCTAATTATCTTTTGAATAGGATACCTCTAAAGACTAGGGACGAGACTCCCTATGAGTTATGGAAAGGTAGAAAACCTTCATACAAATACTTGAAAGTGTGGGGGTGCCTAGCCAAGGTGACTGTACCACCTCCTAAGGCTCTTAGGATAGGCCCCAAAACTGTTGATTGCATATTTATTGGTTATGCACATCAAAGCACGGCGCATCGTTTTCTTGTGTTTGATTCCAAGAATCCAGATGTACACAAAAATACTTTCATGGAGGTAAATCCTAATGTTGTCGAGTATTTTGAACATGTGTTTCCTATGCTAGGACAGACACATGTTAGTTCATCAAGACTAATTAACGATGACCAGGCAGGTCCATCAACATTGGTTGACGATGAATTTCAAGAAGTAAGACATGAACGACCTGAGGTTGAGGAGGGTGACCTTAGAAGAAGCAAAAGACCAAGGGTTGCAAAATCATTTGGTCCAGACTTCTTGAGTTACATGGTTGAGGGTGAGCCCAACACCTACCGCGAAGCGGTCTCCTCGTCAGAAGGACCTCAATGGAAAGAAGCAATTAAGAATGAAATTGATTCTATATTGCAAAATCATACTTGGGAGTTAGTAGATCTTCCACCGGGTTGTAAACCCCTTGGATATCGTTGGATATTCAAGAAGAAGATGAAAACTGATGGAAGTATTGATAAATACAAGGCAAGATTAGTGATCAAAGGATTTAGACAAAAGGAAGGTCTAGATTACTTTGATACTTATTCGCCTGTAACTCGAATAACCTCTATAAGATTGGTTCTTGCTATTGCGGCTTTGAGAAATTTGGATGTTCACCAAATGGATGTAAAGACCGCATTTCTAAATGGCGATTTAGAAGAAGAAATTTACATGCAGCAACCCGAGGGTTTCTCTGCCCCAGGTCAAGAGGGCAAAGTATGTAAATTAGTCAAGTCTTTGTATGGCTTGAAGCAAGCTCCAAAACAATGGCACCATAAATTTGATCAAGTCATGCTTGATAATGGTTTCAAAATAAATGAGTGCGACAAATGTGTTTATTGCAAAGACACGCCAGGAGGTTATGTGATCTTATGTCTCTATGTGGATGATATGCTTATCGTTGGGAGTAATGATAAGATGGTTAAAACCACTAAAGACATGCTGAAAGCGAGATTTGACATGAAAGACATGGGTCTAGCGGATGTTATTCTAGGAGTAAAAATCCTTAGAACCCAATATGGTCTTGTTCTAACTCAATCTCATTATGTGGACAAAATCCTTGAAAAATTCAATTCAGGAGATAAGGCTATAGCTCGTTCTCCAATTGATACCACCCACCATCTAGTTAAAAATAGAGGAAAGGGTGTTGCTCAGGTAGAGTATTCAAGGATCATTGGTAGTCTAATGTATCTAATGACATGTACTAGACCCGACTTAGCATACGCGGTGAGTAAGCTAAGTAGATATACAAGTAATCCAAGTGATGAACATTGGAAAAGTATAACAAGGGTGCTTAGATACATAAGATTCACACGGGACTATGGACTGCATTATACCCGCGATCCAGCAGTGATTGAAGGATACACTGATGCGAACTGGATCTCGGATATAAAAGATTCCAAATCAACAAGTGGTTACGTGTTTACACTTGCGGGGGCTGCTATATCTTGGAAGTCTTCGAAGCAAACGGTTATAGCACGCTCCACGATGGAATCGGAATTTATCGCTTTAGATAAATATGGAGAAGAGGCGGAGTGGTTACGTCAATTTGTGGAGGATATTCCAAGATGGAGTAAACCTTTACCAGCCATTTGCATACATTGTGACAGCCGATCGGCGATTGGTAGAGCTCAAAGCTCAATGTACAATGGCAAATCGAGGCATATAAGACGTAGACATAACACGATACGACAACTACTCTCAACGGGTGTTATCACGATTGACTATGTGAAGTCAAAAGATAACATTGCGGACCCGTTAACGAAAGGCTTAAGCAAAGAGGTAGTACATAAGTCGTCAAGAGGAATGGGACTAAAGCCCACGCAAAAAGGGAGTATGAGGGAAACCTAACCTAGTTGACTGGAGATCCCAAGATCTAGGTTCAATAGGACAACTTAATCATATGACCAAAAGGGAGTCACTGTGGGGGGCACCCCAAAACACTAAAGGGAGTTATACTTCCTAGTCCATTCCAAATCAGTGACAGTGTGTTGAGGTTAAGCATATACAAGTTAATGATTGTGGTAAATCAGTTTAACTTTTGCTTTTAATGATTCATGGGAATCACCTATGTTAGAGAGAAGTAGGGTCGCTTCGAATGGATTTGTGGGGAGGCGCAAATCCTAGAGCTCTCGCAGAACCAGGAGTGTCCATGACCATAAAGGACACGACAATGAGGGGTTGACTAAACCAAGTGGGGTGTTGTGTGAAGTATATTGTCGTTTACACAAACGGGGATCAGTTCAAAGACATCAAGTTCTACTGATCGCTAGTAAGCTAAGTATGCTTCACAAAGGAAGGTTCAAAGGCAAAACCTACCTATCCTGCAACATTCTACTGTCGAATTGTATCGTTGAAACTTGTAAGAACGGATCGATCTCCATTCATGTGGGGGATTGTTGGAAATTTAGTGAAAATAGTATTTTCACAAAATATGGGAAAATGATTTTTCCCTAACTTTGGACTAAAATATATATTTGAAACAGATGTTTATTTATATATTTCTTTGTGGGTTTATGTTCTATGTTGTGAGAGCTTCGCAACGAACCAAACCACGTCCAAAACGGAGCTAAGATGAATGAGATATCGATGCTCAAAGATTGGTGAAGAATGCATATGATGCTGAAATGAAACAAGTGGGAACTTGTCCCACATAGGAAGAATGATTATACCATGAGTGGTATATAAGGAGGAACACTCCTTCCTAATTGTTTCATGGGAGCTCACTCTATGGAACTCGCGAAGGGTGCGGAGCACCCTAACTCGCACTCGCACTCGCACTCGCACACGCACTCGCACACGCGCGCGTGGCGTGGGCGATGGGCGCAATGTGGCGCTTTGATGGCGCACTTTGCACTTCGCACACTCGCATCACCGCGAGCCGCTTGAGAGCCGCCTTAGTATTTTTGAACAAAGGCTCGTGGTCCTTAGCAGAGGACCAGTGGCAGTGGATGCACGCGGGCACGAGCAAAACAACCAGGTAGCGCCCTGGTCAGCGATAGAGTTACGTAAAACGTCTTTACGTTGTGCGCCTGCGCGCATGCGCTCGAGTGACGTAAAACGTTAAAGACGTTGTGCGCAGAGGCGCGTGCTAGCTTCCACTGACGTAGAGTGAGACTTACGTTGTGCGCGCGCGCGGAGTCTCCAGCTCCTCAGCAGCTTCAGATCAGAAGTGTAACAGTCCAGTCAAACAGTTTCGTCTGAAACTTTAAGAACGTAATAAATGCCATTGAAGACGTTCAATGACATTTATTTTTCGTTTTTAATGAATTCCGAAACTGATGAAGCATTGGACTCTATAAATACCAAAGGAAACCTTTGGTTGAGACAGACCTTACACACTTCTAACACACTGCTGTTCTGTTCTTCACCACTCTTATTATCTCCAGCAATCTGTTCGTGAATTCTTCTTGCTGTTTCAGGTACACTTCGGGTCAGAGTCTTCTCCGGCAGCAATCTTGCTGTTCCGGCTGTTGTACCCTGGGAAACAAAACGAGTTCTTGTTAATAGACTCGGAATTTGTTTTAAGGGCCCCGTGTTCAACACGATCCTCAGCCATCTTGTTTTTCCTGTTTCTAATTTTCTTCTTGTATTTTGATTCTTTATAGTTGTAATTGTATTTTAATTTCTGCATTCGTTTTCTTATTTAGTTGTAATCGCAATATTATTTGTTTTTATTTATATTATATACGAGCGGTTCCTACATTTTAAAGAAAAGGATAAAGAATATGTTACTTTCAAAAGTTTCCATAAAACTCGTCTGCTCCGAACGTCCAATTTCAAACTCAAATTTTGAATCTCAGTTTTTTCGAAACTAACCAACCGCATCATCCTATATAAACAATTCAGACCTTAAACTCAAAAATAGTTTCCTTTGCGTACCAATAGTTCCGTCATCCGCCGTGGACCAGCCACTGTGATCGTTCTTGACTAGTCGTGACCTGAAGATCGAATTTCTGAACCGGCTTCGCCACTTGATCCATTCTTTTCGTTCTTGTTCGTGAGGTAAAGATTTAAGCCTCTGATTATTATTTGATTAAAGTTAGACATGAACCGATTGATTTTCCGGCCACCGTGTTTCGGCGTTATGTAAATCGGTTGGGTTGCGCTATTGGTTTTTGATTTTAATTATTTAGTTTTTTTTAGTATCCTACTTGGCTCGAACCAGTTTAAAAAAAAGATAATAATAAACAAAGAGAAACACTAATATTGCTATGTATATAACATCTAAGTTGACTATACTGTTGGTTGCTAAATTCCTTGTGTTTATGTGGCATTAAGAAATTGAGAACACATGTTATAAAGACGAATCCTCTCTGTCCGATTAGTCGAATGGTCCATAGCTTTCTTTAAGTAAATATGAAACACACCATATGATTTCAAATATTTTTGTGGGTTTGACCATTTAATCTATTTTCATAAAGATGGGATGTAGGAATGGGATTATATTTTTGAAACCATCATGCACTTATTGCCACATTTACAATGGTTATTCTTAAATTGTTGACGTTATATAATTTTCTATAGTTTCCTACCAGTTTTCTTTTATAAAACCTTTAATTTTCATTTTTAGAAGTAAACTGGTTTGGATTCGCTTGATAGAAGTAGATCATTTAGAGCAAATATTTTTATCGCTAAGTGTTATATGGGTTCTAACATTCCTCGTCGCCGGAAACCAATAAGGTCATACATCGGATAATGTGTTAAGCTTCTTAAATACATTCGACTATATTAAAATGTAGGTTTACCTATTTGTTGAGGGTGTTTTGTTGGTGTCGCTTGCTTTGCTAATAAGGTACGGATTCTGTTTCCTTCTCTTCATAGTATTTTGTTATATATATAAAAATCCGGTCCGTTACTTTGTAGTACGGATTTTGTTGAATTCATATGTTCCTTTGATTTTTGATAGCATGCAATACACCTTCATTTTGTAATCATTGTTGCATGTTCCATTTAGACTTTGTTAGTATTTTAAAATATGATATGGCTTTTGTACTCTGTCACCCGAGCACTCTGTTTTTGACTTGTCGTTGGGGCGTCAGCGACATGAACACTTTCCGTGACAGTGCGTAATAAAAATCACGGCGTCTCTAATATGGTCCCCTAGAGGCGTATGGATATATCCTACATCTGATTCTGACTTCTGATATATGTTTCTGTTTTCTGGAGATGAATGTGTGTACGCCACGCGCACCATCTCATAGGTGCATGGACTAGCTATCCGTGTACCCCTCTGTTTAGGCTCGTGGGTGCTTCTACATTACGTGACTTATTTATTGGCTTGTATAGTCACGTATTTTAGTATATGATATGTTTTGTGTTGATATATATCTGATTTGTTCTGTATGTATCTGATATAAGTTTTCAGATTCGATTTGTGTCAGTATCTGTTTTCAGTTTCAACTTTTATTTCAGTTCAGCTTCGGTACCTTTTCGTAGTATTGTATGTCCGGCTTTACTTGTACTGTTGATTTCTCCGTTACTGAGCAACCTTTGGCTCAGCCGTATTTTCTTTGTTTTGTTTTTCTTATGTGTTCGCAGGTAATCTGGGGAATCAGGGATGAGTGAGAGAGTAATGAAGTTCAAGAATAATTAAACTCTCATTTTCGTTTATTTCAGTTTTAAATAAATTAAGACTTAGGATTCTATTTGGTTTGATTTAAGACTCTCGGTTGTCTTTTGGGTTCTTTTGAATGGATTGTGTTTGGTTTTGATATCTGTAATAGTGACATTTCAACCTGTTCGGGTTGGGGTGTACTCTATGAAATAAAGGTGTAGTTTATGAGCCGTTTAAAAAATAAATAAATAAAAATCAAACGGTTCCCATCTATGGTTGTGCATATGGCCGCACACAAATCAATGGAAGTCAGAAAGGTCTTGTAGTTCATATAAGGCTGGTTTGTGAGTCGTTTCCAACCACCTCAGCTGGGTGGCATTACAAACATCCATCCTTCGCTAAAAGGGTGTTATTGACCCCTTCTGCCAAGCCCTTTACGGCTGTTAAAGCCTGAAAATAAGGGGCTCACTTCTTTCATCCAATCAGATGTTTTTGTTGTTTGTCTTTTCTCTTTTGTTTTTCTATAAAGGGGGTGCTAAACCATATTATCGATGTTAAAAGAGGACGTCATTGTTGCTTTAAACCTATATGATGCTTACCTTACCCAATAAAGCTCATTAGGGCTTTATCCCAATTCCCAACCCCCACCCCACCTAGCCTAAAAGAGATTTACATAGTGAATACAATAGGATCTTTTGCGTATGGCTTAGTAATTATTAGTATAGCTTGTTTCACTGATCTAAACCGATATTACGATTTGGTGACTTATATTTAAATTTGAAGCAAGATATTTGTATTCAACACTTGAATTTTTATGAATTGTGATGATTGGGTTCATATGATTCTCATGGATACAATATCCTCCTTTATTTATCTAGGTTAACGATGACCATTTAATTTTATATTTTTATGTATAACCAAATTCCAATAAGTATCACCTTTTTATCTGCTTAGGAAGTTAATTCATAAGATGTTACCTATATAACAAGTTTACAAGGGCAGGGGATGTAACCCCTCACAATCTTGATTTCTTCAAATCTTGCGCTGCCGTATTACTCTACTGATCCACTACCTTAAAACATCAATTTGTAGGCAACACAACCCTGAACCACTACCCTAAAAAATTTATTTTTCATTTTATTTCTATTCAAGTTTAATGTAAAATTTTTATTTCATTTAAATTTGAAAAATATACATTTATTAAAAAGCGGTTATATGACCGTTAAGAGCATTAAAAAAAATTCATAAAAAAAAAAATATTTCACCTTATACATTCCAACCAACTCTTCCAAACCTACTCACAAAAAATCCTACCATTTTTGGCCAATTCTTACCACAATTCATTTATAAAAAAAAAATCCTTCTATTTTAACCATTTTTTAAAATAATCATCTATCTATTGACATGTTGGGAGAAAGAAGAAACAACGTTGACAACGGCTTGGATAAATGTCCAAGAAACGAGGAAACTAGGAACGTCTTCCTACTAGAAAACAATTTATCACAATTTTATCAACTAGTCGGTAATACTAACCGCACGGTTGATCAACTAAGCTCCAAGTTTACATGTATCTATAATATGTGTGAAAGATTTCAGTTGCTATTCAAAAGGACCATTGTTAAGGACAGTGACCTAGCTAAAGACGTAGCAATTGAAGTCACCAAAGTCGAGTACACAGATACCTACCACCAGAGCTTTGATCATGTTTCGCCAAGCCAAATTTTAAAGATTTGATTAAAGTGGACCAGTGTAGTTTAAATATGTATTTTATGGTTATAATTGTCGGTTTTCCTCTATTTTCAAGGCTCCCAGGCACACGCCTAGGTTCACTTTTCAGGCCTATCACAACCTTCTTTGCTTCAAAAGCCCCACTTTTAGGCCCTCAATCGCATTTTTTAGGCCAAGTTCCGATAACATTTTGGCAAAAAGTCGTTATAATTTGTTTCAACGGGTCCGAAACAATTATACAACCTTAAAAGAGGCCGAAATTAACCTAAAACAATCCAAACTAGCGCTAAAGAAACCCAAAACATGTCTAAACCCCCTAAAATGTGTATTTTATACTATACGCTCGGCCTAAAAAAGCCTTCGCTTTTTAAGCGCCTTCCACTGAGGCCCAAGGCGCCCTTTACGCCTTTAGTGTGCCTTGAGCCTTTGACAACTATGGTGTTTTCTAGTTTGATTGTGTATTTTCTACTTTAATTATGCATTTATTACTTTACTTATGTGTTTTCTAGTTTAATATATTGCTAAATTAACATTAATACAGCTAAAATTAAAGTTAATGCATACTTAAATTTACAATTAATTAGACATTTAAGTTATTCTAATTATCAAAGGAGATGTGCAATACCATGTTGTACTCCATGTTTAACTGGTTGTTTACTCAAAGCTGTGTACTACTAACTGGTGGTTTTGTTTTTTATCTGCCACTATCTTATCTGCCACGTATGGTCTTCTTCATTTCCTTTACTTGATAACAGAAGACACCCACATTGTATCTTCCTTTCTCTTTCACGATGGAACAATTGGTCATTCGCTCATTCGTTTTTGTCACCATTGTAAGAGGTTTTCCTTAATCTCTTTTGTTTGTTTATTTTTTTCTTCTTCGATTTTCTTACCTTTTTGTTTATGAATTGTTCAGGCTTTGTTCTGATTGTAAGCTGATTCCGTCCAGGTATTTTTTTTTCACTGTTTTTTTATGTGTTTTGCCTATTTTGTATTTTTTTTGTTGGGGATGAAATTGTTGCATGTGCTTGGATTGTTGTTTGTTTTGTTGGATTGTTGGTTGATTGCTATTTGTTTTGTTAAGCATTTAACATTTGAAAGGGGGGAGAGGAACCAGATCCTAATTCATCATACTTATGTTTTTAGATTTAATCTTACTGTATTATAACTGTTTAATTTGTTGTGTTTGATTTGATTTGATGAATTGTAGTTTATACGTTATAAATCTGTATAGATTTTGTAGGTTTTTTGGTTGAGCATTTTGTTAGTGGTATAAGTAAGAAATAGAGATCTGAATATGATTTCTGGATTATTGTCTTTGTTAGTGGTATAAGTAAGAAATCAAAATCTGAATATGATTTATGGATTGTTGTCTTATTGAATGTTGTTATTATTCTGTTTGATGTGTTAGTTAGGGTTATGGATTGAATTGGATTAATGTGTTTGAGTAATGAATTTTAGGCTGTGAATCTTAAGTAAGCAAATTTTTGATAAATTATCTGCCTAAATGATTAGGTTTAATATAATTGAAGATATTCCAATGATCTACAACTTTAATTTACCTAGCAAGACAATGATTCTAACAACTGATAACCTAGGGTACAAAACAGATGATGGTAAGTTTATATTGTTGGGTTAACTGTTGATGTAATAGGAATTTTAGGCTGTGAATCTTAAGTTCTAGGCAAATTTTTGATAAATTACTTGCGTAAATGATTAGGTTTAATATAATTGAAGATATTCCAATGATGTAGAACTTTAATTTACCAAGCAAGACAATGATATTGTTATGTTTAGCTTGCTAATTTTAGTAGTTTAGTTTACGCATTATTTGCTATTTTTTCTTTTTTAGAATATGTTCAAACATTTTTTTAAATCTAGATTTGAGTCATGTTCCATGAACATCTAGCATTGTTGACGTGTTTGTATAGATTTAGAAAAAAAAATGTAAAAATATGTGTATGATGCATTGAAACGACGTTTATTGTAACACCTTATTTATCTTTCTTTGACGATGCTAAAATTATTATCATTGTTTAAAACATAATTAAAGTTACCCGACTATAAAAGGGGATAGATTATGTCTAATTATAGTCAGCGGTTGAGATACATAGAATCTGAGTTTCATACACTAACCTTGATTAGGCTTGCAAGTCTCTTATTATATACATCCTAATAAAAATCAAGCCTCTTCCGTATTCCGCTAAAGGCGCTGAAACTTTTATTAAAATGAAAGTCAATGGGGGCAGCCTTTATTCGGTTAATGAAGACTTTGGTGGGTGATGGGGCGACGACTAGCTTATGGTTAGATAACTGGGTCGGGGACAGATGCTTAAAGGAAAATTTTAGAGGTTTATTTCAGTTGGAAAGGTATAAATCATGTTGTGTTAAAGACAGAATTAGACGGACAGATACGGGCCAGCAGCTGTGTTGTGATTGGAATGCTAAACTGGAGACACAGACTCAGCTGCAAGAGCTGCAACAGATTGAAGCAACTTTGCAGCAGTTAGCTGAAAGATTGAGGTCTGATTCGTGTAGCTGGGAAGGCGCAAAAGATGGAATGTTCTCTGTTGCTGCTGTTAGAAATTGGTTATATTCCTTGAATACCAATGCGCCAGGTAAGTTCCTCGATTGGTGCAAGTGAATCCCCGTGCGACTAAAAAACAACAATTAAGTCCTCAATAACGCATTGTAGCAGCAAATGAGATACGACTAAGTAAAATACATTAGAGCTTGGAAGAGATTAAGTGATTGATTATGTGTGTCATGTCATTTCTATTTTGTTATTGCTTTGTTTTAGGATTCGAAGATAACTAACTACTGACAATTAACCATTTAAAAAAAAACATATCACATACAGCTAGATACAGATTCAAATGCTATTATAAAAATAATAATAATAATAATAATAACTTATTGCTAAAGTTTTAGTATAAGTAAAATAGGTTACAGTTTGATGCAATTATCCGTTTCAAATATAGAACTCTTCAATGTTGTGAATACACAAACCGAAAACCAAACCTTTCACAATGATGAATGAGTTCAATTTATATTATTTATTTAAAATTTTGCCAATGACCACCACGTTTTGGACAATTAATGAACCACCACCTTATACTTCTACCTATTGGCAAATGCTGCACAAGATTGTTTATAGTTGTCAGGAACCGCCCTTAGTTATGTGAAGGACCTACATGTTGAAAAAGTATATACTTTTGTTTAGAGTTTACATTATAGTAATTTTTTTAAGTTTATCCATTGTATAACTGATTCTAGCTGATATATAGGCATTTTTTATTTTATTCGACTGCTTCATCCGTGATGGCTTTCATATGTATAGCTGATTATAGCCATCTGCAAAAACCAACCTTCACATAGCCTTCATACAGCTGCTACTGTTACTGTCTCCTTAATGGCTGAATATATAAAGAAAAAATAAATAAAAATGGGCACATGTGTATATTTGCACTAAGATAAAAGACCATCAATTCAATACTTTAACATATATTCTACTCAATTTATATAATAAATAGTACAAAATAAACAAAAAAGTTGCACTCCAGCATATCTTAGGATAATAAACATCAGCTAAAAGGGATTACTTAGTTGCAAAAAATGACAAAAAGATGAAACAGGGCTGCAGTTATACAGTTCAATCTATGGTAGGTTCGACAACTAAGAGCTGCATTAAATTCCATTATTTACATCCATGTTATTATCATTGTACAACTGATTTTAGCTGATTATAGGACAATTATAGGCATATTATACTTTATTCGACTGCTTCATCCGCAATGGCTTTCATAAACAACAAACAGGACCTGCATTAGCCATGATTTCTGTCACCATCCGCTGCATACAAAAATTGTTTTTATGTTACTTTTTTTAAATGCAGATCCAGGGCACAAGTCCAAGAAAACCATCACCTAACAAGCAGCACAAGATCAGGGCTGAATATGTCGCCTCTTTTGTACTCAATCACTAGAAGGCAGCCTAACGTCATACGTAACCTCTTTTGTGAAGAAAAGTTCTTCGTGAAGCTGACCAAGCCCTCTTTTGCCAGGCATGCTACTTTCAGCAATTCATCGAATCTCTTTTCTAAAGCATGATCCTTTGTAGCGCTCGCCAAAGCCTCTTTTTGTAAAGCATGCCATATTAACAACTTCGCTTTTGTTGGTCATACTATGTCTATAATAACAACTTTGCTTTTGTAAAGCTAGGTCATGATAGACCTATTTTTGTGCACATAATCTATTATGTTAACGTTAACTATCAAAGTGTTTAATCAAATTCTATATAGCTAAATCACAAACACTAGATTCCCCCGCCGCAACGCGCGGGGGACGCAATCTAGTTATAAAACAATTACCAAAGAAGGAATAGAGTGACAGAGAGTCACGAACACTATTATACCCGTCTAACATCTCGTATCGATAGAGAGCTTTCGGATTACAGACCAACCATTTCTTAATTTGAATCTGCTACGTATACGGACCCAAAATCGGTTTCGTACCCTTAAGTCCGACTTGAAGTGTTTGGCTGTGTAGGTGTGTTACGCACTGGCATTGTACAACGTCTCAAATTCGTATAGCACCTAATTGTATTGTAGTGTAGTCATGGTATAATCATAAGCATAGTTTACCTCTTCCGCAATCAAATATTCAGGATGTTGTGGATGATAAAATTCAAACGTTGGAGGGTTTGAAGTCGGATGGTTTGTAGGCGGTGGGTTTGTCGGTGGTGGGCTTGAAGGAGATGGGTTTGAAGGTGGATGGTTTTTATGGAAACTGGATGATCGTCGATGGTATGAAGGTCCCATTGGTTCAACTGGAAACGGGTAACCACTCCCATCAAGATAAATTGTGAAGATATTGAATGAAATTTAGAGAATGTGAAATTGTTTGAATAAAAGATGGCGTGACTGAATAAAGAAGGTAAAATGGTTTAAATAAAGATAGTTTAGTGGGTAAAAAAATAATTTCATCAAATAACCGTTGGGGGGGGGGGCAAATTCAATTGTGCCATGTAACTGTTGCCTTCTATGGCCAAGGCATTATAGCCTAGTGGCATCTTGGTAGTGAGATAAGACTTAGGGGCCATAAGGTCCTGGGTTCGAATCTCACAAAGGGGGTTTTCTCATAATTATGAGTTTCCTCCTGAATTGGTGACTTGGTGGTGGAATATGATCGCGTGACAACATTGGTGGCACGATGATACTCCAGTGTTCCGTGAGTGATTCCAATTTATTAGCCGTTCAAAAAAAAAAAAAAAAAAAACTGTTGCCTTCTATCCATGTTGGGTACCTGAAACCCACTACTCAGAACACCAACAACGATATTCTCATGAGAGTAGTGGGTATCCGGACCCTACACGGGTTACGTAATTATATGGTGAACGTTGTCATTAAAGTTGCAACGACTCTTACAAAGTGACAATTAATTTCTTAAAGTTTATTTGTGTATTTATTATAGTCATCCTTGGTCTCAACTACATGCCATTGTTGACGTATTAAAACTACATGCGACAGTGACAACTTACATCTATTTGTTTAAATTACCATTACGCTAATTAAATTAGTGTCACTTCATGAATTTATTATACATTCAACCGGTATCACGAACGAATATATTATACACTTGTGTATAAAACCTTTAATTACGAATACAGTTATGTCTACTGTCAACTGCTATAAAACAATTATTAACTAGACACTAGTGTATAGCACCCTTCATGCACAAATACAGATGTTCGGCCTTTATTGCTAGTTAACATACACTAGTGTATGACACCCTTCATACCCTAACAGAACAATAATCATCAGATTGTGTATTATACACATGTGTATACTAACACAAAAAATCAACCAAAAACACCTGCACATTCGATATAATGCTACGTAAACAAAATTCAACATGTACACCAAAAACACCTGCACATTCGACTCTTTAATTAAAATATTGGAACCCAATACAAAACCCGCCACCCTAACAGACCGCCCACACAATACAACTATATATTCCATTGATTGTCCATAAAAGTATGACAACAAACCATTTAAAGAAAACCATAACAACATTAAATTAACAAGATTGATTAATTTTAAATACTCGTATAAGAATGGATTGTTGAAAGTCATGTCGTATACTGAAGATTTATATAATGGCTATTACATTTTAGGTATTGTATAATGTGTAAGCTACATATTTAATGGGATAACAAAAGTATCATAATACTCCTTCATTAAAATAAACAATTAAATAAACTTCTAATTAGTATTTGAGAACTAAGAGAACCATTCTGAACCACACATTTTTCGAAGGCAATTTTTTTTTTGCTAAATCGCAGCTTTATATACAAGAATATTTATTTTTATTTTTTTCATTTATATATGTGTGTATATTACATTTTCAGTTATACATATGTGTATAGTGTCAAACATATATGTATGATACTTATTTTTTAAACTCTAATACGTATAGACATGTATGTACATTAAAATAAAATGCTTTCACCCACAATCTTTTTTTCTATACATGTATGTAAAATCATTTCAAAATATTTGCACCTCTATGTACGTTACAAAACATGTATGTATATATATGTAGAACACTAGTTTTTGTTGTTTTAGACACATATATACACATATGTATAAATGAATAAAGGTTATATAAAAAAATTATTCTTGTAAAAAAAAACTGCGATTAAGCAAAAAAAAAAAATTGCCTTAGAAAAATGTGTGGTTCAGAATGGTTTTCTCCAGCTCTCAATTTGGCCAAAGTTTCTCATTTGAATCAAATCCTATATATATACTTTTGAACCTACTATTACATATAAAAACCCCCTAACTACATATATATTTACAGATATAGTCAGTTTGGTAAGAATCTAATTGTATTGTATTTTAATTGGTTTTGCTAGGAACATTGATTACAAACGTTGCCACTTGCTAGGCCGGTTAGATGTAGCCTAGATTTTTAGACCCTAGGAAAATCTCTAGATGATAAGCGATAATTATTAAGTAATCACCCCATCATGCACGCATCTTAAATCAATCATCATCATGATATATCATTTCATACAAATTTGGTTGTTTTTTTCCGGTTGCACATCACAACTTTACAATGTCTTAAGAAAGTGACAAAGTTGTACAGAGACTTCACTCAAGCAAGATGTGGACATGTAGAATTAGAAGTAAGTTTTATAAGTTATCGAGTGTTAATCCTTTAAAAGAAATTCCTAAAAAATGACCTATTCATTTTATGATACACATATTTTGTCACTTTGTATTAGATTTGTTTATCCCGGGAAGCACCCTGGGATAATCTAGTTATATATATACCGGTTTGACTTTATTAAATTATATAATAATAATTCTTTTCATTATTATTATTATTATTTATTATTATTATTATTATTATTATTATTATTATTATTATTATTATTATTATTATTATTATTATTATTAGGATAAATCTTATTAAAAGCTCTGACATGTGACTAGGTGTAATATCCAAAAATTTTAAGTTAAATTATTAAAGTATAAATTGATTTAGTAACAAATTATTGGTTAAACTAATTTTGATGAGAATGTATATGTTTATATGAGTTACGTAAAAAAAAAAAATTAAAATGCATGTAGTATTTGACATGGTAAGTAAACAATAACTATCTAATCTAATTGGCATAACTCTCGTAGGCAACCACCACGCCGAATTCTTTGCGCATCAACCAATTCAAATCAAATTTTGATCCTTTTCTTAAGCGATATCCACTTTTCAGAAATTTAAAAATAACCATCCGAGATTTAGGAGTAAATCGAACCGATCGTTAGCATTATTTAAAACCTTTAAACCCTCCTATCGTCTCTTGAATCTGAACACTCGGTTTCGCCAGAGAGTGACCACCGCAACTAGTCGGCTTCCACCTTCCTCCGTTGTTACCATCACCGCATCACCGGTCTTCCATTCGGCTCGCTCTAATTGTTTTAGTTCGACTTTAAGGTACCAACTGAACCCCTTCTTATTCGAATTTAGAGCTAGGAATTATGGGGTTTTTTCGATATATTCCGGTGATCGAGGGACAGGGTCCTGGTTTGGTTTCGTAGGTGACATGTGCATGGGTGTGTTGGGTTAACCTTGATGTTTCGGGTCGGTTCGGGATGAATACGGGTCAAGTCAGTAGTTACCGGGTCGTGGGTAAAGAATTGGTTTTAAGTTTGACCGTGTTTTAAGGAAGTAAAACATTGAGGAATTAGATTGTTGGAATGAATCCTTGCAGAAGTAGGTTACTTTTTAGATTACAAATTATAAATGGGTGGTTGAATGGAAAATTTGTGTTTATGGTAATGGTTCTAAATGGTTTAGCGGCTTCAATCATCAAACTATAGGCTTCTGCAAAGTGTAAGGTGAAGCCGCTGAACGAGTTGGAAGATTCATTGATGCCGCTGAACGAGTTGGAAGAGTCAAGCTTGATGCCGCTGAACGAGTTAGAGGATTCACTGATGCCGCTGATCCGAATGGAGGCATCCAGCTTTTTTATTTTCATGCTTTCTCTTGTTCGACCATAAGTAAATGAGAGGGAGGGATCAAATAATGAAGTCGCCAAACCACTCTAAGCCATCAAATGATGTCGCCAAACCACTCTAAGGCATCAGATGAAAAAATTGTTGTAAATAAATTTGTATTATTCGTTTTAAATAAATTTATGATTATTACATTTATTCACTATTAAACATTAAAGATTATTCGTTTTAAATAAATTTAGTATTATTAAGTAATGTAATAATCCTAAATTATTTATTAATAATAGTAGTAGTATTAACATTAACAGTAAGATAATAATAACGCTGCCATTACTAAATAAAACTCGAACAGAAATTGATTAGTCACCCAACGCATCCATGATAGCAAAGGGTGATTGATGATAAAGATACTTGAAACTAAACAACATTAAAAAGACAACATTGATGGTACGACTGACATGAAGCTGTTGTGGGGTGATTCACTGATGTCGTTGACGCCTTGCGTTTCCGCAACTTTTCTTGTTATGGCCGGTCTCTCCACATCGACTGCATGTATGACGCCTCGGGCGATCGTCATAATTGACATCCATCTCATTTTTTATTCTTCTCTGACGTACTCTGCCTCGATGTGTGGTAATCATCGACGGGTCCCCTTGAATTCTCCACTCAGCCGGCGGCCAGTCAGACTTAGGCCCCAAGGTGTAGAAATGACCGTTGTACTGCTCAATGTACGTGTCTGTGTGGAATTTCCAACTAGTAATAGCGTGAGGGCTTTTACCCAAAAAATTGCAAACAGCAATTGCATGTGAACATGGAAATCTTTGCATCTGCCATTTGCCACACGAGCACACCTTCTTTTTGTACTCAACGGTGTAGTCATTTCCGCCCCGGTCATTTGTCTCAACCCTTGAAAGAACGTTGAACCTTAGCGCATTCGCATCGTACATCTTGACTTCATGCTCCATAGCAACTCCCAAAAGCTTCTCATACCTGCTCCATATGCGAGGTGGTAGAGGCGTGTTGCAACTGCTGGAAATCTGAGTGTGCTTAACATATTGATCGATGTCTCTGTGAAAGGTGTATTGAATCAGAGCTGTGATAGGCAGCAGTCGCGCTTCCCGCAAGACGTTGTTCATGGACTCCGAAATGTTGGTCGTTAGGTTACCCCACCGACGATGCTCTCTATCACGATAAAGAGTCCACTTTGACTTATCAATGTTGTTAAGGTAGTCCCATGCCTCTTGATTTTTCAGCCTCATTTCGCTAACAGCCCACCGATACTTTAAGTGCTGATTTGTGCTACCAATAGACCAACAAAGTTTCCGTAGGGTTTTGTTCCTGAACCTTCCGCTGAAATTGCTTCTGATGTGACGAAGACAGTAACGATGGTAGGCGTTGGGTTCCTTCCACTGTGGAAGGTTTTCCATTGCATTAATAATGCCATTGTGTCTGTCGGATATCACACACAAAGGCCCCATGCTATTAGTGGTAACGTATTCACTAAGGTTTTGGAAAAACCAACACCAGCTGTGTACAGTCTCTTCGTCAACGACGGCATACGCCACAGGAAGGATGTAGTTGTTTGCATTTTTTGTTACCGCAAGCATCAGCTTACCTCGGTAGGGTCCCTTCAGATGAGTCGCGTCCACCGAGATGACAGGCATGCATCGACGGAAAGCATGGATAGAAGGACCGAACGCCCAAAAAATATATTTAAACGTGGGGTAATGCGGATCTCCGTTTGGATGATTAAAGAACGTAACGACGGTGCCTGGGTTTCTCGTCTGCAGCCGCATAAGATATATGGGTAGCTCCTTGAAATTGCTGTCCCAGTCACCATAGATACTTTCTATAGCCTTTCTTCTTGCTCGCCACGCCTTAGAATACGAAACATCAACATTCAGAACCTGCTTGACATGGGTTTGGATATGTTTTACCTTAAGCTTGATGTCCGTACGAATTTGCGGTAAGATGTGTGATGCAATATCCTTTGCTTTTAAACTTCTGTTGCTATTACGTATGGTCGAAGGATAACAGCTGTGTTTTGTAGACCATACAGTAATTCGCCAGTAATGTGAGTCAGACCGAATTGATGCGGTGCAACGCCACTCACACTTGCGACCACTAGACAAAGGATTTACAAACTTTGGGTGTCTGGTGTAACATACGACCTTGTATTGTTTTGCTTTGCTTGCCGTTACATACATCTCCCGGCCACGACGGATGTTCCACTGTCTAACCGCACGGTCTACCTCATCTTTTGATTTGAAAAACATACCAAGACGGATATTGTCCCCTGATTTTGGGTTCCACAACACGAAGTCATCCTCTTCGTATTCTGGAACCATGTAATCTGTTAGCTCCACATCATCTTGAGGATCGTAGTCATGACTTGGACCTATCTGGAGAGCCAGGTTGTCATTTGGTTGTGTCTGTTGGGTCATTGGCTGACTGGGCTCGGCCTCGTGTGCAGAGTCTTCAGAGTGTTCTGATGGCGATTCTTCGTCATCACTATCTCCCGTGTCTTCTGAGTCTCCGCTTCCGGATTCGTCAAACCCATCATTATTGTCATTACCGGCAACATACTGAGGTACTTGGAAAGATTCTTCGTCCGTCATAGGGGAACCTACCTCGTCATTTTCTTCGTTATCGGCAGCATGTCCGATAGGGGGGGAACCATGTTGAGACCCGAAGGGTGCTACAACATTTACGTTAGACATGTCACGTAACAGGTTAGTAAAACTAAGCTGTTGTAACGGAGGGTGTTGTTGCCATTGAACGTAGATGTCCGCAACGAAATCACCAGGTCTCCCCGCCGCTAGATAATCCATCATTTCTACCCCGACATTGTTGAAAATTTGGCTGGTTTGAGAGTACCCAGCATAAGTGTATCCGAGCAGGAGTTTTACGGTAACTGCTTCTTTGTTAATATTAACATGAGCACATACGCATTCAAGCAGTTGTTCAAATGACATCTTCTCGATCATGACAAAGCTGGATGATACCAAGGAGTTATCATCTTGAACAACCCCGTTTACGTATGAAAAATTACCACCCCAGTATAATCTAACCAGGTATGGAACGAAAGAAGTCATTGCTTTGAAGGTTACTTTATTTTGGGGGTGGGGGTGTGGAAGCAGGTTTGTGAGATATAGAGAGATTTTGTGAAGAAAGTTTGGTGTGAGGATGGGTTGAGGGGAGTATCCCTTAAATAGGTGAAAATTTGTGCTGAAGCCGCTGTCTCATTCTGAGGCTTCATTTGAAGCCGCTGTCTCATTCTGAGGCTTCATTTGAAGCCTCAGAATCATTCTGAGGCTTCAATGCTAAGATATATGAAGCCGCTGTCTCATTCTGAGGCTTCAATGATAAGATTTATGAAGCCGCTGTCTCATTCAGAGGCTTCATTTGAAGCCACTGTCTCATTCTGAGGCTTCATATTTTATTATTTTTTTAATCTTATAACTCAAAATAATTAAAATAAAAGCAAAATAAATATAAATAATTACAAATAATATTTAAAACACACAATAATATTAAAAATAAAGATACAACTAAAACAAAGATACAACTAATATTAAAAAAAAGTTACAACTAATATTTAAACACTAGAAGTCCGAGTCCTCGAGTGCGTAGTACTCAGGGGACAAAGAAAGTTCACTATCCCGTCCATCAGATCTCGCATCCGAGGGGAAATACCAATACTCACGAGGAGGGGTGCGTCGGCTCCATAGGCGTTCCTCCTCCTCAATTTCCCGGAGGGCTTCCAAGTCCTCCTCAGTTGGCTCCCCATATTCACGGGGTGGGGTAGTCTGGTGGTACGGGGGTGGCAGTAGTCTGGTAGTGGGGGGTGGGGGTAGTCTGGTAGTGGGGGGTGGGGGTGGGGGTAGTCTGGTAGTGGGGGGTGGGGTTAGTCTGGTAGTGGGGGGGTGGGGGTGGGGGTAGTCTGGGGGGTGGGGTTAGTCTGGTAGTGGGGGGTGGGGGTAGTCTGGTAGTGGGGGGTGGGGGTATTATGGGGGGTGGGGGTAGGTTGGTGGTAGGGGGTGGGGGTATTATGGTTGGTGGGGATAGGTTGCTGGTAGGGGGTAGGAGGAGGAGGGGTGAAGGTTTGTGGTGCCGACAACATCAGTCGGTCCAATTGATATGTAGCCATGCCATAATCATGGGCCCAAGCCCATTCTTCATCCGTCCAGGGATCATCCTTCCAGGGATCATCGTCTTCAGGATGACTTGGTGGTGCCGCAGCAGGAGGAGGAGGGGGATATAACCAATGTTGTGGAGGAGGAGGAAGAGGAGGTTGTGCATTAGCAGGAGGAGGAGAGGAGGTCAATGGTAGTCTACGGGGCTGGCCCCGTCCCCGAACCCGGCGAGAGTACTGCCGGAGATTAGAAGGTCCGGCATCTCCTGGAGCAAAACCGCCCATGTTATTCATTGCTTTGAGGAGGGGGATGAGGAGGTATGAATGAAAAATGAGTTTTGGTGTTGTATTTATAAGGGGATTAGAAATATGAAGCCGCTGTCTCATTCTGAGGCTTCATATGAAGCCGCTGTCTCATTCAGAGGCTTCATTTGAAGCCGCTGTCTCATTTTGAGGCTTCAAATTTAAAATAAAAGATTATTGAAAAAGTTGAAAAATGACCATGTTGCTGTTTTCAGGCCACAGGAATGACGCCCTGGAGGCCCGTATACGGCCCGGACATCGCTCGACACCCTTATATCAGGCGAGGACAACGCGTCAGAAGCACCGGGGACCTGACTGACCGGGCCAGACAGCCTGTACAGGCATCCAAACAGGGCACCATGGGCCATTTTCAACATATTGAAAAAGTTGAAAAATGACCACGTTGCTGTTTTCAGGCCACAGGAATGACGCCCTGGAGGCCCGTATACGGCCCGGACACCACTCGACACCCTTATATCAGGCGAGGACAACGCGTCAGAAGCACCGGGGACCTGACTGACCGGGCCAGACAGCCTGTACAGGCATCCAAACAGGGCACCATGGGCCATTTTCAACATATTGAAAAGTTGAAAAATGACCAGGTTGCTGTTTTCAGGCCACAGGAATGACGCCCTAGAGGCCCGTATACGACCTGGACTCTGCGCCACATCGTTATATCACGCGAGGACAATGCGTCAGAATCACCGGGGACCTGACTGACCGGGCCGGACAGACTGTACAGGCATCCAAACAGGGCACCATGGGCCATTTTCAAGGGGCTTTAGATAGAAGTCTCTGAACCATTCTAAGGCTTCATGTATAAGCCGCCAAACCATTCAGAGGCTTCATGTATAAGCCGCCAAACCATTCAGAGGCTTCACCCCTTTAAAAGAAAACCACCTCATTCAAACACATTACTCAACTTCTCTCTCTTTCTTACCCTTGAGGATCTTAGAAAAGTTTGAAAATGGAAAACAATGGAGAAGGATTTTACTGTTCACAACCTGCTCCTAAAACGGCAACATCTATCCAACAAATATGGAGGCGTTTACGAAAGCCATCAACAGCATTCACGGGTGGTTCGTCTTCAAAGAAACCACAAACCAATCCACCTGAAAACGAACACGATAAACCATCCGAGCATCCCTCAGATAACCCTCCAGAAAACCAAGAGTGTACAAACAATTGGTCTGGTGATGTTGTCGACTTTTATACAAATGGGGATGCCCCATTTTGCTATACTCGGTTCATTTCAAAAAAACTAGACAAGAATTTTTGGGGTACCCTTCTAGGGTGCCAACCCAACAGGGCGTTATCATCAACGGTAACTTTTTAATTTATGTTCAACTTAAATTGATTTGCTTAACTCAATCACGAACCTTATGCATTACTATGATTTCAGCACGTTGAAGCGTGGACGGTAAGACTCATGCGACTTAGACAAGCAAAACTTTTAAAAAATCCTGGTTCACAGCTACGTTGGACAGTGTTACCCCCAGCTTTTTATGATGAAATGAAGGACCAGGATTCTTCAGTTGCCCTCGACATGGCAGGAAGAATGGAACCATACCCGCCATTTTGGGAGGTTGACTACGTTTACCTTCCATTATCGATTGGGGTGGGAGACTGGCTGCTTGTCCGAATTGATATGAGAAACATGGTAATCACACAGTATTGGACTGATGACAGATGGAGAAACGAAATGCGACACGAAGTTGCTCACTATATGGAGATGGTAACACTTTTTTTCGGATGGTTTCTTGAACGTATTCGTTACTGGCTGAGGTCAAATCGTGTCGACAAAACTCCAATTTCGGTTGGTTTAGTTCAGTTAGATGTGCCCCAAGACAACGGAAAGGTTGATAATGCAGGTGTGTTGGTTTGTATGATGATGGAGAAGCTTGTGAAAAAAAAATCGTTGTTGTTAGAAATGGACGTCGAAGACGCTTGTGTGAATTATCGACGGCACATGGCAGACGAGCTATACAAATGGCGTTGTGAAGCAACTTCTTGTCATGTTATATGATTATGTAATCTTGTTTTAGTGTTTAATGCTTGTATTTGGATTTTAATTTTAAATGTTTTATCGGCTGTCATTGTTTAATATTGGTATTGTAGTTCTTGCATGTTGTAACTAATGAATCACATGGAAGGGATTAAGTCGATTATTCAAATACATAAACCAAGTGAAATGTTACATTACGGCTAATCAAATACATAAACCAAGACACGTTTACATGTTGGGCCAGTTCGTGGGATTCTGATTCCTAAGACGGTCAGATTGCCTTCTAGCTGGTTGGAGTTGGGTTTGAGTTTCACCGGCGAGTGGTGGTCCTTGATTCTCGTACTCATCATCGGGAAAGAGGTTTAAACCCAGTGACAGTGACAGTGATGGTCCTGGGCGGTTTGAAGGTCCTTCGTCACATGTATTATGAGGGGGATGGTAATGAAAATCACTAACAAGGTCGAGATCAACACGTGGCAACATCTGTCCACTAGGCGTGACATAATCCGTTGAGGGAAATTCCCAATTGCTTCCGAAACCAATTCCGGTTGCAATCAACGCAGCTAGTGGACCTGTCACCGGCGGTTCCTCCCCAACACCGGACTCACCAACACCACCTGCTCCGTGTAAAAAGGACATGGGCGTGGAAACCCCCATTCCACCAGCTGATGCTGCAGACTCTGTGAATTGCGGGACATATGCCCCACCCTGGTTTCGATTGTTACTACACGCAGCAGAACCACCAACATGCTCAAACAGGGTACCAAACCCAGCATTCTCAGCATTGTCAAACAAGGTAGCAGCTTCTTCTTCTTCCTGATTTACCGGTACGCCACGGGGAGCGCGTCGCCGGCGTATCCTTTGAGGTCGTGGAGGTGCTGACAAATCCACGGCGTTCGTTGTAAGATGCGTGGGATTATCTAAGTGTCCGACATCGTTTGACATCATCATAGTTTGAAACGCCGTGTTCTGTATATGCTGAAACTGCCTGGCGACGGCCTCAGGATCATTATGTGGCTGCTGCGAAGACTGGTAAATCTCACCTATGGCATCCCTCTGCAAACAAAATTATGATGATCAAACCGTAAACTAAATAAATTAATCTATCAATTAGACACGTAAAAATGGTTTACCATCAACTGTATTCTAGCACCGTCATCTTGAAAACCGCCAACTGGGACCGGTGGTAGACTAGGATTTGTTATAAATGCAACAGTACGCAACGTATACCATTGCATATAACCAGGCTGTGTGGAATTCATCATTATGTCATTCGACATGAAAACTGTGCTATGACGGTTATTCCATGCATTCACATAGTCTTTGTGCCTACGCATCCAGTCCACCCCGTTGTTTCCTTGCCGCCCCAAACCATGCAATGTCTCAAGAACGGCCATGGGTGGATTTATTGGCGGAGGTATGTACTGGACCATGTTGAATTGTCTCATAACCCGTTGAGGGTAATGATGCTCAACAAGCTCAAAGCATATGAGAGGACAACAACTCCTCCAGCTTTCCCTACCACTTGAACAGATAGCCGGAAGTTGATACAAAGCCTGGCTGTAGGGGGTCCAGTTGAACTAAAAACATCAAAACAAACACTTAACTCAGTTACACAACACAATAAATGCTTAATAAAAAAATTTTAATTAATTAATAATACGGGATTAATAAACATACCATGTTTTCGTTTAACGATTGTAACTGAGAACGATATGTCCTCAAGCAGTGTGTGGATACCTCTTTAAAGTTCAATTTGCGGTCTCGCCACCTACAAAATTAACATTTTAAATAAAGTGTTCAGTAAAAAAATACAAAGGGATACGATACAGGCATATTATATTTGTTTAGGCTATGTGATATACCGAGCCGCTAGCGGGCAAGTATAATCAAACTGGTTGTCAGGTCGTGGTGTGAGACACCGAATCCTTTCCCAAGCCCATATTTGAAGGAGCAGCATGGGCCCGGTCACGCCTCTTTTATCGGGACTGGTGGCATCACAAAGCCGCCTGTAAAGACAAGCTAGAACCGCACTCCCCCAACTATAAGATCCTGCTAAGTTTAGGTCTCGTAAAAATTTTAAATAAAAAACATTTATTCTGTTGTTGGAATGATCGGGGAACAGTGTGGAACCAATCAGATAAAAAATTATTAAACGCGCACGGATAATGCACTCTTCATCCGTAGCCTCGGCTTCAACAAACGGTTTCGTTAATTCATTAATAATAAAAGTACCCAAAACACTTTTGCCAGACATTTGGTTCTCTGGGGGCGTAACACCTAACCAGTCTTGGCACAACCTTATTGCTTCGACAGTTGTTAGTGTCTCATCTGTTCCAGACACAACACTACCCTCGATAGGTAACCCCCACAAGACGTTAACATCTTGTAAGGTCACAGTAGCTTCACCAAATGGTAGATGGAACGTGTGAGTTTCGGGCCTCCATCGTTCCACCAAAGCTGTTATTAAAGAGTGGTCAAGGTATCGATAACCACAATCTATAATGCCACCAAAGCCTACGGCATCAACAAGATTACGAACTCGACCTACAGGAGGGTTCTTACGAAGTATGCGCCATATGGGTCTATCACTACGCTTAACATTAAGGTTATCATTAAAGTTTTCCTCATTTACGAAAATGTAAAAAGCACGATGTCGATCACGTAGATACAACACATCGTTCACCAAGGGACCAGGGTTTAAGTTTATATTTGGATTCATGGTGGTAGGATTTCTAATGGATTTGTAATATTTGTGCTTGGGAAGGTGATGGTTTGGTGGATGGTTAAAAAATTTCACCTCCACCTCCATTTTATAAGACATTGAGTTGAGAGAGCAAGTGTGTTGGTTTGTCTGAAAGTGTCTTACACAAACACTATTTACCAATCCAATCAACCTGAATTTCTTACAATTTTTTTTACAAAACCAAAGCCATGCATTGAGTGTTAGTGGTGTAAGTTGAGGTGGGTGTACTTTAAGGCTGAAAAAGTGGGAATCAAAATCAGAATTCTGGTTGAAAATTCTGAATGAATCAGCGGCATCAAGCTGATACATCCATTCGAATTAGCGGCATCACAGACACCTCCAAACAGATCAGCGGCATCAGCTGGATGCCTCCATTCGGATCAGCGGCATCAGTGAATCCTCTAACTCGTTCAGCGGCATCAAGCTTGACTCTTCCAACTCGTTCAGCGGCATCAATGAATCTTCCAACTCGTTCAGCGGCTTCACCTTACACTTTGCAGAAGCCTATAGTTTGATGATTGAAGCCGCTAAACCATTTAGAACCATTACCATAAACACAAATTTTCCATTCAACCACCCATTTATAATTTGAAATCTAAAAAGTAACCTATTTCTGCAAAGGATTCTTGTTGGAATAGTATTGCTTAATAATAAGGGTAGTCGAATTGTTCTTCTGCACATGTTTTGATTTTGTTATTCAAGTACATGTATTGTTTTCTTATTTTAATGACAAGTAAGTTTTGTTTGACAGTAACTAAATTCCATTTGTGAGCTTTAAGTGTGTATTGAAGGGGGCATGAACAAATAGGGTGTTAGTCTTTATGGTATGTGTGTGTAGTTCAAGGGTGGTGCATGCTGTTTGCATGCATGTATTATAAAGTGTTTAAAAACTTATGTTGTTAGTAAAATGTTAAGTGTTAAAATCCACAGTCTTGTAAATGTTTTATATAAGTTTTGTTAAGAAGTTAACGAATACTATACACAAATTCTCAAATATATATTACTTTTATGAACATGGTAAGTATGTAATACGAGGTGGATATTTTATATGTGTGTGCATATTAAGTCGTGAGTGTCCTAATAAGTTAGGATGGGTATTGGTTGGTTCGCGATCACCGGAGGAAATTTTAATGACCAAACTTTTAAATTAAACAATTCTAATAAACTGATCTCGTACATGCGGGATTTAGGTTTGCATAATTCTTAAGGACCCTATTTGTGGACTTTGCTTTTTGCTTGCTAAACTAAGGTACGGATTCTAATTTCTTTTAATTATAGTATAACTTTCGTTTCCTTCCATGTGTACGGGTTCGTTAGTCGTATCATCATAGTATAAAATTCATATCCGTTACTTTGTAGTACGGACTTACGTCTATGTTTAGAGTCTGTTTGTCATCATTTTATACGTATCATCGGTTCGTATTTGGTTCATTATTTGGATCGGTGTGTATTTGTCAGTTTGTTTGTTAGTGTGTCATAGCATGCCATGCCCCTGACTTGTACTCATGGCCGCATGTTCCAGTTAGTGTCATTTTTAGTTTGCCGGTAATTATTTACATGGCCTTAGCTTTTGTACTCTGTCACCCGAGCAGTTTGTTTTGACTTGTCGTTGGGGCGTCAGCGACATGAACACTTTCCGTGACAGTGCGTAATCAAAATCACGGTGTCTTTAACATGGTCCCTTAGAGGCGTATGGATATATCCTAGATCTGTTTCTGATTTCTGACTTCTGATATATATTTGAGTTTGTTTTGTGGAGATTGGAATAATGGGTGTACGCCACACTCACCATCTCATAGGTGCATGGACTAGCTAGCTATGTACCAGTTTGTAAGTTTGTTTTGGCTCGTGGGTGCTTCCGTTTGACGTGACTTAATTTATTGTTATGAATAGTCACGTAGTTTGATGTATGTATCTGTTCTGATAAGTTTCTGATATTGTTATTATATGCTTCGGTATGTGTCTGATTATGTTCTGGTTAAGTATCAGGTTTTGCATCGGATTATGTTCGTCAGTTGTTTCGATATAAAAGTTTGGTTTCGAGTTTGAATAGTGTTCGTTCGGTTTTCGTATTCCCTTTCGTATGTTCACTTCGGTCACAGTTCTATTATGTCTTGCTTTTCCGCTGCGTTAAATTTACATGTACTGTTGATTCCTCCGTTACTGGGCAATTTTTGGCTCAGCCGTATTTTCTTTTGTTGTGTTGTCTTATTTGCTTCGCAGGTAATATGGGATGTTGGGGATTCAGTGAAGAGTGTTAAAAGAAGTTGGACAAGCAGTATTCATTAATTTTAGTGCTACAATGTAATAAATGGTAATTAGGATCTTTTCGTTTTAATGTTATGGATTGGTTTTTGAATTTGATATCTGTAAGAGTGACACGTCAGCCCTAGCTGGGTTGGGGTATGACACTAGGGCTGTTCAAAACGCTCGGCGCTCGCTCGGAATTTGCTCGGAAAGTGCTTGCTTGATTTTCCGCTCAGTTGTAAATGAGCCGATCGGATCGGTTCGGTTTTAAAACGAGCCAAGCACGAGCAAAGGTCCGCTCGGCTCGGTTCGGCTTGATATAATTTTTATTAATTTATTATATATATGATTATATATATACACATTAATTAGAATTATATTTATAGTTTTATACATGTCACTCTATTGAGTTTGGCTCAATATATGCATATATACATTTGTATTTATAGTTATTGGTCTAGTTAACCCAATGATAACTTAACACTAAGGTTAATTGTTAAACCCTAAATCGTGAAAAAACATGCTTAGCTTCCTATTCCCAATAGTTGTCCACCATCAATCATCTCCCGCTAAAAACCTACGTCACAACGCGACAATCGTTCTCTATAGTATGCTCATTACCTTACTGGCCTCAATTAGAGTCTCGTTGTCGAACGATCGAACCCCAATCATCACTGGGCAGCGAAAATATTAAAGGAAACATCCCAAATTTATGGTTGTCCGAAAACAGTCGCTCGCTCAAAAAAATGTGCGCTCGAACAATGCTCGCTCGGTTTTCGGATCGATTGTAAATGAGCCGACCGGCTCGGTTCGGTTTGTAAATGAGCCAAGCACGAGCAAAGGTCCGTTTAATTCGGCTAGACTCGTGAACCGCCCTGCATGTGACTTTCCATTTAATTTTTTCTTATTGAAAACCGCTCTGCCAAACAAAACTGGCCAGCCCAAGTGCCCAACCCATATTCATAATCCTATTGATCCTTAATTTGGGTCTTTCCATAAAGCTCATTAGCCAAAGTTGGCCTATTTGTGTCACCCTGACCCAAGCGTGGATTTTTACTCTTCCAAATTTGATATTCGATTTCCAATATTACAAAACCGAACCTCTTGTAACCTAAGATATACTAGTTTTACTTGACGCACGTAGCGGCGGTGCACTCAAATCAAAACGTATAATATGTGACCGGAGTCATGCGCACAAAACGTACAAAATAAAGCACGAAAACGAAAACCCAATTTACGTCAAAACATATACAAATTGAAAATTATTCGAAAAAGATACCAAATTTACTTCGAAATGTAGACGAACGCGCAGCGGGGTAATGGAGACTAATTGAACTTTTAGCGTCAAATCAAATAGTATAATATGTGACTGAAATAATATGTATGAGACATACAAAATAAAGCACGAAAACGAACGCCTGATTTATGTCGAAACATAGACAAACTCGAAATTATACGGAAATGTATACCAAATTTACGCCGAAATGTAGACGAACTCAAATTTACACCGAGTATGCGTCGTGATTATGCATAGATTATTATCGACCCTTTACGTCAAAACGTAGACCAACTCGAATTTAATCGTCGAATCAAAATGTATTATATTTGACCCGACTTGTTTTCAAGCAAAGTTAACTCGACTTTATACCGACACATCTGATGTCGAGGTTTTTTACTAAGATAAAAGTATGTCAGTAACAAAACGAACTTGGTGTATGCATGTGTTACTTTAATTAATAACTGAACCTGTAATCGAATGCTTAGGTAAATTTCTTTTGTTGTTAAAAATATTTTATTAAAAGGAATCTCACATTGGTAGTCTATTCGAAAAGTATAGCCTTATTTGTCTTATAAAAAACCTCAAGCTAAACATGGTAGATTCCATTTTTTGTTTTGTACACCCATTTGCTTTTAACTAGAATACATATGACGATTATATAATCACGTATAACACTCACTTTTACTTTCTCATAAAATCAGTAAATCAATCACTATATGGTTCTCATAATTATTTACAGGACAATATTCTTTTATTGAATACCATGGAATACGCTATTCTCATGGAGTAATAGTTTAAACATGTTATATAATACTTTGTTGTAACTTTACCAAATATTTAAGTACGCTATATAATTTAATTTATCGATTTTAAGAGAATTGGTTATTGTTATTAATTAAAGTTTATACATAACATAAAACATACATAGCTGGTTTAAGTGAGACTAAACTACAACATAATATTTTCTACAAATAAAGCTAAAACCCATGATTACAAGTTAATTAAAAAAATTACAACATGAAAACAAATTAGTTCTTAAGAAAAAAATAACAATCTTTGTTACACGGTTATTAAATCTTACTTGTCCGTCCAGATGCGGAGCCAGGATTTCAAGATAAGGGGGCTTAGATTATTTAAACTAGTACTTACACAAAAAAAAAATTCGAACCACATAATAAACTATTATTACTAGTGAAGAGTGGAGTGGGCCTTAATGGGGGCTTGATACAAAAAACGAAAAAAAAAAGAAGGATATAGTGGAGAGTGGAGTGGACTTTAAAGGGGGCTTGATACAATTTTATTGAATGTGGACCATAAAAACGTAATTAAATTTGGGCCATTGGGGGAGGCTGGACACCCCTTGGTCCCTCCCCTCCCTAGGGATGGCAATCATACCCGAACCCGATGGGTAAAGCCGAAACCCGAAATATTTGGGACGGATTTGGGACGGGTAAATGGGTTTGGGACCGGGTATGGGGTAAGTTAAAAAAAATTTCACGGGTTTGGGACGGGTTTGGGATTTGATGATATACCCATTTACCCGACCCGATTACCCGATCAATGTACCCATTTACCCGAACCGATTACCCGATAAAGTGTACCCGCTTACCCGATCCAATTACCCGATAAAGTGTACCCATTTGCCCGATTGTATACCCGATACAGTTTGATTTTATATTTTTTCAATATTCTCTTTATTTTATTTAGGAAACTCAAAAGTCACCCCAAATCCCCTACGATTTTATTCAAATTTCCTATAGAAACTTTCCAAAAAATTTGATTATTACATAATTGACGGCACACCTTATGCATTCCTTAGTTTTGGACTTTTGGGTTTCTCTTATTCTCTCCAAAGAAGACGACCAAACTACGGTTTATCTTCGCCACTCACTCCAGTACTCGACTTGTAACTTGTAAGTTCTATCAAGGGTTCAAACAAGAATACAAGATTACACGACTACATGGTCTTCACAAATGGGCGAATGGCATACACTTTCTTTTTGTATTCATTTGGTGTTAACTTCTTTAAACTTCAATATTTTCATCTTGTGCTAATCATCGCAGAAATTTTCTTGCACTGTTTTTTTTTTCATCTATGTATTTGAATATATTTTTTTTAATTTTTGGGAATTTTATTTTATATATACTTTGTCATCATCTTATATAGCTTTAATTATTAATGGTGTCGTTAAATGTAATTGATGGGTTTGGGTTGGGTATACCCAACGGGTAAATTTTTTAAATTAACGGGTTACCCGAAACCCGTGGGTATACCCGATACCCGACGGGTATTTACCCGATAGAAACCCGACGGGTTTTGGGACGGGTTTGGGACAAGCTTATTTAAACGGGTTTGGGGTTGGGATTACCTAAACCCGTCCCAAACCCGACCCATTGCCATCCCTACCCCTCCCTCCGCCACTGTGTCTGTCATTAGCTTTTGTAAGAAGAATAAAATGTATATGTTAAACTAGCTGATTACCCCGGGAGCCGGGAGGGTCCCGGGATTGAAAAATATAATCATTCTAATAATACTAATAGTAATAATTATTACTCTTGTAATTAAATAAATAAAAAAATAACCTTGCTATAAAGTGACACCATGTGTTGCAGTGTTACACGATTCTTTCTCCTAGCTTCTCTTGATAAAGTATACCTATCCATCTTTAGAAGAGTAAAATTCCAATGATAGCATGACGATTGGGCTGAATTTCAACATCGTAGATAAGAAGCTGGTTTAAAAGAAAAAAACATGATTAATGAATAACCTGAACACTTTGTGTTTTTTTTCCTGTATGAACGAAACCCCACAAAAAATAGTCTTTTTTTCTCCGTTTTATATAGCATTATGGTACTCGTTGGAAAGATAATAAAACGCTCGTTAATTTGGTGTAATTTTTTTCTTTAAAAAATCTCGTATATAAAAGATATTAACGTTTAAAAATTATAGGAGGAAATATGAGAGAGAGAAATTTAAATTTGTTTTTAAATTCGTTTTTCCTAAAATAACTCAATCTCTTTTAGGGTTTTATCTTTTTTTATTAAAAAATTGAAATAATTCAAAATCACTAAAATCTTTCAATTATGATGTCACGTGGCAGTTTCATAGAGAGGTTGAAGCCATCATTGCACGCCACGTCAGCAACGTTCAATTCTTATATATATTAATAGATATTGTAAATTTTTACAATTCAAATCATAATTTATTAAATTCAATTTTTAAAAATTTATTCAACTTAACTTGTAACTCATTAGTTAGAGCCTGAAGAACTTGTCGCAACTATCATTTAACTCTAAAAAAGCCTCAAAAGTATTTTATAAAATCGGTGACCAATTTTCAAATTTTGTTGTTATCTCTATGATTTGAATATCTTTGAATATCTTCTTAAATGAATATTTAACCAATTAAAAGATCTTCTCAAGTATTTGATCTTCCATCCTCTTCCATATCATATCTGCGATTCTCACTCTCAAAAAGTGTCCGCTTTTAATACATAGCACTAGTTATCATGAAATGTTTATTTTTTTAATGGTTAACATACACACTAATCCTATTTTAAAATCTACTCCGGTGTTTAGCATCCATAAATCTACACCAGTTTTTAGTATGAGAGTACGAGACTATACACTTTTCAATTCAAATCCATCACTAACACCGTAAAACTTTAACATTAGGTGGATGCATATATGTAAATGTAAATTTGCTACAACTGTATAAATAAACTATGTATATATAAGTGTAAGTAGGCTATTTACACCCACGTACATATACATATACTTATCAAGAAAGTTTGAATTAAATATTTACAATGTGAAAATTTTCTCTTAAACACGCATTACAAGCATAAAACAATCATTCTAAGTAACATCGAAACTACTGGTATGAAAAACCGATCACACATGTATAAAAGTTATACATACATGTAATAAACTATCTATATATAAGTGTAAGTAGGTTATTTACACGCATATACACACACACATGTACTTATAAAGAAATTTTGACTTAAATATTTACAATTTGAAGGTTTTCTCTTAAAACGCATTACAAACATAAAACAATCATTCTAGAGTAAAATGTCATTTTCGTCTTTGGGGTTTGGTCACTTTTGCGACTTTCATCCAAACGTTTATTTTTCGCATCTGGGTCCTTAAGGTTTCCAAATCTTGCCGTTTACATCCAACTCACTAACTCCATCCATTTTGTCTATTATAATAACATAATATATGTTTATATATATATATTGTAACATCCGGCCTCTCTTACCACCAATATTGTCCGCTTTGCCCCCGATAGGTTGCCCATCCAGGAACTCACGGATTTGTTTTTGGTTGCCCTGGTGGAGACTTCCCAGGAGGTCACCCATCCTGGTACTGCTCCCACCTGAGCACGCTTAACTGTGGAGTTCTCCTCTCATCCACTAGCATTAAGCCCAAAATGCGTTGGTGATATAAGAGGCTTTGGATTACTTATGAACCAAGGATCTCTCCTGGCCACGGCCGATGTGGGATTTGCCTAGGGTGTCATACAATGGTCCATGTTAATCTTCTCAGAAATCGGTACTGTTACATATATAAGACTATTTGGTGTGCCTCCCCTTTCCCCCAACTCCCCCAATTGCCACATCAGCGCCACATCATTTCCCCCATTTCCTCCCCCAAAGTTTGGAAATGCCTTCCCCCAATTCCCCCTTCCTTTTTTTATATATAAAACTTTGATTTAAAAAAAAAAAAAAAAAAAGAATGGACCAATCACAAGAGGCGGTGGGCACGGGGAGATTTCCACTATCTCACCGGAAAAATAACGGGGGGGGGGGGCGGTGTTCCCCGAAACCCCGGATGCCACCTCACCACCCCGGACCACTTCCCCGATCCCACACCATTTAGTCTAATACACACACTACACTCTGTCCTTCCTTTCTCCCCCCCTCTTATGTTGGACCTTAACCAAAGTTGGACCATTGCCATCCGACCACCTGAACAACCAAACAGCTTTACCATCTTTGTTTATTACTACCG
This sequence comes from Ambrosia artemisiifolia, assembly GCA_032199755.1. Lineage (NCBI taxonomy): Eukaryota > Viridiplantae > Streptophyta > Magnoliopsida > Asterales > Asteraceae > Ambrosia > Ambrosia artemisiifolia. The sequence continues at coordinate 41,147,562 of CM063516.1, read as the reverse complement.
TTAGAACCGCACCATCATGAACTTTTGAGTCCCGGGCTACCATCTCTTGTTGTCGGAGAAGCTACGAACCCCACAACCGCTCGTCGATAACAGATCCTGTGATTCCATCTCCGATGGAAGTTAATCGGAGAACTGCCGGCAGATGGGTTTCTTTCTTTCTCTTATTCTCGGGTTTCAAGGTGGTGCGAGGGTTGTAGCCTGTGATATACCTGGTGTCAATCACAGGCACTCAATTTTATTATTATTTTTTTTTTGTAGATAAATGTTCTTACAGCAGGTGTAATTGGTGGTGGCATATCTGGTGGTTTTGTAATTGTAACTTGTTTGGAGAGATGGGGTAGGGTAGGAGTTATTTATTATTATTATTGTTATTACATTATTATCATTATTATAAAAAGACAAAATTGCCCTTGACTTAACAGTTAAATATTGACGAGGTTAGTCAGTTGGACGAAACTGACAAGATTTGGAAACCTTGAGGACCCAGATGCGAAAAAATAAACTTTTGGATGAAAGTCGCAAAAGTGACCAAACCTCAAGGATGAAAATGGCATTATACTCATCATTCTAAGTAACATCGAAACTACTACTATGACAATTCAAATTATATTATAATTTATAAAATTTCAATTTTCAAATATTATTCAACTTAACTTGTAGCTCATTAATTAGAGCTTGAAGAACTTGTTGCAACTATCATTTAACTCTACAAGAGACTCAAAAGTATTTTGGTAAAAACGGTGACCAATATTCAATTTTTTTTTTATTTCTCTATGATTTGCATACCCTTGAATATCTTCTAAAATGAATATTTAACCAATTAAAAGATCTCCAAGCAGCTAATCTTCCATTCTCATCCATATCATACTAACGATTCTTTCACTCTCAAAAAGTGTAATCTTTTTATACATAGTACTAGTTATCATGAAACATTTATTTTTTAATGGTTAACTTACACACGCTAATCATACTTTGAATCTCCTCTTGTTTTAACATCCGTAAATCTACACCTTATTTTTAGTATAAGACTATATACTTTTCAATTCAAATCCATCACTAACACTGTAAAGCTTTAAATTAGGTGGATGCTGTCAAGGATAACCAAATTCACTCCACCAATTTAGCAAATCACTCCTCCAATTCAGCAAATCACTCCTCTCAATCATAGCATATCCTTCACATTAATGCCATGGTCAAAAGTATAATTCTAGGACAAAAATCATTCCTAAAAATCCTCGTGTACAGTTTATAAATACTTGTTGTTAACATTGTACAAAGCATCAATGAAATCAATATTTGATATGGTATCAAGAGCTTGAAACACTCCTCTGAGTACCGATCCTTCCTATCGCCGCTTTTTTTTTCCGATCTGCCTTCCTTCTTTTCCATTTTTTTTCCAGAATCTACCTAACACCCATGGCAGACAAAGCATCCCTACCAGCCATCATTCACCTTACGACTGCAACCCATCTCACAATCAAACTCACCTCCTCTAATTTTCCGGTCTGGCGCAAACATGTTCTCACAACCCTCACCGGTCTCGACCTACAGCATTTTGTTGATGGTTCAGCGAACCCTCCGACCAACACCAGTGCTGAATATTCTGCTTGGTTCAAACAAGACCAAATCTTGTTCAGCGCCATTCTCGGCAGCTGCACAGATGCCATCCAGCCACTTCTCGCTTCTGCGGAAACTTCCCGTGAAGCTTGGACCAGGCTCAATACCACCTTTGCTAATGTCTCTCGGTCGCGTGTTATCCATCTGAAGTCCAAGCTTTCCACCAACCCAAAAGGATCCCGTACCATTACCGAGTACCTACGCGAGATGCGTACCATTGCTGATGCTCTTGCCCTTGCCCAAGAGCCCATCAAAGATGAGGATCTTATGATCCATATTGTTAATCAACTTGGTGAGTCCTTCACACCGATTGTTGCTGCCATTAAAGCCCGAGACACCCCTATTTCCTACTCCGAACTACATGACAAACTTGTCGACTATGAGACCGACCTAAAACAATCTGAGGCGCCTTTGCCTGAAATTGTCACTGCTAACTATACCCATACCTCGCGCAATGGGTCAAACAACTCACGCTTCAACCAAGGGTCTCGCAATGGTCCACGCAATCCTCGCTCACAATGGTCCAAATCGCAACAAAACCCCACAGGCAATCGCTCTAATCGAGCAAACTCTTACTGTCAGTTTTGCTCTTTGAATGGTCATGACACTAAAGAATGTCGCAAACTCGCTCGTTTTCTTCGTGACAATAACATCTCTACCAATAATGGGCCAGCAATTAACACCACCACTACTGGTGCGAACATGATTCCACCACCTTTACTCTTTGACACCGGTGCCTCCGATCATACCGCATTGCATCCGTCTCAACTCCAAGCACCTCGTGAATATGGGGGCCAGACGAAATTCTACTTGGTGATGGTAAGAAATTACAAATTACCCATACTGGGAATTCTAAAATTCCTACATCCTCTCGTCCTCTCACACTATCACGTGTTTTATGTGTTCCTAAATTACGACGTAACTTGGTTTCGGTTGCAAAATTATGCAAAACTAACAAAGTTTCTGTTGAATTCTTTCCTTATTGTTTTTTTGTGAAGGACCTAATCACAGGGGCACCTCTTCTTCGGGGAGTGAACAACAATGATGTGTACTATGCACCGAGTCCATCCGTATCACAAATCAACATAATCTCCACTACTAATTCTCAAGATTGGCATCACTGCCTTGGTCATCCATCTACCAAGATTTTTAATTCCTTGTCATCTTGTTTTAGTTTTCCTTTCAATAAATTATCACGCTCTAAATTTCATTGTGAGTCGTGTGCTTTAAATAAATGTCATAAACTTCCTTTCAACAATTCCTCATTTGTTACTACCAAACCTTTGCAACTTCTATATACTGATGTTTGGGGACCAACACAAAAATCAATTGATGGTTACAAATACTACATCAATTTTGTTGATTATCACACGAAATATGTTTGGCTTTATCCAATGCGAAACAAATCGGATGTCTCTGTGTTATTCCCACACTTCAAAAAATTAGTTGAACACTATTTTCAAAACCCCTCATCTCTGTTTTTTCAGACAATGGTGGAGAGTACCAAGCCTTAATACCCTTGTTTCAATCCATGGGTATCTCTCACTTTACCACCCCGCCACACACACCCGAACAAAATGGCACCGCTGAAAGACGCCATCGACACATAGTAGAGACCGGACTCGCCTTATTACACTATGCGGGCCTACCTCTCTCCTATTGGTCCCACGCCTTTCAAACGGCGGTGTACTTAATCAACCGACTACCAACACCCATTCTCAACCACAAAAGCCCTTATGAAATGTTGCACCATTCTCCACCAAACTACACCAAACTAAAGCCCTTCGGATGTCTTTGCTATCCATGGCTCAAACCTTACTCACCCTCTAAACTTCACCCCAAATCTTCACGATGTCTCTTCCTTGGCTATTCCACATCCAAATCAGCCTACAAGTGCTTGGACATCTCAAGCAAACGCCTCTACCACTCGCGTCATGTCCAATTTGTTCCTCACATTTTTCCTGCCCGCACTCCACATGCCACTTCCAAAGAACCACTTCTCATTGAAGATTTCTTAGACAAATCACCCCCACCCAAAGCTCTTACACCTAAACAGCCATCCACTCCAACCAACACATCTTCGGATTTCACCAACTCTAACCCCTCCCCACTCTTCACCCCACCCACTCAACCAACCCACTTGACCCTTCCAACTCATCTGTTCCCAATCCACCATCCTCGCCTACCAACCATAACAACAATATCATCTCCCAGCCCGCCACCCATCTCCATACTGACCAATTGACCTCAACACCAATCCAAACCCCACCACCGAACCCAACTCCACCACCGAACCCAACTCCACCTCCACCGCCACCTCCCCGAATCCGAAAACCAAACTCTAAATACTATGGTGCCAACTATGTCAATCACACCACCATTCACCCCATACCTTCCACACTTGAACCCACATGTGTTTCTCAAGCTATCAAAGACCCGTTATGGAGAAAAGCAATGGATGACGAATACAATGCTTTACTTCCCAATCACACTTGGGAACTAGTTCCCCATTCTTCACACAAACCAATCGGTAGCAAATGGGTATTTCGGGTCAAAAGGAACACGGACGGGACTATTGACAAATATAAGGCACGCCTAGTTGCCAAAGGTTTTCATCAACAACCGGGAAAAGATTTCTTTGAAACCTTTAGCCCCGTCACCAAACCAGTCACTATTCGTGTTGTCCTATCTATTGCTCTTAGTCACAATTGGCCCTTGAGACAACTCGATGTCAACAATGCCTTTCTACAAGGTACCTTACATGAGGACGTTTACATGGTTCAACCCCCGGAGTACAAAAACGACCACTTTCCTAACCATGTGTGCAAACTTCGAAAATCTCTCTATGGTCTCAAACAAGCACCCCGGGCATGGTACCTGGAACTAAAGACATTCCTCTTGACCTTTGGTTTCAAAAAATCTCAATCGGATGCCTCTCTTTTTATCTATAACCAAAACGGGAAAATCATGTATTTTCTTGTATATGTTGATGACATTGTTTTGACAGGTAATTGCCCAAGCTTCATTAACACATTTGTGACAAGCTTATCTCAAAGGTTCTCACTCAAGGATCTAGGCGACCTACATCACTTCTTGGGTATTGAAGTGATTCCAACACAACAGGGCCTTTTTCTCTCACAACATAGACATATCAATGATATTCTCACCACTTTTCACATGGAAGGAGCAAAGGATGTTGTCACTCCTCTAAGTTCATCCGAACCCCTCTCCTTGAATGATGGTTCCTCTCCCATTGATCCAACGTCCTATAGAAAGATTATTGGATCCCTCCAATACCTTGCATTTACTAGACCGGATGTTTGCTTTGCGGTTAACAAATTGTCTCAATACATGCATGCACCTACAACAAAACACATGCAAGCCCTAAAAAGAGTCATGAGGTACTTAAAAGGCACGATCCACTATGGGTTGTTTCTACATCGACATCAACCCATCTCCATAACTGCCTTTGCCGACTCCGATTGGGGTGGCATCAATGATGGGGGACGTTCAACTTCGGCATATCTCATATACCTCGGGTCCAATATTGTTTCTTGGAAGTCAACTCGTCAAAAAACGGTCTCAAGGTCCTCAACCGAAGCCGAATACAAAGCATTGGCAAATGCTGCAGCCGAAGTCACATGGGTGGAAAACCTTATCCAGGAGCTCCAAATCAAGCCCTCCTTACCACCGCGTCTCTACTGTGACAACATGGGAGCCACATATCTTTGCGCCAACCCAGTATATCACTCAAGAATGAAGCATGTGGCCCTAGACTATCATTTTGTTCGAGAAAAAGTAGCCGCTGGTTTGTTACAAGTCTATCACATCAACTCCGAGGACCAACCTGCTGATACTCTCACCAAACCTCTCGCTAAGCGACTCTTTCTCAAGTTTCGGTCCAAGATTGGAGTCTCCAATGGAGCCTCCATCTTGCGGGGGCATGTCAAGGATAACCAAATTCACTCCACCAATTTAGCAAATCACTCCTCCAATTCAGCAAATCACTCCTCTCAATCATAGCATATCCTTCACATTAATGCCATGGTCAAAAGTATAATTCTAGGACAAAAATCATTCCTAAAAATCCTCCTGTACAGTTTATAAATACTTGTTTTTAACATTGTACAAAGCATCAATGAAATCAATATTTGATAGATGCATATACGTAAATGTAAATTTTCTACAAATGTATAAGTTTTACATCTATGAAAAAGTTATATATACATGTAATAAACTATGCATACATAAGTGTAATAAATATATAAATACACATATACTTAAGAAGAAAGTTTAACTTAAATATGTACAATTTGAAGATTTTCTCTTAAAAACGCTTTACAAATATATAAAACAATCATTCTAAGTGACCTCAAAACTACCATTATAAAAAATCGACAACACACGTATAAAAGTTATACTTGTAATAACTATTTATATATAAGTGTATGTAGTCTATTTACACGCACATATATATATATATATATACATATACTTATCAAGAAATTTTGACTTAAATATGTACACTTTGATGGTTCTTTTTAAATATGCATTACAAACATAAAACAATAATTATAAGTAACATCGAAACTGCTATGACAATTCAAATTATAATTTATTAAATTTCAGTTTAAAATATTATTCAACTTAACTTGTTACTCATTAATGAGAGCTTGAAGAACTTATTGCAGTTAACTCTGCAAAAGACTCAAAAGTATTTTGGTAAAAACAGTGACCAATATTCAATTTTTATGGTTATCTCTATGATTTGAATATCTTCTAAAAATGAATATTTAACCAATTAAAAGATCTTCTCAAGCAGCTAATCTTTCATTCTCATCCATATCATACCAGTGATTCTTTCACTCTTAATAAGTGTACGCTTTTAATACATATTATAGTTATCATGAAATGTTTATTTTTTAATGGTTAACTTACACACTAATCATACTTTTAAAAATACTCCTTTTTTAACAGTCGTAAATCTACACCTTATTTTCAGTATGAGATTATACACTATTCATTTCAAATCCATCTCTAATACCGTATAACTTAACACTATGTGGATGCATAAATGTAATTTTTCTACAAACGTATAAGTAAACTATTTACATCTATGTTAGTTATAAAGGAATTTTGACTTAAACATGCACAATTTGAATGTTTTCTCTTAAACACACATTACAAACATTATCATTCTAAGTAATATCAAAACTATTGCTATGAAAAATCGATGACACATGTATAGAAACAACAGTATGAAATCATGAACTAAATAACTGAAAAATGAAGATGTGCATGGAAGAATGTAATGTTGTGAACTAAAAACTAATAAAGTCATGGAACTAACTTTACAATCGTCTTCATAGTAATTGTGAAGCTAATTGTAATGTGTGTTTGGTAATTGAGAAACCAATATTAATGTGTATTTGAGTAAGATTGCTAATGATTATAAATTCTTATATTTTTTTTGTTGTATCAGATGTCATGTCAACCTACAAACTAACCTTTACATAACAGAAATTTAAATTTAAATAATACTAGTTTTACTCTCCGCGCGCGTTGCCGCGCGTTCACTGTCATTATTGGCTTGGTTTATTAGGGTACAAATGCGACAATGTTAGCCTATGCGATCACAAAAAAAATCTGAAAAAAATGTTTGCCTCAAATCAGTTCTCGAAACTAAGACATCCGTTTAGGGAAAGACACCTCAGACCACTACACTACCAACCCAATTTGTGTTTTATTCCCAACTCAATCAATTATTTTTAACATAAAATAATGATGTGGGAAAAATATTAAATGATGTTGTAAAAGAAAAAAAGAAACAAAATGATTGAGCCCAGAATCGAACTCAAAACCTCACTCTTAGAAAGGTGAACCTCAAACCACTACACCACCAATCAATCTTGTGTTTTAATATGAAACCAAATATATTTAATACTAAATGATGTTGCAAAAGAAAAAAAAAAAGAAAATGATCCAGCCAAGAATCAAACTCTAAACCTCACTCTTAGGAAAGTGAACCTCAAACCATTACACCACCAATCAATCTTGTATTTTAATATGAAACTAAATATATTTAATATTAAATGATGCTGTGAAAGAAAAAAAAGAAAGAAAATGATCCAACGAAGAATCGAACCCACAACTTCACTCTTAGGAAAGTGAACGTCAAACCACTACAACACCAATCAATCTTATGTTTTAATATGAAACCAACTATATTTAATATTAAATGATGTTGTAAAAAAAAGAAACAAAATGATCTTGCCTAGAATCAAACTCACAACCTCCTTCCTAAGGAAGGAATCTCAAACCACTACACCACCAACCAATCTTGTTATTTAGTATGAAACTTACTATATTTATTATCAAATGATGGTGTGGAAAACAAAAAAAAAGAAAAAAAATGATTACTATTCATCTAAGTTTCCAATAATATATATATAATAGATAATAAAATTACAACAAATAATAAAAAAAACATACCTAAACTTAAAATTTAAAAACATACAACAAATACTAAAGAGCACACTTAAACCTAAAATCAACAAAACATACAACAAACAATAAAATAAAATAACTAAATCTAAACCTAAAAGATTGAGTCAAACTAGCACGGCGAGTCCAAACCACTCGTATTCCCATGGGTCATGGAAACTCTCTAGTAAGTATTGAGAAATTGTTACATATTCCTCCTAGGGTCAATGATATACTCTTCGGGATGAGAATCACTAACTTTGCTTGTCCCAAATTTGCAATTGGCCAAAAACCTGGTCGAAAGAAAGAAGCAGAGGATTAATAGTGGTAGTGGTTGTACGAGAGGCGGGCGGGGCATGGAGAGAGGAATACTTGCATAAAACGCGAAGGGTACGTAGGGGTAAGTTGGGTAACTGGCTGCACGGGACACCTACGGTTTCTATGGGGTGACGTAGATGGTTCAACGGGAAACGGACATCCTCCAAACATTTTTTATAAGATGTAGGTTGAGTAAGTATTAAATGGTTTGAGATGAGATGAGTGTGGAGTAAAATTTGAATGAGTATAGCGATGTTTAAAAGTTAAATGGGTATGTGTAGGTTGTTTTAAAAAGTGAAAGGGGTGTGTGTTTTGAATTTTTAATAATTAATTCTTTTTTATATTACCGTTAGAATGAATTTTTTAATTTAATTCACATCGGCCCCACCATTAATCATTTGAGTACGTTTGGAATTTCGGACATGGGCAATCCAATCTGAAGCCTCGTCCGGATAATGAGTTTGGAATTTCGAACGCTGCCTAGGTGGCAAATTAATAAAACGAGATTTACACAATAAGAATGTAGGTTATGTTCTAATATGTAAATAACCTAGTTATTGTTATTAATTATATGAACAAGTAAATGATAAAGGAAAACTAACTTGAATAGTTAGTTTTATAAGAAAATAACATTGGGGATTAGTTGAGGGGCTATAGTTGCCAATGTGGTGAACTTGAATTTAATTAATAAAAATTGACAAAACAATAAAACACACACAAGTGTGTGTGTGTGTGTGTGTCGAATTCAGAGAAAAGAAAAAGGGGTATTCTTCCCAAACCCTAAAACATCAATTCAACTTGAATCAAGGGCAGGTGAAGGTCCATTCAGGTGCATGAAGCCAAATATGGGTCATCTAAGGTCCAATAAACACCAAAGTACCTTTTATTTGATATAATTTGAGGTTATATTCATGTTAGGTCATGGTGGAAATAACGGGTTTTGGTTAAAACGTGAAATTATCAGTTATTAGAGGTTTCCCTAACTTTAGGGGATCTCAAACATGTCTAATTTAGTAAAGAATAACAATACTTATAGGTGATTGTTTTGTCATGTGAAGGATGATTAGGTGTAAAACTTGGGTTTATGGCCTTTTGGTGAAACCCACATTAAAATAGTGATTAGAAGATGAAATTGCATGATTGAATGATTATTGTATATTGAGAGTGGATATAGTGATATCGAGGATTCCATACAATATGTTAACTAAGAAAATTGGTGGTTAAAAGATGATGCACACCAAGTATTTGTATAAATGTCTAGTTGAAAAAAGAATAGATAAAAAGTTGTATGTTAAGATCTCGCTATTTAAGATGTTGAATGAGAAGTTGGAATGTGCCCTAGACCTAATAAATGATATGTTAAAAAGGGATAGTTCATGATTAGGACTATTGCCATATAAGTAGTGCATACAAACATGTAAAATGTTAGTATGACTCCCAGAAGTCAAACTAACCCAAACATAAGTTTGAATGAAATGGGTGTGTGAGAACTTATGATACGAGTTGGTTATTTGACATAATGACTAACTTAAATTAATCTTGAGTATAGTGAAGTGATCTTATCAAGCTAAGTGGAGGCTTGGAACAAATTGGATCAAACGAACTAAACGTGTGACACTAGGTAAACTCAGGTTAATACTTTTAAAAACATATAAGTCTACCTTAGAAACATTTATTTAACATACTTGACTGGGACAGTTGAGTCAGTTTATACTTACGTATTGTCCAGGGTTCAATGATTCGGAGGATCATTGGGGGTAACATACGCACACACGAGTCTTGAATCCCGTTGTTGGTGAAATTACATAGTTGGATTAAGTATCAAGTATGAAATGTTCTATATATGATATACAACGTGTAAATACGTGTTTATATGGTTAGATATAATTAACATATTTTAGAATTGCATGTTTATGAATTAAGATGTGTTAACATGTGTTAAAAGGTGTTAAAATAGCAAAATCATAAAATTCTGATTTCCAGAAAACTGGTTCGACCTTGAGGGAGGTCAAACCAAGTTCATGAATATTGATTCGACCTTGTAAAGGGTCGAACCAATGCTGAGTATAAATACCACACCTTGCAACATTTTCATCATTTCACAACCCTAACTCGCCTCCAAGTGCTCTCTCTCAATCCCAAACATGTAGAGAGGAGTTTTTGATCTCGTTTTTCAGATCCTAATCCAAAAACACGTTCCATAACATAAACAAGTGAATATTCAAGATGTGTTTTTCATCTAAAACCTTTTTAATCAAGTTTCATTCGCTTTTTATTAAACCCTAAGTGGTCCAGATCTGATTCCAATGAGTTTTCATGGATAAAAACCTTTCTAACATCTTTCTAAACTAAATCTCTTCATTAATAATGAGTTTTCTTTCAAAAACCGAAATGTTAATGGTGTTAAATGATGTGTTATTGTGTTATGTGATATGAAATGATGAATATATGATATAATAATGATTTAGGATTGTTTTGGATAGTGATTTATGGTAGGGGTGAGCATAATAAGGTCCGACCCGAAAAAAGAACCGAGAACCGGACCTGTATAGCACTGAAACCGAACCGAGTAGAACACTGCAGGTACAACTTCGGTCCTGTAAATATGACAATTTCGGGTTTCGGGTCGGGTCGGTTCTTGGGAAGGACAAAACCGATCCTTCATGCCTGGACCGAAAACATAATACATTAAATGGGCCATGTAGTTTTTTGAACTTAAAATTTGATGTTGAAAATAATATATATACTCTTAACAATCAACAACATCAAAATATTTCTGCAATCGCTTATTGTCACTCCTAAATCAACATGTTACCTCTTCATTATCATGTAAATGTTCTTCTTCATTCTTTGTTATACACATGATTACCTGCATATATTCAACTTACGATTACATTATAAACAATACGAGACATCAATAAAACTATATACAACAGGTAAAGGTTCTTCGTTGTTATATGTTGGTATGATTTATGAATCGTATATCATGTTCTTCAATATACTTATCTGGTTTTTTATTGTTCACTTCAGCCCTGGAATCTAAAGTTTAGGAAGCGTTCAAGAAGTTTATTGACATGGACAGGAATAAAAAGGCAATTTGCAACCATTGCTCAAACGCGTTTTTGCGGACAAGGTTAAAAATGGGATATCGACAAAGATAAGACATCTTAAAAGATGTCTGAAGCGCATTGGTAGTTAAAAAATCAAAGAGTTTAGGGAGTGAAGGCTAAAAATGGCTTGATGAACCGTTCCGTTCGCCACGCACCGACCTCTTATTTCGTTCATTATGATAATTTAGTCATAATATTTCTCATATTGTTGCAGTAAATAATGTTAATTAGCGAGCGTTTACGGATGAATATGGAAAAGTTGAAGACGTTGGTTTATGTTGATCATGGTTTTTAAGAAAAATAAGTTGAATTAATGTTCTGTTTTGGTGTTCCTATTAACATTATGAGTTTCAATTGTGAAGTGGAGTTTTGAGTTGTGTTATAGGTTTATATGTTTGAAAAAGTTCAACATACCTCGTATATTTGTAATTTTTTTAACAGGTCAAAAGTCACCTAATGCGTAAATGGGTAAACATAAAAAATAACATAACTTGGATAAACGAGTCAAATGGGTAAGCTTAAAAAATGTAACCTAAATGTAGTCTTATTTGTACCTCAGAAGTCAAGCTCAAAGTTTCACATATGCGTTTTGGAATTTCATCTTCTTTCCAAGCTAAAAGTACCTCCAACTATTCATTGACCCATAAGCTGTCGAAAAACAAAGGAAAAGATCATAGATCCATCTTAGTTCAATACTTCCTGGATTTATATATCTCAAGATCGAGCATCGGACAAAAATTGAATAAAACGATAAGCATCAAAAGCAGTCATAAAAAAGAGCATGATTTGGGGGTGAGCATACAACTACTCAACAATATCTCAATATCAAAACTTATCAAAATCTCAATACTTCCTGAATTTATAATTATATATCTCAATATCTATTATTCAACTAATCAAAATCTCATTCGTTCCTGGATTTTTATAATATTGAGCTTGCTTTTGAGTTACTAACAAAAATGGAACATCCTATCAAGTTCTACTAAGAAATCTTAAACCAAATACAACAACACAGGTCCTACTCTTCTAATTTTTTCACTTAGGCATTCAATCGAACAGTTGGTGTGCAAGGATTATATATACTAGGTTACATAAAACAAGCTATAACGTCACCAACCTATTCCATCAAGAACACATATCATAGCTTTTTAGGGCAAAATCAGGTTAATAAGCACCTGAAATTCTGAATTTAGTTTTGAATATGTAAGCAAATGAAACCCAAATAAAAAGTAAACAAATTCCACTTAATATGCAATAAACCAAAAGAAAACGAGCTTCAAGTTTGCAAGGAACAACTTACCAGTAAAAATCATAGAGAAATTGAAAGAAATGTGCCATGGATTTGACGATTGAAGGATCATAGTCGGTCTCGGGTATGTCACCTGGGAACCGTGGAACCGTCGGTACATGGACCGAAGACCGATAATAGTACCAGGTCTGAATGTCGGGTTTGGTTTTGTAGGATTCTCGGTTATCGGGTCGGGTCGGGTCGGTTCCTGACAAATGCTCACTCCTAATTTATGGATATTATGTGGTGTAATTGATGTTTGATGGATTTTCATCCATTTGGGGGTTTTATGTTATAATAGGAGTTTGTTCTCGATTGATAATGATGATGATAGGATTAGGGATTCATTGTACACATCTAATATGTGCATATTGATCTGTATATGAAGTTGTTTTGATAGTTTCCATTTTAGGTAAAGTTTACATGCATTGATGTGACATTTCCATAATTTGCTATTTTGGGTAAGTTGTGATTGCTACTTGAAATGGACGGATTTCTAGGCATAAATGGTAGGGTTTCATGGGGATAGATTAGATAATGTCAACTGGTGTGAGTTGTGACTCTTCGTGATGTTTTCGAACTGTTTTGATGAGATTTTGTCCATTTGATGAGTTTCTGCAGTAGTTGGGTCGAACCAAATTTTGGTTCGACTTGTCGAAGGGTTGAACCAACCCATGAAAACCCATTCGACCCAACCATAGAGTTGAACCAGTTTCCTCATACCCATTTGACCCTACTGATGGGTATGAACCAAATTTTCTAACTTTCATTCGACCTCTCGACTGTAGAAATGGAAATTTGATGCAAACTAAGTGTTTTATGTGTAATTCTTGTATGTGAACTACATGTGCTTGATCAACTAGTGTAACGGGTCATAAACGGGATGTCGGGTCTGTCTGGTGTGTCAGGTCAACGTTCAAACACATTTTCAAACTTACGTGGTCAGGATCTGGACAATTGGGGACTAGTTAACCTACGGGTTATTAGTCAAAGCACTTATACAAACTTTATGATAGGTCACCGGTAGTTGGGACTATTAGTTCGCGCCGGTTATTCTATTTGTAAGAAGACGCAACCTAAGGTGAGTGTCATAACCCCACATTTTACTGTTTTCATATTTGGGGGAGAAACATGTGGTATGATCTTACGAACTTTTAGACCAACATATTACATTATATCACAACGTTACTAAGTGATATTACATCATTAAAGTCCTCCTAACTTTTAGTGAACCATTAATACGTGGATACATAGCGGGGAAAGTGTGAATAGATAGATCTATTGGGCCTGGCAAGCCCCACTCGGGTCGACAGGATGTCGGACGGGTGCATATTTGTCATATCTAACTTACGGCACCGGGTGATGTCCGGTGGCGGGTATTTTGGCATTCTAACGTTCAGCAGTGGTTCACGACACTTTAGTATCATGTACGATGTCTAGCTAGCATCAGGTATAGATGTAAGGATTGTTGGGTTTGGTTTTACAAACGTTACTTACTTTTGCAAACATAAAACTCTGTGACTCACCGGCAATTTATGTGTTGACTAACATTGCATGTTTTCTCAGGTCGCTAAGGTAGCAGCCAGACTAGGCGCACTGGAGTTGCACTGAGTCTCACTATATCTTGCATGGTTGAACTTTACATTATGTTTTCAAACTACTTACTTTGGGTTATGTTTTGTAAACTTGATTTGCTTCCGCTGTGGTCTTTTGGGATTATGTAAACTTTTAAATTGCGTGGTTGGTTCTTATTACATTATTTTCATAACATATAAATGTTGTTTATTGTGACCGTTGACTTGGATCTTGGTGTGTCACGCGCCTCGCAGTAAAACCCCGCTGGTAGAAATTGATGGTGTGACAAAACGGGTCAAGGAATGCTTAATTGAGGCCAAGGTAAGTGACTTCTTAGAAACCAAAAGGATTGTGTAAACCTTTGTCAATTATGGAATTTGCATTATCAACAAAGAATGGGTGTTTAAATTTTAGAGAGAAATATGAAATATGGGATTCTAGCTTGAAATGGGTTAGAATCGCCAAAATGAGAGAAAATGGTTAAGTCCGGGTCAGGATGTCTAATAGATGATTGAGTGTTGTTATAATGGGTCAAGTGAGGTTAATATCACTTGAGCCCAAGATTTGAAATTTAAATATTGGAGTGTTGAAAGGTAAGGCAAATGGGTCAAAAGATGATGTGAACATCAATCAGACCCGGTACATGATGCTTTCATAGTTAAGCATTAAGATTTAAAAGGTTAGACGGGCCAAATGGTGGTATGAAACCATTTGGATCCCGAATATTAATATGTGCAAATTAAGGATTTTCACATGTTGATGACTTGGAACGAAAATGGGCACGTGATGCCAATGGGTCGTATGGATGATTCGAATTATATGGAATGAGTCAACGCTACCGGGTAAGCCCGTAGGGTAAAGTAGGACCAATGGGCTTATAGCCTAGTGGTACCCACTACCAATGATAAGTGTTGGGCATGAGAGGAGACAAGTTCGAATCTTGTGGGCAACGCTTTGAGGTATTTTGCCGGGATCATAACCCTTGTGGGGTAGGATGATCGGTATCCAATATGGATACCAGGGGCCAGAGGGTCTCCTCCACATACCCTTGGGCAGGTAAATGTGGATGAAAACCACCCACATGAAATGTGGGTGCCAAATCGGTGAGTCGTTTTCCGTAAGTGTGTCTAATGAGCGCTAATACTCTTAGATGTGACTTAAAATGGTGAATTCTTGAAGTTAGTGAAATACTAAGTCCGTAAAGGCTTAGAGGCTTTCAAACAAGCTAATGGGTCAAAAATAATTAAGTACTGCTGAGTTGAGTCGCCATGGGTGATTAAATTGAAATATAAGCCTATAAGGGCATTTAGGAATTCTAAAGATTTACTAAAGGCTAAATCTATAAACCGAGTCATAATAAGCTAATCGGGCAGTGTTGATTAGAACCTGATTGAATACCGACGCATGAACAATCATCGGGGTCATAATTGCAAAGGAATGAGCAGAGGATATTTGCTCAAACCAGAGGATTTTTCAGACCAAAGAAAGAATGAGCAGATGATGTTTGCTCAGACCAGATGATTGTTCAGACCAGAGAAAGAATAAGTAGAGGATGTTTGCTCAGACCAGATGATTGTTCAGACAAGAAAAAGAATGATCAGAGGATGTTTGCTCAGACCAGAGGATTGTTCAGACCAGAGAAAAAATGAGCAGAGGATGTTTGCTCAAACTAGAGGATTGTGGATTGTTCAGACCGGAGGAAGAATGAGCAAATGATGTTTGCTCAGACCAAAGAATAGTTAGACCAGAGGAAAACTGAGCAGAGGATATTTCCTCAAACTAGCATGGCTTGTTAGAATTCAATTTTCCATTCAGTTTTGTTTTATATGTGGCTTGATCCCCATGCTCTTGATCTGAGGTGCTTGAGAACCATCTGGTCGTAGCTTACGGCGGGTTTTAAACCCAAAATATTTGTTTATTTGTTTCGCAATGGTTTGACCCGTTAAGGAGCAGAACCGGACGCGAAACGGACCAAGCATGAAACCGAACACACTCGAGACCAAGATCACTATTGTGAATAAAGATATGATTTCGTCTTCACACGCCGCGTGGGACATTTCGGTAAAACAACAATAATGTTGTGTATACATAACGTGTATGGTAGTCAAGCTTAGAGATGTCGAACTGTAAATAACACGTGCGGATCTTCCAAGGATCCGGACGTGTAAATATGGTTTAACAACTACAAAAAAAAATATATGCTAATAACTGGGACCAAAACTAAATTAGTTTTTAATTAATTGTCTTTAAAAGGGGTTAGGTCTTACAATGTATAGCGGTTTACATGTAAAAGAGGTCTTTTTTTTTTTGCAATGTAGCATCCATGTTAGTGTGGACATATTTTATCAAAAAATGGTGCAGAGATTCACCATCTTTTACATGCCTTTAATGATTACCCAGTAGTTTTTTTTTAAATAATGTTAACATGCCTTTAAATGGTGTAGTTGTATGGGTTTCCACAATTCCATCGTGTGATTCAAACCACGTATAACCATTTCACATGTCGGATCGTTTGAAGGGCGCAGTCTAGGGCGTGAAAATGGGCATTCACGCCCCATTACGTATGGTCTAATATAGATGCGTGTATTAATTGAAATATATTTTGACAAAGTGCTTATCCTCTATCGATCTTATGTCTTTACTTTCACTCTTAGGCTCCATTTTGGCTAATGGAACTAACTGAATGTATGTGATATTGGTCTCGCTAAACGTCCACTTTTTTTTTTAAATAAAAAAATGTGAGGTGGAGAGTTTTGATTGATTAAGAGAAACTAATTCCATTCACATTGTTACCCAATGCATGTGAATTGAATTGTCCCACGCCTAATTGGGGAGGTGTTTCACGCCCAATACAGATAACATGACATTGGGCGTTAAACTGTTACACTAGGTTTGAAATTTAAGTTGAAAAATATTTCAATAAAAAATATGTTTATTTGGTTAATCTCCATTTTCTTTGTAGATGCCGTTTTGCGACTAATGATTAGATACTAACATGTGTTAATGGGCGAAGGAGTATCAGAAGGGGCGAAGGTGACTGAAAGATGGGCGAAGGAAGAATTATAAAGGACGAATGTGGATCAGGAATACACAGAAGAATACATTCGACCAGTTCACCTGGGCGAATGTAGAACAAGCTTACATTCGACCAGTGTAACTGGGCGAACGTACAGCTACTATATATAGATTTCAAGTTTTTGTAATGTATAACGAGTCATTGAGAGTGTGTGTTTTGTGTGTGTGTTCCTGAGAGGTCTGAGATTGATAGTTTGAGTTCTAGATTAACTGTAATCAGTCTGTAAACGTTTATTTGAACAAGTTAATCTATGAAAAGCTTTTAAAATGATCTTGATTGTGTTTTGATTGAGTTTATATCAGTTTGTTCTAAGCTAGGGTTTCCGCACCTGGTTTAGCAACTTGTATGATCGTATAATCCTGTGTTGTTGTCAAATTCTTCCTCTACAAAGTGGTATCAGAGCATAGAGGATCATACAACAACAAATTGATAAACTCAGAGCTGATTTGGACATAATTTTCATCAATTCACATCTGTTTTCAACTAAAAATGGTTTTTGTGTGTTTTTGAAAGAATTAGAGGTGATTTTGTGGTTAAAATTCAAAATTCCAAGTATTAAAGTTGTTCCAAATCATCTCCGAAGCATAACCTGATCAAGATCAATCAAATCCACAAACTTTTGAAAATCATTGATCAAAATAACCGTTTTTCAAAGTGTAACCGTTTTTCAAAAGTTCAGATATGGGCGAACCTGAGGTTAGTGGGCGAACGTGTGTGTTTTAGGGCGAATGTGAGTGAATTTCTGGACGAACGTAGAGAAGTTTGGTCGAACGAAGAGTTTTTCACATAAAATTTTTACATTCGGGTCCAATATTTTACCTTCGGGAGATCGGGGGTACGAAGGTAAAACTTAAACGGATGAACGTAGGATTTTTGGACGAAGGTAGTAAAGTGTTATTGTATTTTTACATTCTGATGAAATCTTACCTTCGGGACTGATTGTTTTGGGCGAACCTTACACAAAAAGGGACGAACCTAATTTCTTTTGGGCGAACCTAGAACAGTTTTTGGTAAATTTTTCTAAGTGTCGAATTTCTCGAAGAGCGTGACTATGTGGCGTTATCAGACTACTCCTACACCAGCAACTACACAACCACAACATCAGGTGATGGACCCATGGACAGTGGCAGCACAGAAGACTAGCACACAGTCTTCACAGCCGGTTAACTACATGACTCAGAGTGCACCTACAGTACCACAGTCTGACTACTGGGGTGTAGCAGCAGCGGTGGTAAACACTCAAACTACTAATGCTATTTCCACACTGATTAATGATTTGTCTTCAGGTAGCGGGACTCGGCCACCGAAGCTCATGGAGATTCAAGAATACAATCAGTGGCAGAAAAAGTTCAAGATACACTTGGAAGGCATGGGAGTGGAAGGTGCTGAAGCATGGAACATGATAGCTAAAGGATACACACCACCAGTTCTGGAGAACACGGGTGAACCAGTGCCATTGGAGAGCATGGCGGAGGATGAGAAAAAGAAGTTTGCTGTGGAAAAGAAGGCGTTCTCACAACTGACACAAGCCATTACTAATGATCTTTTGCATCAGTTTGGGACGTGCACAACTTCCAAGGCTTTGTGGGATATGCTTAAAAGGAAGCATGATGGAAATGAAAAGACTAGGAATTTGAGGATGGAAGAACTTGTTAAGGAGTTTGAGAATTTTTCTTATGTTGGAAATGAAACTTTGAAAGAACTAACTCCTAGATATAATCATTTAATATCTGAATTGTCTAGCTATGGTGTACAGATTCCTATGGCAAAACAGGTGGACAAGTTTGCTGAAGCATTACCACCAAACTGGGATCAGCATGTGGATGTTTTGAAGGAAAAGGATGCTTTCCAATACTGGTCTCTTCAAGAGTTCGTTGAGAAGCTGGAAAACAAAGAATTGGAAGAAAAGAGGAAGGCTAGGAGAGCACAGATTCCTCAGAATCCAAACTTATACTTTGGAGGATCTTTAGTTCCAGCAAGTACGAGTTCTGGAGGGCTAGTTACACCACATGTTGCTTGTATATCAAATGCTGTAGAATCACCCATCATTAACTACCATCAACAAACTTCATCTTTATCACAACCACAACCACAAGTTCCATATCAATATTCATACATCCCACCATTCTCCCCAAAACAACAAGCAGCTTTTTACACTGCTGGTCAAACTCAACCACAACCAATGAACCAACCTAACCAACCAACTGTGGTTTTGGAAACTTCCAATCTTGGAAATGTGACAGTTGAAGTTGCTCAGCAACACATTGCTTTAGTCTCTGCAATGGTTTCTTCCTATAATGGATTAGTTGCTAGTCAAATTGGTAATAACAACTTGACCAATGAAGACTACGCACAGATTGATAAGGAGGAAATGGAACTCATTGATATTCAATGGGCATTTGCGAGCATAATGAGAAGAGCAACAGAGTTTATTGAGAAAACAGGTAGAACCGACTTGGGAACTTCTCCTAACACAACCTACGGGTTCAATAAGGAGAAAGTGACTTGTTTTAATTGTGGGGGTAAAGGTCATTTTAAACGTGAATGCACACAACCACCGAAACAAGGCAACAGGAATCCATTTAATGCTACCTATCAGAACCGTCAACAACAAAACCAAAACCAAGTTTCTTCCCAAAACAACAACAATTACCAAAACCGTCAAAACAACTTTAACAACAACCAAAATAGACAACCAACCACACCAAACCAGACACAAAACCAAACACCAAACAATACTAACCGAACAGTCATACCAATCACTACACCAGCTGAACAACAGAATACCAATCAAGCATTGGTTACTCAACAAGATGAGAGGTTTGACTGGTCAAGTATTCAGATAGGTGTTGAGGAGATAACCACTGGAGGAAATGTGGCGTGTGTTGCCTATCAGGTTGATCTTGAAGATTCTGTGACAGTGGAGGAGAAGGTTGAAACTGAAGTTGATAGTGATGATTCTGAGGTTGAGATGGATGGTGATTTTGAACCTGTTAAGGTTGATTCTGAAGTGAATGTTGAGGTTGAAAATGAAGAGACTAATTCGGGAGTTGTGATTGATACTGTTTCTGACATTCCTGAGGAGTGTGAATCGGTTTATTCTGATTCAGACAGTGACTCAGATACGGAAGCTAGTGTTAATTCTCTTGATGAAGATATTGATCAGTTACTTGCAGAAGCAGATTTTCTGATGACTAGGAAATCATGCATTGCAGATGATGCTTTCACAAAGATTGATTATTCCAGATTCTTTGCAGGAAAGGAAGCTCATTTCGCATTGATGGCCATGACTGACCCGCCAAAACCTGTAAGTTCTGCTTGTAGTACTGATAACACTAGTGAAAAATATTGTGGTGCTTGTGATAGATTGACTGAGGAGGTTAAACAACTCCGTATTCAACGTGATAGTGCTATCATGAACAGTCAATCTACTCGCAAAGAGTTGAATGCTTTTAACAAAGTATTAGATGGCTACAAAAAGGACATTTCTGACTTGAAAAACACTTTGTCTTTAAAACAATTGGCAATAAACAACTACATCAATGAAATTGAAAACACCAAGCTGGAAATGGCTGCCATCAAATGCTTTGCTGAAAAAGTAAACAAAAAGTTGGAAAGTTACAAGAATGTTGCTTATGTGGTAGACCACATCATTGATGACAAAACAACCAATTATCGGTCTGTACCATCTCCGGTTCTTTTTGAAAACCATAATTGTCACCAAGTGACACCGGAGAGTTCGGTAAAATCTGATTCAGCATCGGAAAATGAATCAAACACTTCAAGTGTTGGCGATCCAAATTCCGATGTTAGACCGATTTTGGGAATCAATGATGAGGGTGTTACTGCTGAAAGTGTTGACTCAGATTCAGAGAGTGATGATATTGGTTGTAATCAAAATGTTAATGTATGTGATATTCCAAAAGAAAATCACATCATTACTAATGAACCAGTTTCATCATCTCAAATTGTTCCAATGAGAAATGTTCATCATGTGGAAAAGTCTGAGAAGAATGTTGTGATGAAAGATCTTAATGTGATTAAGAAAGATCTTGAGAGAAATGAGAAAAACGAACAATGTGACAAACCTGTCAAGGTATTTTATCGGATGGAAGGATCCGATAAGATCATCTCTGACGAGGACTTTCCAATTAAAAATGCCAATTATGCTAAAATTGAAAAGATTTGGCAAGAAAGTACTATTTGGTTCCCAAAACATGAGAGAACAAATGAAATTCCACCAGCTTTGTTGAAAAAGTTGTACTTGGATGTTCCTCAAGAACCAAAGGTCCATGTCACAGAGTTTGTTAAACCCAAAAACAGAGCTAATGGTTTCAATGAGCCTACTTACTCAAAAGGGCCACTCCCTGAGAGTTTAAGGAAGCAACAGTATAATGATCAATATCCCGTTAGATCATTTGCTCAACCAAATGCTCCGAATGTTTTTGAAGAGTACCGTGCATGCTTTAAGTGTGGAGAACGTGGGCATTTACTTGCTCAGTGTCCATATGTAAGGCACAAGAGGCACGAAGTGGAAGTGAGGAATTCTATGCGAAAGCCGATTGATCATTATGTGCCACCTCATAGGAGAGTTGTTCCTCAACAACCACAACCGTTTTATAATCAAAACCATTTTCAAATGAGGAACACTCGTCCAATGCACTTTGATAGAAGGAATCGGATTGCCATGGAAAACTCGTGGAGAAAGCCTGTGGTGAACTCAACAGTTGATAGGCAAAAGGTTCCACCAAAACCGATTGTCAAATCATATGTTGGACCTAAGTCTGTTAAATCAGATAAGGTTACCAAGAAAGTTACCTTTGCTAACAATGTTCAGAAACCGACTGAGAATCCAAAGTCTCAGATTCGTATCCTGAAAAGGACTGAACAATCTTGGACACCTAATGGTACTCCAGGAGCCTCATCTTCAAAGGTTAATGAGAAGAAGGAAACAATTTTGAGCAATCAGAAAAAGATTGATCAAAAAGTTGTTAAAAATGTTTGTGAAAATGTTATTGTGAAACCTGATGTTGAAAGACCCAAGACTCAGGCTTGGGTCCCCCGAAAGCACTAAATGATTTACTTTTTGTGTGCAGGGAGCTTCAGCTGGCCCTATTAGCAGTCTTTGGATTGTTGATAGTGGAGCTTCAGGCCACATGACAGGGGATCTTGCGTTGTTGTTCGACGTGAAGAACATCAATGGAGGGTATGTAGCGTTTGCGGGAAACAAAGGCGGATATATCACGATGGAAGGAAGTGTGAGCAATGGGATAGTGAGTTTTGAGCGAATATCGTATGTGAAGCAGATAGACTATAATCTGTTGAGTGTCAGTCAAATTTGTGACAAGAAATTTACTGTGCATTTTGATGACAAATCCTGCTATATCTTGAAACCGGGCTTTACAATTCCTAAAGAGTGGATAATGTTGAAGGCACCTCGCGTCAACAATCTATACATTCTTGATATGTCCAAGGCGATGACATCACAGGGGCAAATAACATGCTTTTTGTCCAAGGCGACTGAGAAAGAATCGATAATGTGGCACCGAAGAATGGGGCACATTCATCTGAAGAAAATGAATCAACTCGTGAAAAATGGACTTGTCGATGGAGTAAACGTGAAACATTTCCATCTCAATGACAAGTGTGTAAGTTGTAAAAAGGGGAAGCAACACAAACAGTCCCACAAAGTGAAAAAGGTTAACTCTGTTGAGATGCCACTTGAGCGACTGCACATGGATCTTTTCGGACCGGTCAAGCGCAAAAGTCATCTTGGAGAGCTTTATTGTTTAGTCGTCACTGACGATTACTCAAGATTTTCATGGGTGATGTGTTTGCAGAACAAAAGCGACACTTTTATCAATCTGAAAGTTCTGTTCACTCGATTGGAGAATCTCTACAATGTGAAGATAAAGAGAATTCGGAGTGATAATGGGACGGAGTTCAAAAATGCCAAGATGGATGAACTTTGTGAAGACAAAGGGATACATCATGAATATTCGGCTCCGTACACCCCTCAACAGAACGGTGTTGCTGAACGAAAGAATAGGACTCTAATTGAAGCGGCTAGAACAATGCTTGCTGATTCAAATCTTCCAGTAATGTTCTGGAATGAGGCGATTTATGCAGCAAATTACACACTTAATCGGGTTCTAACAGTGAAGAAGTTTGGAAAAACATCTTATGAGCTGTTACACCGAAGGAAGCCGAACTTAGAGTATCTAGAACCTTTCGGGGCGCCTTGCACTATGTTGAATCCAAGCGAAAAGTTTAGTCCTAAAGCCGAGGAGGGTTACTTTGTTGGATATGCAACCCCGCTCAAACGGGTATACAACAAGAGTACTCGTCGTGTGGAAGACTGGGCTAACGTGGACGTTCAACGATATACTCAAAATATTCAAGGCACGGGTCCTGATTGGATGTTTGATTACAAAGATTTCTTTGAATCATTCAATCTAGATAGCTTGGTTGAAGAAGCTGTTATTCGATTACTTTACGAGTGTGAAAATGCAACAACTTCACCGTTGGTGCGTCCGATCACCGTGAACCCCCTACCAGCTTCTAATGATACCAATGCTCCTATACAAGAAGAAGAGATATTTCAAGAAGCTTCAACTTCATTAGACACTTCAGAATCTGAAGATGAACAATTTGAAGAAGCTATTCTTGATCAAGTTGAAGAACAGGAGGCACCGCCAGTGAACCCAACTCCAACTTCTGATGTGGCTTCATCATCAAATACGGGTCATGATCTGGATGCTGTAGAGAACTTGACTGTTCAGACGGGAGTACAAGTACCTGATTATCCGGAATCTCGGATTCATCGTATTCACCCGCTGGAGCAAGTTATTGGTGATCCTGGAAGTAGTGTTATGACCAGAGGGCAGCTTAAAAGCGTTAATACGCCAGAGAGTTTTGGTGCTTTAGCTTTATATGCCAAAATTCAACAATCTGGTAGTCAAAATGATTGGTCGTTTGCATGTTATGTGTCGCAGATAGAGCCAAGGACATACAAGGACGCTTTGAAGGATGATGCCTGGGTGGAAGCTATGCAGGAGGAGTTATTACAATTCCAGAAATTGGGAGTTTGGACGCTCACGGATTTGCCGCCGGATAGAAAGAAGATTGGCACCAAATGGGTGTTTAAGTGTAAGAAGGATGATCGTGGGGTAATTGTTCGGAACAAAGCCAGATTGGTCGTGCAGGGTTTCCATCAAATCGAAGGGATTGATTATAATGAAATCTATGCACCGGTAGCACGAATCGAAGCTATTCGGATGTTCCTCGCGTTTGCTTCTTATAAGAAATTCAAAGTTTACCAGATGGACGTGAAAAGCGCATTTCTGTACGGGAAAGTCAAGGAAGAGGTGTATGTCGGGCAGCCACCAGGCTTTGAGGACCCAATCCACCGGGATAAGGTCTACGTACTGAACAAAGCTCTTTATGGCTTGCACCAGGCTCCGAGGCAGTGGTACGAGGAGCTGAGTACATACCTCATCAACAAAGGATTTAAGCGCGGCCTCGTCGATTGCACCCTCTTTACGAAAAAGACGGGAAATGACTTGCTTCTAGTACAGATATATGTTGATGATATAATATTTGGTTCAACTAATGAGCTTTTATGCAGGGAGTTCGAATCTATCATGCAGGAAAAGTTCGAAATGAGCGCAATGGGGGAGATGCAGTTTTTCCTAGGCTTGCAGGTGGACCAAAGACCCGACGGGATCTTCATTCACCAGACGAAATATGTCTCCGACATCTTGAGCCGGTTCCAGATGGAGGACTCAAAGCCGATGGATACCCCGATTCAACCCAATCACGGGATTGGAGTGGATGCTAAGGGGGAGCTGACGGATCCTTTTACATACAGAGCAATCATCGGATCTCTGATGTATTTGACGGCGTCTCGACCAGATATTATGTACGCAACGTGTCTCTGTGCCCGTTATCAATCGAAGCCGAAACAAAGTCATCTGACGGCGGTCAAGCGTATCCTTCGATATCTGAAGGGTTGTCCCTCAAAAGGACTTTGGTACCCTAATGATGATAATTTTGATTTCATATCTTTTAGTGATGCAGATTGGGGCGGCTGTGACAAGGATAGCAAATCTACTACAGCTGGTTGCCAGTTTTTCGGGAGCAGGTTAATCACCTGGCAATGCAAGAAACAGACTTCCGTCGCACAATCTACCTGTGAAGCCGAGTACATTGCAGCCTCGAGTTGCTGTTCTCAAGTACTCTGGATTCAACAACAAATGGTGGATTACGGTTTGCAGTTTCTAAAAACTCCTATTTACTGTGACAACGAAGCCGCAATTGCATTAACTAAAAATTCGGAAAATCATTCTAAAGCGAAACACATCCGGATCAAATATCATTTTATCCGAGATTGTTACGCTAAGGAATTGATCGATATGATCAAAATACATACTGACTACCAACGTGCAGATTTATTTACTAAAGCTTTTGATCGTTCACGCTTTGAATATCTTTTAAAAGTAAACAATATAAAGGAAAAACAGGACTAATCGGCACCTCGGTTTATCGCTTTTTAGTTTTTAGTTTTTATATTTTGCTAATTGGGAATTTCTCTTTGCTAATTGGGAATTTCTCTTTACTTTCATAATCCTCAAAGAAGTTGATGCTTTCGAGGGGATTGTAAAATCCTCAAAGAAGTTGATGCTTTCGAGTGGATTGTTTCTTTTAAATTTTGTTTTTTATTTTGTTTTCAGAAAAATGAAAATCCAAAAATATGTTCTTTATTTTAGGGGGAGCCATTTTATCAGAAAAACCAAAAACATTATAAAATTCAAAAAGACCTAAAAAATTAGAAAATCAAAAATGATTTCCTGGTAAAACAGAGGAAATGATAGTACATCAGTGGGAATCTGACACAGGCTAAAGAATTGTATAGTTTATGAGGCGTGTGTTGATTACGTGTGATATGATGATAGGCTTCGTAGACTAAATATTGCGTGCATTAGTGATACAAACATAACGAACTACGCGTTCGTGGCTGAACACCTCATGGGCATATGGTCTTAGTACCGTAATTTCGTTTGATAGGATTGCCAAAATCTGAGGTTTCGGGTCGTTATGTTATGGTTATCCGGGATATTCTGATAAACTTTTGTCGTATTGATTTACGGACCTAGTTTTATCAGAATATTTGCTAAAAGAGCTTAATTGCCAAAACCGGAAGTTACCGAATTGAGGAACTTTATGTTTTAATTGATCATAGATCATTATTACATCGTATTGATCATCTGATGCAAATCAGTGATTAATATCAGCCTCAACCTAGTGTATACGCACATGTTACTCTGCTGCATTCATTTGCTGACCTGTACACCTCTGTGCTATATACTTTGTAACTTTTACGGATAACTCTGGCATAATCACGCGTTACGACGAATCTTTGTGCAATTACTTGATACGGGAGTATGTCGTGTGTGTGGGCACCACATCGTGTTAGTCTAATACACTTAACTCGTATCATTTTAAAGCATTGCGTAATTGTCTGCATGAGAGCTTACGTGGACCACAATATCAGCAATTGCCGTATCACATACTGTTTCTAATGATAATATTAAACAAAAAGATCAACGCTGTGATCAGATTTCTCAGAAAACTGATATGATCCTCTGACCGGATTTCACAAAATGTTTACTGTTTTCATTTACTTTGATGCATTTTATTTTGTTGCAATTTACTTTTAATGTCAAAAAGATACAAAATCCAAAAAGATTTTAGGTGTGTTTTGATAAAATTTCAGAAAATCCAACATTTTTGCATTTCTGCTTTATTTTTGATAACCGGGGATGCTTGATAGTCAATTTCTGAGATTTGACAACACCATCTGAGCTTTGTATCTTTCTAAAAGTGAAAATTTGTGTTTTGGAAACTTAACGGATTGAAAAATGTTGAACGGGATTCGAATTTGTAATTTGGTAAAATTTTTCAAAATTTCCATTTTACATTCGCCCTTAATTGTGGACGAATGTGGAAATTTTTCACCTTCGGGTTGTTCTTTATTGGGCGAATGTGGTTTTTACCATAATTTCCACGTTCGGGTAGAACCATTTTACCTTCGTGCCTTTCATTAGGGGCGAAGGTGGAAATCTTTTTCTTTCGTCCAGTAGGAGCGGGCGAAGGTGAAGCCCTATATATATACCAAACCAGGTTCGACCAATCACTTCAATTTTTTCAAAATTTTTCTTCGTAACATCACCTTGTTGATTTTGATTTCCCTGCTTGTGTCTTTTGTTCCTTGGCTGATTCTAATCATTTTCATATAACGATTACAGGTAATGGACATATATTGACGCCGGAATCGTTGATTTATTAAACCGACTTAGGGTTTAAGGGTTTGGGTTTTTCAGTGATGTTTAATGCTTGATTTTGTTAAACATTCATCCCACATCAGTTTTAGGGGGAGAATGTATTAGGAATTAGGATATTAACACGGTTTAATCACTGATTGATCATTAAAATGATAAGAACCCTAATTCGTTGTTGAAAACTGATGTAAAATGAATTTGAAAGAAAATTGATGGTAGACGAAGGTTAATCGGTCATTTTAGGGTAGATTCCAATCAAAATCAAGGCCTGAAAACATGATTTGAAAATTTTTAAATTTTGGGGTTTAACCAGGTTTCACTTTCGGGTCTTCGTATGGACGAAGGTGAACTTGGACGGACGAAGGAGTCTTGAAATGGGCGAATGTATTATTTTTATCAAAATTCTTTTACATTCGACCATAATTTTACACCTTCGGCTACAAAATCTTACATTCGACCAGTGTAATATGGGCGAATGTGGAACCTCAAAAACCCAAAATTTTGAATTTTTGACAATTTTGTGTTTTGACGTTTTTATTTTGATTTTATCTTTCAGATGGCTGAAGAACAAACTACTGTTGATATTCCTGTGGAGACTGCAGTGACTGATCCTATTCCACAGACGGTGCAAGAAGGAGAATCTTCAAGTGGTACGAAATGGCCGTTTGAGAAGACCCATAATTGCTGTGCATATCTTGGAGATGTGGAGAAGAATGTGGAATTCACTGAGATCATCAAGTTTTTGAAGAGATGCAGAGTGGTTTATGCATTGGCAACACCAACTATTATCTATAAGAATATAGTTGAGGATTTCTATAACAATGCCAAGTATGATTACTTTGACAATCAGACAATCATTAAAAGCAAGATTCAAGGAATGGAGATGTTTATCACTGAAGCTGATATTAGAGAAGCTCTCCAGATCCAGTTTGAAACAAGTGAGGATCCTAGAGAATTATCATGGACTGAGCAGAAAGCCTGTTTTCTGAGAATGAAATACAAAGGACCGATCACTGATGGTTCTATGTATAAAGGGAAACTGGGAGTGCAGTTCAAGTATTTTGCTCACGTCATTATACTGGTGTTTGGATGTGTGAGTGGTGGATACGACGTAATGAGGAAAAGTTTGAGCTCATTAATGGTTGCGTTGACTCTCAACAAACCATTTAATGTTGCAGGAATGATTTTGGATCATATGCTAGAAATGTTGAAAGGATTGAAGCTTAAGAAGTTCATGCTTTATCCGAGATTTCTTATGATGATTTTTGATCATAAATATCCACATTTGAAGAAGGATCCAACACAAATACTTGCTATGGATCATATGAATGTTAGAACTTTAGCAAGGATGAAAGCTTACAAAGGTGTGCCTGAAAAAGAGAGACCACCTTACAGAAGGTTATTTGGAGCTTTGGCTAGAGAGGATTACATTGATCCTGGAAAGAATCTAGCAAGACATCCTGACAGTGATAGTGATAATGATGATCCACTTGTTTATGCTGATGCAAGCACGAAGAGGAAAAGGCAGGTTGTCAATCCCGGAGCCAAAGGGAAGGGCAAGGGAAAGACAGATCAAGGAACTTCAAAACAACAAGCAGTGAGGAAGAAGACTACTGCTAAAAAGGGCACAAGTTTGGTAGATGAGGAGTCGGTTGATTCTGAGGAAACAGAAACTGAAGAACAATGGGATTCGGATGCTGAGAATGTCAGGACTACCAAACAAAAGGCCACTTTGGTTGGTGAGTCTGAATCTTTAAACAGATCAATAGAAGAAGCTCAGAAGAGTAAGCAGTCTGTTGATGCTGAGACTGAAGGGTTGACTATTAATTTGGATGAGTTGAATGAGGGTGAAACAGTTGTAGTGAATTTGCCCAAGCCCAAACACAAGACTATGGCTAAGAAGACAAGCACCAAGCAGCTGAGAGAGAAAGAACTAAACTTATTGTTGAAAGGAAAGAGATTACCTGATGCTGGTACATCATCAAAACATTCTTCACCAGCAGCTAAGAAGCAAAAGACTGTGGAGGCAACAACATTACCAGTGGATAAGTTCAACATTGCACTGGATAATGTTCTTGATATGTTTACTAAGCCTCAGAAAGGAAAAGTAACTGAGATTGAGCCATCTAAGTCTAAGTCCAAATCTAAAAAGGTCACTGTGGATGATGAAGTGATGAAGCAGATGAACAAAAGAATGGACGATATGATGAAGATGCTTGTGGCTCAACAAGCTGAGATTGCCAAGTTTAAGATGAATGAGGAGAAAATGCTTCAGATCGTTGTTGCTTCTAAATCTAATCAAGATGAAATAGATGAGAAGGTAAAGAAGCTTGAAGCAAAGAATCAGAAGCTTGAAGGAAAAGTTCTAAGAAATAAGAACAGATACAAGGCAATTAAAGAAGACAATAAGGAGTTGAAGGCTGAAAACAAACGCCTTAGTGATCTGATTGATGATTTGTACAACATAGCACCCAAGCTGAAGGAGGGTGAAGAAGATGCTGAGAAAGAGGTTGAACAAGTAGATTTTGAACCATCTGAATCTGACAAAGAGGAGGATGAGGATGATGAGAATGAAGAATCGGATAAAAGTGATGATGAAGATGATAACAATGATGATGATGATGATGCTGAAGGTTCAGGAAGTCAAAAAGAAGATGATGATAGTAGCAGTGATGACAATGATGGAGGAGATGATTCTGCTAAGTTTACTTTTGAGAAGAGACCACCTTCTAAGAAGAAGAAAGACACAGGTGAGTCTAGTTCTAAGAAGAAGGGAGAGAATGTAGATGATGAGACTGTGTTCTGGAATGAAAAGGTGAGGTCGTTATCTGATGATGCAAAACAAGTTTACAAAGACATGTTAGAGAAGAGAGAGTGGACCATTGAGTTCACAGGTCGTTTTGCAGAAATATTCCAAACAGATGACATGAGATATGAATTGGAATATAATGATCCTGATCTTGAAGAGGGGGAAGTACCTGCGTCTGTAGCAAAGGAGATACTGGATGGTCTTGCTCAGAGAGTAGGGAAAACTTTTGAAGAGTTCATTGTTGATGAGTCGATTCCACCTATTCCTGAAAAGGATGTTGGAACTCACTCTGATGATAAAGAAACCCCTGAGTTTGAAGAAGTTGAGATAGAGGATATTACACATGAGGAATATCCACAGTACTTCAGACAAAATGATGAAGACGTGGTGTTTCCTGATTTCACTGAAAGGCATAATACGTCTGCGAAAAGAAAGGCAAGGAAAAGAAGTGCTGAGTTTGTTGAGAAAGTACTTGGAGCTGATTTGCCAGAATCTTCAAATAAGACTGATGAGTTGAAAGGGTATTTAAAGAAACTAAGATTGATGGATGAAAACCGACCAAAGCCCGAAGCTCAAGGAAACTTCTATAGGTTTCATAATGCAAAGTTCAGAGGCAGAGCTCTTGGGTGGACATACTTGAGCAAGCTGAAGTGTTTAGCTGCTAAGTGGGAATCAGGGATCTTGTATTTCTACAGATTCATTGACTTGCTAACTCTACCGTACTGGGCGGTTAGAGATTTATGCAGATTTCCTATGTCTGGTGCTTCAGTGAATAATACTCATGTTGGTTGGTGTGCAGACAAATTGGTTTGGGAGAGTAGGACGAGATGGAATAGATTCAAGCCTCAATATCCTCGGAGGAAAGTTCACAAGGATATTGATCCCAGAACCAAGTTGAAAAGGGTTACCTTGATTTATAAGGCACCTGAAGTGATGAGAAAGATTCCTTTGATGCCTATGCCTCAACACTTCAGTGCTGACTTCATATTTTGGTATTATGATTGGAGGAAGGCAGAAGCGGTGATTGTTTTGAGAGATGGAAAGGACAAATACAAGCATGTTCATGTATTTGATCCTATGTGGCTGATCAATTGCACCTTCGAAGACATCATCATGTTATTCTATAATCCGATTCATCATGAGCCAAACGATGCTGATCAAGCAAGGAAATACACACAAGTTGTGGGTGTTTGCTTTGCTTATGATATTAATGCTGGAAGTAATCTAGAAGGGAAACTTGGCAAGAAGGTTAAGATGGCGAATGTGTCGAAGCCGGTAAAGAGAAAGTTAGAGCCGGAAATGACGAAAGAACAGAAGAGTTTTCTGAGAATCAAGCTGTTGAATAAAGCCATGGATGAAGATAGGAAAAGATCTAATCAATAGTCGAGGGGGAGTTTGTAGATGCCGTTTTGCGACTAATGATTAGATACTAACATGTGTTAATGGGCGAAGGAGTATCAGAAGGGGCGAAGGTGACTGAAAGATGGGCGAAGGAAGAATTATAAAGGACGAATGTGGATCAGGAATACACAGAAGAATACATTCGACCAGTTCACCTGGACGAATGTAGAACAAGCTTACATTCGACCAGTGTAACTGGGCGAACGTACAGCTACTATATATAGATTTCAAGTTTTTGTAATGTATAACGAGTCATTGAGAGTGTGTGTTTTGTGTGTGTGTTCCTGAGAGGTCTGAGATTGATAGTTTGAGTTCTAGATTAACTGTAATCAGTCTGTAAACGTTTATTTGAACAAGTTAATCTATGAAAAGCTTTTAAAATGATCTTGATTGTGTTTTGATTGAGTTTATATCAGTTTGTTCTAAGCTAGGGTTTCCGCACCTGGTTTAGCAACTTGTATGATCGTATAATCCTGTGTTGTTGTCAAATTCTTCCTCTACATTCTTCCCATATGTGATAAATTTGTTTTAAGATTACAAGTACCTTCATACCATCAAAACTGAGACCAAAAGATTACGATTGAGGAACAATAATTTGAAGCTTATATCAGCATGAAATCTACATTGAATTGCGTTCAAATTTCTCAAATGAGTAAGTGAATGAAACATTAACTAAATTGAGAAAATAAAAGAGAACCACGAAGAAGCCTAATTGGTTCTAATAGATTGTGATGAAAGTGGATGAAAAGAGGACGAGAAATGATATATTTGTAATTTGACGTTTTTTTCCACTTCAATACCTTTTATAAAATTAGCAACCACACGCTAAACTATTTTTCAATAAAATCAGTTCGATTTACCTAAATTTAGAATTCATTTCAGGCATTCAAATTCCATATAAAACATTAGGTGAGCCAAACTCCTTTTATTCTAGTTTTTTAAGGGAAAATTTGGATCACTGACGGACCATTTACATATCATTGTATCACCAGCGAAACCACACGATTATATCTATCTCCACTAGTCAATAATGTCTATACACCAATTCAGGAAAGCCAATAAATCTGGCAAACACCCTCTTGTGGAAATTAAACTCATAGCCTAATGGTCCCTAGTCGTTATCACACCCTAAGATGAGCAGATGACAGTAGTCTATAATGTCATGAGCTTTTATTCAAATTAAGTTCAGATATATTGTGGTATATTGGTATGCGAATATAACAGTCAACAACAATTCTAAGTTTGTTAAGTTTATGGGTGTCTTTTTGGTACATATTGGCGATAATGCAATTTCAGAAATTAATATACTAGTTTGAGTATTTATTTTAGTAAAAGCATAAAAAAGCAGACGAGGCTATAAAAAGGAAAATGCATCCAATTTGGTCACTTTGCAAAGATAACGTTAGCACTTCGAGAAATATAATTTAATTTTATATTCATTACGATTGTTTTTATTTAAATTTGGTGATCGTAAACAGTATTCATATAGACGACATTGCATAAAAATATCTTTGAAAGATGGATACGACACTCTATAATATTGATAGCTGTATTTTAAATTTGAATTATAAAATATGGTTGTAAGTGTAGGAACCGCTCGTATATAATATAAATAAAAACAAATAATATTGCGATTACAACTAAATAAGAAAACGAATGCAGAAATTAAAATACAATTACAACTATAAAGAATCAAAATACAAGAAGAAAATTAGAAACAGGAAAAACAAGATGGCTGAGGATCGTGTTGAACACGGGGCCCTTAAAACAAATTCCGAGTCTATTAACAAGAACTCGTTTTGTTTCCCAGGGTACAACAGCCGGAACAGCAAGATTGCTGCCGGAGAAGACTCTGACCCGAAGTGTACCTGAAACAGCAAGAAGAATTCACGAACAGATTGCTGGAGATAATAAGAGTGGTGAAGAACAGAACAGCAGTGTGTTAGAAGTGTGTAAGGTCTGTCTCAACCAAAGGTTTCCTTTGGTATTTATAGAGTCCAATGCTTCATCAGTTTCGGAATTCATTAAAAACGAAAAATAAATGTCATTGAACGTCTTCAATGGCATTTATTACGTTCTTAAAGTTTCAGACGAAACTGTTTGACTGGACTGTTACACTTCTGATCTGAAGCTGCTGAGGAGCTGGAGACTCCGCGCGCGCGCACAACGTAAGTCTCACTCTACGTCAGTGGAAGCTAGCACGTAAAGACGTTTTACGTAACTCTATCGCTGACCAGGGCGCTACCTGGTTGTTTTGCTCGTGCCCGCGTGCATCCACTGCCACTGGTCCTCTGCTAAGGACCACGAGCCTTTGTTCAAAAATACTAAGGCGGCTCTCAAGCGGCTCGCGGTGATGCGAGTGTGCGAAGTGCAAAGTGCGCCATCAAAGCGCCACATTGCGCCCATCGCCCACGCCACGCGCGCGTGTGCGAGTGCGTGTGCGAGTGCGAGTGCGAGTGCGAGTTAGGGTGCTCCGCACCCTTCGCGAGTTCCATAGAGTGAGCTCCCATGAAACAATTAGGAAGGAGTGTTCCTCCTTATATACCACTCATGGTATAATCATTCTTCCTATGTGGGACAAGTTCCCACTTGTTTCATTTCAGCATCATATGCATTCTTCACCAATCTTTGAGCATCGATATCTCATTCATCTTAGCTCCGTTTTGGACGTGGTTTGGTTCGTTGCGAAGCTCTCACAACATAGAACATAAACCCACAAAGAAATATATAAATAAACATCTGTTTCAAATATATATTTTAGTCCAAAGTTAGGGAAAAATCATTTTCCCATATTTTGTGAAAATACTATTTTCACTAAATTTCCAACAATCCCCCACATGAATGGAGATCGATCCGTTCTTACAAGTTTCAACGATACAATTCGACAGTAGAATGTTGCAGGATAGGTAGGTTTTGCCTTTGAACCTTCCTTTGTGAAGCATACTTAGCTTACTAGCGATCAGTAGAACTTGATGTCTTTGAACTGATCCCCGTTTGTGTAAACGACAATATACTTCACACAACACCCCACTTGGTTTAGTCAACCCCTCATTGTCGTGTCCTTTATGGTCATGGACACTCCTGGTTCTGCGAGAGCTCTAGGATTTGCGCCTCCCCACAAATCCATTCGAAGCGACCCTACTTCTCTCTAACATAGGTGATTCCCATGAATCATTAAAAGCAAAAGTTAAACTGATTTACCACAATCATTAACTTGTATATGCTTAACCTCAACACACTGTCACTGATTTGGAATGGACTAGGAAGTATAACTCCCTTTAGTGTTTTGGGGTGCCCCCCACAGTGACTCCCTTTTGGTCATATGATTAAGTTGTCCTATTGAACCTAGATCTTGGGATCTCCAGTCAACTAGGTTAGGTTTCCCTCATACTCCCTTTTTGCGTGGGCTTTAGTCCCATTCCTCTTGACGACTTATGTACTACCTCTTTGCTTAAGCCTTTCGTTAACGGGTCCGCAATGTTATCTTTTGACTTCACATAGTCAATCGTGATAACACCCGTTGAGAGTAGTTGTCGTATCGTGTTATGTCTACGTCTTATATGCCTCGATTTGCCATTGTACATTGAGCTTTGAGCTCTACCAATCGCCGATCGGCTGTCACAATGTATGCAAATGGCTGGTAAAGGTTTACTCCATCTTGGAATATCCTCCACAAATTGACGTAACCACTCCGCCTCTTCTCCAGATTTATCTAAAGCGATAAATTCCGATTCCATCGTGGAGCGTGCTATAACCGTTTGCTTCGAAGACTTCCAAGATATAGCAGCCCCCGCAAGTGTAAACACGTAACCACTTGTTGATTTGGAATCTTTTATATCCGAGATCCAGTTCGCATCAGTGTATCCTTCAATCACTGCTGGATCGCGGGTATAATGCAGTCCATAGTCCCGTGTGAATCTTATGTATCTAAGCACCCTTGTTATACTTTTCCAATGTTCATCACTTGGATTACTTGTATATCTACTTAGCTTACTCACCGCGTATGCTAAGTCGGGTCTAGTACATGTCATTAGATACATTAGACTACCAATGATCCTTGAATACTCTACCTGAGCAACACCCTTTCCTCTATTTTTAACTAGATGGTGGGTGGTATCAATTGGAGAACGAGCTATAGCCTTATCTCCTGAATTGAATTTTTCAAGGATTTTGTCCACATAATGAGATTGAGTTAGAACAAGACCATATTGGGTTCTAAGGATTTTTACTCCTAGAATAACATCCGCTAGACCCATGTCTTTCATGTCAAATCTCGCTTTCAGCATGTCTTTAGTGGTTTTAACCATCTTATCATTACTCCCAACGATAAGCATATCATCCACATAGAGACATAAGATCACATAACCTCCTGGCGTGTCTTTGCAATAAACACATTTGTCGCACTCATTTATTTTGAAACCATTATCAAGCATGACTTGATCAAATTTATGGTGCCATTGTTTTGGAGCTTGCTTCAAGCCATACAAAGACTTGACTAATTTACATACTTTGCCCTCTTGACCTGGGGCAGAGAAACCCTCGGGTTGCTGCATGTAAATTTCTTCTTCTAAATCGCCATTTAGAAATGCGGTCTTTACATCCATTTGGTGAACATCCAAATTTCTCAAAGCCGCAATAGCAAGAACCAATCTTATAGAGGTTATTCGAGTTACAGGCGAATAAGTATCAAAGTAATCTAGACCTTCCTTTTGTCTAAATCCTTTGATCACTAATCTTGCCTTGTATTTATCAATACTTCCATCAGTTTTCATCTTCTTCTTGAATATCCAACGATATCCAAGGGGTTTACAACCCGGTGGAAGATCTACTAACTCCCAAGTATGATTTTGCAATATAGAATCAATTTCATTCTTAATTGCTTCTTTCCATTGAGGTCCTTCTGACGAGGAGACCGCTTCGCGGTAGGTGTTGGGCTCACCCTCAACCATGTAACTCAAGAAGTCTGGACCAAATGATTTTGCAACCCTTGGTCTTTTGCTTCTTCTAAGGTCACCCTCCTCAACCTCAGGTCGTTCATGTCTTACTTCTTGAAATTCATCGTCAACCAATGTTGATGGACCTGCCTGGTCATCGTTAATTAGTCTTGATGAACTAACATGTGTCTGTCCTAGCATAGGAAACACATGTTCAAAATACTCGACAACATTAGGATTTACCTCCATGAAAGTATTTTTGTGTACATCTGGATTCTTGGAATCAAACACAAGAAAACGATGCGCCGTGCTTTGATGTGCATAACCAATAAATATGCAATCAACAGTTTTGGGGCCTATCCTAAGAGCCTTAGGAGGTGGTACAGTCACCTTGGCTAGGCACCCCCACACTTTCAAGTATTTGTATGAAGGTTTTCTACCTTTCCATAACTCATAGGGAGTCTCGTCCCTAGTCTTTAGAGGTATCCTATTCAAAAGATAATTAGCCGAAAGAATGGCATCCCCCCACATTTCACGGTTCACTCCCGAACTTATCAACATGGCATTCATCATTTCTTTCAATGTGCGGTTCTTTCGTTCCGCGGTGCCATTTGATTGTGGGGAATAAGGTGGTGTACACTCATGTATTATGCCACTTTTTGCGCATAAATCCGCAAAAGGTGCAACATATTCACCACCTCGATCGCTTCTTACGGCCTTAATTTTCTTTTTAAGTTGATTCTCAACTTCATTTTTGTATAAGGTAAACTTATCTATTGCCTCATCCTTACTTTTGAGTAAGTATACGTAGCAATACTTGGTGCAATCATCAATAAACGTGATGAAATATTTATTCCCACCAATTGTAGGAATTGCCTTTAAGTCACAAACATCGGTGTGAATTAAATCAAGAGGTTCGGTTATTCGTTCAACCGATTTGGAAGATGATCGTGTTAGTTTGGATTCAACACATGCTTCGCATTTAGAATCGGATTCAATGTGGAATGTTGGTATGCTTTCCAATTTAATCAAACGACGCATTGATTTAAAATTTACATGTCCTAGTCTACCATGCCAAACATTTGAAGACTCAAGCATATAAATAGAAGTAGTAGGAGTTTTATTCATTGAATTGTTCACAACCATTACATTCATTTTGAACATACCATTAAGGGCATAACCCTTTCCTACAAACATTCCACGCCTAGAAAGAACAAACTTGTCCGATTCAAACACTAGACGAAATCCAAACTTATTGAGCATCCATCCCGAGACGAGATTCTTGCGTATGTCTGGCACATACAACACCTTGCTCAACGTGAGGTCCTTCCCCGAAGTCATCCTCAAGATCACATCGCCTTCACCCTTGATGTCGGCAGTAGCTTTATTCCCCATGTAAAGCTTGTCATCACCCGCAAGTTCCTTGAATGTAGAGAAAAGAGCCTTGTCTCCACAAACATGGCGGGTTGCACCAGTGTCAACGAACCATCCAGGTGGGTTGTCGCCCACCACGTTGACTTCATCATCAACCATAGCACCTTGCTCAGTTATCATTGCTACGAGAGGCATGCCATCCTCATCCACCATATGCGCACGCTCACGCTTAGGCTTCTTGCATTGGTTGGCGCGGTGGCCTGTCTCTTGACAGTTGTAACAAATACCAGAAAAAGGCGCAGGCTTCTTTTTCACAGCCCCCTTTTTCGGTCCAAGATCCACCTTCGCTTTCCCTTTGTCCTTTTTCCCCTTATTCTTGTTGCCCTTGGAGGATTGCCCAACTTCCACAACATTAGCCTTAGCCAAAGCTTGAACAAGGCTACCTTTTTGAGCAATTCTATTGTCCTCTTCAATACGAAGACGAACAACAAGTTCCTCCACAGTCATCTCCTTTCGTTTATGCTTAAGATAATTCTTAAAGTCAGTCTACGAAGGAGGTAACTTCTCAATCATTGCTGCCACTTGAAATGTCTCACTAAGTGTCATGCCTTCCGCATGGATGTCATGAAGTATAATTTGCAACTCTTGGACTTGGTTCATCACAGTCTTGGAATCAACCATTTTGTAGTCCAAGAAACGGGCTACAACGAATTTCTTCGTTCCAGCATCCTCCATTTTATACTTCTTGTCTAAAGACTCCCATAATTCTTTGGCAGTCTTTATTGTATAATAAACATTATACAACCCATCCACTAGGCCGTTTAACACATAGTTACGACACAAGAAATCCAAATGCTTCCAAGCATCTAACGCGCTCTGAAATTGAACGTCGTTCTCCCCATCCTTAGGTAGGGGAGCGGTTTCAGTCAAGAACCTCGCAAGGTTCAAGGTGGTCAAGTAGAAAAACATCTTTTGTTGCCACCTTTTGAAGTTCAAACCCGAGAACTTCTCAGGTTTTTCAGCATGATTGGCCACAGTGGACGCTCCCACTGTGTTGGTAGGCAAAGGGGTACCAATAACCGCTTGGTTCACGACGTTGTTGTCACTAGTCGACATTCAGAAAATTTTAACCAAAACACGTTACTATTTTCAATTTATAAAAACTCTACACGTTTATATAAAAATAATGTCAACTTTTAGGACAAAATAATAACAAACTGTGGCTTCTAAGTCCAACTTTGAAGTCCAACAGAAAGTTTTTATTTCGTTTTTTAGACAAAGGTTTTAGATGTAACCGAAATGTTTTCTAACAAAATAACACACCGTAAGCTTCTAAGTCCAACTTTGAAGACGAACAGTAAGTTATAATGATTCGAAAAACCAAAAAAAATGTTTTTAAAACACAAACTAAGTGAGACAAAACTGGTTTGAATCACAATTAGAATGGTTTTTATTATACACGAACGGTTTTAAAAATTTGTTTTAAGATTGTAGGAACCGCTCGTATATAATATAAATAAAAACAAATAATATTGCGATTACAACTAAATAAGAAAACGAATGCAGAAATTAAAATACAATTACAACTATAAAGAATCAAAATACAAGAAGAAAATTAGAAACAGGAAAAACAAGATGGCTGAGGATCGTGTTGAACACGGGGCCCTTAAAACAAATTCCGAGTCTATTAACAAGAACTCGTTTTGTTTCCCAGGGTACAACAGCCGGAACAGCAAGATTGCTGCCGGAGAAGACTCTGACCCGAAGTGTACCTGAAACAGCAAGAAGAATTCACGAACAGATTGCTGGAGATAATAAGAGTGGTGAAGAACAGAACAGCAGTGTGTTAGAAGTGTGTAAGGTCTGTCTCAACCAAAGGTTTCCTTTGGTATTTATAGAGTCCAATGCTTCATCAGTTTCGGAATTCATTAAAAACGAAAAATAAATGTCATTGAACGTCTTCAATGGCATTTATTACGTTCTTAAAGTTTCAGACGAAACTGTTTGACTGGACTGTTACACTTCTGATCTGAAGCTGCTGAGGAGCTGGAGACTCCGCGCGCGCGCACAACGTAAGTCTCACTCTACGTCAGTGGAAGCTAGCACGCGCCTCTGCGCACAACGTCTTTAACGTTTTACGTCACTCGAGCGCCTGCGCGCAGGCGCACAACGTAAAGACGTTTTACGTAACTCTATCGCTGACCAGGGCGCTACCTGGTTGTTTTGCTCGTGCCCGCGTGCA
This sequence comes from Ambrosia artemisiifolia, assembly GCA_032199755.1. Taxonomy (NCBI): domain Eukaryota; kingdom Viridiplantae; phylum Streptophyta; class Magnoliopsida; order Asterales; family Asteraceae; genus Ambrosia; species Ambrosia artemisiifolia. The sequence continues at coordinate 41,106,995 of CM063516.1, read as the reverse complement.
TCCACTGCCACTGGTCCTCTGCTAAGGACCACGAGCCTTTGTTCAAAAATACTAAGGCGGCTCTCAAGCGGCTCGCGGTGATGCGAGTGTGCGAAGTGCAAAGTGCGCCATCAAAGCGCCACATTGCGCCCATCGCCCACGCCACGCGCGCGTGTGCGAGTGCGTGTGCGAGTGCGAGTGCGAGTTAGGGTGCTCCGCACCCTTCGCGAGTTCCATAGAGTGAGCTCCCATGAAACAATTAGGAAGGAGTGTTCCTCCTTATATACCACTCATGGTATAATCATTCTTCCTATGTGGGACAAGTTCCCACTTGTTTCATTTCAGCATCATATGCATTCTTCACCAATCTTTGAGCATCGATATCTCATTCATCTTAGCTCCGTTTTGGACGTGGTTTGGTTCGTTGCGAAGCTCTCACAACATAGAACATAAACCCACAAAGAAATATATAAATAAACATCTGTTTCAAATATATATTTTAGTCCAAAGTTAGGGAAAAATCATTTTCCCATATTTTGTGAAAATACTATTTTCACTAAATTTCCAACAGTAAGTTATATACATATCATTTTTTACGATCTAACACTAGTAGTAATAAAAGAAATATGATGTTAAAACAATAGAAGAGGTAGGTTAACCTACAAAGCCTTTTTATCCTATGAAGCACTAGCTTTTATCCCGGGAGTGTCCCGGGGTAGAAATATCTAATATAACATAATTAAATATCTAATATGACAACATAATTAATGATTTGCCAATACATGATTAATGAAGATTATTATTATTATTATTTATTTTAAACAAATTTCTGCCATAAGTTATCATATTCAAATATAAAAAAAAGGTACAATTTCATTTATGCCATTGTAAACTTGTAAAATATCATATATACCCAAAGTACAAGTTTTTCATGCATATTGTACAATGGTCCTAAAGCATGTTTTGGGTATATATTAAATTTTGATGTTTTATAGGGGTATATATGAAATTGCCCCTAAAAAAGAATCTTTTTATCCCGGAAGTGTCCCGGGGTTGAAATATCTAATATAACATAATAAAATATCTAATATGACAACATAATTAATGATTTGCCAATACATGATTAATGAATATTATTATTATTATTATTATTTATTTTAAACAAATTTATGCCATAAGTTATCATATTCAAATATAAAAAAAAGGAATCTCTGCCTATTGAAGTTATGTTTATCGTTTGTGATTTATTAGTAGAGTAAAATATATTTGAAAACAAAACCCCACAAAATAGTTGTTTTTTTCTCCGTTTTTTATATAGCACTATGGTACTCGTTGGAAAGATAATAAAACGCTCGTTAATTTGGTGTAATTTTTTTCTTTAAAAAATCTCGTATATAAAAGATATTAACGTTTAAAAGTTATGGGAGGAAACATTAGAGAGAAAATTTAATTTTGGTTTTAAATTCTTATCTTTTCCTAAAATAATTATAATATATATAGATTTATTAAAAAAACTCAAAAATTAAAAATACTACGTGATGCCATGTGGCACATTCAAAGAGAGGTTGAGGCCTTCATTGAATGCCACATCATCAAAGTTCAATTCTTTTATTATAAGTTATAGATATGAAGACACGGTTCAAAATTACATAAGGCCAAAATCAAAGTTACGTACGATGTGTGATGTTTTTTTGCAATCCGCACCTACAAACTACTTCCTTCACCTTCCCCGTCACCATTCCACCTGCAACATCATCACCAATCTTCCAATCGACAACCACCATCTGTCCATCTACAACCCCTTGCTCCCACAACAGGCCCGTCTCCAAAAACGGCGAAAAAAATTTGGGCCTCGGGCGAAAAAAAAAATTGGGCCCAAAATTTTGTAAAGAAGAATGAATTAAAAAAAAATTGAATATGGTGCTAGAGCCAAGATCCATCATAAATACTCATGGAGGAAATAAAAGGGAGCAGAAAAAACTCAAAACCAAATTACATGTAAGATGGGATTCGAACTCAAAATCTCAATGATAGAAAAGAGGAGTGCAAACCAGTAAGTCATGTCATGTTTTGGTTATTATTTTGCTTTAGCGATTATATATAATACTATATAGAAACGATTTTTTTAAGCTTTCGGGCCCTCGGGATTATCGGTCCTTGGGCCGTCGACCACCCCGCCCACCCTCAGGGCCGGGCCTGCCCCACAACCGTTTAATCACCTTCAGCCGCCATCGTTCACCACACACTTGAAAACCATTCATCTCCATTGTATTGACGGTCAACACCGCCTACATAACCCCTACACCTTTCGACGGCGAAAAACTTGTGGTAACACCATAACCCCAACAAAATCAACGCACGACCCAATTCAAAATTACGCGCGGTCAATTCATAATTACACAACCTATACATCCCTTCGTACGTTTCACACATTAACGTTCCTTTGTATCTTAAACTTTCTCTACAAAAGTAAACTCGTTTAACTTGATCATATTTATAATATGCAAAGTCTTGATTTTGTATTTACAAATTTTTCCGAAGTGTTTTTCTATTAACCCTATATAGAAAGCGTCCTATAAGGCTTGTAGTGTAGGTCTTATCTCTCGTTGCAATGATCTTTACCATTAAATACGACTTTAGACGTAATAATATTGTCCAATAGCGAAACATGCTTGAGCTTGTCAAAAAAACTCTTGCCCTAGAGGAATGCTCTATCTTACGAGTAGTGATGTATTATATGAAAAAATCTACCGTATCATAAGAACAACTTTCCCTGAATATTGGGTGTTGGTTATTACAATCACACATGTATAGTTATGAGGACCTCTTGCACTCGCATTTTTAGAGCTCTCTTTGGCGCAACTTCACGATGCCACAAGACGCCATCTAATCGACGTACCTAGAACAAACACTCATCGTCATCTTTTACGTATGACCTCAAATGGCTCTATATCTGAAAGTGAGAGAGATATATGCCTAATTAATCTTCATCTTGAAGATTGTTAATTTACTTTAGAACCTAATAACTCTATAAGTTAGTGTCTTCATCATATAAGTCATTTAACGTGTTTCTTCCATTTTTTAATAAAAAAACGCTTTTGTATACTTATCACCACTAATCATTATGATTGTAAAAAAGGTAAGTCCCATATTTTAAATGATTGTATGCAATTGTTGGATAAAACTTATAAAAAAAATAATTATCCAGTTCTTTATATGGGATTGGTCATTGGAGACTGGACGGTGGTCTAAAGCCGAATGAGCCAGCCAGTTGAAGCCAGAGGTTTAGAGGGCAGCGCGCTGGCTCTGCAAAACTAAAATGAGGACGGCTTGGCTTAGCATAGAAAAGAAAACAGAATGATAATAGGTGGTGACTCACTGACTCATCCTCTTTCTCGAAAATGACTCATTTGATCTCTATGTTTTCTTATTTCTCCTACTATCCTGTCATCCTATATTGTATTTGAGGTTTTTTTCTTAGATACAACAATTTAAAGAAGGTTTGTATTTCAAAAAACTAGATAAGCGTTAGTTTGATGCTTACTTAGCTTATTCAGATGGGAGCTGCTAAACTATCCCTCTTATTACTTTTTACTAAGACTGGGTGTACTCGGGCTCCATGTATAGCGCCTGGGCTGAGGTGAACAAACACTAGTACAAAAGTGTGTATAAGTCGCGGCCATTTAGATGAAAAGACGCGGGCTATAATATAACCGCGACTTTTGCAAGTAAATATTATCTTCCTCCCAGTTTAATTAAATACATAATAGATATTGGAAGACGCGGTTTGTAAATGTAAAGATGCGGTGATAAGACTAAACCTCGACTAATGATCCTACGCCCGCGACTTTTGATCATCATTAATAAATATTTTCATTTCAATAATAAACTCCAGCTCAAATCTTAGATCTAAAAGCTCTACTCTCCACCTGAAGATCCAAAAGTTAGACCGTACCTCGTAGATGAAGAAGAAGACAGTTAACTTGATAAGATCTTGTGTGAATTGGACCTGCAAAACTAGCAGACCGTTAGGCTCGTCACAGGGGGGCAGGGAGGGCCTCTCTGTGACCACCCTCCGGCGTGAGGATAAGTATTTGTTTAGAGAGATAAAGAGAGTTTAGAGAGAGAGGGAGGTTCGGAGTGTGTGTGAACGTGGGTTACCTGTACTTTAGGGGGGGTATTTATACTAGTCAGAATATTTGTACTTTGTTCCGTTCTAGTTGTACTATCCCCCGGTATTTGTGACCTCCGGTCTGATGATTTTAGTACGTTCGTGTCGCGTCTTATTAGTGTGAGCCGCGTCTAATGAGGGGACGAGGTTCTATACCTCTTCATGTCCCCTTAAGTCCCTAAGTTAATTTTTAACTTAGTGGAGTTCGGTCGTGCTTTCTGTTGCCTGCCAGCTGTTTTTTGTGGACGCAGCACGTGGAGGTGTCCCAGGCCATGTCTTTTGGGATGGGACGTGGCGGTTATCTCAAGATTTTGTCGACCGTCGATCATCTTCTTACTTCGTTGGGATTGCGACACGTGTCAGTACTTGGTGGTTTCTCTTTTTCTCTATATAAGTCGGTTATTCCATTTATTTTTCACTTTTTACTTTTCCCCAAAAAGAACTCTTTCACTTCCCCTGCCACTTGAAAAGTCTCATCAGATTCGTTCGTTCGTCTTCTTCATTTCTTCACCGTTTTCAGGTTCGTCCCCTTCTCTCTCCCTCTTTATTTGATTTAAAATGGGGAAGGATAACATGAACGCTAGTTTCTCAACCCTAACCCAGGATAAACTGAACAAGTTTTTGAGGGATTATAGGATTCCTCTTGACTTGAATCCTGAGTTACCTGCTCCCGATCGTGCCATTTACCCTCCTTTACCTGGCAAGTTTGCTTTCTACACCCGTGTGTGTGATTTTGCAAACTGCCGTGTTCCAATGACCAAGTTTCTTTTCAAAGTTCTTCTTTTTCATGGGGTTCATTTCTCTCAGATGAACCCTTTCAGTTTGGGAAGGGTCTGTCACTTTGAATTGAAGTGCAGGGCTTTACGATCGAAGCCTGACCTTGACGTATTTCGAGCCTTCTATAAGTTGAACCAAGCCGGGGATTGGTTCACTTTTGAAAAGAGAAGGAAGAAGCCGGAGTGTCACTTGAAGGATACCTCTAGCTTGAAGAACTGGAAGACGCAGTTCTTTTGGTTGGACGATCGCTGCTTGCCTCAGGAGATGGTCTCTTTGTGGAGGAAGGATTTTGAGTCCTCCGAGTGGGAGTTGCCTCAGGATTTTGGTTGTGATTCGGCTCTGTACAATAAATTGGTGACTCATAGGTGCAACATAAAGAAGTATCCGGAGCATGTCTTAGTGCTGGGTGGGGTTAGTAGGATTTGGGACGAGCCGGACCGTTGGCCGATTCTGTTGTATAAGAATAAGGGTGAGCGTTGCTTGTTATCCTTCGTCCCTATCTTATGTTATGAAATCTGACCTTTGCTTTTATTGCTTTTGTAGAGATGGCGTTGCTATCAGCCTTGAAATTTGATGACTATGATGATGAAGACTTTCAGCCTTCAAGTGAGCCGATCGGTTCGAACAAGCCGGTGTTAGAGCAGACTTCTAAGCTGCAGTTCCCTATTCGTCCTTCTGGTTCGGACACGAATGTGGAGGAGACTGAGGGTGCTAGTCAAAGTAAGGATGAGGGTAGTGTTGGTGGTGATGAGACTGGTGGTGTTGTTGGAGAGGGCGGAAGTGGTGGAGATAAGTTGGGTGTTGATGAGGGAGCGACCGTTGGTCACGTCTTTCCGAAGCCGGTGCCTATTCGATCTGTCGATTCGTCCGGAACATATGTTACTGAGGACGAAGGTGTGGAGGATGCGTCCCTTGATTTAAATGTCAAGGCTCGTAAGAGGAAATCAGATTCCTCGAAGGTGAAGAAGAGCCCTAAGAGGGTAAAATTTGCTTCGACTGGAGTCATCCCCTCCCCCAAAGGTAATATTATGGATGAATTTGATCTTCATATTTCTGGGGGTAAGTCTTCTCGCGACAGTGACCCAATTTATATGGATGTTCCAGGCGGTGATCAAGGTGGGTTTGATGTAGGGACGTCTGATATTCCTCCGGAGTCAGGCGACATTCCGGATCGGACCCTAGGCACTGAGGATGCAGGTGGTTTTTCCATTTCTTCTCCGGGTAAGTTTCCAGGTCGCATCTCTGTCTTTCGTGCTAGTGAGGAGAATGAGTATGGTGCATCTTATTCTCCTTGTTGGTTCGTGACAGAGACAATGACTATTTTTAATATTGTAGATCCGTTGGATGATGTGATGGATGTGGATCCTTCTACTGCGGAAGACGTGTTTATCCCGGACTGGGATTTGAAGAATGGGTCGAGGGTGGTTGATGCCTTATCCTCAAAGATGATGCTTTTCAACTTGCATACTCCTGCTGACCATGCTTTTTACCGAAGGATGAAAGATAATGAACTGGGCGATGCTCTCATGGTGAACCAAGCCCAGTCCAATTTTTTGGTGTCTGAGATGTATCAACGATGGGTGGATTCTGAGCTTCAGAGGGTCAAGTTGACAAAGCGTGCGGCAGATTGTGGGCATGGGAATGTGGTGGAGCAACTTCGGTCGACTCAGGCTTCTCTCGCCGTTGCTGGCGAGGAACGGGACTCCTATCAGAAGGAGGTCGTGGCCTTGAAGGAGAAGTTGCAGTTTGCTGAACAGGCCCATGATACCTCCAAGAGAAAGTACATACAATCCATTGAGGAGTTGGAGAAGTTGCTGGAGAAGACCAAAGAAGCTGCGGATGTGTTGGTGAAAGGTACGTTCCTTGTTTTCTTTGTGCTCCCTTCAACTTTGTTACTTATGATTTTTTGGTAATTTATGTCTTTGCACAGATAAGGAGGCGGCTCAGGCAGGTGAGAAGGAGGCCCAAAAGCTTGTGAAAGAGTTGAGAGTTGATGTGGATAGGTTGGCTGGTGAGAAGGGCGACTTATTGAAGGAGATGGAGTCTTTATTTGGGCTGAAGCAGTTCATTTTATCTGAAGGGATGGAGTTGGTTTGCAACTATATCCGGAACTGTCCCCAAATGAAGACTGCTGTAGCTGGCGTGAACAATGCCATGAACGGCATTGGGTATAATGCTGGGGTGCGAGCTGGTTATGCCACGGCCTCGAAAGGAGTGCCCATGAATGAAACCCCCAAGCTGATCCCAAACGCCAAGCAACAGCTACTGGAAGCAGTGAAGTCTTATGACGAAGTTGTGCTTCCATCCATCTCGAAGCTTCAAGATCTGATCTCTGAACCTTCTGAAACAGTGGTGCAAGCCTTCAAAGACTTATCCGCACCTGATGATGCGCCGCAGGGCAAGTGAAGTGATTGTTCCAACCCCAAGACGAAGTAGACATGCAACTCCTTTCCTCCACATAGGTTCGGAGGTCTTCCTAGTCAAAAACTTTGTGAATCTTTATTAACACTTTGTATCACCCGTTCCTTATTGGTTCGGTGTTTTATTTTAGAATCTTTGTATCCTCCGATCCTTTGTAAGGATCCGGAGCTTGTTGATCCATATCTGATGATGCACTTAGTGCATTTGTTTTTTGTAGAAGGGAATCTATTGTGGTTGCGGCTTATTAAATGAGCGACCACACGTTTTGAAATGAATGGGAATTATTAGTAAATTATCCTTGTGTTTCGGACATTTTTATTGTTTTTATTTTTTCTAAGTATAGACTTGTTTGTATGAATTCTGAAGTTTATGTAGGCTTCAGCTCATAACGTAGAGACTTGATCATGCGTCCATGACCTTGATAAGCCTCGGTTAAAAGATATGTCCTAAGTGTTTTAAGATTTTATATCCCTAACTGCTTTATGACATTCGAAGTAGAACGTTCGTTTTTCGCGTTTTGTAATAAGATGCTACGTAGTCTTTTTATGGGGTATCTTTTAGGTTCGGTATTTTGTGTTCCTCGAACTTGTTTGATCAAGAAGTCCGGACGAAAGGGCCTTCGACACCCCCATGCCCTAATTCTTATCCCCTCTTCTAATGCCGAGGTACTTTTACCTCATGCACCGAAGCTTGCATATCGTTTTTCTTTTTCCAATATACGTATAAATATTATGAGAATGGGTTTTATAAAGATCGGACTTTATTATATCAAGAGACTATCCGCGTCTCATTTGTTTAGTACGGAGAATTTTATCATTCCGTAGTACAAAATGAAAGGAAATTAAAGAGGTGGGGCATTCACATCCCACTTTTACATTTAAAAAGTAAAAAGAACTATTATTCGTCGATCTTTCCCTTTAGATGAAGCATTTTTTAAGGTGGATCCCATTCCACGTTCGGGGAACTTCGTCTCCTTCAAGTGTTGCGAGCCTGTAAGCTCCTTTCTCCCCTGCTGAAGTAACGACGTACGGTCCCTCCCATTTAGGGCTCATCTTTCCAGGTTTCTCCATGCCACTGGCCTCGTTACTTCGCATGACATATTCCCCGACTTTAAACTTCTTTTCTTGTACTTTGGAGTTGTAGTATTTCTCCAAAGTTTGTTTATATTTTGCTTCTTTGATGGCTGCGGTTTCTCTTCGCTCTTCCAAAAGGTCTAAATTGGACCGCAGCTCTTTATCGTTATCACCTTGCCCTGTGACCCGGTGGGTTGGCATTCCAATTTCCACCGGTATCATTGCCTCCGTCCCATAGGTCAGACTAAAGGGTGTTTCACCGGTGCTGGTCTTGTTCATCGTTCGGTAGGCCCAAAGGACGTTCGGCAATTCATCTACCCAGCCACTTCTTTTCTTTCCGAGACGTTTCTTGATTCCCTCGACCAGGCTGCGGTTGACTCGTTCGACCTGCCCGTTAGCCTGGGGGTGGGCGACGGAGGCGAAGGCTTGTTCGATGCCGAGGCAAGTGCACCATTTTTTGAACGGATTGTGAGCAAACTGCTTGCCGTTATCACTTACTATGGTCAATGGAAGGCCGAATCTGCAAACGATGTTTTCCCATACGAACTTCTTCACTTCAGCACCTGAGATCTTGGCCAGGGGTTTGGCTTCTACCCACTTAGTGAAGTAGTCTACTGCGACTAGCAGGAATTTGGCTTGTCCTGATGACACGGGGAAAGGGCCCACGATATCGATCCCCCACTTCTGGAATGGCCAAGCTGCCGATACTGGAATCAGTTTGTTTTTGGCTCTGAGGCTTACTGGGGCATGCCTTTGGCAATTTTCACATTTTTGAAGTTCTTCAACCGCGTCTTGATGCATACCCGGCCAAAAGTATCCAGCATTCATTACCTTTGTTACAATCATCCTAGGTCCGGCATGAATGCCACAGATTCCCCAATGAACTTCTTCAATGACATACTTGGCTTGTACCGGATCTAAGCATCGGAGTAGAGGACCTAAAAATGTCTTCCGGTATAGTGTGCCATCAATGACCTGATATTGTAGGGATTTTACTTTAAGCTTTCGAGCTTGAGCTTTGTCAGTTGGAAGCTTGTCTTTTGTGATGTAGTTCAGGATGGGAGTCATCCATGAGTCTGGACTGCCTTGGATCATGCACACTGTAGCCTCGGCTGTTGATGGTTCGTTCATAACTTCGAGCTTTACTTCTTGTGACATATGATCCGGTGTGTTTGCTGCAAGCTTGCTTAAAGCGTCTGCTTGTTTGTTCTTCGATCCAGGCACGTGCTTCACTTCACACTTTTCAAATTCTGATATCAAGCTTTTTGCCTGTTCAAATATAGCAGAATTAAGAATGGTGTTTTGAGTTTATAAGCTGGGGTACATTTGATATGGGGCTTAGGTCAAACCTTTTGTAGGTATAGAACCATGTTCGCCTCTTTGGCTTCGTATTCCCCGCTTATCTGACGTGCGACCAACATAGAATCCACGTGTGCCACTACCTGTTTAAAGTATGTGGTACTTTTTAGATTTCTTATGATGTTTCATGGAGAAAAATAATTATTTGTTATGAAGACTTATACCTTCTGAGCTCCGACCTTTTTTGCCAGTCGGAGTCCAGCTAAAAATGCTTCGTACTCGGCTTCATTGTTGGAACTTTTGAAATTGAGGCGAATTGAGTACACAAGTTCTTGACCTTCGGAATTTCTGAGAACGACTCCGGCTCCGGACCCCTCAGATCCGGATGCCCCGTCAGTGAAGATGGTCCATTCATCTGGCTCAGGGGGAGTGAGTATTTCGACTTTTCTCATGGCTAGTTCGGTAAGGAAATCAGCCACGACTTGCCCTTTTACCGGACCCCTTCTTTTGTAAGAAATTTCAAAGGCTCCAAGCTCGATCGCCCATTTGGCTAATCTTCCGGAAACTTCAGGTTTTCTCAATACATCCAGGATTGGTTGGTCCGTTTGGACTTCTATTTCAAAAGCTTGAAAGTATCGCCGGAGCCGACGTGATGCGTGTACCAGGGAAAGTGCCAGTTTTTCTAATGCTGGGTACCGTGTCTCGTAGTCACGTAAGGCTCGACTGACATAGAAGATAGGTACCTGCGCCTTTGATCTCGTTACCATTAACACCGAGCTAATAGATGCTTCTGAAGCTGACAGATAAATGATGAGGGTTTCCCCTGGTTCTGGTGCGGTTAGTGTTGGTAACTCTGCCAAACATTTCTTTAAATCATTGAAGGCCAGATCAGCTTCGGATGTCCAATGAAACTCTTTTGTGCTCAAGTATTTTTTCAGAACGACCATGAAAGGCAAAGTTCGTTCAGCTGCTTTGGATAAGAAACGGTGTAATGCGACCAACCGTCCATTGAGGGCCTGTACTTCTTTTAAGTTTGACGGAGGCTGCATGGTGAGGACAGCTTCGACCTTTTCTGGATTTGGACGGATACCATCTTTGGCCATTAAGAATCCTAAGAATTTTCCTTCTTCTAAGCCGAAGGAACACTTCTTTGGATTTAGTTTCATATTGATCTGCCGGAGCTTGTCAAAGGTTTCGGTGATGTCTTTTAACAACGTATCTTCGTCTGAGCTCTTTATCACCACATCATCCACATACACTTCCAAGTTTCGTCCGATTTGGTTTTTGAACGCTCGATCCATAACTCGTTGGTATGTGGCTCCAGCATTCTTTAAACCGAATGGCATTTTCTTATAGCAGTATAGCCCTTGGTTGGTGACAAAAGTTGTTTTATCTTCATCGGCTTCGGCCATTTGAATCTGGTGGTAGCCCTTATAGGCGTCTAAGAAACATTTTAGCTTAAAGTTAGCCACAGCATCAACTTTGGAATCTATCTCCGGAAGCGGATAACAATCCTTGGGACATGCATCATTCAAGTCTTTAAAATCAATGCACATCCTCCAGGACCCATCGTGTTTCCGCACCATGACTGGGTTGGAGACCCAGGTATGATAGCTTATCTCCCTGATGATGTCAGCATCCAGCAGCACCTTAACATCATTTGCTATAGCTTTTACTCTATCAGGGGCCATGCTCCGTTTCTTTTGGGCTACAGGCTTCTTCTCTGGACTAATATTCAGCTTATGTTCAGCTAAAGTTCTCGGGACTCCTGTCATGTCCGACTGCTGCCAAGCAAATACGTCCAATGACGTAGACAACAATCTCCATAAGGATCTCTTCGTGTGGTCCGGCAGTTGGGTACCGATGGTAATTTTTTGTTCTGGGAATGTTGGGTGAACAGACCATTCTTCGGTAGCTTTAATACCTACCGCGGCTTCTTCCAGTGGAGGTTGTCCCAAGGACTGACGAACTTCAGCAACGCGTAACTCAGATTCGGTGTAAAGTGTGGCTATCCCAGTTTCAGTAGGAAACTTGATGGCACCATGAACCGTCGAGGTGACCATGTTGAATGCTTTCATTCCCGGTCTGCCCAGGATTATGTTGTGAACTGAGGGTGCTCCAACTACTAGGAATGTCAGGATAACCGTACGTTGGTTCTCCTCCGTCCCCAATGTTATAGGGAGACTGAGTTGACCCAACGGATGTATGACTTCTCCCGAAAAGCTGATTAGAGGCATTTGGACGGAAACGAGCTTGTCTTTAGTGGCCGGGGCTAACTGTTGATAACATTGGTAGTACATGATTTCAGATGCACTGCCGTTGTCAATGTAAATGCGTCGGACTTTGTGACCTGCGACCACCCCCGAGACCACTATAGGTGCTTCCATGGCCTCTCTTGGACTGATGGGTGGAAAAAACAGCAGCTGCTCCATCCATGGAGCAATGTGATCATTATTTCTCTTAGTGCCTTGCTCGGAACCAACCCGAATCATATGGATTCCTGTTTGGTTGTTCGGGTTGGCTATTTGTGTCGCAGCTGGTTTTCCTTCTTTTAAGTCTCGGATTAGGTGAGATAGCTTTCCTGCTTTACAGGCTTTGTCTATTTCTTGTTTTAAAGACCAGCAGTCGTCTGTGTTATGACCCTTCGCCTGGTGATACTCACAATACTTTTTGGTGTTTCGGTCTGAGGTGGGCTTCTGCTTTGGAGGTGTTGGGAATCGTATTTGTTCGGTGCTCAGGATTTCACTTGGAGTTTTACTGAGGTCAGAGAAGCTGGTGTTTCGAGAAGAACGTCCGAGGTTAACCTTATCATTTCGGTCGTTCCTTGAATAAGGCTACGACCTGTGCTTCGACCAAGAACTGTTTCTTTCAGGTTGTGCCGGAGCTCCTTTCTTCCAGTTGCTTCCTCTTGGATTTCCCTTGTGGTCGCCATCACTGGTTTGACCACAGGCACTTTTGCCTCTAGCGAAAGCCCTTGCTCTTTCCATTAAGCCCTCCATTGTTTTTGGTAGGTCTTCGTGAAGCTTCTCTACCAACTGGTTGTTACGTACTCCGTGACAAAAACCAGATATCCGTAGCTGGTCAACAGCTCCGGATATCTGCATGCTTTCTTTGTTGAAACGATCTATGAACTTTTCTAGGGATTCTCCATCTCGTCGTCGAATGTTGTGTACTTCGGTTATGTCTTTGGTGCAACGTCTTTGTTGGGAGAAATTCTGTAAGAATACCCGTCTTAACTCCTTCCAGTTTGCAATTTGACCAGCTGGGAGCCCATCGAACCACACACGTGCAGCTCCAGTTAACGTTTGAGCGAACATGTGGCACCATGCTGGCATGGGCCATAGCTCAATCTCCGCAGCTCCTCCAAAATCGAACACATGGTCATCCGGATCCGTTGTTCCGTCATACTTCTTAACCGTTACTGGCATTTTTAGTTTCGACGGTAATGGGGCACTGGCTATCCTTGGGGTGAACTTTGAGTATGAAGTCATGTATGCAGGTCGGTATGGTGCGGTGAGCTCGTCGTCTATTGGGTTTGAATTGGACTGTTGCTTGGCTGGCATTACTGGGTCAGTAACAAGTGGCCCAGTAGATGAGAGACCAGTTGGCAATGGTCCGGTGTACCCAAAAGGCATTAAATACCCATAAGGAGTTTGGATAGGAACCGAAGTAACGACAGTTGAGTACGTTGGGAGACTTGCTGGAGTAGACACTGTGGTGGCAGAGGTGAGCCCTTCCGAAGGGAATAAGTTCACTTGCACACTACGAAGTCTTTCTTCCTTGCTTTGCTAATCCCTCAGCCTTAGCAAGAATTCACGGTTTCGTTGGAGGAAAGTCTCATCAAATTCCACCGATGTGGTTTGCATCTCTGTGGTTGCAGTGATCAGTTCTGTGGAAACAGCAGTAGCGTCGAAGGACGCCCTGAGATCAGCAGTGTTTTGATCAGATGTGTCGATATCAGCGTCTTCTCTGTTGGTGATATCAACGACGTGTAAATCTTCCTTAGCCATTCCAGATCTGTTTGGAGAGAGTAGATCTGCAAAAGGATGGCGCCAATTGAAGATCCAAAAGTTAGACCGTACCTCGTAGATGAAGAAGAAGACAGTTAACTTGATAAGATCTTGTGTGAATTGGACCTGCAAAACTAGCAGACCGTTAGGCTCGTCACAGGGGGGCAGGGAGGGCCTCTCTGTGACCACCCTCCGGCGTGAGGATAAGTATTTGTTTAGAGAGATAAAGAGAGTTTAGAGAGAGAGGGAGGTTCGGAGTGTGTGTGAACGTGGGTTACCTGTACTTTAGGGGGGGTATTTATACTAGTCAGAATATTTGTACTTTGTTCCGTTCTAGTTGTACTATCCCCCGGTATTTGTGACCTCCGGTCTGATGATTTTAGTACGTTCGTGTCGCGTCTTATTAGTGTGAGCCGCGTCTAATGAGGGGACGAGGTTCTATACCTCTTCACCACCGTTCAAAAGAAAAGCTCTACTCCCATAGTGCCATTTCATATATCTCTGTGTTGAACTCCTGCGAGCTTCCATTCTCATTCTCAGTTCGTCAGTGTAAGCTTGTAACCGTAACCCCCAAACTTTTTTTTTATCAAATTTTATCGTTTTTGATAGATCTGGATTTTGTGATGTAGACCAGCACCGTTCACTTGTGTTTTGTGAAGAACATGCAGAGAAAAGAAAGAAGATCAAAGAGATAATGCAAGTACTAGATCTAAAGGTTTTTAAATTATTTGTTTTCCATGTTTTAAGTATGAAATACTAACAATGGTGGTTTGTAGGTTGACGAGCAAAGGTAACGTTTCAAGAAGATTAACAGCCGCACCTTTGAGGGGTGGTAGGTGGTTTGTAGGTTAAAGATCAAAGGAAAAGTTTCAAGAAGATTAACAGCCGTAAATTTGACGGTTGATGCTGGTAGAAGTTGTTTGAGCGGCTCCGGCGTCTTGCCGGAGCACAATTTTTTTTCTGAAACGTTATTTTAAGTCGCGGTTCCCCCTTTTAAGTCGTGGTTCCACATCACCGCGTCTTCTAATGAATACGCTAAAGTCGCGCCACAATAAGACGCGGTCGAAATCCGCGTCTTTAAGCCAAATCACCGCGTCTTTTGGTTCTGTTTTTGTAGTAGTGAAAAATGGCGCCCCCCACACCATTACGGGGGGCTCCATTGGGGCTTTATAAAGTGGGGCTCCATGTATATAACGCCTGAATGATTTTGTCCCCTCCAATCAATGGCTGCCATCTCACACTCTCTCTCTCTATTTTATTATTATTTTAATTTAAAAGTTAAAATAAAATATTAATTGGGGCTTTATATATAAAGCCCCACCACTACACCCCTTTTTCAGTTTCTCTCTCCATGCTGACTCAGCAGCCACGTGGACCAATCAGAAAGGGGGGCTTTATATATAAAGCCCCCCACTACACATGGTCTAAACATAGGCCCTCTTTTAAGTTTTACATTAATAAAACTCAAACCTTTTATTTTTATATTGCCAATTTTTAATATTTTATTATCAACTTAAAAAAAAGGTTTTATGTTTTATTGAAAATTTTAACCTTTTTCAAAACAATATTTTATTGTTTTATTGATAAGGGTGTAAACGGCACGAGTTGCTTGTAAACTGTTACGAAAAAGATCGTTAAAAGCTTAAATCTTGACAAGTTTAAATGTAAATTGAAGCTTGTTTGATAAAGGATCTCAAATTGGAGATGCGTAGTTTATATACCGAGCTTTATTAGGCTAAGAGCCTGAGATCATCATCTATACATCTATTATCTATTATCTATTAATATATATAAAAGAATTAAACGTTGCTGACGTGGCGTGAACTGGTGCCTTCAACCTCCCCATTAAACTGCCACGTGGCATCATAATTGAAAGATTTTAGTGATTTTGAATTATTTTGATTTTTTAATTAAAAAAAAGAAAAAGATAAAACCCTAAAAGAGATTGAGTTATTTTAGGAAAAAAGAATTTAAAAACAAATTTAAGTTTTTCTCTCATATTTCCTCCCATAATTTTTAAACGTTAATATCTTTTATATACGAGATTTTTTTAAAGAAAAAAATTACACCAAATTAACGAGCGTTTTATTATCTTTCCAACGAGTACCATAGTGCTATATAAAAAACGGAGAAAAAAAAACGACTATTTTTTGTGGGGTTTCGTTCATACAGGAAAAAAAACACAAAGTGTTCAGGTTATTCATTAATCATGTTTTTTCTTTTAAACCACCTTCTTATCTACGATGTTGAAATTCAGCCCAATCGTCATGCTATTGGAATTTTACTCTTCTAAAGATGGATAGGTATACTTCATCAAGAGAAGCTATGAGAAATAATCGTGAAACACTGCAACACATGGTGTCACCTTATAGCAAGGTTATTTTTTTATTTATTTAATTACAAGAGTAATAATTATTACTATTAGTATTATTATTATTAGAATGGTTATATTTTTCAACCCCGGGACTCTCCCGGGGTAATAAGCTAGTATGAATATATTATGACTAGTTTTTATCCCGGGAGCGTCCCGGGGTTGAAATATCTAATATGACATAATAAAATATTTAATATGATAACATAATTAATGACTTGTTAATACATGATTAATGAATAACCTGAACACTTTGTGTTTTTTCATGTATGAACGAAACCCCACAAAAAATAGTCGTTTTTTTTCTCCGTTTTTTATATAGCACTATGGTACTCGTTGGAAAGATAATAAAACGCTCGTTAATTTGGTGTAATTTTTTTCTTTAAAAAATCTCGTATATAAAAGATATTAACGTTTAAAAATTATGGGAGGAAACATTAGAGAGAAAAATCTAAATTTGTTTTAATTCATTTTTTCCTAAAATAATCCAATCTCTTTTGTTTTTTGATTACGTAAGGGTGTGTGTAGTGGCCTCGTTGTGGGGCGTTTTAAGCCTCCATAGCGCCGGGAACACCGCCCCCTCCGGCGCTATGGGGCATTTTAGGGTGGTTTTGGTTGTGGTGATAACCGGCGCTATGTGTTGATTTGGGAGATGATTGTTGATGACCGTTGTCAAACGGTCAAAAACAATAAATTTTATTTTATTTTATTTTTTTAAACAAAGTCTCTCTATATATATACACATACAACACAAACAACTCACACCACAACACAAATATATACACTTTTCCAACCAAACAAAACCAAATACAAACCCAAAACCAAACCAATGGCAGCGTGGACTAACCAAGATCAACTCGAGTTGGTGAGGGCGTGGGTCAACAACAAGGAGAATCCGCCCAACAATAGGCATCATTTTTGGCGCAATGTATTGGAGGAGTACAACCGAATTACCGATACGGACCACCGTACGGTCGATCAGATCACCGCTAAGTGGTATGCCATACAAAATAACTGTAGGCGATGGCAAACGGTCTATGAAGCGACGGTGCAGGCGCACCCTGACGTTAGCCAACAGATGGCAATTCAACTGACACACGACGCTTATCGTGAACGCTACGACACCGACTTCACCGTCACCAATCTTCTGTCCTGGTCTATGATGCGTTTTTCTTTTGTTTAGTGTTTTAATGTTTTAATAATGTGTAATGTTTAATTTTATGTTTTATGTTTAGTGTTGTATTTGTAATGTTTAAGGTTTTAGTTTTTAATGTTTTATTTGGTTTTGTGTTTAATGTTAGTTTATTTTAAAAGATTACATAATATTTTAAATTTAAACCATTACATTAACACATAATACATAAACACATAAAATTACAATCCTAAATTACTTATTACAAACAGAGTTCCTAATCCTAAACTACTTATTAAAACGTTACATAAACACATTACATAAACACATAATATAATCCTAAATTACTTATTAAAACCTAAACCTCCCACTACGGAGAGTAGTTGTCCCAGTCCTCGAGTGTGTAGTACTCGACGGATAGGGAACGTGAGTTGTCCCGTCCATCGGATCTTGCATCCGAGGGGAAATAGTAGTACTCACGAGGAGGGGCAGGCATGCTCCAGAGGCGCTCCGGCTCCTCAACTTCCCTGAGGGCTTCCAAGTCCTCAGGAGTTGGGTCCCCATACTCACGGGGTGGGGTGGTCTGGTGGTGGTGGGTGGGGGTATTCTGGGGGGTGGGGATAGGTTGGTGGTAGGGGGGTGGGGGTATTCTGGTGGTGGTGGGTGGGGGTATTCTAGGGGGTGGGGATAGCAGCAGCAGTTCGGGGGGTGGGGGCCGACAACATTAGTCGGTCCATTTCATTAATAGCCATGCAATAATCCATGGCCCAGGCCCATTCTTCATCTGTGAAGTCATCATCGACTTCAGGATGAGGAAAGGTTGGTGGTGCCGCAGCAGGAGGAGGAGGGGTGAAGGTTGGTGTTGCCGCAGCAGGAGGAGGAGGGGGATATAACCAATGTTGTGGAGGAGGAGGAGGAGGAGGAGGAAGAGGAGGTTGTGGAGGAGGAGGAGAGGAGGTGAATGATAGTCTCCGGGGCCGACCCCGTCCCCAGACCCGGCGAGCGTACTGCCGGACATTAGAAGGTCCTGCAGCTCCTGATTGAAAACCGCCCATATTATTCATTGTGTTCAGGATGAGGAAAGGATGAGGAAGAGGGAAGAGGTGTGACTGAGATTTGGGAGGAGGGGGTATTTATAGGGTGTGACTGAACATTTGGTGGGGGGGGGGGAAGTTTGAATATAATATATAGATTTAAAAATTATGGGAGGAAACATGAGAGAGAAAAATCTAAATTTGTTTTTAATTCATTTTTTCCTAAAATAACCCAATCTCTTTTATTTTTTGATTACCTAATTATCTCTCAACATAGGTTGCCACATGGATCCTACATGGCATCTCAAAGGGGAGAATGACCTCATTAAATGCCATGTAGAATATATCCCTTTGGAATATTATAATATATAGATGTTAATAATTAATAATCAATACATGTTACATAGCAAATATAAATATAATGTGTATCTATAACTTATAATAAAAGAATTGAACTTTAATGATGTGGCATTTAATGGAGGCCTCAACCCCTCTTTAAATGTGCCACGTGGCATTATGTAGGATTTTTTAATTTTTGAGTTTTTTTAATAAATCTATATATATTATAATTATTTTAGGAAAAAATAAGAATTTAAAAACAAAATTAAATTTTCTCTCTAATGTTTCCTCCCATAACTTTTAAACGTTAATATCTTTTATATACGAGATTTTTTAAAGAAAAAAATTACAACAAATTAACGAGCGTTTTATTATCTTTTCAACGGGTACTATAGTGCTATATAAAAAACGGAGAAAAAAAACAACTATTTTTGTTGGGTTTTGTTTTCAAATATATTTTATTCTACTAATAAATCACAAACGATAAACATAACTTCATAGGCAGAGATTCTTTTTTTTATATATTTGAATATGATAACTTATGACAGAAATTTGTTTAAAATAAATAATAATAATAATAATATTTTTATTATTATTATTATTCATTAATCATGTATTGGCAAATCATTAATTATGTTGTCATGTTAGATATTTTATTATGTTATATTAGATATTTCAACCCCGGGACACTCCCGGGATAAAAGCTAGTAAGTAATATAAATAATGATGTAGTGAAATAAAATATAAATTAAAAAATAGAAAGAGATAAAGACTAAGATTGAAGTTAGATCGATATTGTGCTGTAAGTTGTGAAATTGATCACGAATCAAGTATACGGGAGCTCGATTTGTCTCATTTACACGTGAAAAAAGACATATTAACTTAAATTTAATACTTTTATCCAAATTTTATAACAAACAAGCTTTACAATTTTTTAAGAGAGGATTTTAATTTCCCTAACGTTTTTACGCGTATACTATTTTTCTTTTAATCCTTTTACGTGTGATATTAAAATTTTGAAAATTTGGAAATTTAGAAACTAAAAATGAACCCATTAAAAAGATATTATTTTTTAATGTTTTGGAAAAACCAATTTTTGTAAATTGTGACTTTCGGTTTCATTTTTTTATTCTCTTAATTTAGGGCCACACAAGTCAACCTTTAAGCTTATAAGTATTTTCTTGCCCATACCTTCCTTTAATTCCCTTTTACTACCCAACTTCGTGTCATTCCTTGAAAATGAAAAAAACAAATAAAACATACTAAAAATACTACATCAAGTAGTAATATGGTTATTTACATTAAAACAATCATCAATTTAGCATGAATGACCCGTCAAATTAAAATTCATTACTCTGTCACCCGACATAATTGTCACTCAAAAATCCAAACCAGTTTCATACAATCAAATCATATAAACAAAAATAACTTTAACACCGTTAATTTAAGGTGCACATCCAAACCGTTAGTAAACCTAACTGAACCGACGGTTTGTATACCCCTCCACTAGAATTGGTCAAAACCGAACTGAATCGGATACAGCCTGGTACTAAATCGAACCAATCATTTTCTCCTCGAAAACTGACTTCAAACCTAGCTGATTTAAGCAAAACCCGATTTTGACCTTCTTTAACTAAAACCGAACCGGTGTTGGCCACAAACCGGTTTTATGCACTAAGTAGTAAGTATTGATGTTTATAACTTTGATTATCAAGAAAAATGCATCTTTGCCCGGCCCATTTTTCTCCCCATTCCTTGATGTTCTTATAAACCCCATCAAGCCCTTCTCCCCACACAAAATTCTCTCTCGCTCTCTCTCTCTATCTCTCTCTCTTATACACACAAACACACTCACTCACACTTTCATCTCTCTTTCTAAAACAACACATTTACATGGTTTTCATAACCCAAATCAGCTTGTGATACATGGGCGTGATCTCTCTCTACCATCACATGCTTGTAATTCTAATCACTTGCTTTTTTAGGCATAAGCCCAATCTCCCACTCATCATCTAACTTTGACCCATTTTTATCAAAAAAAAAAGTCAAATTACAACTTCAAGAAAATCATAAAAACCAATGGAAGGTGGAATCATGTTTGAAGCTTTACTCCAAAACCAAAGGCTTAACTTTTCTTCTGATGGGTTTAATTCCACATGGGCTCCCAACTCCCTTCATGGTAAATATAACATAACAATTCTATATACTTTTAATTAATTATTATAATAAAACAATATAATTCAGTAACACATGTTACTAATATGGTTTACATATGTTACAGAAGACAAAACAAAAACAAAGGAGTACAATTCCGATGAGGACTATGAAAACTGTTACAAGCAACCAGAGAAGAAACGGAGGTTGACCGTTGACCAAGTTAAGTGTCTTGAAAAGAGTTTTAAAGAGGAGAATAAGCTTGAACCAGAGAGGAAAAACCAGCTTGCAAAAGAGCTTGATTTGCAGCCTAGACAAGTTGCAATTTGGTTTCAGAATCGTCGAGCTCGATGCAAGACGAAACAGCTCGAAAAAGACTACGAGATCTTGAACACAAGCTATGATACACTTAAATTGGAATATGATTGCCTCCAGAAACATAATGAGAAATTGAAACAAGAGGTATTGCATTTACATGTTTACAGTAATAGCGTTAGGATCAAATACAAAAAGGCTTTATTAGTTGCAAAGCATATGAAGCTGAAAAAAAAACACGGGGTGACATTTATATGTAAATAGTGTAAATACGTTACAAAAATTTGAAGTAAAAGAATTATTATTATGCTACATTTTTAGTAACGTAATAATTGTTACACTACTTTAAAAGTGTAAAGTAAAGAATCATGCTAGTGATTCATACATTAAAGTTTGTTTGTACCGGACCTTAGTTATATGTGTATATGTTTTAAATTATTAAATTTTTTTTGGCCACTTATAGGTACAAATGCTCAAAGAAAAGTTACAAAAAAAGGAGATATGGGAAAAAGATACAATCCCAAATGAATTTCCCTCAAAAGAATTGGATTCAAATGTTCAAGAAACAAATCCAATTCAAACATGGAGTGATGAACCAAAAATGGTGATATGCAAGCAAGAATACGCGAATTCGGTTTCAACAAAAAGCGACATAATTGATTCGTATAGCCCGGATGGGAACCATTCGTCATTTCTAGAGCCGTGTGATTCGTCGAACGTATTTGAAAACCAATCTGATTTTTCACAAGACGAAGAAGATAATTTGACCATTCTTAGGTGTCCGAAGATTGAATACGAGTCATATATTGACCCTAATGAGGGTTCTTTAGGATACGCTATTAACGATCAATCCTTTTGGCTTTGGCCTTAAACGCGTCTATTGGTGATGGGTCTTTGATCAAGATTCTCATATGAGGGTTGTGTAGGGTAACCCTTTTGTTTTTTAACTCAAAATATCCATTTGGTGGAAGGTTTATGATCAAGATTCTTCTGTATTGAGTGTTCATTGGAGCAAAGGGTACCCTATCAATAACCTTTTGGTTGTTTCCTTAAAGTTTGCATTACATGTGATCAAAATCCCATTAAGTGTCTAGGCATTGATCAATAATCTTTATGTAGGATCCTTCAATTCTCTTGTATTTAGAGATACATGCCAATAAAAATGTCCTTTTTTTTAATATTTAACCATACACATTATATAGGATGTCTTCCTTGTATGTGTGTAATTTAATAGTTATTAACATACAACATTATATCATTTTATTTTTGCTTGTTTTTGTTTTGAGTGGTGATTCATTCATATGTCTAAAACAGACGTCTAAAAATTGAAGTATATATAGTTAAAAATATGTATAATCTCTCTCTCTTTTTTTTTCTTTTTTTTTTTTATTTTTATAGATTTTTTGAATCCTTAAAAGTCCGCACACCTAAAAGAGTTAATGTGCTTAGTGTTGTCTTTTGTGTGGGCATATCTTAGTTCTTGTTTAAACCGAAAAATGTAACAAATCAGATTAGCCAATTTACGTAAATAATGTTTTTTAGGCATGGTTATAGAAATATTTTAGTGGCATCAGCCTTGATATTTGAATAATTTTTTTTATATCAAATCAAATATTCTTGTATTATGTCATCTTATTTGCTAATTTTAAAAGTTAATATAAATAGAACGTTTCATTCAGTTTCAAGAAAGTGATCATTTAAACTTGTTTATAGTGTTGTTATAAAGGTTTTGACTCTTAACTATAGTTATCATATAAATTAATTTACATTTTTGGCAAATCTAAGGAAATTAACTAACATGTATACTTAACACTAATTTACAACCTATGCATAGATCACCCATATATTAAAATTATCGGTTCCATTTGAAATTGTGATAAAACTCTTTACAAAATCATTCACAAGATATATAATATGTATTGAAAGTTATTACTGTTGAAATTATTATTATATACTATATATTTACAAGTTTATTCCAACTTTATCAAGACTTAAAAAATATATAAAAAAACACAACGGTTGGAAAATAAACTATTATATTATATGTTTCGCCTATTTGTTTAATGGTATATGACAACATAGTTTTTGAAATGTAGGGATCCTTCCATTAGAAAGGTCAAGTTCTATGAATGCTTCACTTGAATGTAATATATATTTTTCTAACAAAGAAAATGACATTTTGCCTAATAACCCTGTTCATTGTGTTGACGTTTTTGTTTTCAGTGAGTATTTAAATTAGTTCTTGAAATATTTATTGAAAAAAAATCTTGCCCAATGATCTAGTCCTTTTTTTTTAATCAGGTTATATTTTTATCTCCTGCAAATATTAGCACTGTTTTTCGTTTAGGAATACATAAATGTAAAAACTTATGATGAAGTGTTTTTTATTTAAATTATTTCCTTATGTAATTTGTTCCTTTTATTAAAAATTAAAATATTATAGTTTAAATTTAAAAAAAAATTATACCGAATGTTTGCGGGTAGTTTAAGCTCTTTTAATGTCGTATGATCATAAGTGGGGTTCATAAGTGTTCATAAGTAGGGTGCTAGACGTATTTGATTGAACTCTCAATGTCTAGGCGCATATTTTAAACAAACTAGGCATAAGATAGAAGGAATATCTAAGCCTTTTCGGCTTGAATTAAATCTAGTTGGAAGACGATCCATCATCAAACGTCACACAAATATATTAACTTTCCTGGCCGGGGGTGAATTTAATCCATCTCAAAGCATGATGCCTACCGGGAAAAACCACCCGATCAATGTCTTCTAATAGCTTTCACTAAAAAAAACACCGGCTAACTCCAACACTCAACACCATTTGTCCTCACAATCTCGCATAGAAATGGAAGTAAGAAATGTTTCTAACTCATAAAGTTGAGAGGCTTTAATCACACCCCTAGGAATACACCTTTGATCAAACAATTTTTAATAGCCTCGAGATTATAAAGTCTTGGAAATCGAGTCGAAAGAGTAGAATTGCCCAACCAAATATCTTTCCAAAACAAAGGATTATTCATGTTACCAACCACCTTCATAATCACCGTATGAGGGATGATATATCATTGTTAAGCTTATTAACTGATTGTTGTAAAGTGACCAAATGCTTTAATGGTTAAGGGAAAATGAATTGAAAAAAATGGATCTTGGTGCTGCAGCCAGATCTTGAACATGAGGCCTCTACGGTTTACGTTATTTTGAGATGGTTTTTCCAACTCGAGTAATAATATTTTTATGCATTTTTAACGTATGTATATACTAAATATATTATTTAATATACATTTTTTTAAATCAGGCCCATTGGGAGACTAGGTGCTGAGCCGTCACCCACCCTGTCCTCCCTTTGGGCCCGACCTGTGCCCATACATCACATACTTATTATGTACTGTTGTCAATAATTATCTAAAATCCTACAAATGTCTCATTATATATCCCGACGTAGATCCACATTTAATGGTGCATTATATGGGTAGTACTGATCACTATCAAATGTTCCAGATGAGGTGGGAAGGTTTACCCACTTTGTGGGGTTCCTGCCCTTGGATGTCACAGGTTCGAATCCTACTCAGCGTAAGGTTATTCTGAAATGAGGGGCTGAACCTTAGGGGGGGGGGGGGCGGACCTGAAGGGTGCGGGGCTTCGTTATGGTTGTGTACCGTCGATCGTTCAAAAAAAAGATGAGGTAGATCCAAAAAAACAAGTTCCAACTTGGTTATATATATGTTGGTTATGAAACGGTCGTTACCTAGTAATCCATAGAACAATGCTATTTTATTTATATTTTACGTTTTTATTACAATAAATGTTACTTTACACATACTCACTACTAACTTACACTAAATTGATCGTTAATCATACTTTAATAGATTAACAAATTAATATGTATAGTAATGTTTATCTGAAACTAAACCCAAAACTTCCTGTCAAAAGCTTTATGTTTTACGTAATGAGATATATATGAAGTGTGTTCATTTTCTTTTTGACATCTTCTTTGTACATTTTTACGTGTCATGATGAGATTGGAACATTATATACCATTTCTCTTTTATTGGGACTCGAACTAGTAGTTAGATGATTTGAAAAATAAATTAAAAAATGGGTAAGTGCTACAACTTTTTACATAAAGTTGGGACCGTACACGTGTCAATGAGGATAACCACAGTTTACAATCAATAGGCCATTTCGTGTTCCAAGTGACAAGCATATCATACAGCGTACACCACACCATATCCATAACAGTCCCCTGACCCACCACCAGAGCCGTTGATTAGATTGCAGATTCCACGTGGCGTCTGATTACAGCTCTTACTTTAAGACTTGTCCAGTTTTTGGGGGTTGTTGGGACCCAGGTACTGTTGATGGGACCATTGATGTTTAATTTACTTCGCCTTAAAGTTTACAAACACGTGTCTTTGTGGAACCCAACTTAAAAGACGACGGGCGGGTTGGACCAGGAACCGTGTTCACTGTTGGTTTGATTGAGTGCTTATGAACGATTTTGAAGGGATATGGTCTCAAATCCGTACACAAGATGAGATAAGCCCATACTCATAAAAGCCCAAATAAAGTTAACAAAAAAGTAATTTGACAACGCAGAGCCCCTATGCGGATAGTGTGCGGACGCACGCAGTCAGGATAGGTGCACTGTCATGCGCAACCACCACTCCGAGGTCGCTTGCGAGTAATGCTTAGTGCACGACGAGGAGGCAACGATACAAAAAGACAATTTCTTACGCGCCAATCAAAATTAAGGGACGTGTGGCACATAAGGTGGCGCACGCCCGACCAATCAGAAATGGCCCGCTGGAGATCCCCAACGTCTCTTTCCGTACTAAGGAGACAAAAGGTACACATGACGAGGACATGTGGCCAATCAGGAAACGCTAGCACCAATGATAGTTGGTGCCGCATGAGCGTGCGGGAGACAACAAGTACGACGCCCGAGCGCCTCAACCAATCAATTTGCTCGAGGCCACATCACCAACGGTGAGCGCCAAAAGGGACAATTGTACAAAAGGTAAAGGACAACCGGCCAATCACATGCCGGCGCACGTGTCGCCATCGACATGGATGCCATGTGTCAACGTTCCAGATAACCAACAATCACATGCCGACACACGCAGTAAGTGAAGGCGTTATCGTTTTCTCTTTCGTGATTGTTTTATTATTTAGTTTGTCTCTTACTAACTTTTGGCCTGAGGTAGTGGAGGTACCTTATAACTGGGACTAACCCATTTTAGGTTAGGGGTGAGTGTTGGAGGCCTGTGTGGACTATATTTAAGGAGAACTCCTTCTCCTTGAATCGGATATTGAGCTAACTAATAGAGATAATAATGGTCAAACCTCTCTTATGCCTTTGATTAAGATACAATATATAATACATGGAGGGATCTTCTAGATCCATATTTATAGGAAAGTAGTTAATGACCAATAATGATAATTGATATAATACATATGGAAATAATATACTGATATATTCTATTACTAACACCCGAAAACCACATAGTTTCATCCACCATTTTGTATCTGTAAATAAGGAGCAATTCTTAGCAGTCACCTCCCTATTTCACTTATTTTTTCGGGTCATTACTCTTTCCTTTCCGTCCTAGGTGTTAGCGAATGATTAACGTTGTGGAATCATCGGTTTAGCATCTCTAATCGAAGGTTAGACTTGCGTTTCTTCAGCTTTCTATTTGGGTTGGTCAATTTTGACGGGTAACAGTTTGACTGGGTTTAGTGATCGGGCCTAAACGGATATGAGATGGTTGATCTAATCCAATCCAATCTAATCGATAGACACAGTAATGGATCTAGACCGGAATGAAGATCGAAGGTGTCCTTAAGGAGGGGACATCCTATTGGTAAATAGTGTACTTCACAACCAAAATGTTAAAGAGTTTAAAATCTACAAAGCATGTGGTGCATCTATCCTAGAAAATCTAGGAAGTGCATGTTCAAAATACAAAATGAAGATCGGAGATATCTGGACCACCTCTAGAGAACAAGAATGTTTTTAATATAAAATGTTGTGTAGATGGATTAAACATTGCCTGGAGATTTCGCAACAGGCACGCGAGAGGGAGGTGGAGTAACGCTGACACGCTGTTGAGAGGTCGAACGGTGGTGAACAGTTAATTAATACAATGTTAACCAGTTCTTAAACCGGTCAAACAGTTCAACCAATTAACCGATAGCGTAGTCGATTCAATGAAATATCCATTTTTACGGTGCATGATATTCTACATGTCGCACTGCAGTTTTAAGAGATGTTTATATATATCACAAAGATTGTACAAATGTATAATATACATCAGTAGATTTGTTGTTATGTTACCTTTGATTGATTTTCTATTCGAATTTCTGTAACTACAGAAACTACAAGGCAAAATTTAAATATCTCCTCAAGATTCATTGATGATTTGATGAATTGTACAATATACACCATGGCTTACCACCATACAACTAATGAACCAGAAATACAATAATTAAACGAGTTAATTGCTAATTTAGTCCCTGAGGTTTGTCAAAAATTGTGACTTTCATCAAAAAAAAAAATTTTTTTTTGTCATTTTAGTCCTTGTGGTTTCATTTTTTTTGTTATTTTAGTCCCTGTGGATTAACAAGATTCGATTGAAAGTGACAATTTTTGACAAACCTCAGGGACTAAAATGACAAAAAATGAAACCACAGGGACTAAATTGACAAAAAAAGATTTTGATGAAAGTAACAATTTTTGACAAACCTCAGGGACTAAATTGGCAATTAACTAATAATTAAACTATTGTCAAGTTTATTCAGTTATAAATCGGTTGGTACGTTTCAGAATCAACTTGAAGGCGAAGAGCTCAAACGTTGTTTCACAGCACGAAGTACGCTCCACATGAACCCTGAAGCAATAAACATCACAATACAAGCAACAGCAGCATACTTGAGTCCGATGTTGACTAGCATGTTGACCAAAAGCCCGGCTAACACAACCCCAAAAAAGTTTGCGGATACAGCTGACCAAAACGGCATATCTAGGATTGAGGCTATAATAGCTCCAGTCCATGCACCGGTCCCTGGGAATGGTACTGCTACAAACAACATTAGACCGAGCCATTGGAACTCTTCAATGGGACCCGCTTTTTTCTTTGCTCTCTCGAACAATAGGTCTAGGAACCGAGCAGCTGGCTTGTTGGTCCCAGCTAGAAATGTTGCTAGTGGTTTTAAGTAAAGTATGATCAAAGGCACAGGTATCATGTTCCTGCCATAAAAAAATTCAGATCTTTTCATTATATTTACCGTCTTTTTGGCTATAAATTTTTAAACAAAGCGATAAATTGTAAAATAGTTGTATAAAAATTAGGCTTCTGATCATCAGACCATGCTACCTTGTGCAATATCAACAATATAAACTATAAATGCTACAACTTAATATTCTTTTGTTTGTATTGCAGCCATGCAGACATATTACATATATGCAAGTGCAACTATGAAGATGTTACAGTGTTGATTAAGAACATTTTCCAGTGAACTTTTTTTTTCCTCCCACGAGGCGACGATTGAAAATTTTGTATCATTTTCATCCCTCTCTGTCCCTATGGATCTCCACCGAGTCTACGTATCTTATATCGGCAATTCATTTGGTGGATAATATCCCTAGAGAGGTTCAATCAGGAATATTTTCAAGTGTATTTGTTGGGTTGGGTCTTAGGCAAAATAGAAAAGAGACGCACATAATTGGTTGGCACCAATTTGGTTGCTACAAAGACTCGCAATGGTCCTTGTGGTTAGATTCAAGGCCGTGGCAGTTAGGGCGGTTCGCGTCGGTTGGTTCCGTAGGACGCACCGGTTCGGATTAGTTGCACCTATTGATGTTTGTGTTGCCAAAAGGAGATGAATTAAGGGTCATAAGCTTTTAGTTGGCAGTTGCCAACGAACCCATTGTGATACGAAGCTGATCCAAGAGTTAGCTATAACCCGTATTTGGACCACCTAGACATTATACAAGTGAGCTAGAAAGGGGCCCAACTTAAATCTGTTCGGTGTTCGGTGTCGTGTCGCAGCTTGGGAAGTGTTTTGCCACAAACCCAAAGCACATTGTTCAACTGAACTGTAGGGGCAAAATTGCTTTAAGGATAGAGATTACGCACCTTGAAGCAATAAGTTGTAGTTTCAAATGTAGTTTTCGGTTTACTTTATCCACTATTTAGAACACCAAACTGAACCGGTTCACGGAAAATGCATGATTCCTAGAAGAGGAGTGTTAGCTTTCATAGGGGCTAGGGCATTAAATAAAAAAAAAACATATTTGCTCTAATTGTATGTGATTTAATATTTCATTATTTTGTATGTAGCAATGGGAAAGTCACTCCTAACTCCTAAAAAAGCTAATCACATTATAATGTGCAGAATGAAGTTATAGTTAATACATAACAATTATTTACCAATACGGGAGTCATCCTAGAGAGGCTAATATTATTATTATGTCCAGAATTGAATGATTATTCTTTAGGAATGTTACACAGTCATCCTCTGTATATGAAGTTTTCATCGTAGGCAAACGTTGGGTTAGCAGTAGCGTGTTTGTGAGTTGAGTTTCCTTTCGAAGCAAACGTACAAAACAGAGGATGTAGTGTTCGTTGGTTTTTAATTGTTTACGAATGATCTTTGGTAAGTTGAAATCCATATACAAACTGCTGATGATAATAAGAAGAACTATATTTGAGTTAAGAAATAATGTAATAAATCCTAATGTGTTCAGTGTTCTAACTTTCTTTCATCCAAAAAATCCCCAAAAATAATCTGTGATGACACACAAGCCACAACTTTAAACAATTCATAAGCGAGATCGATAATCGAACCGAATTCATCAAGAAACATAATATAAGATAAAAAAGATTAAACCCCATGCCAAACATGTGAACATTCATAAGAAGAGGTAAGGGTTCGTCTACAAAGGATGGAAATACTAAGAAGGGCTAAGAAAGCATACAAATTGACATGTAGGCATCATGTTTTGGACTTAAGCATGATGTTTTGGATTGTTTTCGCATTGTATTATATAGAAAAACACCAAACGTAACAACTAAAAACACAATACAATATATTTTAGGTTTAAAACTTAAAACACCCGTACCAAGAAAATTAAGGGTGCAAGGAGTCTTAGCATCACTTGCCAAACATACCACAACACTTCTCTCCCCCACATCATCGCCACATCAGCTTTTCCCACTACTTACCTTTTACTTGCCACACCTTACCAAATCACCAGAGACCCTACATGCTTCGTACGCTTCACACGACACAACCATTTTTTAAAATTAAATAAAAAAAAATAAACCAACAAACACATGATTGGTTAATTTTGGAGAGGAGCCCACTTTCTCTCACCTCTCTAAGAGTTCCATAAGTGGGTGGCAAGCCATACACACCGATTTATATATGTCGAATGACATAGAGTTGGCTACACCGAGACACCAAACTCGTCAACCCTCGCCGATAAGACTGCGTACACCCTAAGCAGTATGTTTTATGTGTTAAGCAGTGTGTTTTAAATTTCATGCCTTAAGCCCTTAATACAACGCATTGTGTTTTAAATTGCTACTTTTGGTGTTTTTCCATATAACATAATGGCAAAACAACACAACACAAAACACCAGTCCTAAGTCCAAAACACGACGCCTAATTGCCTACACAATATACAAAAAAATAACGAACAATTCGACTAAAAACGATTAATAACATTGAGAAAGTGGACTAACCCAAGAACAGACAAAGCAGTAAGAACAACAGGATTAAGTTGCAACCAATACCCAACAGGAATAGCACCACGAAGCTCAATAACAGGCAGTGTAGCCAAGGCAACCACCACACCTTCACTAGGCCAACCAGACTTCTTTAAAAAACTAGCCACTTTCAACCCAAAGCTCGAAGCTTTAATGGATTGCACACCTTGTTGGGCCTTTGCATCACCAGAACAAAATGCAAATAAAGCTAAAGAAACAGATGCCCAACACAATACCCAAAACAGTGATTTCACTGGTGACTGTTCTTTTATTAATAAAGTTTCATCCTTTTCAAGATTTTCAAGGAACCCATTTGATAAAGATGAAGATTTTGTAATGGTACAAAATGGGTTTGGGTGAAAATGGATGTGGGTTATGGTTTTGTTTGTGGAATTTGGGATTAATGTGAAATGGGATGAAGTGTTTTGAATGAAGGAATGTGTGGTTTGGTTGTTTGAGGGCTTTTTGTGAAGGGTTGTGATGATTGTTGGTGAGTGTAGGAGATAGGAAGCCATTGATGATGTAGTTGTTCGACAGAAACAAGGGTTTTTATATGCGAGTTGAAGAGATTTAGGTTGTTCGGTACAAAGAAACATCAAAGTTTTTTAAAATATAACTAAAAATTAGCTACAAAACGATTCGTGAAAAGACTTGGTTTCTTATGACCCATGTTTAATTCTTACTCTTTCAATTATTTTATGCGGCATCTAGATGAAGAGTAAATACGGTGACGCCGGTTCGACTTGGATGAGAGGTGAGGTTTTACCGATTATTCCACTGTCGTGCTTTCGAGCGGGTGGAGGTCGGGTTTCTACGCAATTTGGGAGAGCCAAAGGGCTGGCGGTGGTCGAGTAGTCAACTTTGGCCACAACGCTACATGTCACGGTGGTTGGCATGTCATTCCTTGCCGTTGAAAAAAATAAATAAACATTAGTAAAACTTAGATCCGAGACTTTTTTATATACACCCATTAAATGTACTTTTAAGCATTGATGTTCAATACGGGACAAAAAAGCGCACAATCCGAAAGGTCAACACCTTAGGCGGCGGGGTGTGGCACCGACCACCCCCGAAGCCACCTCATCACCGAATGAGAGAGAGATAGAAAGAGGGAGAGGGAAGAGAGGGATAGAGAGAAGAGATCGGGAAAGAGGGGGAAATTACCCCGTTTGCATCAAAATTCCGACCCCGAGGGGAGGGGGCGTTGTTCCCCGACTGGGGAGGTGTCACGTCTGCTCCCCGTCTCCCACACCCCTCCGCCTTACAACAGTCTTTTGTTGCACTTGACTCCAAGCTTTTTCATGAATCTAGGAGTTTCAATGTGGTCTTGAAAAATTTGTTAGCAATTTTGTTTATAACATGGTTTTTGGATGATAGATTGGCTAATCAAAGAAGCCTTGATTCTTGAAGAAGCGTTTTATACATAACATGGTTATGTAATCATATATGTTTTTTACGGATAGCTATATAAAATCTTTTACGTGTAAATACATTATACGATACTTACGTAAAATCGTATTTATTTATTATTAAACACAACTCTACACTTAATAATATATATTTACAATCTAAGACTTTTGTTTGTAAATGACTTTTTTTCATGGAATAGATTAAAAGAGAAGGTTAAGAACACATGGGGTAAAAGTTCATAAAAGCCAATCAGTAAAAGATGTAAAATTGTTTTATTTAATGAATATTCGACACTTGTCTATAGAAAACACTTATTGATGGTATCAATGACATTGGAAAAAAAACATAATTAACCATATTTCCAATATAAAATTTACAAGAATGTTGTAATTTTCACTTTATATTATAATACTCCGTATTAAACTTGTTTCAATGTAATAATGTGAAGAAACAGGTGCCTTCAAGGGTCGAGTCTTCTAGATGACACAGAGAGATCTTTTTAACCTTCCCAAACGAACAGAGTGATCTAACTGCAAAACAGAACACCGTTATGACTCGCCACAGGTTTGGAGGTTTTCCTGTGACCACCCTCCGGCGTGAGAATAAGTATGACTTTTAAGCAGTGGGAATAATGAGAGTATATTGAGAGTTTCTGAATGAATCTTACGTTTACCTGGGACCTCCTTTTATAGCTGAGGTCTACTGCTTCAATATATCTATGCGTAGTCGCGTCCTAGTCATCGTTCTCCCGGAACAATAGGAGATAACCGTTACCGGTTATCATTATTCGTAAAGATCTGTTTGGTTGTTTTCCCTATCGATTGGCTTGTAAACCGCCTAATGTTATCGCTTAAGTTGGTTGGACCAAACTTAATGGGCTTGGACTAATTGGGCCAAATTTGTTATGTGTGTTTTGTTATGAGCTAGTTTAGCCTAACTGGACCCCACCTCGTCATAATGCAACACAACAAATTATGAAAGTAGATACCCGTTGCTAAACCTTTTTTTTCCTTATTTTAAGATACCTTTATTTATTATATCTATTTTTAAATTTAGTGAGTGAGCATTAAATAAATAGAGTTGATAATAAATTATGGACAAAAAGAGCATACACCAACAATGATGAGGGGGGTAAATCTATGTCATGTTTGATTACTATATTGGATTTGCTGACTATGTCTATTCTCTTATATTCTAAATCTTGTTTGAGGGTTTGAGTGGGATAAAAACCTCTAAGAATTTATAGACATGTCATTTTGCAAGGACCTCCACGAAACAAATATGTGAGAGGGGAAGAAGATAGAAATGGAAGGAGGGAGGTCACAATGAACAATCGTCAACCTTGTCACACTCAGAAGACCAGGTTTCAGCTTTATAACAGGATTCCGACATTAAATGTTAGGTCCAAAGCTTTGCTTTCATAAAAGTTTAATATCATCATCATACCCAGTAAATCTTACTAATAACAAAGTTAAGGTATAGTTTAAGGAGGGTAAGTCTTACCTTTGCCCCGTAGGAATAAAGATGTTGCTTCTAGTGAGATCCACTCACTCGATAGTAGTTTTGCTTTAAGCTTTGCACATAAGGCACATAACACTTAGCACTCGGACAAAGGTCGATTGGTGCATGTACCCCATGTCTTTCTGCAATCAATGTCACCACATGATACATGATTAACCGTTCACCGCTTTTAACGCTATTTTCATGAAACCAGTAGAATAACGTTAAAATTAGTGCAATTTCACTTTTTTTCCTTCGAGTACCCACACACACATATATATACACTTTTGTCCTTCGTCTGTTTTGGTTCGGTTTAGGTTAACGGTTCAGGTATTGCTCACCCTCTAGATCTTCTTAATCATGTAACATATATTTTCTATTCAAAAAATAACAATACTGCAATAAAATGCTTGTTTTTATTATGTATTTTTTATAAAATAGTATTAACATATAAAAAAGTTATAATTCTTTAAACATCGTGAGGGTGGTTGACTTAAAGTAATAGAAAAACATGTAACTATTATTGTAATAAGCAAAAGTTAGGTAGAGTTAGTAAATTAAGGTTGTAATTAAGATAAGAAGATTAAAGTTAGTTTTTGAAATACTAATTTCCCTTTATTTTAGAAGTTGTAACTTATACACTAAATTTTTATGCTTTTTTTTTACTTTTAAGGTATCTTAGTTCTTAAAACGTGCATCTCTGATACATTATAGTATAGTATAGATTTAGCAACTAAAAAGTGAATGTTTTAAATAGATTTCACATTTTATAATATAAAACTTGTTTAATTTTTTTTTTTTGCAAAAAAAGAAATCACTTTTTTCAAAAGAAGAAAACAGAAAGAGTAAATAGTCAAACCCGTCGCTGTGGTTTGGTGAGTTTTGCCAGTCCAGTCCAAAATGAAAACTAATGTCTGAGCAATCCAATAGTTTGATGGAATGTGCCAAAACAGTCCAATTTTTAATGGGGTTAACTCAACCTAGTTAAGTCAGGAGCAAGATTGTCCATTTACCTTATGATTCAGTTGAGTCTCTCTTAATATTACTTTCTCAACTCTCTTCCTTCTCACTACATCATGACTCTCATCTTTCTCTCTCTAAAATGTGAAAAATCCGGACAAATTCCGGCTACTTAAAAGGCTGTAACCGGACTCTTTCCGGATTATCATTGGAAATTGGAATAACAATCAGAGATAGACCGAAGTACTTACCGGATGCAATATCCCTCTCTCTAGTTACAGAAGATAGATCTCACATACACATCAACGGATGCGGGATGTGTATGTGAATGACGAGATAATTGGAAGGGTTTTGTGGTTTGATAACGATGGGTTATAAGAGTAAGATAGACTGCCGGTTACTTGTAGGTTGTTTCATAATAATCATCAACTGAGGTTTATTAAGGAATCAAAAATGGGTTACATGTTAAGATAGTAGATAAGGGCTTGGTGCTAAAGAGGAGAGAAGGAGGTGTTCGTTGGAGATGAAGAAGACCACCCGTGCTAGTCACCGGAACCGTTTACATGCTTTAGATATTAAGGTGGGGAGCATTTCGTTTTCCCGGGAAGAAAGACGGAAACATGGTGGTTACTAGTTTATCTTAAATCATATTGGATTTTGGATTTGTCTATTCCGAAACACTTCTGAGGATAACCTACTAAACACATGTATTATCTTAAATCTGATGTCAAAAAAAAAAAAAAAAAAAAAAAAAGATAAAAGTGTTCCTAGTTTATGTACTTGAGTAATAACATCCAACGTAGTTTGAGTCAAAAAACACAAACCACAAAACATGAGTCGAAAGAGAGAGAAACCCTACTTCTCCCGCCACGCGCCCTACAACTACAACCACCCCAAGCGCCGCCGTCCTCACCCTACCGACCCACCCACCGATGACGACTACTTCCCGGACCAACCATCGTCCTCCGCCGCCTCTCCCACCAACACCGCCGTCGTCATCACCGGCCTCTCCTCCGCCTGCTCCGTCCTCGATCTCAAGTCCAGGTTCGAGATCTACGGCCCGATTTCCCGAACACGCATGGACCCTGACGGTGTTGCTTACGTCACTTTCCGGTCAAGAGAGTCAGCTGAATCTGCTGTCTCTGCTTCACTTGATCCTTCCTTTGGCATCACTCTTAATTCCACTAGAGTAAATTGTTTATCTCAGTTTTGTTTCATTAATATTTTATACACATGTTACATGAGACTGATTAAACTAACTGAAACCGAAATAACCGACTTAAACTAATTCTGTCAAGTGTGCTTGCCTCACATTGAAATAAATTACGAATTCGGTACATAAATCCAATAACAAACTACTAATATTTGAATGTTTGTTATTGGATTTTATGACCAAATTCGTTATTTATGTCAATGTGAGGCTAGCTTACTTGGCAGTAGTCTCCAGTAGGTTAGGGTTCGCCATTCACCTAGATTAGGATTAATTGGGTGTAATTTAAAAGTGTGTAACATTTGTAGTTAAAAAAAGGTGATTAACAAAAGTTTTAGTTTTTCAAGCTCAATGTAGATGCTGAAAAGGCGAAAACCGACCCATAACCTAACCAAACCCATATGGAAAATTGAAAAACCGAGATTTCGGGTTTGATTTGAACTCCAAAACCTAACTAAAATGCGTGTTTAGATGTTTGTTATTGGATTTATGGCCTATGTTCATTAATTTGGCCTAAAATTTTAGGCTCAAATTCATTATTTTGGGTGAATTAAATTTTCAAGCCTAAGCCTAATGTAGATCGTGAAAACCGACCCATAACCTAACCAAATCCATATGGAAAATAAAAAAACCGAAATTTCGGCTTTGGTTTGGTTTGAACTTCTAGACCAGAATGTTTTTTATTGAATTTGTATCTCAAAATTATTATTCTGGTATAAATTATCATGCCCAAATATATTAATAGTGAGATTAACCAAAGTTATAGGCGTTAACGTTTTCCAAGCGAAATGTAAAAACCGAAAACTGACCCATAACCTAACTGACCATACAAAAAACCGAAATCCCAGCTTTTGTCTGGTTTGGTTTGAGCCCAAAACGGATGCAAACCAACCTAGACACACCTTGAGGGCTAGTGATGTAAGAGTTTGGTAATGTTGCAGGTACAAGTGATGTGGGCTAGTGATCCAGTGCCGCAATGGAGGGAAGGGGTTAAGAAAGCTTCTTCGTCTTCATCGAAGCTGTTGAAACCGGAATTGCCGTTGAGCAGACATG
Source organism: Ambrosia artemisiifolia (assembly GCA_032199755.1). NCBI lineage: Eukaryota > Viridiplantae > Streptophyta > Magnoliopsida > Asterales > Asteraceae > Ambrosia > Ambrosia artemisiifolia. Next base: position 41,070,017 of record CM063516.1, on the reverse strand, counting down.
GAAGAGGGAGTAAGATTGGGTCAGCGATTGCGAACTCTAGAGATGAAAAGAGTGATGGTAGTGAAACTGTCAAGAATAGTGGAAGATTGAATGTGGCATCTAGAGGTAGGGAAATGGTTGCTTATGATGATATTTTGTAATTTGAAACATAATTATTTGATGCTAAGATGATTCATGCACATCAATTATTATTGTATAATGTATGTGGACCTTGATTAGTTCTTGATTTAGTTAGGGATGTGTTTGGTTTGGTTTTATCTAAAAGTTTGGGTTATTGGAAATGTTTAACTGATCTATTCAGTTTAAGGGATTTATCTCTCTTTTTTTAATAAGTTGGTGAGGTTGTAATACACCTTTTGCGTATAGCGACTAGGGAGAAATGTATTTTATTTGTATGAAACATTTTGTAAATAAAAGCCTATGTTGGTTGGAGATATCACTTTTACTTAAATAATAGTATATATTTTTATTATACAGAAGTTTATAACTTTAGAAGTCATTGGGTTCGTATAATGTTTTGAAAGAAATTGGAATGTTTTATTGAGTTTGGATTTGAAGGAATTGAAATTAATATGTAAATTGTAAAAAATTAGTTGAATGCTTGAATCTGTAGAAGGAATTGGAATGATAAAATATGTAACATGACAAAATTTCCAATTGAAACCTCTTCCTCTATTAAGGATCCCTATAATCATCTTTTGATGATCCATCAAAGAACCGAGGTAACCTAGAATTGTTTTTGCACATGGTTTCAACTTGCAACCTAGAATATGGGATTTCGATATAGGGCTAGTCCGGCTAGATACATATCCGTCGTGTTCAGGGCCGGCTCAACGTATTCGGGGGCCTAAAGCAAAGTAGAATTTTGGGGCCATCTTTCGAATCAATTACTCAACTATAAGCAGTGTTTAACAAAACGAAGATAAGACCGATTTGGGCAGTTACACCCAATTTCTGGAAACAATTTTTAACAAAACGAAGATGTACCAATGATTTCTACATACCTATGATTTCTACATTAAATTATCATTGTCGTTTAATTGTTCATGGAGGCATGCACAATAGCCAATGGATTCTTTTTCTTGAAATTCAAACTAAATGAATGACATATTTTTCTGGTTTCATGCTCACTTAGCTTTATTATTTAACCCAATATACATAGCAACCAAGCTCAAATATATATGATACAAAAAAAGAACTTTCAAGAATAAGGGGCCTTTAAGAATGGTGGCCCAAAGCAACCGCTTTATTTAAATTACCCTTCAGCCGGCCTTGGTCGTGTTCATTGTTGCAATCCTAGATTCTGGTCTGCTAATCTTTCTCTTGACTTCTTTGTTCTTTGTTAGTTTCAATGATTTTGTTCTCGTTTTGTTTAGTGGTTTCGTGGTTATTTGATAGTTCTAGGGATTTATGGAATTTCATTTCACGATCTACTAAAGATGACCGTTAACGGTGAATAAATTTGGGGGCGTTTAAGTCAAATGTAGTTAATTCTAAAGAATTCCAAACTTTCCATCCACGTATGGAAGGAGTGTTACATTATGTAGGTTGCCGAATTTTAATTGAAAGTTCTCCGATTCCATTTTCCTCTGTAACCAACCAAACACATTTTTGATGAAAAGTATTCCAACTCCGGTTACAATTACAATTCCTTTAAATTACATGAACCAAACATGCTATGACTAGGGTTGTGATACTATGGTTTCTTTCCTTTAAATTACAATTCCATTAGATAGTATATATTTGTTATGTTTTATTTTAATAATCTCTATAATAATAATTAGAAGATGTTATTCGATTATGTTTCATTTGCAATTATACTCATTGCCTTTTGATTAGGTTTCCTTTATAGTTAGTTATCCTATAGTTTAGTTAGGGTTTACTGTCTTGAGAGGTTTTCATTATTAATAATAATAATAATGCTAAACCTCTTTGCTTCAAGAAGCTGATGGTAATTAACTAATTATTCGCACTGGATAAGCAATCAGACACCAATTTGGGGATAATTTGATTGTGTCACAATCTTAATTTGCAACAGCGACGTTTACGGCGATTCGGCAAATTTAGAGTGTAGTTTAGAATGGAAGAAAATGAAAGAGTGAAAGATAGAGAAGAGAAACAGGAATTATGGAGTTGGGGAGCGGGTACGGATGGACAGTTAGGAACTGGCATGCTTCAAGATGAACACCTTCCTCAATTTCTACCGGTTGTTCTCCCTTCGTTATCGCTTCTTTCTTGTGGCGGAGCTCATGTCATTGCTGTTACTCATGGTATTGCTTACACGCTTACTCTCTCTTTGTATATGTAGTACGTGGCTTTATAATGCGCGCATCACATGATGTGGTCTGATGCGGCGCCTTATGCAGTTGATTAGTATTTTGAACAAACTGGACCGTGATTGTAATGGGTCTGAGTTTTTCGAATCTGATTGAACAAATGTGACTATTGATTGATAAATGTGTTTGAACTAATTAGACCATCGATTGAAAAAATCTGACTAGTGATAATGAGAATGTTTTATATTTTTACATTTAGATATTATCTGTAAATAAGTCTTTAGTATTTTTTAATAATAAGTTTTTAGTATTATGACATTATCTGTAAATAAATATTATCTGTAGTGTTCGGTTGCTTTGTCGGGTGCTATTTTGGTGTCGGAGCCGAGGGTCTCTTTGGAAGCAGCCTCTCTATCCCAGCGGATAGAGGTATGGCTTGCCTACATCCCACCCTCCCATGACTGTACACATAGCTTCGCTATTGGTGGGATATACTGGGTATGGTTGTATTTTTTTATTAACAAACGCCTATGTGATGCATGCGCTTCATGCATCGTGCATCTGCGTATGGGATCAAACCGCATCGGATTGCCACACAATTTTTAAAACCAAGATACAGTCACACACATATGGTTTTGTATTTTTGTGGCTATTCTTTTCCTTTGCAGGCAAAAAGGTGCTGACCTGGGGAAGAGGGACATCTGGTCAACTTGGCCATGGAGATCTGGTTAATAGCTTAGAACCAAAATCAGTAGAAGCTCTAAATGACTTTAATATAACCCATGTGTCAGCTGGATGGAACCACTCTGGTTTTGTTTCAGGTTTGTTCTCGCTTGTCAAGAATTCGGTCCCATATCTCATTATATTTGATACTTTGTTGCAATCCAGTTTTGTTTATTTGCTTGTAGAATGTGGGCGCCTTTTTACATGTGGGGATGGGTCATTTGGTCAGCTTGGGCTGGGTGATTACGTGTCACAAAGTTCTCCGATAGAAGTATCACATTTTGCATCGGGGCATGTTTACCAAGTTGCGTGTGGGATGCGCCATTCACTAGCCTTGTTAAAAGGTTACGTCACGTACTCACGTTGAATAACCAAATGATCTTAATAGTTGTGAATATGTTGTTTAAGTGAAGATTTATTCGTTTCGTCTCTTTGTTTGTATAGTCTGTGTTATTAAGTTGAGTTTAGGATAATACTGGATTCAAAATATTAAGGCCACTTTTGTTCAGGTGAACATGGAGACCAAGTATATGGTTTTGGATCTGGGAAGCGCGGTCAACTAGGAATATCTAAAGAAAAAGTCAAATCTGTAAGTCTTCCACAGAGCGTTTGTGGACTGCAGGAAGTCAATGTTAGTAGTATCAGTGCAAATGGAGATCATAGTGCAGCATTATCTTGTTAGTGACTAGTTCTTTGTTGAAAAGATCAAATCTTGAATTATAAAAGTTTACATCTGATTATTTTTCAAACTAAATTTGTACGTTTTTATCTGTTTTTTTATTAGCTGATGGGCATTTGTACACTTGGGGAAGAGGGTTCAGTGGTACTCCAGATGTGTGTTGTCCCAATCGTGTTATTTCCCAATACTCGTTTAAGCAGGCTGCCTTAGGGTGGAATCATGCCTTAGTTTTAACAGGTACTACTGTGATTTTAAAAGCTTGTTTGACTTGTTAAAGTCAAAATAACTAAAAAAACGGGGATATCTCAACTCTAGTCTTCAGTTTCGAGGTAGTTGCATGATGGTTTAACCAAAAACTAATATTATTGGCTTTTGCCTACAGACGAAGGAGAAGTTCTAATGCTTGGAGGGAGCCATCATGGGGTTCTTAGCAATCCTCAGAAGGATATCTCGGTCAACCGTATGTATCATCTTGACTCCACTGATGATGTAGTGATATCTTGGTTGATTATATTTTGAGTTCTTGAATGAATAATTCTTTCTCTTGAATAAAATCTTTAATTTTGCTGATCTAAGTATGTGTTTCAGTGTTTGTGTGTGTTTGATTATGATCACTAACAATATGGCTTTTATTCGCAGAGGATTTAAACGAAGGCCAAATAAAGAAAATCCCTAGTCTGAATAGGATAAAAGTTGTGGGAGTTGCATCAGGATCAGAGCACTCTGTCATCACCACAGGCAAGCATTTTGGTTGGCAAAATGGATGGGTCAGGTCTTGCGGGTTGGATAACGGAACAGACGGGTTCAGGTCAAAACCGAGTACTTTTTAGTGTCGGTTGAAATGGGTCGGCCTGAAAACATATCTTTATTCATCTAAAAGATCATTAAAAATGAATGCGGTAAGTATGATTATGAAAGCTATGTTACTCCAATATTCATCTAAGTTCTATGAATGAAACGGTTTATAAATTTATTTGCATTGAAAATACACCTCAGGCGACTTTCAAACTGATTGACCCGTTCAAGCTCATTTTAAAATGATATTGTTGATCATTCCTGAGTGTACATAAATTTGTGCAGAAAATGGAGTAATAATGACATGGGGGTGGGGTGAACATGGTCAGCTTGGTTTAGGAGACACATGTGATCACACTTGTCCTCAGGTTGTAAACATGGCCCAAAATGCTGCACACGAATATACAACCTCAAGAGTCTACTGTGGAAGTGGTTTTACATTTGTCGTTCGGGCTTGATACTTGATAGGCCTACACATGCATTTGGGTGAAACTTGGAAGGGTCTAATGATATCATTAGTAAATAATGAGCGGCTGAAAACAGTTGCAAACTTCCTTTTTTCTCTCAAGAAATAACAATGTACTTTACAAGATGCATTAGTTAAGACCACATGATTGTGGTAAAAGATGGTGGTGTGGATCGAATAAAGGAAGGGTGTGAGTGCTGACATATGCGGCGGTAGGTTACATGGTGTTGGGTGCCGACAGCGGTGAATAGCGGGACAAGGCTTGAGGGGTATTGGCTGCAAATGGTAGAAGTTTGGTATTCTAATCCTTGAACAAATTTCCCTCAACACCTTTCAACTTATGTAATTGTATTTAAGTATTCATATATCAACCCACTATGCCTACAATCATGATAATGAATTAATTCCAATTGTTTTTAGTATTGTATAAGAATATGCCTACAATCATGTAAGATTATTAGTAATAACATCAAAAAAATCCTTAATAATCTTACATGAATGATACATGTCTTCCTTTTTATGAGGTGAGCATATAATTTAATAGAAATGATATTTGTCTGTAATTGTAATTCCATGAGAATACCATAGATGAAATTCAGTGGAACTCCTTAAGCTCCGATAATGATGGGCTGATCAATGTTCTTGTAAATCTTGTATGTACAAGGTAACATCTGTTAGTCAGTGTTGTAAGAATCGCTAGGCGCTAATCGATAAGTGAGGTGCTGTAACAACCCGACCCGGAGGGCCTGGTCGAAATGACAGATTGGTAACAGACTTGTACAACGGAAGCAACGATACTAATATTTAATGTTTTAATACAATTTCTAATACAAAAATATAATACACAACTTAAATAAATAAAATAATAACTATGCAGGGACGAGACGCGGCGGTCGTCGAAGCAGCTGGTGGGTTGTTACCCACTAATCAATCCGATCTCTACACGTACATAACTCTAGAGGCTCTATTCCACAACGCTTATGGTTTGAATCTTCTATCACGATAATCGCTATTCCACACAAGCAAGCTTATACCTCGTCTTCACAATCATCCAAACGCAGTACCTGAACACATGCTTAAAAGAGTTTGGGTCAGCAAATATGCTGGTGAGTCCGTGTAAGTAGTTAAGTAAATCCAAAACAAGTTTTCAAACCATAAACACGTTTCCAAGTTTACACAACACAACACATGGTGATGCACAAGCGACACCTCAAACCTTAACACATAATCCATCTACTGCCATTATGGATTCACCTGGCAAAATATATGTCACAACGGCCCTGTAGACCTCAGTGGAGGGTTTTCCGGGCTTCCGGATCCACTGTGTGTGGGGGTTTCCCCAAGTAGTACTACCCACATATTAAGTGGCCCAACCCCTGGGTTAATGAGTGTCAGTATGGTATCCGGCAGCTGTTATCTTGTCACATCAAGCAGTTCATAAAAAGGAAGCATGCATTCACCCCAAAATAGTAAAACATAAAAAGGGGAATGGTACACGGAACTCACCTGGTAACGTATCATGTAGCACACTTGATTGTATAGTGGTCGCAGTCTGGAGTCATGTTTATCCGTATGCAAAGTCCTATCATGGTTACATTTATTAATGCGTGAAACCGAGTGTTGCGGTTACACGTGTGGATGACTAGGACATAAGTTGTTAAGTGGACTTATGCTAACTGTCAGTTGATAATTCTGCTTATCTATTCATGTATGGTCTAATCATTTATCCGAAGTTCTATAAGTCGAGTTCATTATCTCGTATACGTTATTCGAATACCAAGTAGTAACTAAATAATCAAGGGTTACATAATGGTACTTGTAGAATCCTTCAAGCTTCAAGTGTCAAGTTATATAGTGTGAATATATATATGGTCTTCAAAGATACCATTAGTCCAGAAGGCGCCATAGTCAATGGTTGTACTTGTACATTGGTTGTACTTTACGTCTCATGTCCAAGGTTTCATGTCTATGGATTTAACGTCTTAGATTCTTAACGTGTCCATATTACGCTCTATGTCCAATGTTCCTCATAGTGGTTCTATAATCCGATATCTCATATTTCATTATTATGTCAATATGTCCGAATCACCCAATCTTGTACAATCACTAAGTTATGCCTTGTTTCCTACATCTATATATTAAGTCCAAGGTTCATGGTTTCAATTTACATGTCACGGCTATTGTTCAATACCCTAGTCCACAACATATTGAAGTTACTCATAACAAGCAATCTAATGTCAGAATAGTCAAGTTACAACTTACAACTATGTTCACGTCCGAGTAATTCATCCAAAGTCAATGTCCTATGTATTATGCTTATATTCCTATATTACAATTACAATTACTCATATCACCATAGTTTTTATGTACTTACGCAAGTATTCGCCTAGTCGGATCGTTTATTTATACAATTATATTAATTATCCAATTTTATTTGTTGGGTCGAGTCCATGTTCCACACGTGCTCGCGAAAGGATTAATATGTAGAAAATACGGAGACAACATATCCAGCTGTCGCACTTGATCATACCTTTCCAGATAGCCGAGATAACGGGTCTGTTGTCCGAGTCAAAGATCCAGAAGCCAAGTTGACTCACTGTTAACATACTCCACCTTCACCCTTGTCTGCATCCCTCTTCATGATTACTAACAATATTAATCACCATTTCTTAGACTAATTTAGTGAGGACAAACTAAGAAAGGCCTCATAACTTACCTGTAGACCACCCTCACAAGCCACCGCCTTCTGCGGCGTCGGCCGGTCAGAGACCCGGTCTGACCCGCTATCCCTCCTTCCCTCTCCTCTCGTTCTTTCTCTACGCCTCTCTCTATCTCTTTCTTCGTTCTGATCTCTGTCTCCCTCTCTCCTCTGTCGTCACCCTCTCTCTCTACAGTTTATTTAGGTGAAGTGGGTGTGGGGGTTTGCGTCGATCGGAAGCACCACTGAGCTTCCACCGGAGTTTCGCCACCGTAGGCCACCATAGATGGTGGTGGCCAGAAACCTTCCTTCGCCTCTATCTCTCTCTAGAGTTTATCAGTAGAGGGTGTAGTGTGTGTGTTCTTTGTTATCAGATGAGGGATAGAGGGTAAGTCATGAGGGTTTTTATTAAAGTGAGTGGTGATGTTGTGTCATCTAAATAAAACGAGGGTGGGTGTATGTGGTCTAAAGTTATGGTGCCATGGGGCACATGGCACTCATGCCATGTGTCCCATGGTGACTAATCACCATGTACACCGGTCGGGTTCGTTACGCGTTTCAGCTCGGTCTCGCAACGTGTATAATACTTATTGATGATAGTAATATTTATTTATAATAGTTAGTGTTTTCGTTTCGCACCAAAACATATGGTTTATTATTCACCTTTGGTCGTTTTATAATTATAGGTTAATAATATTGAGCGAAAAATTATGGGCCCTAAAACCGGGGTGTTACAGGTGCTGATTAGCGATTAATCGAGATTAGTAGGGATTAATCGGATTGAGATTTTATATGTAATTTTTATTTTACATACATACGCCACATTTTATATGTGGTTTTTTAAGTAGACATGTTTTAACTCCTTCATCGATTCATATCTTTAAATATATAGGATTAAATCGCCAAAATTTACAGGTTATGGTTGGAATCTTACCAAAATTTTATAGATTTTGGCCGGAATTTGGCTGGAATCACTTGACCACCACAAACTAGCGATTAATCGCTTACACAGTGAACCTCCGGCTAGCGATTAATCGAAGATTAATCGGAGGCTAGGCGGGATTTTTACAATCATGCCATTAGCCTCATCGCAGAGAGTGTGCACTATGTGGCCAAACTCGGCGGAGTGAAAGTAAATTGTAAGGATGAAATAATAATCACTTAGTAAGGATGAAATATAATTTGTTAGTTTGTTTTCAGTGGTCGTTAAGCATGCCAAAATGACCATATCATCTAACCGAACCATGATCCCACTAATAGCAAAACTAACATACAGTGTTTATATTATTATTTGAAAGTCATATTGTAATTCTTCATCATCATACTCAGTAAATCTCACCAATACGAATAGAGATGCTGCTTTAAGTGAAACCTAAGCTCGATAGTAGTTTTGCGTCAAGCCTTGGACATAATGCACATAACGCTTAGCAATCGGGACAGAGACTGACTAGTGCATGTAAACCCCCCTTTTTTTCCCGGCTATCAACGCCACCACATGAGGCGGAATTAACCGTCCGCTGTGTTTAACGTTATTTTCACAAAAGTACTAAAATAACATTAAAATAGTGCAATTTCACTTTTGCCCCCTAAGGGCCTATACATATATACATTATATTTGTACACCGCATTGTGACCCATAAAATAAAAAAATGTATCAGGTATAGAGATTCGAACAAAACAACAAAAACAAAAGTCGTCCACTTACCATTTTTTATTGGGAAAATGGCCAAAATAGCCCGTTGACCGGGCGTTTTGCACAAATAAACCTTTGACCCCTCTTTGGAGAGACGGGACACGGCTCCCAACGAGCCTGAACCGTCTCCAAGATTCTTTCCCTTTAGAGCCAATAGCCAACCGACACGTGGCGTCTCCCATCCCGAGGCTGTCCCGTCTCTCTCCAGACGGGTCAGAAGTCAACCGTCTCTCTCCCAGACGGGTCACATTTCCCTATGCCGTCTCAAGCCGTTTCGGGAACCGTCTGAACCGTCTCACTAGTGTATATAAATACCCGAATTCACTTAACAAAATTTGCACCCACCACCCTCCCCAAACCTTTCATCTTCCAAACCAATGACGTTTTTTGGTTTCCCAACCGAAGCCTACCGGCTTACGAAAATATTGTCCGATTACTTGGATTGTTGTTTCATCTGCGTACGGCTACTTGGATTGTTGTTGCATCTGCGCGTGGGTTAACCCGTGTAATTTGCATCTACAATGTGGTAGTCTATTTTATTTGCAAGAAGAGTTCTTTGTCTATGTAGCGCACATACACCATTCAAACAAAGTTCTTAGTTCTTAGCAAGTAAATTTAGGAAGTTTGTTGTAATAGTATAGTTTGGGAAGTTTGTTGTAATAGTATAGTTTGTTTATTGTTATTGTAATATTAACGAAATATTTACTTTTATATAAAAAAAAACTAAAAAAAAACATAAATAAACATTAATAAAAAAAACATAAAAAACATAAATAAAATTCGATTACAAATAAACTAGTTAAGATAATCCCTCATCATTTGCCAGGCGGACAAATGTTTAAATTCTTTGCTCTCCCTGTTTTTATATTGTCTTTTGAAGTGTCTAATTGACGTGTCTTCGGGAAAGCCACGGGGTACCAACTGAAGTGTCGCGTTGTGGTACCCGTTGAAGATTTGACACTTCGTTGTCAAATCGTTCAACTGCCGGCTAAGAGAGTCCGTTGTCCGGTCTGACCCTCCAACCAGCCGGTTGTACTCGTGTAGTATACGGAACCATTTGTTGGTTTGGTGGATGCTTTCTTCGACGTGGCGCCATGCTGAAATAAGTGCAATCTCCTGTTCTTCGGTCCATCGTTGCGGTGCCATTTGTGTTAGACGGTGGTGGTGGCGGTGTGGTGGTGCTGATACTGTTAGACGGTGGTGGTGGTGTAGGATAGTGCTTATAGTGTTAGACGGTGGTGGAGTGATTGTCTGACGGGACACGGTATTTATAGGTGGTGACCTGGACAACCGAAGCGCCGGTCTAACCATCGGGACTCACCGGAGACGACGATACCCGATGTCTCGGGAGACGGCGAGTCCCCATTGTAAAATGTGACCCGTCTTCAGACGGTTCCCGAAATGGTTTGAGACGGTTTGAAACGGCATGGGGAAGTGTGACCCGTCTGGAAGAGAGACGGTTGACTTCTGACCCGTCTGGAGAGAGACGGGACAGCCTCGGGATTGGAGACGCCACGTGTCGGTTGGCTATTGGCTCTAAAGGGAAAGGATCTTGGAGACGGTTCAGGCTCGTTGGGAGCCGTGTCCCGTCTCTCCAAAGAGGGGTCAAAGGTTTATTTGTGCAAAACGCCCGGTCAACGGGCTATTTTGGCCATTTTCCCTTTTTATTTCCATGTGACTTCATCCGGTTAAATGTCACTTGTCAATTCAAATATTACTAAGTCAATTCATATGTGAATGTTGGCCGACATAGATTCAAATAAAAACAATGCCAAATCATAAATTTACATTTTTATTGTCATGCGACTTTATCTAATTAAACATTTTATAGGATCTTTAGATTTCTTAAATTGATTTAGATACCTTTTGAATCACATAAATCCACTGTTAGATCAAGGTACTTTGAGGGTATACAGGAATCCTTAATCAAATAAGATTGAAATAGTTCTATTAAGAACAAAGGATTTTCTCTGGCAAACGAAGAATTAAAATATACATTGGAATTACAGAACATGACTAACCATCATAACTGTTTAATTGGGTGGTTATTCGGTTAAAGACATAACTACAAGGTTGATCCACAGACAGTTACATCAAATAACTGCTACCGAAGTGTAGATGTTACTGCACTACAAACAATAGTTGGGTAGGGTGGTTCTATAACCCTAAATGCATATGTAATTTTTTTACAGCTTACTTCTTGTTAGGTGTCCTTTTATTATATATTTCTTTGTAGTCAAAAAAATAAAAACAAAAAGATAACAAGTGAGTCATTACGTAATTGTGTAGCTATCATAGTTCTCGTCCTTTTGTATTTCTCATGTCAACCTTACACATACATTTATATTACTTTTAAGCAACCAATTAATTGGCTGTAGTATGAATAGTTTGTAAAGGACAAATTCCTTTTCAATTTTGATAACTGAGTTTTATGGTACCACAAAAGAGCACTACTAATTCCATGATGCATTTTGGGTCACATAAAGTGCTACACTATATCTCTATCCAAGACCAAGTAGCATAGTTTCTTTTTTCCACATTTTGTTTTTTTACATGTCTTTTAGTGTTACTCTTCCTGAATTGTTTTAAGCATCACAAGCATTTATATTATAACCTCGGGATTTTAGTCCCTTTTGGACACCACCACTAAACCTAATTATCCACCCAAAAAGTGTGATGTTATGTGCACAGGGCACAGGGGTTACCAAATTTACAACACTATTTGACTAGAATATCTCAAAGCTTTATAAAACTGTATGGGTGATTTATTTTATATTTAAGATATTTATATCATTGTATGTAATATAAAAATCTATTTATCTATACTATATTATACTACATATAAGGAGCACAAGAATGTAATTTTACATAATTTTAAGACTTTAAGTTACACAACTTCTAAAAATATTGTTGACTTTTAAACCAACTTTTTCTTTTTGATCGGCAAACAACAAATTTCATTCCACCCAAAAGTATGTACATGGACTAGACTAACAAGGTACTAGACTAGCCCAAAGATACAACACCAAACCAAAAGCTTTTATCACCTAGCCAAGATAATAGACATACAAATACATTTTTAGCATTCAAACTTCAACTTACCACTTCTCCCAAGTTCAATCTCCACCTTTGAGACGATGCTTGACCCATGTATGGGTAATCGACTGAAGTTCACCAAATGAGGCAGCAATATTAAGTCTTTTGCCTGCGAAAATGAGATCGTTCCTAGCCTTCCAAATTATCCAACATGCCGCAATAATCACCAATCTCAATAGGCTCTTCTTTCTTCCATGAGCATTAATACTGTTGTGGAGATGAAGGAGATCCCGCATAGAGAAGGCATATAGAGGAGCGATATTGCACCAAACACTTATTTTTGCCAAATCACCAAAGTGAAGTAACAGGATGAAAACAAGTGATCTGCATCTTCTTCTCCCTCGCCACATACTTTACACATGCTGTCACCATGGATCAAACTTTTGCGCTTACCCTCCACCCATGGGATTCTTAAGCGACCATAAAAGCCAAACATTTTATTCCTTTAAATCGAGTATGGTATGAGTAAATTGTTTATCTCAGTTTGTTTAATTAACATTTTATGAACATGTTACATAAGATTGATTAAATAACTGAAACCGAAATAACCGATTTAAACTAATTCTACCAAGTGCGCTTGCCTCACATTGAAATAAATTACGAATTCAGTACATAAATCCAATAACAAACTAATAATATTTGAATGTTTGTTATTGGATTTATGGACCGAATTCGTTATTTGTGTTAATGTGAGGCTAGCTAACTGAGTAGAGGTCTCCCTTTTAGTGGGAAGTGATAGGTCATAGGTTCGATTCACGTAGATTAGGATTAATTGGGTGTAATTTAAGAGTGTGTAACGTTTGCAGTTCAAAAAAGGTGATTAACAAAAATTTTAGTTTTTGAAGCTCAATGTAGATGCCAAAAAGGCGAAGATCGACCCATAACCTAACCAAACCCATATGGAAAATTGAAAAACCGAGATTTCGGGTTTGTTTTGAACTCCAAAACCTAACTAAAATGGGTTTTTAGATGTTTGTTATTGGATTTATGGTCTAAGTTCATTAGTTTGGCCTTTAGGCTCAAATTCGTTATTTTTGGTGAATTAAATTTTCAAGCCAAAAGCTAATGTAGATCGTGAAAACCGACCCATAACCCAACCGAATCCATATGGAAAATAAAAAAACCGAAATTTCGGCTTTGGTTGGTTTGAACTTCTAGACCAGAATGTTTTTTTTTATTGAATTTGTATCTCAAAATTATTATTCTGGTATAAATAATCATGCCCAACATATTAATGGTGAGATTAACAGTGTGTACATGTTTTTTTATTTAAATTTACATTTTACGTCGGAGTTCTCAAGTTCTTCCAACTCAAGCTTGTTTTCATTTGAACCTAATCCTTAATATGGGTTAGGATCAAATACACAGTGAAAGAAAAATAGGAAGTCGTAGGAAGGGTATCAAACGGACTCCGATTGAACTCATTCAAGCGGCATTGGAATCGTATTATCAACTTATGTAAAATTAAACTAATAACAAAGAATTAGGAGTCAAAATGTGATCACTTGGGTTCTAGTCTAGTGGTAAGAAGCAAAGCTTCTTTTAAGGGAGACCAAAGTTTTAGAGTTAGGCATGGTATAAACTTAAAATTATAGTTGAAGTAATCTCAGCCTAAAAAAAAGAGTGTTACAGTACTATAGTAATCATAATGAATTTTATTCTTATTTGGTGCTTGGTTGCTGGATCCTTGTAAAAGGGAAATTTGAATTGTATTCTTATCTGTTTGGTCTCAATTCGATATACAGTAGTTGCAATATGCAAGTCAAAGCATAACATATTTTGGTACAAAATAAATGGAGCAATAATGATTTTTCTCAAATTATTTCTAGTAAAGAAATTTATACCATTTCATGGAGGCAGCAACAAAAACAACCTTACCCAGTAAATCTCACAATTAGCACAACTAAGAGTAGGGTCTGGGGAGGGTGAAATGTAGGCAAACCTTACCCCTTTCCTTGTGAATAGAGAGGCTGCTTCCAGAGAGACCCCCGGCTCGACAACACAAAATCGACAAGCAAACAACACTAAAAAACTAATAAGGAGATAAACATTGAAAGTATTAGAACAAAGGTATATATGCCATAAAAACAACATAACTCATAAGCACCCAGAAAAACAAGTCACCCATACCAACCTCCTACCCGTGTAAGAAAGAAGACTAAGCTCCTAGCACCACGCTATGATACAACCCAACCCTCCCTAATAATCCTTAACCTTAATCTTGCGCCTCCACGAAACCCTATCCTTGACCATGTCCTCAGAGAGGTGCATCTCTACTAAATCATGCCTAACCCGCTCATCCCAAGTCAATTTGGGTCTTTCTCTACATCTCTTTCCCTCTACAGTGAGGGTTTCCACTACTCTAACCGGGGCCGTCAAATGCCTCCTCTTCACATGCTCATACCATCTTAATCTTCCCTCCTTAATCTTGTCAAATATACTAGTTACCCCTAACCTTTCCCTAATAACCTCATTTCGTATTCGGTCCACCCTAGTGTGTCCACACATCCACCTTAGCATCCTCATTTCTACTACCTCCATCTTGCGGGCTTGTGTCTTTTTGATGGCCCAACAATCTGTCCCATATAACATAGCAGGTCTCACTGCAACCCTATAGAATTTTCCTTTTAATTTAGTTGGGAGCCTTTTGCCAAATAAAACCCCACTGGCAGCCCTCCACCTACACTAACCAGCTTGTATGCGATGGGTGACATAACTATCTAGCTCACCATCCCTTTGAACAATTGATCCTAAGTACTTGAACTTAGTTGCCTGCGGGACCACATGGCCTTCAATCGTAACATGGGTATTTTCATCATGACTTGCACCACTGAAACCACAATACATGTACCCAGTTTTAGAACGGCTTATCCTTAAACCCTTGCCCTCTAAATCTGCACGCCAACCCTCTAGCTTCTCATCCAGACTATGTTTAGACTCTGCAACTAACACAATATCATCAACAAAAAGCATGCACCACGGAACTGCCTCTTGAATCGACTTGGACAACTCATCCAAGATAACTGCAAAAAGGAACGGACTCAACGCGGATCCTTGGTGGAGTCCTACCCCCACAGGGAAGGACTCGGTATCACCTACAGGCGTGCGAACACTAGTTTCAGTCCTGCTGTACATGTCCTTAGTTAAGTCTATATATCTCTCAGGGACCCCTCTACTCTCCAGACTGTCCCAAATTAGTGTACGTGGCACACTGTCATATGCCTTTTCAAGATCTATAAAGGCCATATGAAGATCTCGCTTTTTCTCCCTATACTTTTCCATTAACCTCCTTAGAATGTGTATTGCTTTCGTAGTTGACCGCCCCGGCATGAAACCAAATTGGTTTACCGAGACCCGAGTTTCTCTTCTAATCCTAGCCTTAATAATCCTTTCCCATAATTTCATAGTATGACTTAACAATTTTATACCTCTGTAATTCCCACAACATTGGGTGTCGCCTTTGTTCTTATACAAAGGCACAATGACACTATTCCTCCACTTCTCCGGCATTTGTTTAGACTTGAAAATACAGTTGAATAGGGTAGTTAACCACTGGACTCCTTCCTCTCCAAGGCACTTCCACACCTCAATCGGTATGTTGTCTGGACCAACTGCCTTAGCCCTTCCCATCTTCCTGAGTGCAGACCTCACTTCTCCTCGTGGAATATTGCGGCAGTAGCACTTATTCGGTGGTAGCCTTTGGGTGATGGGGTTGTCCTGCTCTTGATGGTAAGCTCTCCCGCCATCGAAAAGATTGCAAAAATATGTTTGCCATCTTAGCTTGATGTCGAGTTGCTTTACTAGAATATGTCCATCTTCTCCCTTTACAAACTTCACCACCCCTAGATCTTGCCTCTTACGCTCCCTAGCTCTGGCAATTTCGAACATATCATGTTCCCCCTCTTTAGTTTCTAGTCATTCATATAATTTCTTATAGGCCGTGTTCTTTGCCTCCGTCGTTGCCTTCTTTGCCTCCCTCTTGGCCTTTTTGTATCTTTCCTTAAGCGTGACACGCTGCCGATCGTCTGCGCACCTCAAAAGATCTCTAAAACTATCATGCTTACTCCTAATTTTGATCTGCACCTCCTCAGTCCACCACCAAGACTCCTTATGCCCACTAGACTTTCCTGATGTGACCCCTAAAGTCCCAGTCGCCACTTGATTAAGGATAGTCGCCATACCCTCCCACATCCGATTCGCGCCTCCACTTAATTCAGTCGATGCCTTAGAGAAGACCTTATCTTTGAACTTTGTAATTTTTTCGCCCTTCAAATTTCCCCATCTAATCCTAAGCCGGATATTCCTCTCTCCTACCACCAACTTCTCTCTTAAACCAATATCTACCACCAACAAATGATGTTGAGTCACCGCTGTCTCCCTGGGTAAAACCTTACAGTCCTTCCACCAACGTCGATCTTCGCGCCTCATCAATAAATAGTCGATTTGCGTACTCCGCCCCCCACTACTAAACGTAACCAAATGTGATTCCCTCTTCCTAAAGAACGAGTTTATAATACCCAAATCGTGAGCCACCGCAAACTCTAGAAGCTCCCTACCAGGTTCATTCCTAACACCAAAACCAAAGCCCCCATGCACCAAGTGAAATCCATTGTTATCCTTGCCAATGTGACCATTAAAATTCCCCCTATAATTATTCTTTCCTGTCTAGGTATGGCCCTCACTACTACATCCAAACAGTCCCAAAACTCTCTCTTCTCTTGATCTCCTAGGCCTGCTTGTGGTGCATAAGCACACACCACTACCACTACATCCTCGCCTAATACTAATCTTAACACCATAATTCTATCGTTATGTCTTGTCACCTCCACCACATTTTTGTGCAAATCTGAAGCCACTAGGAAACCTACCCCATTATTATCACCACCGTCACCACCAACACATTTATTATTGCCAGTACTGCCTACTACCACACACTGGCCGCCGTTGCCACCTCCATTGCATATTTGCATAGTTCATCCGTTGTAGGCAATGCCACCACACCACATTCCAGTTGTTTTTACGTACAAAGCAAAGACCATCTCGTAAAATTGGCCTCGTGGAATGTAAAGGAGGAGATCGCGTTAGTGAGGGCGTATATAGATGTCCAAAACGCACATCATCCTCCCGGTTTAGGGAGAGCTTCATTTTGGCGCAACGTGTTGGTGGAATTCAATCGACTAACCGGTACAAATTACCGCACCATGGATTCGCTCGTTAGTAAGTGGGCGGATCTCTTCGCCAAATGTAGCCGATGGAACACCCACTTTGAAGCCACGATTGCGGAGCACCCTAATCTTGCTGATGATATGGCAATCCAATTCACACAAGTCAACTATGTGGCTACACACGGCATGAATTCCAACCATGTTACGGCATGATAATTGTTGCGTTAGGTTAAACTAATGTAGTTTAGTCGTTGTAATTTCTATGGTATTAATGTTTAATTTCTATTTTAATTAATTAAAATAGTTTTAACATTATTTTACTAATTTCGTGAAAATAACGTTAAAAACGACGGACGGTTAATCATGCATCATGTGGTGGCGTGGATGGATAGCCAAAAGACAAAGGGGTACATGCACCGATTGGGTTTGTCCCGATTGCTAAGTGTTTTGTGCCTTATGTCCAAGGCTTGATACCAAACCACATAGAGCCGGGGGTCTCACTGGAAGCAACCTCTCTATTCTTAGGGGTAGAGGTAAGGCTGTCTACATCTTACCCTCCTCAGACCCTACCTTAGTTTGGCTATAGGTGGGATTAACTGAGTATGATGATGATGAATTAATTAAAATTTCTATGACATTAATGTTTAATACATTCCTAAAATTTAAATTATCACATTTCTAAAATTTAAGTTACTACATACCTAAACTTAAATTAGGCTCTGCTTATTCACACAATGCAAGTTTTTATTTACACAACCCTATACGGCCTGTATAGACCATTACGGGCCGTGGAGAACAACTTTTGACCTATCTACGGGCCTTATATGTTTCCCATTGATTGACAATGATTGGTTTAGGGTCTTTATGGGACGTATAGGGCTCTATGGCCCGTATATGGGTCTTTTTGGGCCGTGGAGAGGGTTTTTTTCTTAATTGTGTTGGAATGGATGTGTTAAGTTTTTTTTATAAAAATTAAAATAGCATAAACAACAATTTTTTATAAATTTTTTTTGAGTTTTTATTTGAGTTTTTTATAAACTTTTTTTTTCCTTTCATATTTTAAAGGAAAAATAGCATAAACAACAATTTTTTATTTTTTTTTCAATTAATATGTAACGTATTGGGTCTTATTTGTTTATGCTATTTTACCATGCTAAATTAATTCATTCAGATCAACCATGCTAAATTATTATTAAGTGAAAAAACCTTTTTTGCTTATGCTATTTTACTTTTTATAAAAAAAACTCAACACATCCATTCTAGCACAATCTAAAAAAATCTCTACGGGCCGTAAAGGTCTATATGGCCCATAGATATACAACCTCTACGTCTTATAAAGAACCTCTACGATCCTTTCCCAAACCATCTACGGCCCATAAAGGTCTCCACGGCCCGTTTATGGGCACCATCTACGGCCCGTAGAGGCCTATACGGGCCGTAGTTATGTTTTTTTAAGTGTTGTTTATTAGTTTTAAGCATGTTATTTGGGTTTTTTATATTTTTTTTTCATTTCTTATTATAAATGTAAAATAGCATAAACAACATTTTTTTTTTCATTTAATATGTGACATATTGAGTCTTCTTTGTTTGTGTGAACATATATTAACTAGTAGGAATCAAGAGCGTGTTCTATAAGATTGTTGCGGTTGTATTTCCGCTACTTGATATTAGATTAACATTTTATGGTTAAGATAAAGATGTCTAATTAGGTATTGAATTTGGTTACTTTTGATTGTTGCAATAGTAACTTTAATCGGTTGGATAAGTCATTTCTTCAGTTTTGTTTTTAAATTTAATAGTTTTTTAGGTAGGGGGTTTTGTTCATACCGACAATTGTTTTGTTTGAAAGTGTTATTTTTATAGATACATTGTTAATTGTTTTTTGTTAGGTGCTACCCGAAGCTTTCCTGCATGTAACTGTAAAACGTATCATTCTATTCTATATGTAAAATTGATATGTCATATTAGATTTCTCAACCCTGGGACATTCCCGGGATATAATCTAGTACTAAATTATTATTAAGTGAAAAAAACATTTTTTATGCTATTTTACTTTTTATAAAAAACTCAACACATCCATTCCAACCCAATCTAAAAAAAACCCTTTTACGGCCCATACAGGCCTATACGGCCCATAGACAACCCCTCTACGGCCCATATAGGCCTATACGCCCTGTATATGTTTGCTTTTTCAGAAACATTTATTGCACTGACACCCTATACAGCCCGTAGAGGCCTATACGGTTGTGCAAATAACATGCCTCTTAAATTATTACATACCTAAACTTAAACAAATGCATAGCTAATGAAAGAAAGAATACACAATTGACTCGGGCGAAGAGCATTAACGATCACTATCACGCTCGTCCAATCTCTCGTATTGATATCCCTCACTTTCGGGTGTCGGGCAAGACATTTCTTCATCCGAATTCATGACGTATTCGGCCATGGGATCATTTTCATAACCTTTGTCCAGTGGGTTTTGCGTTGTAGTTAGTGCGTTTTGCACTGTAGGAGTGTTACGCACTGGCACCGTAATAGCATCTCCAATCCGTATCGCTCGTAGTTGTAGTAGAGCCGTTGTGTAATCATATACGTAATGCAATTCTTTCGTCGGCGAATCGCCAGGAAGTCGTGGCTCGTAAATTTCAAATATTGGAGGGTGTGTAGTCGATGGGTTTAAAGTAGGAGGGTTTTTCGGTGGGTGTGTTACCGGTGGGTTGTTTGTAGCTTGGCGGTTTGCGCGGGATGATCAACGACAATACGTAATTGGAAACAAATTGCCACCACCCATTTTCATTAATGTATGTAGTTGTGTAAAATTGTATGTGTGTGAAATAAATTATATGGTGTTTATATAGTGTGGTAAAAAAATACACCGTCAAAAAATAATAAAACGGTAAAAAAAATAAACTGTCAAAAAATTTGACCGTTTCATTCAAAATAATCAGTTCCACGCCCGTTAGTTACAACTAGGATTACGGTCCACGGGACCTCTACTAGCATCGGGTGACAGTGTTACCTTACTGATAGTAGGGTACCCGTAGACCTTCCTGGTTGTGCATGTCCCCTCTAATATATATTTTATTTTAGCTTGCTACCCATCAAAATTCCTTAATTACCGTTGGTATGAATAAATATAACAACTTTGAACAACTATTTTACCAATTTATATCCGTAGAACCAATAATTGTGTTAGGTCCCTCATTTGAAGTATATATAGAGAGTGAAGGTAGAAGTGGGAAGGACAGCACTTGTGAGGATATTCCTACAGAAAACAAGAAGAAGCAATATTTAAGCATTTATAATTTGCTCCTTTTCAAGTTTTTTCTCATCTCTTCTTCGATCAAGATCAATGCCACCGCCCTCGTCTTCGCTTGAAAATGAAGTCGAAAAAGCTCATAACCACAACGAGCCACCACAACCGAAGCCCGTTCAAAGAAAGCCTGGTGGTTGGAAGTCCATGGCTTACATTTTAGGTATGTATATCAACAGTTTTCCTCTACACGTACACAACATTTTAGAACAATTTAGATGATGGTAACTTCTGTTTTCTTAAACTTCCATGTATTTTTAAAATATAAACTTACATGTAGGAAATGAATCTTTTGAGAGACTCGCGTCAGTTGGGTTGGTAGCTAACTTCACAGTGTTTCTAATGACTATATTCCACATGAACCAAGTATCAGCATCAAACCTAATCAACATTTGGTCGGGAATCACTAATTTTGCCCCTCTCATCGGTGCCTTCATCTCGGATGCCTATGTTGGCAAGTTTTGGGTCATTGCCTTCTCCTCCTTTGCTACTCTAATGGTAATATTCATTAACTTTGCTACCTTACATCAATGGTAATTAATATTATCTTATTGCAACAAATGATACAAGTGTCATCATCATCATACTCAGTTAATGTCACCTATAGCAAAGCTAAGGTAGGGTCTGAGTAGGGTAAGATGTAGACAGCCTTACCTCTACCCCTAAGAATAGAGAGGCTGCTTCCAGTGAGACCCCCGGCTCGATGTGGTTTGGTATCAAGCCTTGGACATAAGGCACAGAACACTTAGCAATCGGGACAAACCCGATCGGTGCATGTATACCTTTCTCTTTTGGCTATCAACGCCACCACATGATGCATGATTAACCGTCTGTCGTTTTTAACGTTATTTTCACGAAATTAGTAAAATAACGTTAAAACTAGTGCAACTTTACTTTTGTCCACCCGAAACACACACACACACACACACACACATATATATATATATTATATGCGCACACCGTAAGTGGGGCGTTCAAATGATATAAGTGTAATATTCCATTTCCGTTTATAGTAAATTTTGGGGTTCGTTATACTTCTATACTTCACATTATTTACTTGTACGTTAATTACGTATAGGGATGGTAATTTCAGACACAAACTCGAATACCTGATACGAACCTACACGCTTTTAATAGGTACATTTATGACCTTAACATGTTTCGTGTCATAAACAGGTAAACACAAAATATACCTGTTAATTTTTGTGTCTAAACAGGTTAAATACTTGTTTACCTGTTTAGTACTCGTTAAGACATGTTATGGATTTGTTTTTTTTTTAAATATAGATTGTGGGGGTGGATTATTGGAGTTATACATTTTATAGGAGGAATTCTACCTTTTTAATGCTTGATGGTACCCATTTAAGTTGTCGGATTTGGAAAACATGTTCGTGTATTACCGTATTAACCCGTATAAACAGGTATTATCGTGTTAACTTGGTATAAATTGGTATTATCGTGTAATCCAGGTATAAACAGGTTCGTGTTCAGGTTTCGAAAAAAGTACACGATAAGTTATTGTGTCGTGTTCGTGTATACATGTTTCGTGTTCGTGTCTTAACAGGTCGGGTATACACGATTTGCCAGCCCTAATTACGTACAACCAGATTAGTGGAGTTTTTGGTTAATCAAACAAACAATTTGTTTGCTAGCCAGGGATCATAGGGAGTTCGAACCTGAGCTGACCCGGTTTTCATCCGGCCGTTACTCCAGCGAGCGACAGTTAAACTGAGCTCATGTGGAGGCGGTACGGTTTCCGGCGGAAGCCGTTAGCAACCCACACAATCTCCAGCGTAGACCCAATTACATAGACTGGGGGTGTGAAGGGTCGGGACCTGCTGTACGTATATGACAACTTCTGAGTACTAAAAAAATATTAATTAGTACTATTTATTGGTCTAACATCATTTTCGCTAACTTATTGAAGATACTCGTGTAGTCATAATCATTTTGATTATAACAAACAAGCAATCAAACATGAATGAAACATGAAAGACACTTATAAAAAATCATTAATTTACATGTAAAGATTTCACTTTTACCAAATCTTTTCATAATTTTTGCATATAAACATATATGTAGAAGCTGTTAATAAAATTAAAAAAAGTGAGAAGAATGCTAAAACCAGTTAAAAAAAAGTAACAAAAATCTTTTTTTTTTTTACAATTTTTTTTATTTGAATGGTTTTTATATGTGTCAATACTCTATAGGCAAAAGCTTCAAAAATAGTGTATAAATGATTTTTTTAATGTAAAAATGATTTTTATATGACTTTTTATTTACATGATCGATGAACTAATGGTTCTCACTTTCATGTTGTCTCCAATGAACCTCTCCCCTACAATCAGGCTTAACGTGTTAAACGTGTAATTATGTTAACATTTAACTATGAATTTTAATTATATTAAACACATAACCGTGACAAATTACATTAAGATAGCGGGCAAGCGGGCAACAAGCTGCGTCGCCACCCATTTCTGAATGGCAAACACTAACATACTAAAAACGAACCCATGCCCTCACGGCACCGAGACACTGCTATGAATAACTCGTTACTCTACTTTATTTTTTTAGTGCAATTACTTTAGCTCAAAATTGTAAAGTAATAACAATTAATTTGGTTATGTATTTATTGTATCGGATCTCACCCATATATATATCATGAAAAGTAAACATGATGTCATTCCTATCATGATAAAAAGATTATCTGGATTTGTTCTGAAGAAGTAAAATATGGAGAAAAGTTTAGCGTGGTCACCCACTAGGCCACTATATATGCAAAAAGTGTAACACGAGTTTAATTTGGACACGTCGTGGCCCATATAATGGTGAAAGTGATGCTTGTTTTTGCTGGTTTTATTGGTCGAACAAGTTATAGAAAAGTAGATATTTAAGGACATATAATATTTGATTGTCTGATTCGTACTCAAAACTTGACCTATCTATCATCTGGATCGAGCTCCTAATTATTTTATTTGCCTTCGATTATGCACATGAATGTTAGATTTATCTAAAGCCTAACTTCCTAATTATTTGTTGTTGCATTTAGGTTAGTACTCCAATATTTAGTTTCAAATATGTTTCATTAAGAAAGCCATTTACTTGTACATTTAGATTTTTACATATATTGACATTGACATTTCATTTAAAGCTAAAAGTAAATCATTAATTAACCTAGCTATTGTTTATGTAGGGAATGATAACCATGACCTTAATAGTGGCATTACCAAAGTTGCACCCACCATCATGTGCACCCCAACAAGCCTCACTCAACCAATGTCAAGGTCCAACCACTAGACAGTTTGGCATCTTAGCCTTAGCCCTTGGGTTCCTATCCATAGGCACGGGTGGGATAAGACCCTGCAGTCTGCCGTTTGGCGTGGACCAGTTTGACCCAACCACCGATGAAGGTAGGAAAGGCATCACGAGCTTCTTCAATTGGTATTACACCACTTTCACCATTATCGTCCTCATAGCCATGACCCTTGTCGTCTACATCCAAAACTCGGTCAGTTGGGTCTTAGGGTTCGCTATCCCAACCATTCTCATGGCATGCTCCATTGTGTTGTTCTTTGTGGGTACTAAAATGTACATTTATGTCAAACCCGGAGGTAGTATTTTCTCAGGAATCGTGCAAACACTCGTCGCGGCTTACAAAAAACGTAATCTTGAAGTTGAAAAAGCAAGGCTATATGATCCGCCTAATAATAAAGGAACATATGAAGTCCCAAAGATGCCTCTAACTAATCGGTTTAGGTAACTTATTTAAATTCATATAGTAAACATGTACACTCAATATAATTATATGTATTAAGTTTAACTAACAATAATTTTTTTTCATGAACTAATCTAGGTTCTTGAACAAAGCAGCTATAATATTGGATGGTGAAACAAACACAGACGGATCGCGAGTAAGCTATTGGAACTTGGCAAGCATACAACAAGTTGAAGAAGTAAAATGCCTAATAAAAGTTATTCCCATATTAGTCTCGGGTGTTATTTGTTTCACAGCAATAATCCAACAAGGGACATTCACAGTGTCACAAGCCTTAAAAATGGACCGTCATCTAGGTCCACACTTTGAGATACCAGCAGGGTCAATAGGTGTCATATCCATGATCACCATTGGGATATGGCTTCCTATCTATGACAGGATCATCGTCCCATCTCTTCGAAAAATCACAAAAATAGAAAGTGGGATAACACTCCTCCAACGTATTGGAATTGGCATTGTGTTTTCTATCTTAGCAATGATTGTTGCTGCATTGGTTGAGAAAAAGAGGCGCGGTTCAGCAACTTATCACAATCGACCAGATGGGCTAGCACCCTTATCGGTTATGTGGCTTGCGCCACAGCTTATCTTGATGGCATTTGCCGAGGCATTTAACATTCTTGGACAATTGGAGTTTTATTATAAAGAGTTCCCGGATGACATGAAAAGTGTGGCTAACGCGATGTTCTTTGTGACGGCTGGGGTCGCAAATTATGTGAGTAGTGCATTAGTTACTACGGTGCATAAGATGAGTGGGAAACATGGACGACCGGATTGGTTAACCCCCGATATCAATGCAGGCAAAGTTGATTACTTTTATTACGTGATAGCTGGATTAGGGGTGTTGAATTTGGGCTACTATCTTTTTGTTGCATCTCAATATCAATACAAGGAAAAGATCCAAGATAATGAGGAAGAATTCCAGTTGGATATCGAGTTGAATTCATCTAAAATATGAGGTCACTTTGCTTTGTTTGTAGAGATCAATACAATATAGTATATGTATAGTGTATATCAAATTGTAATAAAACGAGAGATAAATTATATGGTTATAGTTATGGTTATGGTTAATTATTTAACGTATGCATATTGTGCACCCAAGGTACCCACTAGTCTGAAATTGACCTGATATTGCCTCTTAAAATAGTTTAATTATTGAAGACTGAGACATATATGATTGATAATCTTATCTATCTTTTAATATGTGTGGCATGAGTTGCATGTTTTGAGTCTTCTAGAATCGTTTAAATACCATGTGATGTCTGAAAAGTTAAAAAGGTACAATCCCTATTCAACGCATGATAAAATCATATCTAAATAAGAAGATACTCAAAAAGTGAACTATCACTCCTATTATTTTTCTTATTACATATTTGAGAAATTTCGCTATTTTTTTTAAGTTAAGATGATTAAAACTATTTAAAATGAGTAAAGTAGTAAATTACATACACCATGGTTTAGCCATTTTGGTAACTATATAAAAAGGTTGCGGTTGACAAATTTGTGTAAATGTAAAGGTAGGATTAGAGAGTCTACGAGCCATTAAAAATTACTCCATCCGTCCCAATTTAAATGTCTTAGTCCAAAAAACACACATTTTAAGAAATATTTTGTTTGTATGTGGTAAAATGATAATAATATCTTTAAAAGTGGTGATTGTGTTTTGTCTTTTATGGGTAAAACTGGAAATTATATTTCTCTTTTTGGAAAGAGACATTTAATTTGGGACAAACAAAAAAGAAAAGCAGGACATTTAAATTGGGACGGAGGGAGTATAATTTTTCCCTATCTTCCAGCATGATTGTACATTGAATGCTATGATTCGTAATAAATTCATGAACCACCCCAACCCTACTTGATCCAATAACCACTCATAGTTTCTTCATTTGCTGCTCGGACAATCCTTCTAGTGACTATTGAATTTCAGGTGACTACTGAATCACCCCCGATCCTCAAACCCTTCATTTTTAACTTGATATTAAAACACTTCCAAAGATTCAAAGAAAAAAAAAGTGTTAACTAAGGGTGTGTTTGGGTTGAAAAACGTTTTGAAATTGGAATTTGTATAGCCATTAAAATTTGAGGGATATTGGATCTAAAATTCAAACATTTCAATAAAAATTGCAATCTCAATTCTCTTCTTAATGTGATTTGTTCATAAAAAATTGGAATCTATCACTCGAACTCCCATCCCCATCTTACCGGTAGGGATGACAATCAAACCCGAACCAGATATGTAAACCCGAAACCCGATACATTTGAGACGGGCTAAGGGTCGGGTAATCGGGTATGAGTTCGAGTATGAGATCTGTTTTTATTTTTTCGCGGGTTTGGGATGGGTTCAGGATTTGTTGATATACCCATTTATCCGACACGATTACCTGATAAAGTATACCCGTTTACCGATTAGATACCCGATATAATTTCTTATATATCTTTTTAAATAAGTATGCATAATATATCTAATTTTCCATCTAGATTGTGATCTTGTGATAAAAAACACCACTAATTAGTGTGTACTATCTATTATCTATGTTTTTTAGTGTTTTTATATGATTTAAGTACTTATATTTATACATTTCAATCATTTACATACATATTTAATAATGCTAAATATATGGGTTGATAGATACATAATAGATACCCGATGGGTTTTAGCCGGAGATACCCAATGGGTTAGTTTTAAAAATTATCGGGTTTACCGAAACCCACGGGTATACTCGATGGGTAACTACCCGATACAAACCCGTTGGGTTTTGGGACGGGTTTAGGACAAGCATAACTAATCGGGTATGGGGTTGAGATTACCTAAACTCGTCCCAAACCCGACCCATTGCCATCCCTACTTACCGGCAACCTGACCCAACTGCCAATTTGGTTGAGGATTGCGATCGCCCATCCCAACCACATCTCGATCCAACTGCCCTCCTCGACCCTCGTCGCATCGAAATGACCTGACTTAACCGCATGCCTCAACCACAATCACCACGACCCGAACCTCAAACCCATATCCCGCATTGCTGACCCCAAACTGCCTACCCAAACCTACCATTGCCTTCTACCTGAGTGACCCCTACCAGATCCGACAATTCTGAATCGAATGAACCTACCAGATCCATCACTTCTGACCCACACCACTAATCAAACCCAAGCTAATATGGGCCATCGAATTTGACCCGACTAACCAACCCAACCCAACTGACATGGACCCATTGAACTTCCCTGATTTGGTACCGTCGACCCGGCCAACATTCCTGACTTGCGACGCCGACCCTAACCGACCAAAATCCATTGAACTGACTTGACCCACTCGGCCGATCGACCCCTAGTCCATGCCCCGCACTGCCGTCCCGAACCGATCGACTTCAAGATACTAAAGTGACCTGAACTGTCGCCCTGAACCGACCTTCAAACACTGAACTGACCTTGAACTGTTGACCTGACCTCGACCTAAATTGACCTGTGTTTATAAATTTAAGACATGATTTGTGTAAAACCAATGGGTGCACTTGCCCTAACGTGACATTTTAAGTGATAATATCATATCGTGCTTATAAATTTAAGACTGGATTTTCTGTAAAAACCAACTAGAATTGACAAATGATTATATACACTCTAAGCCATGTAAGTTTTTGACGTCGTTGGTGGAGACACAAAGTTTAGGAAAGCTTGGGATTAATGGCGTAGACTATCTTGTAAGATTTATTTATGGAAGGATATCCTGACAATTATAATCCAACTTTGCCCAGTTGTAGCCTTTTTTTCTCATTGAAAACTAAAAAAACTTTTTTTATTGCTGATTTGCCCTTGTTAAATTTCTTTATAACTTCCCATTCAAATTCCTTACCAACCAAACACATGAACAATTTAATTGAGATTTCAATCCCACAAATTATGTGAGCCAAACATCTTAAGAGTTAGAATTCAAATTCTAGTTTCAATGAACTTTATTGAATTCCGACAAACAAAACACACCCTAATTTTCGAACAATTTATATATTTGAAGATGCTTCTTTAATCCGTGTACTTCATATACCTACCAACTATCATAATGCAAATACATTTACAAAGGGACTTCGCCAACTCTTTCACAAGTCCGAGTCTAATCTTTGCATTCAACTATTATCTGCTAAAGACTAAGTGGCGAATATTTAGAGGGTACTAGTGGAGAAACCACGCGTTACTACGGAGCGACAATTTATAGCGTGATACTTATTCCTGTTAGTTTATCAATACTGTAGTGATATATTATGTAGTACTTTTCTTAGTAGTTTTATTCATACAGTTTATTGTCATAAAAGAAA
The DNA here is from genome assembly GCA_032199755.1 of Ambrosia artemisiifolia. Lineage (NCBI taxonomy): Eukaryota > Viridiplantae > Streptophyta > Magnoliopsida > Asterales > Asteraceae > Ambrosia > Ambrosia artemisiifolia. The sequence continues at coordinate 41,041,034 of CM063516.1, read as the reverse complement.
ACCATATTCGATTAAGATACAAGTACGCAGGTACCCATCTAGTATATACCACTATATATAGAATGTATGCGCTGCAACACTGATGTGCCGAGATTTACACACGTTTTACATGTGCATTTACACCCCTTTTTGCACCAAAATCCTGCTTTTATCATAAGTTTATCATGTTTAATCCTTCTTAATTGATAATTGCAGGTTTTGGGGGTCAAGGAGCGACAAGGGGGAAAAACGACACAAAAGGCGAAGAATTAAAGACTTGGAGAGTTGCAGCAGATACAACACGGCTGTGCAACGACCCCTGGTCAACAAGTCAATATTTCCAAGTCAATGAGAAAAAGAAAAGTCATCGTGCACGGGCGTGCACCTAGGGTGCACGACCGTGCTCCAAGTCAGCAAGTCTCAGAAGGTTACAGATCCGACCAAGGTTGACAAGACAATTAGCCATGGGGACAAGCACGCCCGTGCTCCTCAACAAAACTTGACACAATCTGCACGCAATGACTCTGCACTGCTCCAAGATGTTTTGCTGGGGAGTGCCTGGACGTGAGCACGACCGTGCAGGACCTGCCAAACAGCTTATAAATGGAGGCGTCCACTTCTCGTTTTGGCATCTCATCCTATCTCATTATATCCTTCCTACATAAGTTTCTGCGCTCTTAGGCTCTTGAAAGTGGCCATTGGATATTGGGATCACTCCATAAACACTTGAGTTTAGAGAGAAACCACCACAATCACTCAAATCACCAAGAAATCTTCATACAACCCTCACCATGATTTCCACTCAAATCAAACCTTATGATCCTGTTGTATCACCTATGCTAGGGTAGATTTCTCTTGGTGTTGCTAAGGTGATGATTTAACTTGGTATGGAATAAATAGTTTATTTTTATGTAAAGTGGTATTTTGTGTTCTTAACAATTTATTCTATACTTTCCTTGTTTGATGAACTAACTAATTAAAAAACTTAGTATTTGATCCTGTGGGTGTTTTTGGTGTGAAAACCCGTGGCGTGTAAAAACCCGCGTAGTTGTAAACTGACCATTAACTCCACGTGTAGAGGTTAGCCCATTTGTGAGTGGAAACATTCACACTTTGTGGTTGATCCTCAACTATCAAAAGTTCACTTAGGGTCGCTACGGTCTATGTACTTGGCCTTGGTGATAAGCCAAGACTTGGTTGAGCAACTTAGCTACAAGGTCTATGTGTTAGCTTTAGCGCAAACCAAAGATTAGTGAACTCGTGTTAGAATTAAATGGTCTTTATTTACTTGGGAGGATACGAGACACTTGCCAGGTCAAGTGTTAGCTTTGTCAATCGCTACGGATTTTGGCAACTTATTCACCAAAAAATAAAGAGTAGTCGAATATCAATATCATAACTTAGGGAGGCATGTTTTTCAGGGTTGGGTTAACATAATCTTGTGTGATACATCCCTCACGGTTGATAGCTGAGCTTACTGGGGTGGAAGACCTACACAATAACTTTAAGAACACAAATCGTTTAAAGTCTAACTCGGGAGGCTTAGTTTTAAACACATCACTTGAATAAAGATCTACAATTGTCTCATACCAAGTAAAATCAGATCCCGAATAAACACCATTGTTTTGATATTGTTTTCTCTTACGGTTTAAATCTCTCTTTTTATTTTTCTTTCAAGCAACTTAGGAATCTTTTAGTAATTTTGAGAGCTGAGTATTAAAAATCGTGTCCTTGGATTCGATACTCGATACTTGCTCATTTTTGTAGTACACTCGATAGGTACACTTGCTTATTGTGTGAGTTTTAGATCATTAAGCAATTATTGTTTTATTTATAAATTTTAAACTCGGTAGCGTTTTGGTAAAACTCCACTCTTCTTAGGTCTTGAGAACACAAAGTCTTAAAGGTCCTAGAGTGTCGTTTAAAACTCACCAAAACTGCACACACCAAACACATATTATGACGTTGCGGCAAAGTGCATGTCAAATACTAGTTACCTTAAAAATTCATATCCGAATCCATATCGGTGATAATTTATATATATGTTAATTACCAACTTGGTAACATTGAGGTTTGTACATTGTGCTTTTTTGTGATCATTGTTGTTGTACTTTGCGTTTGTGGTGTTGTGCCTTGATTTGGTATTTAAATCCTACGCCAATCTCATTTTTGCTTTTGATCTGCACCGTTCCTCCGCCGCTCAACCGATGTTTGTTGTTGTCATCTCTGATTGCTATTGGTTTCCGGTTACACGATGGTTAACCCTGTAGAGTTTTCTTTCGACAGTTGTTTTTAGTTCGTCCATTGACACATCGTTTAATCTTTAACTGGTTAAATGTTCTATGATTGTTAATTAACCCTTTAGGGTTTTCTGTAACCGTTTAGGGCCTGTAACATGTTTATTTTTTGCTTCGTTTTCTTTTATAGTTTTAATGACAATGAATATAGTCTCGTTTGAGAGCTTCTATGCATCTGTTGATGTTCGATTTTCTGTGATCCTTTGGCTTGTTAAGTTTTTTGTGAATGTTTGAAACTTAGGGGTTTGGGGTTTGTGGCTTTGATGACGTTAATATTGTGACACTTTTGGGTCTTGGTGAAGAGGTTTATTCATCTTAGAGTAATGTCAATGCATGTCTATAACGTCTATGATGATGCTTCATCATCATTAGGCATGGCAACATTTGTTGCAGCCATGGCGGGCATCTGAGCATTTGGAATCATATTGCATTTTGGTTTCATTAGTTGTTGACGGCTGTTAAGACATGCACTTGATCGTTTCAATGACAATAGCCTTTAGTTCGGAACCTTATGAACAGGGCTGTGACGGTGCATATTGTGAGCCTACAATTCACCATTGTAAACCACACCAGGTTGTATAATTTTCATATTTATATAATGTTAATTTGTAGGTTGGTTTACATTTAGGTGTTGTACACTGCAGTTTTGGCCCTTTTTATTCTTATTGTTGTGGTACGCTGCTTTGTGGTGTTGTAGCTTGATATGGTTAAGCTTTATGGCTGTTGTACTAACGTGGTGCTATTTTTTTTTTGTACAATATGATGTTATACATTACTTAGCAACGATATGATGGCTTGCATGTTGTATTCTCTGCACTAGCATTTGTACCATGGTTTTTGGTTCGTCGCTATGATGAGTTTTATAAAATTCCTAGCAGATTCATGAAGGTGGCATGGCAAGGATGGTGAATGGTAGGTATGATCCTACAACCCGCCCTGCAGACACGCTTTTAGGGTACTTTGAGCCTCTAAGATAGTCTATAAAAGCTTGATTTTGGTTTTGCTTGGAGGTTAAGTGTTGTGTTCTTGCTTTTGATTTTTTTTTTGTTAATTGGTTTGTATTGTTTGATAATGAGTTTGCTATATCTTGCTAGATATTTTTCACCTTACTTTTTTTATTTTAACTTTACTCTTATTTAAACTGATATTTTTACTTTTAGAATGTCTACTTCAATTGAACATCAACAAGTGTTTGAGCGCTTCAGAAAGATATTGGAAGATGTCGTTATGTTTGATCATTAGATCACGGAAAAACGTAATGCATTAATAGAAAAGGTGGCTAGCATTCGTTTAACACAAGCAGAATTGCAAGCAGCCATTGACGCCCTTCATGCACGTTATGAAGATTCGAATGATGTAAAAAAATAGAATAGAATTAAATGTATTATGCCTTTAAAACGTTGATTGTAAATTTCATATTATATTAGTATATAATCAATGGTAAATGGATTGATTGTAACTTTTGCACTATGTTAATATATACAATCAAATGATCAATCCTGTACAGTTTGTTTCTTTTTCTCCTTTCTTGTGCATTTAGGGTGTTTACCATAGTTTGACGCCCTTGCAGGAAATCGGGAGGCTTAATAATAGTCGAAAAAAATCAAAATGCTATCTTTTTATTTTAATGTAACTTAGATCCGATTAAAGTAAAAAAAAAAATTTAATCTTATAGTTTTTAAATTCCTTTCGTTTTCATTTGAACATCTACAAGTGTGTACACGTGAACGGAAATAACGTCAAGTGAATCATCAAGTAGTTATGAATGGTAGTTAAAGACAAAACATCCTTTTCTATCTTGATGGTACCGCAAAAGTCCACTATTCCATGATGCATATTGATCACATAAAGTGCTACACCATCCAAGTCCATGTCGACTAGCTTTGTGAGCACATTTTTGTTTCTTAAATTATATTTTAATTTTAATCTAATGTCATTCTTCCTAAGTGATGTCTTAAAACAAACTCCTATTTTTAGTAGAAAAAATAAAAAAAAAGTTAGATATTTTTTAGGCAGCCATCGCTTCTCGCCCAAGAATGATGTCATAGGTAGATTTCGTCGGCACAACAAGGAAGGTGACATCCTCTGTTCTTGAATGTGCCTTGTCTCCCATTGTTAGGCGGAAAGAAATTTCCCCCAGCGGGGATATGACCTCGTTTGAGAAACCCATGATTGGGGAGTTGACTGGGCGGAGGCGTTGCTTGTCTTCCTCGTCAAGGAGGTTAAAGCATTGCTCGTACATCATGTCAGAGTTACTCCCTGTATCAACGAGCGCACGGGTGGTCCGATAATGGTCGAAAATGGTCGTGATAACCAATGCGCGGGTGGATGAGGGTCCGCCTTTGACTGTTGGGAACTGTACTTGCTGTTCCCTCCATTCTGCCACTTGGTCAGGCTTTCTCTTCGTTTGTTTTCTTCTGTCGGAGTGGATCATCAGGCTGACATTTTTTATCTTCTTCTGCGGTGGTCCCTCTTGCTGCTTGCGCTCGACATTTCTTAGTAAATGTCCAAGTTTTCCTGATTTTAGGGCCTCTTGGATTGCTTGCTTCCATTGGTAGCATTTGTCTGTGTCATGCCCGATATCTTGATGATATGCGCAGAACTTTCCTGGGTCTAAGTTGTCTCGCCTTTTGATCACCTTGGGCTCTGGGAAAGTCACATTTTCTGTTGCCAGCACCTGCGCTGGAGTTTTCGTGAGCGGAGTCCAGTTGTTGTGACTCCTCCTTCCTGACCTGTGGTCGTTCTGTGTGTTTCCTTTTGTTGTCTGGGACCTCAGTGGGTTTGGTGTCTGTTTGGGCGCCCCCTTGGAGTCTGTTCCAAACAGAACCTCTTCCCCTTCTGTCCTGTCGACCATGCCTTGAGCGCGCAGCCTGCGCTTGCACATCTGTGTACTGAGGCGCTTGTACTCGGTTCCAGACAGAGAGTTCTCTTTCTGTTTTTGCGTATGTCTTGGCTCCTTTCATGATTTCATCCCATGTGTTGGGCATTCCGGTGCAGCCGGCTAAAGTGCGGATGAGGGAGTCGCATCGCACCCCTTGCGTGAAGGCTGCTTTCATAAGTTCGAAACCGATGGGCCCAATCTGCAAAGCTTCCCTATTGAAGCGGGTGATGTAATCTTCGATTGACTCATTGTCGCGCCGCCTGACTTGTAGGATGTCAGTTGAGTCACGCTCTATACGCTTGTTTTGGCTGAAGTGATCCGAGAACTTGTCAGTCAATTCCTTGATGTTGTCTATTTTCCCATTTGGCAGGCTGTCAAACCATACCCGCGCAGCGCCCGTGAGTGTCTGCGCGAACATGTGACACCATGCTGGCAAGCTCCACTGTGCACATTTTCCTGCGACCTCAAATGTGCGCAGGTGATCATCTGGGTCCCCTGTCCCATCAAACTTACCCAGTGTACTTGGGATTTTTGTCTTTGGTGGCAGGGGTGCCAGCGCAATGCGCGGGGTGAATTTTGATTTTTCCATGAACGACGGAGGATAATATGGTTTGGTTAAGTCGTCGTCACCGGTCATGAAGTGCCTTCGTGCAACGGTGTTGCTTAGGGGCTGGCTTATGTCACGAGTGAAACGACTTTGGGACTCGTCCGAGTCTTCTCTCCATGTGGGGTCGGTTTCATGGTTACTTCCGCCATTGTTCCTCGCTGTGTTGGACGGTCCTTCGCTGTAGGAAAGCGTGCGGGCAGTCTCTCTAAGTTGTTGCTCTTTCATTTTTTGCAGGTATACACGTTTCAGGGCTTCCTTCTGCTGAGCATACCATACCTCCGGACTAACCATCGGCGCGGCATTTTCAGTTGGGGAAGCCTGATTCGTTTCGGTGAGAAACTGGAAAGAGGGGGTCTGTCTTGTTCCTGAAGATGGGGTAACAGCTGGACCCGTGTTTGCTACATGTTGCTGGACTTCTGCTGTGTTCCCAGACTGGCCGGTGCCTCCCTGGGCAGCGTCGGTGTCTGAGTTAGCATTTGTGAAGTTCGGCAACGGAGGTATGAGAGACATAGTTATCGTTTTCGAGAAATAGAAGTTTTTAGTGTTCTTGTATGCTCAAATAGACGGATGGCGCCAATGAAGAAACACCGATATAACAATACTCTAGAACTTAGGCACAAGTAAAGACACGATTCTTATTAATGATTCAATGACTATTACAAGACCAGAATAGCTATTGTTACAGCGCTTCGACTATAATCTAATTCTCATAACTATGGTTGTCTCTCGCTCTGTGATTGTTCATCCCTTTCTTCGTCTGACCTCATAGGGTATTTATAGGCCACCTGAGGTCTTCTGTGATTGGACGAGAGGAGAATGACAGCTGGCTGTACGATTGGGCCGTTGTCATCCGCTGCGCTGTTCCTTCGCTATTGGTCCACGTGTCTTTGTCTGTCCTTTCTTGTACTATTCTGTACCTCGTACCTGTAGGCGATCGTGGAGCAGGGAACGGACGTCTCTGATTGGCTGGACGTCCCTTTCCTGTCGGTTATTAGCTGTCATGCCACGAGGTACTCCGCGCCGCTTTCTAGAAGCCCACGTAGGCCTGCTGTGCTGGCATGTGTGGAGATGTGGGCCCGTGCGCTTGCGCGGTATCATATCGGTATATATGCATTCTAAAATGAATTTTTAAATAAATGGCAAAAATTTTATAAAGTTTCTATCCTAAACTAAAAGACGATATGGATGTGAAAGTTAGATATTTTTGTTTTTATCATTAGTGCCCGTATGGGCTTTATACGAATTTTCAATTTACAGTCAATATGTACACTAAAAGCAAAATCACTATATATTATTCGAATTTGAGTTCTTCTAAAGAAGTCAAATAAAAAAAATATAACTAGGATAAAGGATTTTTTGGGTTCATTCATTTATATATTTCTAGTTCCAACTAAACCAGAATATGTATATGATTACATTTTCGAGCATTTTCGGACTTTTGCAAAAAGAAATGTACATTGAATACATAACAAGATGAAACTTTAAGAAATATTCTGGTTTAGTTGGCACAAGACTTTGATATTTTCTAACAATGTTATACAATATACACAATTTGTTGCAACTTTTTAATCATTTTTGTTATTTTATATATGAATATGTGTAGTGGCGAAGCTTGGTTTGCAAAACGGTAGGGGCCGGACTCAATTTTTTCGATCGGTAGTGGCAAATCGGTGGGGGCCGGACTCAATTAATTACCTATAAAAATTGCAAATTTCTACCACTGCGCTAAAAAACAAGCGGGCCAGGGCCACCCCTGGCCCTTCTTAACCTTCGCCCATGTATATGTGTTCGGTTGTATTATGAAATGAAAGCCTACCCGTTATATTTATTAATTATACAATAGCAAGGTACTTGTGTGATCCGGCGGGAAACATACACTTTAAGAGTGTGTATAGTTCAGTTTGTTTGGATAATTAGCCTGAACTGATACTAAAGTCACTGGATAATCGATCTTATTAACCAATCTGTTAATTGGTTCCGTTTATTGTGTAAGATTGTCGGTTTTTAATTTGTTCAGTTAATTTTTGTTATTAACCAAAACCAAACTTTGGCTAAAATGTTTGCTTAGAACTATATGAGATGGGTGTATAAATAAATGAAATGAAGGTTTAAAAGTTAAGAATATATTAATATAAATTGTTCGTTTTTTGTTTACTTAATTTCGGTTAATTAAGGGTACGAAAAAACCGATAACCGATTTTAAGTTAATTCGGTTTTTTGGTTAATTCAGTGTTAAGTTGATTTGGTTTGGTTTCGTCTATTTTCAGTTATTTCTGATCCATAGATATTGTTAATCACGTAATACTTCAATTTTTTAAAACTAAAAACTAATAGCAATACTATACTCAAATGAAAGAGAATATGATTTTTTTTTAAAGTATTAACCTACTAAAAAGTTATAGCCGTTGAGAGAGGTGTAATTAAAATATGGTACTAAAGTATTTGAAAGACTATTTTACTCCCACTTTAAGATTGTATCTTATGCATTAAATGAAAAAAAAAACTCTTAACTTTTGGGTGTCTTAAAATACCTTAGGGAAATGCATTATGTACAGTACAAGTTATATTAGATGAAAGTGTTGAATTGTTGATTTTGTTTTTGGATTGGCATATATGGATATGGTAGTTATATACAAGTTAGACTAAATTGTCGTACAAAGTCTCAAATTAATAATTTCATGAGAGTGAGATCTAATATCTATCAATCTTCGTAATCAATGACGATTTTATGATAAGATTTCCGTTTTGTTTTCTACAGATGCTACTTAAATCTCCACCAAATGTTAATGCATGTCTTCAATCAGTAGGCTCTTTGGTGTTGACTATTTGAATCTTACTTCCAATGTAAAGACACTACGAGACATCACTACAACATTACACTGAATGAACCCATTTTAATAAATTTGTTTCACTACAATGACATGTTTTAACATAATCCATTTTGGTCGAAACAAGTTTTGACACGGCCTTCTTTTAGCGTTAGCGTTAGCGAACCGGGCCTATGCCGTTTTGCCGAGCTTAAGGCATACCATACCCATCAAGCTTAAAAGAGCACTACACTAGATCCATAGCCTTGCACTACCCAAGATGAACCCTCCTATTCTTCAAGGGGCCTTTAATCCATTACTTCGTAAGACTAATCATAAAGTCGCCCAACGAGGCTTCCTATGCGTACCAAATACCCATCCCCATGAGATCCTGAATAAGCCTATGAACTACATCAATGTCATGTATCTATGTGACAACATTTACAATTAGTTTGACTTTGTAATTTTCTTCTCCGAACACTTTTGGACTTATTTTTCCACTTCCCATGCTTCGTATCTACCCCCCCCCCCCCCCCCCCCCCCCCTTTGAAAAGTAAACTAGGGCGTGCTCTAAATATCTGTTGGAGAGTTAAATGTTGTAGGCCACACATTACTATTGATCATTTACTTTTATAGAGTTTATTCCAATTCATTTAAAAATAAAACTCAATTGTATCAAAAAATTACGCAAACCAAACATATCTTTTTATTAAGTTTTGATAATCAATTTAGATATGATATCTGAAATGGATGTAATAATATTCATTATACATATTTTAGCAAACCATCAATATTCATTAATTACCCTCGAAATGTGACATATCATTGTTCATTTATTCAAACCAATAAATATAACAACTTAGTATACCAATTTTACCTATATATTTTTGTCCACAGAAACCAATTATTGTGTTATCTGCCTAATGGAAAGTATATATAGAGGGTGAAGTAGAAGTGTAAAGGATACATAACACTTGTGAGCAATATATATATGCCTTTAGAAAACATCAAGAAGCAGCAATTAAGCATTCACTTGACCAGTGTTTTCCATCTCTTCTTCAAGATCAATGTCACCACCGTCGTCTTTGGTGGAAAATGAAGTCGGAAAAGCTCATCACCACCATGAGCCACCACAACCAAAGGTTGTCCAACGAAAGCCTGGTGGATGGAAGTCCATGCCTTATATTTTAGGTAATAATATTATTAACTTCCCTTCAAATACACGATACATAGACTATATGTAGTAACTTATATTTTCTTGTTTGGATACATTCATTTCACGACTTTTTCATCTAATTTTTTTAATATGTATAGGAAATGAATCTTTTGAGAGACTCGCGTCAGTTGGGTTGCTAGCTAACTTCACAGTGTTTCTAATGACGATATTCCACATGAACCAAGTATCAGCGTCAAACCTAATCAACATTTGGTATGGAATTAACAATTTTGCCCCTCTAATCGGAGCCTTCATCTCCGATGCCTATGTTGGCAAGTTTTGGGTCATCGCCTTCTCCTCCTTTGCTACACTTATGGTAATTTCATCAACTTTGCTAGCTTGCATACACCAATGATAATATTATCATTTTGCAACTAATGGTAATATTCGAATTCCCTTTGTAGTAATTTTTGGGGTTTGTTACATCAAGTGCAATACTTCACGTTATTTATTTCGATTATTACGTACAACCAATTCGGTTGGACTTTTGATTTATTATATAAACGACAAAGTCGTTTGCCACTCATGTTAGTACCATATACTCATTGGATCTACTGTCACTTTAGCTCAAATTTATTGACCATGTACCCGTCTAGTCGTCATCGTCTAAGCAATCATGTTATTTTATTTTGTTTATTAACAATTTATATTTTTTATCTATATATATTTTTTATATGCATGATATATATTAATTACGGACTGGTATTACATACGTTTTCAGGTAAATAAATCCTTTAAAACGTGTAAAATATTATTAAAAAAAAACCTTTTTTATGTATGTATATATGAAAGTAAACATGATGTCATTTCTATCATGATTAAAAGATTAAGAGAAAGGTTTAGCTTGGTCATCCACTATATGTCCAAAAGGTGTAGTATCTGGATGGCCTTGAATGTCATGAACGATGAAAGTGAGGTATGATTTTGCTGGTTTTATTTTATGTTTTGTCTGGCCGAAAAAGTTATAAACATATAAAGATTCAAGAACAAATTATTTGATATTGTTCAGTTACTTTTATGAGTATATCATTTGATTTAATAAAAATACATAAATGATTAAAATACACGATAAAATGATAAATATACAATTTTTAGATTGTTAAAATTAATATAAAGACTCGTATTCTAACCATAATCTTAAATAATTAACTCTATTGTTTATCCAGGGAATGGTAACCATGACTTTGATAGTAGCATTACCAAAGTTGCACCCACCATCATGTGCTCACCAACAAGCCCTACTCAACCAATGTCAAGGTCCAACTACTAGACAGTTTGGTTTCTTGGCCTTAGCCCTCGGGTTCCTGTCTGTAGGAACGGGTGGGATAAGGCCCTGCAGTCTGCCATTTGGCGTGGACCAGTTTGACCCAACCACTGATGAAGGTAAGAAAGGAATCGATAGCTTCTTCAATTGGTACTACACCACTTTTACTATCATCATGCTCATAGCAATGACCGTCGTCGTTTACATCCAAGACTCGGTGAGTTGGGTCTTGGGGTTCGGTATCCCAACAATACTCATGGCATGCTCCATTGTGTTGTTCTTTGTGGGTACTAAAAAGTACATTTATGTCAAACCCGAAGGCAGTATTTTCTCTGGGATGGCGCAAACGCTTGTTGCGGCTTACAAGAAACGTAATCTTGAAGTTGAAAAGACTATGCTATATGATCCACCAATTACTAAAGGAACATACCAAATTCAAAAGTTGCCTCTAACACATCAGTTTAGGTAAGTTATTTAAATTCAAATATGTCTACTTCATATAGTTATATTAATTAATTTATAACTATCAACTAAAGTTTATTATTTTTCTACTCATTTAATCTAGGTACTTGAACAAAGCAGCTATAATATTGGATGGTGAAACAAACCCTGATGGATCTAGAATAAGTTCTTGGAACTTGGCAAGTATACAACAAATTGAGGAAGTAAAATGCCTAATAAAAGTTATTCCTGTATTAGTCTCGGGTATTATATGTTTCACAGCATTAATCCAACAATGGACATTCACAGTGTCACAAGCCTTAAAAATGGACCGTCATCTAGGTCCACACTTTCAAATACCAGCAGGGTCAATAGGTGTCATATCCATGATCACCATTGGGATATGGCTTCCTATCTATGACAGGATCATCGTCCCATTTCTTCGAAAAATCACAAAAATAGAAAGTGGGATAACACTCCTCCAACGTATTGGAATTGGCATTGTGTTTTCTATCTTGGCAATGATTGTTGCGGCAATGGTTGAGAAAAAGAGGCGCGATTCAGCAATTTCGCACAACCAGCCAGATGGGATAGCACCCTTATCGGTCATGTGGCTTGCACCACAACTTATATTGATGGCATTTGCCGAGGTTTTTAACCTTCTAGGCCAATTAGAATTTTACTATAAGGAGTTCCCGGATAACATGAAAAGTATGGGTACCGCGATGTTCTGTGTGATGGCTGGCGCGGCAAATTATTTGAGTAGTGCATTAGTTACTACGGTGCATAAGGTGACTGGAAAACATGGACAACCGAATTGGTTAGCCGCGGATATCAACGCAGGCAGAGTCGATTACTTTTATTATGTGATAGCTGGATTGGGAGTGTTGAATTTCGGCTATTATCTTATAGTCTCATCTCAATATCAATACAAGAAAAAGATCCAAGGTAATGAAGAAGAATCCGAGTTTGATATTGAGTTAAATGCATCAAAGAAATGATATTATTCATGTGCTTTGTAGAGATTGGTACAAGAGTATATGTTATAGTATCTAATTTTAATAAAACATGAGATGATCAATATGGTTGTAGTTATTATTTTATGTGTGTATATGGTGCACCGATTTAAAGTTGATGTAATTTTGCTTATGAAAATAGAATATATTAATTTCGTAAATATTAAATAGTATGCATGTTTGTTGTGTTATATAAGATACTCGTGTACGTAGTAGGATGATATCATAATTTTATTGTAAATTTTGAGAATTTAAAGATCAATTGCAGTTAAAATGACTGTTAAATTATTATTATACTAGTTTTGTTAAAAAATATATATATATATAATAAAAAAAGGTAAGATGATCACTTCACAGTAACGTAAGAATCGAATGTTATGACAAGAACAAAAAAAAAATAGAATAAAACAAAAACTAGAATATTAAAACAATTGTATAATTTAGTCTACTAACCAAAATATACTGTATAAAGCTCAATAATTTCTATATTTGTTATATTTCAAATTAATACATTACATCATATAATTTTATTCTTTTAATATTTGTGGTATGTGTAGGTCGACCTCTTTATGGCAAGTGACATTGTGCTTGCAAGTTTTGTTTTGTTTTCCTGGAAACTTTTAAAAATCGTGTGATATGTGGCTCCACCACAAGTCACCTCTAAACTTCTAAGAAAGTTAAAAAGTTACAATTAATCGCTATGTTGGCAAATTTTGGTTCATCGACATCTCCATCTTGTTTAGTTTTTGTGGCAATTTTCATCAACTTCGCAAGCTTGCATACACCAAGGATTATGCGACAAAGGTTTAGCTTTTTCATCCACTATATGTACGTCCAAAAAGTGTAAATGAATACTAATGGCCATGAGCGATGCGAAGTTATAAAAAATATAAAGATTTCAGAATAACTTATTCGATTTTTTAGGTTGGGACACTTATTGTTTGATTTACAATTTTTTAACATGAACTATAAATGTAACATCAGGCACCTCTCATCATCAATATTGTCCGCTTTACTTCCTATGGGTTGCTCATCCAGAAGCTCACGGATTTGTTTTTGGTTGTCTCGGTGGATATTTCCCAGGAGGTCACCCATTGTCCATCCTAGTACTACTACAATCTAAGCACGCTTAACTGTGGAGTTTTCATGTGTTCCACAGTCAAACTAAGCCCAAAACACGTTAGTGAATTAAGAAACATCGGATTACTTATAAATTAAGGATCTCTTCTGTCCACGGTCGATGTGAGATTTGCCTAATATGTTACACATTGGTCCATGTTAATCTTCTCAGTTGTCGGTACTATTGCAATAACATGGTATTTCATTATATATACTCACCATATTTGTGAAGTTTCAGCTGAGAGCTAATGGTGTCTACTGAAAACAGATATCCCAACATTAATTTTTTTTTTGTGTGTGTTTATAAACTCCTTGAAGGAGTGATAAAGTGAAAATAGTGACTATAAGAGTACTTGTGACAGTAAGTATGTAGAATTTATTAAAAGTTTCTAAAAAATACAATAGCTAAATTACTTACCAATGAATTCATATCTATACTATATTATAAAGCATGAGGGAAGGATACCAACAAAATTTAAGTAAATACTACATCTTATGCTTATGGTACAACAACTTAATGAAGTTAGTAAAAGGGTAAAATTGTCATTCTACATGAATATTTAAGTTGATTATGTAATAGAGTTAAACTTTAGAGTTTAATATAAATCTAACTAATTATTAATAAATATGAAAGAAATCCAAAAATCTTAAGAGTTACAAAAATCATATGAAAGGCAAAGAGTCACCACCCTTTAATTGCTTCTAACTCTCAATTATTTCAATTAAACCACTCATTATTGCTTTTAACTCAAGCAAACATAACATTATATAAACCAAGTAAAGCAATAACATTTGGTACTCTATTGATCTTTACTCTTTGTTTTTTTTCTTTAATAAAAGTTTGTTCTCTATAAACACAGTGTAATCAATCAATCAGGTATGTTTTTTTTCTTAATCTTTAATTTATTGTAATTCATGCATTTTTTTACTTGTTTTTTTTAATTTCACTGATATAACTTAGTGGTACATATGTTTTCAACGATCAAGGTTTATTACTTTACTTGGTTCATGGATATTGGAGTTTTGAAGGGGAGGATTTGCATATAATTCTCATGAAGAATGTTCTTCTTGTACATGTTATAATGGGTACCTGGATGACATGTATGGCCGTGTTTGGGATTCGGATCTTGCAAAAAGACGAAACTTTCTGGTGAGAGTGAGAAGTTTAGAAGTTTTATGCATTTGTTATTGATTTATTATACGATAAGGCCTTAATCGTGTTAGTTACAAGTTTTTTTTATGTGGTCACTGTACCAGGAACAAGGCAGTTTTATGGGAAGAAAATAGGTTGTACGACTATTTTGTGAACCCTAATAAGGTATGAATTTTTAATTATTTTTTGTTCATATGTGATTTCGAAAACCTTATGAATCAAGTCAAACAAAAGTTTATGTTATTTTTACTTATTACACTTTAGTTGTAATACTCTTTGCCCCGAGCTTTCCTAAATACCCCAAATTGGAAGTTTTGTGAAAAGAATGAATATCTAAACTAAGAAAAAAGTATTGTGTTTTTTAACGATATACATTTGAGCAAGTTGATTTAAGTTATGGTTTATCCTTAAATGGTCACTTGGTGCGACAGAAATATTTACCTAAAAAGGATTAAAATTATTAAATGGGTTGAAAGTTGTCCAAAGTGTATATCTAATACCTATGCCACTTAGTTAAAAAAAATAAAAGATTATTGTTGTAACAAATACCTTTTGTAATCATATTTCATACACTACATGTTTATAAAAAAGGACACGAATGTGTGAATTAACCCGTTTTCAAATCATCATACAAACAACCCATTTCAAATGGTAATGATTTTTACATTAATGTGCCTAAGGAAAGCGAATCACAAAGGTTGTGGTGCAAGTCAATGGAGACCATTTGATGATGACTGCACCAAATTGTTTAAAACCAAGTATTCAAACTCAGTTGTTTACGTATCTTTTAGAAGTATGGTATTACTAACCCAACTAGGGATGGAGAAAATTGCATGGAGTTTACATAAAGTGGGTTTTACTTTCTCTAGGGAGTTAAAGATTCATAGACACGAAATTTGCCAAAAGGGTTTCTTCATTTAACCACATAAGAAAAATGTATTATTATTGTGAGTTCGTGCAACTAGCTCAAAAGGTTGTTAATGATTTAGTGGATCAGGTTCTCTTTGTTGTTTTGGATGGTTGGTTTCATGTAGAACCACTCAAAGGAAAAAGTTCAGTTTCATGTATATACTCTTTTGTGTTAATGGGTTTGATAACCGGTTTGTTAGTATCAAATATATTTTTGATATACACACCTCTTGATTTAGATTACCAATATAAATACAATATAATATACTATGAGAGGGTTGTAAACTAGCACAAAATGAGTATCGAGTACTACGTTATCGTCACCACTGCATTGCGTAGGTTTCCGACACTATGTGCTTCAATATATGTCACCCCGCCGCAACGCGCGGGCACCCCACTAGTGTTTCAGAAGACCGTATACCATCTTGACAATGTGTAGTACACCAATTAAGAAAACCATAAAACAAAATTTCAATGAAGCTTAAGTTCCAAACAAAAAGAACATCTTCTATTTGATAGTTTAAAGCATAATAAAAAAATCAATGATTAAGATCCAACTATGTAACCCTCCCAGCACTAAAGCCAATCATCCACATATTTCCATAATACCAAGTCAGATTAACAGATTTGTGGGAACACTCTGTGGCAAACAACAACCGATGACACCTCCCATGACCCAAAAACACCACGGAATTAACCATGAGTCAAGAATCAAACATATCTTTATGTTCCTATGCTTAAGTATCATCAAGAAAACTGGAATTTTCACTCAACCGTTGGAAGTGAGGTTGTCTTCTTTCTTCATTACTCCTTTACATCTTCCTTCTCATTTACGAAACTGATATCATTATAGATCTGCACACTTTATATGTTATATAAATTGTATTCATACTTATGGAAGAAATTAATAGGATTTAGGAATTGCTATTTATGTGCATGTATGAAATATAAACAAGCATCCTTATGTAAAAATAATTGTGCACTAAGAAACAGGATTGTAGGAACACCGTTCACAAAATAAAGGAATACTGAATTTATTAATGATATTCGGATTACAATAACGATAAAGGAAAAACATAAACAGAAAATAAAATTACAATCTAAAATGAAAGCACAAAACAAGAAAAAGAAACTCCAAGTGACTGAGGCACGTGTAGAACTGTAACAACCGGCAAAACTTAACTATATTAATAAAACGATAAATTGTGATTAGGAATAATTAATAAAAAATTATTGGGCCACCCGAAGGTATTGCCCAATAATCTTACCCGGATAACAGACCAGGGCCCAATAGAAGATAACTAGGCCCAATTCGATTAATAAGCTCGATAAATAATCCAGCCAATTAGATGGTTATAAGTGGGCCCGATAGGACCCGATAATGGAAATTGGGTTCCAATTTAACCAATAACTAGTATTTTGCCGCCGCGCGTTGCAGCGGCGCGCGGCAGGTTGAACCGTGCAGTGACACATGAAGTGTAAAACAAAATGCGCTACTCACAATTCGTAAAAACACAATGCGTAAAAGACAATTACTAAAACATGTAAATACAATGCTTTTAACTTGGTTCGAAACTAAAATCTACATCGAAACTTGGACCAACTGGAAGCACACATTTTATAAGTACGAAAACGTATTACATTTAACATTACTCGTTTTTCAAAAGAAAAAAAAAAGATTAAGTAGAAACGTAGACCAAATCGTATTTCTACCGATACATATATAAGAATTCGCACGTAAAAAAAATAGTATGTTTCCAAGTAAAGGTACGAAAAGGGGTAAACATGAATTTTTCCAAAAGGATTTTTTTTAAGTTCAAACATAGACCAACTCGTATTTATGCCGATACATATATAAACTTTTCAGACGTAAAAAACAGTTTTCTACTTCGAAACGCGGACCAACTGGGCACATCAAACAAGTACGAAAACGTATTATATTTGACATTACTCGTTTTTCAAAAGAAAAAAGTTTAAGCCGAAACGTTGACCAACTTGTATTTATACCGATACATATAAAAAATTCGCACATAAAAAAAATATGATTTTTTTTTCAAGTAAGGTACAGAAAGGTGTAAACTCTTTAATTTTCCAAAAGAAAAAAAACTTAAGTCAAAACGTAGACTAACTCGTGTTTCTACCGACACTTTTATAAAATATTCGCACGCAAAAAAAAATAGTTTTTTTCCAAGTAAGGTACGGGAAAAAAAAGTTCAAGTCGAAACGTAGACAAACTTGTATTTATATCTATACATATATAAAAATTCACACGTAAAATAATAGTTTTTTCAAGTAATGAGGCTAAAAACGATGAATGGCAAAGTTAGGGGGTTAGATTTCGTAAAAAAATAGGTTTTTCAAGTAAAGGACTACAAACAAAAAATATAAAAGTTGAGGGGCTTAGTATGACGAATGTACAAAGTTGGAGGGTCGGTGGGTAAAAATCCACTGACATTGCATATTAATATAGATAAAATTATAATTCAAGCCCAAAAGGCCATAGGATGACCCAAATACTTAACCCAATAATGTTAGGAGTCCTGTTAACATAAGCCCAAACACCCGAATATAAATCTGGGCCCATTAAAGGAACTCGATAATAAACAAAAGCCCAACACCCTCTAGATCAGTTATGGCCCATCTGAATTAGATACTTCCGGCCCAAACCCATTTATACCATCCATTGGGCCTGTGTTTAATCAATTATTATACAAACCCACTAAGATAAACCACCTAAAACTCAAGCCCAATCGGTCCCTTTGACCTTGTGCCGCCAAAACAAGAACACTCCACCTAAGCTTTAATATTCCCTAAGAAACACTCAACAACCTCAATTATCTTACACCTCATGACCCTATCACTAGCTATGATCATGAATGCATGCATCTCCTATTTCTATAAGAAACAATCGGCCATAACCACTCCCACTTAAAACCACTCCAAACATTAATCACCATCATCTCTCTCCCACATGCATGAGTTATATTTCTTATAAACCTCACTCCTTCAAACCGATCAGCCCCTCTTACATTAATCAAACCATTATAACCTTACACACTATCACCCTATTATCATAATAAAAATAACAAATATCAAGTGTTCATCGGCCTTAAGTAGTGGCCGATTAGTATACTAACCAAGTCCAACATCCGGGAAAGTATTTCATCTCTAAAACTCTTAGGAAACGAGTGCCTAAGTTGTAATGGCCAGCTTTATATATATACGTATACACCTAAGCTGTAACGGTCAGCTATATTATGTATGTATATATATATATATATATGTATATGTATATGTATATGTATATAATCGTTAATATGTGATAAACAGGTGATCCGACACCACCATGAGCAACCGGTTATCAATAGAAATCAAGAGGAGCAACATCAAGTGAGTGCATGTACCCCATAATGTCTTTAAAAGTTTCGGGGTAAATGTATGTTTGTCGAAAATGTTTGAGTTCGTATCGGATCATGATCAAAGTTGGTATAATAGAATCGGTCGAATAGAAATAACGTAGAATGGATCCATTCGGTATCATAAGAGTGTAGTACCCAAACCACTTAGAGGTTTTGGGACCATATTTAATCAATCTACACTCAAAGAATAGAATGATCGAACCATAATGTGAACGTGCATGTTTGTTATAAAAGTGTTATAAACGGTTTTGGCATCAGTCACTAGCTCCGGCTAACGTATTTTAAACATACATTTCAGGAAAGAATCGAACCCGAGGAACCCGAGCAAAATGAATGTGTTAGTGAAATCATGGAGTAAAGGAATGTTTATAAATAAAATGGTGGAGTAGGGCTTCGGCCGATTGTAGTCAAGTTGTTTGGGTTAAGAATGAAAACTTTGAAAGTTATGAATGTGGTGTGTATTGTAATAAAAATAATGTTGTTTTGAGTATATAGTAATCGGTTTTTATGAATGGTATTAACAAGGAATTTGTTTTAATAATATAATAGTAATGACAATGATTACCAATCGGTAATGACTCGGGTAAAACCGGGTCGTTATAAGAACACGCTTCCCTTAAAACAGATTTCGGGCCACCCAGGTGAACCCGTCTGTATCCCAGTGTACAACAGCCTAAGCAGATTGCACTTCTGGAGAAAACCTAGCACCTAAAACAGTACCTGAAACAAGAGTGTGGAGGGCAGAGAAGTTAGGAAAATTTTCTGACAGGAGGTGGTGGTTCGCGAACATGAATTCTCAGAATTTGTGTCTTTCAACGGAGTACAAAACTCTGTATTTGTAACCAAGAACCTGAGCCATGTGAAGGGTCTCATTGATTACGAAAATCAATGAATACAATTAAGTCTAGAATAAATAAAGTATTAAACCTCATTATTCAGCACTTAAACCCATCTGACTATTTAGAATTCGAAAGGACATGGCCACATCAATCAGCCAGTCTTAGCTACAAGCTCGAGCCACTCTAGTTCAAGCTCAGTCTCAAGCGGCTAGCAGGAGTGCAAAGTGCGCCTTCAAAATGCCACATTACGCCCATCGCCATTGTCCCGGTCCCGAGCACAAGCCCAGGCACGTCGGGTGCTTCGCACCCTCCTGGCTGCCACTGGGTGTGTCCTGTTGTATAGGAGTACATTCCTCTACAGAATTCTACATATAAACCAACACATGATTTATATCTCCACCAATGTGGGACAAGCACAAATTCCCACAACACTAAAGTTTCACCACACACGATTAAAGCTTAGATGTCTCATTCACCTAGTTTTATAATTAAATATCATTATATTACACATTATATATATATATATATATATATATATATATATACTATTAATAGTTAAACTAAATGAATAGTAACTATATATTATTTTATTCATATATATTATTTTATTCATATATTATTTTATTCATGTTATTTTATTTACAAATTTCATGTGTTACCTTATGTGTAGATAACCAAAATGGAATCTCGATTATAAAACACGCAATGCGCGTGATTTTATACAACTAGTTAATACAATGTTTAATTAATTAACTTCCAACAAGAATCACCTATATACGTCTTATTCTATGTTAATCCTTGTTTGTACTGTACCATGTAAAGTTCAAACCTTCGCATATATGGCATAAACCACGCACTGAAATCTAGCACACAGAGAACCGACAATAAGAATAAGGATTGACAGGGCGAAGCTTGGTTTTTGAATCGGGTGGAGGGCTCAAATTTTTTCGATCGGTAGTCGCAAATCGATGGGGTCCGGACTCAATTTACTTACGAAAATCGCAAATTTATACCACTGCGTCAGGGGGACGAGCCGCCCCTGGCCCAAGCAATCATTCGCCCCTGGATTGATATGAAGGAAACGAAGTGTTTATAACTTTCATAATGAGTAAATCTGACTTCTGCCAGCAAGATTCCGGCAAATCAAACATATAATAGGACCTACCTCATTCATCTAATTTAACAAACCCGTACTCGTTTACAAAACCGAATACCAAACCTGACCCGATACTCGTTGGGTATTGTCGGGTAATTACCCGTCGGGTATTGGGTATACCCACGGTTATTGGGTATACCCGTTATTTTGTTAAAAAAATACCCATTGAATTTGTAGTAGAAAATACCCAAAAAGTTTTAACGTTTAATTTTCTATGACAGAAATTAATAGGATTGGAGGAAGTTTGGAAACAATAAATATATAAGGAAATGATATTTTAGAAATACAAAGAGACGGACATATACTAAATGTATAAAAAAAATATATTATAAATAAATTATATCGGGTATTTTTGCGGGTAATCGGATATCAATATATCTGGTACTCGGGTCGGCTATCACAATATACCATACCCGAACCCGAATTTTTTTTAAACCCAAACCCGGATTCGTACCCATCGGGTATCGGGTATACCCGTCCCAAATATTTCGGGTTTCGGGTATACCCATGAGGTTTGGGTTCTTTTACCATCCCTATAACTATCTCTATTCAATTAAATAATATTTTTTTTTTATCTTTTTTATTATATTTATAAAATATATGTGAAATAAATATACAGAGGGAATATGAATTCCTATTTTAAGGAATAAAATCAAGTGCAAAATGTCATGAAAAACTTAAACTTTTTTCTTAAATTATAGCGTTTGGAATGATATAATGATTCCCATACATATGCTCAATAGTGGTTATTAATACGAATCACTACGGTACTGGTACGGTTCCGACATTCGCTATAACAAGCGAAAGATAAACCCCACTAAATAAAGTCGTTATATGCCCGAAAGGATAAAGTTGTTATAGGCTCATAATGATATTGACATGTGTAAAATGAATCTCGACATCGGTTTTGATAATACGGATACCATTGTTGTTCAATCGGAATTGCGCAAAGCAGTGGAGATAATCTATGTATACATTTGTGGATATGACCGAAACCGATCCGTATCGAAATTGAAAACCTACCGGTACCGCTAGTGTTTATTCGGTTCAATTGGAAACAATACCAATATTCAATGAAATTACTAATCCATGCATTAGATAATGATTTATGGCTAATATATTGATTTAAGTGGAACACAAAGAAAAATGCCTAGGGCATTTCAAGAGTGAGGCAATATATGCCACATGATGTGAAAAAGCAAAAACAATCCAACATATACATATAGTAACATAAACATGAAACATGTACATAATATATGCACAAATGTGAGGCAACTGTTTACAAGTTAAATTGTCTTTTGTATCTATAGACTCCATAGTTGTTAAAGGCTCAAGACGCATTCAAGGCGTCAAAGGTGAGCCATGGGCCTCAGTGCAAGGCGCTTAAAGAGCAAGAACTTTTTAAAACGAGACACACGGTATAAAAATACACTTTTAGGAGTTTTAAACATGTTTTAGGATTCTTTAGGGTTAGTTTAGGTTAGGGATGAGCATCCGGTCCCGAACCGAAAAAATACCGATCCCGTACCGAACCGATACCGAACCGAGGGTGTTCGGTATCGGTATCGGTACCCACATTTAGAGGTTTTCGGTTTCGGTATTATCGGTATCGGTACGGGATCGGTATTGGTTCGGTATTTTAAGGTAAAATACCGATACCACACCGGTACCGTACCGATACCGAACCGATACCGATACCGTACCGGTATAATCGGTATCGGTATTGGTTTTTTGGAATTTTCGGTATCGGTATTCTCGGGATCGGTATCGGTTCGGTACCGATACCGTCCCGAGCTCATCCCTAGTTTAGGTTGTTTTAGGTTGATTATAGACTTGTTTAGGGCTGGTATAATTGTTTTAGACTTGTTCTGACAATTGTTGGCCGTAATTCCGTTAGAACTTAACCTAAAAAAATGTGCCTGAGGACCTGAAAAGTGGGCCTAGACGCGCGCCTGAGAGCGCTTTAACAATAGAGATAGACTGTAGAGTAATGTTCTCTCAACTTCTTTTAGTATATGGGCCAAGAAAGAAGCCCATATTAATTATACCATGTAAAAGTGTAATAGTAGAACCTTGCAAACGAAAAAAGCCCACTCTCCACAACCCATTATATAAAAAAATCCTGCACTTCCTCCTTCACCATCTCCTCTTTCTTCGAACACAAAACCCTCAATTAAAACCCACCATTCACACCTTAACAACAACAATAATAATAATAATCTAAAAATGGACTCATCCTTAACACCCATCCATTTCGCATTAGCCACCTTATTCGGAGCTTCAGTAATGGCCATCTCAGCTTTTTATATCCACAAACGCAGTGTTGATCAGGTCATCGACCGCCTTATTAAGCTTCGTCGTCACCCCTATCCTGATCAAGATGATTTTGATGGGTACCCAGATGGAGATATTATTGATGATGCTGATGATGATATAAATTTTGTTGATGATTATGATGATGATCAAGATGATGGTGGTGGTGCTAATTATGTGATGAATAATAATAATAATATTAATAATAGTGGGTTTGGTATGTCGTGTTCGTTGCCGAATGTTGGGATGAGTAGTGAGTGGGGGAATGACAGAGTGTCGTTTGGTTCTTTGGAGAAACTTGTTTCTGATACTTTACCACCTTTAAGGATGAATCAAAGACAAGGTATGTTTTTTTGTTTATTATTATTATTGTTATTATTATTATTATTATTATTATTATTATTATTATTATGTATATGTTATGGTTGTTCTATTTGTGTATTTATTAAGTTATGAGGTGATTAATTATTTAATCTGTACTTTTGTATTTTAGTTTTGATGGGTATTGAAGTGATGAATTTATTGCTCTGTTTTCTTTGTTTGTTTATTTTAGAGATAAACTTAAAAGTAAACTACAAGCCCTTAGGTTTTAGGATTACAAAAGCCCTCTTTTTTCCCCCTAAAAGTTGCTAGGTGCGAGACACAAGGTGACCTTCTCGTTGCTTTAGACTGCATAAGGCGCATATTTTTAGAAAAGCGAACGCTTAAGCGATTTTTTATGTAGGCGCCAAAGCGTTTGATGTAGGACTTCTTGTTTTGAAGGTGCTGTGGCAGACTTGATGCATGGTTAAAAGGGGCAAGAACTCGACTTTAGGTGAAATAGAGAAAAAAATCAGTGCTTGCATGTGAAGAAAGAAATGAAATGGAGTTTAATTATTTATAAAACTTATTTATGGCTAACATGCTCTTGCTTGTTGCTCTTATTGGCATGGAATTATAAATATTGGAGTAAAGTTTTGAGTTTGTTGTGCAGGCGAACATCATCATGACCATCAATCTGGTTCTAAGAGCAGAGTTGGTTCTTTAGGTAGAATTCATACGCCACGATCACCGGCTAGCTATGCGTACGATGGTGCTGAAAATTCTGATGATGATGGGACCGAAACTGCTGTTGGGGAGGACACTCAGTACTTTGATGAGGGCGAGATCATAAGCTCATCTGCACATGTAACTTTATAAAAATCTGTATTCTTGCTTTTTTGAACCTTTATGTCGTATTTGCTAACATGATCGTTTAACATTTCTGCAGGATATATACTCGAGCATTCAGAATGTGTCTGTGGTTCTTTCACAAGCTGAGCATGCAACCACTAATCAATCTAATATACATAAGAAAGATTCAACTGAAGATAATGGCAACGAGAAAACGGAGATTACTTCCGAAAACATTGCTGGTAAAGATCCCAACATAGTTTTCCCACAAGCAGCTTTGATGAAAGGTATTCTCAACATCGTATTTCACTAGTCTAACTTGCTTACTTCTCTATTACTATAAGCCTTTTCAGTTAGTATCAAGTTCTTTATTTATTTCAATCCAGAGACATTGAATCATGAAGAGGAAGAAGTTAGGAAAATGATACGTGAATGTTTAGACTTGAGGGAAAAATATGTGTTCAGAGAAAAAGTTCTTCCATGGACACTATCACATGAAGCAGACTCTCGTTCATCTAATGTTAAAAGTGATCCATTTCAGTTCGTACCAGTTGAATCAACTAAAGTGAGCTCGCTTCATCGCTTCCAATAATTTTTTTTAGCGTTTATGCTTTATGATTGTTTTCTTTAACCTTTTTCTTAAAATTGCAAGCAGCATCACTTCAGGATGGTAGATGGAGTTGTTCGTGTTTATGCAAGTGAGAACGGTAAGGCCAATATAAAAACATGATCATTAACATTAATCCCAGGTTGAATAACTTCGTTAACTAGTGGATATAATTTTGTATATTTTCAGATTCTGTTGAACTTTTCCCTGTCGCAAGTGCAACGACTTTTTTCACCGACATGCATCACATTCTCAAAATAATCTCTGTTGGAAATGTTCGTTCTGCATGTTTTCATCGACTAAGATTTCTCGAGGAGGTGAAGTTTTCTGATATTCTTTTAGAAAATGTGTTCATGTTATTGGTTCATTTGACTTTATAATTGTGTTCTTATACTAAACACCTTGCAGAAATTCCGTCTTCATCTGTTGGTGAATGCAGATAGCGAGTTTCTAGCACAAAAAAGCGCGCCCCATCGTGACTTTTACAATATCAGAAAAGTTGACACTCATGTTCATCATTCTGCTTGCATGAACCAAAAACACCTTCTGCGTTTTATCAAATCTAAACTAAGAAAAGAACCAGATGAGGTATGCCTAATTATCATCAAGCAAACCCTTTCAATTTAAAACAAAATTTTCTCGTCTAAAAAGGATAACGTAACTTCTTGCAGGTTGTCATATTTCGTGATGGGCAATATCTTACACTGAAAGAAGTTTTTGAGAGTTTAGACTTAACCGGGTAGGTAGAAAGTTTGTATTTTTACTACATTTTTACCTTATAAAGTGTTCCGCTTATGACTAGTTGTGGACTTTAGGTATGACCTTAATGTTGACTTATTGGATGTGCATGCCGACAAGAGTACATTTCACCGTTTTGACAAATTCAATCTCAAGTACAATCCTTGCGGACAAAGTAGACTCAGAGAAATCTTTTTGAAGCAGGACAATTTGATTCAAGGTCTGTCTTGTTTAAGAAGTAAACACTTCAATTTATAATTGCACAAACAAATATTTACTATCATAAGTTGTTGTGACTTCAGGTCGTTTCTTGGGAGAATTAACGAAGCAAGTTTTGTCGGATCTTGATGCAAGTAAATACCAGGTGGCAGAGTATAGGGTGTCTATATATGGAAGGAAGCAAAGTGAATGGGATCAGTTGGCGAGTTGGTTCATCAACAATTCAATTTATAGTGAGAATGCTGTTTGGCTAATTCAAGTATGTATCAATCCATATATATATATATATTTAGATTCTTAGTGTTATCTATTTATGTTGATATTTAAGGGGGTTCACGTTTCAGCTTCCACGGTTATACAACATTTACAAGAGTATGGGAACAGTAACATCCTTTCAGAACATTTTGGACAATGTGTTTATTCCTCTTTTTGAAGTCACAGTCGATCCGAAGTCTCATCCTCAACTCCACATTTTCCTAATGCAGGTAAAATATACTTACTATCTTGTTACTAATATTCTTTGATCAAGTCTAATGTTACATATTCTATATTAACAGGTTGTTGGGCTTGACCTTGTGGATGATGAAAGCAAGCCCGAAAGGCGGCCCACTAAGCATATGCCAACGCCAGCTGAATGGACAAATGACTTCAATCCTTCATACTCTTATTATGCATATTACTGCTATGCAAACCTCTACACCCTTAATAAGGTTTGTGCTTTCTTCCATACATATTTTAAATAGTTTTTTTTAATTAGTTAAATGCTTATGTAATTCATTTCCGTTTCTTCAGCTTCGTGAATCCAAAGGACTGCCAACAATAAGATTGCGGCCTCATTGTGGAGAGGTTATTAACTTGACCTCCATTTCTCAATCCTAGTTCTTTGTTTCTCTACGGTGCTAGATTTTGTTTAATATAAAAATATTTGCAGGCTGGTGATATTGACCATTTAGCAGCTGGATTTCTTCTATGCCACAATATTTCACATGGGATTAATCTGCGGAAGTCTCCTGTATTACAGTATTTGTACTACCTTGCTCAGGTTAGCAATTGACTCACTAAACTCACTCGTTGCAAGCCATCATTATTGAAAGAGTTCATGAATAATTAACTTTATGTTTCAGATCGGGCTGGCTATGTCTCCACTGAGCAATAATTCTCTCTTTTTGGACTACCATCGCAACCCGTTTCCCATGTTTTTCCAGCGTGGCATGAATGTATCGCTCTCAACTGATGACCCGTTGCAAATTCATTTAACAAAAGAACCTTTGGTGGAGGAATACGGTGTTGCAGCCAAGGTAAGTGGTGGCTGGGTAGGGCCGGTACACATTTGGGTCAATTCGGTTCTGTACATGTATAAATGGGCCGGGATCGTACCATCCTAACAATAACCGAAGTTTTAATAAAATGATGTTGGATACTTGGTTGTTTTAGGCTCAAAAACTACACTTCGGGAGATTTTCGACTCATTTGATTAATAATAACCTTGTAATCCGAATATTATAGTTTTACCTATTTGTCCCGTTAGTGATTCAACATAACCAAATTGACCCATTCATAATAAACGTCACACATAGTAATGAATGTTGTGTTCTTGTTTCTTTATCTTACACAATTGTGCTTTTTAGGTTTGGAAGCTAAGCTCTTGCGACCTTTGTGAGATAGCAAGAAACTCCGTGTACCAGTCTGGATTCTCACATGCAGCCAAGGTAAACTTAAGATTATTGACATCTATGCCCTCTACACTTACTCAGCAACATGTAAATTACGCTTATTTCATTCTAGAGAAGGGAAAACCTTGTAAATGTCGGTTTTCAAGTATGTTTTTACATTCATATGTGAGGCCAACATCTAATTGACATTGCAGGCACATTGGCTTGGAAGCAAGTATTACAAGCGAGGTCCTGAAGGAAATGATATACAGAAGACAAACGTACCACGAATGAGGATTGCATTCCGTCATCAAGTAAATTTTCACCACTTTTCATTATAATTTTATAAAGTATGGTCGGTCTGCCATCTTTGTAGTGATAGTTTTGACCGGTTTTGCAGACATGGACAGAGGAAATGCAGTACGTGTATGCAGGACGCGCAAGACTACCTCAAGAAGTCGAGTATTAATAGCACCAGAAAAGCATCCCCTATTCTCATCCATAGATCAGAAAACACACAAACAAACAAAGAGCAGATCTTAGGCTTTTTCGACGTCTGCGTTATATTTCCGGGGTCAGCTGGTTTTGGTTTAGCTGAATAGATGTTTCTGGATGAATTGTTGTTAAAGGTTATAAACTTATAATACACTTTGTTGTTTTCTCTATGCTGAGACTATCTACAGGCCTATGAGAATGCTTTTGTATAATAAGGGATTAAGGGTGAGATTATCAGTTCAGCCCAACAGTATTCATTTCGAGCGCCTTATAGAGATGATTTTCGGGCCTGAGGGTAAGTAATTCGACTCATCATCAGATTAGAAACATATATAAACGTGTTACAAACTCATTTAAACCGTCTTCATACATCATGACGCAATCGAGAGGTGTTATTAAGACTTGCAACTCGAATTGTTCGTCGAGGTTTATGAAGTTGTCGGTTAATAAGATTATTCCTGGTAACTCTATAATTAGACTTATAACAAACCAATCAAATTTACCGTATCTTATACGATAAATTTAACTGGTTTATTGTCAGAACTCAAAAGTATCCTCCAAATGAAGATTTGGAGGAGCTTCTAACTTTGAAGCGATATTGCTTCTCGCCTTCACTAGAGTTTTGAACTACGACGACTTTCATGGTGACGTTATTAGGAGGGAGCTGTAATCGAAGCGGGTAAAGCTTTCCATCTAACGGGCTCTGGGAACACACCGTTATGTTGTGTAGTCTCGTTTCTTCCTCCAACATCCGAGTCAACTCGTTAACTTCGTTTCCTTTGAAGCTAATGCAAAATCCTTGTCCATTTTCGTCGCATTCCCCGAACTTGTCCGAGATCACACGGTAATGTATTGCTCGTCCTTCTTCTCTCTTTAGTGGTGAATCAATCGACTGCAAAAATAAATAAATAAATATAAATAAAATAAACCCTGAAATATTTCATGATTAGAATATTTATAAATTATCTTCTGGTGGCTAAACATACCCCACCCCTAGTCCACCTCTCTAGACAGGGTATGTTTAGCACAACCCATCGTCTTTTTATATACCTCGTGAATGGAGTTAGTCGGGGACTTCGACCAACTAGATGCTGGTGAGTTGGGTTCAGAAGTAAACGAATCCGAATATGGAACCAGTTGCAACGATTGGTCGACAGTATCCACAATGTCGATTTGCCAGATAATCCAATCTTGGGTGGTGGTTCGTTGAGGTATGTCATGTGTAACCGAATTCCTCCACGGTGGAATTCCACAGTTACCCCGCAAGTAGTGTCCATACCTCGTCTTGAGCTTGACTTGTTTCCCTTCCTCGATTGGCTCCCACTCGACCGAGGAGTCTAGGCGGCTTGGCACGGATTGAAGCACCTTCTTTCCAGTCAAGCCAAACAAAAAAGGATGGTCTGAGGCTGTTAAGTATTTATTGTAACATGATTTGAGGCGAATGATGGTAACGTCGTCAGGTGTATCATCGACGAATTCAATGGTCCAAAGGTTGTTCATTGCAGTTTCATGGTGATCTTGGGAAACGGATACTTGATCGCTGTTGGCGTGGAGGAATTTTCCATGGTGGCTCCTTAGCCGGACAACTTTAGCGTCGCGTAGGAGATCCATGGATGGCGGTTCGGATTGTTGTTGGATTGAAGGGCTGTTTTTGATCAACTTTGTGGAGAAAGTTGATCTAAAATGTGGTATTTTGTGTGAAAGGGAATGACAAGCATAGGAGGTGAGTTTGTTGAGTTTAGTTTGAAGTTGGGTATTTGTAACTGTCATTCGACCTCGAATCATCTTTACCTGCATGACATTGGGTGTTAAACTCAAAAGATACAAACATAATTTCATTATCTTTTTACAAGTATTGTTAGTTAACCTACTACTAGGAATAAATGATAAACAATACAAAATAGTTTATGAGATTTTCATGTTAGGAATATAAAAATAATACAAGTATTAGTTTGTTGGTCCAGATTTTCAGGTCATGACTATGGATGTAGTGTGCAAGTCTTTAGTAACGGTGCATTTGTTTAATTTTTTTTTTTTTGTTTAATTCATAGTCTATTTAGTTTTTTTTTTTTTTTTTTTTTTTTTGAATTCAATCTCACTTTTATTAAATACGTGAAGAATTACATCAAGATAGCGGGTAGACGGGCAACAAGTTGCGCCTAACTAACATACTTCTAAACACTCTTATACTTGACTCTTGCAGGATTTGAACTCTTCGTCTCTATGATAAAGGCGATACACTTTACCACAACACCATGTCATTTGAAAACCTCAGTTGTTTTAATGATTAAAGTTAACTTAAATTATAAATGTTAATCCCAAATATTAATGTGTATTAAAATACATTTTTATATAAATTGACAAAAAAATATTAAAAAGAAGATGGTTTCAACATTTTCGATTAAGAAAATGTAACTTGTTTTTTACTTTTTTTCGCAACTAACTTACACGGTTTCTAAACATACTTTTAAATTTACAAAAATTTATATCAATACCCAATATATAAAATAAAACCATAGCCCATATTGAAAAAAAAAATGTACACACCACACGTTTACTAATTGATTTACTACCACACCTTAATATCTTACTACACACAAGTACGTTTACTAGACACCTTAATATCATTAATATATATTTTTATCGTGTATCACTAACCTATATTTTTGTCGTAAATTGTGATAGATTCAGTCATTGAGTGAATCGAAAACTTATAATATAAGTCAAACAATGTCGTATGGTCAAATGTGGAATATATGTGTGCCACGTCAACCACCACGAACGGCTTCCAATGCGCATACACTTTGTTAAAATTATAAAATTTTCCCTTTAACTATCACAATGTTTCGTTCTAAAACCCTTCAACAAATGTTAACTTTTCGAACCCTCGGGATAAGACTTTGTTTTCGGTAGATTAGAGGTTTTTAATCAGAAGGTAATGGCGGTGCAGTTTGTTGCCCGTCTACCTACTATCCTTATGTAATTTGCCCCAGTGCCGTCTCCGAGAATCTCCAAAACGATTTGGGCCTAGGGCGAATAAAAATCGGGGCCCTTATAAAATTCAAGTTTTAACTTTCAATTTTCAAATATGAGTAATTCAAATTTCAACTTTTAATTATCAAACATTAATACTTAGAAAATATATTATATTAAAAAATAAAGAAAAATTGGTCTTCTTCATTAAATGCATTCAAGGTTGTAAAAATCCCGATTAAGCACCGATTAATCGATGACTAATCGCTAGTCCCCACTTTACTGATTAATTTTGAGCTAATCACTAAATTAATTGGTGCCAGTCCATGGTTGTAAAAATCGCGATTAATCACCGATTAGTCGGACCAAATTCGTCCTACTCGGACCTTAAAAACTCAAAATTAGGTCAAAAATGAATTCGAACGGGTCAAAACTGGAGCAAATCGATCAAATCAAACAAGTTCTTACGTCAAAATTGGATGATAATCCATGATTTAGAATCAAAATCGATGAAACTCCATGAACCCTAGTTGTGTTTGAAGGTTCTGTACAATGAAAGAATGAATGGGAGGAAAAAATGGGATATGGTGGACGATGGAGGTGATTAGGGTTATTTATGTTTAGGTATTTTAATATTTAACCCCAATCCATATTCACTATTTTATATTTGGCCCCTAAACTTCTAAATTTATACATATAAGATATAAAATTAACATTATATGTGTATAAATTTGAAAAAATATATATAAAAATTCAATCCGATTAATCTCGATTAATCCCTAGTCGGTACCTCACCGGCCGACTAGCGCCTAGCGAGTTCTACAACCTTGAATGCATTGGTATACAAAAATTAAATCCATGAAGTGGGATTTGAACCCAAGTTCTCCATCTTAAAATATAATTTACTAACCAATTCATCTACCTTGGTTTTGTTTTCATTTCTCACACCAAAATAATTTAAATACACTTTATACATAATAGATATTTTAAAATTTTAAAATTTCGGGCCTCCTGGGAGTTTGGGCCTTGGGCCGTCGCCCACCCCGCCCATGCCCAAAACCGGCCCTGATTTGCCCTATATTAATATAAACAACCCAATCGATCGTGTCTACTACAGACGATATGTATTATTTACTTTTTCTTACTCGTAATATTTTTAGTTTACCATTGTTTTAATCTTCATTCACAATAACCATAGTTTTTTCTTTCTTTTTCTTTAACGCCAAAAGTGTGGAATTAAAAAAGACATAGTTACCTTGCGACAATATATAAATTCATTTTTTAAACAAATATGTTGATTGACACTTGCACCTTAGTTTTATGCCTATTAACACTTAAAATATTATATTAAAATAGTTTCAATTTTTTGTCGTAATTTTTGGGTGGGAGAGTGTCATGTTCGGTCCATTATTCTGTAGTTCTAAGCTATCATGAATCTGATTCTCATTGCCTACAAAACTTTGAGTTCTGAATGACCATAAAGATCTAGTATTATAAACGAGATATTCATTTATTTTATTTGTGTATGGAATCATCAGAATCACATTCACTCGTACATACCGTTGATAATTTAGGGATGTTCAAAACCATTGAAACCAACCGAATTGTCCACCGAGCTAAATCGTCCGGTTCAAGTAGGTTATGAGTAATACAGTTTGGTTTATGGTTTGGAACCATCCGGGTAAACTGAACCGGTTGAGAAATTGAAATAAATAGATAAAATAAAAACATATAATATTTTTTTTAATATATATGAAGCTAGCAATTATAAATGGTATATGTATTTTTTTTCTTCTAAAATACTGCCCTTAAGTTATTTTCAACAATTTTCTGTAAATCGATATGATACTTAAATGGTAAAATGTTCGACCTTTTTATAAAGCCTACAATTTTGCTGGACTTTTAAAGATCTTGAAAAATAGTTTGATTATGTAAAAGTCCATTAAAAACTGTCAAAACCGGACCGTTTCGGTAGATTTATCCGGTTTAGTTTATTCAAAAACCGTAGTTATTGGTTGGCCAATTTCATCAAAATCAGCCAAACAGATCGAGAACATCCCAAGTTGGCAAGTTGAGAGACTATAAAAAGGAGTTATGGTGTTACATAAACGTCTTGTTATCATACATGTTCTTTTCAAAACTAGTATTATCCTAAGAAGTACTAAAATCATATAAAACACTTTTACATAATGTGTTGAGATAAAGATAGTGGAAAGATTATGTAATCGACTTATGTATTTAACTTAAAACAAAAGAGGCAAGCATATTATAATGTCCTTGCAATTCTCAAAGTAATGTTGGTTTTGAAAAAAAATGTCCCGATACATATGTAGGGATGAGCATTTGATATTGGGTATTTGTACCGTACCGAGCCAATTTTGGCATGAATTAGGTACCCACTTTATATGTTTTTTGGGATTGTTACTTCCGGCTCGGTACGATATGGTATTTTGGGTCGATTTACCTTTGAATAGATATTGTACCGTAACATATACTTTCTATTACGAGGGTACCCATTCTTTACGTTTTTTTTTTATCGATACTTTTGATTCGGTACTGATAGGTTTAATACTTTCCATGTATGTATGATGTTAGAATAAAGAACCACTAGATACACCACCCCTACTCTACCATCCACTTGTTATCTAGGAGAAAGCAGAATCACAAACAGTATGTTAAAAAATAAGAGTGGTACACTCTAAAAGATGGAGCATTTTTAGAGGTGCGTATTTTAGAGGCCCACTAGTAAAAATCACCATATTATTTACCATCCAGTCGTCCACCATTGCCGTTTGGAATTTTGACACATTAGTGGCCCATTATCTGATCCTCACTATTGACTATACACATTTTGTTGGATCCTCCATTATTTTCCACACATTTTGGTTTTGTCTTTATTGATATTTTATTTATTGTTTTTATATTTTTTAAGTAACAAAAACAATAATAAACGTTGTTTTCTTTACTTTTTTACAATGGACAGGTATTGTTTTCTTTTAACTTGGAGAAACACGTACTCATGGGCGAGTTAAAATATTGTTTTTTCTTTTAACTTGTTGAAATATGTACTCATTTGTGGTCCTAACTCTTAACTATATTGTAAGGTTATATTCTCTGACATAATGTTGCACAATATAACATTATATTATGGTATAAACAATTTTTTTTTAATCTAAGAAGTCATAACTATTATTAAAGATTTTGGTACACTTTACGCCTAAATTGTTTGGCTAACACTTATTTAATTATTTTTGTCAACTAAAGCACGCCATATCTCTAGATTTAACTTGTGACCAAATTAATAAATTAGTTGTTCCAAATGTGTTTATGTTGTATTTTCATTTTTGTAACAATTTAAATGATTGTAGCATTCATAAAAATATTTGAAGCATATTATATAACTGATCAATAATATTTCTTTACCGTTATTGATATCTAATTTTACTCTTTATATTTATTTGTTTATTGATATCATAAACACCTTCTCTTTTGAGTCAAAGTTACTATCTTTTTTTTAAGAGTAAACCACATATGTTTTTCTTCATTAATAAATAAGGCAATTTACATCTAGATAGTGGGTAAACAGACAATAAATAGTGCTGCTATCTTCTTTTAACTCGCAAAGCATATCTAAATTAATATATTTGTTGTTTCACTCTTTACTTAATCTTTTATAATATTAGTAGTATATTAAATAAACTAAGTGAATACTAATAATAAATAACAAAATGATAACTAAAAAAACGTACCTTCTTCATCAATTGGGCAGGAGTAGGAGGTGAGAAGCTAGGGGAATAACGCGATACTGGCGACCGAGCTAGCTCCCGGTCGCCAGTATCATCAAACATCACAGGAAAACTCGGAACTATGGATAAACAGTTATTAACACTCTCATCTTCAACAACATCAACAGCTTCCACATCCCACAAAATCCAATTATTAGTCGAACTCGTAAAACTTCCATCATGCGTAACAGTATTCCTCCAAGGCGGCATCGCCCCGTTCGCCCTCAAATACGTCCCTACGGACGACTTAAACTTAAACTGAAACCCGTCCCTAACCGGCTGCCATTCGATTGCCAGGTCTCTAGAATTTTCGGTAACGGATTGGATTATTTTATTGCCAGTAGTTCCTAAGAGCACTGGGGTGCTGCAGGCCGTTAAGTAACGGCCATAACAGCTTTTGAGACGGATGACGTGGCCGTTAGACTCCACGTGCTCAATCAGCCACCTCGCGGCCGGTGTTGAACCAGAGGTTCGGCTTTGCCGAACCGATTCATGGTCGTCACCGGCCACGAGGTATTTGTCTAGATGGCTTCTGAGTCTAACGGCCACAGCTTTCTCAAAAAATTCCATTTTTTGTTAGTGGAGAGAACAAACTGTTTTTTGCATAATAAATATGCGTATATGGTTTATATATGAACGGGAGAGTAGAAAGGGAATTAGAGAAAATTACAAATTCCACCCTTGGCTACTTTTTAGTTAAATATCTAAAAAAAAGTTATTTTTTTCACATAACTTTTTTTGTTTTTTGTTTTTTTTTTGTCACACATGTTAATTGTTTGACCATGCCAACATGCAAAAGGTTAGGAAGCTTTCTACTAGGCCTCTCGAAGATAACTTATATTCAAATAAACTTGTCGATATGTTTATGATTCGTGTGGATCGGGTTTTGGGTTTAAAATTGGGGAATTAGTTTACCTGTAGTATTATCAATTTAGTTATAGGGTATGAATAATGAAATGTTTTATTCGGGTATACTTGAGTACGTTGTCTGGTTTAAAAATATGTTACAATCAGTGTAGGTATCGTAGACTGATATGATAAAATTCCTGAAGTTAGTAGTAAATTACATTGATTATTGAATGTGTTTACTTTAGTAGACAAACTAGTGGAAAGATTGGAGGTTACTTGAAATGTAATTTGGTTCGATTAGTCGTTACATTTTCAGAAAGAAAGTGAGAACCATGTTTAGTGCTTAAAAATCGTTGGGAACCGGAAAAAAAATTAGTGCTTAAAACTGAGAACCATGTTAAAAAAATGAGGCCAAGCATATATTGCAACTCATAACATGCTGCTTTAGAATGCACAAAGTGTATCATGCAACATATATGCAAGAAGTGTACTGCACTTTGACTTTTTATCTTGTACAAAAAGGCCTTTCTTACTTTGACTTTTTATCTTGTCCAAGAATGCCTTTCTATAGTAGTTGCCTCCTCCCATGCTCCTTCCAAAAGCCAATGTGTGATGGAAAAAAAAACTTTGTTTTTAAACATATGTTTTGAAATTATATTTAAATATACATATACATATACACACATATATATTATATACACACACAAATCTTATAATCTTTGTACGTCTATGTTATTTAATTAAGGTTATTTATCAACACGTAATTACTAAGTTACAAGACATGTGTAGTGGTAGAGTGAAATGGACGTTAAAGGGCAATTTCGCGCCCCAAACGCGGCCCCCTCTTAGTGAAAGGGGCGCTAAATACCCTTGAAATGGGCAGAATGTGTATTTTTTAATATATTAAAAGTGAATTAAAAAAGAAAATAAAATAAAAAACATTAAGAACACGTGGAGGAAGCTGATTGATGTGGAGTGCCCCTTGCCCCGCGAAAAATTCCGTGCATGCCCCTTTAGCGCCCAGGGGGTGTGTTTGGGGCACGAATGTGGCGCGAAAATGCCCTTTAACACCCAATTAACGTACCACTATGCATAGTCTAATGTACTCACGATTCTAGTAAATATAAATATTGTTTGGAAACATAGTTTCTTATATTATATATCTTTTTCACTTTATACTAGTTTCATTGTACACTATCACGTTTTTAGTCTGGTACAACCATTAGCCGATAAAGCGGTGAGTTCAACTTCGATTATGATTTTCAAAATATTGTTTTTTAAATATATATTAGCAAGGCGCCCACACGATGTGACGGAGAATACAACTACTTCTATAGTCATGCATGGTTCGGTTCAATTCAGTTAATAGCTTCAACAAAAACCAAAGTCATTGGTTAAATAATCTTATTAACCAATCGGTTTCAGTTTATTTGATTAGATTGTCAGTTTTCAGTCCGCTTAAGTTAATTTTGTTAATAACCAAAACCTAACTTTAGCTAAAGTATAAGTTTAATAAAGCATGAGCTTAGGGCCCCATCTTTTTAAGGCCTCATTATAAGATGTTATTTTATATATGTATTGGGCCTACTTGTGTAGTACTGGACTATAGCTCGTTCCCATAAAACCTGATCATTGGATCATCCATTCCTTCAATTTCATCAAAATCATCAAAACCCATCCATTTTCTTGAACTCCTGCACTCATACGCCTGGGAAGGGTCCCTACGCTTGGCTATCTTCCCCTACGCCTAACCCTTAAGTGTGAATCCTCCATACGTGCGATTTTTCCCCCATACGTCTGTAACAACCTTCCATACGTGTGTACCTTCATACGTGTGACACCTGTCCCATACGTGTGGAAACACCTTTCTTACATGTGAAAAATCTGTGTTCCATTTTGAAGTATGACTTTGTCCATTTCTCACCCAGAACATCGTATATTCATCTGATATCATTCCAATCATCATGAGTTGGAATTATCTCACCAAAGTTGTGTGACAACCGGAAAATTTTTGATAACTTTCTTAGCATTTACATAAGTCTACCTTAGTGAAACATTTGGTTAAACAAGCTTAACGTGGTTAGTTGAGTCAGTCCGCTGATTTGTAGGATCATCGGGTAACATATGCATGAATAGTAAAACCCGAAAGTTGGTGAATTAATAACAAACATATAATTGTGTGATATTATGTGATAATTATTTGATTATCTGAAACTTTGTGAATTAACGTAACCGAGTCCGGATAAACCGGGATTGGTGGAAATAATTACTAGATTACCTTGTATAGTAATTTAGATTTTTTTATGGATTGTTAAAATGGTAAATAATTGTATTATTGCATAGTGATTGCATAATAATTACATTATGAAATTAATTATAAAATTGAATATATGGATCCCCCGCGGACCGCGGAGGAATAACGAATCCTCCCGCGGCCCGCGCGAGACGGCCGACAAAGACCTAACTATTTCTCCCGCGGACCGCGGGGCATTTGTTAATCCGTCCGCGGCCCGCGGCGCTGAGTTAAACAGGCTGGTGGGTTTTGCTTTATAAAAGTCGATTTTGATCGCACCATTTTCACAAAACTCATTCTCTGATCGATTTCTAGCTCAAAAACTCCGTTTTTAATCATTCCAAATTGTTATAATCATTCCATACAAGAGGATTAAAGCTTAGGAAGATCATACATCAAGTTTCTTTTGATTTCAAGTGTTTTAAAACTTGTGTTCTTGAGGTATAAATCTATGTTCTTGTTATTTTGATTTTGTTCCATTCATGTTATGATCTAAGCTGAGTTATAATTATTATAACATGTCTAAAAAGAATTAATACTTGATTATGATTGATTTGATAATAATATTATGATCTTAGAACACAAAGATTCATGTTAGGAAGTTTATGCTAGTAAACTTAGAAAATCTTGATAGAAACTTTGATGTTAATCTTGGTTAAATATGTTTTTGGACATGATCTGATCATAGGAGGTTTAAACATGTTTAGTTAGATTGAAGTTTGATGATATTGGATATGAAATAGTCTTGTTAACATGATTATAACAAGAGTTAAAAATTTGGCAGATTTAGAATCCGTTTTTGTTTAGCTCATAACTCACTGATTTGAAATCCAAAAGTTATAGTTTTTGATTGTATGATATACTACTTGGTCTAAGCTTTTCAGAAAGTCCTAATTTATTAAATTTGGATAAGTCTAGCTATTTATTTGAGGTCATACAAACTTGGATGTCAAAGCTGATTTCGGACAGGAAACTTTAGGCAACTTTATAAGGTTATAACTTGAGTTTTATAAATCCTTTGGTTATGAAATTTGGTGAGCAACTAAATACAGGAATGGTTGATGTTTTCCAATTAGATTCAGGTCAATTGGATCAACGAGCGATTTTTAATAAATCATCTACTAAACTGTCGCAAACAGCTACGTTTTTGTACCTTTCAGTGTTTGGGAATTTTTAGTAAATTTTTGGAAGGTTTTTATGGTAAAATAAAAATATGGACATTTCAACCAACCCAGGGGAAGCTCCTGTAAAAATTTGAGAGTCTAATATGTCCGTTTGGTATTTTATAAAAATTCGTTTTGATGACACAAAATCTGTCCAGAAAACTCAGATTTATGAACTTATAGTATTTATGTGTTTAAGTGTTCTTAACTTGTATATTATGCATGTATGAGTATATGTGTGTTTATAGGAATCATATGTGATATGTATTATGATATCTATATACTAAATAATCACCAATGGGTCGTCGGTTTTACTTGCTATATATGGTTACACTAGAGTCACACAACACACTAAGGAATTGTCAAGTTTAGAACAAATGGATTTTTGGTCAAACTTGCATAAATATATACTTATAAGATTCAACTTTGAAATAGGGAATCGTTAGACGTATCACCTACATAAATTCTTGAAGTTGGAATTTTATAAACAACGCAACCTAAGGTGAGTTCACTACTCTTTTGCAAAAGTTTACATCCCGGATTTTGGGATAACTATATTACAGGTGGAAACTTGAAATTATTTAGATTCCAGGATTGGGATCAATTACACAGATTATTTTGGATTTTAAATTTCATGTTTATAGCTCGTTCGAACAACTCTATCGAAGGAAGTCCTTCACTACGCTACCGAATCTAATTGCTTAAGCATGCGATGTTTGGCAAACGGGATATTAGTTGATAGCGCTATTAGGTTTAACAAACCTCACACTGGCTGCGAGCTGGGCGTGAACTAGTTATCTTTAAGTTCTTGTCATTGATGATAGACAATGATGGGAGGCAGTTCCAGTACTTTCGGTACACCATATTGTTGAATAGCTATAAAACCGGGCTAGCTACCCAAAACATGATTTTTAATAACAGAAAATAATCGGGAACTAAACAAATTTCGTGGATACGAAAACATGTGAACTCGCCAACTTTATGTTGATACACTTGAACAAAAACTTTTGCAGGTTGCTAGGTAAATCAAGAACTAGGACACCGGAGTCCCACAGTGTCTCATAATGTCATGCATGGTCATCAAATATTGTCTACATAAGTTAGACTATTTACTTATGGTAAATTGGATATGTAAAACTTGAAATTTCTTCCGCTGTATTTTATCAACTCTTAAATTTGTATTCAAAGTTTGAAAGTTATTTTAAATCATATAGTTGTCGTTTGTTGTGACCGTTGACTTGGATCCTGGTTTGTCATACACCTCGTGGTAAAACTCCACAGTGGAAATTTGAGGGTGTGACAGATTGGTATCAGAGCCAATGGTTATAGTGAACTAGGACTGCATATAGAGTCTAGACTATAGCCGAGAGTCACACACTAGACGGTCACACAGTTATGAGACGTATTATGTGGGAACTAACTAAATTTTAGTGTTGTCAATATCATTATCCCATGTTGTATCGTTTGTTCTACCTATTTTCCCCTTGTCATTCTTAGCATTCTTTCTTCTTCAAAGTTGTGAAGATGAAGACACCAAGTGGTGGATCTAACCTTGCAGTGGTGAACATTGGAGTGACTTTTACGACCTGATCCGGAGTTGAACTCTAGTTTCGAACATTTCATTCTTACACTCCAATGGACACACTTGTTGCACACTATCTTTACTCACACTTTTGCGGAATTATGTTCCAAGATAACAACTTTTGTTGGTATTCATTATTTTACTATGACTAGAAATTCAAATTTGAAGCACACTTGGAGGACCATGTATGGCAATTTATCATTTCGGGTGCACACGAAATCATAAGTTGGGATACATGAGAATCTTGGTGAATTTTGTGTTTGAACACATAGTCATGAGTAAGTTAAGTTTCTATCCTATTCGTATCATTCATTGGTGCTTTGTCAGCACATACCATTCTAAATATTAAGTATTGATTACTTGATTATTCTTTAAGAATTCATTTGGATTTTTGTTGGTGTATCAGTTATTGATTAGTCAAAACCCGTACTTCCGTATCTTTTATCGAACCTATTTAGATGGAGCAGCTGGCTCGCATCGGTATATACAAACACTAAACTATTGGCATGGAATGCCATCTGACACTATCTTTGATTGTGATAGTAGCATACGTTTATATCTACTCATTTGTATATGAGTACAGTTTATCATTCTTTTTACATCTTGGGTGGAACATATTTTTTTTTTGTTCACCATATCTTTCGACACTCGTACTCAACATCCTTTGATGTTTGTGAATCCAGATTGAAACAATGCACCGAGACGGATAATCACAGGAAATGGACAATCATTGGGATTTGTGCCATAACAGTTACAAACTTTGGACAGCCAGGTTACGGTTGTGCCCCATAACGATATACAGTACAACTTGTAGGGTTGTATGATTGATTACGTCTGGTGATTGTTTATTTGAATGTCTGTTCACTGAACTTGAACTTGTATCTTGAAATTTGAATTTCGGATCGAAATTCCTTTCAACAAGGGGATAATATAGCAAACTGGGAAAATTTCTTTTTTTCCATTCCTAGTGACTTTTGATAATTTTCGGGACGAAAATTCTTTCAACAAGGGGATAATGTGACAACCGGAAAATTTTTGATAACTTTCTTAGCATTTACATAAGTCTACCTTAGTGAAACATTTGGTTAAACAAGCTTAACGTGGTTAGTTGAGTCAGTCCGCTGATTTGTAGGATCATCGGGTAACATATGCATGAATAGTAAAACCCGAAAGTTGGTGAATTAATAACAAACATATAATTGTGTGATATTATGTGATAATTATTTGATTATCTGAAACTTTGTGAATTAACGTAACCGAGTCCGGATAAACCGG
This sequence comes from Ambrosia artemisiifolia, assembly GCA_032199755.1. Classification (NCBI taxonomy): domain Eukaryota; kingdom Viridiplantae; phylum Streptophyta; class Magnoliopsida; order Asterales; family Asteraceae; genus Ambrosia; species Ambrosia artemisiifolia. Next base: position 40,998,835 of record CM063516.1, on the reverse strand, counting down.
GATTGGTGGAAATAATTACTAGATTACCTTGTATAGTAATTTAGATTTTTTTATGGATTGTTAAAATGGTAAATAATTGTATTATTGCATAGTGATTGCATAATAATTACATAATATGAAATTAATTATAAAATTGAATATATGGATCCCCCGCGGACCGCGGAGGAATAACGAATCCTCCCGCGGCCCGCGCGAGACGGCCGACAAAGACCTAACTATTTCTCCCGCGGACCGCGGGGCATTTGTTAATCCGTCCGCGGCCCGCGGCGCTGAGTTAAACAGGCTGGTGGGTTTTGCTTTATAAAAGTCGATTTTGATCGCACCATTTTCACAAAACTCATTCTCTGATCGATTTCTAGCTCAAAAACTCCGTTTTTAATCATTCCAAATTGTTATAATCATTCCATACAAGAGGATTAAAGGTTAGGAAGATCATACATCAAGTTTCTTTTGATTTCAAGTGTTTTAAAACTTGTGTTCTTGAGGTATAAATCTATGTTCTTGTTATTTTGATTTTGTTCCATTCATGTTATGATCTAAGCTGAGTTATAATTATTATAACATGTCTAAAAAGAATTAATACTTGATTATGATTGATTTGATAATAATATTATGATCTTAGAACACAAAGATTCATGTTAGGAAGTTTATGCTAGTAAACTTAGAAAATCTTGATAGAAACTTTGATGTTAATCTTGGTTAAATATGTTTTTGGACATGATCTGATCATAGGAGGTTTAAACATGTTTAGTTAGATTGAAGTTTGATGATATTGGATATGAAATAGTCTTGTTAACATGATTATAACAAGAGTTAAAAATTTGGCAGATTTAGAATCCGTTTTTGTTTAGCTCATAACTCACTGATTTGAAATCCAAAAGTTGTAGTTTTTGATTGTATGATATACTACTTGGTCTAAGCTTTTCAGAAAGTCCTAATTTATTAAATTTGGATAAGTCTAGCTATTTATTTGAGGTCATACAAACTTGGATGTCAAAGCTGATTTCGGACAGGAAACTTTAGGCAACTTTATAAGGTTATAACTTGAGTTTTATAAATCCTTTGGTTATGAAATTTGGTGAGCAACTAAATACAGGAATGGTTGATGTTTTCCAATTGGATTCAGCTCAATTGGATCAACGAGCGATTTTTAATAAATCATCTACTAAACTGTCGCAAACAGCTACGTTTTTGTACCTTTCAGTGTTTGGGAATTTTTAGTAAATTTTTGGAAGGTTTTTATGGTAAAATAAAAATATGGACATTTCAACCAAACCCAGGGGAAGCTCCTGTAAAAATTTGAGAGTCTAATATGTCCGTTTGGTATTTTATAAAAATTCGTTTTGATGACACAAAATCTGTCCAGAAAACTCAGATTTATGAACTTATAGTATTTATGTGTTTAAGTGTTCTTAACTTGTATATTATGCATGTATGAGTATATGTGTGTTTATAGGAATCATATGTGATATGTATTATGATATCTATATACTAAATAATCACCAACGGGTCGTCGGTTTTACTTGCTATATATGGTTACACTAGAGTCACACAACACACTAAGGAATTGTCAAGTTTAGAACAAATGGATTTTTGGTCAAACTTGCATAAATATATACTTATAAGATTCAACTTTGAAATAGGGAATCGTTAGACGTATCACCTACATAAATTCTTGAAGTTGGAATTTTATAAACAACGCAACCTAAGGTGAGTTCACTACTCTTTTGCAAAAGTTTACATCCCGGATTTTGGGATAACTATATTACAGGTGGAAACTTGAAATTATTTAGATTCCAGGATTGGGATCAATTACACAGATTATTTTGGATTTTAAATTTCATGTTTATAGCTCGTTCGAACAACTCTATCGAAGGAAGTCCTTCACTACGCTGCCGAATCTAATTGCTTAAGCATGCGATGTTTGGCAAACGGGATATTAGTTGATAGCGCTATTAGGTTTAACAAACCTCACACTGGCTGCGAGCTGGGCGTGAACTAGTTATCTTTAAGTTCTTGTCATTGATGATAGACAATGATGGGAGGCAGTTCCAGTACTTTCGGTACACCATATTGTTGAATAGCTATAAAACCGGGCTAGCTACCCAAAACATGATTTTTAATAACAGAAAATAATCGGGAACTAAACAAATTTCGTGGATACGAAAACATGTGAACTCGCCAACTTTATGTTGATACACTTGAACAAAAACTTTTGCAGGTTGCTAGGTAAATCAAGAACTAGGACACCGGAGTCCCACAGTGTCTCATAATGTCATGCATGGTCATCAAATATTGTCTACATAAGTTAGACTATTTACTTATGGTAAATTGGATATGTAAAACTTGAAATTTCTTCCGCTGTATTTTATCAACTCTTAAATTTGTATTCAAAGTTTGAAAGTTATTTTAAATCATATAGTTGTCGTTTGTTGTGACCGTTGACTTGGATCCTGGTTTGTCATACACCTCGTGGTAAAACTCCACAGTGGAAATTTGAGGGTGTGACAAGTTGATCGACCCAATAAGTTTAAGCAAAAACTGCACCCCAAGTGACTCATCCGTACTTGGTTGCGAACGCCATGAACCCTCCTTAGCAAGCGAATGTTGTTACACCATATTGTCCGTTTTCTTACCCACCTTAGCAACAAATCCCCATGTCGGTAAATTCTTGGGTGATGCTTTCAGCAACAAGCCAAGTTCAGAGTGTCCATCAGATGATGAAGAGCTACCACAAGGCGGGAAGCAACAACAAAGCTCCAATGAATACTCATCCTGGAAGGGGAGAATACAACGGCACATCAAGGGAATTGATGCCGGGATTTGGTAATGGGTCGAGCATCCATTGGTTAGAACATTACAAGAAAATTCGCATCTACTAGTGGATATCTCACAAATGAGCGATGACGAGAAAAAAGACTACAAGAATGAAAGGAAGGCGTTTTCCATTCTCATACAAGCATTACCTAAAGAAATTATACATCAGTATTGAAGAAACAATAAGTATCACGGAGATTAATACTAATCCTCGTGGGGTTAATACCTATGTTCGTCAAGATTAATCCTTTACCCAATCCACTAGGTCAAACCCGGGTGAGAATAATAAGTGTGAGTGTGTGTGAGATTACGTAAGTAAAGACACGAGATGTAAGTGGTTCGGTCTAAGAGCGACCTACGTCCACTGTAACTAGCCGGAGTATTATTAATATTCGAGTATGAAGAATTACAAGAGAGAGTATATTAGGTTACAATGAGAATTTTCGGATCCTTTGCAAGGAGATGTCTTCTTCTATTTATAGGAGAACTCATGGGCTTAGCTGAGGAGCCCATGAGAAACAGCCCTTCGTTGGGCCTGGTCAAGGCCCAAGTCTAAGCCCTTCCATAGAAATGGCGGGAAAGGTACGTTACTGTGGATGATGTCATGTTGCAGCATGGCTGCTGCTCGAGGCGGACACATGGCGAGCTGTGATTGGCGGACGACGCCCTTGTCCTTGCTACAGTCGTTGACCATGCTTCTGACATCAGCAGGGGATGTCTGCTGTCACTGTAGACGACGGTATGGTGGGAGCGTGGCTACAGTCACGTCGCCGTCCTTGTCAGTGGTGGTTGGACCACTCTTGCCACCTGTCGCTTTGTTGTTGGCGCGTACTCTGCCAGAGATCCTTGTGAATCTTCCTTTTGTTATCTTCTGTACCTCGTACAAAAGGTGATGAGGGAAGATTCCGCGCGTGGTCACACGCGCTTATCAGGTGTTGCCCTTGCTTATCAATTGTTATCCTTGCGCGCTGCATTGCACACCTTGCAGGCAGCACGCGAATGGATCCTGGCGCTGCAGTCTGGAGTGAGGATCCTATCTTATGGGGATAGGGGCGCTTCCTCCACTTGGATTAGGCTCCCTATCCCTTCAAGTCCCCCTAGTCTAGGGCTTCTCCTGCTTTTGATGAAGAGTAGGTGGAGCGCTAGACTCAAAATATGGAGTCGCGGGTGAAAGCTCATCTGCTTCTGTCTGTTGGAATTTGTTGATATGAATGTCCTGCCGTTCGTTGTTGGAAGGTTGAGCGGGAAACGTCTTTTTTGATTTTACGTCAAATTTGCACGTTGGGAGACGTGTTCCGCCATGACCTGTTAAGGCGCTGGGCGGGGAACGTCTTTTTTGGTTTTACGTCAAATTTGCGCGTTGGGAGACGTGTTCCACCATGACCTGTTAAGGCGCTGGGCGGAGAACGTCTTTTTTGGTTTTACGTCAAATTTGCGCGTTGGGAGACATGTTCCGCCATGACCTGTTAAGGCGCTGGGCGGAGAACGTCTTTTTGGTTTTACGTCAAATTTGCGCCGTGTAGTTGCATGCTTGTTGATGGTTAAAGCGCGTCAGCAGTTGTAATAAATTTTGAATCATTGGCATTCAATTTGTCTCTCATAAATTGGAGTTAATGCGCCTGGAATTCGAATGATCAGCTCCTTCTGGTGGAAGCCTAAAGGTTTCTGACGAGTCAGGTCCTCGTCTGCTGTGCTGACTGTTGGCTGTCACATCATTATGGTGCAGTTACCAACCTTTCATCTGTGTCAGGCGCGTGTGTAGTCACGCGTTCCACTTGGTGCTTGAATGGCTGTGATTGTTCCACATGTCATGTTGCACGTGTGATTTGTCAGACGCGTGAGCGTTCACGCGCCTGCCAGCTTTTAAGTTGGTGACATCTGCTGACACGTGTCAAGCATCCAGCGAGTAACGGCTGGATCGTTTTTCCATGCTTGATCTTGGCCGTTCGATGGCGCATGTGACACGTGTCTTCATCCCAGCTCTCCATTTTGAAAAGGTGATGACGGTTGCTTTTTCCAGATGGGTCTCACTGCCATAAATGCAGTGGGTATATATAAGGGTATGAAGGCTTCTTGAACAGTTACTCGCTCATTTGCCTTCATTTTTCTTCAATTTCTCTCTTTTTCCTTCAAACACTCCTCTGATCAGTTTGAAGTTTCCGTTGAATCTTCAAAGATTGTAATCAATCTTAGAGATTTATTGTTGAAACTTCTTCCTGATCTTTGATCTTTGTTTTCTTGTCTTCAAAGTTGTTGTTAGATTTTCACTTTTTTCTTGAAGATTCCGATTGATCTTCAAGTTTTCTGGTGAATCTTCAAGTTCTCCGGCGCGTCTTCAAGTTTTCCAACCATTTTTTCCAATTTCTTGTGTTTTTTCTTTGATTTCGTTTATTTAAAAATGCCTGACACTTCTATTTTTGGGTCTCCCTCCGGTGAGGGTCTTGGGAAAGAACCGGTGGTGGATGACGTGGAGGAGGAGATGGTGGTGGAGCAGGGGAAAATAAAGGAGAGGAAACTCATGACCAACACCTACTGTGTTTGGAGCCAGGATGCATTTGACCAGTTCTACAGGGTCTATGCCATCCTGCCGGAGTGGGAGCCCACCTTGCCGTCTCCGACGGACACTGTCCTCTCCGCTGGGACTGGGCAGCTTGCCTTTTATGAAGCCCACTTTACTAAGTGTGGGTTTCGCCTGCCTTGCACCCGCTTCCAGATTGACACTCTGGTGGAGTATGGTGTTGGGCCTACACAACTAACCGCCTTTGGGTTTCTGAGGTTAGTTCATTTCGAGGCGTCCTGCCGCGCCTTGGACGTTGAGCCTACTATTGAAAGGTTCAACGTCTTTTATTTTTTAGCGCGCGACGAGATGTGGTTCTCGTTTAAGCCGCGCTCGAGGGTGACGCCCATGGCCACCCATAACCCCAAGTCATTGCACTGGGCGAAGGAGAAATTCTTCTTCGTCAAGAGGGGGGTTATCCCCATCAGTCTGCCATGGAAGGTGATTGCAGACGGGCAACGGGTGGCGGACATGCCTGTGCTCAAAGATTATAAGAAGCAGGCATGGTTCACCACTCTTACCACCAACGCCACCAAGTTGGAGTTTAAGGAGTCGACAGAAGGTATTTTCTTCCTTCTGGGGATGAGCCGCCTGGGGATCCGCGCCGGCAAAGAGCCCTATATTGCTCCGGAGGGTAAGTGTCTTTTTCCTCTATATTTGATTTATATGTGTCTTTTTTCTAACTGTTTGCTTGCGCAGGTGTGAGCAAGTTCCAGTTTTACGCCGCTCGTAAAGAGAAAGGCATCAAATGGAGGCCGGTGGCGGAGGGGCAGGTGTCTTGTCTGGAAGCGCTTGCGGACCGGTTTTACTATCCATATATGTCCGTTGCGCCCAAGCCCTACTATACCACTGGTGAGTCTTGTGACCCCTTGTTCTCTAGCCTATTTGGCGACGACTCTTCTGACTCTTCAGTAGAGATTGTTCAGCCTCAGAAGGCGTCTGCGGGGCGTGGCCGTTGGAAACAGGCTCCGCGGAAGCATAAATATGCTATGAGACCCTTATCAAATTCTGACTCGGATTCTTCCGTTTCAGTAGGAGAGGCCATGAAGGGGCGCCATCGCCGAAAGGACGGGCCAGCCTCTGAAGATGAGGATGAAGAAGAGGCCTCCAAGCTGGAGAAGAGGAAGAGGAGGCGCACGACTGGTGCTACCTCTAGCAGTGCCACTGCTACCAAGGAAGTGTCCGCGGCAGCGACCGGCGGGGAGGGGGTGAGGGTGACACCCAGATCCCTGAGTCTATTGCTCCCCCTTTGTCGCCGATTGGGGATGCTGTTAAGGAGAAGGCCACCTCTTCAAGTGGTGAAGGGGTAGTGGCACCCGTGTTTAGCGTGGGTATTGGCGCTGCCCCCACGCGTCAGCCTCTTTTTCAGAAGCTGATTAAGAAGAAGGCCCCTGGTAAGTCTTGCTTCCTTCAGTTTTTTACTTAATCTTTTATGCTTATTCTTCTTTATAATATGTTTTCCTTCTTTGTTTCAGTTGCGCCCAAGATCATTCCCACTCCTCCTCCTACGTCTCCGTCTACGGAGGCGGCTAGGATGGAGGAAGATAGGCTCTGGCAAGAGCAAGAGGATGCGCAACGGGAAGAGGCGCGTCAGAAGGCTAAAGCCGATGAAGCCCTTCGGAGGGCGGAGGCTGAGAAGAAGAAGGCTGAGGCCGATGAAGCCCTTCGAAGGGCTGAGGCTGAGAAGGTAGCTGCCGCCAATGAAGCCAAGCAAAAGGCTGAGGCGGCAAAATGTGCTGAGGCGGAACGTCTTCGTCTCCAAGAACAACAATTCTTGGAGGAGAAGGCTCGCCAACTGAAGGAGCGGGAGGCCCTTGAGCGCACCAATGCTAGCGCCGAAGGGTCTCAGGAGATGGATGGGTTTGAACGGGCCCTGTTGGAGGCGGGCATTGGTGGCCGCGGGGAGGGCTCGCGTTACGCACGGCGCGAGTCTTCCAGAGTTGATGAAAGGGAGTCATCAAGGGCATATGATGGCTCCAGCTGGTCTGGTGGTGACGCCATTTGGCGCCCTCGCTGGGCGGTCAGGGAGAACACTTTATTTTCTAACTCCCTGGCCGCTGAGGAGTTCGTGAGCGAGGTGGTGCCTCCTTATGAGCGCACTCACCAAGATATGCTGGGTCGCGCGGACCTTATGGCTGCTTTGTGCGTCAATCAGGCGACCCAGCTATCTATGATTGACTCGCTGCACCGTCGAGATGCGGCGGTGTGGCGAGACATCCAACGTTTGGAGGCGGAGAAGGCGGACCTTGATGAAAAAGAGGCCACCTTCAAAGCTGAAGTGACCAAGTACCGCCATCGCGCCCATGAGGCTGAAGCTAAAGTTAGCAAACTTGAAGAGGACGCGGCGGCGGATAAGCGCAGGTGGACAGAGTCTTGCAAAAAGACTAATGCTGAGACGATGCGGTTGAAGCAGACTCTGGCCGAGGCGCAGGAGGAGGGTCGGGTGTTAACCCGACAGTTGGAGGAGAAGAGCAAGGCCCTCTCAGAGCGAACTGCTCAGGTTGTGGAGAAGCGCTTAGAGCTTGAGTCCAAGGATGCTGATCTGATCAAGGCTACTGAGCGTGTCTCCTTCCTGGAGCAAGAGAGGATCCGGATCCTTAATGCTAAGGAGGACCTGGAGCAAGACCTTGGCTCTGCGGAGGAAGCTCGCGCTGCGGCCGCCAGAGAATGTGAGACGGCCCAGCGCCTGCTGGAGGAGGGGATGGGCGCCCAAACCCAAATGCAGGATTCCATCAAGTGGCTGATGACTGATGGGATTACTGGGGTAAGTTCTTTATGACCCTCTTGTATTTTGTATTCCTTCTGTTAGCCCTTGAGTTACTAACCGTTAGTGATTTTTCAGGTCTTCAAGAGGTTCTGGCAGGAACCTAAGTTGGGTGACCAAGTCGCTGCCATTGCCGCCACCGCCCAAGCCTATGGGTATGGTGAAGGTTATGAGGATGGGTTCTTGGCTGCTCAAAATGGCGGGCGGCTCGAGGATGCTGAGCATTACGGGAAGCCATTGAAGGAAGAATACGAGGCGGAGCTTGTCAAGTTTGAAAAAGTTGACTTCCCCCATCCTTCAAGTAATTGCTGACTGTATCAAGAATACAGATCCTCTTGCTGCCCTCAAGTATTTTATGGATAAATCTGACGAGCTAGCGCGAGAGGCTGAGCGGAAGCGCCTAGAGGAGGAGCGCCATAAAGCTGCTGGCGAGGGCACCTCAAATGTAGATAACACTTAGGCGCTTGTTTTGTTTCCCTTTGTAAATATTTGTAAATAGTAAGGGTTTTTAAGTCCCTTTTTATTAATGAAAATTTCTTAGTTTCTTTCTATCTTGTGTTTCTCGCTCTAACTCCTTCACTTATTTAACCAAGTCGTCACCCGGTTTATAAGTAGAAGTTAGGGCGCGCGCTGCGCTAGATAGTCCGGCGTGCAAGTATTTGCCTTGAAGATTATAGCGGGGCGCGACTTGTGCCATAGGGTCCGAGTTAAGCGCGTGAGAGCCTTGCCTAGAAGACCACTGACTGCGCGCTCGTGCAGTGTTTGTCCTTTGTCCAACTTGTATTTGACAAGTTTAGAAGACAAGGTTTTCAACTACACGAGTGTCGCGCGTCGTTGAGTCCGGCAAGTAAACTTGTCTGGAAGACCATAGTGTGCGTCGTTGTTGCGCGAATTTTATAAGTCCGACGTACGCGAGGCGCGTCTTGAAGACTTATATCGTGTCAACAGTGCGCAGACCTGGTCCGACAGTAGTTTTACCTAAGTCTTGAAGACCCTGGCGCGGAAAAAACACGTATAAGAACAGATATAGGAAACCATTTTCATTGATAAATGCGGCATGTGTAGCCGTTTTACAAGTGTTTTACAAATAACAGCGGCGTAGTTGCGCGCCATTCCAAGATCGCGGGATAGGTGTCCCATCAAGTCTTTCTAGCGCGTAGGCGCCTTTGCCAAGTACTTCTTGTATTTTGTATGGACCCTCCCAGGTAGGAGCTAGTTTTCCTGATTTTTCGGCGTTAGAAGCCTCATTATTCCGGAAAACGTAGTCACCGATCTTGAACGCGGATGCCTTGACGCGCTTGTTGTAATAGCGCTCTAGCTGTGTTTTGTATTTTGCCTCTTTGATTGCAGCAAGGTCACGGCGTTCATCTAATAGATCAAGGTCCAAGCGGAGTTCTTTGTCATTGTTTGTTGGCCATTAGCACCCTTGCGGAAGGGCAACCTATTCCGCGGGGATGACTGCCTCGGTACCATATGTCAAACTAAATGGCGTTTCGCCATTGCTGGATTTTGTGAGGGTGCGGTAGGCCCATAGAACGTGAGGAACTTCATCTATCCACCCGGTTCTTTTGGTTCCGAGTCATGCCTTGATACCCTCCACTATTGTGCGATTGGCTCTTTCCACTTGACTGTTGCCTTGTGGGTGCGCGACGGATGTGAAAATTTGTTGGACACCCATTTGAGCCAACCATTCTTGTAAGGTTTGGTCCTCAAATTGTGTGCCGTTGTCGCTTACCAGCTGCATCGGTAGGCCAAATCGGCAAATCATGAACTCCCAGATGAATTTCTTGACATGTGCGCCGTCGATCTTGGCTAGAGGTTTCGCCTCGACCCACTTAGTGAAGTAGTCGATGGCGACGATTAGGTATTTCACATTTCCTGGAGCCGTTGGGAATGGGCCTACCAGATCGATAGCCCACTTTTGAAATGGCCAAGCCGCTGTAACCGGCACCAGGTTGTTCTTGGGGCGCAGGGTGTTCGGAGCGTGGCGCTGTCAACTGTCGCATTTGCGCAACTCGTTGACCGTGTCCACGTGCATGCCCGGCCAATAGTACCCTGCGTTCATCAACTTCGCTACCGCCATTCTTGGGCCTGCGTGCAACCCGCATGTTCCTTCATGTATGTCTCTTAGGAGGAAGGAAGCGTCCGCGGAGTCTACGCAGCGCAGCAGCGGCCCTAGGTAGGAGCGGCGGTACAAGGTACCGTCTATAAGTTGGTATTGTAGAGCCTTATGTTTGATCTTCCGGGCCTCTGATTTGTCGTCAGGCAGGGTGCCGAAAGATAGATAGGCCTTGATTGGAGTCATCCAGGACGCGTTGCCTGTTTGGATGATGTTGACTTGTCACGGCAGAATAGATGATTTGTCTAGGACCTCGATTCGGACTTCCTTGGCCATGTGTTCGAAGACCGTGGATGCCATTTTACTCAGCGCGTCAGCAGGTTTGTTTTCGCTACGCCGGATATGCTCGACCGTGCATGAGTCGAATCGGCGCATGAGTTGTTTGGCTTGTTTCAGGTATAATGCCATGATTTCGTCCTTTGCGTCGTAGGACCCGTTGATCTGTCGCGCGACAAGTAGTGAGTCCACGTGTGCCTCCACGTGCCTGGCCCCCATTTTTTCCGCAATGCGGAGGCCTGCCAGCAACGCTTCGTATTCCGCCTCGTTGTTTGTGCTTTTGAAGTCGAGGCGAAGTCCGCGAGAAGTTTCTCCCGCTTGACACTCTTGGACTTTGTCCGTTGGTATCTCTGTGGCGAAGTCCGCGAGAATTTGACCTTTGATGGCGGGCCGGGGTTTATAGTTGATCGTATGTGTAACACCCCAACCGATGGCGGAAACATCGAGGTGTCACGTAGTGACGATTGCTCAATAGCTCATGGTACTAAAATGTAAATTTGAATACATTGGATATATAGTTTATTACATTCAAAAGAAATTCAAGTTACAAAGATTCTAAAGCGACAAGTCTAACTAAAGTACATTAAAGTCAAACGTAAATATAAATCCAAAGCTTAAAAGATGCGTCTCAAAATAACCTGAAACATGTACGAAAATAATTTGGTCAATACAAAATGTATTGGTGAGCATACCCTGTTTGAATATATATAATAAGAAAAGTTTCGCAATTCATGTGTTGTATACTGTTTGCAATTATGTATAGTATCAGACAAACCAACCCTCAGAAATGAAATGAAATTTATATATAGTATTGCGCTATTGACAGTAATATGAAACACATAGCAATGACCAAGGTCTCTCAACAGAGTCCCTAGGGGTATATACCATAGTACTATTCATTGAAATGCTAGGCCGTAAACGGTTAATGGTTTGACAAGCAATAGATACAAAATAACACAAAGCAAACACACATGAGAATTGCATTTAATGTAAAGAAACAGTAATTTGTTATAAGGTACATGTATAGCCCCAAAAAGTAAAATGAAAAAGGGGAAAGATATACTCAAAGTTTGCGAAAGCGAACAAAATCCAACTTAAGCGGTCGTGAGCTAAGTAATGGGAATTCCGAAGAACCCAACCTATAATGTATAAGAGTACTAATAAGGAAATGTCTAAAAGTCTAAGGTAGCTAGGGTTCTAAGGCATTAGGGTTTGCTAAGTCGATTTGGGGAATTAGGGTTTTACGATAAATCGAATTAATATAAAAGTCGTATATTAAAATAGTATTGCAAATTTGTAAATGTGGTTTAGGTAATATAATTATTACCAATTTAATATTTAGATATAAATATGTTTGAATAACCAAGACAAAGTAATTTAATTAATTATTTTCACCAAATTATTGTAAATTAATACAACAATCGTAAATGTTTAAATATATAATGATGAGTTATACAATGATCCAAATAAATGATAATTTAGACTTTAAAATATAAGAATATCTCCCTTTTGCAAGAAAAATATTCCATAAATAGATGTTAAATAATATAAATAAAAAAAATGTTTAATTATGTCTAATTAAACACAAATAAGACTAAAAATATAAGACATGATTCAAAAATGATATTTTTATGAAAAATAATTATTTTCTGATGTATAAAGATGAAAATAATTTTTCCATAATTTTTCTCAATTTATTTGTATTTAAAAATAGATTTAATGGATTTAAATCATGTTTAAATGATTAAAAATAGAAAAATTAATAAAAATAAATGTTTTCTGAACCAATAATTTTTATTTAGGTTCATGATCCTTAAAAATAATTTTCCAGAAAATTTGGGATTTAAATCATTAAAAACGAATTTTTAATCAATTATTTATGATTAAAAACATTTAAATTAATAAAAATATGAAAATAATTTATTTTCCAGAAAATTTTTATGTGGCAATTTTATTTATGGTGTCAAGATGCTACTCCTAAATTTTTATAATTTTTGGAGTAAAAATGAATTTATTATGATTATTTTAAGATACAAATGTATTTGTTTTATATATAAAAGAAATAATTATATATAAGAAAAAGAAAATATCAAGGAAAGAAAAAAAGGGGTCAGACCCGATTCTGGAGAGAATCGAACTCGGGTCTACCCAAACACATCAAACAAACATTACCACTCCATCACAAGGTTTCTTAGTTGAAAATGATGAATTATCTATATATTTAACACATAAGTAATTGTTCTTCTTCTTCCCCAAATGCTTAACCCATAGAACCCTAACCCTAGGTTTTGCAATAACCCGATTAAGACATGTGCGGGTATCTAAACGTTTGGGCTTTTGTTCGAACCTGAATGCTAAACGAAATGGCATGAAGAAACTGAACTCACAATGTGTAATATCCTCGCGAATGGGGTTGCAACCTTCGAAAATTGATGAGTCGTTTAGGGCTTTCTTGACGCGATTAGAACGATTTTTATGTGGGTTTAATATGAGATGAGGTGCAGAAACCAAATGCCATCATCGGTTTATGTATTGGTCGAGTAAATGATGAGTTTTAAATTCTTTAAACTTTCCGATCGGTTACCCACTTTAAAACTCAATTAAACCTCATAATAACTAGTTAGTAACTCGTTAAATGATTGCAATGTGTTGGGAAAGGAAGGTGAAACGCCTTGCAATAATAAAAGTGATTAAAAGTGCATTAAATCGGTTTTGTGGGTTGGCCGGAAAAGCTCGCCGGATTCTATTTCCGGTCGGCTCAAATCGCCGGAAAGGAAAACGAGGGGGAAACAGGTTTTGAGGTTTTTTTTTTGTAACTTTCGGAAATTGGCAAAAATAGTCCCTCAATCTTTAACCTAGTTAGTTTTATTATAAATCAATTAGTTTTCCTTTATAAAACTTAACCAAGTTAACTACTTTAACCAATAAGTTTTTAAAGCTTTATAAAACTTGAATCTTTGCCGAATAACGTTTCAACACGCGCATTTGATTAAAATGAAGATATGATCTAGAATAAATACAATTGATAAACTTCGTAAATTTGATCATTTTATTAATTTCGAAAACGACAAACTTACATGGACTAAAATATAATGTTTGAACACATGAAGGGCTATAATTGACAATTTGCTAAAAGAAAAGGGTGACGGTTGTCATAGTATGTTCCCCCAGCTCGATGGCCCATTTGGCCAGGCGCCCTGACAGCTCGGGTTTAGCGAGTATGTCATTTATCCGGTAGTCCGTGAGGACATTTATCGAATGGCCTTGGAAGTATCTGCGGAGTCTTCGAGATGCATGGACGAGAGCAAGAACCAGCTTCTCCATGATTGTATACCTTGTTTCCGCATCCAACAGCGTGCGGCCGATGTAGTAAATCGGTGTTTGGACGCCTTTGCGTTCTACCATTAGAACCGCACCTATTGCCCGCTCCGTGACAGATAGGTATAGCGTTAGAGGTTCTTTAGGAAGAGGCGCTGTTAGCGTCGGAAGGTTCATCAGGCATTCTTTCATTTCTTTGAACGCTGATTCCGCCTCTGGTGTCCAGCGGAAGTTGCTCTTTTTCAAACAATTCTTCAAGGTGTCCACGAATGGGAATGACTTTGAAGCATAGTTGGACAAGAATCGGTTGAGGGCGACGAGGCGGCCCATCAGTGTTTGCACTTCTTTGATAGAAGCGGGCGATGGCATCCTTTCGATGGCTTGTACTTTTTCTGGGTTAGCGCAGAACCCATCCCGCGTTACGATGACTCCCAGAAATTTGCCCTCTTCCATCCCGAAGGAACATTTGCTCGGGTTAAGCTTCATGCGCACCTTGCGTAGCTGGTTGAATGTCTGCTGGATATCTCGGAGCATGTCGCCTTCTTCTTTGCTTTTGATCACGAGGTCATCGACGTACACTTCAAGCCGTACGCCGATTTCATTGATGAAAGCTGTGTCCATTAGGCGTTGGTATGTAGCGCCCGCGTTTTTCAAGCCGAATGGCATCTTGGTATAGCAGAAAATGTCGGCGTCTGTGCGGAACGCTGTTTTGTCTTCATCCTCCTTTGCCATTTGAATTTGGTGGTACCCTTTGTACGCGTCCAAAAAACACTTGAACCGGTAAGGGGCTAGGGAATCCACCTTTAGATCGATTTCTGGTAAAGGATAGCAATCCTTTGGACATTCCTTGTTGATAACCTTGTAATCAACACACATGCGCCACCCTCCATTGGATTTGGCGACCATGACAGGGTTAGCCACCCATGTTTGGTATCTGATGGGGCGGAGGATACCTGCATTGAGCAGCTCGGTGACTTGTTCGTTCATGGCCTTTGTTTTCTCCGGGCCCATACTACGTTTCTTTTGCACTATTGGTTCCACCGAACGGTAGACGTTGAGTCTATGTTCCGCTATTTCGCGAGGGACGCCAACCATGTCGGCTGGTTGCCACGCGAAAACATCAATGTTGCTGATTAAGAGCTGCTTCAGGTGATTCCGTATGGTCTCGGAGATTTCATGGCCAGTGACCACCGTTTGCTCCGGAAATTTAGGGTTAAGAACCCATTTTTCCGGCTCAGTGCGGGTGTCCGTCTTGACCATTTTTGGAGGCTTGGCAGTCTCTGTGGTGTGACAATCTTTGTTGCCTCTGATGAAGGTGATGCCCGTTTTAGTTGGGAACCCGACCATCGCCTGCGCCGTTGAAGCGCGCGATGCCTTCCCTTCCCAAGAGTATGTCATGATTGGAGGTAGCGGGCAAGACCATGAAGTCGCATATCTCTATGCGCTCATGGGTGCCATCTGACCATGTCACTGGCAAGGAGAGCATGCCCCGCGGCATGATGGTTTCATGAATGAAGCCGGAGATTGGCTCGTTGACTGGTACGAGCTTTGTTTTGTCTTCCGCGTCTAACTGTTGAAAACATTGCTCATACATTATGTCTGTGCTGCTACCACCGTCCAAGAACATATACCGCGTGCGGTAGTGTCCGAAGACGGCGGTAATGACAAGGGGAGCAGTGCAGGAAGCGCCGCCTCTGACTTTGGGCATGAGGACGTCGGCCTATTTCCATGAGTCATTAAGTGGTTGTGCCCGGGTGCGCTTTCCATGGTGCGTGTTTTTGCCCTTCTTTGTCATGTTGCAATGGTGGCCGGGGATCAGTGTGGCGGCATGAGTGTTGAGGTCACGAATTTTCTTTCGTGACCCTTCCGCTTGATTCTTTTCACCTGCTTGACCCTTACCAGTGCGGTGAACATTTTTTACCAAGTGACCGAGCTGACCCGACTTCAGCGCGGCCTCGATTTCCATCTTCAGGGTGTAACAATTGTCTGTGAGATGACCGAAGTCATTGTGATACTCACAGAACTTGCTCCGGTCTACGTTTCTTCGCTTGCCCAAAGGGTTGGGCTCCTTTAACGTAACTTGCTTAGTTTTCAGGACCTGAGATGGTGTCTTTGTTAGCGGGGTCCAATCGTGGTTTTTCTTGGAGTGACCACGTTGGTCCCGCGTTTGTTTGGGGCTGATAATCTGGCGGGCGTCGCCGGCTGGGGAGTATTTCCCTTCGTCAGCGGTGCCCGAAATGCGGCTCCAAATAGATTTGTTTTTGTTTTTTTCATTATTATGGTGTTGCGGTTGGAAGCCATGTGCCTGGTTAAAGGATTTCTCTGAGGAGGCATATATTTTGGCGGAGTGGACGAGCTCGTCCCAGGACTCCGGAATGCCATCTTTGCCGGTAAGGCACTTCATTAGCTCCGGGCTGCGCACATTTTGTATGAACGCTGCCCGTGTGAGCTCCTCCCCGCAGCCTATTTGCAAGGCTTCTTTGTTAAATCGAACGATGAAGTCCTCAATGGACTCATGATCGTTACGTCGACACAACAGAATGTGCGCCTTGTCTTTTTTGTGTTTGCGCAAGTGCGAGAAGTGACTACCGAACTTATCGGTAAGATCGTCGAAGTCCTTAACGCTCCCCGCGGGGAGGTTATCAAACCAGACTCTTGCTGCGCCTGTCAATCGTTGGGCAAATAAATGGCACCAAACTTGAACAGGCCAGTCTACTGACATGCCCGCGCACTCAAAGTCGTGCACGTGGTCGTCAGGATCACGCAGGCCATCGTATCTACCGATGCTGCTAGGGAGCTTAGCCTTCCTTGCTATTTTAGCTGTCGCTATGCGAGCGACAAACTTGGATTTTTCAGCGAAGGCCTTTGGCCTGAATGGCTTGACCAAGTCATCGTCTTCGTCATTGTGGCGCGAGCGATGATCTTGTTTCTTTCCCTTGTAGCCAGAATCGCTACTGGATGACTCGTAGCCATCAGGCTCGTCCCGGGACTTCGCGTAGCCCCGAACTCTGGCGTTTCCGCCGAGTTCCCCGCTACGACCAGCACCCTGGACCATTGAGTCTTTATTTTTGTACCCCTTTTTTGGTGGGGTATCATAAGTGAGGGCCTTGCCCTTTTTCTTAGCCTGCTGCAAGAGTTTACGTTGGTAAATTGCAGCATTCTTGGTATTCTGACGGAGGAGCCACTGGTCTAGGTCTTCCTCGGAATTGGCACTGCTTTCGTCGTCAGAGTCTACATCCAGAACATCGTATATTCCATTTTGTAGTTTGACTTTGTCCATTTCTCACCCAGAACATCGTATATTCATCTGATATCATTCCAATCATCATGAGTTGGAATTATCTCACCAAAGTTGATCGACCCAATAAGTTTAAGCAAAAACTGCACCCCAAGTGACTCATCCGTACTTGGTTGCGAACGCCATGAACCCTCCTTAGCAAGCGAATGTTGTTACACCATATTGTCCGTTTTCTTACCCACCTTAGCAACAAATCCCCATGTCGGTAAATTCTTGGGTGATGGTTTCAGCAACAAGCCAAGTTCAGAGTGTCCATCAGATGATGAAGAGCTACCACAAGGCGGGAAGCAACAACAAAGCTCCAATGAATACTCATCCTGGAAGGGGAGAATACAACAGCACATCGAGGGAATTGATGCCGAGATTTGGTAATGGGTCGAGCATCCATTGGTTAGAACATTACAAGAAAATTCGCATCTACTAGTGGATATCTCACAAATGAGCGATGACGAGAAGAAAGACTACAAGAATGAAAGGAAGGCGTTTTCCATTCTCATACAAGCATTACCTAAAGAAATTATACATCAGTATTGAAGAAACAATAAGTATCACGGAGATTAATACTAATCCCCGTGGGGTTAATACCTATGTTCGTCAAGATTAATCCTTTACCCAATCCACTAGGTCAAACCCGGGTGAGAATAATAAGTGTGAGTGTGTGTGAGATTACGTAAGTAAAGACACGAGATGTAAGTGGTTCGGTCTAAGAGCGACCTACGTCCACTGTAACTAGCCGGAGTATTATTAATATTCGAGTATGAAGAATTACAAGAGAAAGTATATTAAGTTACAATGAGAATTTTCGGATCCTTTGCAAGGAGATGTCTTCTTCTATTTATAGGAGAACTCATGGGCTTAGCTGAGGAGCCCATGAGAAACAGCCCTTCGTTGGGCCTGGTCAAGGCCCAAGTCTAAGCCCTTCCATAGAAATGGCGGGAAAGGTACGTTACTGTGGATGACGTCATGTTGCAGCATGGCTGCTGCTCGAGGCGGACACGTGGCGAGCTGTGATTGGCGGACGGCGCCCTTGTCCTTGCTACAGTCGTTGACAATGCTTCTGACATCAGCAGGGGATGTCTGCTGTCACTGTAGACGACGGTATGGTGGGAGCGTGGCTACAGTCACGTCGCCGTCCTTGTCAGAGATCCTTGTTATTGGCGCGTACTCTGCCAGAGATCCTTGTGAATCTTCCTTTTGTTATCTTCTGTACCTCGTACAAAAGGTGATGAGGGAAGATTCCGCGCGTGGTCACACGCGCTTATCAGGTGTTGCCCTTGCTTATCAATTGTTATCCTTGCGCGCTGCATTGCACACCTTGCAGGCAACGCGCGAATGGATCCTGGCGCTGCAGTCTGGAGCGAGGATCCTATCTTATGGGGATAGGGGCGCTTCCTCCACTTGGATTAGGCTCCCTATCCCTTCAAGTATGAAGCGTGTGAAAATGCTTATGATTTGTGGGCGTCGTTGAAGAAAAGGTGTGAGGGGGATGAACGCGCTTTCAAAATCAGACAGGTGTAGTTGAAGAAGGAGTTTGAAGCCTTCTGCCATATTGGACATGAGGCTCTGATACCACTTGTAGGATCGACACAAGATTTTATGATACTGTGCGCGTATGATCGAATCCAAAGGCGGATTCAATTGATCGATTGTTGTTAGAGATGAGATATGATTGTAGAAAACTATGGAAATGAAAAACACACACAAACACACTGAAAATGGGGCAGCACTTCGTGTAGAAAGTTTAGCAAAAGTTACAAATGTTGGTGCAAAGGGGTCTATTCATGGAGCTGGCTCCCTACGCTTAGGACCTTCCAAGCGTAAGGGCCCTGAGCCTAGGTTGCCAGGTGTATGAGATCCCATACGTCTGGAACCTTTTACAAATTTCCAGTTTTTCCCTTAGACCCCAAAAATCAACTTGTTAATGTCTAAAAACATACATATAAGATCCTATTAACATATCTACTCTAGGGACATAGCCGTAGGGTGTACTAACATGTAGGAATGTGAATTTCTTCTTGTTTACAAACATAAGAATGTGGTCGGCGCTCTAAGCATGTGTTTTCCGGTGAATTGAAAAGCGTCAATTTAAGGAAATGGAGTTCTCCTTAAATAAGACTCACAAGGGTTGCCATCATCCACCCTTAACCTGAATTGGGCCAGACCCGGTTAAGGGTACCTCCACTACTCCAGTTCAATATTAGTATAAGACAAATAAGTTTAGTAACCAATAAGAAAGAGGAACAAATTACCGCCTAAACCACTTTGTGCGTGGTGAATAGTCATTGGTCTATCACTCTGTTGCGAGCACATGGCATCCGCAGGTTAGTGACACATCTGTAGATTTTTGATTGGGTAAATGTTCCTTTCCATTGTGATATTGTTCGTTCTGTCACTGGTCGTTAGTGGAGATTAAGGATGATGTGGCTCTACGACTTCTGATTACTGAGCCTTTCTGGCATCGTACCTTCCCCCCCCTCTGCATTAAGCGCAATCGTGGGACGTTGTCTAGTACAGCGTTAGCGGCCTCTGATCGGCTGAACATCACTGTCATTTGTACCTTTTGTCCCCTTGGTGTGGAGGGGACATCTAGCATCGTAGTTGGCGAATGTTGATTGGTGGGGCGTGCGCCTCCTGCCTCATCCATTGGAGAGGCACCTGACCACACATCTCTTGACTGTGATTGGTTCGTATGAGATCATCCTTTAGTACTGTTTGTCTTTCTTGATCACAAGCGCATTGTACCTAAACGACTCAATGCCTGCGGAAGCCTTCTTACATGTCGAGCCGACCTTTTTTCGCAAGCCACGAGGTTTTTGAACACGTAGTGTATGATTTGCGTGGGTACCATTAGCGAATCCTAAAATCATCTCATAAATCTGTCTCAAATCATTTTAGGTACCTAATCCTCTCCTTATTCTACTCTCTTTCCCTTACAAAACCAAGTGTGCGATAATGATAGCCAATTAGAAAGCAAGACAACTGGAAAAGGCGATTTTGATTGGTCTGAAAAGTGAAAACCCATATATATAAACAATAAAGAAACCAATTAAAAGTTTTGGTAATGCGTCTAGAAAAGGATTTAGGGTGTAGAGGGATTCCTTTATATCTTTGATGGTGTAAATTTGAGGAACAAATCACTCTCGGATGTGGATTTGTTGAACGTTTCTATTTTTAAATATACAATACTAACTTTAAGGGTGTGCTTTATTGTTATGACAAATGTTCAAATACAAGATCTCTTAAAAAATTTATTCCCTTGGGTGCCACCTAAAGTGAATTGTTTAACGTAGAGGCGTAGAGCCTTGTATAACCCTTTTATTTTATTAAAACTTATTATTGTTTGCATTTCAATGAATCTGCAACTTTCAATGAGCCCACGGCATCAATGGTGGATTTTGAACGAAAAACCTTATAGGGCCAGACTCAATCTGATAGGGCCGGACTCAATACATGCTAATACAATGCACACTTGGATTTCATAGATAAGATCCACATAATGTTTTTATAATCTTTTACATCTGCTAAGTCAGCCCATCGCCGTAATACTTTCTTTTTTCATAGATTTGTTTGTAACTTGTAGTGTTGTGAGACTTTGATTCCGTTTAAACGCTTCAAACATGTTTTGATCTCAGGCCCAAATGAGGAATATAAATTCCGTTTAATCCTCTTCAAAATTATTTAGATATCAGGCCCAAATTAGGCATATAATTCCATTACTAACGTTTTAGCAATTCTCTCTTTTTCGGCCCACAGCTCACTGTGGCAACTTTGTTTGGCAATTGTGCAGATGATATGGCATCTAGACTCTAGAGACGTAAAATATACCGGTTTAGGCCCAAAACTGAATCTTTTCTTATTTGTTTTTAACGGGCCAAACTGGTTTGGGTTAGAAAACCAGGTTGTTTTTATTCAACCAATTTAATTATTATACTATATTAATTTGTGAACTCATTTGAACAGTGTTACAAATGAGCAGTGATTATATTATATTATAACAGTGTCCACGCCATCTCATCTCCTCATTCCCTTTCACAACGCCACGTCTTGCTTCAATAGCTTTGCCACCGCATGTCCTCTTTTCTATATGCACGCCACCGGTACCCACACATCTTCTTTTCTTTTGCGTTGCTTTCCATTCCATCTTTGAAATACATATCAAAGATGGCAATACCTAGAGGCTGTCTAAGAAGCTTTGTTGTTCATAGGTTTAGCACATTCGAAAGCATAGATAGGAAGTGGTGATGATGGCTATTTTTTCATAATTCAGCTTAAGATAAAGGCTGAATGATCTGATCGCTGTTTCTAAAAACATTGAGGTGATCCCTTACCACCAGGTAATCAATTATGACTATTAAATATGTAAATCGATTAGAGTGTTGTTTACTTTGATTTTTGAGGGTTTTTTTACTGGGTTTTGGGATGCCAATGGCTGGATTCTCCATTTGTTATATTGTCCCTTTTGATTGCCATTTAATGCCTTTTGGCTTGATTTTGTTTTCTCCAACTTCAACAGCTTTTACAGTACTTTTGCATCTTGCTGTTGCCCCTCTATTTACCCAACGCCAGAAATTGTGTGATTGTAACAGTTAAATCAAAAGGAGAAAGATGGATTTCTTATAATCTAGGCCGCTTAAGGTTTTGGTCATCAATCTTCTCTGCATAAATGTGTAGATTTCCAATAAGCTTTCAGCGCTTCATTATTCCCTGATAAACTTGCCATTGAGTTGCAGAAAAATGGAGAACACTATATGTGAGGAAAGAATTTCAATGGTCAACTTGGGCTTGGAAGGAGTAGTAAGATGTTCATTTGTGGTTCTTTCATTAATTTATTGCTAATGAACACCAGTGTTTCTAATATTTGATAGATAAGCAAGTCTATTAAAACTCTTACAAATAGCTAATACTTAAGCATCTGTTACATGGAATTTATTTATTTGATGTTAGTGATTTCTTTTATTTTTCTTTATTTTTTCTTTTTCATTATTCATAAGTGGAGTTTGCAATTTGTGTGGATGGAGTTGTGGGCTCAACAAGTTTTGGTTATGCCATTTTTATGGATGATAGAAACACGGATTTCTCTTATCTGGAAGATGCTTTCACAGGCGTTTTATTCAATGGATTAGGGGGAAGGCTGCATCTCTTCCAAAGTATAATTTTTCCCTTCTTTAATATAATCGTATCAAATTCACTCATTAATGACCCTTTTCCTTACCAGTGTGCAGCTGAAACAAGGGATTGTAACATCATTGCTTGAGGAACAAAGAACAATTAAAGGAGTATGGTACAGAACCAAAGCCAGACAAGTTATGACCACACACCCACCTCTCATCATTGTTTGTGATGGTTGTTTTACTAATATACGTCACGCGCTCTGAGTTTTTGAATTGATTTATTTTGTAACAGAAAGAAGTGATATTGTCTATTGCCAATAGAAAATGGCGAATTACCTCAAAACCATTGTTGCTCCACACGTCTTAAATCATTATCCAAATTGAAGAACCCAAATTGGTGTATGAGACCATGTGCAAATCATACCCAAGAAAATTGTGAGATAGTCATTCAGCGAGACTAACCTATTTTCTATTACAAGTGCAGTACCCCATATTATGAACTCCTGTGTCAAACGACCTCACCATGAATCGTGTGACAAGCCCCGATATTGGACCACAACAGGCAGTAACAGCTATACCAGAAGCAATCACGGCTGAAAAAAGAGACTAATAGACGACACTTACTAGGCTCCTTCTTCAAAAAGACAACTCTTACCAGGTACTTTACAATTACTTTAACATAAGTGAGCTGCAAATTAACATGTTATCTCAATATTTACTAATAAGAAATATGGTACACTAAGATGATTTTCCCACATGTCTCATCAATGGTTTTTGATACTCGAAGTTTTCAATCGCTATCCATTATCATCATCACCATCATGGAAAACAATTTATCTTCTTAATATTGATAAGAATTTTAACCGTTTAAAAGTAATAAAAAAGGACAGTCGCTTGACTGAATGCCTTTAACAAAGGACTCTCGCTACTTAGCAAATGTGATATATGGTTTACATTAGACTCAAATAAAAGAACATAAGATTTTATTTACTTTTATGATATGTATGTGTGTATATATGTGCGTGTATCTTTTGTTTTATTAGAAACTTAGTATGCTGCCTGTCATATTCATACACAATATAATATCTTTTAATTTTGGTGTTTTACATTACAAATACAACATAATATTAAAACAAGGCTAGGAGTTTATATAATTATCTCCATTTGACCTATCAAAAATGTTATTTTATTCAATGGCATATTCCCAATGCAGAGACATTGAACAGAGCAGATACCTGCAGCAAAGGAGCACTTCTAAGTTTTGACTACAAACGACAGAGCACTCATTTTGTACCAAATTCTAATGTAACCATGTATGAGTTTCAGAAGGTTTTCAATCGGTAATTTTAAAAATGAACGAAGCTACTATCCAGTGGAGGCTAAGAACGGGAACAGTCTACACCTCCAAAGAGCTGGGGAATACGAAGGTCTGCATTTCAAGTTCTTTGTACATTCAAGGTCCAAGGGCAATGATATACTGTGAATAGGAAGTCAAGGTTAACCTATAAATTATAGATTTACATATGATTGAATCTTTTTGTTGTCTCATTGATTTTTTTTACATGTGCTGCAACTCATGAAACATAAACCATGATATTGAAAATCTTGATAGAAAATATTGGCTTTAGTTAAAATTTTCAATTATAAATGTCGGATGTTTATGTTTTAAGCCTCTGATATCCTTCTATGTTTGGGGAGAAGGGTTGTAAAACTGGATTTAGGTTTGTGCAAGTAAGCTCTCATAGAAAAATGTTAGTTTTGTCATTGTTTTGATGATGCCAAATACTAATGTTGGTAATACGGTCACAGTCACTGCTTTAATGTACGCTTAAGTGCATGTTGAGCCTGTATCATTGTCGAACAAGCTAGGCGAAGTTTTTATTAGTGTGCACACATAGTATGTCATCAACACGATACAACTCTTAATTAGTTAGTAAAGAAAAAGTTCATACTATCAGCGCGCTGCAACGCGCGCGGGTAGAAAACCTAGTTTATATAACAAATACACATAACTAAAAATTGCATCTTTTTGAATATTAAAGACTTCGAAAATAACAATAAAAGATTAGACAAAATAGAAAATTATTTATAAACGTTTTAACTTAAATAAAGATTACAACATTAACAAAAATTGTTGCCGACTGTAACTTAGTAAAAGCTTCTGAATTTCTAACTTGGTAAGTGGCCTTCGATTAACTCATGCATATTCGGCATGTGATTCTTCAATAACAATCTCATCGTTTTGATTGTCTCCCACTTTATTCATCCGTTTGTGTTAGATCCTATGAAATCTTTCAAGCACTAAAGATATCCTCGTCCATTTTGACAATATTTGATCCTTTGTACGCTCCTCATTTCCTCGTCAAATCAATCCTTAACGTGATCTCAAAAATTAGTATCAAATCTATCCCTTGCACCCTCCTCATTTAAGTCCATGGTCCTGACATGTACAAAAGCAAGACCAAATGAGTACTCCTCTTCTTGAGTCCGAACGAAAAGACCTGGAAAAAACCCCCACGGTTTTCACAGTTATCCCAAAAAAAAATTCCCTAAATTTAACCATTAACTATAAGGTTATTGGATTTAATTAACCCAACTTTCACTTGTTGGCCGACTACACTCTCAACTAACGAATTGTCCTAGACCATTCTAAACTTGCAATTTATTTTCCATGTCAACTCATGCTAACCAAAACTCTTGAACTATAATATTTATGATGTTAACATTTAATCAAATTTAATTACTCAATAACTAACCAAAATTTATATGGGTGATTAATTTAATTATATATTGTAACACTTGATATATCAATTTATCAATTTAAAACTTATGTATAAAGACCATTTTGTCCCTTAGTAACTTCATTAACTTATTGTATCATAAGCTTAAAATATTATAATTACTTAACTTTTGAGAAAATCCATACTTAATGCTTTATAATATAGTATAGATAAATAGAAGGTACAAACGGGTCGGTCAATACTTTAAATTAGTGGTTGGTAACTTGGTAGACATGCATCTAAAAATCCCCGCCCAATCTCTTGTTACGCGGCTGGAATTATGTTGCTATGGATTAATTTTGTGAGGGTATCAATACGGTACCGGCACTCGGTATGCCAACCGAAAGAGAAACTCAAACATATAAAGTCGGATATGACCAAAAAGATATCTACACATAAAAAATACATTACATCTAGTAAAGTTCAACACTTCAACGTGTGCTACACCACAGGGATAACGTATCGTAAAAGTAATTAAATTATATTAAAACGTTACACAAAATCTTATCTGTTCACTTGCCAAAGGGAGCGTTGAGGAAAAAAAAAACTAATTTAAAATATACCTAAAAGAAAAAAAAAAGTGGAATAAAGTTTTGAATTATATTTTTTATAGATTAATCCGTGCATGTTAGTATAGTATTCAAAATCTGATGATTATATCTATGTTCAAAAAATATTTCACAAAATAAAAAAAAAATAAAAAAAGTAGAGGAAGCAATGATATATTGTAAAATACATCTATTTCCAGTGTAAAGTTTCTATAGTTTTCGAGTCGTTTAGATAGTGTTTTTATTAGTTTTAGGCTTCTACCGGTCTATTTTATTTAGTGTAGGTTTTTATAGATGTTTATTAGTTTTGTGTCGTTTTTAGTACTTATTTATTTATTTTGTATTTTGATAGGTGTTCGTGTGGACTTTGGAGCGTAAACGAGCAACTTTGATCAAGTTAAGAACACCAGAGTCAAGAGCACGAACTTGTACTACTATATATAATAATAATAATAATAATAATAATAGTTATAATAATAACTAGGTGGTTTCCCGTGCGTTGCGGCGGGATGGTGGTAATCGGATTTGTTTATGAAGAAAGTTAATCCACTTTGAAAATTTGCAAAATGTTACCTTAAAAGACAACCTTTGTCCTTGTAACCGTTGGCTACACCGCCTTTATTCTGAGACCGACTTCCCATCATCGATGGTGGTGGTGATGATGGTTTTGTGTGATGTAGCGAAGGCTACAAGGGAGGCAAAGGTGAGCAAGACAAGTGTTAGTTATGCCATTGTAGGTTGTTGTGTTGATTGGATGTGGTGGTGGTAGTTGGATATGTTATTAGAAGAAACATAAGGTGTACCTTATATTTATTTATATTCTAATATGTATGGTGACTTTGGGGTTTGCATGGAGATTCATACGTGAAGTAGTGTCAATAATAAGTATGTTTTTATGAGTGTATAGGTGTATATATATATATCATGAAATGGCTCCACGTATATGGTTCTTTAATTTATTTGATTCTTAAAAATAGTGCAAATTATACCGGTGAAACCCATGACCTATTGGTCTAGTGGTATGGTGCCCCCCCTTACAAGTGTAAGGTTGTGTGTTCAAATCCTTGCAAATGCAAGGTAAAGGTGAAATAAAAGGGTGTTAAAAAAAGTTTGCCGTTCAAAAAAAAAAGTTGAGTCGGTGAAGAAATGTTAAACGCTGGTCAACGTAGCAGTCAACTTTGGATGGTAAAGAAGACAAAAGAAGCTGACCGTAGTTTAATTAAGTATAATCAAACCATAGTTAGTTATTATTCATGGCCATTTTGTAACTGTATATAGTTAATTAATAGTAATTAATAATAATATAAAAAAAAAACGTGACTTTGATGCATTTTGGTCGGCCCAACGGCCCATCTCAATTTGAGGGCGGAGCATTTATTATTCTTTAGCGGAGCGACTTTATTTGGGAGAGGATTATTATTTTCGAAAGAGGGGAGAGCATAACAGCGGCAGACCTTTATTTTCGTATATACCACAGCAGCCGCAGAGGAAAAGAAGCAAATATTATTAGGGAGGCAAGCCAAGGATCAAAGGTTTTAAGTCTTGGGAGCGAGTATTCGGGTGTCAATCATTGGGTTCCTTCGTTTCTTTATTACCTTTATTCTTGACAATGATTGCTGAACTTTTATTTGTTTTTGTTTTTTCTTTTCAGGATGATTATTGGCTAAAACTTTTATAGCTACCTAGACTAAGACAAATAACTATGTTTTGATTTGCGTTTTCTATAGTTTTTGGAACTTGTTTTGGATTTATCATTCAGTAAAGATTTTGATTTCTCTAGATCTGGTGTATATGCGTATCTATTATTTTTTTATTGTCACTTATTCACTCCACTTGCACTTTTGTGAATGTCTTTCATGTATGAGTGCTAGTTAGGTTGCAGACTTTGTGTAGCAACTAGTTTATGGTCAATAGTCGCGAGTTTACCATAGGAGTGATATTTGGTGGTTAGAAGATTTTAGGTATTCTTCCAAGTTCAATAGCTGTGAGGTGAGAACTTGTTGGTATGTCTAGGTTGGTAGATTGCTAGGTTAGAGGCTTTGTGAGAAGATCTGTCTAGTTTCCCTTTCAATTCCTGCATATCAAGTTAGATCTAGATTTCAATAATTACCCCTTACACCTAGTGTATTGAGGCTTTCGCGCTGTGAGGTAGATTGTCTAGCGGGTACTCGATCATAAGAGTTAGATAACCTGTGAGGGTTTGTACTCCAACCAGTAGTTTAACAGCACAACAATATTCTAGTGTTTCCCCTTGAGAAGGGTCGAGGGTGTCTAGTTTATTCTTGATGTTTAGTATTTTAAGATCTCGGTTCTAAATCAGTTCCATAACCATAGAAGTTTATCAGGCATAGTTAGGAGTCTTGTCTAGGTAGTGTCTTGTCTCATCTGAATTCAGCTCAGTTAAGTTCGTGTCTTTAGTTCAGTTTAGTTAACCTTAGGTAATCTTTATTCTATTGCAATTTATTTTTCAGTAAAAACCCCCCTTTAAAATAATAAATTAATTTAATCAGTATTTAGGATAAGTAATCGAGTCTAGTTTTCGTTTTCCATTAGAGTCTCGTGGGTTCGATATCCGGACTTACTTTAGCTATACTAGAGTCGATAGGTTCACTTGCCTGTCAGTAGTTTAGTTTTAGAGAGTCTAGAGTATTATTAGAGCATTCTTATCCCATCCACCAAATCCCATCCATCAAATTACACTAAAAATCATTACTCCACCCCTAAATCTTCTCTCTCCTAATTAAAATAATAATACTTTTTCATACTTTTATCATTATATTTTCTCTCTCCTCACTCACAACCACTTCTAAAAATATTAAAATATGTTTAGGGGTGAATAGTAACTTTTCATATTTGGTGGAAAAAGTGCTTCCACCAAATATTCTCTATATCCTCCACTTACAACCACTTACACTCACCCCATATAATTTGGTGGACACACTCACATAAATTTGATGCCCGGGATGAGAATGCTCTTAGGTGTCTAGTTTTAGGTTTAATTTAGTTGTTTTTATTAAACTACTTTTAGCACATCAAGCAACACACGGAAGCATGAAACGTGGCCTTCCGTGACAAGTGGTACAAATCAGAAAAGACATGTTTACACAGAAGTGTGGTCAAACCACAAAAGTTCAATGGTAGGTTTTGGACAAATCTAAAGTACACTGGCGCAAACCCATTTTATGATTTGATATATAATCGTAAAAGTAATTATATTAGGGAAAATGACCAAAATAGCCCGTTGACCGGGCGTTTTGCACAAATAGCCCTCTCCACCCTCTTTGGAGAGAGGGGTCACGGTTCCCAACATGCCTGAACCGTCTTCCAAGGGGCTTCCCATTTCAGCCAACCGTCTCCCGCCACGTGTCGTTGTTGATCCCGAGACAGACCTTTCTCTCTCCTCCTGAACCCTCTTTTCTTTCTCTCTCCTCCTGAACCCTCTTTTCTATCTCTCTCACCCCTCTTTCCCTCCTCCTCACTCTCTCTCTCTCCACTGCAACCGGCTTTTTCCCTCCTCCTCACTCTCTCTCTCCATTTCTTCCTTATCTGCTGTCGTCTCCATCTCCAAAACCATAACCAAAACATCATCCTCAATTCCACGGTTAACATTCCACAACAACCTTAAACCATCAACCAATCTTAAACCTAAACTTACTCTACCTCTCATCTCCAAACCCCACACACCAAAACCACTCACCTCTAACACCTACCAACGCAACCAGATCAAATCCCTCTTCACAGGAATCGTTGAAGAGATGGGACAAGTCAAGCAATTGGGTTTCGACGAATCGGGTCAGTCATTCGACATGGTTATCCATTCACCAACTGTTCTCCAAGATGTAAATCTTGGTGACAGCATAGCTGTAAATGGGACTTGTTTGACAGTCACAGAATTCGACACCCAACGATTGGAGTTTAAAGTCGGGTTGGCTCCTGAGACGTTAAGAAAAACGTCGTTGGTCGAATTGGAAAAGGGTTCGGTTGTTAATCTGGAGAGGGCTGTGAAACCGTCGACTCGAATGTGGGGGCATTTTGTGCAGGGGCATGTGGATGGAACAGGGGAGATTGTTTCGATGGAGCCCGAAGGGGATTCGTTGTGGATTAAGGTGAAAACGTCGCCGGAGCTTTTGAAATTTATAGTGCCGAAAGGGTTTATCGCGGTCGATGGGACTAGCTTGACTGTGGTTAAGGTGTTTGATGAAGAGGAGTGTTTTAATTTTATGTTGGTTGAGTATACGCAGCAGAAAGACGGTTGCAGTGGAGAGAGAGAGTGAGGAGGAGGGAAAAAGCCGGTTGCAGTGGAGAGAGAGAGAGTGAGGAGGAGGGAAAGAGGGGTGAGAGAGATAGAAAAGAGGGTTCAGGAGGAGAGAGAAAGAAAAGAGGGTTCAGGAGGAGAGAGAAAGGTCTGTCTCGGGATCAACAACGACACGTGGCGGGAGACGGTTGGCTGAAATGGGAAGCCCCTTGGAAGACGGTTCAGGCATGTTGGGAACCGTGACCCCTCTCTCCAAAGAGGGTGGAGAGGGCTATTTGTGCAAAACGCCCGGTCAACGGGCTATTTTGGTCATTTTCCCATTATATTATATTAAAACGTTACACAAAATCTTATCTGTTCACTTTGCCAAAGGGAGCGTTGAGGAAAAGAAAACTAATTTAAAATATACCTAAAAGAAAAAAAAGTGAAATAAAGTTTTGAATTATATTTTTTATAGATTAATCGGTGCATGTTAATATAATATTTAAAATGTGATGATTATATCAATGTTGTTTCAAAAAATATTTCACAAAAGTAAAAAAGTAGAGGAAGCAACACACGGAAGTATGAAACGTGGCCTTCTGTGGCAAGTGGTACAAATTAGAAAATACATGTTCACACAGAAGTGTGGTCAAACCACAAAAGTTCAATGGTAGGTTTTGGGCAAATCTAAAGTACACTGGCGCAAACCCCTTTTATGATTTGATATATATAATAAGGGTGATGTTATTCACACAACCTCAAAAAAACCCTAAACAACCTCTAGACGGGTCGTCGAGGCCTAGATGGGCCGTTAAGCAAAATTAGGGTTTCAAGACTACCCGTCCAGGCCACGACGGGCCGTTTACTTCGTATCTTGTTCATCTTGTTCGTATCTTGGGTTTTGATTACTTGTTCGTATCTTGGGTTTTTGGAATATTATACTTATTTATGTTTTATTGTTCATCTTGTTCGTATCTTGGGTTTTGTTTACTTCGGCAACATAAACGATATTAGTTCATATTCATATACACAATTATATAAAAAAGATCAGATTATACAAATAAAAAAAATAACATTTATAAAAAACCAAACATTTATAAAAAACCAAAAACCAAACATTCAAACCCATTTTAAACATCCACACTCACTACACTTATAAAAAAATAAAATAATCATCACCTAATCATTGCCAATGATTACCAATGATTGTTTTGGAATTGATGCTTTTTGACGGGTCGTCCTGGCCTTGACTGGCCGTCGGGTTTAGGGTTTAAGCCCTTAAACGGGCCGTCTGGGCCTGGACGACCCGTCTACATGCCCATTTGGCCCTCTACGGGCCGTCCAGGCCCAGACGACCCGTGGAGGGGTTGTGTGAATATAAACCCTAGTTGTGTATATAACCGGAGCCTATAATAATGTGTACTGGCACTAACACTAGAATTGTCCCTTACACTCTTATTTCTTTAAGGTCTTACCTTTCACGTGGTTTGCTTCAAGACATAAGTTAGCTCAGTTGGTGAAAACTAAGGGAAGTCAGAGTGCAGGTCACGTGTAGGTTAAGGGTTCGATTCTGATCGGAGTCATATTTACCACATATTAGGGTTTCATTTGAGGAGATCTACTATCCAGATGGAATTTGTAATCAATACATGCTGATCTAGTGTGTTAGTCGGAGCTCTACCTGGTGCATCACTTGCCGTTAAAAAAAAAAGTTGAAGGGGCCAAATTAAAAAAAAATTTCTTCAAATTTTCACGGTACGGATATAAAATTTAATGAATGTAACGTTGAGGGTGTCTTAATTGCACATCATTACATTAACGTGGTACATCAATATATACTAGGAGTGTGAACTGAGCAGTTGGATTTGGTTATGAGCTTCCATCAAAACCAAAACCAAAATTTTTGGTATCGTTTCGGTTATTCAATTTTGGTTAATTGGTTATGACACTCATATTTCTGTTAACCAATGATAAATGTTCTGGGTGTAATTTTGTTTTTATTGATATTTATGAGGGAGTAAGAAATTGTGTGGAGGATGTAAGATTTTTTTTTTTTTTTTTGAACGGCCAACGGTACTACCCATAATGAAGCCCCGCACCCTTCAGGTTCGGTCTCCGGGCCCCCCTAAGGTCCAGCCCCTCATTTTAGAATAACCTTACTCTGAGTGAGATTCGAACCTGTGACCTCCCGGGGCAGGAACCCCACAAAGTGGGTAAACCTTCCCACCTCAATTGCAACCACTAGGCTACAACATCATTGGCGGAGGATGTAAGAGCTGATGTAGGACGCAAGGTTGTAATGCAAATAGAACAATATAGCCTACACTTTGAACTTTAGCTCAAAATCCTTTTGGTTTCTATTTCGTTTTAGACAGAAACAAACTCAACAAGAAATAGACATTCATTATTGATTAAATGTACATTGCGATCAAAGAATCACAATACCGTGGCATCCCTTGGATAAAACTACAACGCATTTAGATGATATTTTGATTGGTTTGAGTTTAATTTCAATATTTTAGAATCTGTTTATTTAGAGCTCACATATGTGCAAATGTTTAGGAAGTTATCCTAGAGTTTCCCCTTTTTCCCGAGTGGCACATCAACTTTTTATCTACTTTTTTCAGTCTTCCACATATTTTCTCAAAATGCGTGGTATGCCACCAAAAAAAAAAAGAGAAAAGAAAAGAAAGAGATGTGTGTGTGCATATATGAAGAGTTTGTCTGGATTCTACCGACTTCGACTCCCTTAAACCCTAACTATCATGAGTTTGATTTTTAGATTTTTTTTTATGTTCATTAAGATTTTATTTTTGTGGTATTTGATTTTAGTAATTCAAACTTTTACTCATTGGCCTACAATAATTTGTACTTCGAAAATTCGCAACAACGATCCCAACTTTTAATGTATTAGCCGACAATAAACATTTGTTAACTGAGAACTAACTCAGTTTGTTGATGCTGATGTGGATGCTGATGTTGCATGATCATGCTGATGTGGATGCTGACATGGCATGCCAAGTCAGCGTCCATGTCAGCATCCACTAACTGAGTTAGTTCTCAGTTAATAAAGGTTCATTGTCGGCCAATACGTTGAAAGTTGAGATCGTTGTTGGGAATTTTTGAAGTACAGATTATTGTTGGCCAATGGGTAAAAGTTTGGATTATTAAAATCCAATACCCCTTTATCTTTTAAACAAATTCTGAATAGCTTTACCCATTTTATATAAATCTTTTTTTTATTTATTGCAACCATTATGATGCAGAAGCGAAACTAATCAAATGGATAGTTTACTCAAAGATTCAAAGCTTAAAAAATTCAAAGGCTTTGGATTATAATAATTCGATGATCAAAAACCAATAATCAACTCACAATTCCAAGGGGTATTTAAATAGTTCAAAAACATGAGAGATAACTATAAATAAGAAAATATAACAAACAACTGTAATGATAATAGACATTTAAATTAAAATTGAAAGATTATCGGATTCTTCATCATTATACTCCACGTCTTAAAAAAAATTAGACCTCAAGCTTTGTCTCCAAAGTCCAAACCAAACCCACATGGGTTGAAAGGAGCAATGGGTTGTTTCTTACTTACTATTGATTTGACCCAGTCAAATAGTTCACCTCCACAGTTATTTCCCTCAACTCTAGATCTGTACAACACATGTTGTCTTGTTGTAGATCTATTGGGTTATTGAGCATTCATACTTCCTTTCCCCCTTTTTTTAAAAATGGGTCATCCTTGAGCCTTGAGAGACTTTAAAAGACCAGACTTGCATTTATTGATGAACATGTAGACTTGTTTAATCGAACTGGTAGTATTTCTTTTTATAGAAACATTCGAAAGAACAATTTCAAATGGTGTAACATTTTATTCAAACGGGTAGTATTCCTTTCTATTTCTTCAACCTTTGAAAATTGCTAAATATTGGCAGCATGCATAACTTAGTCGTCTAGTGTTACTGTGTTTGTATCCTACAAAAGTATTGTGAGTTATAATCCTTGCAAGTGGAAGATTAAGTGATATTTAAGTGTAAGAAAATATAGTTAAAAATTAATATTAGAGTTATCCACAAAATTTGAACCCACCATTATCTTCTTATTTTGAATATTCAAAGTTGCCAAAGATTGAAAGTTTATGGTTACAAAAAATCTCATCAATGATTGACTATTTGGTTGGAGTTGGTAAATTCGATCATCTTCGGTCGATGACACCACCTTGAGTCACCATATTCATCAATAATGACCATTTTACCTCTTAAACCTCATATATCAATCCTTTCCCTTGAACAATAATCTTGCTAAAAACTTTTCGCACCATAAGCATTCTTTTTCATCAAATTTAATCGTATCTTCATCAAATAAGGGTTATGTCTTCTTATACTGACCCATGACCAAATTCGTCTTCATAGATCGGTTCGTCTTCATGTTTGAGTACAGTGGAGGATCCAGGAATATTAGTCAGGGACTCAGGGGGTGCAAAAATGTGTCCACCCGATAATGTATGTAGAATCAACTAGTCTTGGCAAAACGGGCGATTGGGTTGGATCATGGGTAAACTTGGGTTTCGGTCTGAACATATCAATTTGTAGCGGGTTAAATTTGGTTTGGGTAAAAACAAGTTTACATTTGTTATTCAGAATTTCTTTTCGTTTTGTTTTTTTATCATAAATGTTGGTATTTGACATATTTTACAAGTTAAAATAAAAAAAAAGATATATGGTAAATAATTAAACGGAATTAAATAAATTAGATAATATATATAATGACTTAATAAATGATCCATAATATATAATATACTGAAAACAAAATTCACATGGATTATTAAATTAAACTAAAATAATAAAATCTTAAAAAAATATGTATTAGAAAATAGAAATGTGTGGATGTGAAGCAATATAACATCACAATTATGTTTAGGGGTACAAATGTAAATTAACAAGATCATATCTATCGGCTACTTAAACGTCATCTTCTTTAATGATAGTCTTTTTCAACCAAAAGAAAAACACAGCAATTTGCAAATTACACCTCTCACCTGTTCTTAGATGTTTTTTTAGAGGTTGTCTTTTACATTTTCCGCAACCTATTAAACTTTTCTATAGTAAAAATACTATTGGGGGGGGGGGGGGGGGGAGGGGGGGGGAGGGGGGGGGGGGGGCTGTGCACTCGCTGACAAAGGCATGAATCCACCCCTGTTGATGTGACGTGTCTACTAATCGAAATATAAATAAATAAATGGAACTAAAACTTCTAGAAAGGTGAATCGTGGCATTCGTCCAAGCATCTTCATGTGACGTGTCTACTAATCGAAATAGTCTCTATCAACCTTTATCTATCCATCCACAAGCTTGTTATTCTATCGAATATCGTACTAATTCCATAAGCTTGCCATGTACCTTCATGCTTTGAATCTAGCCAAATACGGGTACCTGAACACATGCTTTAAATAGGTTTGCTCAACATTTATGTTGGTGAGTTTGTGCATTTATTTAGTTAGGCACCTGAGATTGGTTAATAAATGGTTTAAATAGTCGAACAAGTTTAACAGTTATGATGTTACAATAATATAAGCTGGCCACTCAATCCTCCACCTATAGTCATGCCTATATGTAACAAAAGAACATATACGTGTTATTGTTATTGTTATAGGTTCTAACCTATGCTCTTCTACATAGGTTCCCATGGAAAAATATATGTCGCAGACCCGTTAGTCTCAGTGGGGGTTTCCTTGTAATAGGCCGGACCACTGTGCGTGAGGGATTTCCTAAGTACTACTACCCATATATTAAGTCGGCTCTATCCTAGAGTTAATAAGTGCCAGATATGGTAAACATGCAGACGGACAAATATGCTTATAAAACTAACACCAAAAGTTATCAAACAGTTGGAAGCGTGTATTCACCCCAAAACAGTAAAATAGAAAAGGGGGAGTTCACGAAACTCACCTGGTAGCAATGTTTAAGTATAATATACAGGTAAAAGGGGTGCTTGGTATCGCGTAGTAGTATACACCTCTTCGAGCCCTATAGTGACAAATATTATTAGGATTTGTTTATATTTATAAAAAGTTATACGTGGGGACGAGCTCCAGCATATGGTTTTTATTTAATGCAGTTCTTATGTTCTTTTGTGGTTTCAAACTTTGGTAAGTATGTATTAGTTTACTTATTTATTCCTCATGATTTCGTAGTTGTTGTAGGGGTTATTTCGTCTAAGGCTTCCGTTTATTCTAGTCGTCCTTTATACGCTTAAATACATTAGTTTACAAATATTATATCCGAATCTTAACTCTTGATGTTAACCCTTACCATTCTTGTTTAATCTCATTTATATGTTCTAAGAGTCGAGGCAATATCCACTTCACTATTTTTATATGTTCATACGTTCATACTTAGCAATGTGTCACTTCTAGTCTTCTTGTGTCGTTTCCAATGCCTCGGTGAGTCATCACCATCGGCAACTACACGTTTACCATCGTAACCATATCATCACCTCTGGTCGCCTCCTCAATTAACACCACCACTATCTCAAAATATTATCAAAAGACAAGAGGGGTTTGTTGGGGGTTGTACCTTGTGCTTCGGTAGTGTGGTCGTGGAGGCGTTGGCACCGCCGTGCACCACCGGTCTTCCTTCCTTCTCCTCCCCTATCTCTTCTTTATGCTTTCTCTTTCTCCGGTCTCCCATCTTTCTACTTTCTCTCTCTATCTTTCTTTCTGTAACGTGTGTCTGTGTGGTGTGTGATTTGAGAGAAGATAAAGGAAAGAGGTAGGTGCGGTGGAGGTGTGTGTGACCGGTGGAAAAAAGGGGAGGGGGCATGTGTACTTGGTGACTAATCGCGGGGCACGTGTCGCGTTCGTTAACGCGTATTGCTCCGATTACGTGTCATACAATGGCATAGGATATTTTATATATTTATTCGGTTTCAGTTTTGGTTTTTATTTATATTTTTTATAATTATTATTATTTGTTTTACTTGTTTTAAGACACAAAAAAATTAGGTAAAAAATCGGGTTGTTACATATCACGACGCACTTTAGTCAATAAGTCAATTCAATTACACTAAACAATAAATTATATTTGAAATTTCATTAAATTATATTTGAAATTTCATTATCCTAGATATTAACACTAGGCTTAATTTGTGAATTTGATTTAAAAAAAAAAA
Organism: Ambrosia artemisiifolia; assembly: GCA_032199755.1. Taxonomy (NCBI): domain Eukaryota; kingdom Viridiplantae; phylum Streptophyta; class Magnoliopsida; order Asterales; family Asteraceae; genus Ambrosia; species Ambrosia artemisiifolia. The sequence continues at coordinate 40,961,833 of CM063516.1, read as the reverse complement.
AAAGAAATAGTATCGCACTAAATGAGTGGAAGGTCAACTTTCACCGGTCACCACATAAATCATCACACATAAATGATCACAATGCAAAGTAATTGTCAAGAATCATTGTCGTTGAGAAGGAACTAATTAAAACCATGCTCTAATATTTAAAGAATTGCTGCACAGTGCACACACTCTGATAGTCTGATTTGCCATGGATTACTATGGAACAAAGTTCATATATTTCATTGATGACTTACAGAGTTATACACAGCAAAGGATCACTTCTGCGATCTTTATTAAATTAACACAAAACCAAACACGTACGGCAAACCTAATTAAACATATATAGTGACGTACAATACATCACATTTATATAACTGCATGCATGCATGCATATTATATCTAGGCACCAATATTTATTTTAAACGGAAACAGGTGGATCAACAGCATGTGAAGGAATTCCAAGTGAGTTTCGTGACTTGGAATCACACTCTTAGCCACTTCATGTGACCACATTCTTTTTGCCCATTCGGTAAGTCTAGGGTTTCTGTCTTCTTCCATCACATTGAAGTTGAAAACTATTCCAAATAACTTGAACCACCCGAGAAAACTTCCAACCACGATATCAACATAACCGATATCATCTCCACCGAAAAAAGCCTTCCCTTTGCTCAACCTCACGAATGCTTCTTCCATGACCGCAAATCCTCCGATGATCAGCGTTTTCAATTCTTCTCTTCTCTGCTTCTCTCGTGTTAGCATAAACTCTTTCATCCATGGGTAATACTGTCGTGTAAGAACAATCATTTAATGCTACATCTATAGTTGCTCAAACAATAGTTTTTCGGCCTTTATAACTTGTAGAGAAAATATATAAAAGCTCAAAACTCAAAAAAGTATAGAAATAATAATAGATATACAACCATGCACTAAGGTTTGTGGCCTAGTGAAAACCTCTTGAAACACCTAGGTTTGGAGGTTTTGGGTTCAAGTCCCATAACCGAAATATATGTTTTTTAAACTATAGAACTAGAATTTAGTCATAACTAATGTAAGTTTGGAAAAAAGAGACACATAATGTGACGTTGGTTTTGTTGGGGTCTCCGTCTTGGAGATCCCGGTTTTTGTTTGTTTGAATGAAATTTGCCTTCCAAAAAAAAAAAAAAGAAAAGTATAGAACCAAAAAAGGAAAAAAAAAAAACACTTCTTAAAATTAAAAGTTGTATGCTATTTTTAGTTTGCAAGAACCAATTTTAGAAAGAAAAAAAATGATAGATAGGCACTTTAATATGGTATTGAAAATCAAATTATTATAATCATAAAATACCAGGCTGTCGAAGGTGTAAGCAAAGATCCTGCACTGAGCCCGATCCAAAGGGTTCGAAGGGAGGAGAGGGTGGACATTGGGTTGGAACTCATCAAGGTACTCCATTATGGCAAGCGACTCGGTAATGGGCTGTTCATCATTTGGAGGAAAGAGGACAGGGACTCGCTCAAAAATGGGACTTGATTTACGTAGGAGCTCACTTTTGTTACAAAGATCTTCCTCAATGTACTCATACTCAATAGACTTGAGTTTGAGGACGAACTTGACCCGGGTCGTAAATGCACTTCCAGCATGCCCAAGAAGCTTCATTTCACATTTTTGCGTCATTTTAATTTGAATGAGATGATGACTGATGCATTCTTGGAGGAAGATAGCTGGACTATTTATAGAGGTCAAAACTTATTATTCAAATATTGTAGGCCCGGTATGTTACTAATATATGCTTAATTTGGGTGACTGACGAGTGGCCACGTTATTTTATCACTCTCGACCCTACTTTGATAATATAAGTTTAATTTGGGTGACTGACGAGTGGCCACGATATCTTATCACTCTCGACCCTACTTTGATTTTATCACACCCAATGAATTTATTACACTTCAATTTATCATATATTTTAGGGGTATAGGATTTTAATAAAATCAAACTTTCACCATTGGTCGGTGATAACCTGTACTTAAAAAGTTCCCAACAACGATCTTAACTTGCAGACATTTTTCCTCTGGTGAACCTTTTTTAACTAATGACTAACCAAATTAGTGGACGCTAGCATGGCATGCCATGTCAACGTCCATGCCAACGTCCATGTCAGCATCAACATGCCATGTCAGCATGCCATGTTAGCGTTCACGTCATCATCCATGCCGTGTTGGCTTGCCACATCGGCATCCACTAACTGAGTTATTTCTCGGTTAACAAAAGTTCATTGTCGGCCAATACGCTGAAAGAAAACACCCACACTTCACACATTTTCTCACGGTCGTGACGTACATAACACCCGTGATGGTGTTTGTCCAACACATGGCAGGCGGGGCGGTGTATCACAGCCATCACGGTTGTGTATCACGGACTGCCCCGTCCACCCTTACGGTGAACATCAACTGCGATATATCTCACTTTTAACGTTTCAATTTTTTTTTATGTATACTAATTTTGTTACACCATTACCATGTAAAACAAAATCGTACAAACTCTAATAATAATAGATAGTTATTGGGTTTGTAATTTTGAGGTAAAAGGTATTACAATGAAACTCTAATTAAATAAGCCTTTTCATTCAAACAATAAACTTTAAATGCATCTAAATATGCCTATAACGAATCTCAGCTGATAGACTGATAAGGAAGTCTTTCAATCTGGAAAAGGAACAGAAAGAACTCGTGTTGAATCAGAACTAAGATTACAAAGAATGATAATTGTCAAAAGTTCTCTCAATATTATTGACTGTGAAATTGAAGGTGATGATCAAATACATCACAATTACAATGCTTAAATAGATAAATGCCAAACGGCTACAACCAAGAACATAGAACAACTAATAACAACATATTCAAACTATCAAACGGATTCATGCAGAAAATGTGGAGAGAACTAACTGCTGGCTGACTTCTTGATTAATGAGATCATGCATCCATGCACGTGACTTTTGAATCATTTCCAATACCCCCCCTTGATTCAAACTCATGGACACCAATCTTGTGCCTGAAAAATACAAACTTTTCCCGAGGGAGAGCCTTGGTTAGGATATCTGCAAACTGATCATTAGTGCTGCTGAAATCCAAACTAACTTGACCTTGAGCAACCATATCTCGAATGAAGTGATGCTTTAGCTTTATATGTTTAGTCTTGTTGTTGAGAACCGGATTCTTTGACAAATCAATTGCAGACTTGTTATCACAATAAAGCTGAGTAGCATCCATTTGAGTGACATTTAAATCAGACAATAACCTCCTAAGCCAAATTGCTTGACATGTTGCACTTGTAGCAGAAATATATTCTGCTTCAGTACTAGATAGTGCAACTGTAGTTTGCTTCTTGGATGACATGAGATAGCACATTTAGCTAACAAAAACACATTAGCAGATACACTCTTCCTGTCATATGCACTTCCTTCTCAATCACTGTCTGTGTAACCAATTAACTTTATCTGGCTAGCCTTCTTGTACCATAACCCAAACTGACTAGTTCCAGCTATGTACCTCAACACTTTCTTGGTTGCACCTGAATGTATCTTGGAAGGACTTTGCATAAATCTTGATAACACACTAACTGCATATGACAAATTTGGTCTAGTGTGTGTCAAATATATTAGCCCACCAATCAACCTTCTATACTCTGATTCATCCACCTTTTGCTCACCATCATCAAGAACAAACTTCTCTAGAGGACACATAGGAATATTCTCTGATCTACACTGTTGCATTCCAAATTTTGATAATAAATTGAGAGCATACCTTCCTTGATTAACAAAGATACCATCAGTTGACTGATTCACTTCAAGTCCCAAGAAATACTGAAGTAGGCCCATATCAGTCATTTCAAACATATTTTTCATTCCTTCTTTGAACTCTTGAATGAGCTGATCACATGAACTGGTACAGATAATATCATCTACATATAAGCATACATAAATAACATTATCTTTTCCAGTTTGTTTGACATATAATGTGGGCTCATTAGTACTTCTTTTGAAACCATTATCAAGAAAATACCCATCTATTTTAGAATACCAGGCCTTGGGAACCTGTTTCAAACCATACAAGGCCTTCCTTAGTTTGTACACTTTCTCCTCAGCTCCCTTAATCACATACCCTCAGGCTGCTCAACATAAATGTCTTCCAATAAATCACCATTCAGAAAAGCTGTCTTGACATCAAGTTAATGCACAAGCCAACCATAATGTGCAGCAACAGCAAGAACAAGGCTGATTGTTTCAAACCTTGCAACTGGTGCAAAGGTTTCTTCAAAATCAATACCTTTCTTTTGAGAGTACCCTTTTGCAACCAGTCTGGCCTTGTGTTTCAGAATCTTCCCATTTGCTCCTACTTTTGTTTTGAATAGCCATTTGAGACCAACAACATTCTTTCCTTGTGGGAGTATAACCAACTCCCATGTGTCATTCTTTTCAATGGCCCTTATCACTTCATTCATGGCCTTCAACCATTCTTCTTTCTGTGCAGCCTCATAATAGACTGTTGGATATGCAATACTTTGAGCAAATTGAAGGTTCATAAAGTCACAATGAGGGACATTCATAACTTGATTATTGGCATAGAGATCCTCCATAGTGCTGACTCGGCCAGGACCAGATGAACCACTAGAACTTGAGCTTTGTTCAGCAGCATTGGACTGTGTACTAACCATAGGACTTGCAGGTTCTTCAGAAGCTTCAACAGCTAAGGATTCTTCATTTAGAGGGTTCATCTCATCTTCTGGGAAAGGATCAACATATAATCTTTCAAAAAGTTATAGTTTAGATTTATATGTTACTTCCCAGTCCCATGTTGCATGCTCCATTATGGTGACTTCATCATGAGCTCTTGTTTCAAACTTCTTAGTGTTTGGGTTGTACGACCTGTAACCTGTACCCTGCATTGAATAGCCAATAAAGACCATTTTGTTTGATCTATTATCAAGCTTCCTTCTTCCTTGTGAATATGTATGACCATAGCCAATGCAGCCAAATGTTCTAAGAATTGACACATCTGGCTTTTCATTATGCCATAGTTCATAAGGGGTCTTGGCATCATTGGTTGTGGTTGGAGATTTATTTAGAGCATGAACAACAGTGGCTACACCTTCTGCCCACAGAAAGTTTGGCATGGATCAAAACTAAGAACACAAAGAATGATAATTGTCAAAAGTTCTCTCAATATTATTGAATGTGAAATTGAAGGTGATGATCAAATACATCACAATTACAATGCTTAAATAGATAAATGCCAAACGGCTACAACCAAGAAAATAGAACAACCAATAACAACTTATTCAAACTATCAAACGGATTCATGCAGAAAATGTGGAGAGAACTAACTGCTGGCTGACTTCTTCATTAATGAGATCATGCATCCATGCACGTGACTTTTGAATTATTTCCAATAGATATGTTGTGCTTGTTAGAGGGGGTAACTTTAAGCGAAGGTAGTACATGACGGCTAGCGTTGGGTTAGTTCGGGACACAAGGAGACCGGTTTCTCAGTTGGAGCAATGAAGGATTTTTTGACCAAAGACATAGACCGAACAGAGTACTATATGTATTGGGTCAATTGGGTACCAATTAAATGTAATTTTCATGCTTGGAGGGCGGAAGCGCTTCGGATCCCAACTAAGATTGAGCTGCAGCGTCGAAGGAGTATTGTAGGTTCGACAATGTGTCATATGTGTGAAGAACACAAAAACGGTTGATCATCTCTTCACCGGCTGTTTCGTCGCTTTGGAAGTTTGGTGGAGGATATCTAGGTGGAGTAAAGTTGCTCCTATGTATGCCTTTGAAGTCAGAGACTTGTTGGATTTATACAAGACATCAGCCGGGAATAAGAAGCGTAAAAAGGTATTACATGGCATTGTGATTACATCAATATGGGTTATGTGGTTGGCGCGCAACGACAAGGTTTAAAATAGGAAGATGATCAAGACTTCAGAAATGGTCGAGATCATCAAAGCTAAATCGTTTTGGTGGTTTAAGCATAGATCGGATTATAAAAATATTGTTTGGAATGTGTGGTGTAATAACCCGATGTACATGATTTGAGGGTTGTGCTCCAGTCCTCGCTTTGGGGGTTGTTTGCTCTGTTTTTATTAAAAGTGAATGTTCAATAAAATAAAACCAAACACGTGTATATTAGACTCATTAACTACAGAGTAGCTGGGTTTTGGATTGCTAGTCTCATCTGTTTCTTAGAGTGCTAAACCCAAACATACCCCGTTTAATAAATGAATTAACCAAAATATGACCCATTTAATTAAGGGTAAACCTGAACATGACATATAAATGACATAATAGATTGATCACCCGTTAACCCTTTTAAAGTATATTTAGTCGGTGGTTGAGATTAATCATATAACAAAGTGTTAATATTTAAACTTTGCTGCTTAGATTTTCAATTTTTATCATGCTCGCTTCTAGCAACTTTTCAAGAACACATTGTACGCTTCTCGTAACACCCGTTCTCATGTACCATCAATTTTGTCGGCCTTGCCCCTAATGGGTTGCCAATCATTAAAGAATTTACGGATTTTTTTGTTGCCGGTTAAGAGTTCCCATGAGATTGCCCATCCTAGTACCATACTCACATGATCAGGCTTAACTGTGGAGTTTTCGAATCCTCCCCAACCAATGCGCCAAAAAGGTGTTGGTGAACCAAGAGCCTCTCCTGGCCACATCCAATTTGGATTTGCCTAGGGTCTTATTATGGCCTGTGTTGTTCTTTTCTTGTATCATTACAATGATGGAACGAAACCCTCCTTATAAGCAGGTGAGAACCTTCTTTACCAAGATGTGTTTTGCAAAAGTGAACAATTCGTCGCGCCAAAACAAAAGCATGATTTCCTGGACGAGCAACTCATCGGGGAAACTGGAAAATATTCTAATACGACTTACATGGGATGTTACAAAAGGTATCAGGGAAAGAAATGGGGCTGGTGTGCTAGCGAGGACGTTGGGCACCTCAGGGTGTGGAATTGTAAGTCCATGCACAAATGTTGAGAAGAAGAACAATACCTCTACTGTAAGGGTGAAAGCCTCCTCTACAAATAGGCATTTTACATGGGTAAGCAACTCATTGAGTGAAAACAACCCTGTCATTTGAGTTTGAGTCATTTGGTAGTTTAAATCGTTGTTATGTCATATGTTATAACAACTTACTTGTATTTTCAAATAAATATTAAGGGTTAATGGATTTTAACAATCTCAATTTTCATCTACTGATCGAGATTAAATCCAACTAATGAAATGTTTTAAGTCACTCCAAACTTTAAATATATTTTCTCTAAAGATCCCAAACTAATTGAATGTAGATTTTTGATGACGTGACATGCCACGCCATCAAAAATTAAATTTTGCCACATTATCATGCCATGCAGGCCCGGTCTCATGGGACCTGGAATTTTTAAAATTGATATATATATATATATATATATATATATATATATCTATTTAATATACATAATCATTATATTAGTGGAGTTGGAAAATCCATCTTAACATAATGTAGAGTTCTCAAGTTTAAGGTCTGGCTTCAACACCAAGTTCTATTTTTTTTTTAATTTAGTCCCCTTATACAAAAATTTTTGTCCCATCTTTTTGTGTTGCCTGGGGCCCATAATATTTTGACGGTTCTTAGGGATGGCCCTGATGCCGCGTCAAAAAAAATAAAAAGTTTTTGCCCCCAAATTTTTTTTTTTCACATAAGCATGTCCTATCATCCAAAATTAATGTGTTTGTCATATAAGCAAACCAAGTCATTAAAAAAAAGTTCTTCCACATAAGTGTGTCACGTAATCAAATAACTAACTAGTTAACAATTAGTTAGTTTGGGATCGTTAGAGTAAAATATGTTCAAAGTTAGGATTTTCTTTAATCATGTCCTTAGTTGGCATTAATCCCGACCAATACATGAAGTTAAAAGTATTAAAATCCAATAACCCAAATACCCAACTATTAAAACAAGTATTAAGCCCCCGCGTTACTGAAGGGGTCGTTAAACGATGCCAAGTAGAACCAGTACCACACCACGACCAATGATCACTAACATCGGGAAAGCTTGTATAGAAAAAAATAAAACTAATATAAGAAAAGCAGATGTAAAAATGTTGCACGAAATATGTGAAAAGAAAAACAGAGAAAACAATAATTAAGTTGATGTAGGACCCACACGTTTCGACAGGCCCATTAACGGGAAAAGATAGACATAAAAATGTTGAACCATATACACACCCCTTGCAACGTGTTAACTCACAAAATTTAAACCAAAACATTTGTAAAAGTTGAAATGTTAATGGGCTAAATTTGGAAGTGAAAAATTGTTGAGATTAAAATGTAAAAGATGTAAAAGGATTGAGGTTGAAATAAAAAAAAAATCAAGTGGTGTAGAACCACCAATGTTAAGACTGAAGGGAGTGGAAGGGATTGGGTTGGGCGCATGAGTAGCCATGTTATAATAATGGGCTCCATAACTCAAGCACCCAAAGGTATAGGAGTGGAGGGGCTTGGGTTTCCGGCGTGGGTGAACTTCCCATGCTCAGATCGACCCAATCCCCACTCCTTTCACTTCACTCTAAGAGTTCAAACTCTCTTGCACAACATACTTCCTAAGCATGAGGTATCACATCTGCATCCAAATCGATAAACCATTAGTAAATTAATACACACATACACACACACACACATATATATATGTATACACACATATATATATTGGAGAGTTTAAATGAGAAGAAAATATTTTGTAACAAAAAAAGAACAAATTCTAACCAATAGGAAGCTTTCATTTACTAATTGCATTGAATGTTAAATTGATTTATTTTTTTGTAACCCTCTCTAAACTAAGCTTTCATTTACTAATTGCATTGCTCGTTGATCGATATCAATCCCAACTATCACTTTGACTATCAATACTCCTAACTTTACACTTTGTTTGTTATGTCACGCACAAACTAATAAAACACTAACTCAGTTAGTTTTTTTTATGATGTGGCATCTTTTCCAATGTGGCAGGATGATGTCAGCATGACACGTAGGAAAATTTTGCCATGTCAGCATGCCGTGTAAGAAAAAATGTCACGTTAGCATGCCACGTAAGGAAAAATGTCACTTCAACAAAAGACTAACTGAGTTAGTGCAGTAATTAGTTTGGGTGTGACACATGAAAAGAAGTTTAGAGTTCGGAGTATTGGTTGTCAAAGTGATAGTTGGGAGTGATATCAGCCAATTAGCAATAGTTAGTATTTAAATCCAATTTCCCTAAATAAAAATATTATAATTTTCCCACTTCTGTCTCATATTAATTAATACTATTAAATCATAATTTCACGTTTTTCTCTTATATATTTAACATTTGTTTCCTTAACTAATTCTTTTTATATTTTCACTTATTAATAACCATTTAATTAATATTAAATTCTTTGTATTCTTTTTATATTTCCTTAACAGCTAAATCTTTTTATTAATCCGACCTCATGTAATATTAAATTTTCTAACCTAACAATAAATAAAAAAGCCAAAAAAGACTATAACGACACATGTGATATACAAGTTTTCAACCTAATACTAAATAAAAGACAAAGATATTTCATTGATCCCCCTTGTGTAATATCAAATTGTCTAACCTAATAATAGACAAAAAAATTATAACCCGTGTGTTACACAAGTTTCTAACATAATAATAAATAAAAGACAAAATAAAAAATTATAAAAATTAAATATTACATCATAGTTCATTTTTTCAAAAAGATATCTTGACGTGTGTTTATGTTCATCGATTACGTTAGATTTATTCAACTCGTGTATTATACATGTTTATTCAACCTGTGCTATACACGGGATTTTAAAGATGTAACCTTTTATTATTTAATATATATAAAATTACATGTATTCTTCCCATATGATACAAAAGGTTTAATTGTAAATAATAATTCAAATATTTTGTATAATTTTATTGTTTACTTCGTTCTTTAAGCACTTTTATCTTTGTTCTGATTGCTTAAGTACGTTAACAGAGATAAAAAGTTTTTATTTCCAATCGAGTCAATTTTTTGGAAAATTATTACAATCTTTACTTTGGTATGTTTATATTAACATGAGTATGATTTATTTATTGTCTAATATTAATACAGAGTTTCTTGATTAACAAATTGGTTTGTTTTGGTATAAAGCAACGACTTTGTGTTATTTATGTTTTTTAAAGCATAACACACACTTTGTTACCTCATGTTAGATTTGTCTATCCCATAAAACTTCTAAGGATAAACTAGTGTTTTTTATTAAATATTAATTGAGTAGTGGTAATCGGTTGAAGACGACACGTGTTAAAGCTGTGCACTGGGATCACTATGCATAACTGTCATGTACGTGAGTCTTTAATAATTGTACTAATTGATAGGGTGTTTCATACTTTTTTTTTGAACGGCCAACAAATTTTATTAAACACCCAGGCTAGCGGGAAACTACCAAAATCGCCCGGCATACAAGTACAAAGTAAATTACATCAAAGATCGCCCATATACAAAAACACAAACAAAGGCCTTAAACAATACGCGCTAAGTTGAAACCCCGCCATTTCTCCCAATCCAAGTCGGTCAGTTTTGCTCTCGCCTTAACCCAAAGGAAGCTGAGTGCTTTAATGTCCCCAATTACCTCGTATAAAGAGGGCTGAACCTGTTTAAAAATTAACTCGTTTCTGCATCCCGATAAGCACCACAGTGTCGTCAAGCAGACCGCATAGAAGACCTTTTTTAGCTTCATAGAACCTGTCATATAATTATGCAGCGAAAGAACATCACGGACATCAAACGCATATATTCCACCCACTTTGCACCACTGAGATATGAGCTGCCATACCGACTCCGCGAAAGCACATGAGATAAACAAATGATCCCCCGTTTCATATGCGTCTCCACAAATCGGACAAAGACCCAAGCCCACGTTGATGTTTCTCCTACCCAACGCCTCTCTTGTAGGGAGCCTATTAAGACCCGCCCGCCACGCCATTATTTCGACTTTCTTTGGTACCCAATTGTTGCACTTAAACACCCACGTGAATGCATTCGATCTCTGTTCCTGCAGCAGCGATTTAATTCCTTTAAAAGTAAAAACCGACCCATGTGCAGACCAACACCAGCTGTCTGTAGCGCCTGTGAAAACAGGTGGCTGCAGTGCAGCCCCTAAACAGCCCAGTTGTAGCTGTTCTGACCCATTTAGCGCTCCATTTCTCCAGTCCCAGACCCACCCCAGCCCATCGTTAGACACCCGATCAGCTATGGCAGCAAGCTTGTCCCCAGCAGCCGAAAACAGCGCTGGAAAGGCTGCAGCCAGCGGCCCAAAATTAGACGAGTTGTCGACCCAAAACTTTATTGTATAACCATCACCAACTATACCTTTCATGAGCGTGCCAACATCAACTCCCACTGATTTTAGACCATCAACAGCCCCTGCTATAGCCTTCCACGGACCTGGAATAGTCATCCTACACGGAATAGGATTCCACGCTCTAGAAGAATGATGTATTGACCAAATCACTTTCCTCCATAGCCCATCCGGTTCGGTCCGAAACCTCCACCACCACTTCGCTAGTAATGACAAATTATTATCCTTAAGTGATCCGAACCCAAGACCACCCCCTTCACAAGGCGCTATTACGCCATCCCAAGCGACCCAATTCATTTTAGCTTTCTCCTCCGACCTGCCCCAAAAGAAAACTCTACGCATACGATCTAACTTGTCCAACACGCCAACCGGGTCTTTGTATAACGAAAAGAAATACGTGGGCAATGCATTTAACACCGATTTGATTAATACTACTCGACCTCCAAACGACAAGGTCCTCGCCTTCCAAATAGACAATCGTTTCCGAAACATCTTCATAATCGGCTCCCAGTTTTTCACCAAGTTTATGTTTGCCCCCACTAGTAGGCCCAAATAGGTAAATGGAAAACAACCCCATCTACAGTTAAGTAAGATAGCCATATTTTGTATTTCCGCATCATCAACACCAACGCCAAAAACGCTGCATTTGGCAAGGTTAACTCTCAACCCGGAGACGAGATGAAAACATCTAAGTATCCGTTTTAAGTTGGCCGCATTAGCCCTACTCCATTCACCAAGGAACACCACGTCATCCGCATAGATGAGATGTGACATGACAAGATCACCATTTCCACACCTCAAGCCTCGGAATAACCCCCATTTCCCCTGCTCGCTTTAACACACCGGTAAGCGCTTTTATAGCCAAAACGAACAAGAAAGGTGAGAGTGGATCACCTTGTCTAAGACCTCGTTTGCAATCAAACTCTTGCGTCGGCGACCCATTTACTAAAACCGAGGCCCTAGCCATCTTTACAATAGACATTACCCACTTCCGCCACATAAAAGGAAAGTTCATTTGCTCCAAAATCGACTCTAAAAAGTTCCAATTCAAAGAATCGTACGCTTTTTCAAGATCAACTTTAAAAATCATACCTTGTCGTTTCATCTTCCTTAACCACCCAATAATTTCATTGAGCATTAATGGTCCATCCGTGATGTTTCTACCCGAGAGGAATGCGGTTTGCTCCGGCGACACCAATTTCCCAATCACCCTTTTGAGCCTAGCAACCAACACCTTAGATATGACTTTATTGATACAACCTACCAAGATAATAGGTCTAAAGTCTCTAAAGTCCAAAGGATCATCGGTCTTCGGAATCAAAGCTATGAATGAGGAAAAACACCCGTTGGACAGATTCGGATTATGATGAAACTCTTGGAATAACTTAACAAAATCAGCTTCAAGACTAGCCCAACATCGCCTAAGGAACTTGAAGTTGAACCCATCAGGCCCGGTCGCCATCACATGCCCAAACCGCATCTTTAATTTCTGTAATCGTGAATGGTAGAACAAGAAGCTCTGCATCAACACCTGACAGCCTATTAACATGCGTACATACAATACTCGGCCTCGACTCCATTGGTTCTTGAAACTTCGCCTCAAAAAAGCTAAAGGCCTCATCTTTCACAGTTGTTGGACCCGTTTCCCACACCCCACTGATACGAACACCATTTATGCGATTATTGGAAGTATTAGCATTCATTGCCTCAAAAAAGCTAAAGGCCTCAACAAAGTTTTGACTTTTAACATATAACAAATAAAACTTATCTAGACTTTTAACTTTAAGCCAAATTCGCAACATGTACGTGGCACAAATCATACTTCTACAAATATTCTAGGCCCAAGCGACACATTTGCAGCTCAACATTCCGACATGAATTCAGGTCCAACTTTAAACAATCGAATTTGTGGTCTAAACAATGACTAACTAATAGGCCCAACACTCAAATTATATTTAAATGATTATATGCTTTTTTCTATTGTACCATAACATTGTGTAGTTGTACATCTTAATAAGACACTTACAGTGTTTGTAACTCACAAAACCAACTTACTTTTTAAGGTGTGTATATATATAGGTAAATACTCGAGTATAAGTGATATATTTTGTGAGAAGTGTGAGAATGATTAAAAATTGACATGTAGTTATCATGTTTTGGATTTAGGTATGATGTTTTGGGTTGTTTTTGCGAGAAAAACACCAAACACAACAAGTTAAAACACAATGCAATGTATTATAGCCATGGAATTAAAACATATCTAAAACACAACAATTTACAACACATGTTCTTGGCATGGTGTTTTAAGTTTTTAAGCTTATAATAAAGTGTTTTGCGTTTTTAATTGTTATGTTTGGTGTTCTTTTAGCCTAAAAAATCCAAATCATCATGACTAAGTCCAATAAATGATGCCTACATATTAATTCTTAATTCTTTTCACACTTCACACGAAATATAACCTTTGTACCCTAACCCTACCATATATATATATAGGATTTGGATCATTTGAGAACCGCCATTTAGGGAGAGAACCAAAGAACCAGTGTGAACAGGTGGCATTTTTGTAAATATGAAGGTGTCTACAAAAAACCCCTCCATCACAAAATAAAAAAAAATAAAAAAAATTATATAACCTAAATAAATAAAAAAATAAAAAAGTAAAACCACCAAAATGATTATTTTGCATTATTAATTCGAAAAAAAATAAAAAAAATAAAAAAATGGCTTGTGACGTCATATGACGTCATCCTGATGCACATGTGCATTTCGCTGTTATATATACAGAAATACACCGTATGCACATGTGCATTCCACTCTTAAATCGCACTTTTGAATGAATTGTCAATTACCATAATTAAATGATTATTAAAATGGACGCGATATTATATATAAGGGGTCAAAAATTTTATTCAATGATACATAAACGTACGCATAGTGAGATATAAAATACACTCGAACTCGTCAATTGTTTAGTCATGCATATTATAACATAAATTTAAAATAAAACACATGTAGGACAACAAACATGAATAAACTTAGAACAACTCTATATAAGAATTATAAAATAAGAAACGTGTACCGCATGCATATGTGCATTTCACTAATATTCCACATGTGCACTACCACTCACTATACGATACTACCTGACTTAACACGTTGGAATTCATAAAGTAAACATACTAAAGTGCTCATAATTTACAACTAAATTTTGTCTTCACTTTCTCCGTTGTTTCTTTCGCATCGTTCATCAATGTTAGTTTCTGCACGTTCGCGTATGAAAGGACTATATATTCTAATAGCATACTTTATCCTGCTATTTTTATCTCGCTGTGTTGCACCTCTTCTTGAATGTTGAACCCATATTCAAATGGTTTACTCCTTTGCCATGTATACCTGCATGTGTCTTATGACAAAAGTTCCACAATGACTAACGTTTTATGTTATTCCCCACTTGATCTCCTTCATTGCTGGGTAGACACGTGGTACGCATTTTGCCATCAAATGACCAACACTGTGCATATACCCAAACAAAATGTGCTTCTGCAACAATAATGAATCATAAACTTGTATTAATACCAACATACACGGTTACAAAACAAAAATAAAATAAAATAATTTTTTCACACATATGTAATAAATTTATTTTTCCAATAACTTGTATTGCATATGTGCATTAGAAAATATTATTATATGCACACAACTAGATTTACTTCACATGTGTTTGTTAATATATGTAGTAGAAGTATTTCATATGTGCATTATAACATACAACACATACATGATGCACATGTGCAATACAACTACTTAGATCACATACTAAATAAATAATAACAACCTGATTCAACTTCCTGATAAACATCCGTCAAATTATCAACTTCTGCTTCTGGGATATCAAATGGATCTCGATTATACAATAAATAAAAAACATAACTAATACAGAGAACAAGGTAATACTAAATACATTCAGACTAAATAAACAATGCCAACCTGATTCAACTTTCTGATCAACAATCGTGTCATTATATTCACTTGCATCCGGTAACCTTTTTGTTCTTTTGTCCCTCGATTGTAATACAAATGTTACTTTCTTTGATGTTTTTCCTCATCTCTTAGCTACAATCATTAAAAACGTATAAGAAAACCGATATTTCAACCTGAATGCACATGTGCAACAACATTACTTTGTTAACTACAACAAAACAAATGCACACGTGCATTATTGTTAATGGCCTAATTATAACAGTATGTGCTTTAACATTACTTTAACATTAGAACCTAAGTTTTGCACATGTGCATTGACAATCTTAATGCACATGTGCATATCAGAAAATGACACCTCGTCCAAAACACAAATTATCCTCCTAACTAATATATGCAAACAATTCATCAACAAACACATTTAAAACCTAATTCACCAAACACGAAATCATTATTAAAAGCTCCACATTAATTACACGCGTTCGATAAAACACTCATACTAATTTACACATGATATCAAGTATTATTTCACTTTAAAATTTAACAAAATCAATAGCAACAGGTAGCATATCAATTCAAACGGAAGCTTAAGTCCTAAGTATGTTGAACCATATAACTTACCTTGAACCACATAATTACTTAACCCTTCCTCATATTAGTACCGACACAAACAACCAAATGTATTAATTACCTAAGACAAATAAGCAAAATCAACAAAAAAAAAAAAAAAAAAAAAAACTCAAATACCAAATCTGCCTTAAGCAAATCATAAACTCCGAATCTAGCTATATATCTAAACTCCACATAAATAGATAATTCAACTGAATGAAACAAAATTAGTATTAAATTGTGACGGGGAACAGTAACAACTTTTAACGTCGTCACCCATTGATTTCTTATAGAATACAACACAAACTTTAACGGCGTCTACCAATAAAATACAATTTACTCACATATTCACATGTTTAGCAGACATATTCACGACGGTAAAGATACGAAGACGGAGACAAAGGTAAACGCCAACGCTCCGCCGCGTCAGTCGTTCCATTCCAGACTTCGCCTCATGGTGAAGCCCATGCTGGTTAATCGTTTGGCCGACTGTCACCCGGTGGTGGTTGTAAACAAACGTCGCTTCAAACCCGCCGTGGAAACCGCCATACGCGGCTTCACCTAAACTGAGACAACGGTTCGATAATTTCCTGATCTGTAGAGTTCTGAGAGATACCATGAACCTCGTACGGATCTCTCAACGACTGTTTTTCTGCATCTTTCTTCTCCGATTTGGACTTATTAGGCGGCATTTTTCGTTAATTTTTAGAGAGAGAGAGAGAGAGATGAGAGAGAGAGTACCTCTGAAAGTTATATGGAGAAGAGATTATAAACATTGAAGAAGAAAAAAGCAATCTGTTGATGAAGATGGATTACCGTCCTTTTTTTTTGTTAATTGGATATTACAATAATGCCCCCTGTTCACATTGATTCTTTGGTTCTCTCCCTAAAATTGTTCTCGTATGATCCTTACCCTATATATATATATATATGGTAGAGTTCCTGTAGGAAAATTGGTTTGTGTGAGAAGTGTAGGAAGGATTACAAATTGATATGTATCATCATTTTTTTGATGTATTAATAATGTTTTGGATTGTTTTGCTTAGAAAAACAAGAAACATAACAATTAATAACCGAAAACAATGTATTTTAGGCCTAAAACTTAAAACAGTATGTCAAGAACATTTAAGCAGAGTGTTTTAAGTAATTACTAGGGTGTTTTATCTGTAATTTAGATTTAATGACTATAATAAATTGGATTGTGTTTTAAATTTTTGCATATTGTTGTGTTAAATGTTTTTCAAGCCAAAACAACCCAAAACATCAATCCAAAATCAAAAACATGATGGCTACATGTCAATTCTTAATCCTTCTAACACTTCTCACACAAACCAATTTTCCTACAGGATCCTCTACCTATATATATATATATATATATATATATATATATATATATATATATATATATATATATATATATATATATATATATAGGGGGAGGATAAATTGAAAACCCCCTTGAGTTAAGAAAACTAAGAAAACCCTTGTAAAAACCATCTAATTTTTTTTTTGAAAAAAAATACACAAGGTAACATACATGTATTAAAGCGTTTTGGGCCAAAAAATAAAAAAAAAGCGTCGATTGGATATTTAAAAAAAAATAAACAAAATTTGCGCTGTTACATATGTAACCTTGATGTTACAATATGTAACAGAGCTGTTACAATGTAACAACACAAACTTTGTTTATTTTTTTAAAAAATATCCTATCGGCGCTTTTTTTTTGGCCCAAAACGCTTTAATACATGTATGTTACCTTGTGTATTTTTTTTTTAAAAAAAATTAGATGGTTTTTACAAGGGTTTTCTTAGTTTTCTTAACTCAAGGGGTTTTCAGCTTATACTTTCCCTATATATATATATATATATATATATATATATATATATATGGTAAGGCTAAAATGAAAACCCACTTTGAGTTGAAAAAACCTCATAAACCTATGTAAAAAAAAACCTTTTTTTTTGAAAAAAATACAAAATATACATACATGTTTTTAAGCGTTTTGAGCAAAAAAAAAAAGTTGTGTTGTTACAGATGTTACAACTCTATCTATCCGTTGTAAAGAGTTGTTACATTTGTAACAACGCAACTTTATTTATTAAAAAAAACGTTTTAGATGGGTTTTCAAGGTTTTCTCAACTCGAGGGGGTTTTCGTATCTATATATACCCCCGCTTGCGTGCGCATATAACGTATATATGTGTGCGCCCTTGGGGGGATAAAAGTAAACTTTCACTGATTTTAACATTATTTTACTAATTTCGTGAAAATAACATTAAAAACGGCGGATGCATGTGGTGGCGTTGATAGCCAAAGAACAAAGGGATAATGGGATACATGCACCAATCGTGTTTGTCCCAATTGATAATTGTGATGTGCTTTATATCCAAGGCTTGATGCAAATTAAACTACCATCGATTCAGGGTCTCATTGGAAGTAGCAGATCTATTCTCAAGATGTAGAGTTAAGACTGTGTACATCCTACCCTTCTCAGACCCTCCCTTAGCTTTTATATTGGTGGGATTAATTAAGTATGATACACATACACACACACACACACACATATATATATATATATATATATATATATATATATATATATATATATATATATAGTGGATAGTTCGGGTAAGAAGAAAATGTCTTATAAGAAAAGACAAACAAATTTAAACCAATAGAAATCCCACATTTGATAATTGTATTTAACATTAAATAAATGGTTATTTTTTTGTAACCCCCTAAATTAAAAGTCATAATAATTCATTTTCAAATATATATTCTTTCAAAGCAAACATGTTTTACAACAGAGGATAATTTCGATATGTGTAAAATAAATGTAGGTTCGACTTTTATATGTTTAGGATAAACGCATGATAATTTCGACATGTGTAGTATAAACGTATGATAATTTTGATATATGTAGGATACATTTTTATATGTATAGGACAAATTTTGATATATATAAAATAAAGCATTAACGACTAATTTATTAGAGATTGATCGAGTAATTAATGTGACAAAAGTTAAAGTATTTAATATTTTACCATTATGTCATTTCTTTTTTTTTTCTTACATTAAAATTATTCTCAAATGATCCTCCCATTAGGGGTGTTCAGAATTCGATTCGAATTCGAAAAATTCAAAATTCGATTCGATTATCAAAAATTCGAATTCGAGTCCATTTAATCGAATAAGAATCAAATACGAATTTGTGATTTTAAATTCGATTCAAAATTCGAATAAAAATAATACATATTTATTTATTATTTTTTATATATTAGTATATACATATAACTTTTACATATAGGCTAACCTATAAAATTAACCCAAGTTCTAAAATAGCCCACAACCTAAATCTTTTAAACTAAAACGAATTTATTCGAATTCGATTTGAATTCGCTTCGTATTCAAATATCTTACGAATTCAAATCGAATTCGAATTGGGATTTTTATTCGAATCGAATTGAATAACTTTTAATCATTTTCATATTTCATACAATTAGAAGAACATTACATAAGGATAATAGGTAGGCGGGCAACAAGCTGCTCCGCCACCCCTTTCTGTATCGAAAATCACAATCTGCTAAAAATAAACCTCCGCCCTTGAGGGGTGGAAAAGTTGCTATGCACTACTTGATGACCTGTCGCTGGGGTCATGCAAAACCTAAATAAACTAGATAGCTAGAGTAAGTAGGATATCGAATCCACGAGGAGCATGTGGTTAATATTACACGTTTCGTTTGATTATTTAAACTAAAAATAACTAAAATTAATTTAAAACTAAACTTTGGATTTACTTGAGTAGCTAAACTAATGAAAACTGAACTTAATTTAGAAACAAATATGAGAAAATGGTGATCTCTCCAGGATTCTGGTTAGCCAAATTCACTCGGGTTTGCAAATAGATCAATTGGAATCACATAGACATGATTTGTGGATTAATATGATTGATAAAGAAGGTTGATTAATGACTTTGCTGACAGCCGATAACTAGACCGCGACTGTTGACTCGGTTGATTATCACCTAACAATATCTTAATGACTCGTAATATTGAAAAACACAACTTGTAAGTATTCAATGACACTCGATAAGAAACCGTGTTGGTTGATGAAATCCAAAACAAGCATATCATTCAATAAACGTTCAACATCAATATTAATAAAAACCACACTTGAAAGTTTAAAAATTCGAAATTAATAAACATTCAATCCAATGAATAAATACGTAGCAAAACCCTCGCAAAGATACTAACCATTCACCCGGAGAGAATCACAGGTGACTTAACCTCGCATAGCTAGGGTAGACACCACCATCTCCTCTCCCCTTTGTTTCCTGTGTCGCCTCTAAACAGCCGTCACCCCTCCTATAATAATAAAACCTCCTCTCTGTTCTGTTTCAATGCCCTTTAATTCTTTTTGGCGCATTCCGAGTCCATCATGGGCTGCCTAATTTCTTGGTTTCCCTTGGGCCACTAGACACGAGCCCAAGTGACGGTTTTCTTTTGAATGTTAAAGCCCACAACCATTTTTATCCTTCTCTTTGTGAATTGGGGTACGTCCATGTTTAGCAATTAAATCCAACCTTTTGGTTTTTCTGCATTCCAATTTCACAACCACTTTAGTTTTGCAATTACAAATAAATTAACTCTCAAAAATCAATTAAATGCATTCATGCTTACGTAACTTTCTAATATTTTGATACATTAACATTATTTGGTTTATTTCTTATCAAATCTATAAAATACAAAATAGAGATAAACTACATAATAATACTAAACTTAATGCATTTATTTATTATTATTAATATTAAATAAGGTGTACCTAAAATCCACCAATCACTACTCGCTGAACCCGGGCCAAAAACCGCACCGCTTCCGTTGCCAAGGAACCGAACGTGTCGAAGGCCAGGGGAACGAAAACATGTTGATTATCCTCACATGCTTTAGCGTGTTTTTTCACTTTCTTGGATTCAGCTCTCATGACCGCTTGCCCGGCCACAAACCCACTATCCCGAAGCCCAACTAGGGGGGACACCCCGGTAAGATCAACACACGCAAGTTTCCCACTTCCCAACCAAAAACTAAGACGTCTGCTGGGCACAAGGTGGACCTCTCCTCCGCGAGGTTTATGAGAAAATTAACTGACGCCTCTTTTCTTGCGAAGATCCCCGCTCTTAATTGAATTTGACTTTAGTAAAAATAATTTATTTAAAAAAGTTTGATTCAATTAATTCGAAAATTCAATATTCGATTTGATAAACAACCCTAAGTCCCATCTTTCACCCATCTACTGCCAAACATAAAAAAGTAGTATCATGACTATGAAAGAAAAAAAAAGTAGCCAAATGGATTCTTTCAAGGTTAGCTACTTTCCAGAATGAAAAGTAACAATCTTTTTTATATTGTTTTTACCGTTGATTATTAGTTTGTGACAAAAATAGAGCAGTTAGTTCACATATAAAATACGTTATCTAGAGTTTAAGGCATTCTCGAGGTCTGAATAAAAAAATGAGCTAGGTTGCATGTGGTGATATATTATCGTTGATATGCAAATTCTAAATCCATTTTGATTTGTTATAAATATAAAGTTACTAGATTATACCCTGGGAGCATTCCAGGGTTAAGAAATCTAATATGACACATCAATTTTACATATGAAATAGATTGTTACGCTTTACAGTTACATTTAAAAAAACTTCAGGTAACACCTAACCTAAAACAATTAACAATGTATCTCCAATGTATAATTCTAATGTTAAAATCTAACCTAAAACAGTGTATAACTCTAATATTAATACCTAACCTAAAACAATGTACAACTTCAATGCTAACACCTAACCTAAAACAAATGTATAACTCCAATGTAACTCTAATATTAACATATATCCTAAGGGCTAAAAAATTTACAACTCTAACATACTAATATTGACCTAAAACAATATATAACTCTAGTAACCTATTCTGCTCTGGTTGAAAATAAAATTCATATTTACTGGTTTGAACATAATTATTGACTTCCCTATACATAATTAATGAATTACCTTTTTTTTTTTGAACGGCCAACGGTACCACCCATAACCACCCATAATGAATTACCTAAACACGTGTTTTTTCCTGTATGAAAAAAACCCCATAAAAATAGTCGTTTTTTTCTCCGTTTTTTATATAGCACTATGTACTCGTTGGAAAAATAATAAAAAAAACTCGCTAATTTGGTGTAATTTTTTACTTTAAAAAATATCGTAGATAAAAGATATTAACGTTTAAAAATTATGGGAAGAAACATGAGAGAGAAAAATCCATTTTTTTTAAAAAAAATTTTTCCCTAAAATTACTTAATGTCACATGGCATCCTACATGATACTTTTAAAGGAGAGAATGATTATATGAGTGCAATATAGGATTTAGCCCTTTAATATATATATATATATATATATATATATATATATATATATATATATATATATATATATGGACAGCCAAAATCTGACCATGATTAAGGCTCATCTAGATTGACCTTGATTTTGGTGGAAAATTGCGTGAAATGTAATTTTTATTGATGCAATGATAAATGAGAAATCAAGTGGTTAAAATAAGATGGAAATTTTGAGTGATTCTAGTGGATATTTTAACTTTTGGCTATAGTCTTTATGGTTGGTTATTCTTATGATCTTTTGTATTACTAGTACATATAACACAAAGGCGTTGTCAAAATAAAAAGTCTTAGGGATGTTTCTGATTCTTGAGGTTGGCCACAAAACTTTTCTAAGCTCTTCACTTTTGCCCCTCCTTGGTTTGAATTTACAAAATTTACATTAACTAGTGGTAGATCTTGAACTTTTGACTAGGTTTGGCCGAAAGTCATAGGACTTAAATTTTTTTTTTCTACCACTAAGTCTTAGATCGGCGATCCAGTTCGGGTCAAACAAAAAAACTCTAAATATCCATTTTTCTACAATAATTCAGATTACCATTTTCACACAAAAAAAAAAAAAAACAAATTGTTAACAAACAAAGACCAAAAATATAAATGAAAATGCGAGAGAAAGGATAAGTACCTTAAAAAGGTATCACAACTCAGCCCGACAGCCTTTAGTGTTATAGATACGTATATTTCGATATCATACCCGTAGAAATTTCAACATCGAACCCGTAGAGATCTTTACACCGAACCGTTGAAAACCCTGACACCGAACCCTTAGAAAACTTGAAACCGAACCTTAGAAAATTTGACAACGAACCTTAATTAACCCACATTTTAATTAACAAATAATAACTTGTTAAGGACACACTCTATCAAAAATTAAACTACTAACTCATTTAGCATGCATTTAATTAAAAGAAACACATTAATTTTCTTATGGTTTACCGATTATTAGAGTTATCTCTTGTTATACCCGCCGCGACTGCAACTATTTAGAGATCCTTTATAGCAATGAAGCATGTGAAGTCCGATTTGCGTAGTCAGATTGGTAATGAAATTTTGATTACATAATAAATACACACACCTTAAAAAATTGTAAGAAACAATAAAGTCGAACTTTAAGTAAAAAAACAAATAATTTTGTTATTCCTTTTCTTCAAAAAATGTGTGCGCATGAATTGGTAATCGAACCCAAACCGAAACCGGTCTTTCAAATTGGCAAAACCGAAGCCGAACCGAACCGAAACCTGTTCGGATATGAACCGGCACCAAACTCGAACCGGTTTGGAACCGGTTCGGTTCCTAGAAAAAAAACCGATCTATGGACGTCTATAAAGTTCTTAGGTGCTGGGATGTCTTATGTAGAATATTTTCAACTAACCTAACTTTCAATTTCACTTTCCGATGCCACTGATATAAATTTACAGTGCACTTGATTAGCAGTTGTATTGCATTGCTTTTATCATTTGAAAAAAGTTATGGGTATGCTTCTTTGCAAGTTGATTACATATAAGCCGTTCTAACCTCTTCCCTCTTAATGTGGATCTTATAAAGGTCCATATGATTTCTTCTCCTCGGCAATCTATCCAGATTTGGCACTTTCAATGTAGTATGCTATCATGTCTCCTTGTAGCCTTAAAAAAATTACCTCACTACGAAGCACATGTTTTTACACACACACACACAAACATACACCTTACACCTTACATCTTGATTCTTTTAATCATTTTAAGGTTTGAATTACGTTTCTGCCATGTATTGTCGACTCCGCCGCAACGCGCGGGTTCCCTGCTAGTATTTATAATATATGGGTTAGAATTGAAATTAAAAAAACCCAAGCCACTATTCATCAAATATTTTTTGTAATATATGGTGGGGTTAGGGTACAAAGGCCATATTTCGTGAGAAGTGTAAAAAAGATTAAAACTTGATACGTAGGCATCATTTTTTTGGACTTATTTATGATGTTTTGAATTATTTAGGCTAAAATAACACGCAACATAACAATTAAAAGCACAAAACAATTTGTTTTAGGCTTAAGAACTTAAAACACCATGCCAAGAACACGTGTTCTTAATTGTTGTGTTTTAGCCGTGTGTTTTAGTTATGTTTTAAATTCTATGGCTATAATACATTGCATTGTGTTTTAAATAGTTGTGTTTGGTGTTTTTTTAGCAAAAACAACCCAAAACATCATACCTAAATCCAAAACATGATGCCTACATGTCAATTCTTAACATTTCTCACGAAATATGGCCTTTGTACCCGATCCTTTATATATATATATATATATCAAAATTTATTATGTTCTTAAGCATTGGTTATTCCAATAGTGAATGGACTACTATGGGTGTGAATCACTTATACACCACATATTTATCACGAAATAATTTGTGGGTTTAATTTAATTAACATGGGTTCAGGTTAATTTCGATTCAAACTCAGGGAGGTTTAAGTAACATGTCATGTTCATGTTAACCTTGTGGGTTCACGAGTTAACTTACTTAAGTATATACTATTTTTTTTCTTCGAAAATGTGTGTGTTAAACCCCGCATTCTTGGGTTAATGTTTAACCTAACTCTAGTTAACTTACACAATAGTTCATGGCATTGAACTTGATTAGGGTTAGTTAAGCGAGTCGCACGGTACAAGGTTATACGTTAATATGTGACACCCGCCAGATTTCCAGGTCAAGATCCGTGCACACTACAACCATTTTGTCCATTACAGTTATGCATTAGACATTTTATTACAACACGTGTGACACCATGTGTCTAGCAAGGCCCAGGATAGTTCAGGAATCCATTACAGAGTCCCATTTACCCATGCAAAACCAGACATTCATGAGACATTTCGTGAATACTCAACACATGAAATCATTAGTTGAATTCTTAATACATATGCAACATGAGTTAACAAGCTAGTTCAACACATGTTTAAAGACGAATTAACACATGACATAATATGTGGATAACACGATATCAATAATATTTCACGAACCACACATGTGATGGCAATGCCCAGGGTACAAGAACACATATACACAAATCCATATCAAACAAATTACATACCCATAAGTTCGATGGATTTCAAATTCCAATTACACATGAGTGTAATCGGCTAACATTTATTAGTACGTGTTGGAACATAATAAAGATAACTATCCCTGTATAAACACTAATTACATGTGAGTATATGTCACAACCCGATCAAGGTGGGCCCGGTCGGAATACAGATGGTTACCAAAACATTACGCAATGCAGCAAACAGCGGAAGCAATGTAAATAACTAATCTTTTATAAATAATATTAGTTTACATTTCTATACAATATACCGTCTCTAATACAAATACTCTAGGTAATATCTAAGGTTCTCGCTTGCATTCTAATCCGTCCGTCAAGGAATACTCCGGTTCGTAGCCGCTCCTTTCTTCTAACTCCGACAGGTACCTGAACACATGCTTAAAATAGGTTTTGGGTCAACACGAATGTTGGTGAGTCCGTGCGTTGGTTTAAAAATGGTTTACAATAAGTTTATCCTTTCAAAACAAGTTCACAAGGTTTACACAGTTCAACACATGATGATGTACAAGCGACACCTCAATCCTAACATGGAATCTATCTACTGCCATTATAGATTCTCTGGCAAAATACGTGTCACAAATACTCAGTGGAGGGTTTTCCGGGCTTCCGGATCCACTATGTGTGGGGGTTTCCCCAAGTAGCGCTACCCACATATTAAGTGGCCCAATCCCCAGGGTTAATGAGTGTCGGTATGGTTTCCGGCAGCTACTATCTTGTCACATCAAACAGTTTATAAAAAGGAAGCATGCATTCACCCCAAAACAGTTAAACACAAAAAGTGGGGAGGTTCACGGGACTCACCTGGAAGCAATGCATATGAATGGTTTATAGCAACCAAAGCGTCGGACATCACGTACGGCTATACTCCTGGTCGAATCCTAAGTCGACACACACACATTATTAATTTTAGGTTCTTTATTAATGGTTTCACGTGTGGGACGAGCTCGAGCGTACGGTTTTTGTATTATCGTTGTTCAACAACTCTTTATTTAGTTCTAGACGTCCAAGTTGTCAGGTATCAAGTCTTAGTTCTATTGTTAAAAGACCATGTCTAAAGCTTAGGTAATCATCGAATGTCCATGCCCGAGTCTTAGTTGACGAGTTCATGATCTAAGTGTCGCATATTCTACCCTATGTTCAATAGTTCGGAATAATAACCATTATGTTTATAAGGTTCCAAGATTACCTTGTCCATAAACTAATGTCTAAAGGTCGGGTCTTAGTCGTCAAGTTTATAACCTTAGTATTAAGTGTTTTCATTAACGTCTAAGGGTCTAAAGCTCCAAGTTATCCTTATATATGTTAGGTCTTACGTTATACTATTAATGCTATAATCCGTTTTAATACATCTAAGTCCTCAACGTTCGTCCCAAATGCCCGAGTCAATGTCGTTTTAACATTAACACTAGGAGGCGCTTTACTTATGGTTGTGTCCAAGTTTTTATGTTCAAATCGTCTTTCAATCCTTGTGTCCAAATGTTCAAGGGTCCAAGTTATTCAATCCAATCATCCAAGTTAAGGTTTGTACATGTCATTTCTCCATATCTAAGTGTCGAGTACCTATATGTCCTACATCGAGTGTCCAATGTTTCGATTCAATAGTCAATATTCGCTCCAATCTCATAGTTTTGGCTTCGGTCCAAGTTTGCTCGTCAAGTCCCACACGTCGGGTATAAATATATAGTTTATAATTAATATAAATATTAAGTTAGTAGGTCCGGGTATACCTCACGTATCGGGTTAGGGTTCGTGTTGACCGGGTCTGACCCGGTTGACTACAGTTGACCGACGTTGACCAGGTTTGACCGCCATGTTGACTAGTTGATCCATTGACCCCTTTGACTTCGGTTGACTCAAAAGTTATCTTCTGTTGACCCGTCTTCTTGGTAACCAACTATCACCCAACTTCTCTACAACATCCTAAACCCATCTATAACACTCAAGACCTCTCATCTTCCTTCTGTTAATTGTATCACAACCACCATCATCGGTTATCATCAACATCAT
The DNA here is from genome assembly GCA_032199755.1 of Ambrosia artemisiifolia. Lineage (NCBI taxonomy): Eukaryota > Viridiplantae > Streptophyta > Magnoliopsida > Asterales > Asteraceae > Ambrosia > Ambrosia artemisiifolia. The sequence continues at coordinate 40,934,343 of CM063516.1, read as the reverse complement.
CGGCCATCATCTGTAACTGCTTTATCCACCATCTGGAACCTGTCCCGAGCCCCTGACCACCGTAACACCACCACAGCCACCTGTGTTCACCATAACCACCACCTGTAACCACCTTCTGGAATCCCTTCCAACCATCATCACAACAATCTCTAATAACCTATTCAAGCTTTTAGATCTAAACCAGATGGGGTTTTCTTACCGGAAATCGGGTCTGACCCGAGGGTATGGCGTAGCCGCTGCACAGAGCCACCACCACCATCGGCCGCCGTCGTCTCCTTCTTCTTCTCTCTCTCTCTCCTGCTTCTCTCTCTCCTCTGTTCTCAGATCTGTGTCTCTCTTTCTCGCTGGTTCTCTACGTGTGTGTGTATAGGTGAGAGGTGAGAGGGTGTGGTTGATGGGGTTGGCCGGAGGCGGAGGAGGCCGCCGGAGGTGGAGACCTCCGGTCTCCTTTTCTTTCTTCTCACTCATTCTCTCTCTCTCTCTCACCATATGTATGTGTGTATGTTGTTTACATCAGGGAAAAAAAGAAAAAGATGGAGGGTTTTTATACTAACCAAGGTCATGTGTGTGTTTGACACATGGGGGGCACATGGCACCATCTCAAGGTGCCATGTGTCTTGGGTGGTGAGTAAGCAAAAGGGTTTCGGGTTGGGTTCGGGTTCGTAACGGGTATTGGTCTGGTCTCGTAAAACATATCTGATAATAATATTTTACATGTATTGGTTCGGTTTTTAGTTTCAAACATAACCGACTAGTTAAATATTTATCTTGATCACTTGTACGTTACATGATAACACTAATTAAATACAGCAAAAATTTTTGGGGTTCGTTCTGGGTTGTTACAGTATATTATTAGAACCTACCATGGAATACATAATATATATATATATATATATATATGTACACATACACAAAACCACACAACAACAAACATATATACATGTGAGTTTGTTGAACCACCATACATATACCATATATATATACACGATCCCACACACATACATTGATATTATTATTGACAAGATACACCATGGACACAATACATACATGCAAACACACCACATATAACAACACACACACACACGTCGCATACATACACACATACACATACACCAACTTACACACTTCCACATTCCAATTCCCCATGGATAACACCAAAGTAGAATGTTGGACAACCACAAGACTAATTCTTACATAAGTTGACCTTCCAAGAATGTGTTTTCCCTTCCCTAGGATCGGCTACCAAGCCACCCTACATAAACAAACATGAAACATAAATCCATGCTCACTAAAACTTAGGAGATTCACCAAATGGAGTCTTGACAATCAACCACTTGAAACTATGCTATTTTGACTTCCAAAATTCCCTAAAACCCTATGCAAATAATCGGCCAACAAGTCGCAAGGAAGGAGCATGTGCACCATGGTCAACACCTTGCCTAAAGTGTCACAACACCTTTATAAAACCTCTTCCTAGGAAAGTTGACATTCCACAACAAAAACTATGCTCTTTCACACTAATCCACTATCTCTCTTGTATATATATATATATATATATATATATATATAACCGAATGGAGACCTAAAATGTAACAGCCCAAGCCAACCCGTACCATGATATTGTCCGCTTCGCTGCAGCTCACGGTTTTGCATTGGTCTCACCCCCGAGGGACTGGCCAAAACGCGTCTGGTAGAGAAGATTCCCCCACCCCTTATAAGGAAGTGTTTGTTCTCCTTCTCAACCGATGCGGGATGCTACAATCCACCCCCTTTAGGAAGCCCAGCTTCCTCGCGGGCACGACTAGCACACCGATCCGGGCCCCGGCTCTGATACCAACTGTAACAGCCCCAGCAAACCTGTACCACGATATTGTCCGCTTTGCCCACCCAGCCGTATCAGACAGGTGCAAGACTCACGGTTTTGCATTGGTCTCACCCCTGAAGGACTGGCCAAAACGCGTCTGGTAGAGAAGGTTCCCCCACCCCTTATAAGGGAGTGTTTGTTCTCCTTCTCAACCGATGTGGGATGCTACAATCCACCCCCCTTAGGGAGCCCAGCATCCTCGCGGGCACGACTGGCACACCGATCCGGGCCCCGGCTCTGATACCATCTGTAACAGCCCAAGCCAATCCGTACCATGATATTGTCCGCTTCGCCGCAGCTCACGGTTTTGCATTGGTCTCACCCCCGAGGGACTGGCCAAAACGCATCTGGTAAAGAAGGTTCCCCCACCCCTTATAAGGAAGTATTTGTTCTCCTTCTCAACCGATGTGGGATGCTACATAAAATCACCACACCACTCTCTTGAAGCCATAACACTTGAAAACAATAACCTCCCACCATTGAGAACCCTCGGCCGAGCCCAAACCTGAACCCATCATCGACCGAGCCTACTTCTCACAACCCCTTGGTTCATTTCCAAGCTCTTGGAGGTCGAAAGGTGGAAGGAAAACCAACTTTAGGACCACATTCATCTTCACTTTGAGTAACTATGCTGTGGTAAGATAAATAACTATCTATGTATCATTTTCATTAATGTTTCGGCTACATCAATCTCACTCGCCAAGTAGCACCACTCGCACACACATATACATCCATGATGAGTTGTTATAAATCGGCTGTGAAGCTCACAAGTCGATAATGTTGTAAAAAGAACACACCTATATGAATACCTACATGTGGTATGTATATACATGAACAAACACACATATATGGACACACATACTCACACACATATACACGAGTATATGTGTGTGTGTGTGTTTATAGGGTTGTTTAAAAGCATTAATAATCGTTTTTGAACTCAAAGTTTGGCATATATACATGATGGCGATTTTGGAAACATACGTTAAAAGCCAAGAAACATATGTTAAAAGAGATTTAAATAAAGGTTTTTGGAAAAACATATGTTAACAACCTAGACATATATGTGAACTACGGTAAAGCATGAGAAAATGAAATTTTTACACAAGAAAGACCTAAAACATGTGTTAACACGCCCTATTTGGTATAAATAAGTGGCACACATACCATATGATAACATGTAGAAAACCAAGACATCGGTTTTTGCCACAAACGGTTAATCACAGTCATAAATAATGACAAAAACGAGCTTTTTCAACACATACAATGTATGACACATATGGACAGCCGTACATAAACACACAGTCCGTAAAAGTACAAGTCGGGTGAGCAATTACATGGTAAATAGTACAATACATAGACTTAGTTTGTCCTTATGTGAATCTAGGGCACTTTTGTTCGGACATTTCACATAAGATTCAGTCTGTAGTTAGCACTCAGACATCAGGTGAGTTCTCACGGCCCCATTTTTACGGTTTTCATACTTTCGGGGGAAAACATGCGTACAAGTTCAGTTACATTTTGACTATTACGTGAACATGAGACAAAAAGGTTCAGAGTACTCATAAGCCCTCGTGTCATACATTTCACTGTAACCATTAGCTATGGACTTAGCCATGAAACACCGAAATAGATCTATTGGGTTGACACCCCCACTCTTGGTTAGTCGCTCTAACCGGATAGCAGATATCCCAAGAGTGCTTGTATTTCACATTACATTCATTGTCTTTAGTGTACAATGGGCTAGGCACAACATTCATCAAGGTTTGGTTATGGGCTCATGACAACAATCACATAATGATTATTGTCTTAGCTAGGCAATGATCCAGTCACCCATGGTTTACATGGAATCCAAACCCTGTGACCTCACCAACTTAATTGTTGACATATTTTACTTGCATGTTTTTCAGACAATTAATTGAGCATCATGGAACTTGGAGCCGCGCATGAGCATCTCGGGGATATCTTGAACCTTATTTTGATTAAATGATTTAGACAATAACATTTTTAAATGTGGTTCTTAAGACAACATTTTGGTTGTTATGTTTAAACAATGACGTCTTTTAATATATCTCTACTTATGAATTTGATGCTTGCGTGACTTGTGTGCTTGAAAACCCTTAGAAGTTACATCTCGCGTTTCCGCCTTGGCGGGGTGTGACTGCATAAAAGGTAATTCAGGGAATTAATGGAGCACGTATACGAGTCTTGAACCCCCAACGTTGGTGAAACTAAAAAATAAAAGTAAGGCGCTTTTGTTTGTTTGAAATTATAATACGTGACGATATGAATTTATGTGAAATTATTGGATACTTGATAACATTCTGTGATTAATCATTATCTGGTCCGTGACCGAGACGGGGCGGACTGGGACCCGAAACTATAATATAAATATTTTGGATTATTAATAATAAGGTTATTATTATTAATTAGTTTTATTAGAAAATAGAAAAAAAGGCAAAAAAAATGGGTTATAGTGGCTCCGCGGACCGGGGGCCATTATGCTAAGTCCCCCGTGAACCGCGGAGGAATATAATATAAAAATTCTGGATAAGACGCGACGCAGAGCGCGGAGGGTTCCTTGTCTCGCCTGCACACCGCAAGAGCATACATGATGAGCAAAGTTGGCTAGTTACCTATTTAAAGAAATTTTTAATCCACTTTTCTCATAACCGCAACCTAATTCGTCTAAAAACCTCCCCATGTAAAAAGGTTAACCTCAAACACCTTCTTTGGTTCAAGAACATCATCTTAGGAGCTTAGGAAGTGTTTGGATCAATTGTTTAAAGTGCTTAAGGTATAACAACCATTCTCCTATGTGTTAATCTCTTTAATCTTGTTTTAAAAACATCAAAACCTCTTTGTCCAGATCTGATGTAAAAGCTTAATACACTTAACATGAGTTTTAATGATGATTAGCATGTTGTTGATGATCTAGGGTTAATTGTAATTTATATTAATGATGGGTTTAAAGAGTTTGAATCTGATTAACATGATAAGTATGTGGTGTTGTATGATTTTGGATGTTGTTAGATTGTTTATGAAACCAGGGTTTGTAAATAATGAGTTTATGCATGTTTCAAAAAGTGGACAGATTTGATGTATTAACTTGTATGAGTTATAACTTAATATTTGAGTAATCGATTTGATTGTTGTTTGATTCTAGAATGTTTTTTATGATGTTAGGTTTTCAAAAAGTCCATGTTTGTGTGTTTTTGATGTGGTTTGATATGTTTTTGTGATTTTATAAAAACGGATGTCAAATCTGATTTTCGGATAGAAAACTGAAGTCAACTTTAAAAGGTTATAACTAGAGTTTTACAAACCATTAGACCATGAAATTTGATTAGTAGCTACCTACATGAGTTTAAATTATTTTCCAGGTGGATTAATCTTGTTTGGATGAATCTATGATTTTTAGTAATTTTACTTGTAAACTATCACATTTAACTTGTTTTAATACCTTGTTGTAGTAAATGATTTTTCATAAATTCTCAACATGCTTTTGTCACAAAATGAAAATAGTGTCATGTCTAGTGAACATGTAGAGATGTTCAGTAAAAGTTTAAGAGTCTAATATGTTGAAAAGATATTTTATTAAAAATTGGTTTGACAACTCATAATCTGCCCCGGAAACGCAAATTAGGGAAATATTGCATATGAGCTTAGTTAAGGGTTTTCTTGACTTGTATGTGGTTTGTACATGTATGTAAACTTATGTGAATCATATATGTAGTATGTAATAACATGTAAACGTATTATTCACCAACGGATCATCGGGTCACTTGTTTCATATAGTTACACTTGTGTTCCTTTAACTTTTCGCAACGTTAGATGTCATGGACAAAACAGGTTTTGTTGTGCTTTGCATATACACTTGTACTCATAGAGTAACACTTATAATCGGGAGTCGTTATTGGTTCACTATTACGATTTTGGAGTTTGGATATAAGCTTAACGCAACCTAACGTGAGTTTCACTACTTTTTCTCAAAAGCATGTATCCTGTGGAGGGACCACTTAATCCCTAGATTGGGACCACTTTATCCCTGGATTGGGACCACTTTGATTTCTTGTGTGAATCGGTTTAGTTTTCGCACTTTTTATGTTCTTGGTTAACTAAACAAAACTCTATCACGGAAGTCCTTCACTTATACCGAATGAATTCCCAGGTTTTGGCAAACGAGGTACTAGTTGATAGCGCTATTAGGTTTGATAAACCTCATATCGTGCTGGGAGCCGAGTGTGAACTTTTGACCTTAGACTTTATCATAGTTGATAGACAATGATGGGAGGCACAACTTCTCACATTAGTGAGTGCAGTGTTTATAGCAATTCGTTGCCACATGTTTAATTACATAACATGGGTTAGCTACCCTTGACATACGTTGAAACCAGTGGTTTGCAATTATAACTTTTAATTACTTTAACTGTGAACTCACCAACTTTATGTTGACACACTTAGCATGCTTTTGCAGGTCGCTAGGTACGACACACGTTAGGTCATGCATACATGGAGTCTTTGGTTGAACATCAAACTTAATTTCAGTTTTCACATTTACTTGGTTTTGGACGCGTTGTTTTGCATAGGATTTAAACTGTTTACATATATTTACGCTTCCGCATTATTCAAAAACTTTTTGATCAAACAGTAAACTTGATCTTATAATGGACTAAAATGTTTGGGTATTTAGATTTGTTCTAAGTAACTAATGGCAATTAGGATCCTGGTTGGTCACACTTCTCGCGGTAAAACTCCGCAGTGGATTTTGAGGGTGTGACGGTGTGTTTTTTTCTAATGGTAGAGGATTTGGATGTGACTTTGGTCATAAACGATGACGCATATATTAATGACATGGTAGAGGACGTGGAAGCGGTTTTGGTTAATGAAGAGGATCATTTTACGTGAAAAAATATGAATATAGGAAACAAAGACAATAATGATTTAAGGTGATATGAATGTGGTGAATACAGTTATTTTGCATACGAATGCAACAAGTGGAAACATAAGGTGACAGAAAAGAAACAAGAAGTCTATCTCATTTGAAATCAGGAACCAACGTTGTTGTAATTAATAAAGAAAATTAAAGAACGAAGAACCAAGTTTATGATTAAGGGGAATATTGAACGTTGCTCATGAACTTAGGTCATGTTATATTATGTTAATAAAGTATAAGGGTCATAATAATTGGTGCAGGATATAGGGGGCAAGGGGGGTCACCCGACACCCCCCTAATCTTCGCTCAAAAGTTCTGATATTTAGTATCGGTATAAAAGTTTTTTTGTATATATGGTTTTGACCCTCTATTGTTAATAAAAAAATAGTTATATAAACCAAAAATATAATCCAATACAAAAATAAATGTAAAGCCCAAATCCTAAAGTACTAAGCCCAAACACTAACTCCTAAAGTCCAAAGCCCAAACATTAACAATTTTTAACTCCTAAAGTCCAAAGCCGAAACACTAACAAATTTTAACCAAAAAAATATTCAAGAATCGTCTTCGCAATAAGATGTCATGTGAGTATCTAACAAATAGTAGGGGAATTTACATAGAAAAAGAAATTGCTACGAAACTTTGATTCGTAGTCCATAATTGAAGAATTAAAAAATCTTAAATGTCGACGGGTTGAACTGTAATGTTTCATCCAGGTACCTACCATTTGTCTCCTTTTAATATTTTAGTGTCTTTGTTCAATTGTTTGTTAAATAATGTTTAGATCTTTGATATTTATTGTATTTAATGTTTGACTCGACCCGAATCGAATCATCGACCCGAACATATCACCCGAAACATAGCTATAGAAAAAAAAATATAGGTCCCGTGACCGGTGACTTCCAACCCCACGGTCCGAATTCTCAAGCTCCGCCACTTGTCTTAGTGTCAATGTTTAATTATCAACATGTCGGTCAATATCTAAATATGTTTTAGGGTTAGAAAGCGTTCAAGTGGCATCGTATTATGAAGTTTTGTTTTCTTTAAGAGATCGACTGGTTCATGAAGTATATATAGGTTACGAATACTAGAGTCAAAAGGTTGGAACATTTTGCATGTATCAAATGGTCACATTATCAATCAAAGTACTACAATGCTTTCTGTTTATGAGTTCTCATTTTCAGTCCATATTATATATCAATATGTGGTTGAGTTCCTTCTTGATTACCCACATACATGAATCAAACACAATAGCAATTAAACATTTGTTAAGGTTCGAAGAACCAACTATAATTCTATGTATAGAAAACATTCAATTTATAAAGGATTTACTCATGAGTAAATACAACAAAGGATCACTGTACGTTGTGATCTTTATTAACATCAAAACCAAACACGTACTTCAAACTTAACTGAACACATATAATGACGATACATGATATTCATATGGTCGCATATATGTAGACACACCCAAAGGTTTACTTTAAACGGAAACAGGTTCAGGTAGAGGTGCAAGCTAGCTTCCGAAGAAAGTCAAGGAATTCGATGTGAATTTCGTAACTTGGAATGATACTCCTAGTCACTTCTTGTGACCACATACTCTTTCCCCATTGTGCAAGTCCAGGATTTCTGTCTTCTTTGATCACAGAGAAACCGAAATCTTTTTCATAAAGCTTGAGCCACCCGAGAAAAACTCCAACAACAACATCAAGATAACCAATATCATCTCCACCGAAAAATGCCTTCCCCTTGCTCAACGTCACGAATGCTTCTTCCAACATGACCGATCCTCTGATGATTATCTTTTTTAATTCTTCTCTTCTTGCCTTATCGTCTGTTACCATAAACTCTTTCATCCATGTGTAAAACTGCCATGTAAGAAATTAAGAACAATATATTATATATTATTATTGCTCACATATAATTTGAAGGCCTTAGAAATCTGTGAAATATATATAAAAGCTCAGTCGTGGTGGTATATAAATGTATTTTTTGGAGGAATAACAATCCATCGTCGTACGTATAGCGAGTACCATAAACTTTATTATATAGCAAAAAAAAAATATATTCAGTGATGCATAAACGTTGAAACTAGAATTAAAAAGGAAAATAGAAAAAAGAATACTTGTTAAAATTAAATGCTTATATTTATTATGCAAGAATCAGTTTTTTTTTTTTTTAAAAAAGAAAAAAAAGAAAGAAACATGTTAATTGTATCAAAAACTAAATGATTTGGTCATAAAATACCAGGGTGTCAAAGGTGTAAGCCAACATCCGGGATTGAACTCGTTCCGAAGGGTTCGAAGGGAGGAGAGGGTGGACATTTGGTTTAATCTCATCAAGGTACTCCATTATGGCAAGAGACTGGGTCATGGGCTGTTCATTTGCATGAAAGAGGACAGGGACTTGCTGAAAAGCGGGGTTGGATGTAAGTAGGAGTTCACTTTTGTTACAAAGATCTTCCTCAATGTACTCATACTCAATAGACTTAAGTTTGAGGACGAACTTGACCCGGGTCACAAATGGACTTCCAGCTGCCCCAAGAAGCTTCACCTCACACTTTTGTGTCATTGTAACTTGAAGGAAATGGTGACTGATGCCTTCTTGGAGCAAGATAGTTGAAGTATTTATAGTGATAAAAACTTACAAAATGACAAAGTTATCCTATGAAATAGAAAATTCTTTTTATTCAAACTTTGTAGGCAGGGATTTATTTTAATATTGGTGCCTTGGTGGTGTCACTATAGTCTATAACCTTCCAACTTATCAGTTATAACTCTCTGCCCATTATGATGAGCATCTCTCACTTATGGTGAACCGATCAAACAATGTCTATTGATTTCAAAGATAAATGATATTTATCGTTTACTCACCAAAGGTTGGATGAGAATCCATATTTTATTATTAATATTAAGCGGTGCAGTTCTTTTGTGCATCGTGGGAGGAATTTGATCAAAATCCATTCGGTTCACGACGGTATTGGCACTTGCATGGTAGAGTAGTTGAGGTGTTGCAAAACACATCTCTTTTCCCATGTATTTTGTATATTATTTCATTTTATTCGTTTCGAGTCGTTTTTATTATGTTATTTATTTAATTTGTTATTATATTGGTGTTCGTGAAAAATGAGCTCAAAACGAAGAAAACGATAGATACATGAATAACTGGGTTCGAGAAGGATGTAAAAAGTTAATTAATAATAATATAACAATAATCCTTTACTACTAATAATAATATATACTACTTTTATGATAGTAACAAGAAAAAACAAGAAATGAACATATGATTCTCGTGATCATGGAAAAAGAGAAATTAATAAAAAGAATAACTATGGCCTAAAAGTTAAATGAAAAAAGGTGTTGGGTGAAGCCAAAATAAAACAAAAGATCTTTGATGGAGCTGGCCACATGATTTGTTTTAAATCTCATCTATCTATACGTATCTATGCTTGCAATTAGGTTAGAACCCGTGTTATACAGGTGGTACAAAGAAATTGAATAATTAAATAAATAACTATACTTTAACAAAGCTTAATGTTTTGAACTAATGATATGTGTCAATCTAAAGAATCCGTAAATTATATTTAAAAATATCTATGGAAAACTATACATACTTTTTGTGTTTTCGAACTACAATGGAATTATTCATTTGAATCCCCCTTCGCTCATCTTCGTATAATAAGTGCAAAGGTGTATATGAATAGGATAAGGAAAAATGTTTCTAGTTAGAAGTTGCAATTTTAATAATGGTACGATCAAACTCCAAAGGTTGAGAAGACGACTGATGTTCCTTTACATTCTGTTATTGCTCGAAAAACTCCATTTGGATTCTAAATTCCTGGTTTTGTTGCATAAAACTAACATGCTACCGACCTGCCAAGCCCCCTAATATTAATAACAAAAATATATCCCTCTGCTTTAAGCAATAATATAAGGTTAGATAGTTAATGATGCAGGTGTCGTATGGTTCATAAGCTTTTATACCTAGCTGTCTTTGAGAACCACCAGTAGAACTAAGATAGACTTAAAGGATTATTCATGTAAACTAAATGGTCATAATCAATTCTGATGATAAAGCCATAGGGTTATGTACCAAAATAGTAAAGACACACATGAAAACAATGTGCATGTGTTTTGAAACAATCTAATGAGTAAGACTTTAAAATGTGCATGTGTTTTTGTTTAACCTTTTCATATTGAGTAAAGTGTCAAAATGGACCCTGAGGTTTGACCCAAAATGCTTGTTTAGACAGAAAAAGTTATTTTTATCACTATTAACCTGGAACTTTCTTTTTGGTGCCATTTTAGACCATATTTTTAACTCAGTTATAAAAGTCAGTTAAGTTCAGGGGCAATTATGTCATTTCATGTCTAAACTTTAAAAAACACATATTTAGCCTTTCTTCTTCACAAGAACGATTTGAGACTACAAGTTGTTTCCACATCTCTTCAAAAACCCTAATTCCCTTATACGTGTGAAAAATTCTCATACGTGTGAATTAATCAACTTTTGACCCATTTTGAGTCTGACATTTTCCTAACATCACCCGGTTGACTTTCTTTGACCAAAGTTGACTGTCTTTAACCAAAGTTGATTGTCTTTGACCCAAAGTTGACTATCTTGACCACAGTTGACTTTCCTCTATCATTTCCATATTATTTTAACTCATTATCAAACACCTATAACAACTAACTGGATCATTGATTCCACCTTTGATCCGTTACGTGCGCGATACTAAATTCGTGTCGATCCTACAAGTGGTATCAGAGCTCCGGTTCAAGCTCAATGACCTATGAAGACGGGTTAGGTGAAGATTGTGAATCATTTGCTGATCAACGAAGTTGTGAGTTAACCCGCAGCACAGATGTATGTTGTTCAACATCTGGAAAGGATGATTCGGAGGAAGAAAAAAATAGAGGAGAGAGATGCTCATACTCCAATTCTGACAACTCAAAATCAGACTGAGCAACATATTCAGGTAAGTTCTAACCCTTATAAACCTATCTGTGCTAAATGCTTAGATTTAGAAGGTAGGTTAGAGACTCTTAAAGAACATAACACAAGTATAGTGTGTGACTTGAGGTCATGTACGGATGCTAATGCAACACTAAAAAAGAATGAAAAAGAATTTAAAGAAACGGTTTTGTTATTAAAGAAAGATGTTAGTGAGCTTAAACGAATAGTTTTAAACAAACAAGATGCCATTAACAACTACATCACTGATTTGCAACAAACCAAGAAAGCATTAGCAACAGCTTAGTGTGACTATGAACCTATCAAAAGGAAGTTGGAGAGTTATTCCAACTCAAGATATGTGCTAGATCATATCATTGATAGCCAAATCACTGAAAAATCTGGGAATGGGTTAGGTTACAATGCAGCTCTTCTTCCTTTGCGTGAAAATTATTCCAATTCACCAGAGAAGACAGATCTCACAAACTTTGTTGTCACAACACCACTATTTGCTGACCCATCTAAGATCAAGGAAACTGAGATTGTTAAAGCTGAGAATTATGTGTTGGTTGAAACAGAGTATGAATATTCTGATGAAGAATCTGAGAGGCCGGGTTTAGGATTAAAACTAGTTATTCCACTTGAGAATCACATTGAATGTGATCCTGAACCCAAAGACAAAAGGCAACATAGTAAACCTCAACAGGTGAAACCACAAGCTGTTCCTCAGAAAACTCATCAGAACCAACATAATCAATCTAAAAAATCAGTTGGGCTCCAAAGAAAAAGTCTAGGAAGAACAAGTCTATTCCCAAGACTAAAGAAGTTAAATTTGTCAAATCTAGGGGTACGGATCATGTGCAACATTTTGAAAAACACTCAAATCTTGAGTATTTTGAACAAAAAGATCAAAAACATGGTGCACCTAGATCTCAGGACAATGAAGCAACCTCAAGTACCACTATATTTGGAAGTTCTAGCCCGAGATCTTCCCAGTATAGCACGGGATATTCATAGTATGAACCTCAATACTATGAAGAGTGGAGGTCAAGCTTTGAATGCATCGAGGTAGGACACATTAGATCTCATTGTCCCTATCTGAGAGAGATGAAGGCTAGCACTTATGAAACCCCCCCCCCCCCCCACGAGAAACAATAACAAAAAATATTTTGGCTCTCCTAACCGACATTTTCATGATCAAAATGAGAGATCAACCCCATTTAAAAGAAAATTGTTGTTGAAACTGCAAAGCCAAAAACTGAGAAGGTTGTAAAACCTAAGGTCTCAAGGCCCAAGGCAAACCCTAAGGAAAGTCCAAAAAGAAACCTAAAAGCACAACCTAAGGCCAAACCCAAACCTGCAAAACCAAAATTTCTCAAAGATAAAATTAAGAAGGTTTGGAGACCTAAAACGGTAAATTCTTCTAAGGGTTCGATATCACACGATCAAACTCCTACTCCTCATGATAGATGGATGGATCTACCAATGATTGATGACCTAGGCCAACCAACGACCATCAAGGCCTGGGTCCCCCTCCAAAACTAATCTTTGAACGAGCGTGCAGGGTTTTCCAGGAGGAAGTATCAGCAATCATTTGATTGTTGACAGCGGGGCATTCTAGAACACAATAGGTGACATGTCCCTCCGGTAACTTGATCAGAACATCTTTGGAGGATATGTAACCTTAGCTAATCAATGTAAGGAGTTTGTTGTGAAAGAAGAAGAAGAAAAGAAAGAGAAAATGTCTGATAAGTTTGAATTCATGACCCAGTATTTCGACTTAACAACGGGTGTCAGTAATGAATAAGAGTGGACTGGGTGGTTGTTGTAGAACGCTTCCTGCATTATCTAAAGGATTAACAACCGAAGGTATATGGTACCCTAATGGCGATAAGCTGGATCGTGTTGGCCTAAATGATTATGTCAATGTTGGTTACAAAATCGAAGCTGAATCTACAATGGGTGAATGTCAGTTCATGGGAGGTTGTCATGTGTGTCATCATTGCAACATGCGAAGCCGAATCAGGTAGTTGCACCAAGCTGTTGTTTCCAGGTTCTTTGGATACGTCAACACATATGAGTAACTACGGTTTGCATTTTCTTATCAACTCCTTTGTCTCTATTGATAATGTAACTTTCATAGCAATCACTAAGGATCCAGTAATTACTAAAGTCCAAAGTCCACACTGAGTACCATATTGCGAAAAAAAATTATACCAAATGATTTGACAAATCCATATGTGACTATTTTTGAAACGTAAGAGGCATTTAGGGAAAATCTGAGTAAACCACATCAGAAAATCAGCTTTGGTTTTAAGTTTTTCTATCAGAAAATCTAAAAAGAGTTCAATTGCTTTAAACTTTTTGAAATTTAGGGGGAGAAAATTCCAGAAAAACATAAACATATAAACAAATGAGTTTTTGTTGTGAGAAAAATGGAAAATGGTAGTAAATCAGTGGACTGTCGGATTTCCTAAAACTTAAACTGCAAATGATAATCAACCTTAAAAATGATATACCGGTAGGCCTGAAAATCATTTCAAAGTTGGCACAGTGATATAAACATTAATAACTTAAAGTCGAGTGATTTTTATGTCTTAGTACCGAAATCTCGATTGATGGGTTGCCAAAATCTGAGGCTTTCGGGTCTTTAAGCTAGTGATACGTCCGGGAACAACTGATCAAATCTCGGACTTTTCAAATTCTGATCGAATCGACCAGGCATTCTAGAAAGAGCAAAAAGACATATATATGTCAAACCCTTATTCTCGCACAATAAACGAGAATACTAGCTTATCAGTGTGAGAATCTTCATCTCTAGCTAATCATACCGGAAAACCAATGTGCGTGTGGAGTGTACTATAGCTAACGCTAACGCTGACGCTTATGGTAGGTGTTCACTACGATAGTGACCTGGATTGGATACACCCGCTAAGCTAAGTATGTAAATCAGCCACACGTACAATAGAATGAATAAATATTGACCTTATGGCGCCTGTTCACTAGGATAGTGACTCAAATTGAACACGCCCTCTAAGCTAAGTATGAAAAAAATATAAAAAATAATATAAAATGAAAAAAAAAATGGTTTCCGGTATCTGCCCCTACCCTGACCGAGATTTAATCAATCTCGTATCTTGTAAACGGATGGTCATGGCTTACTCACCCATTACGACCAAGCTTTGATTAATGTCTGATACGGGAATGTGACGTGTGCGTGGGGACCATTGACCGCAAGTATAAATCATACCAATTAACCTATCTAAAGTGCCGACGAGTACTCTTGATTTTCTAGGTTTAAGAGGATCTTATATTGGTAATCGTTTGTTTACTGATTATCCAAATTACATCTAATTGAATAACGGTTATCATGACCCGTCCAAATACTGATATGATTCTCTTATGAGCGAGCTCCCAAAAATATTGCCTATGAATATTAGTTTGCTACTTTAAAGTACTTAGTTTTGAAATTCAAAATCTAAAATGCCAAAAGATTTTTATTCTATTTTTATTTTTGATTAACCGATGTTGGAATACTAAATTCTTTAATTGGATCTCATATCTAAATCCGAAATACAATAAAATAAAATCTTTCAAAATTCAAGGGTCAAAATGCAACTTTCATAAATTAAAGGGTTTAATTTGACAAGTTTGAAATTTCACGGTGAAATTTGAAAAGATTCAAATGTTCAGGGGGAGAACGATTTGTTTCTCCAAATGGTGGTCAAAATAGACAAATCTTAAAAGTTTATCAAATGATAATTTTCAAGAATTTGATTAAGTCCAGGTTATTTGTCGTATCTAATACAAGTTGTAATTTCTATGCAGTTTTTATTAATTTTCCTGTAGGATCAAACATAAACATTGTGCTCATCATGACTCAAACAACAAAGCTTCAAACTGAACAAGACCCAAACCTGAACAACAAGAACCTGATATTCCATTTTCAGAGACACCAGATAGTGGTAGAGTTCAAGCATCGGAAGCTGAAGAAGATGAGAATCAAGAGATGAAAGTGCAGCTGTTGTTGATATCCGTCTTCATGAAAGAATCGTCAATCAAAACAGTGGAGATTTCTTGATTCCTCTCAAGTTATTGAAGCTAACCGAAGACAGCGATGATATCTCATGAAGTCACGATCATAACTCAAATCAGCAAGTATTAAAGTCTTCAAGGGGGAGATTGTTACTGCACTGTTGTGTGTCTTCCAATGTTGAAGATTGCGAGATATGAAGACTTGAAAACTGAAGATCAATAGCTAGACCTTAAAGGGAGTCTGTGAACGCTTTTCCAGACATTCCCAGGTTAGTGACTGGGTAAATCTACAGATCACTAGCTAGGTCCAATGGGGAGACTGTTAGCGCACTTCGTGTATCTCCCCAACGTATCATTTACAACCCTACAGAAGCTGAGCAGCGCGTTTATAGTCGTCTGGAGAAGATGAAAAGGTGTGATCGATTGCTTTAAAGTAAAACATACTGGAATTGCACGAACAGGTTGTTCCTGCGGACGGTATAGGTATCCTCTGCGGTTTGCGGAGGAATAAAATAACATTTTCTCAGATGTTGACACGCCATGTAACATGGTGGCCTTATGTATCCCCCGTGGATCGTAGGGGAGGTTTGTGCACCAAAAATCTGTTTTATCTTCCGTTTTCAATCGTGTGAGCGTATATTCTCGTTTTGGGCTCGTGTCTTCTCATTTCAAGCTCTTTAATTCACCATTTTAGCATGTAAACTTGTCTTTCATCATTCTTGGATAAGTACCTAATTTCGGGCAAAGCTACACAAAAAATATATTAAAAATACCAAAATAAATTATCTAAATGTGACATTTCAGCATCACATCAATATCATACGTAAAAATAAGAATGAAAACATTTTATATTTGACCAGACTTGTTTCAGAAAAATAACTTTATGTCGAAACGTGAATTTATATTATTTACGTTGAAGCATGAATTTATACCATCATGTACAACAATATAAACCACGTGAAAAACACATACATATAAATAAATGTACGTCGACTAGCCAAAAATATACATATAAATAAATTTACGTCAAAACATGAATTTATACCGACACATATCATGTACGACAAAACTTATACTGGCCGAAAATGTACATATAATTAAATTTACATGAATTTATACCAACACACATAATAATAACCACGTGAGAAAGTGTTTTTTTTTCTTTAACATAAACAATGAAAATGCGTTGGATAAATTCGAAAAGTTAGAAATCAAGTTGGATGAAAATAACATTTTATAATGTTTTTAGAAATTGTAGGTGAGTAAATATCAATTTCTAAAGCTAAAGGGTTGTTTGTGTAATTTATCATAAACGTATGTAACTCGAATTTTTACTGTCGAATCAAAAGATATTATATTTGACCTGACTCGTTTTCAATGAAAGTTAACTTGATTTTATACCGACGCATCCATAAAAATAAAAACGTTAGAAAGTTGTTTTACGATAAGCTTGAAACATTACAAACTTAGGGGATCAAAGTGACATTTTCAAGGTTAAAGGGTTACTGAAGAAACAACGAACTATAATTACCTTAACAGAGAAGATTATGGTGTTGAACTCGTGTTTGATGCAGGGTATAATTCTTTGTACACACTCGTTGCACGAACCGAACCTATAAGAAAAGAGTGAGATCGTTGTACGAAGGGAGGCGACTGTTAGGTAGTCCAATGACTCCAACGTACAGACGCAAAAATGATGTTGGCTTGCTAGTGCAACATAACATGTCTATACAAGGGAGGGATGACCTCCTCTGTATAGAGCATGCATGGCCAAACATCACTAACCCTTAACCACGACGATGGGCTTGAGCCTGGGTTAAGGGCTTGCCTCCCTTCGGCCCATAAAGTGAGTACAATATCACGTGTTAATTAATGCTTATGTGAGAGAAAGAGTGTACCGCTCTGTCAAAGATCTGCGTGGCACGATGCGATTGGATGTTGGCGGGTACTTTTCTAACACGGCATGGTTTGACCTTCAGGTGGCGTCTGATGTGACGTCTGGCCAGTGGCAGGAGGACATGCGTGTACAGTACTTTGACGGTACTGTACACAGCATGGTGGAAGCATGGAGGTTGTCACGTCACTGTTGACGGTCGGGGGTTGTTTGACCACCCCTAACACGTGTTGTCCTCTGATTGGCGCAGCATACGCCCTAGATCTTACCGGATCATTCTGAATTATGATTGTCCGTACGCATTTGTACCTGAAGACGATGTTTCCTGATTGCCCCGTGCATCTATTGCTTCGCGGAGGCTTTGGAGTTGTTATTTTTGTGGGTTAGGGTCGTTATCCGCGCCAAGATTTGGGACCCTATCCCCTTTAGTTACTTTTAACAATATAGTGAATTTGGGGGATATAATGGTTATATGTCAAAAGTTTGAGGATTAAAAAAAAGTTAAAAAGTGAAAAAAACGGCATTTTTGTCAACTTAAAAGGTAGGGAATCATTTTTGTCAAGTTGAAAATTTAAGGGATAAAATTTGTCATTTGGAAAAACTTGAGGGTTAATTATAAAAAGCCATCGCGTTTTAAGTGTATATATAATATAATTTTCTATCCAAGCTTTTGTTGACTTTAGGGCCATGACAAAAATGGAACCGTTAGTTCACCTATATAGTAAACTATTATCTAAGGCTGCGGGATAAATTTTTTTAATTGTATTTAATTTGAACTAAAATGGCTAGTGTTGAATATTTGGTGTATGCTTTTTCTTTTTGGATGGAATATTTGGTGCATGGTGTAACCAGATCCTTTTTCTTTTTGGATGGAATATTTGGTGTAAGACTTAACTTTGTATGCCACTTTTCCATTCGTTATTTTTGTTTATTTATTTATATATTTTACTTTGTTGTTAAAAAGAATCTAATGCTTTATCTTAATTACCTAAAGAGATTATACTATTATATAATGGAATATTTGTGTAACACCCCAACCGATGACGGAAATATCGGGGTGCCACGTAGTGACGATTGCTCAATAGCTCATGGTGACTAATAAATGTTTCGATATATTAATTAAATAAATTACAAACATTCGCATACAATTCAAATAGGTTCAAATAACAATAATAAGTTTAATTAAATTGAATCTAAGGCTTCAGCTCCTATGTGATCCACAAGCAATGCTAAAACTTCCAAGCAAAACTGAATACCTGAAACATATTAAGTTTGGAAAATAGAGGGGTCAACTATAAATAGTTGGTGAGAATACATAAGTTTCAAATAAAATAGTGATTAAAAATTCATGTAGCAATCACTGTGACAAAGAATTAATCAAAGATAGAACGTGTGAACATGATCTACTGGTAGCTCAAGTCGTTTTGTACAATCAACCCTTGTGTCGACTGAGACCTAACTCGCAAGTTAGTTAAATGTTGTTACTGTTTCGATCATCCCTTAATTTATGCGGGGGATGGGCTTGTCAGACCTATAGCGCTATAATCTACACAGGCGGCTTGATCAAAGTTAATGAATGTACTGAGTCGGACTATATATACCACAACCAGTTCACAAGTATATGATGCAAAAATGTAATTGCACAAGTTTCAAACATGTTTCACCCCAAAAACATTGAAAACGATAAAAAGTGCGGATATGCAAACTCACCTTAGCAAGCAAGCAAAATCCAAGTATGCAATAGCAGGTAAATATTCCCAAAGGTTTCAACCTAGATTTGGCATTATAAAGTCTAAGTGTCACAAGTCTAATAAGTCTAAGATTTCTAGGTCGATCGATTAGGGTTCTCTAGTTTTGGGGAAAGACGCTTAAATGTTAATGCTTTAGTAAAATATAATAATATTTAAAACATTATAAATTTTTTTTACATAACCTAAAAGATATAACTTTTAAATCTATGCCTATTGATTGTCTTTTTTCTGAAGCGCTTGAATTTTGGTTACTGTGATCATAACTTGAATAACCGAATAAATCTATGCCTATTGATGCAGTTTTTTTATATGTTTAGAATGTGTCCGCAGCTTGATTTTGGTTCGATGTGTTCGATGATAAAACTTTTATTAAGTAAATTGATGATAGACATATAGGATACTCAAAAGTCAACCATTCTAGGCTTAATTTGTTTTTGTTTTTTCTTTTGGTATTTTGTTGAAATAATCAAATGTGGTTTGTGGAGATACTCAAATATCTATTCTCTAACTGTACTACAATATATTTTACATGAATTTTATGATGCAAGTTATTATTTGTGTAGTTTGTTTTGATGTTTAGTTGTTAATCAGTTTATGATCTTATGAATTATCATATATCACATTTGTTGTTTTAGCTTTAATCGAGGCTTAATTTTGCTTCGATATGCTCCGGTGTGACTTTGTATTTTCATATGTCGTTGTTAGGTTCCTATGCTTAATAGTCAAACTTCAAATTTTATATTTAAGATGTCAAATTTTAGTGAATAAAATAAAAGCTATGCTGGTTCAGAAAATTTGGATAAGTCAAAGATATGAGGTTGGCATTGCATAGTGGAGTTTGATTTGAATGATATAGTGAAATGGGTTACATAGTCTAAAGGGTTAAAGGCAATCCAGTTCAAAGTCATAGGATAGACCAGTTGGTCTACAGTCAAACTTGCTTATGCTTGCACAAAAGAACTTAAAGTCAAAACTGTGGTCAAAGGTCTCTAATTGAAATGGGACTGAAATGATTAGTTACTGTAATCATTTCAGTCTTATGCGCCTAAGAGAACAGGCGTGTAGGTGAACAAAACGCCTAGGTGTATAAACGCTTATTCGTCTAGGCACCTAAACGCCTATTCACGTAGGTGTTTATTCGTTTAAACACATAGACGCATAGGCGAGTAGACGCACGTTTGCTAATAGAGTATTTTTGTTTGAGATTGGTTATTTTTCAACAATAAGTTTTGAAAAAATACCAAACACCATTTTAAGAATGCTTTTTTTAATTGATTTTTGGTCATTAAATTTTTAAAACTTCGTTTTTTTCTATTTTATAGACACATAGGTTTATATTTGATGCTAAGAGTACTTCGGCACAACTAATTATATCAATTGGTTATGTTGACAATATAGATTTGGGTCTACATAATGGCCATAATGGTGAACCTCATTAACATGTTACGCGCCAACGCGAATATGCGCACCAATGATTATTTCACCAACATATCACTCATGGTCTGTCACATGTATAATGTTGTCAGTTTTAGTTTCATATATTAGAATAAATAAATTAAATCATTTAGAAGTTCTTGTAGGTTATAATCTATACTGCGCATGAACGCCTATGATATGTTTAGACCAAGTTTATGTGTGCAAACCTAAAACTATTTAATTTTTGGTAATCAATAAATGGAACAGTTTACTAACATGTATTATGTCTTTGTATGCAGGTTTCTGCAGGATTATATGAGGTTCGTCTTTAGTTCCTTGAACTGACATGAGTTTTCTTTAGAAGTGGAGACCGCGCTATTTGTGTTACCTGAACCCACGGATTAGAGAATAATTTGTCAACATTCAACATTGGTCATCCACAAGAAATACTAAAAACATTCAGTCATGAGCCAGGTTTCTCAGTGTTTCAAACAATGTTAAACTAATAATTTCCTATAAATCTTTTTAAGTGACAAAATTGAATGCACCATTACTAAAGGTCATTAGACATAAACTTGAGAATCTCTACATGTTAGACCATCCGTAGTGGCCATGTGAATGAAAAGTATTGCCTACTATGCAACACCTCGGCGCCACATAAGCAAAGGGGGCAAGGGCGTAGCTTTTAAGGTTCTACATACGGTTTGTTTTAATCAATAGGATTTCTGCTATTTTTAATTTATTAACATTGTTTAGTAATAGTGTTAATTTGTTACCGCAAGGCGATAACCATTTCAGGTATTATTTTCTTGAGGCGTTTTGAAAGCACATTAGGCATTTACTTTATAAAGTGTAGGTTGTTGACAAATGCCACAAATGCAAAGGCTGGATAGAAATAGGTCGATAAGAGGACAAATGATTTATACAATGTAAACTTTTCTTTAGGATTATTTCATTTGGAAATGGGTCAGTTTGCTGACTTGATTTAGCTGCTATGAAGTGCAGCAATAGACTTTATACAACCGCCACTGCTACTATTAAAATAATACTAATAATAATAAATATGGTAAATCTTTTCCCCAGGATTGTTATTATTGGTATTAAATTCAGATGTACTTTGTGCATTAGGAGATGTACCTTTGTAGCACTGAATCTGACTTTGTAAAAGGACCAACTTAGTTGTCATACTGGTTTAGTTAATGTACATGGCTTTATGTGTTGCAGCACTTTCTGTATTGTAAGAATATTGTGTGGCTTTATGTGTGATTCTTTCAACTTCACATCTTATCTTTGATCAAATTCATCATTTCATTTTAGATTTTTTTTAAAAAAAATTTATTAATATGATATATGAATAAGAATGGATGGTTAATGATTAATTAGGTATTTTGCAACTACAACACCTTTATCAGCAAAGGATGAATATCAACATCCTGTTAAATAAACTCTATGGTGTGTAATTACCTATGCAAACAGGTTATTTGCATTTTGATATCTTTTGTATAATATATGTATGGAAGTGTTATTTTCGTTCGCTTTTCAAATTGCTTTCGTTTGTATTTTGAATACTCTAAGTACCATTGCACATGGACAATTTCTTTCAAATTTAAATAAAGGATTCTCAGTCGGATGTGCGGCGTCGACTCCTTAGTGAAGCAATACGATACACACATGCCTCTTTCAGTGTTTCTTGCTCAAATGGCCCCTTATGAAGTCTCTATTGGTTATATTCTTGTTATGCAATGCAAATACCATAAGGAAAGGAATTATCAACTTGAACAAAATCAGTTATGCCGAGTATCAATATCGTACGCGTCGCGAAGCGCGCGAAATTATTCTCTTTATACATAGGTTTTCCACATGAAATCCCACACTTTTTGTATATAACAAGGTTAAGAAAGTAGTTGAAATCATGAATCGTCCTAATGAACCCAATTATCTCCATGATTTGGAAAGAGCCAAGCATGTGCTACCGACTTCTAGAACTACAACCATTTTCTTCCACTTGATTGGAAATACTTTGTTCCTTTTAAAACAAATCTTAATTTCCTTTCTCATTATCTTTGTATCATTATTATATTTTAAGTTAATTTTCTTACGTTTAATGATCAATCTTTTCCTTTTTTTTTCAACGAACAGGAGGGAGCTAGCTCCCTTATTGCCGGCTATGAGAAGATTTATAGAAAAGAGGGCATAACACTATGCGTCTAGCTTCATAACATTTGAATGACTACAAACTATGTTTTCAATCAATATGTATTTAGCTTATAATGTCATATTTTTATATTTTTATTGGGTTTTTTTTATCGTATTATACAATCTTTATAGATTTTTTTTTCATTTGACTTGGGCATTTACCGTGTGTACACACGGGACTCTAACCTAGTTTATAATAAGCATATGCACATGATAACCGACAATTTAAATGCCACTAGCCATACATTTTAGTGTTGTTAATATTATTCAAATTAATTGCATATTTAAAATGTTAGTCCAACCATAATAACTTGGCAAAAAAACGGATGCCTTTATTTTCTTATGAACAAAAAAATAATTTGTTAATTAACACTATAATAAACACTTAAACTTTTATATCTTGCAAACTTTAAATATTTAATGTGTCCAAATCGTAACTCTTCTTGAAGAGAGTTGTTTAGAATTACTAAAAAAAATCCATTAATTCCAGGTAAACGGCAGTTTATAAATGCTCAAATACGAGGGTTAAAAATGAAGATCTTGAAATAGTTGAGGGACCGGTTGATTCATTTATGATAAGCGGAAGGTGTAGGTTGTCACATCTTAGGTTATTAATTGTTGGATAATGATGTTTTGCCCATTTTGGGGATTTTTGGTAGATTTAGGGTTTGATTCTTGTTGTTAATGTTAATAAAACGATTGGGGGTTTTCATATACATATTAAACTGAGCATTTTGAGCAGATTGTAAAAGGATTTCAACAAGTTTCCAAATTGGGTAAAGTTTACATGCATGATGTGACATTTCCATAATTTTTGACATTTTGGGTAAGTGATAAACAGACTGATTTTGGAGTAAAATTAGTAGGGTTTTGTAGGTATATGTTATTCATGTTGGACTGTTGTGATTCATGATGTTTCGTGATGTTTTCGGACTGTTTAGATGCGTTTTGGTGCGTTTTAGAGTGTTTGCAGCAGAGGGGGTCAAACCAGAACCCCATTCGACCCATCGTGGGGTCGAATGAGGACCTCTGCGGTCGAACCAACAGCAAGTAGGGTCTTATGAACTTTATTTTGGTCGAACAAACATGATTTAGGTCAAATTAACATGTGTTAGGGTCGAATTAACATGTGTTAGGTCGAATGAACTTGTGTTTTGGTTGAATGAACATGTGTAGGGTCGAACCAACTTACTTATGGGTCGAATGGACCCATAAATGGGTCGAACCAATCTGGCAAATTGTTGATTCGACCTTACAACTTCGTATGTGTGATTTTTGATGCAAACTAAGTGTTTTATGCTTGATACTTATGTGTAATCTATGTGTACTTGATTAGTTTATGTAATGGGTCACCAACGGGATGTCGGGTCAGTCTGGTGTGTCGGTTTAACAGCCAAACACGTTTTCAAACATACACGGTCACGATCTGGACAATCGGGGACTTGATAACCCTAGGGTTATTAGTCAAAACACTTATACGAACTTTTATGATAGATCTCCAGTATTTCGGATTATCAAGGCTTGTCTTTTTATTCTTTATTTTGAAGAACGCACCCTAAGGTGAGTTTCATGGCCCCACTTTTACTGGTTTTACTTTTGGGGGAGAAAACATGCTATGAACTTATGTTTTGGAACTTGTGTCATACTATGGGTTATTTTTGGGTTACTATACGATCTTTGGAAGTCTCCGGGAAAACCATGAATGTGCGGGGATGCACAACGGCGGAAATGTGGATAGATCTATTGGGCGTGACCTGCCCCACTCGTCAACTGGAGGTTGGATGGGTGCATGTTGCTCGACCTATGCTAAACTTGTATTCATTATTCGAGCGGCTTAAACATATGCTAAACTTGCTAAACGTGTCCAGTAATGGTTTTCCAATCGTAGTAGTAACAAAACTTACGCCTAGCTAGCGTACACTTGGCATAGTATTGACAGGATTGAACTTGGTACACTTTGGTAACGTTTGGTAACATTTTTATGAAAACCTGTGAACTCACCAGCATTATATGTTGACATCTTTTTGGCATATTTTTCTCAGGTCGCTAAGGTAGCATCACACGGACTAGGCGCACGAGTCTTGCATGGCGTCTAGGGCTTTTAGTACATGTTTTGAATAAATCATTTGAGACTACGTTGTCATTATGGGAATGTAAACTTAACTTAGCTTCCGCTACTGTTTTGAGTTATCTAAAGATTCATGCTTTGTGTCTACGTATCTCTCATATAGTTATTGTTTACTGTGACCGTTGACTTGGATCCTGGTGTGTCACGCGCCTCGCTGTAAAACCTCGCACGTGGAATTTGAGGGTGTGACAATTTGATAGTTAAGAATTATGGTACAACAGACCTTGGATAATAGGAAATTCATAGTAATAGATATTACCAAACAGACAATCTGTACTTAATACTAAATATTTTAAGAAACAATTCACATTTTTACTGAAAACTAATGCTTTCTAAATAGTATGCAAAATCAGCTTAATATTGTTCAATTCCAACTGATATACAACCAACTCAAATTCAATAATTTCAAAAAATAAATTGTTGTATACTAAATTCACGTTTAATAACAAAACACATGTTACTCAAAAAGCTGATAACTTTTGGGCTTAGATCGCTTCTTCCACGGTCCTTTGCATGTAGATGATAGCTCACCAACGTTTAGTATATCAGCATCTTCAAATCTTCGTTTTCCATTGGGAGTTATAGTAGAATCCGGTACAGCATCGACAGTAGAGGAATCGGCCGTAACAGACACAACATCCTTCAAATAATTCACAAAACCAATAATGATCTTTTAAATAAGAACACAAACTTTACAAACATCTTAATCAACTTACACAAAAACATATTCACCTTTAACATCAGTTGACTACCACCTACTCAGATTCTGATTGGTTAACAAATTTGAATTCGCAATCTGCCTGACTGACCTAAAGAGTGCTCATACAAAACAAAAATACAAAACTTAACTGTTGAGACAGCATTCAAAGCTAAAAGATACTAAGCAATTCCTAAAAATGAGTTTAATTTAATACCTCATCCACGTTACAATATGCATTACTATTAACGGTAATTAACTCAGAAATTACGACTGGATCATCACATATTTTCATGACTGTGTAAACATGGTAGTCATTTGTAAGATTGTATTCAGAAACATCAATTTTAAAACCAGCATCTTATCAACCAAGCGAAACAACTCTTGAGGCAAACTTTCACTATCACCAAGCTTCAACTGCCTTTCTCTTATACGACTTGCAGATGATCCGACAACTCTCATAACATCTCGCTCAAACATCACAAAGGATACACTACCAGTTTCATCCTAAACCCTGACATGCACCTTGAACCTAAAACAGATAGACGAAAAAGTTTTCTAAAAACATATATACTAATCATTAAAAGGAATCATCTTATATAAAAAAACAAATTGTACTTAATTAGATCTAATTACATTGTAGTGGCGGATGTACAATGACAGTCACACTTTGAACAAAACAAAGCAGAAGCAGGCAATTTGAGAGTTTCTTCAGTAACATTTTCATGAAACTATAAGAATTCTGATTTAGTAAACCATATTCCCCAAACATCTGCGACATGCATCATAAAACCAACCATAGCTTTCCTGCACAATTTTTATTGTCGCAACTACAACACAAGACATTGGCTGCAAAAAAAAAAAGATAAAGCCTATATTACTTAAGAAAAAAAGCTGTAATAAGGCGAACAAATATTAATGATAATTAAAAAATATTAAAACCATATCAATCTCGGTAAGCTCGTCAACACGTTTCTTTTCAGAACCAACAATGAATTCCTGAAGCAATGGGTAAACAGAGTGTTCTGAAAGTAATGTTTGACAAGTAGAAGCAGCATCTTGTCCTTGCTTCAATATAAGACTAAATAATAGATCAAGTTAATAAAAGAAACAAAAAATTTCAAATATAATTATAAATCCATAAAAACTGTCACTTTCAACTATAAATTGATCTAAATATAACAACTTCAAAATTACATATATATATATATATAACCACAATGAACTGACAAACTATTAATAACAGGAGTATAAAATAAATTACCTTTGGACTCCTTAACCTTGCCATGCTGTATAACAACCATTATATGGTCATTACCAGCGTTTTGAGAAATGAATTTGTTAAACTGTTCTGCATAAACATTCCATATAGTACATCGCAAAATTGTATCACTACATAAAATCAATATACAAACATAGGTAAATATATAAAAAAAATATAAAAACTAAATAATGATTTGGTTGATTTATTAGATCACTACTAAATAACTTACACAAAAAAAATGAAAGTAACAACAATACTTTACAAACAAAAATCAGGGAAACGCTTACTCCAAGTCTTGAATATCAAAATTCATCCTTTTAGTTGTTTTTGGAGGTCGTCCAAACACATCCAGACCTCCACACCAAATGACACTACCAGCAACATCTATAAAATGTGCATATAATTCAAAATATGAAACCAAAAATTAAAATACACTAAATATTAAAGGTAAAGTAAGAAGAAAATCAACAGAAAAAAGTTCCTTCTCTTCGCCTTTAAGAATATCTTTAAAAGCCATGAAATTAAATCCATACTCAACACCTTGCCAACCAACAATACCGCTAACAGTGGTACAACGATAGAAGTTGATCTTATAATCATGTGCTACAACTTTGTATGGGTCCTTATTTTCACCGACCCCAAACTTAGATAGAATAATGACATCATCCTCTTCAAGTTGATGGTCAAAAACGTGGATTAAATGACTCTTTATGAAGGCCTGAATCTTATCACCATTAAAATAAACATAAAGAAAATATAAAGATCAATGACAACAGCTTAAATAACATAAAGTAAACGAAAAACATGACACAAACAATATTTATATTTATATCATCAATAGCAACATAAAATAACCTTAGAGAAAAATTACATTACCTGCTCGCCAATCAATACCATTTCCATCTTAAAACTTTCTTTCCACTAAACATCAACGACAACAACTTAAAAAACATAAAGTAAACGAAAAACATGACACAAACAATATTTATATTTATATCATGAATAACAACATATAAAATAACCTTAGAGAAAAATTACATTACCTGCTCATCAATCAATATCATTTCTATCTTAAAACTTTCTTTCCACTTTCGTATGATACGAACCTTCAGAAACTAGATATCTTTGGATGGGTTGAGATCACAAACAAAACTATAAATTTTGTTATCAACGTCCATTGAGAAGATTTTAACAAAGAATTCGAAAGGAGATTTTATGAATTAATTTTTGAAAGAAAATGGTTGTGTATAAGGAAAGCATCTGCGATAATGATTATATAGCTGCAAAAATCACAGTTCCCTATGTTAATTCAAAATTTCCCTCTTAAAACTTCAAAGTTAATTAAGGGCTGAATAAGTACTAAACAGATGTTCATAACAACTGCTTATAGCAAACATATGTTTAAAAGAGGTCACTTATTGGTCTGAAGAGTTGTTAGTAAATCGAGGCTAGCAAACAAATGCTTTTAACCTCAACAGTGCTGAATTCAAGTGGCGCACATATTTTTCTGAATATTTTAAGCGGTTTAATAATGTCATTTTTCGCATCACACGGGCATTGTTGGCATGTCTCTCCGCTTGACAACTCAGCTTTCTTATGTCACTAACGACTCTCCTATTATAGTAAGTATAGATAGATTTTGAGTCTTAACAATAGTAAATATTTGGTTTTTTTGTGATTTTTTTCTTTATTTCTTTTTATTTTAACCCCTAAACTTTTCATCGTTTATAAATTTATCATAAAGCATTTTTCATTTTTAACTTCACCGCTTTTTCACTTAAACTTTGTTCCTCTACACTTTGCTATTTTACAAAAAAAAAAAAAATTTGTGTATGCAGTTCGGTCTAAAACTTTCGAGTTAACACATTGCAACACATGATTGTGGTTCAATGTTATTATGTGTAATTCCCCCAAATTAATGACTCCCTTTCAGTGCACGTGTCTTAGCTCGACTTGATTATTCTATTTTTTACATTTGGATCTAATTTTTGCATGTTTACAAACTGTCATGCGTGATTCAACATTTTTACGTTTATTTCCATTCAGTTTAATGTTTCCGCCAAGGACGGATTAACCATCTATACTACTATATAATGCATTCTAGATGGGCAAGAAAGTAATTTAACTTCATTAGAAAAGGGCATCATTGTAATTTACCTTAAATCTTAATACACATTAATACATTATTTAATATAAACTTCAAAGGAATTAATACATCATTTAAGAAACTTCTAATTCTAATTAATGAACTAAATGCATTTTTCAACAATAATTTTTATACGTATATAAATACAAAAACTAGGTAGAAATGCTTCATTTAAGAAACTTCCGACCCGGCTTGCTTTGGTAAGGAGAAACGTTAACATTCATGACGTTTCTTGCCTTCTTTGTGGGGTAGAGGATGAAAGCTCTAGACATGTATTTAATGGATGTGGTTTTTCTTATGGAGTTTGGAGTGAAGTGGGGAAGTGGTGCAAAATTGATCCTATTTTTGCCTTCGATATTGAAGATTTAATGACTTTATATAAGAACATGACAGGATCGAATTGGGGCATTGTCATGATCACATGTTGGGCTATATGGAAGGAAAGGAATAAGGTGTTCAATGGGGGTAACCCTAAGGTAGTTGACGTAGTGGCCGTAGTCAAGTCTGTCTTTTTTGTGGCTCAAAAGTCGGTCTAGGTTTGGTTCCCTTCTTTGGAAGGATTGGAGTGCTTTCCCCCTGTATATGTTGTAATTTTGCGTTTTTGGCGGTCCTTGTTATGAGGTCTCGCCGGTTCTAATGAAGTTCACCATTCAAAAAAAAATTACAAAACAAAAGTAAAGAAATTTATAAAAAAAAAAACAAAATAAGTAATAGTATTATGTTATTATATAACTAAGGAGCAAATAAATAGACTCAAAGTTATCTAGTTCTAAATATTATACCGTTGACACGATACATAAAATTGAAAAATTAAAATAACATTGTTAATTATATGTAATAAGAGTAAGTTATTTAACAGTTTATCAAATGCATTATATACTTTAAATTAAAATAACAATATTTAATATGATATGTAATAATATTAATAACTGTTTATCAAATGTTTAAAATATAAAGCTTGTCGATTAAATCTAACTATAGATTATACTTCTTTCTGTACTAACGGTCCTAAAAACATTGTATTACTTATTAGAAACATCATATAAAAAATTACCCTTGCAATGAATATACCTACGTGAGGAGATGGGCTCGTTGCATTTATTACTGGATATTCATGTTGGTTAAAGTTTTATATTCGTGCTTTCGAATATAAGAAATTGTTGAGACTAAATGGATTATGAAGTGATGTTTTAATAAACTTATATTTTAACTTCTTTGACAATAAAATAGAAAAGAAAAAAAAAGACCGGAAAAGTGTCCATTACATTAACTTAGCCTAGAGATAACCGTTTTTTCTCAAACCAGTTCGGGTTGAAACAAGATTGGGTTCTTTTAAGAAGGAATAGAACCGGTTTTGACCAAATCGGTACGGGCTAGAAGCAAGGATAGGCAAAAAACAAACTAAACCTCTTGGAGCCGACTCGCATTGGGGGAAACTAAAACATTTTTTTATTTTAGGTTTTTTTATTAATTTTATTATTATTATTTCGTCTACATTTCCACTTAACTTTATTTCAAATTTAGTTTGTCCCGTTACGAAATACGGGTTTAGTTCTAGTTAAATCGGTGGGCTTGTGGCCACCGTAAAGCTAGCCTCCTGTATATTTAAAAAACAAGCAATCTGATTCACATAGGAAAAAGACAGAAGAAATAATAGATAGAGTATGCAAAGTGGAGAATATAAAATTAATATTTTATTACTGAACACAGCTGGAGAGGCGGGGCCACAACACGCATCACAAACCTTATATGACCTTATATGAGGAAAATGCCCATAAATCACATGCGGAAGTTACCAAGAAGCCCATCCTCATTTCAGCCATTAATATATAGAAGAACTTTACTATTTTTGTCATTATAACAAGGTAAGTATTTTTTTTTTGGAAAGTGTACTTCAGCGGTGAAACCAATCGACAGACAACCCCTCGACCCGAGTTCGAATCACTACCCACGCATCGGTGTCCACTTTGAAGTTATCTCAAACCGTTACATGGAATTTTTTCGTGGTGTGCAGGATTCGAACTCAAGACCAAGCCCGGGCGGGAACCCTCCGAAGAGGTAAACCCTCCCACCTCTCCCCAGCTGGGCTGGAGGTCATTGGCAACAAGGTAAGTATTTTAATAAATTTTTTTTCGATTACGTACTATACACGTTTTCTTTTCACATAGAGATGTGTTTTTATAATATTTTAATTCTTGATTTGATTAGATATATTAAATACAAAATAAAAAAAATACGAGAAGGGTTCTCGTTAAAATTTAATTATTGGACGTTGAAATTGTTCGGCAATACATAAGGGTAACTAGTGTTATTATTATTATTATTTATAAAAAAAAAAAAAAAAAAAAAAAAAAAAACTAGTGTTATTATTAGGGCGGCTAAATGTACCCACATTTCATTTAATTTTTATTGATCATACTCTTTCCCTTAAGTTTTACATTAATATAATTCAAACCTTTTATTTTTATCTTGCCAATTTTTAATATTTTGTTTTCAAACCTAGAAAAAAAGTTTTTTTTATGTTTTATTGATTTTTTTTTACTAGTAATAATAACTTTTCATTACTCATAATTTCACTAATAACTCTTACAAGTGGGAGGCGGGTAAACGGGCCAAAAGTTGCGTCGCTAGCCCCTTTTGAATAGAAAAACCTACTCTATTAAAAATAAAACTTAGGTCCTTCGTCACTGGAGAGTTGCTCTGCACCACCTTTTGAACTCTTTTTAAGAACCGGATTGCCTCGGGGGCTAGCCCTCCAAATGTGTCGAAGGCAAATGGCACAAAAACGTGTTGGTTCTCTAGACAGACAGCTTCATATTTGACAACTTTCTGGGATTCTGCTCTCAAGGCTGCTTGCCCTGCCACAAATCACGAATCTCGAAGTCCCACCAACGGAGACACCCCTGTGAGTTCAACACACGCATGTTTGCCTTGTGCCGACCCGAACACGAGGACATCTGCTGGCCTTAAGGTAGACCGCCCCTTCTAGGGGGTCCGTCAAAAAGTTAACTGGGGCTTCTTTCCTAGCCGAAATCCCTGCCCTTCGTAAGACGCCCTATAAAACATCCCTGACCAGATCATGTCTGTATTTAAATTCGGGCAGCTCCTTACAGTGAAGGGCATGTTCCCCGAACTTATCTAAACATGTTTTTTTTGCAAACTGGACACGACTTATCAACTGGGAACATGGGAATCATGAGCTTGTATTTAAGGATAGTCCGGTATTCAACAGCTGACATGTGTTGCCCGAGCCCCCCAATAGGAAGGACAACCAAGAAATCTTGAGCATGCGCTAATTTGAGGCATTCAAACACCGCTTTCTGATGCGCAGTCATGGCAAACTTCTCTCCAATAGTCTGAAGGGTTTTACAGTTAAAGGCACTCACCAAAAACTTTTGAGGTTTGTTGGGGGCGGTATCCTTATCCATAAAACCACCCAAATCTAAGTCAGGAAGAGAACTGCGAACGTTGTCCAAGGCAAGTTCATAATCCAAGTCCATCCCCACTATCCTGCTGTTTCGTAAGATGTGGTCTTGCAGTCCCCAAGACTGCACTCTAGAGGCCACAAAAGCATATGTAGACACGTTCTCTGCCGAACAACTTTATTGTTTTAAAAGTTTTTCTTTTAATTTTCCTAAGTATGTTTTTTTTCTCTTACTCCTAACAAGTAAAACACCTTTTTTTTTCTGAACATTGATTTAAATGACGTTATAAAGCTTTTGCAAATGATTTTTTAGTAAAAGTTTTTAACATTTTTTAAAAAAGGAATCTTTTCTTTTGTTAAGGAACTATAATGGTTAACTAACGTTTAGTTTGATCAATACATTTCATTCTTTTATCAAAGGATCTTAAATGATCCTAGTAAACTAAATAAAAAAGTCTGTATATACTAAAAAAGGTTGAATCTTTGCAGTTTCATGACTTCAAAATAGTTGTATGATTAGAATGAACACGTAGACATTGAAAATAATTTAAATACGTTAATTGATTAGGTTATATAAATAAGGATCGTTATGTAGTTTTAGTATTAGTTTCACCACACCTAACTTTTAAATGTATTAAAAAATGAGAATTTTTAAAAAGGTGAAATTTGACAAATTTAAAGTGGTTTTTTTTAGGAAAGGTGGTATAAAAAGTAAGAAAATGGGTGCCTTTAACCCACCCCTATTATTTCTTTGTTCTGAATGCTCTGAATTAATCATAGTATTAAGCAATGTTGTCAAAATTGAAATTAGATGACGACTAGTCGGTGATTAATCACTAGTCGGCTGGCAACTGATATGTTTTTGCTGATCGGTCCATTAATTGTTAGTCGGCCGTAATCGGCCAAAAATAGGAAAAATCGGGAAAATCAGAAAAAAACGGTGAATTGGATTTTAATAACCTAAACTATTTGAAATTGGCCATTGGCACCCCTAACTAAAAAATTGGCCATATATACCTGAACTATTAACTTATTGGAATCTAACACCCAATTGACTGACGACGTTAGTGGGTTGGCTGATGTGACACTAGTTGCTGACGTGGCACGTCACTAAAAAGTGTCATGTCAACAAAAAAAAACTATATGAGTTAGTGTTCGGTCGATTGGGAGTGGTAAAGGAAAATAAGTTGCAAGCTGAGAGTGGAGGTGGTCAAGTGCTTAGTGTTAACACGTGTGGGACCGATACAACGAAACCAATCGCTCTTGATTATCTTTCCAAGACGTCGAACCGAATATATAAAACGATAAATAATATATTTGTGAAACCAAGAAGTTACCTTATTAATAATAAACGAATCAGCACAGGTTCTTCATACATACATACACACATACATACGTTGTAGAATGGTACACCGGCCTGAGGTGAGCTCAACCTCAGGCCAACCTGGACTAGACCACAAAGAGTAGCCTTCTCCTAAGAACTGTTGCAACTCTTTTAGGAAACCCTAAATCTAACACACATATATATAGGCTATGAATACCTAAGTCTAGCCTGGGCCTGAGGCATGTTGCCTGGGCTACCACAATAATGCCCTCACTCTAATACATTAAAACTAAGCCCATATGAGTTGCATAGCCATGGTCACAAATGCACCAACAAACTCCCCCTTGACTGTTGCTATCAACTCTGACAAACACTGATAATCATCAGTCACAAAACATGCACTAACAAACTTCCCCTTAACTGATGATTTCAGTTCTTCTCGGATACGACTTGATCTTCGTCTCCCAATCAGTTGTGTCTGACTCTGTCTGATATCTTCACAAATCCCCCAAATACCCGAAACCTTTTGGTCGGATACTATCCGATCGGTCAAAAACGGATCCTACGCTCGGAAACATACAACCAAAACAGAATAGTTTCTGGATAAACATTAGTTTTCAAAAAAATAGTTTCCAGATAAGGGTGCTCGGGGCAGTCCGTGATGGACCAGCCGTGATGGGATTGGCCGTGACCATCACGAACACCGCCCCACCACATTGATCACGACCGCGATTCAAAAATCCCGTGACACACATCGCGGGCTGCACACAAATTCTTCTCCTATACACATGTTTCGGTTGAGGTCGGGGTTGATTTTCCACATGTTTCGACGTAGCAAATGTTACGCCCAAAATTTTATTAGGTTTTTACTAATGTTTGTATTTTTTAGTAGTTTTTATTTTATTTCTAGTAGTGTGTTATTTTTTTAGTAGCTTTTATTTTATTTCTAGTAGTGTATTATTTTTTTAATTTAATGTAATGTTTTTTATTTTATTTAATGTAATGTTTTTTATTTTATTTAATTTAATGTTTTTATTTTTTTAAAATGTAATGTTTATAGTTTATTTAAAAAAAAAGTTTTGTGATGAAATGTGATAAAATGTGAACACCGTCACATGTGTTTAGTGATGAAATGTGATGTAAATGAGGTGGCACAATCTGATGGGGTGTGATAGTGTGATGAGTGTGATGAGGTGATGACCACCCCATCCACCCTAATAATATTAATCCATCACACCACTTAAGTCACGAGACCAGGGATGGCAAAAAAAAAAATCCGAGTCCGACGGGTATACCCGAAACCCGAAGCATTTAGGACGAGTATACTTGATACCCGACGGGTAGGTGACGGGTTTGGTATTGGAAAAGAATATTTCGCGGGTATGGGAC
Organism: Ambrosia artemisiifolia; assembly: GCA_032199755.1. NCBI lineage: Eukaryota > Viridiplantae > Streptophyta > Magnoliopsida > Asterales > Asteraceae > Ambrosia > Ambrosia artemisiifolia. Next base: position 40,898,926 of record CM063516.1, on the reverse strand, counting down.
GGGTATGGTATTAGGTGATACCCGACCCGATTACCCGAAACTAAATACCCGTCTACCCGAAACAAATACCCGAAGACTTTTAAGTTTGGGAAAATGGATTTAATTACTCCCAACTATCGCCCGTTGGCGGATAATACTCCCAACTATCACTTTGGCCATTAGCACTCCAAACTTTCAACGTGTTGGATTTTATCACTCCCAAACTAACTGAGGTCTAACCCAGTTAGTGTTTGTGGTCAAAATGTAAAAATCTAAACTTAAGGGACCCTTTTGAAACTTATTATTATTATTATTATTATTATTATTATTATTATTATTATTATTATTATTATTATTATTATAAACATCAAGACAAATCTATCTATCTGTGGAGAGAGAGAGAGAGAGAGAGAAAGAGAGAGAGAGAGAGAGAGAGAGAGCCACCTGCACCACCACACACACCGCCGCTGCACCACCACCTTCTCCGGCGAACGACCACCACCCGACCGCCCCAATTTCTGTTGACCCCCCCTTTGTCTCTCTAAACTATCTTCCACAAACCCACCCCACCTTTTTCTCTCTCTAAACCACCACCACTATCACCACCCTTCACCTTCATCCACCACCACCACCCTTCACCGTCATCAACCACTACCACCCTTCACCTTCACCGTCTAAACCCTTTTCTTCTTCGGGTAATACCCGGATCCGTCATCAACCCATTTAAAAAGAAACACCCAAATTCCAAACACTCATAAAATTCAATGGCAAAGTCATAAAACACAATTGAGGCTGGCTTACCACAAGGTTGGTAACTTTCTTTGGGGGCTTAAGAAATGGCAATCTTGCAACAAAATCCAGTGGAGAATAATGCTTCAACATAAGCATCCTAACAACAAAACTGAAAAGCTCTCAGAGGCAAAATGTCGAACAGTTGGTGTGCATAACTAATGAACACATAAAAAACTTTGAAATTCATTAATTTGTCAGTCAAGGCACCAACTAAAGTCTCTAAATGCTTGAATCTTGAAATAACTGAAGGGAAGTGGGTGTTGTGGATGGTCATGGTCGGCACCGGAGAAGGAGCTCGTCCGGAGAAGGTGACTGTAGGACCTTGGTTCATGCTTGCTATATCCCCTTTTCTCTTTTTATCTGTTTGCTTCATGCTTGCTATATCCCATTTTCTCTGTGTAGAGGTGGTGGTGGTTTCCGGTGAAGGTGGTGGTGGTGGTTTAGAGAGGGGGGGGGGGAGGTTCTGTTGCAGAAGATGAGGGGGAGGCTGCAGTGGGTGGGGGTTGTGTGGTGGAGGCGGTGGTTGGGGATGGTGTTGGAGGCGGTGGTTAGGGATGGTGGTGGTGGTGGTGGAGGGTGAAGGGTGGTGGTGAAGGTTGTGTGCAGAAGAAGAAGGGGGGGGGGGGGGTTGGGATTTATAATAATAATATAAAATTTTCAAAAAAGTCCTTTAAGTTTCGTTTTTTATATTTTGGCCACGTAAACTTTCCCTTAAGTTTATGTTTTTACATTTTGGCCACAAACACTAACTGGGTTAGACCTCAGTTAGTTTGGGAGTGATAAAATCCAACAAGTTGAAAGTTTGGAGTGCTAATGGCCAAAGTGATAGTTGGGAGTATTATCCGCCAACGGGCGATAGTTGGGAGTAATTAAATCCATTTTCCCTTTAAGTTTTATATACTCCCTCCGTCCCTATTTAAATGTCCATCTTTCCATTTTTTGTTGTCCCAAATTAAATGTCCATTTCCAAAAATAGAAATGCAATTTCCAGTTTTGCCCATAAAAGACAAAACACAATCACCACTTTTGAGGATATTATTTTCATTTTACCACATACAAATAAAAGATTTCTTAAAATGTGTGTTTTTGGACCAACGACATTTAAATAGGGACGAAGGGAGTATATCTTTTCTTAAGTATTTTTTAGAAATATTTCATTCTAATAGATTCATTATTTGAAAAAGAAACTTTTCGTCTAACGTATATATTCTAATAACATTATTATTTATATTTATATGCTATGAAATAGGGTGAGGTTCCTATATAAAGGCCATATTTCGTGAGAACTGTGAGAATGATTAAAAATTGATATTTAGGCATCATATTTTTAAACTTAGTTATGATGTTTTGGATTGTTTTGCATAGAAAAACAACAAACATAACAATTAAAAACCGAAAACAATGTATTTTAGGCTTAAAACTTAAGACACCAAGCTAAGAACATTAAGTAATGTGTTTTATCTGTTTTTTAAATTTAATAACAATAATACATTGCATTGTGTTTTAGATTGTTGTGTTTCGTGTTTTTCAAGTTAAACCAACCTAAAACATCATTCCTTAATCCAAAACATGATGCCTAAGGAGCTGTTTGTTTGCGTCTGAACGAGCCCAGTCAGACGTCAAGGTCTGACCGAATCAGAGAAGGGAGAAATCGGCGTGTTTGGCTGCGACGTCTGACCGGAGCCTGATGTCTGACCACTCCTCTTTCCGGGTCAAACCTGGGAACGAGTCTGACTGATCTCGCGCGTGCGTGTGCTGCTGCTGCTCGTCCCCGTCATCAAAACGATCTTGCGTGGCTGCTATCCATTTCCAAAACGATGGAGGGTGTGTTGTCAAGTTGTGTCTTGTGTGGGTATAGGAAAAAGAAAGGAAAAAAGAAACAAGAGTTGCAGGTGGGTTGGTGTTTGTGTGGCGTGGCGTGGGTGAGTCAAAGGAAGATAAAAAGAAAAGATATTATTGATGTGTGTGACCGATTTGTCTGTTTTTTTTTTGATAAAAATGATATTTAGATGTCCAACCAAACACTACTTAATCATTCAGCAGTTAATCATTCAGAACCTTTTAACCATTCAGACCTCTTACTGGGTCAGCACTTACTCATTCAAACGTTACCAACAGCCCCTAAATGCCAATTCTTAATCCTTCTCATAGTTCTTATGAAATATGTCCTGTGTACAGAAACCTAAACCCTATGAAATATAAAAATAGTTTTCAAAATTTATACTATAATATATATTTACATTTTAAATGTTTGAAAGATTATTATGGTGATGATGATATATATGTTACTTATTACAATTTCATATATTCTAGATTTTTTAAAACATAAGACTATAAAAGAATATATATATATACACACACACACATGCAAATACCACCAGGTATACCCGATACCCGCAGATATGCTTATACCCAACGGGTAATACCCGACAAATACCCGATGAATAATGGGACATGTATGGTATGAGATTTTATAATCAAGTATGGGTATGGTATTAGCCAAACCTAACCCATACTCAGCCTCAGCCTGTTCCCATCGCAACACGAGACTACCATCAATCCACATGATCTTCTTGACTTTTGTGCATAGTTTGTAATCTAATCTAATCTTTTACGTGGCTTGTTCCCTTTGAGATACCTCTGGTCCCACGCAATACCATCTGACATTATTTCATACTTCTGAGTTATGTCTTCACGTGGTGATGTTGAAGCTTTGTGCACATATTGCATATCCACATTAATTGAGCAATTTTCAAATCAACCATAACTATCCCATCTTAATTTTGGAATAAAGATAATATCCACTAATTAAGGCTCCATAAACGCAAGTGAATCATTTAAAAATTCAACTCTTTTTTTTCCCGGCTAATTACACTCTACTAGGAGACTCGAAACCCACACCCCTCACTCTCTTAATTTCTCCCACACCACTGCGCTATTCCCAAGTGGATTAAAAATTCAACTCTTATCACTTACGTGCAGTAACAATTAAGAAAGAAAAAAAATCGTTTTTCTTTACTTTGCCTCAACAACAACAAACATAAAAAAAAATTCAAACCAACTTCTTTTTGTTTCTTTTGTCACAAACCCCAAGAGAAAAAAAAGCTTTTCTTTCTTACCCTCAAACGCTGACAGGAAAAAAAAAAACGATGACAACGATCTCCAAGGATTTACTCTGTTTATTCAGTCGACAAACACAACCGACAAACCCAAACCGTTAAACCACAGCTCGGTCTTCGAGCGGGATAAACAAACCCTTTCTAACGATCAAATTGGAAACCCGCTGAAACTTCAGAACTACTATTCGGTATCACGTTTAACTATGAGTTTTAGCGGAAATAAAACCCAAAAATCAAGAGCAATCGTGAATCGGAGAGGCAGTTAGTCCTTCTGATTCGTAACCATGCTCTGATACCACTGTTAACACGTGTAGGACCAATGCAACATAACCAATCGCTCATGATTATCTTCCCAAGACGTCGAACCGAATATATAAACTGATAAATAATAGATGTGTAAAACTAAGAAACTTACTTTATTAATGATAAACGAATCAACACAGATCTTCATACATACACACATACATACGTTGTAGAATGGTACGCCAAGCCACTATTCATCAATAAATTTTGTAATACATATAATATATTTATCAAAATTCATTATGTTCATAAGCGTTGGTTTTTCCAATAGTGAATGGACTAATATGGATGTGAATTCCTTATACACCACATATGTATCACGAAATAATTTGGGGTTTGATTTAATCAACGTGGGTTCAGATTAGCTTCGCGACGAACCCGGGGAGGTTTAAGTAACATGTCATGTTCAAGGTGAACTTGTGGGTTCACAAGTTAACTTGTTTAACTATATACTACTTTTTTTTTCCTTTCAAAATGTGTGTGTGTGTTTTTTTTTATAATGGCAGAGGATGTCGAAGAGACTTTGGTCATAAACGAGGACGCATATATTAAAGACATGATAGAGGACGTGGAAGTGGGTTTGGTCAATGAAAGGATCACTTAGAGGAGATAGAGAGCAAGTGAAAAAAGTTATGAATCTAGAAAACAAAAATAAGAATGATTTAAGGTGCTATGAATAGGGTTGCAAACGAACCGAACGAACACGAATAAGGCCTTGTTCGTATTCGTTCATTAAGGAAATTATTTTTCACGAACAGTTCATGAACACTTACCGAACGAAATTTTTTGTTCGTGTTCGTTTGTTAATGAAACACTCATGTTCTTGTTTGTTTGTTAATTTTGTTCATGAACACACACGAACACAAACGGACATATATTAACTTTCGAATAAGATCGAATTCACATACATTAAGACATTAATTAGATCCACTTAAAGTATAACCTAATTATCCAAACATGTGGAGGGTGTCAACGCTGAAACGTGGAAACATATACTGAGCACTGAGCGTAGATACTAAAAGTAGGGTTATTGATATCATATAGCCATATATTTACCTCTATATATTTACCTCTCATAAATTATTTATTTAGTTATTTATTTGGGTAAAAATAAATAAAAATAAAAGAACATAAAAAAATTATAGAAATTAAAAACCTTATTAAACTATCGAACATAAACGAACACGTTACCGAACGTTCACAAACATAAACGAACGAACATGACATTTGTTCATGTTCGTTCGTTTAACTAAACGCACGAAATTTTTTGTTCGTGTTAGTTCATTTATTAAACGAACAAACACAAACGAACTTCCCACCGAACGGTTAATGAACTGTTCGCTGAAAGTTCAGTTCGTTTGCAGCCCTAGCTATGAATGTGGTGAATACAATTATTTTAAATACAAATGCAATAAGCGGCAACATAAGCGATAGAAAAGAAACAAGAAACCCATCTCTTTTGGAATCAAGAACCAACGTTGTAATCAGGAAACAAAAATTAAAGAATGAAGAACCAATGTTTAATCAGCATGTGGGTCAATATGTAAATATGTTTTAGGGTTAGAAATCGTTCAAGTGGCATCGTATTATGAAGTGTTGTTTTCCTTAAAAGATTGTTTCATGATGTAAATATAGGTGTTGAATTAATACTAGAGTCAAAAGGTTGGAACATTTTGCATGTATCAAATAGTCACATTATCAATCAAAGTGCAGTACTTTGTGTTTATCACTTCTCATTTTCAGTCCATATTATATTTCTATTTTCGTTCAAATTTTGGTGATGGGGAGTCTTATTTTCCCCATCGACCTTTACAGCAATGAAATTTTTTTATGTTTATCGTTATCGTATCAATCAAGGCGAAACTTGAGTTTGATTGCAGGGCGCGCGCTAGCGCTTTACTAAGAAGATAGAAGGGGCTTTTCTTGTTTAGTAAAGTCTCGCTTTTTGATAGGAGTAAGCGCGGTGCCTAGCGCTCTTTGCAAAAACCGCTGTTGGAGATAGGAATGAAGCCTATTTCCCGATCAATAGGATTGGAAGAGAAAGATGTCGATTCAGAAGGCTACTTAATTCTTTCGAGTAAGCAAGCGCATTAAAGCCCCTTTTCATATATCAATTTGTGGTTGAATTCCTTCTTGATTACCCACATACACAAATCAAACACAACAATAATTAAACGTTTTTTTAAGGTTCGAAGAACAAACTATAATTCTATATATAAAAAACTTTCAATTTACGACGGATTTTACTCATAAGTAAATACAACAAAGGAACATTGTATGTTGTGATCTTTATTAACCTACAAAACCAAAAACGTAGTTCAAACTTAACTAAACATATATATGACCATACATGATATTTGTATAGTCGTATATATGTAGACGTGCACAAAGGTTTACTTTAAACGGAATCAGGTTCAAGTCTAGGTAACATGACAACCATAAGAAAGTTAAGGAATTCCATGTGAATTTCATGACTTGGAATCAAACTCCTAGTTACTTCATGTGACCACATACTCTTTTCCCATTGTGTAAGTCTAGGGGTTCTGTCATCTTCGAACACACAGAAACCGAAAACTCTTTCAAAAAGCTTGAACCACCCGAGAAAAGCTCCAATAACAATATCAAGATAACCAATATCATCTCCACCGAAAAATGCCTTCCCCTTGCTCAACCTCACGAATGCTTCTTCCCACATCACCGATGCTTTGATGATCAACTTTTTTAATTCTTCTTTTTTTTCCTTATGTCGTCTTACCATATACTCTTTAATCAATTTAACATGCTGTAAATGTAAGAAATTAAGAACAATATATTATTATTATTATTAGTGCTCACAAAGTAATTTGAAGGACATAGAAATCTGCGACATATATATAAAAGCTCAGTGGTGATTTATAAATGTAATTATTGGAGGAATAACAATCCATCCTCGTATGTCTAGACTAGCGAGTACCATAAACTTTTATATATAGTAAAAAAAGTTATTGAGTGATGCATAAACGTTGAAACTAGAATTAAAAAGGCAAACTTGGTTGCAACAACACATGCCAACAACAGTTGTAAAGAATACTTGCTAAAATTAAATCTTTCATCTTATTATATGTATTTGGCAAGAATAAGTTTTAGGAGAAAAAAAAGAAACATGTTAATTGTATAAAAAACAGAATGACTTGGGTCATAAAATACCAGGTTGTCAAAGGTGTAGGCCAACATCCTGCATTGAATCCGTTCTGAAGGGTTCGAAGGGAGGAGAGGGTGGACATTGGGTTGGATCTCATCAAGGTACTCCATTATGGCAAGCGACTCGATCATGGGCTGTTCATTTCCATGTAAGAGGACCGGAACTCGCTTAAAAAGGGGGTTCGATTTAAGTAGGAGCTCACTTCTGTTCCAAAGGTCTTCCTCAATGTACTCATACTCAATAGACTTGAGTTTGAGGGCGAACTTAATCCGGGTCACAAATACACTTCCAGGAATCCCAAGAAGCCTCATTTCACACTTTTGTGTCATTGTAACTTGAAGGAAATGGTGACTGAGGCCTTCTTGGAGGAATATAGGTGGAGTATTTATAGTGATAAAAACTTACAAAATGACATAGAATAATGAAAAGAAAATTCCTTTTGGTCAAACTTTGTAGGCAGGGATCTTTTATTTTTTTTTTAATATTGGTGGTTCCTATAGTCTATATATAACTGTCCAAAGTTATCCCTTATCACTCTCGGCTCATTATTTTATTATTACTAACCGGTGCAGTTATCCAATGCGTCGTGGTAGGAATCTGATCAAAATCCATTCTCTTCACTACGGTATTGGCACTTGGTAGAGTAAAATCTCTTTTCCCGGTACATTATTTCATTAGTTTTTTATTCTTTTCGAGTCGTTTTTATTATGTTATTTATTTATTTTATTATTATATAGGTGTATGTGAAAAAAAGAGCTCAAAACGAAGGAAAACGATAAAGACACGAATAACCGGGTTCGAGAAGGATGTAAAACATTAATTAATAATATAATAATCGTTTAGTAATAATAATAATAATAATAATAATAATAATAATAATAATAATAATAATAATAATAATAATAATAATTTCTACTTTTACGATAATAACAAGAAAAAAAAGAAATGAACTTATGATTCTCGTGATTATTAAAAAAGCCAAAGAAATTAATAATAAAAAAATGACGCCTAGAAGTTAAATGGAAAAAGGTGTTGGGTGAAGCCAACCTAAAACAAAAGATCTTGAGCCGAATACCAATTCGAAGAAGCAGGCCACATGATTTGTTTTAAAGTAATAACTTACCACCCGCAATTCGTGGCAAGTACCAAAAATAATTGTGGAAATGGGTTTATAAGAAAATTTTTGACGGGACACTCTAAGTGACGATAAAAAAACTATGTCCTGGCGGTATGTTAGAAACTCATGGAAAAGTTATGTCATTTTAAGAATACCAAGTTTTTAAAACAAATTTAGACCAAAACGTCAATAAAGAAAAGCACGATAGCCGAGCATTACAACATGTCGGTTTAAACATGGATATATAATAGCATGTCGCAATGACGTATTTAGAATTGATGTTTACCATGCATGTTGTTTAAATTAGTTGATTGATATTGGTTCATTTCGGTATAGTAATCAAAAAAGATAATATAAAACAATTAAAAAATAATCATCGGAATATCAACAAACGTAACTTTATATATGGAAAATTAAACATAGACGTCACTAATAACATTCATACTTTTAGATAACAAAAAAACTATCACAAAGAAAACTAACTACTATAAAAAAGTGGTTGTAATTTAAGATGTGTAAAGAAAGGGATCAGATCGAGGTTTGGACCCAGATTCTCCAAAGACACTAACAAAACAACCAACCACTCCACTCAGCATCCTTTTGTAATTAAATTTGTAAATAATAAATAAAACCTTAAGTTTTACTAAAAGACAAAAAATGCACTACTGTTAAGCACTTCAACAATTGTTATATATATAAAACTAGTGGTGGTGCCCGCGCGTTGCGGCGGGTTCGTTACACAGAGAAAACTTAATCAGCATCGGTTTGGTCTGTTACAGTTACGACATTCGGTATAGTGATTGAAATAAGAAACTAAAAATATAAGTTTGGATCATCACCAGTACCGGCATACGCTATAGCAACCGAAAAAGAAAACCACAGAAGATAAAGTCGAAATATGAGAAAAAAAGATACCTAGACGTGTTTGGTTAGTTGTGACGATACAAAAAGTAGGTTGTCTAAATGATACAATTTATTCTTAGTTTAATTCGCTAATATCATCCACACTATATGCCAGATATTTTCCTTTTTAGCGTGCAACATTCCTGGTTTCAATACCACAAACTGAAGCTAACATTGACAAGAAAACAAACAAACAATAGCTTGACATGAAATAATTTCAAGAACAATCATTCAAAGATCAAATGATTTCATAGAATCTGAGCCTTGAAACCCTAACCATTACATGATAAGTAATAGCAAGATGACAACATTGTAAGATCACTAAAGCATTTCACCTTGCAGTACATGGTTAGTAAAGCATTTTACCTTTGTAGTCCATGGTTTGTATCAAGCATTTCACCAACTTAAATTGAATCTCTTACCCATTATGATGGCTTTTTGTCTGCATATCCTCTCTAGTTTTCTTGTTCGATCCCCGATCCTAACATCACCTTTATTATATGATAAAGTGAACGTCTGGCAAAGATACAAAAAGTAAAATTAGTACAATACAAGTACGAGGCCGGGTTGGGTAATGTTGTGGGAAATCTTCCACCGTCTTGGGATGCTTACATTATATATTTCCATAAAATATATCAAAATTCATAAATCAATTAAAAATAAAATTAGTGGCTTTAGAATCACTGCAATTGAAAACAATAGACAATTTTCGTGAATAGAAACGCACCAGGTCAATTAGCCACATGGTCGTATTATTTAAGGTCTTAAAAATAAAATTTGCATAATGCAGATAAGTTAATAGGAAATTAGAATACCTTTCGGCATTTACAGATCAACATCGCAATCATATTAACTGTAAGACGTTTACAGCTAAAAATCTAAAATGGAAGCGTATATTAAGGTAAAATATGATACGCTTCAAATAGGAGCAGAAGAGTATCTCATGTAAAATAATATAGATCACCAATTTAGTTTCTTTGCTTGCTTCCCAGCAAAGTGTGAGACATGGACATCACCAAATGAATAGAAAAAAAAGGGATGATCAATAGAATCGGTTAGATTACCATTCTATTGTATTTAACGCTCGAGGAAACATTACATGTATCACATCAGATTAAAGATACTATTATTAACATATTCTATAGGTTAAAAATTGTCATATGTGATAAGAAAACGCTAATATTATTAATTAGAGCTTATAAAGGCAACATAACAACTAAAATTGAGGAATTATAATGATTAGAAATTGTATTATATCAGGACGCGATGCAATCTATGAACGCAATGCAATATATGCTTGCTATAAAAGCAGAGGCTTGGGATAACAAAAAAACTATAAAACACTTAATAGTCTCCTACAATCTATTTTGCAAAAAGCATTTCTTTTTGGTTATTCGTTGGGAAATAACATGTAAAGTCAATAGTTGGTTTCATATGCAAGTGTTGGACTAAACAAATTCTGTTTTTTAAATAGCAAAAGCACACTATCTCCTACAACCCAATTTATAACAGTTGGTTATATTATTCTTATTACCCAAACTTACAATCACTTCAAACCGCACATCCAAACAACATTATCATTCAAACCATGTCAATTTTGATAAAATAAATAAAAATCAATGTTCAGAATCTTGGAGCAAAATATTACCACTCTTGCAGCCAAGCCCAACATCTGACATTTATCGAATTTGAAAAGGTGTCAGAAAAGATGGTTGGTCCTCTTTTTTTTCCTCGAACCGAGAGATCCGAAATCTTGTCACGAAAATTAACATGAGATACTGTACCGTTCTACACTAAACCCAACAAAAACAAAAAAGTCAAACCCAAAACTGAGACAGTTGGCTTTCTATTGCTACAAGATTCTGCAATATTCAAACAAACTAACATCAAATTTAAACAATAAACTTGCAATATAAGGAAAAAGACCACTAATAAAGTAGTATTTACATCATTAGTGTGTGTAATGTGAGATTTGTATGTGTATACCTCCAAAAGTCAATAAACACCAACATATTGACCAGATGCACTCCCATATATTGCCGGTGCCACATTTCCACCACCATAGGCTGTGGAAACATTACTCACACCAGGACAATCTTTAGCCCAATGTCCAAGTTGATGACATTTATAACAACTGGACCTGTTTCCACCTGCAGAAGGCATACTATTTAATCTTCCACCCGAACCATTTACAGCACTTGGACAGTTTATAGCAGTATGGCGCACACCACCACAGCTGTTGCAGCTAACACCATGCCTAGAACCACCATACTGATTCCCATATTGACCCGTTTGAATTACCGGTAAACCGGCTTGTTGACCAACACCACTACCATACTAATTCCCATATGGACCTGTTTGACTTGCTGGTAAACCGGCTTGTTGACCAACACCACTAACATATTGACCCGTTGGATTTGCTGGTAAACTGGCTTGTTGACCAACACCACTACCATATTGACCCATTTGACTTGCTGATAAACCAGCTTGTCGTCCCGCGCGTTGCTGCGGATACATTTGGTTTGTTGCCTCGTAGAGTTCTTGTTGGGGTTTGTGGTATGCGTCGGTGTGTATGTATGCGGCGTTTGTGGATGATTCGTTACGGTGTCGTGAAGTACCAAAGAAGTAACAAGCTAGTAGTAGGGTGTAAGTCATAAATACAAGTTATTAAAATTTGAAACTCATAAATATAGGTTATAAAATGGGCCATTAAATCGTCAACCCATTACACATAACATATGTTCAGCACGACTGCAGTAAAATAGCTCTATAAAATATTTAGTGCTTACTAAATTTTTGCTCGCCTCAGTAGTAATCTGTGTAGGTTCATGGAACTTTTATGATTGCAAGGTAGATAACTCTATATGGACTTCCCTAAATCACTAAATGAACAATAATGACACATAAACCATAAATGGTTGTTAGATGAAACACTAAGCCTTTGAAATAAAATTTTAATTCCGCACAAACTAACTCGCTGGTTATTATCTTTGCTCAGTAGGAAACTTACCCCGCTTGAATGTCTAAAACTGATTCGACCTCAGCCAATATATGGCTGGTTTGGGCATGGTTTCATTTGATCCATAAAATAGAGCTTCTTTGACCTAAAAGCTACAAACAAATTAATATATAAGTAAAGAAGGCGTGGACGAAAACGAAACACTTTTATTCTACCACATATTTGATAGTTATAAATGTACTCGTGAATATTTATTTGATTATATATGAAAACTTGATGATCGTTACATACCCTTTGTGTTTTGTTTCGACCCGTTGACCCGATTAAACTTAAAATCTTCATGAGTTAATGGCGTCTTAAGGTATCCCTATGATCACCAACCACCACAAATGCATAACCATGTAGTCTCCTGGCAACCCACACACTGTATGAATTGCAAATACGGTAGAGGAAGATCATTATTGTAAGTGGAAAGCTACTAAAACCACAAAGTTATTCATTAGCCAGAAGAACTTGATAATCACAAATGAATCTTAGAAATGAGACTATGAATAAGCTATTATCAAAGCTTATATGCAACATTAACTTGTACTTTTTTTAGTTTGGTTTAACTCGTGTATAGTAGCAAGAATATAAAGCCAAATGCGTTACAAAACCAAAATGTATCACCATCGCAAACAATTAATCATTGCCTTATCTAAAAAGCCTAAGAAAAAAACCTCAAAAAAGAAAATTAAAAGACACGACAAAAGTAACAACAAAAGCAATCAACCAAAAACAAAAACTGACATAGCATACCTTAGGCAACACAACACAAAAGCAATAGAATTCGCACAGCTAAGGAATCATTGAACTTGCAAAAAGAAATCAACAAAGGTCACTTAAATAGCATTGATGATCTTACTTCTCAATACTTAAAAACACCATCACTACAAAAAAAAACCCAATTCAGATGCTATTGTAAGATCTAACATTAGATGTAATGTTTCTTATTCAATTAATTTATTTAAAACACATTACTCATTAACAAATAATTTGATATTTGGTTTAAAGTAGCATTTCTAGACACCTTCAAAACAGAAAATTAACAGTCCTAATAAACAATTCAAGACACCATGTAAGTTGAAAATTTGTATAAATGGATTCTCAAAAGAGCGCAAATTCAATGCTTCCTCAAATAGTGTTTATTTAACCTAACACTCTAGAAACAATTTAGTTGAGGAAAAGGCGATGTGACACCATGCAGTATCCATATGGTACAACAACAAAAAACAATATGACCTATCTACAAAATACACAAACTAAACCAATTGTAAAAAAAAAAGAACCTGAAACTGAACAAAGAAAACCCAAATAAGATGTACACACACCATGCATTCAATCCGCCAGTGGTTCGAAGACATCTTATAGCTCTTCTGTCTCCCTTTATCCGTGTCCATACGCGTTTACAACTGATAAAGAAAATGATATTGATTGCTTTTGTTATTTCTTTCGTAATATATTTTATTGGCAACAAAAAAACAGTTGCATTATTAGAGCATCAGTAATTATTACCATAAAAACCTATTTCCAACCCAAAGCAGAACAAAATAGATCACCAACAACAAATGAAAAAGACATACCTAGACAAATGATCACTTCCTGCACAGAAGGAAACAATCAAACATCCTGTAAGAAGACACATATATATGCATACTAACTAATAAAATGAAAACAGCTGCAAAATTCGATTATATTAAACAAAAACAGAGCAAAATATAAACAAGATGCTTACACTAGTACAAAAGTTATTTTTGGGAGCACTCTTATAATTTTTTTAGAAGCGGTTTTTATCATAACCCCCTACAAAAAAAAGAATTGTATTAAAAGCGATTTTTTTAATCTTTTTAGAAGCGGTTTTTATCATAGCCCCCTACAAAAAAAAGAATTGTATTAAAAGCGATTTTTTTAATCTTTTTAGAAGCGGTTTATATTTCTTATTTAATATTTATTTGTAAATTTTAAAGGCATTATCTTCAGCAGCGGTGTAATATAATTATGTTATTAAATTTTAAATGGAAAATATATTTTAATATAAATTTTGACTTAGTAGCGGTGTGCATATTCAGAAATAGAGATTTTTCAAATTTATATTTTCATGTTAAATACTTATTAAGTTTGTTTGAAATGGAAATAAATTGCAGACACCAGAAATTACACACAAAAAGACACTCAAATCCTTGGATCTCACCAAACTCCTCTCTCTCTCTCCCTCTCTCTTAATCTCACTCCTGCGCATAATAATAATACACATGCCTCTTTCTCACACAAATTCATCATCTTTATCATCATCATCATCAATATTATCATCATATACTATTTTATTATCTGAAAATATGCTAACCAGAATTACAAAACACTAAATCGCATATGGGTCGGGTCGTGTCGTGTCACACTCCACTCTCGGATCTCTCTAAATTTAAAATATTAAAAATAATAATGATCAAGAGTTGGAGACTTTTTTTTTAAAATATCAAAACTATAAGGACTACTTGTGCAATTAAAAAAACATAAAAATTCTCATCTTCTTCTTCACGTAAATCCGATTGCCGGATTTCCGGATTTTCCGGTCAAACGAATGCCGTCCAAATCGTGATAATTATAACAATTTCAACACATCTAACCCTCCTATTCCTTATCGCGAACCCATTTAACATAAAATCCGGACTTTTTAACGTGTTTGGCCAGCTGAATATCGATCCCCATATTGTCGGTATTTTAGTTGCAAACCGAATCCAGATTTTACGAGCTGTTGATTATATAATGAACCCACCTCTCAACTCAGAAACCATCCGCAAACAAAACCACACTTCAATATTAAGCCCTCGACCTGTATTCTGTGGTCGTCAGAGCTCAACCGGAATCTTAACGCCGACAAACTCTCCTCCGATCTTCACTCCGTCGCAGTCCGGTATATTCTTTTGTTGCTTTCTGTTCATTTTTGTTTCGTTTGCAATATAACTTTCACTACTAAGAGTTAATTGAATGGTCATGGTTTAGTATGATTTGGGAATGAGGATTGTTTGGACGGAACTATTGCCCCCCATCTCATTCAAACCGATGAACTGTATTATGGCCTATGGGGTAATTTGAGAGAGGGTAAGAGTAGAAAAGTTTATTAGATAGAGATAAGAGATCTGTGGCTGTATTTGTTTGTATTTGCAAGTTGCAATAGTTTTTTTTTTTTTTTTTTAACGGATGCAAGTTGCAATAGTTATGTGGTGGTAAAAAAAATGCAATTTCCCAATAAAAATTTGATTTGTATATTAACTTTATGGACCATCCCAATAAAGTCAACCTGTATTACTTGTTGATATCATAAAAAAATTATTTAATAAATACCTTTGATTAGAGTGGGTGTAGTGGTGGCGTGGTATGGCGCTAAAACAAAAAATAGCGCCCTTCACACCGTTACGGGGGCGCTATTTTGCAAAAAGGAGACAAGCGTTGTATTTATATCTCTGTGCAACTTCTTTGACTACCAATCAAACCTTGTTGTTTTTATCCGGTAAGCAAATTCTATATGAAGCATTTAATATAGAAACTATCTTTTAAATCCGTATAAATAGATTACTGTTTATTTTTTAAAAACACAATATATATACATATACGTTTCTATGTTATTATTCTACAAAAAAAAATCTTATAACTATTATTTTGTAATATTAATGATTATTCCCAAATTAAATACTATTATTTATCCTATTTTCGATCTTAGATGGATCATGATTTGCACAGCTTAGGATTCTAAATAAATTAAATACATATTTACAAAAGCATTCTTGTTAAAAAAAAATCAACTTTCGAATTTACCTCTTAGGTGATACTAATCATTATACCAAAACAAATAAGTGTCTGATTCGACTAATTTGGTTTTGAAAATACATCTATGTATCTGATCAAAACGGAATTAGGAAAATGCTAATTAAATAATGAAAAAAGATATTGTTTTGTACATTTTTAATGTTCCATTCATGCTTTCATTACTACAAAAATAAAAAAAAGTAAAAGCAAGCGACCAGGACCGGTCCGGGCCTGGATCAGTGTGTTTACATATGTATTTTTACGGTTATACACCAATACATTTATTAGTTTATTTTAATTCTCAGATGGACCGTAAAGATTGGATGTACGATAGTGCACGTACTAGCTCAGCATTTATAAATGGCGTTGAGAGTTTTCTTAAAGTTGCCGAAGCTAATCGAGCAAGTGATGAATGTCAAAAAATTTGGTGTCCTTGTATGCAATGTAAAAATTTCAACAAATTTGATAATGTCAAAGATATAGAGTTTCATTTGATAAAACATGGTTTTATGCCTCGATACACCTGTTGGTCAATGCATGGAGAATCACTTGTTGAACGTGGCACGTCGACTATTAATTTCGGCAATGAAGATAATAACAGTTTAAATGGCCCAGATGACAATTTAAATGATGATGATGGAAATTTAAACGACATGCTTAATGATTTAGAGACTAATGTTGATGATGAAATTCAAGAACAATTAAAGCAACTACTCTATGATTCAGAGAAACCGTTATACATTGGTTCTAATATTTCAAAACTGGATGCCGTGTTGAAGTTGTTTAACTTAAAGTCAAAACACGGATGGAGTGATAAAAGTTTCACAGATCTGTTAGTGTTTTTACATGGCATACTTCCGAAAGATAATGAGTTACCCATTTCGTTATACCAAGCAAAAAAAAATGACGTGTCCTATGGGCTTAGAAGTTAAAAGAATACATGCATGCCCAAATGATTGTATGTTGTATACAAAGAATTTCAAGAAACATCATATATGTTCTAGTTGTGGCGAATCGAGGTATAAGGGTAAAACTGCAACGGATGAAGTTAACGATGATGTGACGAAAAATGGTCCACCGGCTAAAGTGTTGTGGTATTTCCCAATTATACCCAGACTGAAACGATTATTTTCAAACAAGAAAGAAGCAAAGTTATTACGTTGGCATTCAGATGACCGTGTAAAAGATGGAAAATTAAGACATGTGGCGGATTCGCCCCAGTGGAGAAATATTGATAATATGTTTCCCGAGTTTGGTAACGAGACTAGAAACATACGGTTTGGACTTAGTTCAGATGGGTTTAACCCTTTCGGAAACTTGAGTAGTCGTCATAGTACGTGGCCAGTTCTTTTATGCATCTACAACCTTCCACCGTGGTTATGCATGAAACGAAAGTACATAATGATGTCCTTGTTGATTCAGGGTCCAAAACAACCTGGTAATAAAATTGATGTTTATTTGTATCCTTTGATTGATGACTTAAAAACTCTATGGGGTACAGGTGTTGAAGTATATGATGCTTATAAGAAAGAATATTTTCAAATGCGAGCCATGATTTTTTGCACCATAAGTGATTTTCCAGCATACGGCAATTTGTCAGGATATAGTACCAAGGGTAAGCTAGCTTGTCCTGTTTGTGAAGATGACACAAGTTCTATGTGGTTAAGAAATTGCAACAAAACTGTATACATGGGACATCGAAGATTCCTTCCGCATGGTCATAGTTATCGAGAGAAAAAAGAGGAGTTTGATGGAACTATTGAGGACAGAATGGTAAAAAAACGATTCGATGCATTTTCACGAGTTGAAAAACTAAATGTTGTGTTAGGAAAAAGAACTCGTGTTGAGCAAGGATTCAACTGGAAAAGAAAGTCAATCTTTTGGGATTTACCTTACTGGAAGAATTTACAAGTTCGACATTGCCTGGATGTCATGCACATCGAGAAAAATGTATGTGATAGCTTGATAGGCTTATTGTTAAACATACCAGGGAAAACTAAAGATGGGATTAAGGTCCGTAAAGACATGGAAGAAATGGGAATACGCAAAGAGCTTGCTCCTGTCGAGATGCCCGGGGGGAAATTGTTTTTACCACCCGCGTGCTATACTATGTCAAAAGATGAAAAAACAAAGTTTTGTAAATCTTTACACGAGATTAAAGTTCCATCAAGCTATTCTGCAAACATCAAAAAGTTGGTGTCGATGAAAGACTTAAAATTGCTTGGTATGAAGTCTCATGATTGTCATATTTTGATGACACATATGATTCCCATTGCAGTCCGTGGATTGTTACCGGATAATATCCGACATACAATCACAAAACTTTGTTTGTTTTTTAACAAAATTCATTCGAAAGTTATTGATCCTGAGTCACTGGATGAATGGCAACAAGAAATTATCATCACACTCTGTGAACTTGAAATGTATTTTCCTCCATCTTTTTTTGATGTGATGGTTCACCTAGTAATCCATATCGTAGGAGAAATTAAGGCATGTGGTCCTGTATTTCTACGCTACATGTACCCTTTTGAAAGATATATGGGCTTCTTAAAAGGTTATGTAAGAAACCTTAATCGACCCGAGGGTAGTATTGTTGAAGGATACATTTCCGAAGAGGCAGCTGAGTTTTGCACAGGTAATGATACCATAAAATTTATAATATATTACAATAATATATATTAGTTAACATTTATAATTTATTTTAGTTATATATATATATTAGTTTTGTTAGTTGTGATTTAAAATGTAATAACTTGATTATTAACAGGTTATTTGAAAGGTTTGAACAGTATTGGTGTTCCTCAATCTCGTCACGCAGGTCGACTTGAAGGGAAAGGAGGTGTTGGTATGAAAACCATCATCCCAGATCACGGGGATTTACAACTTGCACATTTTGAGGTTCTAAAACACATGGCATGTATTGCTCCATACATTAACGAACACATGGAAACACTGCGATCAACCTACCAGGGTAAGAGCGAAATGTGGTATGAAAAGAAGCATAACAAAGATTTTGTTGATTGGATTAAATCTAAGGTAACAACATCTTATGGCCAAGAAAATGTGGATAAAACCGTGGAAAGGTTGGGGCAGGGTCCAGATCCTAGGGTAACATCTTATCAAGGGTACGACATCAACGGTTATACATTTTATACCAAAGATCAAGATGCCAAAAGTACAACACAAAATAGTGGAGTTACAGTGATAGCATCAAGGTCCGAGTTTGACAGGAATAATCATTCCACAAGGATACGAATCGCCAAGGAATCTTATTACGGTGTTATACAAGAAATTTGGGAATTGAATTACCAATCCATTGGTCAGATACCCGTGTTCAAATGTAAGTGGGTGAATAATCATACAGGAGTTATAGTTGACAAATATGGTTTTACACAAGTCGACCTTAAAACAAATGGATATGTATCAGAACCATTCATTCTCGCAAAACAAGTCACACAAGTGTTCTTTGTCAATGACCCGAGCAAACCAAGATACCACATTGTATTGCAAGGTAAACGACGCATTCTTGGTGTTGATGATGTCGTTGATGAAGAAGAATACAATCAATTTGATGACATATCACCGTTTCCTGTCAATATTCAACCAGTGAATGATGCAACTAATCACACCAATGCATACTTACGATCTGACCACACTGAAGGAATGTATGTTGATGCACCAAGGTAAACTAGAAGATAATGGTTTGATTATATATGCTTATACATATTTATTCTATATTTAATTTATTATTATTATCAATTTATTGATAATGGTTTTCCTTTTTGTAGGGATAATTGAAAACGATAGCTTTTCGGAACCGTTTGACATGGTGATGTTATATTCATTATGTCCTAGTGCTTTGCATTTCAGTTTATTTGATTTTGATTCTGTATGAATTTTGGCTTCTTTAGTTTTAGTCATTTCCTTACCATAAAACCAATAATTACTATTGCATGAATGTTATCGTTTGATTCTTTGCAGTATCATTATTATACCGTCACTCGATATACTTGTATACCACAACATCGAGAATACCATAAAAATAAGTATTATATATATATTTATAACTTTAGTGTACTATTTAATAAATCTATACAATAACAAAATCGTTTTTTAAACTATGTTAGATAATATGTGCTAAGTCCAATCATTTTATAAATAATGTTAGATAATATTTTGTATATACACACACTAGATTATACCATACCCGTCTGATACCCACGATTTTTTTTTTCCAATACTCGTCATGTATCGGGTACACCCGTCCCAAATACTTTGGGTGTCGGGTATAAGCGTCGGGCTCGGGTATTTTTGCCATCCCTAAGTCGGAGTGGATTAATGAACCCGGTTATATATATTTAAGTGTGTTTTCACCACCGTCGTTTATATACACAAAAAACTTAACCGTATTTCATGTTCAATTGAATTTTTTTGACGGTTAGATAAGACCGATTTTAATTTATTTTTAATAGTCAACGGTACACACCCATAATAAAGCCCCGCACCCTTCAGGTCCGGTCCCCGGGCCCCCTAAGGTCCAACCCCTCATTTCAGAATAACCCTACTCTGAGTGGGATTCGAACCTATGACCTCCCAGGGCAGGAACCCCACAAAGTGGGTAAACCTTCCCACCTCCATTGCAACCACTAGGCTAAAACATCATTGGCATAAGACCGATTTTAATAGGAATAATTTTTTTTGACCGTGTTAGATGGAGACGGTTATGAGAAATAAAATTGGCTTGACGGTTTGGTGATAAAATTTATAAATCATATGAATTAACCCTTTGAAATTTCATATATAACCTTTAAAAACATTCTAATCCATAAAAATATATTATATAAAATCTATTAACTAGTTCTGTGTCCTACATAAATGGAATAATGCATCTACAGAACTCAGATCACGTATAAACCTTTTTATGAATACTAGTCACTTAATTTAATTAAAGATTTATAAAATCACAAAAACACTTAAACCCTGTATTAGTGGATGTATGGGCGGTGCCTCGATTCTACAAAGAGGCCACTTGCAAGAGTACCTTTTCATTTCTCAAATGTAAAAATTTCATAAAACTCTATTCTGATTCTTCAATTCTAACACTTAATATGAGCTCTCTCTAGTTCCATGCGAAAACCAAAATTAAGCAAGACCGCCGAGGTGAGGAATCTATTATCTGAAACTTGTTCAAGCCTTTAACTTAGTATGATAATTCGGTTCCGACGGGTTTGGCGGTGAAGCCATTGTTGAGCTAATCGATGACGGTGAACAGCAACACCTAGACCGGGCCGGATTTGGGACCGGCCAGTCCTGTCCGGGTTTCAATAAATTGAGGCTGACGTGTCCATTTATAAAAACTCTAACCGCCAAAGTTTTTCCTAAAATTCCAAATGGCGCCAAGCCAACCTTCACTTTAGTTTTCATCTCCCGCCAGTTCACAGTTATGGTTGCGGTTTCTTCAGAAAATTGCTTTAAGAGTCAGTTAGGGGTTTTCAAAGCTTCATTTTCACCCAACAACACAGTCCATCTACGAAATCCGTCTCAAATTGGTGACATTATTCTACCCTTTATTATACATGTTGTATGCTTTATGTTAGTTTGTTTGATTGTTTCATGTTAGGGTGACTTTGGTTGGGTTTCTTAGGTTTAATTCTTGATTGTCAATTGCCCCTTTATTATGATGATTTCATGTGGCCAGATTGTTATTTTTGGTTTTGGAATGTGGTCCCTATTTTTTTTCAAATAGTTATTATATATTCTATTGCACTTTGTAAGTATGTGTATGATTGTTGTCCCATATGTGGTTTACTATCTGAATTAGTACTAGTGTATCAGTATGTATGTATATTGTTTTTGTGCTTTAAACCACATAGCAAATCATAAAGAATAGTGATTGTGACTCCAAACCAAATTATAATCAATGGTTTATAACTTTTTTTTCCCAGATTCTATGTTGTTAAGATTGAAACTTGAATTGTGCACTCATCAATATTTATATTTCAACAAAAATTAAAAAAATAAAATAATGTAGTACGAAGAAGTTTTGTTGCATATAGCCGCATGACTCTTATTTTATTTTGATAGGTCTCATGTTTTGGCTCAATTTGCGTTGTATTTTTGAGTAACTATCCTTATATTTTTTTTTTTTGATAGTAATCAGTAAATATGTCTAAAAGAGGTAGAGGTAAAAGAGGTGTTGCTTCTTGCTCAAAGAAGCTTAAAGAAGATGAACTGCACATTGAATTTGATGACGATATGATAGCGATGGGTAAACAAAAAGGTAAATTTGCTTCATGGTTAGGATTAACACTAAGAGCAAGGTTTCCATATCATATTCCTA
Source organism: Ambrosia artemisiifolia (assembly GCA_032199755.1). Taxonomy (NCBI): domain Eukaryota; kingdom Viridiplantae; phylum Streptophyta; class Magnoliopsida; order Asterales; family Asteraceae; genus Ambrosia; species Ambrosia artemisiifolia. The sequence goes on along the minus strand of CM063516.1, from coordinate 40,876,390 downwards.
CGAAAGAATTTGACAAGCAAAGGTGGGAAAATCTTTGGTTGGATGCTAAGGTATTGTATTTGATTATCTGTAAAATTTTACACATGTTATATTTATCAGTAGTGTATTTAACTTTTGTTTTTAAATAATTAGGAGTATTGGAATATTCTAGACGATGGTCCAAAGGATGTTTTCCTTAAAAAAGCCAAGTTAAATTGTACCAATTGGAGAAGTAAGCTTTACAGAGAATACGTGAAAAAAAATGAAGAACCTTTTGACAAGTATAAGTATCTTGATCCATCAAAGTGGCAAGTGTTTGTTGCATCAAAGAATAATCCTAAATTTTTGGTATGTTTATTATTATTATTATCATCATCATCACCACCACTGTTATATATATATATATATATATATATATATATATATATATTTGATACTGTTGACAAATGTTTATTGGTTAATTCATGTGTAGGAAAGAAGTGCCAAAGCAACAGCAAGTGCACTGCAGAATAAAGACCATCACCGCATGGGATGCACCGGATATAGGGGTCTAAAGGATAAGTTTGATGGTAGATGGAAACAAGTTTCAGATAGTAATTCTTCTGCGCGAAGGTTACAAAATGAACGCTCTCAAGTGTGGGTCGCGGGTAGAGCAATTCGAAACAAACAAACTGGCTTGTATGAAGTCGATGATATACAAGAAAAAGTCAACGCTTTGGTAAATAATTATAAATATATATATGTATGTTGAATTAGTTGAATTTTATACATTCATATTTTTTTATAGGATCATGCTGAGAGTGAAATGAAAGCGGATGGTACATATTATCAAGGGCGGGAAGATCCATTAACTAGATGTTTTGGGCCTGAGCATGGAGGCAGAACACGGACAATTTCATACGTCATAGGTAATGAAATATATATATAAAAAAATGTGAATATCTGACTTTTGCTGGTCAAATGAGATATCTTTTTGCTTAACATAAAAGCTTGTCGTCTTATTAGATAATAAACATACACCATCTAGCAAGTAGCAAGATGGAACATACAACCAAAACAGCCTCAGTCTACTATTACATTTGCTCCAACCAACATCCAACCACCTAAAGATAAAGTTCCAATTCTACCTCTACTTTATAACCAAATTGACCTGCTTCCTCCGCTTAATAATTTATCATTCCTGTGCAGCCACAATATTCCTAAGGTTGTCATAACCACACTTCTAATAGCCTTCTTTCTTTTCTTTAAAGCTGGTACCTCACCTACCTTGATTTAAAAATCCTTTACAGAAAAAAATAAATAAACAACAGGGATGTTTTGTCACACACTTACTTTCCACCTATGGGCTTTAGCAAATAAACATGTCACTAAAACATGGCCCACTTACCCCCTGCATATTTCATATTTGTATATATATATATATATATATTCATTTATTTTTTAATATTGACTTTATAGGCAAAACCAAAGTTCATGGGGGATTGTATAAATGTGATAAGCAACAAAATCAGAATGGCACGGAAACAAGAAGTAATGGGATGGTGAATGTGAACCAGGATACACAATGTGTGGACGCAAGCACGGGTTTTCATAGTTGTGCGCCGGATGAACAATATATAAACTACCCAGATATTCAGGTGATATATGTAACGCACGCATTTTCATTCACATTTTATTACATTTTTTGTGTAAAGGGGACAACACCCCGGTAAAATTTATAAATTTAATAAGTTATATGGTTTTGCAGGAAATATGTAAGTGTGATTTATTATCTCCCGAGGATTTGCCGAGAGAGACAACGATAGCCAAGGGGCAGGCATATCCCACTAGAAATAGGACATTACATTCGAAACGCATAACCGATGGTTGTGTGAAAGTACAAGTTGATACCGTCATACCAGGTTATGAGGACACAGATGTCCCTCCAGAGACTGTCCAAGATGAAGTTAAACATATGGTTGACACACTTGCTGGTTTTATTCAATGGCCAAGAAACGCGCTAAAGGTATATACGGTTCATTAAAAATTATGTTACTTTATCTTCTCTTGTACTAGACTAGCATGAAGCGGCCCAAGGGGGTGTGACCAAGCACCCCCCGGTTTAAATATAAGAGTGGGCCCATATTCCATACAATTAGTTGCTTGTCTGGGTTATAAATTAGTTGCTGGTTTATCTTCTGTGTGTTTGTGATATTTTTCTGCAGCCTTTTCATTTGTGGTTTGTTATTTTGTGTGATGATTCTATTATCTTTTTTTATTCTAGATGTTCTAATTGTTGTTATAGTTAAACGGCTTATGTTATTTTTATACCAGTAATGAGCAGCTTGGGCTTCAATAACAATCGGACCTATATTGATAAGCTTGTGTCCTGTATGACACTTTAAAATTACCATTTTCTGCAGCACCACCTATCCAAATAGGAAACTAAAATGTGGTTCTTAGAGACTTGCAATCCTTGATTTAGTCCTCAGTATTCTGAATTGCAGCTTCCCCACTCCCTAATGTGAATTTCATGCTTAGTTCTAAAATATTTTCTTGTTTAATTGTAGATTGTGAACACCGAGGCACCCCACAAATCAACTAGTGCCTCGACAAAGACCCCGAGTCACAGTGTTGCGAGGCAATTCCAAACCTCCCAACAAACACACACTTGTGATATTGAAAATAGTACTTCAGCCTATATACCTGAGGTAGTTTATATTCTTTTAGTTTGTTTTGTTTTATATGTTATCACAAATTGTTTATTATTTTAGTTCGTGACGCCCGGAGTGAATGAAGTTCAACAGCAAATGCCGTCTACTGTTCAAATCGATGCGAGCAATATTGTTAATTCAGATGATTTTGTTGAATCTTTGGTAATTAATCACTAAGCTATACTAAAACCAACTTTATGTTATTTTAGTGTGTGTTATAACCATAGGTGTCTTGTTATTTTAGTGGGCGATACCCATAGTCAATCAAATTCTACGGCCACAAAATGAAGAGTCAGATCAAGAGAAACAAGCCCGAAAAATAAAGAGTGCTTTGAATGTAATAAAAGAAAGACCTGCATGGGTTCAAGAGGTGGTTACTGAGTTAGAAAAACATGTTGGTAATTATCATCTACCTCCTGCTCCAATCGAATTTTCTTTGCCTGAGGGTATGTATCCCTACATCTTAAAAGACTTTATTGAAATTGAGGCGTTGTTACAAGTATTCGCCAACGGCTGGGTTGATATCACCATCATACATTGGTTTGCGGCGTAAGTTGTTTGGAATTTAATATTTTGTACAACATTTGTAGATAATTCAATGTATTAACTCATCATATTTATTTTTTCTTGATTTAAGGTTCTTTTATACGGTGTCCAATGATGGTGAAAAAGACAACCCATGCGCTTTCTTGGGTCCTAACTCGATCAATGGTGAGACGTGCCAACGTCAGCCCGAAGAAGTTAAAGGTCATATTCTTGGTGTATGTGAGCTGCATAGGGACAAACAATATTTTCTTGCACCATATTTAGCCAAGTAATATATTTTTTTTGCTTTTTGCTCTATTGTAGTTGACTTTTATTTATTTTATTTATTTTATTAATTATAATATACATAATTATTTTATAACTTTCTTTTTCTAGTGATCATTGGTCATTATTTATCATTTCACCTATAAAGAAAGAAGTATTCATCTTGGATTCATTAAAGGGAAGCAAGGACAAAAGCAGCTATCTTCTTTCAAAAGTAATTGAAGATGTTTTCAAGGGAACAAAGTTCACATGGACAATGGTTGAGGTATGTATTAGGTGTCTTAGTCACTTCTTTTCTGAACATTCAATGCAACAAGTTTCTAAAAAGACACAGCTCCCTTAGCAAGATGCTAAAGGAGTAGGCACCGGTGTACATTTACTAGCTTTGTATTATGAAGAAAGCGAGAATCGAGACCGACCATGTAAATGTACATATGGTTCAGGTCCTAGGTTGGTCTAACGACTCATGGATGCAACAATTTTATAAAATAAACACAGCTCCCTTGGCACAAATATTTCGATCATAAGAGTTACCGATTGGGACAATTGCATGACATACAGTGGCGGAGATAGTGTTCAAGAAGGGTGGGCCTGTGCCCACCCTAGGTCCAGCCCAGATGTATGATTAATACTTATAATATCCAGCCCATTTAGTTGAAAAAAAATCCAGCAGCTTGTAGTGCCCACCGTAGGTTTAATTTTTTGTACCTTTGTCGATTGGAATTCTCCAGCAGCTCTGTTTTTCGGGCTTTGTTTTTTCCTGCGATCGTCCGAACTGCGATCAGACAAGCCTTTGTTTTTCCACCGATTGTCCACTCCGATCAGAAGCCTCCGTCGGTCAGTCCGAACGTCGAATCTTCTTCTTGATAAGCCTCCGCCCCTGGTAAGTAGGCAAGTAGCCGAGTCTTGATTCTTGAACATTACTTCTAAATATCATTCTTTTTGTGTTATTTTTTTCTGCAAAATGGCTTTATATTCATAAACTATATGAAATAAAAATCCCAGAATAAGGGTTGGAGCAAAAGTGAAATTGAGAACTGGTAGTGAGAGACTAAGAGATAGAGTTTGGTGTGGTGGTGAAAACATAAAATAATCAAATAATATGTTGTGGACTTGTGGTTGGTATGCATATATCACTGTCACATTTTCAATTGTTTAATTTGAATAATAAATTTGTTTTTTAGTTACTTTAGTAATAATATATATATAATATAATAATATGTTGATATTTAATATTCATATTTGATTACTTGCTTTTGTATTTTGATACATATTAGTTGCTAACTTAGTTACATAAATACAGATTTTAAATTGTGATATATTGCTCGCGTTGGAGCGTTTGTGATTTGATTATTTTGTCTTTGTGAATTGTGATGTCTTCACGCAAAGTAAAACAAGGTGAGCATTTTTTATCTCTTTGAACTTTCATAGTTGGTAACTCGTTTTCTTTGTATTTGATAAACTGAACTACATTTGTTTTTGTTGTAGCAACTCTAAACAGTTTCTTAAAAAGAAAAGTTCCGTCTTCAGATGAAGTTCCATCTTCAAGTGAAATTCCATCTAGTAATAATCCGAGTCCCATGTCGACTCCTTCTATGCCTAAATTAGTTGATTTGGATAATCTTCCTTGGGATCCCGCTGATAGGATAAGAATTACAGATTATCATCCAAATCAGAGAGATGAAATAAGGAGAAAATATTGGTTAAAAGGACCGTGCCAACCCCGTGAACATGCATTTCCACAAACAAAGAAGGGAGACAAAAATCGACGTTTCGTACCTACTTGGTTTGATGATCATCGCAGTTGGTTAGAGTATAGTGTGAAAGCGGACAAAGCCTATTGTTTGTGTTGTTATTTATGTAGAGATTATGCTGGAATTGGGATAGCTAATGAAGGTGGGCGTGATGCATTTTTGACAACAGGCTATCGAAATTGGAAAGAACCAAGATTTGATAAACATGTGGGTGATGTTGATAGTTATCATAATAAAGCTCTTCAAAAATGTGAAGATCTAGTAAATCAAGCCCAATCTATTGCCGTTGCCATTGATAAACAAGATGATGTTGTGAGGAAAGAAAATCGTATTCGGTTGACCGCTACGATTCAAGCTTGCAGGTTTTGTTTGAAATGTGCATTACCATTTCGAGGCCATGATGAGAGTGAAACTTCAAGTTTTAAAGGTATTTTTTTGGAATTAATGGATTTAATCATAAGTCAAAATGAGGAATTAAAAAAGTTACCAAAAGCTCCAGGAAATAATAAATATTTGTGCCCAAGTACTCAAAAGGACGTTGCTCATTGTTTTGAAGAAATAGTGGTTAAACGTATCTTTGATGAACTCGGTGATGATGTGTTCACATTGTTGGTTGATGAATCTAGTGATGTGTCCAATAAGGAACAAATGGCTATTGTTTTGAGATATGTTGATAAACATGGAGTTATCAAGGAGAGGTTTGTGGGAATTGTACATGTGATGGAAACATCTTCTTCATGTTTGAAGTCTTCTATTGACACTTTTTTCGCAAAACATAACTTGAGTTTGAACCGGCTAAGAGGTCAAGGTTATGATGGAGCAAGCAACATGCGTGGTGAGTTTAATGGGTTGAAGGCAAAGATTTTAGATGAAAATAAATCGGCGTATTATGTGCATTGTTTTGCTCATCAGCTTCAGTTGGTGGTTGTGAAGGTAGCAAAAAAACAATTGGGTGTTGCTAGTTTTTTTGAGAAGGTGGCTACTTTGATGAATGTGGTTTGTGCTTCTTGTAAAAGAAGTGATATTATTCGAGAAACGGAGAGAGAGAGAATAGCAAAAGCCATTAACGGTGGGTTAATTAAAACTGGAACCGGGTTAAATCAAGAGCTTTCTCTAGCGCGACCAGGAGATACACGATGGAATTCTCACTACAAAACACTAATGCGTTTGATTGATTTGTTTCCAACCATTGTTAAGTTGCTTGCATATATCGTAAAAGAATGCGCTAATGATTCTAGCAGAAGTCAAGCACATGGTATTTTACAGTATTTCGAAACTTTTGAATTTGTGTTTTATCTGCATTTGATGTTGCACATCTTAGGGCTCACAGATAGTTTATCAAGAGGACTTCAAAAGAAAGATCAAGAGATACTAGAAGCAGTTTCATTGGTAGAATCGACCAAAGCAGTCTTGCAAAATTTTAGAGAAGATGGATTTGATCAAATTTTAGAAAAATCATCTAGCTTTTGTAGAAAACATGATATTCAAAATTTGAACATGACGGAAGATTATGCTGCATCTCGGAGACAAAGGAACAAAATCACCAATAAACATCATTTTAAGTTTGACTGCTTTAACGCTATTGTGGATATGTTGCTTCAAGAATTTGGTGATCGTTTTAATGAAATAAACATGGAATTACTTAAAAATATGGCGGCTTTAAGTCCACGTGACTGTTTCTCTCAATTTGATACATCAAAGTTACTTCGGTTGAGTGAGTTCTATCCAAATGATTTTGATGACGAAGCAAAGATTAAGCTTGAGCATCAACTTCCCTTGTATCATCATAGTGTTTTAAAAGACAAAAAGTTTGCTAACTTGAATGGTGTCGCAGAACTTGCTAAAGTGATGGTGGAGACTAGGAAACATCTATCTTATCATTTGGTTTATCGACTATTGAAGCTATCATTGGTTTTGCCTGTTGCAATCGCATCTGTTGAGAGATGTTTTTCGGCGATGAAACGTGTAAAGTCAAGTTTACGCAATCGAATTGGTGATGATTTCTTAAACGCTTGCGTAATTTGTGCTGTAGAAGTTGACGAACTTATGAATGTTACTGATGAAGAGGTAATCGAGCGTTTCCAAAAGATGAAAACACGTAGAGGACAACTGTAACCGAGGTATTTTTATATTATGTTTAAGTATTTAATGAACTATGTTTAACTATTTAATGAACTATGTTATTTTATCATTATTTCTTTTTTTTTCCGCCCCATTTACGGTTGACCTAAAATGTGCCCACCCTACAAAAAAATTCTGTATCCGCCACTGATGACATATGACATGTTTTTAGGTAATTTGAGTTTTTAAAATTTTACATATTTAATTTTTAACTTATTGTAGTGTAAACAACAAAAAGGCGGATGGGAATGCGGCTTTATGGTGTTGGGATTTATGATGGAGTTTGTTTTGACTTACCAAAAAGATTTTCCCACGAATGTAAGTATTTTATACCTTGTCTATTTGTATTTGTATATATGTATGTTATTTGCTTGTATGTGTATGTGTATGCATATGTATAGGTGGTATGTATATGTTATGTGTGTTAGTATGTGATTGTATTTATCTATATAACATTACCTGCAGTAAAAAGTTTGCCCTTTCATTTAAAAGTTGATTACCAAACTGCCATGTTTTTTTTGCTGAACTGTTTCTTTTTTTCCTTTCTTATTTTTGTGTCTTTATTGATTTTTTTTTGTCTTTTATTGTTTTTGTATTGTAACGTAATCCTGCTAAAGTTTTGTTTTTTTATTTGGGATGTCTTTAAGTAAAAGTTTCTCGGTATAAATTCGAGTTTATTTATGTTTTACCAGCTCGCAGTATAAGTTTGCTTTTGTCTTTACTTATGTTTGATGTCACGTGGCGGTATAAATTCGTAGTTTTGTTTATGACTTTCCGATTTTGATTGTCATTTGCTTACAACTTAGCACGGTTTTACAAATCCCACACCCGCAAAGCGGGGGTTGAGTACTAGTTGTATATATATGTAATTGTTTGTTTAAAAATCCAGCCTAATATAGTTCAACTGTAACTTTTTCTTGCTATGTCTTTTTAGATTTGTTATGTCTAATATTTTTCTCCTAAGTCGATATAGTTTAAATCTAACCTTTTTTTTCTTCTAGATTTGGCGAACAACAAGAGTTGCTACACAAAAGGACATCGACGAGTTACTAAGGATCATAATGCCTTGGTTTTTTGCGAGAGTGTTTCCAAGTTGGAGCTATCCTTTTTAATAGATTTGGTGTTGATACTCTTTATTTTCTTGTGGATTTATATCTTAGTAGAAGTTTATGTTTTGTTGGATTTTTTAAATCAGTGTTGTTGAATTTGAGGTCTTTTGAATTAGTAAATTTGTGAATTTTGTCTCTCGATTGCTATATTCCTAGATTGGTTTGAATGTTGGGTTAATAAAAATTCCAGGTTTTAGCAAATTAATTTTTGCTGAAAATATATATTAAATGCTATAATATTTCTCCGCTGCAAAAAATAAAAAAACATTTATTATTTTTTAATTTAGGTACGTGACCCCTGCCAAAGATTGTATATTTGTCCCTTTTTATTTATTTATATTTTAATTAAAACAGCTGCAAAAAAACCAGTGAAGAATGCTCTCTAAAATAACTATCTTTTGCAGCTATATTAAGAATGCTCCCTAAAATAACTATCTTTTGCAGCTGTATCTTTTGAAGCAGTTAGAAAACGCTTCTGAAAATCATTTCCACCGCTTCTAAAAATAGGTTTTGTACTAGTGTTATATCATACAAAACCTTGAAACTCAACAAATGGCCGGAAAACTAACCCAATGGTGTTAAGTGTACGAAATGTATGAAGAGTACGGATAATGTTGATTTAGAGTAAATCCCATAACTGTGATGACCTCACTAACCTCAAAATTAAAATCATAGAGATGCAAATCAACACAAAATTGATGAATAAAAAAACATTCATTTGAACGGAGGAAGAAACGTTACCGAACGGAATCAAAGATGCGACCTTTGATGACTTTTAGGGTTGAAGATGCAGGACCTGTGATGCTTCTATACGCTGCTACACCAACACACCCACCATAATTGTAACAACCGGCAAAAATAAGGTAATTCCGTACTAATTAATTAACGTGATTAACGTAATTAAATATAATTATGTGTTGATTATTTAATTGAGGCCTTAGAATAATAGCAATTCCCAAATAATGCATAGGAATGCATATGTTTAATGACAAAACATGACGGAATCATGTGCGAATAAATCTATCCGGTATGGACACTGGCGATTACCCGGTAAAAATTAAATAAGCGAAACGAATCCCGGACAGCCGGAGTATAAAATAAAACGTAATTTCACAAAATATAATGAGTTTTGGAACTCCAAAGCCATACGTGAAAGCTTATTACACAAATCTCCCGGTAACGAATAAAGCGCGCGTACCGCACCCGATACGCGCCTAACTAATAAATTCACCCGGCAAGAGCCCAAATAATTTATCAACGCTTAACCCGGACCATAATTAAATGTTATTGGTGATATTTTTAATATCCGGTCGACGCGCGATAAAAGCTCGAAAAATACCCGGACGAGACCCGAACAATATTAACTTAAGCATAACTAATAATGGGTATTAATTAGCAAAGTGGGTCCCACAAGACACCCACAAGGGGCCGGCCTAGAGGCCCTCTTCAAATAATTATTATCTTTTTTTAAAACAATTAATCCCAAAGATTTACTTGTAATCATGAGGATTAATTTGCATGAACAACCATTGGCCAAATAAAATCACCAAATCTCCTACTCTCTCTCTCCAAACTCTCGGCCAAACACCCTCTTGAGTAATCCCCAAAGATTTTTTTTGTAATAACTCACACAATCTAATAAGATATAACTAATCTTGAGAGATTTGGGGGAATTAATATAAAGCACCTACATACACACTTGAAACAAAAAAAAAGCTAAAAACTCTCCTTCTTTTCCTCCTTGTGGCCGTGAGTTACCCCCACCCCCACAATCCTTTCTTTCAATTTTTACACTAACAAATTATCTCTAAATCATCATCCATTCAAAACCCCTTTGTGTGTTCAAGAGCTTGGAGCTTAACCCATTGGAAGAACACACTAAGCCCCATCCAATCCAAGGTTCTTGTCTTCCCTAGCCTTGAGCTAGTTGTAAGTAATCACCTTGTTTTGTTATTAATATTCATGTATTGTGTTCTTGAGAGCAAGTTGTACATTGATGGGTTAATATGGTTTTGAAATATAAAAGTTATCATATGTCATACAAGAACAAAATGGATGAATGATGATATGGATGAACCTAAAATTGATGTTGGTAATAAAATGGCTAATGAAATACGAAAACATTAACATGCATGTAAAGAGAATGACGATCTAAACATTATTTTTGAAAAAGAGTTAAAAGTGATAAAATATGGTCTTGATCATCATAAGATGACTAACTAATATCAAAGAGATAGTAAAATGGGTTAGATGATCTTGCATGTAAAAGATTCATAATTAAAGTCTACTCACTTAGATGAGTGAAAATGGAAAATGTTGGATAAAAACATAATACACACATGTTAGTAGCATTATTAATGGATTAGAAGGCTAATGGAAGTGGAAAGATGTAAAAAGAACCAAACACGTGAAATATGATTCTTCAAAGTCTACTAAAATGGAAGAAAAATACTAACTTTGGAAGTTAGGATGAAAAATACAACAAGTATAAGTTTAAGGACTAATATGGAAACTTTGAAAGTTGATGGACTAAAATAAGCATTTTAGAAACTTTGGTCCAAAAATGAGTTTATGGAAGTTTAGTGTCAAAAACATAAAGAATAGTTTTTCCAAGCATAGTTTTGTGAAACTTGAGCAAAATACTTAATAAGTTGTGAAAAATGTATTTTTATAAAAATAGAAGTTTTTATAAAAATAAGTGGTTAAGTTAAGGTTTTTGACAAAAATAAAGGTTTCGTAAAATATAGGACAAGAGTAACAACTTGAGGAGAACTTGTGCAAAAATGGATACTTTTATATAAATGGGAATATAAAAGTATCGGGAACATTTTTGGGATACAAGTAACTAGTTGTACTAAAAATATAAAAGTATATTTTTCTTCAAGTAATATACGTTCGGAATTGGAAGTATGGATAATATACCATAGAACGGATATTAGAAGGAAATGTGGAAAAAGTTAACTAATGGACTTAGTAACATAAACTAACGATGACGTATAAACGGACAAACTAGAGAAAATGCCATAACGGCAAAACGTGAAAATATATATATTTTAGGACGTAAAATATATATAACATGGGTGAAACTTATGTAACACTTTCCTAAGTGTTGGAACAAATATTCGAGGGAGAAAGACTAATGAACTAAAACGTTAGACAACGTATGGACTTAACAAAGAAAACGCACACGTTGACATATAGATACGTACTTGCCTCGACGAAATTCTAGTATATCTATTTAAATGGGAAAATAGATACGCGAGAAGGAAAACCGAGACAAGTAGGTGAAGTATATCTACGAACGTGAAAATACCAACAAGATCCTAGTACATTTATTTAAATGGGAAAAAAAAAAATAAATGTACGGCATGGTGAGTTGAGCCGAGCGTTAAAATATAATATCGAACGACAAGAACTTAGCATATTTATTTAAATGGGAAAATGAATATGTGGCAAAGTGAGTCGGGTCGGGAGATAAGAATACACTATATTGAACGATACGATCCTAAGTATAATTATTTAAATGGGAAAATAATTATACGTTAGGTAGAGTTGTGTCGAGAATAATAGTATACATATTACAAATAATATTAACAAGATTAATATATAAAGAAAAGGGTAATCCATCGCCAATGGACCTAGGATGCGCGTCTAATTAAACGGGAATTGGGATAACACGTGGTCGGGGAGTTGGGTGTACAACTTGCCAAGGCACGTGCACTATAGGTGTAGTGACTTATACGCCTAGAAACATTTGTAGGTGCGAGACCACCAAATTTGCTATTTACTTCTTTGAGCCGAGCACAGTTTCGGGTGAGTTTCACGGCCCCTCTTTATTGTTTTTACTTGGGGGAAAGATATGTTTGTGTCACATGTTGAAATGTTTTTCAAAGGTTAAAATGTGATTAGTGGCATGGTGAGTACTTGAGTTTTGTTGTATGTTCGCCACTCGGGGTTGAGTCCTCGCTACTGTAACCATTAATTCAGGGAAGTGAAACCGAAGGAATATTTGGATAGTACTATTGGTGCCTGACAAGGCCCACCCCTAATCGATAGCGTCGATTATGCATCGGCGTATGCCTGGGGTGCACGTATTCTGAACTAAGTTGTTATTTGCCGAGAAACAACTGGTGATCGCGGGGCATATTTATTAGTCTTGGCTTGGTTATGGGACTCAGGGGATTGCTCATCATCATAGTTTGTAGGAGCTAGCTACTCCTTACAAAGGCCACAAGTTGTGCGGGTTTCGCACATGTTGTAAATATGAGATATCGATCGACAAGATCCTAGTATAATTATTTAATGGGAAAATAATTATACGGTAAAGTGAGTCGAGTCGATGGTTGTGAAAATGTTGTTATTACGAAACCAAAACCTGTGAACTCACCAATATTTTATATATTGACGTCTCTTTTTAAACATGTCTTTCAGGTAACTAAGTGCCGAATAGATATGGGGCTAGTACGGTGGAATTCAGGATGTCGGATATTTGTCGGGGTTTCATCTATTGTTACCATCGGGTTGGAACCTAAACGGAAAAACCACATTTATGAACTTCTTGTTTGTTGTTTTGTGAAATATTGTAACAAGATACTTATTTCCGACATCTTAATAAAATGATCTTTTCTAATTAAATATAGTTTGTGTTAATCTTGACTTTGATATACTTTCGAGCGTTGCGCCACGTGTTTCCGCCATTGGCGTGGTGTGACAATAATGACCTGTTATCACCTTATATAATGGGCTATAAATCAACGACTTCATTAGCTTTCATTCATTCATTCAATCAGGACGATTCAGTTTCATTCCATCATGGATGAATTAATTTTGGTTGAAAATTAAATTTGGGATGGTCGATTGAATGGTACAAGGGTAGGGTTGGAACACTATTTTCATATTTCAAAGGAAGAGGTGGGTAAAATGTCTAGATTACCCTCTTAAGTGTCTTAATTGTCCCAATTATCCCCAAAATACCCTTAAATTTCTTGCTTAAATATGTTGTAAATGTTGCTTCCTAAGTTGTACGGATGTGAAAATTACAATGTTGGTCATCACTCCTCCTTAATAAGATAATATAGATAATGGGTTATGATCAAATACACAGTGAAAGAAAAATAGGAAGTCGTAGGAAGTGTATCAAACGAACTTCAATTGAACTCATTCAAGCGGTATTGGAACCGTCTCATCGAACTCTACGATTTTAGTTTTTAGGTCTTCGTTTTTTTGGGTTTTAACTTGTAGTTTTCATAATATACGTTATATCATTGTGTCTTTTATGTAGCATTGTGTCTTTTTCTTATTTTCATCATTGTGTCATTTTTCAATTCATTGTGTCTTTTTTCTTCAGCATTGTGTTATATTTTTCGGCATTGTGTTATATTGTGTGGCTCATTGTGTCACACCCTCAAATTCCACGTGCGGGGTTTAACCGCGAGGCGCGTGACACACCAGGATCCAAGTCAACGGTCTCAATAAACGAAAACTAAATGTAAAAGAAACGTAAACCATTCATTATGTTTTCAAAATGTAACTAACGACAGCGGAAGCATTACACTACTAGAAAACAGGGCTTTTGTCACCATCTTTTCGGTCATAAAACCGTAGTAATTGTCGTGTTGCCACCGTTTTGAAACCGAAAATGCGGTGGCAAAAACCTCCGTGTGAATTGCCCTAATGCCACCAAATAGCCACCATTTTTATATTCTGCTACCAAATTTTTGCCACCACAAAAATGGTCAAAATATTTGCGACCGCTCTATTCTATAGGTTTATGCCACCGTTTTGATACCATTTAGCCACCGGTATTGCCCACCATTTAGCCACCGTTTTCATTGAAAATTTGCTACGGAGTTGTGACCGTGTTTTTTTTTGTTACCGTTTTGGTACCATTTGGTCATCGATATTTGCTACCATTTGGCCACCATTTTCTTTGAATATTAGCATTTAGCGATGCTTGAATTACTGAAAATTTGCTACCATTTAGTGACCACCTTACACCTTAAACTGAATACTGGTTTCCTCGTTTTTATCATAATTACATTTCAACAAAATTATAAATTATATAAAACATCCTGTATAAAAATAAAAAAACCAACCAGAACAACAAATAATCAAAACTTTCGTAGTATGGTAAACATCAAAACATTCAAAACCAAGTGTTTTAGGCTATCTTCGAACAGTAGTTGCTACCATAGTTTCAATTTGTAACATCCTATTGAGCATAACATCTTTATCATCCTTATCTTTTTTCCTTTCCAGCGAAGAACCCCACAATAAATCCATTTAACCTTTTCTTTTCTTCATATTCCCCTTAACGAGCTCCTTGACTGCTGAGTTTAATTTTTCAGTCTACAAAACCAATGAATAGAATCAACAAGTTAGAATTAAAGAAAGCCGATAGCGGGTCAAATTGGTTATAGAAGAATAAAATCTAATTGTGAGTTATAATTCAAGTACTAGAAGCCAATAACATTTTTCATTATGTTTACATATTAAGAATGAAATTCTACCTAACGTCAAAAACAAAATTTTGTAAGAAACAACAACTACAAAGGGTGTAATCAACTCAATAAGAAATTTCTAAACATTCTCACTATAATAAAAGTGTCAAACCTACCAATAAAAAAATACACATCACAAACCAAACAAACACAATAACAGTGGGAAGCGATACAATTGCCCACAAATTACTAATGTATGTGATTCCACTTATGTCAAACTTTTTTTTTTACATAAACTATAAGTCTAAAATGGAATAAGCATACCACAGGGTTCTCTTTGCCATGTACATACAGATCACTAAAATTGGCAAACCCATACACTTTTCTTCTACTCGTGTCCCCAGCTCGTGACCACAATAAGAAATTCCTAAACAACGCAATAACAACGGGAAATGATACAATTACACACTAATTACTAATGTATGTGATTCCACTTATGTCAAATAATATTTTTTTATATAAATTATAAGCCTAAAAGGGAACAAACATACCTCATGATCCTCTTTGCCATGAACACACCGTTCACTAACATTAGCGAACCCATACACTTTTCCTCTACTAGTGCCTCCAGCTCATGACCACAATAAGAAATTCCTAAACATTCTTACAACATTGATAGCGTCAAACCTACCAATAAAAAATAAACATCACAAACCAAACAAACACAATAACAAAAGGAAAGGATACGATTGCGCACATAAACCTACCAATAAAAAATGAACATCACAAACCAAACAAACACAATAACAAAAGAAGCAATTTGTAACACGCATACTCAGATCAAGTTAATGTAGTAGCAGTGGTGAAACAACATCACTACTTTCCAATACATAACTTTAAAACTATTTTGTTCCAAAACAGAACTTTAAAATAATTGATATTCCAATATTATAGCCAAATAATCACATTAATTAGCATTTTGAGTAAACAGTAAAGTTCAATTTAGGAAGAGAAGCATAATATATTTGGCTACATAATCAATTCCCCATCGATTGATGTTGAATAAAATATTCCCATCATGGAGAAAAGGGAATTGCAATTAACTAGGGTTTTATAGTCTCAATTAAAATTAGTTTGTTGGACCGAGCGACAGCTAAAATCAATTAGT
This sequence comes from Ambrosia artemisiifolia, assembly GCA_032199755.1. Taxonomy (NCBI): domain Eukaryota; kingdom Viridiplantae; phylum Streptophyta; class Magnoliopsida; order Asterales; family Asteraceae; genus Ambrosia; species Ambrosia artemisiifolia. Next base: position 40,860,316 of record CM063516.1, on the reverse strand, counting down.
AGAAAATGCATAGGATTAAAAAAAGTCATGGGAACATAGAAACATACCTTGGGATGGTGAGATAACAAACCCTAAACGTGGAGCATAGCGAATCAGAAGTTGTGTTCTTTAACATAGAAACATACATTGGAAAGAGTTGGAATGGTGTATGGGGGAAGGAACAGTTATTATGTTTCTTGAATTAAAATTCAATTCGATCCCTAATTAGTGGAAAGGCCGTTTGTGCGGGTTGTCAATGTTATACGGCGCCCTAAATAAAAATAAACACGCTCAAATTTTATCGGTAGCAAATACGGTAGCAATTTAACCCCTCCTTTTTATTTGAGATGATTTAACCACACGTTATTTTATAAATTGTTATTTTCTCACGAATTTGCAACCAAAAATAAATGGTCACAAAATTTTTGACTACTTAGCTACCGTGCCAAAATAAATACGCTTAATTGTCATTGCAGTGGGACATTGGTAGCTAAATTTGCTACGGTTTCTTTCGGTAGCAAACTTTGGTGGCAATTGCCCAGTTTTCTAGTAGTGTTAAACATCTAAACAACTCAGAAACATAGACATTCATAAGTTCGACAATGTTTGAAAACCATGCAAGTGATACCCTAGACGTCGTGCGACACCGTGCGCCTATCAACAACTGCTACCTTAACGACCTGAGAAAACATGCTAAAAACGTCAGCACAAAATGCCGGTGAGTTCACAGGTTTTAAGTAAAACGTTTTCCGAAAGTTTGAAAGTTCCATCATGTTACTGTTATGCTATAAGGATGCCAACCCAGGCATATGAAACCACTAATATAATACCAGGTTTATACTACCTGTGTGTAACCGAACTGCCAAAACCCGACATAACTAAACTATCGATCCACGGTGAACTGAACGGCCGAGCCCAACCAACCGAACTACCGAACCATGGCTAACTGAACTACCGTCCAACGGTAAAACTGAACTATCGTACAGTAAGATCACAAAGTAACACTAGCATAACATGATTAGTATGAAAACAAGTACGTAGCATGTTTCTCCCCCGAAAACATAAACACTGAAAGAGGGGTCGTGTAACTCACCTTAGGTTGCGTCTTCAAATAAAAGAGTAACCCGACACGTGTTCGATAGCCCCAACTAGTGGCGACCTATCAATAAGTTTGCATAAGTGTTTTGACTACTAATCCGAGGGTTAACTAGTCCCCGATTGTCCAGATCTTGACTACGCGTGTTTAAAAGTGTGTTTGAACGTTAACCGGACACACCGAACAGACCCGACATCCCGTTGGTGACTCATTACACCAACTAATCAAGTACATAAGGTTAACACACAAGTTTCAAGCATAACACACTTAGTTTGCATAAAAAATCGCATATACAAAGTCGTAAGGTCGAATCGGAAAATTTCTGGGTTTCGGTCGACCCCTAGGGCTTCTGGTTTGACCCATGGTCCCTTGGTTCGATCCTCATGATGTTTATTCAACCTATTCACAAGTTCAATCGACCTAACACATGTTTATTCGACCCTAACACATGTGTATTTGACCCTAACATATGTTAATTCGACCCTAACATGTGTTAACTCGACCTAAATAGTGTTCATTCGACCTTTAATCAAGTTCATTCAAACCATTTAAAGTTGGTTCGACCTTTTTGAAGTTCATTCAACCCCACGAAGGGTCGAATGAGTTATTGGTTCGACCCTTTTGCTACAAAACTTCATAAAACGCACCAAAACGCATCTAAACAGTCTGAAAATATCACGAAACATCACCAATCACAGCAGTCAACTATCATTAACCTATTCCCACGAAACCTTTCCAATTTTATCCCGAAATCTGTCCGTTTTACAAGTTACCCAAAATGGCAAATTATGGAGATGTTACATCATATGCATGCAATCTTTACCCGATATGGAAACTTATCGAAATCATCTATCAATTAGCTCAACATGCTCAGATTATCATGTGCATTAAAACCCCTAATCATTTCATCAACAATAACAACATGAATCAAACCCTAGATCTAACACAACCCCCCCCCCCCCCCAAATAAGTAAAACATCATCAATAACCAATTGTGACCCATAGCAATCATAAATCATCATCAAAAACAGTCCTAGATCATTTTTATAACATCTACACATCATTTAATCATCAAATAATTCCATACAAGTTCATAACACATCATTTAGCATCATCAACACATGTATTTTTTGCATAAAAACTCATTGTTAATGAAAAGGTTTTGTTTAGAAAGATGTTAGGAATGTTTTTATCCAAGAAAACATGTTTGAATCAGCTCTGGACACCTAGGGTTTGATAAAAACGAATTAAAATGGATGAAAATGGTTTTAGATTAAGAACACACCTTGAATCTTCTCTTGTTTGTGATATAGAGGACATGTTTATGTTAGGATTTGAAAAACAAGATCAAAAACTTCTTTCTACAGGTTTGGGGTTGAGGGAGAGCACTTGGAGAGGCGTTTAGGGTTTGTGAAATGATGAAAAGTTGCAAAGTTTGGTATTTGTACTCCTGGTTCGTTCGACCCTTGCAAGGGTCGAATGGGGTTATCCTAAGGTCGAATGAGTGGTTTCTCAACTTGGTTCGACCCCCTTAAGGTCGAACCAGTTTTACACTTTTCTAGATTTTCCAGTTTTGTCATTTAAATGCGTTTTAACACATCCTAACACATGAACATACAATCCTAACATATGTTTAGCATATATAATCATGTATAATCATATAAACACCGTTAAAACACGTATTTGCACATTATATAACATATATGGATCAATCTATGTATAACACTTAATTCAATTTATGTAATTCACCAACAACGGGACTCAAAACTCGTGTGTACGTAAAATGACTCCAACGATCCTCTGAATCATTGAACCCTGGACAATACATAATGTATCCCTACCTAACTAACCCAGTCAAGTATGTTAAACAAATGTTTTCGCTAAGGTAGACTTATATGTTTTAAAACGTTACCCTGAGTTTGCCGGGTGTCACACTTTGTGTCATATTTCATGATCTATTGTGTTTTTAGTATCCTTTTCACCCTTCTCATTTTTGTTACACTGTGTAGAATAACTTGACAATAATCTTGTGTGTGTATATATATAGGATCTGGATCATATGAGAACTTACTTGAGTTGTGAGAACTAGAGAACTCCTCTGGACCAATCACCAAGTGACACACCTTCATCTTTGTAATTTTTTGTATTATTTTGATTAGGGGTAACAAAGTCTTTGTACACAATCATCTATGGGATTTTTAGTAATTTTCACATGTAATAATTACTCACACTAAATAAATAATAATAATAATAACAACAACACCCCACCCCCACTCCAAGTTACATTTTTTAAATTAAATGTTTTTTTTAAATCTTAATCATCTCACTACACTCTTTCTCTCTCACATACACAAACACCCGGTTCTCTCTCTCTCTAAAAAAACATAAGAACAGATCTGTTCGATGGTGAAGGTGGGTTTTCCGATGGGTGACAGGGGGAGGAGGTTCATGTTGTTTATTCAGATATGTTTGAAGGTGTTTTTCGAGCATGTGTGACGGTTCATGTTGTTTTATTCAGATCTGTTCTAAGGTGGGTTTTCGAGGGTGATGTTGGTGGTCCGATAATGGTGACAGGGGGAGGAGGTTCGATGATGGTGACAGGGGGATTTTCAAAGGTGGTTTTGCAGGTGGTTCGACTCTGGGGTTTTCGAAGGTGGTGATGGTGGTCCGATGATGGTGACAGGGGGAGGTTCGATGGTGAAGGTGGGTTTTCCAATGGGTTTCCGAGGTGGTCCGATGATGGTGACGATGATGGTCAGGTATTATTATTGTTGTTGTTAATATTATTATAAGTTTTTAAAAATGAAGATGATGTTTTTGGTGACAGTGGGATTTTGTGCGAAGATAATGATGTTTTTGATTTAAGGAGATGATGATGTTGTGAAGATGATGATGGGTTTTCTATATAATGTAAGTAAACACCGGTGTAATACGTTTTTTTGGTTTTTTTATAGATGTTTTTTTACAATGATGTAATACAATGATGCAATACATTTTTTTTGTTGATGTTGTGGGGTTTTTTTTACAATCATGTAGTATAATGTAAGTAAACACTAGTGTAAACACCAGTGTAAATACGAATGTATAGATGTTTGGTGCGAATGATATAACAAAACTGATACATGTTGGTTTATAGATGTGAGTAACACTAGTGTAAATAATTACACCAGTGTAAATCATACAAAAATTATAGATGTTTGGTTATATAGATGTGAGTAAACACTGGTGTAAATAATTACATCAGTGTAAATCATACAAAAATTATAGACGTTTGAGTTATATAGATGTGAGTAAACACTGGTGTAAATAATTACACCAGTGTAAACCATACAAAAATTATGGATGGTTGGTTTATATATATGTAAGTAAACACTGGTGTGAATAATTACACCAGTGTTTACTCACATCTATATAACTCAAACGTCTATAATTTTTGTATGATTTACACTGATGAATAATTACACCAGTGTAAATCATACAAAAATTATGGATGGTTGGTTTATATAGTTGTAAGTAAACACTTGTGTAAATAATTACACCAGTGTAAATCATACAAAAATTATGGACGGTTGGTTTATATAAATGTAAGTAAACACTAGTGTAAATAATTACACAAATGTAAAAACGAGAGAGAGATGACAGAATGCACAATTTGATTTTTTGTTTTAAAAAAGTAAATTAATAAAAAAAAAGTTTAAAAAACATGAATCTTTAATAATGGACAAAAAATTAACATGATATTATATTAATTTTTTCTCTCTTATGGTTTTTACTCAAATACACTTTAATGTACTTTATTATAATAAAAAATACTTATTAAACATGTCAAGATCATTAAGATCAATGGTCCAGATGAGTTCTCTAGTTCTCACAACTCACATGAGTTCTCATATTATCTCATCCCTATATATATATATATATGAAAGGGTATGGTACCAATTCTGGCGCGCAGGCACACCCTACCCCACAACGTCATCATCATAATACACCCACGGAGATCATACCATTTGAAATGGTCAACAACAAGAGCATAGCACAACACATCTCCAAAGTGCTGCCTCCGCGGAACATCAGCTTTGGCGAAGGCCAGCCTTCATATACATTACACGTGGAATGCAATCCACCCGCGTCGCACCATGCGCCCAGCTTGGCGATGGTCTCCGGGGAAGATAACAGCCTGATGTATCTCAGGTCTGATTCGCCTCTCCGGCGCTCGAGCAGGAAGGATGCCGCTCCCCTGAGCCCCACTTGCTGCACAGGTTCCTAGGTGTCAGGAGTTACTTCAGTTAATCTTCCAGAGGAAGCTAAGCCTCCTGACACACCCTGACGCAGGAAGAAAAAAAGGTCCCTGCAATCAACCACAACGCGTCACGTGGACCGGTGGCCGGGCGCCGCCCCTGACAGCCAATCACAGCGCGTCGCGTGAACAATGGCAGGCGTCATTTCTACCTGGTTTGCTTTATGCAAACCTTTAGTCAAAATCCAAGATTTAGACTTCTTGGAGACAGACCCAGAACCTGGGCCCAAGCCCGTCGCCTCAGTCATGGGCCGCAACGCCTGGCCCATGCATCCTCTATAAAAAAGAGACTACACCTCCTTTGAAGAGGTTAATCATTATACCACTTAAACAAATACACTTGTAACACACTTGTATCTCTTTCTTTATACTTGTAATCTTTCGAGTAATAAAGATCATACTTTTTCAGTGGACATAGGTCAACGAGACCGAACCACTTATATCTTGTGTATTTGCTTACCATGCTTTCACTCTCTCTTTATCTTACGGGCCACGGATCTAGTTTCGCTGTGAGCAAAGGATTATATCTCGTAACAAGCACGAGTAGCCACCCCATATTATACTCATTATAGACTCATTGTTTCTTCAATATATAATAAATGAAAAAAGGTATGACACATGACATTAGGTGAGGCCTTCACACCTATTGATTTCCCTCCAAAGTTTTTTTCTTTCGCGTGTGCATAGCACATGCACTTCCACTCACAACTTTTAAATGTTAATAATTTTTATATATGGCATTTTAAAAAAAAAAGTTACACCAAATTAACGAACGTTTTATTATCTTTCCAACGAGTAGCATACTGCTATATAAATAACAAAAAACAAAACGACTCTTTTAGTGAGTTTTTGTTAATGCCGAAAAAAATACAATTTGTTCAGGTAATGCATTAATCATGTATAGACAAGTCACTAATCATGTTAAGATAGTATATATGTTTTTGAACCTACTACTACATATAAGAACCTGCTAACTAAATATATATTCACAGATGTAGTTAGTTTGCTAAAAATGTAATTTTTTGTATTTTTATTGTTGTTGCTAGGAACATTAATTATAAAGGTTGCTAAGCTGGTTAGATGTAGCTTATGATTCTTAAACACCAGGTAAATCTCAAGCTGATAAGTGATAATTAATCACCCCACAATGCACGCCTCTTAACTCGTTTTGAATGTATGTACTTTGAAATCTAGTGACATGTGATGATTATTGAATTAGATACATAATTATGTATGGGTCGAGAAAATAATATGGAGACATGAAAAGTTATCATCCTACAATCTTTTAAGTCGATAGCAGTTATATCATTTTATTTTTTTTTCAAAATGGATCCTCACTGCTTGCCTATTGATTGTTTTATTTGGTGTCACCTAGGTGATCGATTGTATATCCATAATAAACATTGAACATGTATGTCATTCTTTCACATTGGCTCACTTTATACATCAGAATCATCTTTATCATTATCATGCATATCATTTGATACCAATTTGGTTTTTTTTTTCAAGTTCATATCACAGCTTTAAAATTTATTGGGAAGCGACAACTTGTACATAGACTTTACTCAAGCAAGATGTGCACATATAGAATTAGAAGTAGATTTTATGAGTTATCGAGGGTTGATCCTTTACATTTTTTTTCTGAAAAAAAATGAATATTCCTTTTACGGTATACACATTTCGTCACTTCATATTAGATTTGTATATCCTAGGAACCTCTTGAAAGATAAATTAGTTAACCTAAATACAATAGAAGAGGATGGTTGCAGCAACAAGTTCGACATAACAGCCAGAATCAAAGAAGATGAGTTTTTGGGTGACCTTGGGTTAGGATTTTGAAGGAAAATAAGGCTGGGAATTAAAGGATTAAAGCTTTGGGTCGCGTTTCGCAAGTGTTTGGTTATTTATTTTGTTTACTTTGTGTTCTCAATATTGTTTTCCATGACTTTGTTTACCTAGGTTTGAGATGATTTTTGATTGACTCTAGTGTTTTGTTTTGGTTTTTGGATTTAATTGTCGGTTATATATTAAACAAAGGATTTATTAATTATTGCTATGACGTGTGTGCGCGCTTTCCACTGATTTGCAATCATTTAATGTTCCATAATTATCTTAGTGAATTTTTTTATGTTTGGATAATTATTTGGATTACTTGTTTTGTTCTTGTAATTTATATTTTCTCTCTTTAATATACATTTTCATTCTTATTTACATGATTAAAATTGTTGCTTTCTCATATTATAGTACATTAATTTCTATGCTACATCATAACACATATTTTGTCTATCTCAGGATATAACCTAGTTATTATATATAAGAATTTTGAGTGATTAACAATAGTACATATTTTGCCTTTTTGTGATTTTTTTCTTTAATTCTTTTTATTTCTAACCCCTAAACTTTTCATCTTTTACAAATTTACTAGTGTTAATGCCCGCGCGTTGCCACGGGCAGTCATAAATTTTTGGCGCACGTTGTGTGTTAGGTTTCACATAAATGATTTTTGGCTAAATAAAAGTGAAGAAACAATGTGTTGTGTACTTATGTTGGCGCATGTTCCAGATTTTCTGGTATGGATAAGTATATGTATGGTCGATTGGTTTGATTAAGCTCATCTAAACCTACATGTGATCCGAAATAGATAATTATAATACAAATATGTAGCACAATCATATAAGCTACAACCATCTAAATGAGTAGTGCGGTCAATAACGTCGGATAATTAAATAATGAAAGTGGATTAAACATATTCCTCTCCAAAGTACATGTTTCACTTACCTTCGAGCCCTCTGGAACGTTTCTTGTTCACACTTGTTGATAAAAGAGTAATATGCCTACAATCATATATAGATCGACACCAATAAAATTCACACTAATATAAGCTGGTAGATAAATTACACCAAATAAAAATTACTTTAGAACGAAGGCATTATCACGAGTATGTTTTAATGAAACTCTTGACTAATTGGACCAGATTAAAGCTATTTCTATTATATCACTCATCCTGTCAAGGAAACTCTTGATGTAATAGATTTAGCTTGAGGACACATACGCAAGAAAGAAAATTGGATAGGTCAAATTACGTTGTTCCAAATGCTACAAAAAATATAATACATTTACATGTTTGAGTACATAATGCTATAAATGATATCAAAATCTTTGAGTACCCATGACTAAAAACTTGCAACTCGACCAACAGTATCCATAAGCCACTGAAAATAAATGAAAATATTAGTGCAGACTTAGAAATCACAGTAAAAAGGTCGTTAATATATAGATGTGGATACATGTGTAGTAGCTAAACAACATGATCTAACAACACAGCCACCATATATGCGATGTTACCAAACATATACATCTTCTTAGAAACTATCAATACCATTTTATATTTTTTAAAACATACCTTGCAATTGGGCCATATATACTTTATAACAACCGAAACGCTTTCAACTGTTGCGTTGTGGGACACCTGCTCTTCGGCGGTTGGAGTAAGGAAATCACAGAAATCCAATATTCCTTCAAATAAAAAAAAGATGTTAAAACAATCAAACCCAACATCTTAATATCAGGTCATGACTTGTCTAAAGCATTTAACATTAGCCTAATCTTTGCAATCCCCGAATTAGCCTAATCTTTGCAATCCCCAAATATGTACGATGCATCACCTATAAACTGTTTAATGTTCATCTAAACGCCAAGTACCAACATAACCAACATATGCGAAGATAAAAAGAAAGCATCCATTAAGACAGGTGAATGGATCACAAATTTAAATTGGGTAAACTGTAAAAACAGAAACGATTACGCTTTATTACCCGATAACCGGTAGACATATAACCAGTAAACATATACGAAGTAAGATGAATAATAACATTAACAAAAGGCAACAGAAGCAATAGAAGAACAAAACACATACATGTATGGATGGAACGATAATTGATTTGGATGATTCACCATTATAAATAAATCCTAGTTTGGTAACCGATTGGGAGCTATCATTGCATTGGTTTCGTGTTTGAACATATGTGGTTTTCAGTTTAGTGACGATTGGGATTCACTAGATGTTGGGTGGATTATGGTGATTATGCTTCCATGGGAATGAAACACAGATACTCAATAGCTTTAGTTAGGGGCAAATGAAGGTTTGGTACCAGGCCTTCAAATCATTGATTAAATGAAGAATTGAATGAATGAACGAACTGAATGAGGGTAAACCTACGATACTAAACTGACGATGAAAATTGAATGGATTGATGAGAACACCTGATGGAAGAAGGCAAGGGATCATTATTGTGAGGGCATGGACGGGAAATGAGGGTAGGATTGTAAAATTGTTTTGATATTGTAAAGGAGGAGGATGGTGAAATGTCTATATTACCCTTCTAAGTGTCTTAATTGTCACAAGTATCCCCATAATACCCTTAAATTTCATGCTTAAATATGTTGTACATGTTGCTTCTTAAGTTGGATGAAAATGTCTATGTTAGCCATCACTCCTCCTTAATAAGATAATATAGATATAGATTAGAAAGCATTTTTCATTTTTATCTCCACTGTTTTTCACTTTAAACTTTGTTCCCCTATACTTTGCATATTTTATAAATTTTTCGTATTTGCGATTCGGTCTAAAACTTTCAAGTTAACACATTACAACACATGTTTTGTGGTTTAGTGTTTTACGTATATATTTCTCAAATTAATGACTACCTCTCAGCGCACGTGTCTTAGCACGACTTGGTTATTCGATGTTTTACGTTTGGATCAAAATTTTGCACGTTTACACACTGCAATGGTCATGCGTGGTTCAACATTTTACGTTTATTTTCGTTCAGTTTAATGTTCCCGCCAGGGGCGGATTCACCATTTAAATAAGGTGGGCCTCGCGCACCCTAAAGCGAGCCCACTAAATATGTATACGTCTGTGTGTGTATATATATATATATATATATATATATATAGGGGAGGGTTATTGTACAAAGGGTGTTTTTTGTGAGAAGAATAAGAAGTGTTTTGGACCATTAGATCCTTATATGGAGGGTTGAGATTAAGTAATGGCAAAATTGTAATAAGTGTTATAAACTTAATTAAAAGATTTGACTTGATAGGGGTATATTAGTCTTTTTTATATAGAGACAATCTATTATTCCCTTAAATCTCGCCATCTACTCTATTTTTATAGGGGTGTTCCATAAAAAATTAAAAAACATATCTGTCTCTCTCTTCCAAAGATGAAGATCGATGATATTTATTCCTCAGAAGATCAGTTTCCTCCTATTCTAAATCATAGATATTTATCCCTCAAGCCCCTTCATCGAACAATTTCCTCCTATTCTAAATCATAGATATTTATCCCTCAAGCCCCTTCATCGAACAATTTCCTCCTATTCTAAATCATAGATATTTATCCCTCAAGCCCCTTCATTGAACTTGCAATAATACGACAACATTTTTGAATTCCAAAGTTCTGAGATTTAATAGTAAAAAATCTTCTCATGATAATTGTTCCAGGGAACAAATCTATGTGAAAGTAACACTTTTTGGCTTTGAATATTATGATTTATTTTCTATCGTTTCAAATACGAGGGTTTTAATAAATACACAATGAGTTTTAAAACACAATAATATGCTAATGGGTTTTGCATACAGTGTGGTGTTTTATATTCATATTTATGTGTTTTATTTTCATATGGTCATATAAATTGGTTTTATTTTTGTACACGTTAAAAAGTTGTTATTGGTAAAACACCACGTAAGATTAACACCCTTTATAAGAAATATAATAAAACACAAAATGTTGTATAAAGAATAACTAAAAATCTACCTTAAACATAAAACACTACACGTTGATTGTTAAAACACTATGACGTTAGTAATGACGATGATGACCAGAGCCATCATCTCTCTCTTTCTCCTCTCTCTCTCTCTCTTTACCTATTTTTATGCTCTTTTTCACCTCTCTTACCAAAATTATAATTTTAATAATTATTTAATAGTATGTAAAAATTACTAAAATGCCCAAACACCTTGTGCCACGTGTCACAACTAGAAGCCTTCTCACCCTTCTCACACATTTTGGCCTTTGTACAGGATCCTACACCTACACCTATATATATATTAAAAAAAAGAAACATCCTTTTTTTAACGGAAAGAAGCCATCTCATTCACATGCGAAAAGGGACAAAAGAAATAATGGAGAGTATGCAAAGCGGAGAAATATAAAATTATTATTTTATTCCTGATTAGTTCGTCACTTTAATTTAATTTTACTATTTTTGTCATTATAAAAAGGTAACCATTTTAATATTTGTTTTGCGGCCCATTTAGGTGGACTAGAACTCCAAAACTACAAAATCAGAGAAAAAAAACCCCTCGCCATTTAAAAATAATACTTTTTCACCGGATTTCTTATAAAATTTTGTGTGTTAACAATTTGCAATGGTAGATTAAGACTAAGGGGTGTGGGTGGGGAAAGGCTTCGGGAAAGCTGATGTGGAGGTTTCCCCGAAGGGGAACACCGCCCCCCGATCTTCATTCGGTGTGCTCGGGAGAAAAGTCCCGTCCTCCCCGTCCCACTTCCCCATGCAATTTTTGACCGTTTTAAAAAAAACGTTATATATATATATATATATATATATATATATATATATATATATATATAGGCTAAGTATCCTGTGGAAACCCACTTGAGTTGGAGAAACCCTTGGCACCCCTATGTAACAACATTATTTTTTCCTAATTTTTTTAGGATAGCTTGTATACTAAATTTGATGAGTTTCGGCCAAAAAAATTAAAAAAACGCCGAGTAGATTTTTTTTAAAAAAAATTATGTAACATGTTTGTTACATATGTAACAATGCTGACGTATGATAAATCCGAGTTTGTGTAACACATGTGTAACAAAATTATCTACTCGGCGCTTTTTTGATTTTTTTTTTGCCTAAACTAATAAAATTGAATATAAAAGCTATGCTGAAAAAATCAGGAAAAAATAATGTTTTTACATAGGGGTGCCATGGGTTTCTCCAACTCGAGTGGGTTTCTAATTTATCCTTATCCTATATATATATATTAAACTTCAAAATTCATACCACAATACCACCAAATCAAACCTATTCCACACAACAAACCTCATATTTTATAAACTTTACACTCTAATTTTTATAAAACCACAACCCAAAATTTTATTATTGTATTTCATATCTTATTTTTTTTAAATAGATTTATGTTATTATATTTTATTTCTTATACTCTTTATTTTATTTAAAGGTGCACATGATCATTTGGTTGCTGACTACTTTGCTGAGGACTGCGTATACACAGACGAACTATTTAAGCGTCGCTTTCGAATGAGTCACCGATTGTTCTAACGAATTTCCAATGACTTGGCTAATTATGATGAGTTTTTCACACTACGATACGATGCTAGAGGAAAATGAGGTTTTACGACTCTACAGAAATGCACTTCTGCGCTTCGTCAGTTGGCGTACGGGACTGCTAGTGATTCATGGGATGAATACTTAAGGATGTCTGCTAGAATGAGTCGGGAGTGCTTGTATCGGTTTTGCGAAGATGTCGTGAACTTATATAGTAAAGTTTACTTGCGTAGGCCAACGAAGAACGAAATCCAAAAGCTTTACGCACACCATGCAGAGAAACATGGCTTTCCTGACATGCTTGGAAGCATCGATTGCACGCATTGGCCATGGCGTAATTGCCCCACTGCATGGAAAGGGCAGTTTACGCGAGGTGACATTGGAGAGCCGTCAATTATTTTAGAATCCGTTTGCTCACAGGACCTTTGGATTTGGCATGCATTCTTCGGAGTTGCTGGTTCATGTAACGATTTAAATGTTCTAGCAAGATCCACGGTTTTCGACCGCATCATTAGAGGTACCGGCCCTGATGATTCTTTCGTGCTCAACGGGGTAGAATATAAGCACGGGTATTATCTAGCGGACGGGATATACCCAAGTTACTCATCTCTTGTGAAAACGATACAAATTCCCACGGATGAGAAAAGGAAAAAGTTTGCGAAGTGCCAAGAATCGGCGAGAAAAGACGTTGAACGGTTATTCGGTGTTTTAACGGCTAAATGGCATGTTATTGGGCGGCCCGCACGTGCATGGCATCCAGAAAACTTGAGATATATTATGTACGCTTGTACGATACTACATAACATGATAATCGAAGATGAAGGCCACGCTATATGTGAGTATGACCCGAATGACGTTGAAGAGAATATCGAGCCGGTTGACGAGGGACAACAACAATCGAACACGTGGGCACTAGAGGATAGTACCGTGCACGCCAACCTTTGCACGGATTTAATCGACCATATTTGGAACAATTTTCGGGTCGATGATGTTGCTAACGAGTAGTTTGTATTTTTTTTACTTTGTTTAGGTTTGTTTTTTTTAATTTGTTTAGGTTTGTAATTTTTTTAATTTGCTTAGGTTTGTAACCTTTTTACTTTGTTTAGGTTTGTAATTTTTTTTAATTTAAAATCTTTTTTTTTTACGTATCATCCGAATTTTATTTTTTTTGGTATTATTTTCGTTTTTTTTAATTTCCATGTAATTTGTTTTTAAATTTTAATGAAAAACATATTAATGAAAAATAAAATCTATAAAATAAATAAAAAAATAATAAAAAAAGGAAGGGGGAAGGGGAACCATTTCCCCTAGAAGGGGGAGGAGAAGGGGAAAATGATATGGCGCTGATGTGGACAAGGGGAAGGAAGGGGGAAGGGGAACCACACCCCATAGTCTAAGTTTTTGGATAAATAAAGTTTTTTGAATTTGATCTCTTGATTCGACAAGCAAATAATTTTTTCATCTAAGGTGATAATTATAAAGACCGACTCTACTGCAAAGATGGAACGACATGTTAAATATCTTTGATTTTTTTTTGTTATCTTCCATACTATAATAATAATGATACATTATTAATGTTCATATATCCACCGTTTTTATGTTAATTTTAATACAATGAAATTAGTTTAGGTAAGTGGGATCTCTATCTAAAAGACTAAATATAAAATCTATAATCTATAACTTATATAAAAGAAAATGTGTGGTTTGACATGACATTTATTTGCGCCATCATCTCTGTGACCCTCGCATGCCCTTTCTCAATCAAAATCATCAATCAAGATAAGTATGTTCTTTTCACTATCATCTCAATTTAGATCTGCATCTCCACATTTTCTAGGTAACAATCGGATCTGCAAACCCTTAATATTTCATTTTCTGTTAATTCTTAATAAGATATAAATGATTGGATAATTTTTTTTATGAATACTAATTGCAGTTCACAACATTAAACTAAAACCCCAACCTATTCAACCGATTCTCAACCATTCTAAACAAACTTAAACCTAAAGCCCTCTGATTGGAGGATAAACATTTGAGTTAGGACATCACTATCGAACAACATTGATTATGGTAGAGCAATTAGAATTAAAAAAAATGAAATTTATCAGAAAATGAATAAATTGTTTGATTGGTGATGAATGTGGGATTTGACGTAAGCATTCAGAATTTAGAGAGAGATCGAACTAGTGATTCCGTGTGAGAGAGAGAGAGGTAGTCTGGCTCCAAGTGAAGAAAGCCACGTATTCGGTTTCAGGCTTTTGGGTTTTATTTTTTCACTTTTTATTTTTTGATTCGGTTATAGAATCGCTGGTGGATGGTATGAGACTATTCGCTTTGGTTCTACATCCATCTTTTGTGTTTCTTCTTTGATCAAGTTATTCTTGATCTTTTCTTTTCAATTCATATTTGCAGTGATTCATTATTTACCCTATTGTTACACAATCAATTTTATGGTGTTTAGGAAGTAATGACCTCATAAAAAAAGATAATAAAAATTTGATTTTTATTGAATTGGGTATAACAAAAGATAATAAAGATTTGATTTTTATTGAATTGGGTATGTGAAAATAAAGTAAAGATTTGATTTTTATATGACATTAAAAAGATGGGTATATTATATGTATCTTTTTGGTGATGGAGAGTAGTGAATTGATAATGATGATTCGGTGGACCTAGTGGTTCATTGAATGTTTGTGTATTATTCATGATTTAATCTTGCATGTGTTTTGATTCTTTTTGTCATGTTCACAAGGTGTTCGATGAAATGTTTGTAGTTTATTTTGATGTCATTTTATCACTTTCTTTGTAGTAAATCAAGCATATGCCTAAAGAAGAAGAAAGGAAGTTAAAAGAGTACAAAGATGACACCCCTGTCAAGCTTGGCTTGGTTGAGAAGTTTTTAAAGGTAGTTCTTGATGTGCCGTTTTCGTTTAAAAGAATCGAGGCAATGCTTTACATATCTAACTTTGAGTCCGATATCAAGTACCTTAAACGCTCTTTTTAAACTCTCGAGGTATGTTTTGTTACTTTAGATTTGTTTTCAATTGGTTGGATATTGGATTCTTTCAAAGAGTGAGCTGGTGTTTCTCATCGTTGTCGACATTGGGATGAACTAAGCTGAATGGAATGCGAGTTATCTAGGGTAGTTATAAGTGACAAGATGGTCGAATTTTCTGCATAAAAGTTGAGTATACTTTGGATGCGTTTCGTGGCCTAACCATTGTAGTAAGTTGAATAGCTATGAGAGTTATATGGTTTATGACTTAGTGTTGTTAATAAATTAATTGAGTCACGGAAATAAGGGGCTGTTTGGTTGATTATCTGAATTGTTAAGAGGCTCTGAATGGTTAAGAGGTGAATCATTAAGCATCCCTTATTAGCTTAATGGTTCAGCACTTAATCATTCCATTCAGATGCTGAAACAAACAGTCTGAATGCTGAATGATTCAGAGCTTAATGGTTAAGAGGCTACCAAACAACCCCTAAGTAAACAAAAAAACATTTTCTTTAATTCGTCCAGCTCATGATATTAGTAGATGACGTCAGAGGAGTATACAAGTGAATAAATCATTCACCATGGCACAGGTGTACTTTGGCCGATTTAGTGTTGCCATTCTTCCTCTTCATTGTTGGTGTCGCAATTGCCCTTGCTCTCAAGGTAAAACTATTTACCACACTGCTCGTCAATTTTTGGTAATGTTACATTCTAACATATTGTCTCCTTCGTAGAGGGTTCCAAATATGAAGTATGCGGTGAGAAAGATAATCATAAGAACATTGAAGATGTTGTTTTAGGGAATTTAGTTGCAAGGTAATCTTGAATCGAGAGGGTGTTTTGGTCAATTTGCATGAAATATTATTGTGATGATATGTGAGAATTAAATATTTGTGCAGGAGGCTACTCTCATGCCCCTGATGATTTGGACTATGGAGTAGACATGAAGAAAATTAGATGGTGTGACATCCTTCAGGTACTCTCAATTTTTTTTATATAGAAAACCTAACGAACTCAAGATGTGCATCAGACCCCTAATTTTTCTTTACTTGGTTACACTTCAAGTATGTGTGATAAACCGGGTTACTCTTCGTATATTACACATAAAACAAGAGAGTGAGATATTTAACACTTGGGTCACTGCATTGATACCTAACACTTGTTCCCCCTTGATATTTTTGTTTTGTTGTTTCAGAGAATCGCATTGGTGTACATGATTGTAGCTCTAATAGAGACTTTTACAGCAAAGCTTAGACCAACAACCATAGAGCCCGACCATTTCTCTATTTTCTCAGCTTATAAATGGCAATGGTAAATCTTAACATACTTCAATTCCCATTTCATGAAATTTAAGTAATTTTTATTTAGTCATATTAGATTCGTAAACCCTGGGATGCTCTCGGGGTATAAACTAGTTACAATATATATATATATATTGATACCAGTAAATCAAGATGTTTGAATTACACATTTATTCAAATCCATTGTTATTTCAGGATACAAGAAACCCAAGGGTTCAACTGTGGCAACCATGCCAAACTTTGCGATGTTTCAACACATATAGAATTCACCTAGGCAAATATTATCAGAAATTAGGTTCCAAGGCACACTTCAAAATCTCACGGAAAAGAACCGATCATTCTTAGAGAATAAAGAAAGATTAAGAGAACAACTGACTATGAGCTAAGTAAAAGAGACAAACATGATGGCCGACCACCTCTAGGGTGAAAATATATATACTATTGAAACTGTATGACCCTAGTCCATAATAACCGACAATTAAACTATTTAGGGTAAAAAGGATCTTCATAAGACAATATAAAAATATAGGTTTAAAAAATTGATACTTGACATTTTAGGAGAGATATCTCACTTTCCCACGAAATTCACAAAAATGAGTTTTATCCATTACAATAAGTACCAATTGCACAAGTTTAATCCTAAATAAAGATCTACAAAAGTTGGCTTGCGGAAGCGTTCGGATTCAAAGTGAACTTGACCTCCAACCAAGGGCATGGTACCTTACCTGATGATAAACCACACTTAAGCATCCCAAAAGCCAGCTTAATAGTTAAAAAAATGCAAACGAAACAAAAATCAAGCGCTAAGGATTTCTCGCGCCACACGGTGAGTTAAGTACAACCCACCGCGCCACTCCACCAACTACGTCATGTCACGCAGTGGGTTACTTCATGCCCATCGCCTAGCGCCATAGGGTCAATTTTTCAGAAACTTCAGTTTTTGCATCGGTTCCGGACTTAGCCAAATTTCATGCCCTCTTATTTGGTTTCTTGGCTGCACTTTTTAGGGCTAAAATGTGAAGGAGTTATCTAAGGTTGTTGACAAAAACTCGAATTTGCTAGAGAAATTAAGGTAAATAAGTAAAGATCTCCTCCCGGTCTCACTTATACCCAAAACCTAAGACCTAGACAAATCAACACTCTATCTCCTCCCGGACTCAAGAGTGGCAAAAAACTAATTTCAAAGGCTTACAAGGTTGCTAATAAGGTTATCTAAGATAAGAAACCTCTAGATTAACCACTAACACAAAGTCTATGGAAAATCACGCAAAACACTAGATCTTTAAACTACTAAAGCAACAATCAAGCAAGCCGATTACTAAAAGCATTCATACGCATTTTTATCAACAACACAAAAATATTTTAGCAAAACATTAAGCCAAAAATTATATTATCCAATACCGAACGTCACAAGTCACAAAATAATCAACATTACGACCTTGGTAGCTATAAATATTTAGCCAATATTTATGACAAAACAAGAAAACATAGTCTTGGAATCAAAATTACACATTGTTAATAAGTTCAAAACACGAAGTATCAAACAAAAATAACCAAGACCAAGTGACCTCAAAATTAGTTGGAAGTGCTGTAAATATTATCCCAGCCGCCTCTCTTATGCTCCAATTGTGATGTGCTGCTGCGATTTCTTTTTTTTTCCTTGAAGGAAACAACTGCTGAGGCCACAATAGTGACCTCAAAATTAGTTGGAAGTCCCCAAAACCAAGACCAAGGGGCATCTGGTTTCTTTCCAATGGATACTCCTCCTAGGGCTGAACCAGTTACAACTACCACATCTGGTAGGAATTCAGATGATCCTATTAAGTTAGGTGATGGATTAAAATACCAGGAATTGACGGAGAGAGTAAATGCCATTGAGTCATCAGTAACTGAAATCAAGAGTGATATCAAGACAGTGATGCAAACCTTGGTGACTCTCAAACAAAGTCAACCATCCACTCAAGAGATTTCTAGTGAGCTATGGAAGTCAGTCAATCCCATCATCATAGCTCATCGAAAACTAGCTGATCAAACCTAAGAAACATACATGACAATGATCAGGAATACGGTTGATGCAAGGTTCAATGACACCAAAGCAGATATCAAAGCCATCATAGATCATTTGTTGAAGACTACTGGCTCTGCCCCCACCACTATCTTAAGAGATGAAGATGACAATGAGTTCACTGCAGTTGATGCCAAAAAGGGGGAGATTGGCAGAGACAGACTACCCAAGTTGAAACCATTTAGGGTTCCACCTTCACAACAAAAGTCTGCTCAAGAGCTTACTCAAGAGTCTGTTGACCAAACCACTACTGAAGCAGCCAAAACAAAAGAAGTTGATGAATCTGCAAATGAAAAGGCTGAAAAGGCTGCTGAGGCTAAGAAGATCAGGGCTGAAACATTGGAAACTAAAGCAGAAAATCTTTCTAAAAAGAAAAAACAAGAACAGCAGGAAAAGGAAAATGTTGGAACTTCCAAAATGAAGAAGAGGCATGCTCATCATGTCAGGCAGCCTCCTTCAAAAACCAAAACCTCTTTTGTTGCTTCCACCAAAACAACTACTGAACCAATTACCACAACATCCACTACAACCACCACCACTGCTTTAGCCTTGACCATAACACCAACACCATCATTGTCACACCACGACTACGGCGGAAACACGTGGCATGACGGTTCAAATGGATAAAGCCAAGATTAATGCAAATCACAAGTAATTAAAGAAACGGGTCATTTATTAAGACGTCGAAAAATCATGTCAAATTATTCATACATAAACGTAAAATTGTTTTTAATTCAAATAAGGAGGCTTCTCATGTATATCCCGATTTCTTGGGATAAAGAGATGAAGCCTCTTCATAACACCCGACGTCCCGTTAAGAGATTCCCCCGACCCGGCTTGCCATGTTGTCCATCATTCATCAATTACCTGAAAGATATGTTTAAAATCGTCAATATATAAATATTGGTGAGTTCACAGGTTTTAGTTATCAAAACATTATCTTTTGGGAATTTCCATGTTATGACAATTTATAGGAGTTGCAAGTTCCTACAATTCTACTTGAGTCTATAATCAAACCAAGACAAATAATAATGCCCCGCTCCAAGTCGTTACTCGGTATTCTTACGACTTAATTTCAGAATACGTGCACCCCAGGCATACGCCGATGCAAAATCGACGCTATCGATTAGGGGTGGGCCTTGTCAGGCACCAATAGTACTATTCAAATATTCCTTCGGTTTCACTTTCCTGAATTAATGATTATAGTAGTGAGGTCTCAACCCCGAGTGGCGATCATAACTCAAGTACCAACCTGTCAAACATTTCCCTAACATATCTTTCCCCCGAAAACGTTAAAATAGTTTAAAGATGGGGCCGTGAAACTCACCTGAAACTGTGCTTGGCTCAACGAAGTAAATAGCAAATTTGGTGGTCTCGCACCTACAAATCTTCTAGGCGTATAAGTCTCTACACCTATAGTGCATGTGCCTTGGCAAGTTGTACACCCAACTCCCCGACCACGTGTTATCCCAATTCCCGTTTAATTAGATGCGCATCCTAGGTCCATTGGCGATGGATTACCCTTTTCTTTATATATTATTTTTGTTAATATTATTTGTAACATGTATACTATTATTCTTGACACAACTCCTCCTAACGTATAATTATTTTCCCATTTAAATAATTATACTTAGGATCGTATCGTTCGATATAAAGTATTCTTATCTCCCGACCCGACTCACTTTGCCACATATTTATTTTCCCATTTAAATAAATATGCTAAGTTCTTGTCGTTCGATAATATATTTTAACGCCCGACTCAACTCACCATGCCGTACATCTATTTTCCCATTTAAATAAATATACTAGGATCTTGTTGGTATTTACACGTTCGTAGATATACTTCACCTACTTGTCTCGGTTTTCCTTCTCGCGTATCTATTTTCCCATTTAAATAGATATACTAGAATTTCGTCGAGGCAAGTATGTATCTATATCAACGTGTGCGTTTTCCTTGTTAAGTCCATACGTTGTCTAACGTTTTTAATTCGTTATGTTACGCTTTCTCCCACGAATATTCGTTCTAACACTTAGGAAAGTGTTACATAAGTTTCACCCATGTTATATATATTTTACTTCCTAAAATATATATATTTTCACGTTTTGCCGCTATGGCATTTTTCTCTAGTTTGTCCGTTTATACGTCATAGTTAGTTTATGTTACTAAGTCCAATAGTTAACTTTTTCCACATTTTCTTCTAATATCCGTCCTATGGTATTTTATTCATACTTCCAATTCCGAACGTCTATTACTTGGAAAAATATACTTTTGTATTTTTAGTTCAACTTGTCATCTTGTATTCCAAAAATGTTCCCGATACTTTTATATTCCCATTTATATAAAAGTATCCATTTTCGTACAAGTTTTTCCCAAGCCTTTACTTTTGTCCAATACTTTAATAAACCTTCATTTTTGTCAAAACCTTATGTTAACTTAACCACTTATTTTTATAAAACTTCTATTTTTATAAAAATACATTTTTCACAACTTACATGAGTAGTTTTCTTATGTTTACCAAAACTATACTTGGAAAAACTACTATTTATGTTTTTGACACCAAACTTTCCATAAACACATTTTTGGACCAAAGTTTCTAAAATACTCATTTTAGTCCATCAACTTTCAAAGTCTCATTTTTAGTCCTTTAATTTCTAAATGTTACTTTTTCCATCCTAACTTCCAAAGTTAGTATCTTCCATCCAACTAGTGGACTTTGAAGAATCATATTTCACATGTTTGGTTCTTTTTACATTTTTCCACTTCCATTAGTATTCTATTTCATTAATAATGCTACTAACATGTGTGTATTATGTTTTTATCCAACATATTCAAATTTCACTCATCTAAGTGAGTAGTCTTTAATTATGAATCTTTTACATGCAAGATCATCTAACCCATTTTACTATACTTTTGACATTAGTTAGTCATCTTATGATGATCAAAACTATCTTTTATCACTTTCAAGTCTCATTCAAAAATAATGTTTAGATCATCATTTTTTACATGCATGTCAATATTTTCGCATTTCTTGAAGTGTTATACTACCAACATCAACTCTATGATTCATCCATATTATTATTCATCCATTTTGTTCTTGTAAGATATATTAAGTTTTATATTTCAAAACCATACTTAACCCATCAATGTACAACTTGCTCAATAAAACACATAGTATGAACATTATGATCAAAACAAGGTAAAACTTACTACTAGCTCAAGGCTAGGGAAGACAACAACCTTGGATTGGATGGGGTTTAGTGTGTTTTTCCAAAGGGGTTAAGCTCCAAGCTCTTGAACACACAAAGGGGTTTTGGATGGATGATGATTTAGAGATGATTTGTTAGTGTAAAAATTGAAAGAAAAGATTGTGGGGGTGGGGGGTAGCTCACGGCCACAGGGAGAAAAGGAAGGAGAGTTTTTAGCTTTTTTTTTTTGTTTCAAGTGTGTATGTAGGTGCCTTTATATTAATTCCCCCAAATCTCTCAAGATTAGTTGTATCTTATTAGATTGTGTGAGTTATTACAAAAAAATCTTTGGGGATTACTTAAGAGGGTGTTTGGCCGAGAGTTTGGAGAGAGAGAGTGGGAGATTTGGTGATTTTATTTGGCCAATGATTATTCATGCAAATTAATCCTCATGATTACAAGTAAATCTTTGGGATTAATTGTTTTAAAAAAAATAATAATCATTTGAAGAGGGCCCCTAGGCCGGCCCCTTGTGGGTGTTTAGGTGGGGTCCACTTTGTTAAATAATACCCCTTATTATTATGTTTAAGTTAATCTTGTTCGGGTGCCGCCCGGGTATTTTTCGGGTTTTCAACGCGCGTCCACCGGATATTAAAAATACTTCTAATAACCTTTAATTATGGTCCGGGTTAAGCGTTGATAAATTATTTAGTCTCTTGCCGGGTGAAATTATTAGTTAGGCGCGTATCGGGTGCGGTACGCGCACTTTATTCGTTACCGGGAGGTTTGTATAACAAGCTTTCACGTATGGCTTTGGAGTTCCAAAACTCACCATATTTTGTGAAATTACATTTTATTTTATACTCCGGCTGTCCGGGATTCGTTTCGCTTATTTAATTTTTACCGGGTAACTGCCAGTGTCCATACCGGATAGATTTATTCGCACATGATTCCGTCATGCTTTGTCATTAAACATATGCATTCCTATGCACTATTTGGGAATTGCTATTATTCTAAGGCCTCAGTTAAATAATCAACACATAATTGTATTTAATTACGTTAATCACGTTAATTAATTTAGTACGGAATTACCTTATTTTTGCCGGTTGTTACAATCATCACCTCAAACATCTGCTGGTACTAAACAAGTGCCAACAGATGTTAACACACCACAATCACCACCATCTCCAACCATCTTGTACAAAAGAAAAAGGAAATCCACCTTTGTTGTACAAGATGAGAATATTGCTACCACACCACCACCATCTCAACCCATTACTGCCATTCCACTTCAATCTTTCTCACCACACACTTCAAAATTCACATCCAATCCTTCCACCACCAAATCACCAACTTCCACTATCCCATTGGCAGCTTAGTATCCCCTTGATCTTGACATGATCAAGGGGCAAATTCAGTCCTTCTATAATACTGAGGATGCTTCACAATTATCTTTCCCATCTCTTTCAAGTCTGAATCTGCCTAAGCCAAGAAACCTTGATGAATACCTAAAGCAAAAAGTACAACAAACAGACTTGATCATCAAAGAGAAAAACAAAGGGAAAGATGACAGGACAGCTCAGGGCATCCATTCAGCAGAACTTAGCAAACTAAGAAGGATTGAAGACTTTGCTAAGGACTTAAGCAAGTCTATGTCTTCAAAGCCCATCAGTGGTGAAATGGTAAAGTTGGTCAGGGAATATCTTCTTGATCAAATTATGGCTACCAAACTTTACAAGGCCAATTGGAAACATTTCACTGGCTGGACCATTCAAGCTCTAAAAGAAGAATTACAAAGAATTGAAGATCTGCATAAACAAAACCAAAAGGCTGTTGTTCCAGATTTCAGAAAGGGCAAAGACCCTGTCAGAGCCTTGAAGTTTAAAAGAATGAGAGCTGAACTGGTTATGGTGAGATGAAGTCTGTATCAAAATGGTCTGAGCTAAGTGATATACGTTAAATTACACATATAAAAGTCCCCGTTTAACTCCCATTTTAATACGTTTTTGACCTTATACACAGGAATTGGTACTTATTTGGGTATCTTTATGATTTCAGGTCTTAAACGATGTCCCGGACGCAAACCCGAAGAAAAACAAGGATTTCGGCCCTTTATCAGGAGAACTTTTGCGCAGCAGCTGTTCGGATCGTTTTTACCCCTTCTAAAACCCAAAATCCGACTTCGACTTTCAAATAAGAATTGTTCTACGCTCCGAGAGCTTTCCAGGCATATAAAGAACACCTCCTAACGATTTTTCTACGATTTTATATGTAATTTTAAAGATCGTGCTGTCGGGCTGTTCCCTGTGAGCGGCCGCTCACTCTCTGTGAGCGGCCGCTCGCTCCTCCAGATATTTTTGGCAACCTTCTGGAACCTCTACGTCATGCACGGACCACTTGATCACCTTTTTGTAAAGTGAGCGGCCGCTCCAAGCCTCCGAGCGGCCGCTCACAGGGCCTGTTCAGCTATAAAACTCCCATTCAGCCTCTGTTCGAATTATTGGGTCTTGGAGAGGCGATTTTGGGCGATTTTCGGACGAATCAAGCTGCTGGAAAGCCGTGGAACAAGCTCGGGAATCCATCCAATCCATCCTTCATCATCCAATCCATCTCTTTAGCATTCTTATGGTTTGATCCTTTAAGCTTTTTAAGATCCAAATCTGATTTTGTATGCTATTGTGATGTTATTTTAGTTAATCGTACGCCTACGGGCAAGAACATTAGTATTAGTTAGTAGTTAAAACAATCGTTTGCATGAAATCAAGTTTTGTATGAATTTGGCGTTTTTCATGTTTGAATCTTGATGATCATAGCGCAACCTTGTTTCATTGTTGTTAGATTTGTAGTTGTGTTTGGATGACTTTGATGATTGTCGAATGTGTTAGGCGGATTACTTGTTGAAGAAACCGTCCGTTTAATCGTCCGATAGTAGACTAGTTAACTTGTTAATAAAGTTTACACCATGAAACTGTAACCGGGTATTGGTTTGGTTAAAGTCACTTGAATAATGATTATGAATGTTTACCGGCACGTAAAAGAGTTTTAAAAGCTTAATGGTGTTGTTACCAATCTTTGACACGGTTAATGATCTTTGTTAGTTATTTTGGTGAAAATGGCGATCTTAGTAGATTTGTGTTCAAAGTTGGTAAAATGGAATAGGTTGTGAAATGCTCTACTTTATGCTAGTCTAGGTGGTCGTATCGTGTATTCGATATTGCTTTCCCGAACTAGTGCGGTTGAGGACTCCCGAAAGGTGATACTAACCTTTATTTAAAGATTCACATGAGATTATATCAGCTGCTCGCTAATGAACAACTTGAAGCGGTTAACGTGTGTATTCGTGTTAGCTTTCTGTATAGTTGTCATGTTAGGATGCCCGAAAGGGACACTAACTGTCGGAAAATGGGAATGTTGATCACACGCCTGTGTTTCATATGATATGTAGATAACATGCTAGGATTGAGTTTATAGTTACGTTTTCTATTTGGAGTCTTATATATGTTATTTACATGTTTTAGAATTAATTTAGTTTTAAACAAAACTCAACTTATCTTTTACTTACTGGTGAATCGGGGATAGAGTTTTAGTACCATTGCTCCGCGCGCGTCCATGGATCGATACTTGGTTCTTATCTGTTCTTACTACATATATGACAGGGTACACTTGCCCTATTGTGTGTGTTTTAATATTAAGGTCGAAACCATTTTTATAAATATTAAAGCAAAACGTGTGTTAAAATCCATTGTAAAATATGTATAGTTACGCACACGTCACTAAGATTGGTGGAAACATACAAGAAGCTTGAAGAACAAAGAAAAACTGATCCAACTCTTCCCAGAAAACCAATTTACCCTGATGATGAACAGGTTGGAAGATCTCATCAGACCCTTTCATTTGAAAGTTTACTTCCTTCATCAGACATTACAAAGGCTGCTAGAAGACAACACAAGAGACAGAAAGAGATGTCTAAAGAAGATCAAAAGAAGTTTGCAAACAGATATGTGAAAGAGGGGATCTTCAACCAAGTTAAGTATTTTTCTGATCCCATCGGTGAAGAGCTGAGAAGAATCATTGGGAGACCTCCATCACCAAACTCATCCTTAATAGATTTGCAACCCAAAAATCCATCTGATTCAAAAATTCTAAAATGGAAGGCTGATAAAACCATCCATGAATTGACTTTGCTAAGATCAGATGGAAGGATCCAAAAACTCAGCATGGATGATGCATATAGTCTAAATGCAAATGACCTCCAAGATCTGATTAGTTTGGAACTAGAATGGGAAGCTGATGATCTCTACTCTTTTGACTTTGAATTACAACTGAAAGGTCAAATTAGAGAAAGTCTGATGAGAAATAAAGATCAGCAATAAAGACAAGTTTTGGCATAATCTGTTCTAGGGGGAGATTTTTGGGTCTGCTGACCTGGAAAAGAACAGATGATTGAAAGCCAAAATATTCTACACTTCTGATTTTGAATAAAACAGTACTTTATACAAGAATCCTCCCAAACGACTGATGACTCTAACTGCTGATACTAAAGTGCTGCTAGACAAAACTGTTGCTAATTGAAGAAACAACTGATGATCAAAGTACTGACAAGGAAACAAGACAAAGTGCTGACAAAGACTAAAGGTCTTTTGGAGCCAACAACACTTAGGCTCAAACAGATGTTTAAAACCAACAGAGTTTCTCTTATCAGCTGATTACTCATCAGTGGTTTAGGCAATGTAACTGTAGTTTTCCCTAGCAGATGTTTTATGTTGTTTTGTTAGTTAGATGTCATTGTCTAGGTGACGTCAGTCTTAGGTCATCAGAGCTTTAGTCTGTCTATAAATAGAACAGTGCCTGTACTGTTCTATTTATCACTTCACACATTCTCTTACACAGACAAAGTTATTGAGTGATCAGGCTGAGGGGGAGAATTGTAATAACTTGTATTGAAATATGTGATGACTGATATATAGTACTTGTTTGAAAACAATTGTTCCATTTGTTAAGATTTATAGTTTATATTCCGATGCACTTTCCATCGTTATAATTCATTCCTTTGTTTCATTACTTAAACAATCTTAACAAATCAAACTCAGATCCTAACATGCTTCAATT
Organism: Ambrosia artemisiifolia; assembly: GCA_032199755.1. Taxonomy (NCBI): domain Eukaryota; kingdom Viridiplantae; phylum Streptophyta; class Magnoliopsida; order Asterales; family Asteraceae; genus Ambrosia; species Ambrosia artemisiifolia. Next base: position 40,832,915 of record CM063516.1, on the reverse strand, counting down.
CGTTGCTGCTACTACGTCCCTTCCCTTGGTGAACTTTTTAGAATGCAATAAATGCATTTGACTTTTAACATCCTTCCCTTCTTTTTTTTTCATTCTTTTCTTTCTTTTTATTTTTTTTCTTTTTACGTTTCTATTATTATTATTGTTGCTGCTTCTGCTATTGTTGCTGCTGCTGTTGTTGTTGTGAATATTTATATATAATATTTAAACGCTCAAAACTCTATGTTATATGGAAATAAGGGTTACCGATACTAGCAAGTGCAAAACCAGTTAACTATCCAGCTTGATCCACTATCACAGGCACCCCAAACATTTTGTTTCAGAAAAACAACTCAGTTAAGCCTACTATCCCACAACTTAAAGAAACATATGTTAAGACTCGTAAACCCGACAATCAACCTTGCTTTTAACCGACGTGTTACATTAGTAGCTTATATGCCATCGGAAGGTTACAATTTTGAAGATGCAGTACTCATTAGCGAGCGCTTAGTATATGAAGATATTTATACTTTTTTTCACATGCGTAAATATGAAATTCAAATTAAACAAGGCCCAATATTTTCTTTTTTAGAGGACAACTTTACTACGCACAAAAAGGATGGGGACTAACACCAAACAAACTTTTGTTTCTTTTTTTAATTTTTTTATGTTTTTTATGACTCAACCCACAACTATGCAAAATAAAGACGATGTTTTTCCATCCCCGCACTTAGAAAGGCACAATGTCCTTAATGTGCTCCAGAAAACAATGCGGAATAAAACAAAATATGCAAAAATAAAGCAGAAACATAAATATATAACAACAACAAATAAATGGGACGAACTCCCCTGGAACATATGGCGATAGCTCGCAGAAAGTGTCCTGTCCATCCGTCATCTACAGTCGTTGAGACGGTGCCCGTTCACCTTCCATGTATGTCCATCCTCCGCCTCAATCTCAACCGTCCCATACGGAAATACCTTTCTAACCACTAAAGGTCCAGACCACTGTGTCTTCAACTTACCCGGAGATAACCTTAGTCGCAAATTATAAAGCAAAACACGATCCCCACACATAAATTCCTTAACACTACTCAAATGGCGATCATGTTGCTTCTTCATCTTCTCGTTATATGCCCACAACATCTCATATGCCTCGTCGCGTAACTCCTCTAAATCATGAATCTGGAGAAACCGGGTCTTGCTTGCGCGAGCCATATCAAGATTGACTTTTCTCAAAGCCCAATATATGTGGTTCTCTAGCTCAACCGGTAGATCGCACTTTTTCCCGTAAACTAGCCTAAAGGGAGTGGTCCAAATAGGCGTTTTATACGCCATATGGAAAGCCCAAAGTGCATCATCTAGAATGTCGGCCCAGTCAATTCGGCTCTGTCTCACAGTCTCCTCCAAGATTCTTAATATCACGATTGGCATTTTTCACCTGTCCACTCGTCTGAGGATGATAGGCAATCGAAAGCCGATGGGTGACCCCATAGCGTTTCAACACATTCGTCATCCGTGAGTTACAAAAGTGGGTGCCACAATCACTAATAATAGACTTAGGAGTACCGAACCTAGCAAACAACTCCCTCAAGAACTTCACTACAACCCTAGCGTTATTAGTAGGCAAAGCTTTTGCCTCCACCCCCTTACACAAATAATCTATAGCTACGAGGATGTAACGACTCCCACGTGACATAGAGAAGGGTCCCATGAAATCAATGCCCCATATGTCGAAAAGATCAACATCCTGAATTGGGTTCTGGGGCATCTCATTCCTGGACAAGATGTTGTCGGCTCTCTGGCAAGCATCACAACTAGGGACAAACTCGTGCATGTATTTGAAGATGGTGGGCCAATAAAGCTCCGCATTGAACACCTGCTTAACTGTGTTAGTCCCCCCGTAGTGGCCACCGGCTAGCCCCAAATGACACTACTCCAAAATGCTACGAGTCTTAGGCTTAGTCACACACCTTCTAACCACCTAATCTGCACCTATCTTAAACAAATAAGGATCCTCCGAAATGTAGAACTTAAGATCCACAAAGAATTTCCTCTTTTGTTGGCATGGGATCTTATCTAGGAGTCTACCGGTGGACAAGTAGTTCACAAAATCGGCAAACCACGGATAGCCCTCGTCCCGGGCTCTCACAAACATCAATGTCTCATGGGGGAAGGAATCACCTATCTTCCCCCTCTAGAACTCTCACTCTCTGGGTGCTCTAACCTAGATAGGTGATCAGCAGCTATATTCTCCGTTCCCCTTTTATCTTTAATCTCTATGTCAAACTCTTGGAGAAAGAGAATCCACCTAATCAACCCGGGTTTCACGTCCTTCTTCACGAACAAGTGCCTAAGAGCTGCATGATCAGTAAAAACAATGGTCTTAGAAAGTAGTAAGTAGGACCGAAACTTATCACATGAAAACACGACTGCTAACAACTCCTTTTCACTCGTGGTGTAATTCTCCTGGGCGTCGTTTACAGTCCTGCTAGCATAATAAATTGGGTGAAAATGCTTCTCCCTATGCTGCCCTAACAGAGTCCCAACTGCAGAATCACTAGCGTCGCACATGAACTCAAACGGAAGGCTCCAATATGGAGCCACAAGAATGGGAGCAGTCACAAGCCTCTCCTTCAACAACTCGAAGGCCCTAATACACTCATCGGAAAACTTGACTGGCCTATCATTCTCTAACAACTGGGTCATAGGTCTAGCTATCTTAGAGAAATCACGAATAAAACGATAATAAAATCTTGCGTGACCTAAGAAGCTCCTAACAGATTTCACTGAAGTAGGGGCGAGAGCTTGGAAATGGTATCAATCTTAGCCTGGTCCACCTCAAGACCTACGTGTGAAACCTTATGTCCTAACAAAATACCCTCGCGAACCATACGATGACATTCTCCCAGTTAAGCATCAGGTTCGTCTCCTCACAATGAGCTAGCACACAATCTAAGTTATAGAGACAAGAATCAAACGAACTCCCAAAAATAGAAAAGTCATCCATGAAAACCTCCATGGAGTCCTTGATAAGCTCGCGAAAAATGGCCACCATGCAGCATTGAAATGTAGCTGGAGCGTTACATAACCCAAATGGCATGCGTCGGTACGCAAAAGTGACATAGGGGCATGTAAAGGTGCTTTTCTCCTGATCCTCTGGTGCAATAGGGATTAGGAAATAACCGGAAAAATCATCAAGAAAGCAATAGAACTGTTGACGCCAAAATCGCTCAAGCATCTGATAAATAAATGGCAAGGGAAAATGATCCTTGCGGGTGGCATCATTGAGTTTGCGGTAGTCTATGCAAACTCTCCAACCACTGATGGTCCTGGTGGGTATCAACTCATTTTTCTCATTCACCACCACAGTCATACCCCTTTCTTGGGACCACCTGGACTGGACTAGCCCATGCTGAATCAGAAATAAGGTAAATAAGGTCGGCGTCAAGTAGCTTCAACAGCTCCTTCTTAACCACATCCTGCATATTAGGGTTCAACCTCCTCCGAGGCTGTACCACCGGTCTATACTCCTACTTCATCAAAATTTTGTGAGTGCAAATGGAAGGGTTACTACCCTTGATATCTACTAACTTCCAGGAAATAGCATGCGTGTGTGCCCTCAACACAACCATCAAACTCTCCTTCTCCTCCTCAGTCAAACTAGAAGAAATAATGACGGACAACTGAGTTCCCTCGCCAAGGAATGCATACTCCAGGTGAGATGGCAATTCCTTTAGCTCTAGGGGCGGGGGTATCTCCACAGATGGTTTCACCTCAGGAGTCTCTCTCTCTCTAAAACCTTAAACACCTTAGAAACCTTAGAACACTCAGATCCTAGGGATGGCTCAATAGATGGTAGTGGTGGATCCTGCTCTAAGTCATACTCTGTCATCTCAAACACATCATAATCTACCCCTAACATCTGGGTAATAAAAGCCTCAGACTCTGTCCCCCTAAACTCATAGAAGAAGCTACCCACATGTGACATAAGAGTATCTATGAATTAGAGAGTGTCATAATGTTGTGTGGTATGCTATATCGAACGCTGGATATCAAAAGTGACCGCGTCATCGTCAACACAAAGAGTGAGTTTACCGTTAAGACCATTAATGACGGCTCGTGCGGTGGCAAGGAACGAACGACCTAAGATGAGTGGAACTCTAGAATCCTCATCCATATTAAATGACGAAATCAACCAGAAAAACGAACTTGCCAACCTTGACAAGCATATTTTCTACAATGCCACGTGGAAACTTCACAGATTGAATTGCGAGCTGAAAACTCATGCGCGTAGGAGATGGCTCACCTAAATTAAGCTTAGAAAAAATGGAGTAAGACATGAGGTTAATGTTAGCGCCTAGATCGGCCAGCACATGACTAACAGTAAGATCTCCTATCAGACAGGGAATGGTAAAACTCCTTGGGTCGGTTATCTTCTTACGAAGCTTGTTCTGCACGACTAGAGAACATTCCTCACTAAGAGTGACAGTAAACAACTCCTTAAGCTTCTTCTTGTTTATAAGAAGATCCTTTAGGAACTTGGCATACTTACGCATCTTATCTAGAGTCTTGATGAAAGGAAGGGTCACATGGAGCTTTTTCAACATCTCCAAGAACCACTTATACTGAGCGTAATCGCTTTTAGCTAAAATCCTACCAGGGTACTGGCTGCTTCTCCTTCTTCTTCTCTCCTGAAAACTCACAGGACTGTGCTGTACCTGCTGTGCACACCTAGCGTGCACATCGCCAGCAGGAGTCTCCATCTCAATCTCCTCATCATGCGGCTCCTCAACATCAACCAGTTTCTCTACTTCTACCCCTCTATCACTCCTAGTAGTCACAGCCTTTGCAGTGGCATTTAGGTTAACCTTGGTGCTGCTAGGGAATGTACCTGCGGGCCTCTCATTCATCCTACTCGCTATCTCTTCCATCAACTCAAACTCCTAGTTTTTCATTAACTGCTCCTGATGTCTAGTCTCGCCCTGCATAACTATCGATTCTAGGAGTTTATTAGTCCTACTTTCATTCTCCTCATTTCTCTTCAAACACTCACTCAACTCAGACTTAGACTCTCCACTACTCTGTCCATCAGCAGAGGTCTGAAACAAACTTAGCTGAAAGTTTAACTTGCATGTCCTTCATCATTTTCTCTAAGGACTCTACCTGGGCAGACAAGGCTATGCTAGAATCTACTGAATGCATGCCCTTAGGGGTAGCAGTAACGCCACTAAAGCCAGGCTCAGTGCAAGTGCTAGAGGCAAGATCCTCTATCATCTCGAGATAGTAAGCAGTGGTTTTAGTTTTCATCATGTTACCGCCTGCTGTGGAGTCAAGAAGTCTCTTGCTCGCATTAGAAACTCCATCATAGAATTTCTCAACGACCTTCCAATCCTCGAGACCATGATTAGGGCACTTATTCAGAAGTGCCTTGAAGCGGTCCCAGGTCTCGTAGAGAGACTCTCCCAACTGCTCACTGAAAGCATAGATAAGATTCCTAAGACGAGAAATCTTAGTAAGGGAGAAGTATTTCTGAAGAAATTTGGTCTGAAGATCTGTCCAAGTGGTATTGGCTCCCTGTGGGAGATAATCCAACCAACAGCGGCCTGATCAGTGAGAGAAAATGGGAACAACCGAAGATAAATGGCATCCTCAGTTACGTCATTCAGTGGGAAATAGTGTTAATCAGAGTGGGTGGGATGGTCCAATTGTTCGCGTCGGCAGTGGGAAGAGTGATACTAGAGCGAACGGTAGTGGGTGCAACACTACTGTGCTCGTGAACAGTCCTAGTGTCAGCCATTACTACAGAAGAAATGATATCAGAAAGAGGTACTTGTGACTGGCGTAAGCGACGGTGGAACTCTAATTCGGGCTCAGGGAATGGTGTAATATCAAGTGGGCCGGAGGAACGTGTAACGCCCCAAATTTTATTAAACGCGACTAATCGTAATAATAATAATAATACGAGACTTAAATCAAAATTCAAACAAATATTAGCCCTAAGTGTCTTTGAGGGGTTATTATTTCAAGGAAGGGAAGTTGAATTCCCAGGTCTAGGAATCGATCAAAACACCACAACACACACACAAAACTCACACACTTAAGCTCCTTCACTATAATTAGGCACTAATCAGCCATAAATCAAAAGGAAATCCCTGCATGTAACAAATTCTAAGTCATCTAAGGTCTCCTAATCAAGTAGGTAATCTTTATTTCATTCAATTTGGTGTAGAATTAGTTTATGTGATGATGATGGAAATTTAGAATCTTTGATTTTGATAAATTGGTGACAAAGAAAGGTGGCTCTAGTACAAGAGAGCCTTAAAACGAAATTATCTTGTGAGAATCATAGTAACTTGCAACCTAGATCGAAGACCCTTAAAGTTCATGGTATGAACATGGTGGGTCTTTTGGGTGGCAAGTAAATTTTAAGAATCCTTGGTAATAAGGTGTGTATGCTTGAACCTAAATTGTAATATATGATGAAGTTGGGTAATTAAATTATATGAGCCTTAGATATCGATGTGGGTATGATTCTTATGGGCTAAGTGACCAATAATCTAATATTGTAAAAATCCTGCCGACCAAGTGTTTGATGAAACGCCTCATTGAAACTCGATTTCGTTTTGGTCCATATTCTTTGATGAAACTTGTATGAATATGTGAAATTGCATTATGAGCATGTATCTAAAATTAATTGTGATATACTCAATCTTAGGTACAAAGCTTGAGTCTTTGGGGAGCCACTCGGGTAAGGATTTGAAGCAAAAAGGGCACAATTAAGGTAAGTCATCACCATGTCTTTATATATATAATATATATATATATATATGTATATGCATACCTTGAATTCATATCAATGGGTGTGTCGTAGGAGTTGAAATGCTATTGTGATTTCCATGTGGCATATAATTCATAAGTAAATTTCTATCACAAGTCACACGGACTAGGCAAGTATGACCGAGAGAAATGGCACATGTGGCCATGGACACGAAGCATTGCCACAATGGTGAAGTGACTTGAATGGATGCACACCTTGTCAAGTCAAGGCTTGATTAGTAGTGTGGAAGACTCAACACAAATTTGGGAATCGCAAGAGGTTATCTTAACAAGGATGAGAAATTTATATATTCCAATATGCAATAGTTAGACAATCAAACTCATTCTCTGTTGATACTAGCATGTAAGTATGCATACATTACAAGAGAATGGGTCAAATAAACAAATTGATAAGTTCTTGAAATCTTAGAATTTTCCCCAAAATTTATTCTTGGTTGTTCCTCATCAAGTCAAGGGTCAAAAGAAGCATAAAACTCCTTAAAACTTGCATTAAAATCTGGTCAAAAAGCAAAATTCACGAGTTGTATCTGATACCAGCGTCCAGATTCTGGTCTGGGCGTCCCAGACGCTGGTCTGGACGATGGCTGCTGGTTTTCATGTTTAAGTTATTTTTAAATTCTAATCAATCCTATTATCAATTAACGGGTTCTTTGGCCTAGTTTAAACCCTAGGTACAATAGACATGTATAGTGGATGATGATCATGCCATGAAATAAGAACCAAACGCACAAGACTTATCCGCTTCCGCAACTTTTGAACATCATCTTATGAACTTGGTTTTTGGAATGCGTTATCATTTATATTTTTAGTAATACCTAGACCATGCGTATGTTTTGAATTACAATGCTTATGTACTAAACAATATCAAACTTCTTAATCATGTAATGTTTTGTTCTAAAAACTTTCCAAATCAAGTCTGTTCCATATAAACTATTCTATAATCCCCCTTTTTATCGGGTAGGGTCTTACAAGTGGTAATCAGAGCACAAGGTTGAATAAAGTATGTGTTTGGTTAGGCTTGATCATCAATCCGGTAAGGAAGTTGTTTCCAAGGTTATCTTAATCTAGTAAAAATGATGTACATTATGATTGAGCACGAGTCAATCAGGAATAAACACGGAGATAGTGCATTAAGCACTAAGATCCGGAAACACACTAATTACACGGTCATGGTGAGCTAAGGCTCAGTTGAACCAGAAATTGGGAATCCACTATCACATCATTATATGGTGCAATCGAATGAATCCAATTGAAATGTTCTCTAACTCATGGATAATCTTTCAGCACAAGATGGCTGATGATTCCACGTCAAGTGGACAAACCCCCGTGACTCGGGGTGAAATCAAGGAGGTCGTTTCTAAGGAGATCGGAACGGCTATACAAAATGCCATGCCGGAATTCCTAGGCAAACTCCAGACAACGCTTCTCTCAGTAATCGAGGAGAAGTGTAACGAGATCAAGGAGAGTATTCTCCAAGAAGTTCTTCGTAGCAAAGCTCGGCAAACCCCTTGTCCATATGACAAGTTTATGGCTTGCAAACCGAGTTTATACCAATGGGAGGTCAACCCTGTCCAATGCCAACAATGGCTATCAGAGATGTAAGACATCTTTGATCGAACCAGCTGTGAAGAACAAGATAAGGTGGCCTATGCTACCGGTCAATTACGCGACCTAGACAAGAATTGGTGGGACGTGAAAAGAAGCAGTTTGAGCTCGGAGGCCTTGAGGGCCATTACATGGGGGGGGGGGATTCAAAATGTCATTCCTACAACATCATAGCCCCAAGGCGGCGGTAAATCAAATTAAGGAGGAGTTCACCCAACTCCGACACAAAGGGGAAACAATAGACATGATCACGGGGATCTTCTTGGATAAACTCAAGTTCTGCGGGGACTTAGCTCAGACCGAAGAGCAGAAAATATATTACTATCATAACATGCTCGGGGCTGAATTTAGGTAGATCAAAACCCCCTCGAGGTATGAGACTCTTTCCGAAATAATCAATGCGGCCCGCGAACGGGAGTCGGATCTCAAGAAACAGGTTGAAAGGGGTGAGAGGAGGTTGGTGGACTCAAACCCAAGCCCAAACAAGAAACAAAAGATTGGGAAATCTCCCAAGAAAGGGAACGCGGAGGGAGGATTGCCTAGCACGTGCAAAATATGTGGTAGAGGCTACAAGGGGGAATGCTACTTTAAGAATAAGCCATGCCCAATTTGCAAGAAAACGGGTCACATTGTGGCCAATTGTCCCGCTAAAGCCGAAATGTGTTTCAAATGCTATAAGCTGGGGCACAAGAAGTCCGAATGTCCGGAAGTGGCAAAGTCAAATGTTAAAAGCGAAAGCCCAAATGAAACTTCCAAGTAGCAGGCAAGATCATTCAATGTCACCACCGAGGAGGCAAAAATAGACCCGAATGTGGTCGCAGGTACATTTCTTGTAAATTCTATACTTGCGAAAGTGCTATTTGACACGGGTGCAAATAAGTCTTTCATCTCGCACGAACTTATTCGGCACCCATCATTCTCTCTTGAAAAATTTCCTATTCCACTAGAAGTAGAAGTAGGTAATAACAAACATTTTGTTGTTTTTGATATATGTCGAGGTTGTGAGATCAACTTAGACGGGGAAGACTTCCCGGTAGATTTAGTGCCCTTGAAAACGGGAGAATCCGAGGTCGTGATAGGGATGGGATGGTTGTCACAATTCCATGCCCGCGTAAACTGTTACCACAAGACAATAATGCTTACATCTCCAAATTGGAAGCAAATCACTAAACACGAGGAAGTGAATTGTAACCCTGTTGTGTGTTCGATGCTTAAAGCCAAAAAGCTTATGCAACACGGGTGCAAAGCTTACTTAACATATGTGACTGATACGCGGGAAAAGGTCGCGAATATTCAACACGTACCGGTGGTACAAGAATTCAAAGACGTCTTTCCGGAGGAACTTCCAGGTATACCACCTAATCGAGAGGTTGAATTTGGAATCGAACTCGTTCCAAGGGCTAAGCCGGTGGCCAAAGCTCCGTATCGGTTAGCTCCCTCGGAACTTCAAGAACTGATGGTCTAAATCCAAGACCTACTCGACAGAGGCTTCATTCGACTAAGTGTGTCCCCTTGGGGAGCATCGGTGCTGTTCGTAAAAAAGAAAGACGGAAGCCTCCGAATGTGTATTGACTATCGAGAGCTAAACAAGCTCACGGTAAAGAAAAGTATCCACTCCCACGAATCGACGATCTGTTCGATCAACTACAAGGCACGAGTTGGTTTTCCAAGATTGACTTGAGATCGGGATACCACCAACTGAAGGTAAAAGAGGCCGATGTATGGAAAACTACATTTCGAACGCGGCATGGACATTATGAATTTTTAGTAATGTCTTTCGGGTTGACAAATGCCCCTGCGGCATTCATGGAACTAATGAATCGGGTTTGCAAGCCGATGCTTGACAGGTCAGTGATAGTGTTCATTGACGATATTCTCGTTTATTCAAAAAGTGAGACCGATCATGCTCGCCACTTACGGGAAGTACTTTCCACTTCGAGGAGAGAGAAACTTTATGCCAAATTCTCAAAATGCGCCTTTTGACTTCGAGAAGTTCAATTCCTCAGCCACGTGATTAGCGCCGAGGGGGTGTTAGTGGATCCTTCCAAGATCAAGGCGGTATCAAAATGGAGCCTACCCAAGAACCCATCCGAGATCCGAAACTTTTTAGGACTTGCTGGCTACTATCGAAGGTTTATCCAAGACTTTTCAAAAATCGCCGCCCCATTGACTAAATTGACTCGGAAGGAGGAAAGGTTCATATGGGGTGAAGAACAAGACACGACCTTTAATCTCCTAAAGGAGAAACTCACACATGCTCCCATGCTCACCTTGCCCGTAGGCACGGAAGACATGGTGGTTTATTCAGACGCATCGCGCCTTGGATTGGGGTGTGTACTCATGCAACGAGGCAAAGTCATAGCATATGCCTCTAGACAATTGAAAGCTCATGAACCTAAATACCCAACCCACGATCTTGAACTAGCCGCGGCAGTGTTTGCCCTCAAGATTTGGAGGCATTACCTATACAGGGTAAAAATCACGATCTTCACGGACCACAAAAGCCTTAAGTACTTCTTTGACCAAAAGGGGTTAAACATGAGACAAAGACGTTGGCTAGAAACACTAAAAGATTATGATTGTAAAATTCATTACCATCCGGGTAAAGCAAACGTAGTGGCCGACGCGTTAAGCCGAAAGGAGGATTGTACCCCTATTTGGGTGAAATCCATGCAAGTTGTAATCACTTCGGGTCTCATAGGTCGAATTCAGGAAGCCCAGGTTGAGCCTATGAAAGAGGAGAATTGGAAGAAATAGAGGATCAAGGGTCAAGTTGGCGACCTTGAAGAAAATAGCAACGAGTTGAAGAGTCGACTTGGGAGAGTTTGGATACCCAATTCATGCGATGTTAAAAACTTGTTGCTTGATGAAGCACACAAATGTCGGTATTCAATTCACCCTGGGGCTATCAAAATGTATCAAGACCTGAAGAAAAACTACTGGTGGCCCGGGATGCAGTGGGATATTGCTAAGTATGTTGAAAGGTGTGTGACTTGTTTACAAGTCAAGGCGGAGCACCAAAAGCCGTACGGGAAACTCCAACCATTGGAAGTACCTGTATGGAAGTGGAAGCACATTACCATGGACCTATTGACTAAGTTACCCAAAACGGCATGGGGGGTTGATGCTATATGGGTAGTGGTTTATCGGTTGACAAAGAGTGCTCATTTCATCCCCATTCGCGAAACGTATACCTTGGAAAAGATGGCGGACGTGTTCACAAATGAAATAATCGCACGGCACGGAGTGCCGGTATCTATCGTATCGGACCGAGATCCTCGGTTCACTTCCCACTTTTGGCAAGACTTCCAAAGTCAAATGGGTACTAAGGTACTACTTAGTACCACTTTTCATCCACAAACCAACGGCCAAAGTGAACGGACCATACAAACGCATGAAGACATGCTACACGCATGTATAATCGACTTTGGGGGAAGTTGGGATACCCACCTACCGTTGGTAGAATTCGCGTACAACAATAGCTACCATGTTAGTGTCGGTATGCCTCCGTATGAGTTGCTTTATGGAAGGAAATGATGAACACCCGTGTGTTGGGCCGTGTGTTGGGGTGAAGTGGGTCCTCGAGAACTCGCTCACAGTGATGTGGTTAACGCCACTAATGAAAAGATCGATATCGTACGCGCGCGTCTTGAATCCGCGCAAGATAGACAAATGTCCTATGCGGACAAAAGGCGAAGACCAATAGAGTTCCATCCAGGGGACTTCGTGATGCTTAAGATATCCCCGTGTAAAGGGGTGATTCGGTTTCGAAAGAAGGGCAAATTGGGTCCACGATTAGAGCTACCTGACGAATTGAAAAGCATTCATAATACCTTTTGTGTTTCCTATCTCTGAAAATTCTTGGTGAATTAAGAATCATATGTGCCTTTGGAAGAGATCGAGATCGATGAAAGACTTAACTATGTGGCACGACCCATATAGATTATAGACCGGAAGGTGAAGCATCTCAGAAACAGGAGTATTGACCAAGTGAAGGTCAAATGGGACCATAGAAGGGGTTCGGACATCTCGTGGGATTCTGAAGAGGAGATGCAACGACTCTATCCTCAACTATTCGGTACATTCTTAGTTTCGTGGATGAAACTCCCTTTAAGAGTAGTGGAGTTGTAACGCCCCAAATTTTATTGAACGCGACTAATCGTAATAATAATAATAATAATAATAATAATAATAATAATAATAATAATAATAATAATAATAATAATAATAATACCAGACTTAAATCAAAAGTCAAAAGAATATTAGATTCTACAAGTTATATAATCAAAACCTAAGTTATGAACACCTAAGGGACCATTAATGTCATTAGCCCTAAGTGTCTTTGAAGGGTTATTATGTCAAGGAAGTGAAGTTGAATTCCTAGGTCTGGGAATTGATCAAAACACCACAACACACACACAAAAGTCACACACTTCAGATCCTTCACTATAATCAGGCCCTAATCAGCCATAAATCAAGAGGAAATCCATGCATGTAGCAAATTCCAAGTCATCTAAGGTCTCCTGATCAACTAGGAAATCTTTATTTCATTCAATTTGGTGTAGAATTAGTTTATGTGATGATGATGGAAATTTAGAATCTTTGATTTTGATAAATTAGTGACTAATAAAGGTGTCTCTAGTAGAAGAGAGCCTTAAAACGAAATAATCTTGTGAGAATCATAGTAACTTGCAACCTAGACGGAAGACCCTTAAAGTTCATGGTATGAACATGGTGGGTCTTTTGGGTGGCAAGTAAATTTTAGGAATCCTTGGTAATAAGGTGTGTATGCTTGAACCTAACTTTTAATATATGATGAAATTGGGTAATTGAATTATATGAGCCTTAGATATCGATGTGGGTATGATTCTTATGGGCTAGGTGACCAATAATCTAATATTTTAAAAATCCTGCCCACCAAGTGTTTGATGAAACGCCTCAATGAAACTCGATTTCATTTAGGTCCATATTCTGTGATGAAACTTGTATGAATATGTGAAATTGCGTTATGAGCAAGTATCTAAAAGTATGTGTGAAATACTCAATCTTACGCACAAAACTTGAGTCTTCGGGGAGCCACTCTAGTAAGGATTTGAAGCAAAAAGGGCACGATTAAGGTAAGTCATCATCATGACTTTATATATATATATGTATATGCATACCTTGAATTCATATCAATGGGAGTGTCGTAGGAGTTGAAATGCTATTATGATTTCCAAGTGGCATATAATTCATAAGTGAATTTCTTTCACAAGTCACACGGACCGGGCAAGTATGACCGAGAGAAGTGGCACATGTGGCCATGGACATGAGGCATTGCCACAACGGTGAAGTGACTTTAATGGATGCACACCTTGTCAAGTCAAGGCTTGATTAGTAGTGTGGAAGACTCAACACAAATTTGGGAATCACAAAAGGTTTTCTTAACAAGGATGAGAAATTTATATATTCCAATATGCAATAGTTAGACAATCAAACTCATTCTTTGTTGATACTAGCATGTTAGTATGCATACATTACAAGAGAATGGGTCAAATAAACAAATTGATAAGTTCTTGAAATCTTAGAATTTTTCCCAAAATTTATTCTTGGTTGTTCCTCATCAAGTCAGGGGTCAAAAGGAGCATAAAACTCCTTAGAACTTGCATTAAAATCTGGTCAAAAAGCAAAACTCACGAGTTGTATCTAATACCAGTGTCCAGAATTTGGTCTGGGCGTCCCAGACGCTGGCTGGGCGTCCCAGAAGCCGCCCAATTTTGGCCACGAGATTCCCAGACGTTGGTTGTTGTTTTCATGTTTCGGTTATTTTTAGATTCTAATCAATCCTATTATCGATTACTGGGTTCTTTGGCCTTGTTTAAACCCTAGGTACAATAGACATGGATAGTGGATGATGATCATGCCATGAAATAAGAACCGAACGCACAAGACTTGTCCGCTTCCGCAACATTTGAACATCATCTTATGAACTTGGTTTTTGGAATGCGTTATCGTTTATATTTTTAGTAGGGGTGCAAACGAGCCGAGCCGAGCCCGAGCTCGACCAGGCTCATGCTTGAGCTCAAGCTCGGCTCGTTAGTAATTTCTCAAGCTCGAGCTTGGCTCGGCTCGTTTAGTGTTTATTAGTTAATATATTAAATTAAATAATTTATATAATAGGTTCGTTTACGCTCGATAAGTCAAAAGCTCGACTCGGCTCGTTTATTAAACAACTTCAAATGTGGGGTAAACGGTATAAAATATTAATAAACCTAATATTATACTTGGCTTGATAAGGCTCGACGAGCCTGGCGAGCTTCATATGCCAGGCTCGAGCTCGATATGTAAACGAGCTTTGCTTTAGGCTCAAGCTCGGCTCGTTTCGAGCTTTTTACCGAGCCAATCTCGAGTAGCTCGCGAGCTGCTCGGCTCATTTGCACCCCTAATTTTTAGTAATACCTAGACCATGCGTGTGTTTTGAATTACAATACTTATGTACTAAACAATATCAAACTTCTTATCATGTAATGTTTTGTTCTATAAACTTTCCAAATCAAGTATGTTCCACATAAACTATTCTATAATCCCCTGTTTTATCGGGTAGGGTCTTACATAACGTGTGTGCATACACTAAAAAGATAGCAGAAAAGGCAAGAATTAAACACCAGCTAATAAGGAAATCACATAAAAACAAATAAACAAATAGGCAAAAAAACTAGCAAGCAACCTATGCAAGGCAAAAGCAAAAAGCAAGTAGCAATTGAAAATAAAAATTAAAATTATTAAAATCACTTAAGGTATCAAATGAACCTACCAAAGCAAACAAATAAAAATAAACAAAATACTATTTAAAAAGAAATTAAAGAAAAAATAAAAAGGAAAATTGGATTGTAATAATCCTGCCTTTCTCTTGTTGGACAATAATAATCCCACCTAAGTTTATTCTTACCACCAGTCCCACCTTTTAATTTATTTTTTCTCATTGCACCCGCCGTTAACTCACACTAACGACGTTAGCTGAAACTCACAATTATAGGCGATTGTTCACCGGATCCGAAAGAGGGAATCGAGACGATGATATTGGTATGTTCAATTGCAGAAACGAACATGGATGATGACGTGGCATGCCAACACTGGTGGATGATGACGTGGACGCTAACATGGCATGCCACGTCATCATCCACATCAGCGCGAGCATGCCACATCAACGTCCACGTCATCATCCACTAACTGAGCTAGTTCTGAGTTAACAAAGGTTTATTGTCGGCCAATACGTTGAAAGTTGGGATCGTTGTGGGGAATTTTTGAAGTATAGATTATTGTCGGCCTATGGGTGAAAGTTTGGATTATTAAAATCCAACACCCCTAATAAATACTAAAACCAAATATTTTATAACGTGTTTTTGACTCCCTGTCCACCTAGTGTCGGTTACGGACCCGATTACGTATATTCGCGTAACGAAATATATTTCGGTTAACTCTAAATAAATTCACGGTATAATTATATAAAATAATAAATCTATAAAATATTTAACCCAAATATTTTATAACTTATATATGTTCCTTAGTCGTCAGGTGTCGGTTATGGACTCGATAGCGGATTTTCAAGTAATAATAATTTGATCCAAATAATTTCACATACGCACATAATCGCAAATAATTTCACACAAGTTGTTCTACAATTATTTGTTTTGTTATATTTTCACCAATGTTCGGGGTTCAAGACTCGCGTATATGATATGATAATTCACCAAATTATCTTCACTTATATTTTGTATATATTTAACGAACTTAATTTTTCCGAATATATAAAAGTTAACCAAAGTAAGTAATAAATGTTTGTAGGAAGTTAACTTAAAATTGTCGGGTGTCACATATAATGTCGGTGAGTTCACAGGTTTAGATAAAATGTGTTTTTGACAAGATTAGATAAGTTTTACTATTTTATCGAATGTTACCTAGACGTTAAGTATGTTACTTATGCAATTGGAACCATTGCTGACTGTGATGTTGCTCAATGTGTTTTGTTGCCTTCTCGGTTACTGTCACCTCCGGTAACCGTTGTGTAGTTCGAGACAATATGCACCCATCCAACCTCCAGTTGGCCCGAGTTGGGTTTGTCAGGCCCAATTGATTTATCCACATCCCCCCCCCCACTATATACCCATATTAGTGGTTCCCGTAGGACTTAGATGTGTCACAAATGTATAAGTGATAACAATAGTAATAAATGATTTTAAGAAAATCTGAGAAAGTATGTAAAAGTGAGGTCGTGAAACTCACCATAGGTTGCATCTTCTGAATGTAATACCCGACATGTATGACAGTCCCGACAACTAGAAACCTATCATCAGACGTCTATAAGTGCATTGGTCGGTAATGTGTTGGTCTAATAACCCTTGGTTGTCCAAACCATGACTTAGTGTGTTTTTATAAGCGCTTTGACTTTGACACGACCAAACAAGACTCGACATCCCATTGGTGACCCGTTATATCAATTTATCAATTAAGTATAAATTTTCAGATAGCAACATGTAGATACATATAACATATAATGAGTAGACCACAAAATCCTAGAATACAGATCACATAATACACGAATGGGTCTCAAAACAGGCTACTGGCTTTCAAAATAGGCTA
The DNA here is from genome assembly GCA_032199755.1 of Ambrosia artemisiifolia. NCBI lineage: Eukaryota > Viridiplantae > Streptophyta > Magnoliopsida > Asterales > Asteraceae > Ambrosia > Ambrosia artemisiifolia. The sequence continues at coordinate 40,815,872 of CM063516.1, read as the reverse complement.
CTGGAATTCAAAACACGCTATTGTTTTCAAAACACATTACTGGGTTTCAAAAGGGGAGATTGGGTTTCATTTGGGGCGATTAGGTTTGATGGGAGGCGACTAGGGAGGCTAATCACCATGTACTGCTGTTTTGCAACTTTTGACGAGGGAAACCCTTCGGATCAGATCAAAAACTTGCCGGAACATAACAATTCGATACACAATCAATATCCAATCTATTCTCATCATGATATATCATTTAACATCTCGTTTGATCAGGTTTATGCACGAATTGTAAGTTTTTCCCAAAGAATAATATTACGAATGAGTCACATCAATGCATGAATTAGTTTCCCTAAATGGTAAATAATCATATTAAATCACATAATCACGTTCATAACATCATCAAACACAAAGGTAATCATTCTAATATGAATCCTAACATATTATCATCATCATATTAACATATCTCATCCTAAATCCACACAAAATCCTCAAATGGGTCAAAACTTATAAACAACCAAACATCACCCAAACAAGCTTCTTACACTTATATAATCATCATAACAACAACATATCATCATTCTAACAACAAACAACACAAAAAACCCCATTCTATTAGATCAATAATATCATTCAAAGCTTGTGTTTTTATAAGAAACTCATTTGTAAGGTTTAGATCTAGTTTAGAAAGGTTTTAGAGAGGTTTGTATTGATGAAAACACACTAGGTTCAAATCTGGACATTTAGGGTTCATATTAATAGCATGAAAATGTTTGAAAAAGAGTTTAGATGAACCACACAACTTATATCTTTACTTGCTTATGGTTCTAGGAGTTGTTTTGGCTAAGAATCAATGTTTTGATGGAAAAAAACTCGTTTACAGAGGTTAAGGGTCGTAAATGGGTGTTTAGGGGTGAGTTAGGATGGTGGAAATGATGAAAACAGGTCAAAATGGTATTTATAGCTGCTGCCAGTCACCCTACCATTTAGGGCGACTGGCTTAGTCAGACTCTCCCCCTTGGGGCTACTGGCTTAGCCAGTCTCCCTCCATTATGAAGAATGGGTTTTTTGGTAAGCTTCTCATATCAATTCACGTGTACACATATCGACAAGTTATCTAACAATCATAAAACATATAATTCTCGACAAGTTAATTTTATTATGGTATTTCACCAACATTTGGGATACGAGACCCGTGTGTACTACCCGGTGATTCCTCGAATCACCAGAACCATAACTGTAGTGTGTGTAGACTTACTTAACTGACCCAATTAAGTTCGTTTTACAAATGTTTTGCTAAGGTAGACTTAAGTGTTGTTAGGGAAGTTAACCTGAGTTTGCAAGGTGTCACAATTAGGTTATTTGAGGGTAGACAATCATTATATCTTGGTTCCGACATAGTTTCCATAGCCGAAACATTTCCAGCTTCATCAATAAGATTCGATGCCTAGGTAGTGGCCTATCCTATCCTGATATCCGCCTTTGTGATCCTTAGTTGTCTGATTGTTCGAGTCTTAAGTTATTTATCAAAAACAAATTAAAATCCATATTTGTTAGAGTCCTAGTTGAGTCTAGTTTTGTTTTCCGTTAGTGTCATGTGGGTTTGATACTCGGACTTACTTAGTCTATACTGCATTGATAGGTACACTTGTACCATATTGCTGTATATATACATATAAAAAATTACGTTTAAACTTGGTAGATGTGTTCTATTCTATAAAACACAGTAAAACTTGTCTGCTTCATATAAAACACATTTGTTTCAGTAAAACACACCAGGTTTGTTGTATTGTTTACAATGTAGTATTATATAAGAATGAGTTTGATCCAATATGGTCATTTTTTTATTTGTTTTGATAATCTTAATGCTATCATCTATGTATACCATATAGTGTTTGATGTGTTGCAAAACACATCTCTTTTTCCTATGTATTTTATACATTATTTTTGTAGTTTTTTATTCGTTTTGTGTCGTTTGATTATGTATTTATTTATTTTATTATTTTATAGGTGTTCGTGGAAAAGGAGCTCAAAACAAAAGAATTTTAATCGAGACACGAACACTTGAGAGAAGGTATTCTTAGACGTTGGAGCGTAAACGAGGAAATTTGGTCGAGCCAATAACACCTGAGTCGGGAACATATACTAATAATAATAATAATAATAATAATAATAATAATAATAATAATAATAATAATAATCTATATATATATATAAAAGAAAGCATGTATGCCCATTGAGAGTGCCACGTGGCTTAATAATTGAGTGTTTTTGGTGTTTTTGAGTATTTTTCTAAATTTATCTCTCTATCTCTTAATTCTCAATTACTAAAATTAAATTGAGTTATTTTAGGAAAAAAGAATTTAAAAACAAATTTAAATTTTTCTCTCTTATCTTCCTCCCATAATTTTTAAACATAAATATCTTTTATATTCGAGATTTTTTAAATAAAAATATTACACCAAATTAACGAGCGTTTTATTATCTTTCCAACGAGTACCATAGTGCTATATAAAAACGAAAAAAAAAACGACTATTTTTTGTGGGGTTATATTCATACAGAAAAAAACACAAAGTGTTCAGGTTATTCATTAATCAAATTGTAACATATTTTAATTTACGTGAAGATGATTATATGTTGAAGGTTATCCTTTTAATACTTTATTATGTTTAATATGGTTTATGTTTTTTATTTTTTTAACTTTTTAAATAAATGTTTTTTAACTAAGATTGATTATGTTTAAGTTATTTACTCTTTTCGTGATTTGAGTTTTCTTTTTTTTTTAATCATTTTTTATTAAATCATATTAAATTTTTCAACCCCGGGACCTTCCCGGGGTAATCGGCTAGTAATAATAATAATAATAATAATAATTGTTGGAAAAAAATCAAAATGTCAGGTTTGCCATCAAAGAATTTATTTTGAAAAAGGCATATTAATATATCATGAAAGGGACCCAGCCCACAAAGCTTTTTTGCGTGACACGTTATAAATTGAGGCATATATTATATTGTGAAAAAAACGGTAGCAGCCTTGGTGGGGCTGCCGCAAAGAACAGAGAACAGCCGCCAAGGAGACATCTGACAGTCGACATGAAGTGAAGGGGATGAAGGCACGGGTTCAAGATTGAAGCTACGGGTTTGATCAATAAATGTTTTAGTTTTTATATTTATTTACTCCGTGTTTATGAATATCGAGGTCATGACTTTGTGTTATTTTAAACCTATGTTTTTAGCGTTTTTCATTACTATGTGTAGCTAAATTTTTCTTTCTAAACTTAAAATTCATGGGGATACTCTGCAACAATGTTTTCGGCCTGACTTGGGTTCTGGTAATTCCATCCGGTTTTGGTCTGATCTGTGGTTGGGTGAGTCTGTTTTAAAGAAGAGGTGGCCGAGGTTGTTTGAGCTGGAAAAACAAAAAATTGCTTTGTGTCTGATAGGCTGCAGTGGGTTGATGGTACTGCTTGTTTTTGTGCGGAGTGGAAGGCTGGTTTATCTACAGTCAAGCATATTTCAGAGATGCAGGATTTATTGTTTATGATTAACAAAGTTAAATGTACAGGTGCAGCCGATTCTTGGTGGTGGAGAGACCCGATTAAAAAGGAAGCTTTCTCTGTTGTAGATTTCAAGTCTGCTATACGTGAGGATAGTGAGGTCAAGACGAATCAGATCATGTCTTGGGAGAGCTGGATACCGAGTAAAGTTAATCTATTCATTTGGCGTGCGGAAAAAATAGAATTCCCACAAAGATGGCTCTCTTAAACAGAAGGATTACCTTGCAAGATTCGTTATGTGGGCTCTGTAATACCGTTAATGAAGATGTGGACCATCTTTTCGTGGAGTGTGGCTTTTCTTATGGTGTATGGTCTAAAGTTGGATCGTGGTGCAATCTTTCTCAGGTCTTGTTTTTTTATTTTGAAGATATTTTAAAGTTTCAATATAATATTCAAGGAGATAAATGGCACAAGAGGGTGATTAAAGTTATAGTCATGACGACATGTTGGGAAATATGGAAAGCGAGAAATGATATGGTTTTTAATAAGTCCAATCCGAAGGTCGTGGAGGTGGTTGCTAAGCTAAGACTAAATCCGCTACGTTTTTATCGCTTAGAAATAGATCTAGATTTAAAGACATTGTTTGGAAAGAGTGGGTTGTGAATCCTCTGTATATGTTGTAATTATGTTTGTGGCGGTCCTCGCTTTGAGGGCGCGTCCTGTTTTTTAATGAAATTCACTGTTAAAAAATAAATAAATTTAACTACTACCTAGGTTGTATGATGAATACATGTTAATTTTATAGTTTTCGGTTTATGGATTATTTTTTAATGGTGAATGTTTTGGTAAAAGTTTAGTTGGTGTTTATTATGATGTGTGTGCGTGCTTAAGTCTAATTTATTATCTTTGAGAGTTCCATAAACGTCTTAGTGAATGTCTTTCATGTTTGGATGTTTATTAGGGTTACCTGCTTGGTGCTTGTAGCTTAGTTTGTGGTTTTGGATCCAAAAGCCATAGGAACTTGATTAGAGAATTTAGATGACTTACGTATTCTTCCATTATTGAGACCGTGAGGTGATGGAATGTTGGGTTGTCTAGAGCTTTGGTGTTAGGTTTTGGGTGAGACCGGAAGGTGATCCTATCCTAGTTTTCTTTAGTTTATTGCAATTCCAAATCATAGTTAACCCAATTAGATTACTCCTTTACATCTTCTGGTGTATTGTGATTAGAGAGACCGAAAGGTGATCGAGTCATTAGAGTACTTTTACATCTTCTGGTGTATTGTGATTAGAGAGACGCGGGCACCGTATTAGTTATATTAAGTATACATGAATATGCATACAATAAAATAAAATTAGAAGATAGAAAATAAAAGAGATCTTTTCTAGCAAAGTTCATGTGGTGGCGGAGATTTCTCTCTAGCAGTCAACGCAAACTATGGAACCACCTAACAAAAATGAGTAGGCTTACTTTATCAAGTACTCACTATTGAAGTGTAAGAGCACCCGTAGTGGGGCGCTATTTGTCAAAAAAATCGTAGTATAGCGCCCGCTACACCAAAACACCAGGGCGCTATGGGGCTTTTTTGGGTTGGGGCTTTATGTTAATAACGCCGGGTATCAATTGAATGGACCAATCAGATTGCGACACGTGGCCGCTTGGTTGAAAAAAACGGTCAAAAATTTGACCGTTGCCCCACATTAAATTTTGAATGGTAATTTTTTTTATTTGTTTTATATATATACACACACAATCTTTTATAAAAAACTAACCAAACAACTAAAACACACACACTAAAAAACACACACACTACTAAAAACACAATGTTTCCATACGGTTCACCATTCGGGGTCCCGGATCGCCCGGGTTCGAGGCCAAACACTACTACTCCACTGCCACCCAATTGGTCGGAGTTTGACCCGAACACAATGCAATACGCGCAACTACTCCAGGGTCACTTTTATCCTCCACCAAACTATGGACAACCGGGCCAATTTTTTCCTCCACCAAACTATGGCCAAGGTTCTCAAGAGGAGGCCGAGCTCGTGCCAGAAACTCAAGTGGAGACCGACGAACCCGAGGGTTCTCAACGGGGGGGCCGCGGGCGTGGGAGTGGGAGCGGGCGCGGGAAACGCTCGCATAAAAAGAAAGATCCTACCCAACCTCGTCAAAAAAAGCAACAAGAACGTTGGACCCAAGACGAGGAATATGCTTTAGCGAGAGCCTGGCTCGACATATCGGAGGATCCACAAGTTGGTTAGTAAATTTTTTTATATTTATATATAATTTTTTTGGCTTTTAAATTTATATATAATTTGTTCGTGTATATATATAGTATTTATTTTTTGTATTTATACTTATATATAATTTTTTGTATTTATACTTATATATAATTAATCGTTATATATTTCTAATCGTATAATTTTTTTTTGTAGCCAACTATCAACATCTTCCTGAGTTTTGGATTCGGGTTCGAGGGCTGTTTTTTGGTGTGATGGTAGAGGGAAGTATCGAGAGAACGACTCGGTATCGGGAAAGTGGTCGGACATAAATAATAGATGCCACTCGTTTTCTCAGGTTTACCAGCGTTGTATGGACAACAGGGGCAGTGGGGAAGGTGATGATGGTGTGTTGACAAGAGCGTTGGACGAGATGAGATCTACCCGCCAACCGTTCCCGTATTTGAGAATTTGGGAGATGTTGAGAAAAAGTCCTAAGTGGGCTAAGGTACCGGCTATGGGGGTCGGGTGGTAGGAGGAGGATCAGGAGAGGAGGAGGAGGACCATCAAAACGTAGCAAAACCTCCTCCTCGACGCGAGATCCGGATACACCGTCATCCGATGCTCGATATGTGAGTTTAGGTGATCATGTTAATTTGGTTGATGAGGAGGAGGATGATGAGGAGGAGGAGGAGGAGCAGGATATCCCTAGACCAGCCGGTAGAAAATCAACAAAGGGTGAGAAGGGGGAGTCGTCTTCGGCAGCAGGTGGTGGCTTGAAGGAAGATTTCGAAGAAATGAACCGTAGACTTCAAGATATTCGCGACCTTGGCCAAAGACGTTTGGAGACGATGCAGCAAAGAGTGGTCGAGAATAAAAGGTTTGTCGAGCTCCAAGAGGCGAGGCAAAGGGAAAAGAACATTGAGTTTTTCTCGAAATCGATCGAAGACCTCGAAGAAGACGCGCTACGCCTTGCAATGCTTCACAGGCAACAAATCCTGAAAAAATATGACCTCTAGTGTGTTTGGTTTCTTTTTAATATTAGTTGTAATTTTTTTTTAATATTAGTTGTAATTTTTCTTTTAAATTTTAGTTGTAACTTTTTTTTAATTTTAGTTGTAACTTTTTTTTTAATATTAGTTGTGTGTTTTTTAATATTATTTGTAATTTTTTATATTTATTTACCTTTTATTTTAATTATTTTGAGTTAAAAGAATAAAAAAAATAAAATCCACGTGGACCAATCAGATTCAGAGGCTTTATATATAAAGTCCCACCACTACACCCCTTTTTCAGTTTCTCTCTCCATGCTGACTCAGCAGCCACGTGGACCAATCAGGATGGGGGGCTTTATATATAAAGCCCTCCACTACACATGCTCTAAGGGTACAATTAATATATAGATAAATGTAGTACAATTAATTAATATATGGATAATAGATAATTATTATTTTATTATTATATTTTATATATATATATCTTAATGTCGGTGGCTTTTTACGTCACCGACCCTTCAAGTTTCGTACTTTTCTTATTAGATCCCTGCGTTTCTCCCCTACGTTTCCACGTCGTTTTCCTGGTGGTTTCAACTCCACTTTCTCATCAATACCTACAAATTCAACCGTCACCAGAGCATCTATTACTGGTGGTGTTTAAGGTAACCCCGACGTGCTACATCCATCAACGGTGATATAGCCACAACCTACGCATACAACTAGACGGAAGCCGGTGAAGATGAGGATGTACAAGAAAAGCAAAACACATGTTGGTGGTTGGAGATGAGATGGGTTCGTCGGAACCGTCGCCATCGTCAATTTTGGTATCTATGTCACTGTTCGTAACTAGCACCCTCAACGCTGGTTTCATCACCGTCCGAAAAAACCATCCGACTACCGACTATGACGATGGTGTTGTCGTGACGGTGGCACGGTGGTGGTGGTGACAACAGAGTGTTCATGTCCGTTCCCGCCGGCTAACATTCATTTTCTTGAAATGGAGATGGTGACAACAGTGTGCTACTACTTGGAAAATGATAATGGTGGATTGGTGGTGGTATTTGTTCAAATAAAATATGCAATACAAATTTTATTTAAAAAAAAATGGAAGATACCAAATGGTTTTTTTTGGAAGGTGGTTTTGAAAATTGATCTGATCTTAGTATTGACTTTTTAAGCTTTGCTTTTGCATTATTTTGCAAAACATCTGTATGTTGTTATTATTGTTAAATAGAACATGTATAGTGGTTCAAGCCCCTTAGGGACGTTTTCTTCCACGTGGATACCACGTCAGCATAAGCATTATTATCATAAAAAATGTGTAATGATTCAAGCCTCATGTGTTGCATCTTCAATCATTACTTAATGATTTAATAATTAGTTGAATAAAATAATTTTTTATTAAGAATAAAAATTTATAGGTATAACATGGTTTTAAGACTTGATTATATGGAAAAAATGATTTTTGCATATTTCTATAAAAAATAATTAAAACATATAAATAACTCACTATAATTCAATAAAATAATCAGGTAATTGAATTTTTGCCATCGATTGCTATGGATTTAATATTTTAATATAAAAAACCTGTATTAAAGTTAAAATCAATACTTAAATATCTCTTCCGACATATATCATCGTCATCTTCTTTCCTACGTAAAGCAAAACAGTAAAAATTAAAATAATGGTCCTATCAATTCTAAATTCTATCTCTGTTCTTCCTAAATGCAAGGTTATATTGCTTATTGTTAGAAATTCCACCTGCTCGTATGGCGTTATCACAAAAACGCCTCCCACACATCATGCCCATTTAACGCTTGGGGGGCCGGTGGAGCCGGCGTTTTCTGGCATGAAATTGATTAACAACGCCCCGTTACGGAAGTTCTTAATGGTAATCTTAACATTAGTTACACGTTATTAATTATTGTTGTTTTATTTTTTCTTATATTTTTTTTTGGATTTTTTAGTTAATACAAAATGTGGTTGTATCTAAAATATTAAGTATGTTAAAATATTAATAATAAACTATCTATACCGATCATAATTTTTTTTTTTAATTAAGCATAGTTTTGTTTTTCATCTCACGACTGGTCAAATTATATAAGGATAGTAGGTATGTGGACAATTGCAAAACCTAGCCTACTAAAAACAAATCTCTTTCCCTTTGGGGTCGAAACATTACTGTGGACAATCTGTTGAACCATTGTCAGAAAACGGTTAGGTTTCGGCGTCAAGGAGCCACAAGTATAAAAGGTTAATGGGACAAAACCATGTAAAAGGTAAATAAAAAAAATGCTTTTAAAACCTACAAAATGTATTGATGGCACGTTTTCTTTATCTTTTATTCGTTTGGTAACAACATACGTGCGTTTCAACATGTCTTTCAAGATGATTTTGTTCGGTGTAAAATATAATACATTTATAAGGGTATAAAATCCAATAGCTATATGTTTCAACATAAATTTGATTCGTAATGAGTCGGGTATACCGCCGGAACGTACGACGTGTACAAATGGTAGTAATTATGGATAAAGTATGCAAAGTAGAGAAATATAAAATTATTATTTTATTCCTGATTAGTTTTTTTTCTGAACGATCAACTAAATTATTGCCGGGTACTCTGTACGCGGCCCCCAATGGTCGAAAAGGGCCCTAGACGGCCTCTAGTCCGTACGGACAGAGCCCTTCGGCCCACCCGTCTCCTGATCCAGGGAAAACCCGGCCCGCATACCCGCCCGAAGGCACGATGGTAGTAAACCGGTAAAACCTGGAGGGATCAAGACTCGAACCTATGACCACAAGGATCAAGTGTCTCTTCATCACTTCCTAAGGCCTATCCCACTACAAGGGTGGGGGTTAATATCCATCAAATTGAGACTTATGGGGATCGAACTCATATCTCATGAATGAAAACAAAGGTATCCTACCACTAGGCCACAATTGATGGATTATTCCTTGATTGGTTCATCACTTTAATTGAATAATACTATTTTTGGCTCATCACAATTATGGGACCGCCTTTTGTTGAAACAATGGATAAAGTATGCAAAGTGGAGAAATATAAAATTATTATTATTATTTTATTCCTGATTAGTTCATCACTTTAATTAATATATTTTTTTTCGATTATGTGCGTGCATACATGGTTGTAAAACTCGTTATACGCTAGTTGGTCGGTGGGATACCGACTAGGGATTAATCTGGATTAATCAGGATTAATCAAATTGGATTTTTATATATATTTTTCCAAATTTATACATATATAATGTTAATTTTATACCTTATATGTAAAAAATTAGAAGTTTAGGGACCAAATATAAACTAGTGAATATGGATGGGGGTTAAATATTAAAATATCTAAACTTAAATAACCATAATCACCTCTATCATTCACCATATCCCGTTTTTTCCTCCTATTCCTTCTTTCATTGTACGGAACCATCAGTCGCAACTAGGGTTCATGGAGTTTCATTGATTTTGGTTCTAAATCATGGATTATATCCAATTTTGATTAAAGAACTTGTTTAATTTGATCGATTTGCTCCAGTTTTGACCCGTTCTAATTCATTTTTGACCTAAATTTGAATTTTTAAGGTTCGACTATGACCAATTTGGTCCGACTAATCGGTGATTAATCGCGATTTTTACAAACCTGGACCGCCACTGATTAATTTAATGATTAGCCCAAAATTAATCAGTAAAGTGGGGACTAGCGATTACTCACCGATTAATCGGTGATGAATCGGGATTTTTACAACCTTGCATGCATATATACATGTTTTCGTTTCCTTATCACATAGAGATGTGTTTTTATAAATATTATAATAAGATAATTAACTATATATCAAAATAGTATTTAAACTATGGTTCGGTTATACTTAACTAAACTACGGTCAGCTTCTTTTGTCTTCTTTACCTTCCAAAGTTGACTACTACGTCAACGTTTAACATTTCTTGACCGACTCAATTTATTGGTATAATTTACACTATTTTTAAGAATCATATAAATTAAAGAATTATATACGTGGAGCCATTTCATGATATATATACCTATACACTCCTAAAAGCATACTTATTATTGACACTACTCCACGTCTGAACCTCCATGTAAACCCCAAAGTTACCATATATATTAGAATATAAATATAAGGTACACCATATGTTTCTTCTAATAACATATCCAGCTACCACCACCACATCCAATCAACACAACAGCCTACGAAAATGGCCATGAATAGTATCTAACTAGGGTTCGGTTATACTTAACTAAACTACGGTCAGCTTCTTTTGTCTTCTTTACCTTCCAAAGTTGACTGCTACGTTGACCAACGTTTAACATTTCTTTGCCGACTCAACTTATTGGTATAATTTACACTATTTTTAAGAAGAAGATAAATTAAAGAATCATATACGTGGAGCAATTTCATGATATATATATATATATATATATATATATATATATACCTTTACACTCCTAAAAGCATACTTATTATTGACACTACTCCACGTCTGAACCTCCATGCAAACCCCAAAGTCACTATACATTTAGAATATAAATTTAAGGTACACCATATGTTTCTTCTAATAACATATCCAGCTACCACCACCACATCCAATCAACACAACAGCCTACAATGGCAAAACTAACACTTGTCTTGCTCACCTTTGCCCCCTTGTAGCCTTTGCTACATCACACAAAACCATCATCACCACCACCATTGGTTACAACTCACTTAACATAAGAATACAACTCCCTTATGTATAAAACACTGTTTAAACATTATACATAACATCAATATGTACAAACATGTTATAAATTAATACTATAAAAATAATAATAAAAGTAATAAAGAAAAATGGATTTTAGTAAACCAAGATATGACCTATTGGTTGAAATTAATTCATACTAACAACTGATCACTGACATTTCTAACTTTCGACTTTGTTAACAAAACGGAGTTAATAATCTATTAGAGTGAGTATTTTAGAAACAAAGTTGAAAGTTAGGAGTATAGTCGTAAAGTTGTTAATATCGACCAATATGTCACGGTTTAAGGTATTAAAATCCAATTTTGAATTTTTATATATAACATGTTATTTTATTTCGCTATTTTTATAACAATAATAATAATAATAAATATATTCCATTTTAAAAGATTTGACACTTTATTAAAAAAGATTGATATTGTGCCTTTGTTACAAGAGTTAATAGCTAAAATCGTCCCTGAGGTTTGGTCACTTTTGCCACTTCAGTCCAAAATCCAAACCTTTTACATCTGGGTCTTTAAGTTTTATTTTTCTTGCCAAATTCGTCCCTGACAACGTTTAAGTTGTGGACTGAAGTGGTAAAAGTGACCAAACCTCAGGGACGAATTTAGCAAAACCCAAACCTTTTTCAGGGACGAATTTGGCAAAAATAAAATAAAATTAAGGACCCAGATATAAAAGGTTTAGGTTTTGAACTGAAATGACAAAAATGACCAAACCTCAGAGACGATTTTGACTATTAACTCTTGTTACAATGATATCAGAACTTTGGTTTCCTTTCTCATCGACTTTGGGGAGCACACACTTTATTTAAAAAAATAAAAAAGACATGCTGATTGTTCTAGCTTCCCCATAAATATATAATAAATAAATTAACTAATTGTTTGACGAGTTGGCACCTGGTGCTGTGGCTACGTTCAACGTTAAGAGCATTCACAACCCACCCACCAAACCTTCCCCCATCTTTAAAATTTAAAAAATCATACTAAAAACACACTACAACCCATCCACCATTTTATACCCTATCTTTATATTATGAAAATTTGTTATCATAGTTTTTCATATATAAAAAGCTACTATTCATCCTCCATCAAATTATTGTGAGTGTATGAAAACGAGAAATATAATAAAATATGTGTTTGTAAGTAAGATAAAGATAAAAATGGTGGATGGGATGTGGGAAGTTTTTTAAATTGAGAGATAAATTTTAAAAAGTATGATTTTTTAGTTAAATTATAGGGTAAAAATGGTGGATGGGATGTGAATGCTCTAAGACTATTTGTTGTGATTCAAAATTAGCACACATTTCATCCTCTTATATTACACCAATTAGACACTGACGTGGCCTAATTGGGATAAAGCTGCAGCTCACTCACTACTGTTATGGCTTAAGACAGTGGTAAAGCTTGAAAAAAGTGACGGTGGGGGCCGAAAATAACGAGACCCAAAGTTTTTCTTATCGGTAGGAGGCGGACTCAAGTCATATAAACATTACCTATGAAAATCGCAAACTTCTACAATTAAGACAAAAATTAGGGAGTCAAAGGCACCCCAGCCCCATTATCCTTTGCCTTTGGTTCAAGGTGAGCAATGACTTTATCCAGTTTTTTTTATGCTTTCTAAATTTGTATAACGTAATATTAATACAAAAGTAAAATTAATAGAAAATGTTAGATTAATATTAATAACAAGAATACAAACTAATAAATAAATAAAACTAATCTAGTACAAGAATATCAGGACGTCTAGCCCATAAATGCTCGACCAATTCATGGTAAAGTTTTTTGTGTGTCGATCTTACGGTTCTTGATATTGTTTATATTGTGGAGTTTTTGAAGACTAGTGATTGTCGATTCAGCACGTGAGACATCACCTTGGTAATTTTGACAAATGACCATGCCTTAGTCCTCTCGTATCATGTTATGTAGAATGATACAAGTGTATACGACATCCATTATTTTCCCTCGTGTTCAAAACCTTATTCGGTTGGTAATCAACTAGAATTTTTTTTAGAACGCCAAACACCCTTTCAATATCTTTTCTTGTCGATTCCTGTTTCTTTGTAAAGTACTTGTATTTGTCTTCAAGTTGAGACGAATAAGTTTGAACAAGTGGTCGCTCATTCGTTGTAAATACCACCGACCAAGTAGTACCCGTACCTGAAATTTACGTTATTAACATAAAATTAACGATTGTGCGGGCTCAAACCCGTCGATGAGGTCATCGAATATAGGTGATTGGTCGATAATATTTAGGTCGTTATTTGACCCGACAACTCCAAAATACGCATGCAAAACCAAAGATCATGCGAGGCCACCACTTCAAGTATAATACTCGGGCCAGGGTGATCACCTCGATGAAACTTACATCACCAATCCGTAGGACACATAGCCCAACAAACATACGCATAATCAAGACTACCGAGCATTCTGGGAAACCCATGTTTTCACCATGAACCTCGTATATGCGTTGGATATCAAACACTGATGGTTTACACAAATATCTTCATGAGTAAATGGATATGATTCATACGTAAAGATATATAGTTTAAACGATGTTGACAAATTTACAATAAAAGTTTAAATAATATTTGAAATGTAAGATATATAGTAATATATGTATATATACCTTGACAAAAAAATGATGCGAATCTCGCACAAATTTTTTGGACATTACTATATACTCATCCATTGCATCTGATGAAAGTCCATATGCTAGTTGTCGAAGAGCGGCTGTACATTTTTGTATAGAGATGAACCCTAGTAGCCCTCTTGCATCTTCTCTTTGTTGAAAAAAGGATATCGCTCCGACAATCATTTGATAAATGCATAAATAGTTGCCTACTCATTCGAAAACGTCGCCTAAAATGTTCTTCATTCTAGAGAGGATCAGGGCTAAAATAGTGTCATCAAAGTTTCGTTTGTTCTATCTCTATCACATTCAAGAGGTGGTTGGTTCATTAGCATGGGTTGCCTTCGAGACCAGACAATCAAGTAGTTAACCGTTATCCTCCCTGCTTCCATAATCAAATCGTCTTCATTCGAAGAGTCGGACGAAGAAAAGTCATTCCATTCTATTTTTTGTGTTGAGAGTGAAAGTGAGTAAAATAATGCATTTTTTGTAAATGAAATGGTTTCTACAAAAAATAGGAAAATAATGCAATTTTTTATCGTCCACCGTCACCGCCAACGGTAAAAAACTGGCTGTCTACGGTCAAATTTTTGACGCTAGCCCATGCCAGCATGGTAGCATGGGCTGCTCAAGGCCACGTTTATATGCATGATAGTTGTGGTGTTCGCAAGCCACGTGTCTCGTCTGCTATAGATACAGGCTATATATAGTAAGTAGCTGCTCATGTCAGTAACTAGTGAATTTTTTATTTACACAATCTCCAGTGGCGAAGCTTGGTTTTGAAATCGGTGGGGGCCGAAGTCAATTTTTTTTGATTGGTAGTGGAAAATCGGCGGGGGCCGGACTCAACCCAGACTCAATTTACCTATGAAAATCGCAAATTTTTACTACTGCGCCAAAAAAATGGGGGGGGGGGGGGGGAGCCACCCCAGGCCCAACAATACTTCGCCCCTGACTATCTCGACGAATTAGAATACAAAGTTGTCTTCGTACTCATATGGTCAAAAGTGGCGAACCATTTTAATTATTATTATTATTGGATAGATAATATATAAGTGTTCCACGGTTTTATAAATTACAATATCTAACATGGATTCAATAATAGAACAGGATAACAATCAATTCGTCTAAATTTGAAAAAATAATTGTGAGTCATATTCATGCAACAGATAAGGACAATAATAAGTTAGTTGCTCATGTGCTCATGTGAGGCTATATGGTGTGAGGAGCATGTCCTCCAACTTTTCTAAATACCACATCAGCCCCACATTATTTTCTTACTTTTTCTCTTCTCCAACACCACTAGGGGGGGGGGGGGGGGTTATTTTTCGAAAACCTGCTATGGCGTGATACAAGTAACGCCCGGAACAAAAACCCCCAACCAATCATGCTTTGACACCTCATACTCTCTCTCTCTTTATTATTATTATTTTATTATTTTTTTAATTTAAAAGATATAATAAAATATTAATAGGGGCTTTATAAATAAAGCCCCACCACTACACCCTTTTTTCACTTTATCTCTCCATGCTGACTCAGCTGCAACGTGAACCAATAAAAAAGGAGAGGCTTTATAAAGCCCCCATTACGAATTATCTAAAGTTTAAATCTTACTTTTTCTCTCCTAAAATTTAAAAATAGTTTTCCTTAATTCCCCCTTGCCCTTTTTTTTACTATTTTTCTTGATGCCAGGTGGCACCGACGTTGTACTTTAGTATATATATAAATGTGAATGCTCTTTATACATTATAATATTATTATTTGATATAGTGGATATAAAATAATAATATTATTAACTTGGGGAGTTGGAGAAGAATCCACCGAGACCACCGATTTTATTTTGGGGGGGGGGGGGGGTGGGGGGGGGGGGTGGTTTGTTATGCCACCTCATCCAATGGAGTCCTTCCATGACTCCATACCAAACACTATCAGTAACTAGTGAATTTTTTATTTATGAATTTTATACACTATCTCGACGAAGTAAAAGGATAATCACCATAATAGTCAGTTGACCAATCAAATTTGCTAAAATAAACTCCTGATACGTCCAAACATTAGGGGGGTGGGGTGGGTGTTCCCCTTTGAGAGGGTGTATGCCACCTCATCCCATCGAGTCCTTCCCTGACTCCATACCAAACACCCTCAGTAACTAGTGAATTTTTTATTTATGAATTTTATACACTATCTCGATGAAGTAAAAGGATAATCACCATAATAGTCCGTTGACCAATCAAATTTGCTAAAATAAACTCCTGATACGTCTAAGCATTAGGGACTAGCTACTACTTTGTGTCTACCAATCAGATGATTACACGTGTAAAGTTTTCAAACGTTTTAATTTTTAAGGTCATCCAATGGAGTGGTTTGTTATGCCACCTCATCCAATGGAGTCCTTCCCTGACTCCATACCAAACACTCTCAGTAACTAGTGAATTTTTTATTTATGAATTTTATACACTATCTCGACGAAGTAAAAGGATAATCACCATAATAGTCAGTTGACCAATCAAATTTGCTAAAATAAACTCCTGATACATCCAAACATTAGGGGGGTGGGGTGGGTGTTCCCCTTTGAGAGGGTGTATGCCACCTCATCCCATCGAGTCCTTCCCTGACTCCATACCAAACACCCTCAGTAACTAGTGAATTTTTTATTTATGAATTTTATACACTATCTCGATGAAGTAAAAGGATAATCACCATAATAGTCCGTTGACCAATCAAATTTGCTAAAATAAACTCCTGATACGTCTAAGCATTAGGGACTAGCTACTACTTTGCGTCTACCAATCAGATGATTACACGTGTAAAGTTTTCAAACGTTTTAATTTTTAAGGTCTCTGCGTCTAAACTTTATACGCGAGGCTGTTATTTAGACGCAAATGTACTATCCTTTTCTTTAGACGTGAAGAACTTATGCATCTAAACAAAGTTCTTCGTGTCTAAAGAAGATGTTAGCCTCTTTGTGTCTAAATAACAGCCTCACGTCTAAATTTTAGACGCATGGACCTTAAAAATTAAAGCATCTGAAGGCTTTACACGTGTAATTATCTGATTGGTAGACGCAAAGGAGTGGCTGATCCCTAATGTTTAGACGTATCAGATGTTTATTTTGACAAATTTGATTGGTTAACTGTCTATTTTGGTTATTATGCCTGAAGTAATTAGAATTCAAAGTCGTCTTTGTGCTCATTTGGTCAAAACTGGCGAACGTTTTTTTATTATTTTTTTGGGAAAGATAATATAATTTATATACTTGTTTAATACATATACTTGTTCCACGGTTTTATAAATACAACAGGTTAACAACTTCTAGTTCAACAAATAACATTGTCAACTTCATTACAACCAAAACCATTGTAGAAGAGTGGAAGAATATGGAGAACAGTACAACTTTGGCACCTAAGAAATGGGGATTCAGAGGGAACTCCGACCTGAAGGCCGATCCAGAGACAACCATTAGAGGTGTGCTCACGATGCTCATGTCGAATATCAGTATCTCGGACGATAGGCCTGTCATCCCTATGTCCGTTAGTCAACCTTCTGCTTTCCCTTGTTTTTATACCACTCAGATAGCCACGGATGCTATTGTCGAGTCTGTGCAAGCTACTGAGTTCCGCTCATATCCGCCCACCGAAGGTGTTCTCCCTGCTAGAAGGTACTTCTTCTTCCCGGCATTGTTTGTATGTTGTGTTATATATATATATATATATATCATCGGTGGGTTGACTAAATGCACCCTTGTGATAAACATACTCCACCCCTATTTTAATAAATGTATTTGGTTTGATTGATTGTGACATTATTTGACTTTTAAGGATATGTTCCAAATATTAAACTCTTGTCTGACCTCTTCAATGGTGGTTTAAGAATATGTTTCAATTTTTAAACTTCCATTTAAGAACATGATCAACCTTTTTTAACGCCTGTATAGTAATTATTGTGTAGAGTTTAATTAAACAAACCAGATAATTCTAAACAGTGACAGATCAGGACTTTTCTAGCGAAGGGTTGTAACAGAATTTTTCAATTTGCTAGATTCATCAATAATTCAATCTAATATATTGATTGATTGTGACATTATACGACTTTTAAGGATATGTTCCAAATATTAAACTCTTGTCTGACCTCTTCAACGCCGGTTTAAGAATATGTTTCAATTTTTAAACGTCCATTTAAGAACATGATCAACCTTTTGTAATGCCTGTATAGCAATTATAGTGTAGAGTTTAATTAAACAAACTAGATAATTCGAAACAGTGACGGAACCAGGATTTTTCCAGTGGAGGATTGGAACAGAATTTTTCAATTTGCTAGATTCATCAATAATTCAATCTAATATATTGATTATTATTCAACGATTTTGACGAACCCCCGGTGCTTTGTGAGAGTGTTTTTTTACCCAGATATATTTTACAAAGAAATATTTCAGATATAAAAACAAATATTCTCTACTTATATGTATATATAGGGTAGGGTTCCTGTAGGAAAATATGTTTTTGTAAGAAGTGTGAGAAGGATTAAAAATTGATATGTATTCAAATTTTTTTGACGTATTCATGATGTTTTGAATTGTTTTGCCTAGAAAAACACCAAACTTTTGTTTGACATATTCATGAAAATAAATAACTTTTTTGTGTTACATACTTTACATGTCTGTAAAGTGTGTAACATACGTTACACTAAAAAAACTTATTTATTTATTTTTTTAAAAAATCCACTCGATGCTTTTGATGTTTTGGCTCAAAAATCTTAAAAACATGTATATTACATACCCAAATTTTCTCAGATAATAAAAAACTCAGGAAGTCGGAGTTTCCAAGGTTTTCTCAATTTGAGTGAGTTTTCTTTATATACTTAGCTATATATATTCATCTTTCCGTATGGTAAGTACGATCTAATCACTAATGTATTTAATTATTTAAATAAAGATCATTTCTTTATACAGCTGCTATCTTCTTTATTGTGGTTCTGGTTTAGACAGATCACCATCGTCGCCAGAAAACACAGAAAATGATATTTTAATTCTCCTTTTTTCTTTACTACATTATTGTTGCACTATTGGATGCATTTTGAAGGGTCAACATACAATAAGCTTCTTCATTCGATAGGTCGTTTAATCGAATATTTGGTCGGCGAGAGGGTCAACGGACCCTTCTGACCCCTATGATTCCGCCATTGATTCTAAACAATAAAATAATTAATTAAATACTAGTTAATTAAACTTGTTACTTTGACCCCTTAACTTTCCTACTAGTTCAAGATTAAATATTCTAATGTTTGCCAATGATGTTGTAGCCTAGTGGTTACAGTGGAGGTAGGAAGGTTTTCCCCTATGGGGTTCCTGCCTGAAAGGTACCCGGTTCGAGTCTTGCTGTCCATCGAGAAAAATATACCCAATAGGTTTGAAAGGGACCAAGCCCCTTACGGCTGTGCGCATATAATGTATATATGTGTGGCCCTCGGGGGGCAAAAGTAAAGTTGCACTAATATTAACGTTATTTTACTAATTTCGTGAAAATAACGTTAAAAATATCGGACGGTTAATCATGCATCATGTGGTGGCGTTGATAGCTAAAAGACAAGGGGGTACATGCACCAATCGGGTTTGTTCCGATTGCTAAGTGTTATGTGCCTTATGTCCAAGGCTTGATACAAAACCACTATCGAGCCGGGGGTCTCACTGGAAGCAGCCTCTCTAGTCCCACGGGTTAGAGGTAAGGCTGTCTACATCTTACCCTCCTCAGACCTTACCTTAGTTTTTGCTATTGGTGGGATTTACTGAGTATGATGATGATGATGATGAGGTTTGAAAGGGACCGGTGTGTGGGGAGAGATTCAAACTTGGGAAGAAAGGGATTTCAATTTAAAGGGTTTCCATTATCTACACCTGATAAAAAAATATTCTAATGTTTCTATTTTTAACCTGAAATGATTAATTTAGTTTTTTTTCTTCATAATAAAATAATCTGATAAAACATAAAAGAGTACTATTAACAAAGTTCTCATTTTTCCTCCTTATATTTTAGAGCTGTAGCAGAATACCTGTCTCAAGGTCTCCCTAATAAGTTATCACCAGATGATGTATTCATGACAATTGGATGCCAACAAGCTTGTCACGCCGTAATGCATGTTCTTGGTGGATCCAATTTAAACTTACTACTCCCAAGACCATGCTTCCCCTATTATGATGTTGCCGCTAGAACAGCCAATTTAGAAGTTCGTTTCTTCGACCTTCTTCCAGAGAAGAACTGGGAAGTCGACCTTGATTCCGTCATTGCAGTTGCAGATGAAAATACAGTTGGCATGGTTATAATTAACCCTGGAAATCCTGGTGGGAATGTCTTCACATACGACCATCTTAAAAAGGTGCACAGTGTAGTTATTCAGTTTCATTTATTTTCTTTTAGGAAAATAATGAAAATATCCACATTGAAAGAGATAATAAACAAAAGATACTTTACTTTTTATAATTACCAACCAACTAGAGCGCGACAGGTGACTTTTGGAGCATCCAAGGATGCCGCAAAAGGCCCACTGACTAAAAAATAAGTAGATTTTTTATTAAAAGTTAAAACGTAGCATAAGAGATTTCACTCTAGCATTTGATATTTTAACTGAGGGTCTAATCCGTCAATGATTGATGACATGTGTCCTCATATGATAGCCGGAAATTATTGGAAATTAAAAGTAAAAACAAAATTGATGTTTATTTTGTTAAAATCCTCGGTCAAAATGGATTTTTTTCATAATTACGTACCCTTTACATTTTTTTTTGAACGGCCAAAAAATTGGAATCACTCACGGAACACTGGAGTATCATCGTGCCACCAGTGTTGCCACGCGATCATATTCCACTACCAAGTCACCAATTCAGGAGGAAACTCATAATTATGAGAAAACCCCCTTTGTGAGATTCGAACCCAGGACCTTATGGCCCCTAAGTCTTATCTCACCACCAAGATACCACTAGGCTATAATGCCTTGGGTGTACCCTTTACATTTTGTTCATGGCAAACTCTAATTCTGTTAGGTTGCGGAGACCGCAAGGAAGCTTGGGATATTAGTTATTTCTGATGAAGTTTATGGACATATGGTTTTTGGAGAAAACCCTTTTGTTCCCATGGGTGCCTTTGCATCAATCACCCCAATCATTACACTTGGTTCGATATCAAAACGATGGATGGTTCCTGGTTGGCGAGCAGGATGGCTTGCTACCCATGATCCAGATGGCATCCTCAAAGAACACGGGGTTGGATATCTTTCTCGCGCTTGCATACATATGCTTTGAGCAAATATATGTTTGCATTATATATGCTAACATGAACCTCCTTTGTCTTTCAGATTATCACAAGCCTTATAGAATATTTTAATGTAGCCCCTCTCCCTCCAGCATTTATTCAGGTTTCTAGTTACTACCTATTGAAATTGCATGTTCAATTATATGTGTTTTTATGCTTTGCTTTCATAATAAGATCTTATGAGTTTGTGTTTCTGCAGGGAGCGCTTCCTTATATACTTACGAAAACGGAAGATGATTTTTTTTCAAGAATTTTGAAACTAATTAGAGAAGCGGCGAACGTCTTTAATGAGGGAATTAAAGACGTCCCTGGTGTTACTTGTCCAACCAGGCCTGAAGGAGCAACGTGTGTTATGGTAAGAACACCATAATACAGATTTAATGGTCAAACTTAACATAACAATCATTAATTTTTCTTTCTATTTTCACTTATTAACATTACCAAATAAACCACACTGATCATTACACCTATTATGAATGGCCCGAGTGGTCCTTCACTTGTAGCTCAGTTGATAGTAGGGATGAGCATCCGGTCCCGAATACCGATCCCGAACCGAAAAAATACCGATCCCGTACCGAACCGATACCGAACCGAGGGTGTTCGGTATCGGTGTCGGTACCCACATTTAGAGGTTTTCGGTTTCGGTATTATCGGTATCGGTATGGGATCGGTATCGGTTCGGTATTTTAAGGTAAAATACCGATACCACACCGGTACCGTACCGATACCGAACCGATACCGATACCGTACCGGTATAATCGGTATCGGTATTGGTTTTTTAGAATTTTCGGTATCGGTATTGTCGGGATCGGTATGGGCAGCGGCCCAAATTTAAAAAAAAAAAAAAAGACAAATAAAACCTTTCCACACAATCATTCACACTAGGATGCATGGAGTAATTTAAGCTAAAAACGGATTTAGTGTAATTTAAGCCGTTAAAAAGATAATAATTAAATAAATAAATTTAAGTTGCTCTTTTTTGTTTAATATAAGTAAAAAGATTGTTTACATATACATTCCTCACTAGTGATGTGTTTTAAAAGGTGAAATTGGATATATCTTCGTTTGAAGACATCAAAGATGATGTGGACTTCTGTGTGAAGCTTGCTAAAGAAGAATCTGTCATGATCCTTCCAGGTAACATGATGATTCATGTGTAAATTACCTATGTTGTATATATAATAGATGACTAAATGAGTATGCTTATTTTTCTTTCAGGTGTAAGCGTAGGACTCCCGAACTGGCTCCGGATAACATTTGCAATTGATCCGTCCTATCTTCAAGATGGCATGAAGAGAATGAAATCATTTTGTGAAAGACACTCTAAGAGAGCATAACCCTTTAAGTAAGATCATGTTTTGTGATCCACACGGATTCCAGAAACTTCATCTATCGTTACAGATTGGTAATAAACGTGTATTTTGTTTTTATTTTGAGTATATTATCGTGGAAATTGTAATATCAATTGTAACGGCTGCACGTTTCCTAAACTTTATTCTATTTACATTTATAGTCCTCGTACTTTGATCGTTTCAAATTTTAATAAAAGCTTGAGTCGTGTTGATCGTTCTATCTTTATTCAGATTGTGCTTCGTTATTAATCGTATGCATATATCGATACGTGATTAAACTATGTTATATATGGTCATTAAACAAATTTTCATTTTAAAGTTTATTAATTTTTGATAAATTTAAATCGCGTAAAAGTTTATCGAAGTTGGGAAAATATCAAAGTTATAAGTTAAACATTTATAAAAATATAAGTATATTAATTAAAATTTATAAGAAGTTATAAAAAATGGAGTTTTTTTCTTAAGTTTTTATAAACTATCAGTTAACTTTGGTTAACTTGGTTAACGTTTTATAAGGGAAAACACTAACCATAGTATTTAAAATTAACATTACTAACTTAAGGGGCAAATACCCACCCCACCCCCGTTTTTCCCGGCATTTAAGTTTCGGTCATCGGAGCTTTGCCCGGGCCAACTTAATGAAATTTTAGTAGTTATTTTAAGTTTTAATGATGGACAAGCGTTTCTCCACAACATTTTAACCGACTCCAAGCCTCATTATGTGCATTTATCGTGCTTAAAGCGTGATTAATCGAATCATTATTGTGTAACCGTCGATCATATAATTTGAGTTTAAACATTCATAAGATCCAAGCATCACTATAAATAAACCATTACAATTCGTTCACAACACTTTAACCAACATAAACCCACTTTTTTAACTCAAGAATCGCGCCCAAAAGTCCTCTTAATTGCTGCATTGTTATCGGCCCTTTTTCTTCCTTGTTCGGTCCTTTAACGAACGTGTAAGTCAAGTATTTTTTTGTGTCTTTACATTTGGTCTGGGACGACCCGGATTTTAGCCCAGGCCCACCCCGTTTTGCTATATTTTTTTATCATTATTTTTTATGTTTATCTATTTAAATCATATAAAACATAATTAATTCATAATAAATTCAATACTTTTCCAAAATTACAATATTTATTTTGTAGGCTCCATACATAATAACTTAATTATCAAAATTTTTATTTTCTTGAAATTATTTTACTTTTGTATTTATATTAATTTAAAATTTTTTAATCATATTTAGTTGATTAAAAATATATTTTAAATGATTTTAGGACCAAACATGTTTATAAAAATATTATTTTACATCCGGAACATAATTCCCAATTAATTGACCAGAAATTTTTTTATATATATTTCCTTATTTTTAATCATTTAAACATATTATAAATGCAATAAATTGGTTTTAAAAATACAAATAAACTGAAAAAAGTTATGGAAAATTTATTTTGAACATTTCTTATTGAATAAACAATAAGTATCACGGAGATTAAGAGTAATCTACGTGGGATTAATACTTATGTTCGTCAGGATTAATCCTTTACCCAAACCGTGTGGTTAAACCCCGGTGATAGTGGTGAGTGTAAGTGTGTGTAATATAATGCAGGTAAGAACACAAGATGTAAGTGGTTCGGTCGAGTAATGACCTACGTCCACTGTAAGTAGCCGGATTGTTATTAATATGAAAATGTAAAGAGTTACAAGAGAGAGTATGCTAAGTTATAATGATAATTTTCGGATGCTTTGGCAAGGAGAAATCTTCTTCTATTTATAGGAGAACTCATGGGTTTAGTCGTAGAGCCCATGAGGAGCAGTATTTCGTTGGGCCAGGTCCAGGCCCAAGTCCAAGGTCTTCCCCAGAAATGGCGGGAAAATACTGGTACTGTAGATGACGTCACTTTGCAGCATGGCTGCTGCTCGAGGCGGACACGTGGCCGGCTGTGATTGGCGGACGGCGCCCCTGTCCTTGCTACAGTCGTTGACCATACCTCTGACACCAGCAAGGGATGTCTGCTGTCACTGTAGACGCTGGCATGGTGGAAGCATGGCTGTAGCCATGCTGCCGTCCCAGTCAGTAGTTGTTGGACCACTTCTGCCACCTGTCGCGTGGTCATTGGCGCGTACACTGTCAGAGATCCTTGTGAATCTTCCTTTTGTTGTCTTCTGCACCTCGTACAAAAGGTGATGAGGGAAGATTCCGCGCGTGACAGTACGCGCTTATCAGGTGCTGTTATTGCTTATCAGTTGTTGCCTCTGCGCGCTTCCTTGCACGTCTTGCAAGAGGCGCGCTGATGGTTCCTCGCGCCGCCGTCTGGCGCGGGGATTCTGTCTTATGGGGATAGGGACGCTTCCTCCGCTTGGATTAGGCTCCCTATCCCTTCATTTATCAGAATATAACTATTTTTCTCAAAAATATTATTTTTGAAACGTATCTTGTATATTAGTTGTATTTATGTTTATTTAGAATTAATAAATCATTTATTAATGCATAATACATAAAATCTGTTTTATAAATATGACAAAATTGCAGAAAACGTCCTTTATGTTTACCCAAAGTTGCAGGTTTAGTCCTTTAACTTTAAAAGTTGCAGGATACCTCCTTTATCGAAGTTTTTGTTGCAGGAAACATCCTTTAATGAACTTTTGGTTGCATAAAACGACCTTTACCACTAACGGTGTTAAATTATCCTGTTAAGTTACCCTCATGTGCCAAGCATGTGAGGGTATTTTCGTCAATTTGTATTTAAAGGACCTTTTCTGCAATTAAAACAAAAATAACAACATAACAATAAAGGAGGGACTAAACTTGTCAAAGTTTGGAAGTTTTTAAAACAAACTTATCCTCTCTCTCTCAGACTCGTTTTTCCGGCGATGGTCGCCGCCGGCGACCACATTCCGGCCAAGTACTCCGACGAAGGTCAAAAGGCGATTTTTAAAGCTGATTATTAACGTTTAAACTTTTCCCCACTATGTATAACCGTTTTTCCAAGTTAATTAGTGGGTTTAAATCACAAATATTCATAATAAATTCAATATTTGAGGAGCGAAGCCACCACCGACCTCGAACGATTGTTGTTGTTTTCCAGCAGCGTTTTCGGCCATCTTTTTTTTAAGAAACAAATTCTCAAATCAACAATAATATATATATTCAAAATTTAATAATTTTAAGTTTCTGTAAAATTAAATTCTATGCAGAATTGAATCAAAATGGGTGAGTTTGATGGCACAATTCCCGAGCTGAATTTAAAGAGTTTTAAAGGCTAAAGTTTGACTTTTGATGGTTATATAAATCAGTGGCCGAATACCACGACTGTCTCCTCGCCCACTTAAACAAACTCAACGCTGCATCACCGTCCCTTGTAAGCTTCAACGCTTGGGTAACATGAGTCATATTGGGAACAAATTGAAGCTTATCAAGCTGAGTTTCCATATCAGGACCCCATTTCCCTTTATTATTATTATTATTATTATTATTATTATTATTATTATTATTATTATTATTATTATTATTAATGTTACAGTAACTTCTAAAATAGAGTGTGGGGTTTGGTCTAAATGAAGAATAAAGATTATTAAAAGAATAAAAGGTAGTGGGGATGGTGGTGTTATTAAGTGTGGGAAGTGAAGTGAGTAAACGGAGATTGTTGAAAACGTACCTGGAGAAAGAACGGGTGTGATTGATCATTGTAAATTCAAACGGTTGAATTGTTTACATGAATCGAAGGGTTGGTTAATGGTGGATGAACAAGACTACTTTGCTTGTTCTCCGATCAGAGGGTTTTACTTACCGACTGTAACCAGCGGTTGCGCTACCCACAAACCTGAGCTTCTGGACAGGTTTAAAAATCGCCTTTTGACCTTCGTCGGAGTACTTGGCCGGAATGTGGTCGCCGGCGGCGACCATCGCCGGAAAAACGAGTCTGAGAGAGAGGATGAGTTTGTTTTAAAAACTTCCAAACTTTGACAAGTTTAGTCCCTCCTTTATTGTTATGTTGTTATTTTTGTTTTAATTGCAGAAAAGGTCCTTTAAATACAAATTGACGAAAATACCCTCAGATGCTTGGCATGTGAGGGGGAGTTAACGACAAACACTAACAGAGTTAGTGTAAAGGATGAAACATGCAACAAAAACTTCGATAAAGGAGGTATCCTGCAACTTTTAAAGTTAAAGGACTAAACCTGCAACTTTGGGTAAACATAAAGGACGTTTTCTGCAATTTTGTCTAAATATAATGTTTATAAAAAAGAAAATTTTTTATGTTTGAAAGTCATAGTTATCATTTGTTTGACTCAATTGTGTAACTTGTAATTATTTTTTCAATTATTTATAATTTTTGTAATTATTTACAATTGTAGTTAAAATAATTAGCTAAATCATTTTGTATAAATTATTTGGAATATTTTTAATTATTATTCAATTGGTTATAATTATATTCCTAATCATATTTATAGACTTAAATTATGTTATTTTTGAAACATGAGTTAATATTAATTACAAAAACTCTAATTCCCCAAATTAGCAAATCCTAATGTCTTAGAAACTAGATATCATAGACTTTTAAGATGTCCCTCTTATTAGTATTCTTATATGTATATGTTTAATTCTCCGGAATTCCCATTTTTAACTTGCGACAAGCTTAGGAATATTTCGCTTTAAGCAAACTGTGAGTATGCTTATCCTATTTTTCATTTTTATACTTTTGAGGTGAAACATGTACTGATGTGCTATGTATGGTCTAAAAATATAAACTACCTACACACCTAGTAATATAAAACAGACTCAACTAAACTAGACCACACGACAGGCAAGTGTACCTATCAATGCAGTACAGACTAAGTAAGTCCGAGTATCGAACCCACACTAATGGAAAACAAAACTAGACTCGACTAAGACTTATAATAAATGATTTAAAAGTTGATTTTTGTTTTTTTTAATAATTAATTAATATAAAATAAAATAAAGTAAATAAAGATAAATAGACAGCGGAGATAATTGAGGAAAATATCAGGATAGGAAGGCAACTACCTAGGTCAAGAATCCTACATGCAAACTCACAACTCTCGGTAATGGAAAACTGAATGGCTTACCAGATTCTAAAGATAACTTAAGATACCCTAAGACGTGTTAGATCTCCTCCCGGTCTCACCAACACACCCCAAAGAATCTTGAAGAATAAAACACTGGCTATCAAGCTCGGATCACCTCCCGGTCTCACCTCACTAAGAATGTAAAGGTACTCTAATGACTCGATCACCTCCTGGTCTCTCTAATCACATTACACCCTAAGATGTAAAGAAGTAATTTAATTGGGTTAACTATGACTTGGAATTGCAAGAAACTAAAGACAACTAGGATAGGATCACCTCCCGGTCTCACCCAAAACCTAACACCTAAAGCTCTAGACAACCCAACATTCCATCACCTCCCGGTCTCAAGAATGGAAGAATACTTAAGTCCTCTAAATTCTCTAATCAAGTTCCTATGGCTTTCGGTACCAAAACCATAAACTAAGCTACAAGCACGAAGCAGGTAACCCTAATAAACATCCAAACATGAAAGACATTCACTAAGACGTTTATAAAACTATCAAAGATAATAAATTAGACTTAAGCACGCACACACATCATAATAAACACCAACCAAACATTAACCATTCAATAAATAATCCATAAACCGAAAACTATAAAATTAACATGCGATCATCATACAACCTAGGTAGTGGTTCAAGATTTAGCTACTCATAGTGATGAAAATCAATAAAAACAAAGGTTCAACATAAAAATTAATCATGGTCTCAATATTCATGAACACAAAGTAAATAAATATGAAAACTAAAATTTATTATAGTCGAACCCGTAGCTTTAGTCTTGAACCCGTGCCTCTTTCTCCTTCAGTTAATCCTCAAAAACCTGCCTAAGCTGCTGTTCGATCGATGCCGCTGCTTCTTTGACTTTTGCGGCTGTTTTATTTTATGAATCTTCGAATAATATTAATGTGCCGTCGTGATTTTTTTAATATGCTAAAACCTCTTTTTGTTTCATGTGTATGCCTTTGGACTTGGGCTCGTAGCCCAAGTCTTTGAGTTTTTATTTTTTTTTTCTTTTATATTATTATTATTATTTGTTATTAAACTCCAAGCTTCAATAGGGTGTTTGTGGCTCGACTAAAGTTTCTCGTCTACGCTCAAACGTTTATAAACACCTACAAAATATAAAATAAATTAATTAATACTAAATATGACTCAAAACTAATAAAAATCTAATGAAACGCTAGAATAAATAAAATAGACAATTACAAGCCTAAAACTAATAAAACACTAATAAAAAGACTCGAAAATAACTACAAAATACATAGGAAATTAGATGTCTTTTGCAACACATCAAACATCCCCACACTTAAGCCTTTTTCGTCCCCGAAAAAGACTGCAATGGAATCATAATCGGGACTCTCGGTTTCAAAAATTTTAGGTGCATTAATTAAGATTTAATCACGCATCAATCAAAACTGTCGGTATTGTTGTCCACCTAAACCCAACCACTAGCTAATCAGGCCCCAATCAAGTAAAGCAATTAAGTTCATGATTACAATCAATCTATGGGTCTCACACTCAAGATATCCGGCTTCACCTAATCCCACCTCAAGCTTTCGAAGCAAAGGTTAAACCATATAGATTTACCAACCACTGCAAACTAAACTCCCTAACGTATTAGAAATTAAATTTATGATGGATGATGGATGAAGTGTATGAGCTTAGACACATTTGTTTTTTTTTTTTCATACCTAACCCAGAGATTGTCTCAATCAGAGTCACCATCCCCAAGAGCGACAGCATGAGCTTCGGTATTTATTTATTTTTTTTCAACTTGACCTCGAGGGAATTTCGATCAGAGGCTTCATTTTTTTTTTTGGTCTAGCTCAATTGATGGACATGTGGATTTTTTTTTGTTTGGGCGCCACTTTTCACCGGATTTTATTCTCATAAAAAGGATCAAGTGTGCCATTTAATTAATAATACATATGGGTTTTAAACTTGCAGTGGTACCTCTAATTACTATCAGCGGTTTCAGTTCTACCGTTTCTCCTAAGATGAGAACCCACAAGATATCATGATTATTAAGGTATATTAGGACAATCCTGGGAACCTTTCAAAGCTAGCTGGGCCTAGCGACACATCTTAAGCAAACACGCTTTCAATCTATTTATATTCTCATATATATAATATTTTGAAAACCAAAAATCCCAATTTTACTATCATTTTCCATATAAAATGCACAAAAAATAGGGACATTTTTCAATTTTAAATTTTTTTTTTAAATTTATGACTCAAACTACCTAAAAATAAAAACGAAGTTCCCATCCCCACACTTGAACGACACATTGTCCTCAATGTGAAAGTAGGAAAAAAAAGCAGAAATAAAAAAAATACAACAAAAAGGAATAGACTCCCCTGGATAAAAGCAGTGTATCTACCAGCTCTCTGAAGTTGTCCTTCCAAACCCGGCCGTATAGCATTTCATTCGCGGCCTTTGACTCAAACCTGACAAATAAAAACTAAAAAGAAAATATAAAAACAAATGGTTGCCTCAAATGATTGTTGGGTCGTCCCCACCCGAATGGAGATTGAGTACGGGTGGCTAGATCCAAACCTGCGATAAAGTATATTAGACAGACCAATGACTCAAAACTGACTCTCTCCATCATCCCCACACTTGAAGGAAAGATATTCCCAAAATGGGTTAAGAGAAAACTGACTCAAAAATAAAAAAAAATAAACGACTCTAAAAAAATACAGACTCAACCGACTCAATATACAAAAATGCAGGAAACGTACTTGAAAGACAAGATTGTGGAATGTGGTGAATGATGGTAAAACATGTGGTGAAATGGCGGTGAATTGTGGTGGAAGAAAACGGGGTGGAAAATACTTTTTTCTAATCAACTCGCGCAACGTGAAGGACACTGGTGATCTCAACACGCGTCGTGAGCGAAAAAAAATAACTTTCCGGGGTAATTACTGTTCATATGAGACGAACAGGTCAGCCCAGGCTCCTCGCATGACACGAAAAACCGTTTTTCACAAAAAGTTAATAAAATTTAATGTTTAGAAAAATCTTTTATTACCCCAACCTCCACCAAAAATCCCAATCCGTTCATGGTGTAATTTCCATGCCTAAACAAACACGAAAACCTGCTAAAAGACTCAAAAACAAAAATCATAACAAAAACCAAAGGAAAGAAATTAAAAAAAAAAAAAACAATAATACAAACTCTACAACTAAGTTTTCACACAATTTCATTCAGGTGGCTTATATTTTATCAGTCCCATATCCAACGCGTTTAATTCTTTTCTTTCACCATTGTTCATCAAGATACAATTGGTGAATTTAAAAATATGTTTGAAAAACTCATACGCGTTGGGCCACCTATCCCTGCACTTACCTGGACCAAAACTGATGTTTAGCGTGTATTGTTGGCCCATGTAATCACTAGCGTTATCCCGTGTATGATCTACTATAGTCTTTCTTCCTGCCATCACTGCATATAGACACTAACAAACAAGATCACGGGCACCAGATATATACAGAAAAATAAAAATAGAATAAAGCACACAAAAACAAAAAGACACACAAGCACACGAAAAAAAAACTGACTCAACACGCAAGCACACAAAAAGAAAATAAAAGCCTACGACACTCTAGACACACTAAAAAACAAAAAGACTCAAATAAGACCAATTAATTAGTGAAGTCCTAATCAAAGCTAATTTCGCAATCGCCAAGTGTCCCTGGCAACAGCGCCAAAAACTTGATGTGCTATGTATGGTCTAAAAATATAAACTACCTAGACACCTAGTAATATAAAACAGACTCAACTAAACTAGACCACACGACAGGCAAGTGTACCTATCAATGCAGTACAGACTAAGTAAGTCCGAGTATCGAACACACACTAATGGAAAACAAAACTAGACTCGACTAAGACTTATAATAAATGATTTAAAAGTTGATTTTTGTTTTTTTAATAATTAATTAATATAAAATAAAATAAAGTAAATAAAGATAAATAGACAGCGGGGATAATTGAGGAAAATATCAGGATAGGAAGGCAACTACCTAGGTCAAGAATCCTACATGCAAACTCACAACTCTCGGTAATGGAAAACTGAATGGCTTACCAGATTCTAAAGATAACTTAAGAAACCCTAAGACGTGCTAGATCTCCTCCCGGTCTCACCAACACACCCCAAAGAATCTTGAAGAATAAAACACTGGCTATCAAGCTCGGATCACCAAAAATTAACCATTCAATAAATAATCCATAAACCGAAAACTATAAAATTAACATGCGATCATCATACAACCTAGGTAGTGGTTCAAGATTTAGCTACTCACAGTGATGAAAATCAATAAAAACAAAGGTTCAACATAAAAATTAATCATGGTCTCAATATTCATGAACACAAAGTAAATAAATATGAAAACTAAAATTTATTATAGTCGAACCCGTAGCTCTAGTCTTGAACCCGTGCCTCTTTCTCCTTCAGTTAATCCTCAAAAACCTGCCTAAGCTGCTGTTCGATCGATGCCGCTGCTTCTTTGACTTTTGCGGCTGTTTTATTTTATGAATCTTCGAATAATATTAATGTGCCGTCGTGATTTTTTTAATATGCTAAAACCTCTTTTTGTTTCATGTGTATATCTTTGGACTTGGGCTCGTAGCCCAAGTCTTTGAGTTTTTATTTTTTTTTTCTTTTATATTATTATTATTATTATTATTATTATTATTATTATTTGTTATTAAACTCCAAGCTTAAATAGGGTGTTCGTGGCTCGACTAAAGTTTCTCGTCTACGCTCAAACGTTCATGAACACCTACAAAATATAAAATAAATTAATTAATACTAAATATGACTCAAAACTAATAAAAATCTAATGAAACGCTAGAATAAATAAAATAGACAATTACAATTCTAAAACTAATAAAACACTAATAAAAAGACTCGAAAATAACTACAAAATACATAGGAAATTAGATGTCTTTTGCAACACATCATGTACACATATACAAACTTAAATATTCACTTACGCATAATATTTTATACGTTTACAATTTATATACATGTCTCGTTGTCTTTTTGCTTTATGCTAGACTTAAACGTAGTTTACTTTCATTGTTTGTTCGAAATCGTTATCTAGACTTAACTAAAGTTGGGGTTGATGTAATTTAGGTTACGGTGCTCAAATGCTCAAAACAACGTAACACATGTTACAATGCTCAAATCATCTTGAAACGTGTTAGGATGCTCTACGTGAATCATATTCATTTGATTTTATTATATTTGTTTACTACGTGTTTACATAATTCCTTGATAAATCTTGATACATGAATTGTAAAACATATTCTTTAAACGTAAATTATACGTATACAAACCAAGTATGCTCACCCACATTATATATGTTGAAAAAATTATTTCGTACATGTTTCAGGTTGATTGTTGAGATATTTCATGTAGGACATTTGGACTTAGTAAAGACTTAATCCAGACAATGTCTGGAATTGTATTTGATGATAACTGTATTTGTAACATGATGCATTGAATAAAATATTTACACTTTAGTACCATGAGCTTTTGAACAATCGTCACTACTTGGCGTCTCGATGATTCCACCATCAGTTAGGGTGTTACATCAATAAAGTTGCTAAAAGTTAAAAATGTAAAATGTCTGTAATGTGATAAAAATAAATAAATCTTGTATTATATATAATAGATGTGTATACAAAAAGGGGGCTTGTATTTCGATAATAGATAACTTAATTGTTATTGAAAACACTAAGGGAGAAGCTTTGGAAGACATGTCACAAACTTGTAGTCATCAGTTTAGCATCTTGTAATGCCTTTTTACTTACTATGGTGTACGTAAAATGATTTAATTGGAGTTGCAAAGAACAAAAGGATAAATCAAATGCATGAATGCAATGTTAATGTATTGCTATTAAGTTTCATTGAGTTGTATAAATGGCTTTTGCTAACAAGTTTCATGTATGTTGATGCGGCTTGATGCTTTGTTTGGCTGTATGCAGCTAAGGAATTTCTACATTGTTTCCATGGTCGACCGTTATTCATGTTTGTTTGTTTTTGTTTTATATGTAATTATTGCTCTTATCAATTATGACTCCTAGGAAACGAAAGTCAGCAATAGATAATGATACTGGTCAGTCGTCATCAAGCGTCGCTTCTTCCAGTGGTTGTCAAACTACGGGGCAATTTGCGAAACGAGCGGCAATGTTAAGAGCTGCTTCTGCACAATCTGTTGGTGTTCCATCAGGTTCATCGTCGTCTGTTGCTTCTGATTCACATTCCCCTGGTCCGTTGTACATGGACTTAGGTAATTGCAGCCATTTTGGTGAGTATTATGGGGCTGCCTTTTGGTTTGAAGAGCTTTTGTATTTCATTTTGTACTCCATATGCTAGCGTTCGTATCATGAACATAGCAACACCTTGGTTGTTAGTGGTCATGAACACTAAATGACATGCTTTACAATGCAAATTCGATTACCTGTAGGATTCACATTCAAAGTTGTCATCGTAACGCGCGACAAGAGAATACATAGTATATATTAAAACACACTTTACTTGCTACACTACTACAGTATAAAGAGAACCCTTCAGTTTAACTTTAATTACTAAAATGCCATTTGATCTATCTCTTTACATGTGTTTAGGGCACATGCAGAGATTTGAAAATAGCGAGCTCCATAGCTCACCACCAATAAATATACAGACAAATACATACCTAATCAACGGTAAGCCTTTAAGATATGATATTTTTGACTTTGTTTTTTTGTTAAATTCCAATTTTGTCATTTCAACATGCTTATTTTTGTGAACGTTTCAATGTGAATTTTTTTCTCGGTGTGAAACCATTGTACATGTGGTTGAAATGAATCTTAAAATTTTAATACTCTGCCACAACACGCGTAGGGCTGGCAATTTCAGACACGAACATGAATACCCGACACGTACCTACACGATTTTTACAGGTACATGTATGACCTGAACAGGTTTCGTGTCCTAAACAAGTAGACACGAAATATACCTGTTAATTTTCTTGTCTAAACAGGTTAAATACTTGTTTACCTGTTTAGTACCCGTTAAGACATGTTAAGGATTTTTTAAAAAATAATATAGGTTGTGGGGGTGGAGTATTGGAGTTATATGTTTTTATAGGTGGAATTATACCTTTATAATGCTTGATGGTACCCATTTAACGTGTTGGATTTGGAAAACATGTTTGTATATTATCGTATTAACCAGGTATTATCGTGTCTTATCGTGTTAACTTGGTATTATCATGTCTTAACATGTAAACCAGGTATAAACAGGTTCGTGTTCAGGCATACATGTTTCATGTTCGTGTATTAACAGGTTCGTGTCTTAACCGGTTGGGTATACATGATTTGCCAGCCCTACGGATAGTATATAACTAGTATATTTTAACACACAAATCGCCAACTATAGTAACTACATGTAACTTTAACTTAGGTTCCATTTTGCCATAAAATTTTTTATTTTTTCACACTGTGGCAATTATGTGTTTTGTACATTTGTAGATATTATTGGTTGGGAGTATGTTTCAATTAGGGCTATTTACGAGTCGAGCTAAACTGAGTGGATCTTTGCTTGTGCTTGGCTTGTTTACAAACAGAAGTGAGCTGAGCGGCTCGTTTGTAACCGAGCCGAAAACTAAGAGAGCATTTTTAACGCAATTTTTTTCAAGGGAGCGTCAAGCGAGCAACGAGTAATTTGGACAACCACAAAATTGGGATGTTTCCTTCAATGTTTACGTAGTCGGATGACAACTAAGGTTGTACTATCCGACAATGACACTAACATTGAGGTCCGAGGATGAGTCTTAGGTTGAGGTAGGTGACGCGATGAGAAAACTGCAAAGCACAATTGCCGTATTGTGGCGTAGGGTGATATCAAGCAACGGTTAGCGATGGATGACAAATAACATAAAGAAGTCAAGACTATTACTTTACGAATTAGGGTTTTACTATTAAACTTAGTGTGAAATTTTTATGGACTAAGCGGCTTAGTTATATTTTATTTGCATAATGTTATGTATAAAACTATAAATAGTATTGTGATTTGTGTGTGCATATATATAATCATATATATAATAAATAAATAATAATTAATAATAGCCAAACCAAGCCGAGCAGACCTTTTCTTGTGCTTGGCTCATTTACAGTTCGATCCAAGTCGATCGGCTCATTTAGAACCTAGCGGAAGATCGAACAAGCATTTTTCGAGCATTTTCCAAGTGAGCGGCGAGCGATTTCAACAGCCCTAGTTTCAATATTATTAATCTACAATAAAAGCATAAAAGTCTTGGGCGTAAAATAGGTAAAGTGCTTTAAGTTTTCTAACAAATCATTATTTATTTATAACAAGTAGTAGTTAATTTAACTGTTTATGTTTTTTAAGGTAAACTTCATTAAAAAAAGGTGCGCTCTCGAAACAAGGTCCGCAACACACAATTACAACATGTACAAAGGAACAGACACCCACTCCTTTCAAAGAAGGGTCTTAAATCTCGATCTATTCCTAACTAAGCCAAAGATTGGTTAAAGACTTAATAGACGCAACTACATCAATGACCTTCGCTTCTTTCCTTTGAAAAACCTTCTCGTTCTGAGTTTTCCAAAGCATCCACAAAGTGATCATGACAATCCCACGAATAATCTTTTTGGCCCAATTGCTCTGTTTCACCTCTGAAGAAAGCTGCAACAAATCCTTAATCTCAAGAGCGTCGAAGTAACCAATCTTGCACCATTTAAAAGGGGTAGGCTTGTCATTTTGCTAACTTAAATGAGGGAAAATTTGGACATTTCATCCTATGATTATTTTCACTCTTATAAATGAAACCCTAATTATTAAACTCACCGATCTCCATTCCCCCTCCCCCTCTCTCTCTCTACATACATAACAACACCACCACCCCAATCCCAATCCTAACTCCCACCATCCCTGTTTATATTTCTCTCTCTCCCACCTCTCTCTTAAGTAGATAAAACACCCACATCTGCTATCCCACCTCCACAACGGCATCCACTTCGCTACCCACATCCACCACTGTCACCCACCTAATTTACCTAACTCCGCCACATACCACCACAACCTCGTCGCTGAACCATGGCCCCGTCAATAAACCACCACACCACTGCATCACAGAACCACCACAGGACCACCAACTCATCACAATGAACCACCATCAACACCAAACACCACCGTTCACAACAGGAAGGAGGGAGGAAAGGGAAAGAGGAAGGAGAGGCTTAGAGAGAGAAGCACCATTGCAAACCGCCATAAGCACCACCTCGTCTGTTCATCTTCTAGATCCAACCATATTACATCAAAAATCGATCCCAATGTTGTTCACCTCGCAGCAGCACTGTAACACG
Organism: Ambrosia artemisiifolia; assembly: GCA_032199755.1. Classification (NCBI taxonomy): domain Eukaryota; kingdom Viridiplantae; phylum Streptophyta; class Magnoliopsida; order Asterales; family Asteraceae; genus Ambrosia; species Ambrosia artemisiifolia. The sequence goes on along the minus strand of CM063516.1, from coordinate 40,778,651 downwards.
GGTTTCATCTCCGAATTAGACCAGATTTTCATCCGATCAGGTTAAATTAGGGTTTTGTGAATTGGTGGTTTTCTACCAACCATTTGATTTAGGGATAGATAGGTCAATAGATGATTATATATTGTATTATATATGTGTGTACAGTTAGGGGTGGTGGCAGTTGTGGGTGATGGTGGTGGCAGGTGTAGGAGGTGGTGGATGGGTAATCTATTGTAGGTGGATGGCATATGTGAAGAAGAGTGATGGTGGAGGTTGTAAATGGTGGTGTTTGGTGTTGGTGGTGGCAAGTGGCTGGATTTGGTGGTGGTGGTTGGGTTAAAAAGAGAGAGAGAGAGAGGGGGGGGGGGGGAGTGTGTGTGTTTGTGTGTGTGTGTGTGTGAGAGAGAGAGAGTGTGTGTGGAAATATGATTTTTCAGATTTGAAAATTTTTATTTAAATCAGATTTTTATTAAAAAGTAAAATATTGAAAAAAACTAGAAAAAAATAATAGGTAAAATGACTACAATACCCCTAACTTAATAGAAAAAATAAACCCACTTAGTGAAATGGCCAAAAATAGCAAGAAAATCCAAACCTTAGGGGTTCCATTGCAAAAAAAAAAACTTTTTTGGACTAAAGCAGCAAATTGGACCAAACCTCATGGACGAAATTGACATTTAACTCTCATTATTATATAAAGAAGTGAGATGGAGAAATGGGTAATTATAGAAAGAATTAAATAATTATACATAATTAATGGGGGAGGGAAGCCGAAAACAAAATCGAAGGTGCATCGGAGAGTGACACGTGTCAAAAAATGTTTTGTTTTATTATATAGTAGTACTAGGTGAAATCCCGTGTGAAAACACGGGAAGACTAAATTCACCTAAAAGCTAGAAATCATTCATTGGGTTATACTGTTTGGATGTGCTTCTGCCTTTGATAACCACTGATGAATTGGTAACCACAAATGAATGAAATAGCTGATTGGTAACCACTGATGAATCGGTAACCACTGATGAATGAAACAACTGATGATTATCCACTGATGAAGCAAGCACCAGCTGATGAAACAAACTTCTAATGGCAGCAGTGGTTTGCACTCGTCATCTATTGATTATCCACTGATGAAGCAAGCACAAGCTGAAGAAACAAACTTTTGATGACAGCAGTGGTTTTCACTCAACAGATGTTGTCATCAGAAGTTTGTTTCAGAGTAGACCTATTGAACAAAGCAGACCCCATTGAACAGAGCAAACCCCAAATCTATTGGAAAAAAACAAATATTATAAATAAGATAGGTACATTTGTATAACGGAAGTTGTCACTAAATATAAACCATAGAAAACAGTTAAGATAAAAGCAAGAAGTAAATCTATATGGGTCAAAACCAAATAATGTACAGAGATAAATCATTGAACATCATGAGTCATGGGCTCTGAGCTACATTGTGATGAGCTTAGGAGCTATAATAGTCCACGAATCTCATTGCATATCCATGAATCCACTACATGTTTATTCAATGCATATTGACTTTGGTCCCTTGGATATCACCATTGACAGAAGGAAGTGGTCTTTGTATAATGGATGCTGTTGTAAGAGCATGTGTGATTCCTCTATATTGGCTATGAGATTTATCAATAAATTAGTAAAAGATTAATATATCATAAACATAAAATTATAAAATTTTAATGAAGCAGAAGATTACAAAGAATACCTAAAAGACGACCTCAAACCAACTCCATTGATAGGTTGCTGACATAGCAATTAATTCAGCAGTCCAGCACAAGTGATGGCTCCGAGGCGTCACAGATGGGTGATTTCATCCTCTGAAACAAAAGATAAAGATACTTTAACACATGCCCCATGTATCAAATATTAAACAAAATAAGCAAATGTCACTCCGTCTCCCTTCGCCTAAATGACGATATAGTCCAAGTTATGACGCAAAATTTAGCCAAAAGTTAAATAAAAAATAACAAAAGATTAAGAAAAAACCTCAAATTGCTCTAATTCTTCTATAATTATGGACATTCCATTATCATAAATATTTACAATTTAGTAGTTAATACCAACCTCCTCATCAGTCCGCTTGACCAGAGTTCCAGAAAGGTCATCCATCTTTGCCATCCTTGTACCTTCAAATAGATCATTGCAAAGTATAAAATTAATATTTAATTAATTATTAAATTTCTTGAAATTCATTCAAATATAATTGAACATACTTAGCGATTAAGACATTGATAACTATTACTCCATGTAGAGAAGTATGCCTTTTAACCTTTTTAAGATTATGTGTAGTGTTGGGGGGTTATGAGGGGTTGTAGTATTAAAATATTAAAAAGTAATAAAAGTGGGGTTATGGAAAAAGAGGGTGTAGTGGGAAGGGGGTTATGAGGGGGGTTATAAATGATTGGTTAATTATTGTTTTTTTATTTAAATAAGAATATTAAATACTTAATAATATTTCATTAAATATAGAAAACTTACAAATACTAAAAAAAATTACAAATACTAAAAAACAACAAATACTTAAAAAAAAGTTACAAATACTTAAAAAAAGCTACAAATACTTAAAAAAACTACTCGTCGTCGTCGTCTCCTTCTTCGTTTTCTCCTTCTTCTTCTTCTTCTTCTTCTGCTTCTTCTTCTCCTTCTTCTTCTTCTTCTTCATCATCATCTTCTTCTTCTTCTTGGTTGTGATGAAGCGGACGAATCGACCATGCTTCCTCCACCAAATCCGCCTTCAACGCGTTATGTATCTCCTTGGAACGCAACATGGCACTGTTTTGGAATCTCTCCTCCTGTGTCGCTTGCGTCCCTGGAACATCTTCTTCTGCAAAATAGTTTTGGCATATTGCCTTTCCTTCGTCTTCAAGTATCATATTATGCATTATGATACAAGCATACATCACCATTCTAATCCTTTCTTTTTCCCACACACGACAAGGATTTCTAACAAAATGCCATCGTTGTTGTAGAACGCCAAAACACCTCTCGACGTCCTTTCTTGCAGACTCATGAGTTCTTTTAAAATATTGCCTTCTTTCATTTGTTGTCTGACTAAACGTTTTGACGAGCATTGAATACTCCGGATATATACCATCCGCCAAGTAGTATCCATGCTCGTAGTAATTATTATTTGCATAAAACCCACATTTCGGTATTGTTCCGCCAATGTAAGACTCTAGCAATGGCGAAAACTGAAAAGTATTTATGTCGTTCATACACCCGGCGAGACCAAAGAAGGCCGACCAAACCCACAGGTCGTGTGAGGCAACTGCTTGTAAAACCAACGTTGGTCCCTTTTGGTCACCGCGTGTATGTTGACCTCGCCATGCGGTTGGACAAGCATACCATCGCCATTGACGACAATCTATACTACCAATCATACCGGGTAGTCCATGTTTTTGTAAATGCCTTTCATATAGTTGTTGAAGGTCGCTCCATGTCGGGTTTCTCAAGCATATTTTTCCATATAATTGGCATATACCTAAAAAAATCAAATGTATATATAAAAAATATGTACCAAGTATATGTATATATAAAAAAATCAAATGTATATATAAAAAATATGTACCGTAGCAGAAATACTGCAAAGTATCGCGTGTGGTTTTCTCCGCCATCTTCAAATACTCATCATTGATATCGTATGTGTTCCCGTAGGCGAGTACACGTATTGCGGAAGTCACCTTTTGAATTGCGGTGAATCCTAAACACCCTCTAGCGTCGGGTTTTTGCTTAAAGTAGTCATAGGCGGACTCTAAATCTTGCGTGATGCGCAAAAATAAGTTTTTACTCATCCTAAATCTTCGCCTAAACATACCAGGGCCGTATACCGGATTCTCATTGAAATAGTCATTCATCAAACGGTCATTGGCGGCTACACGGTCTCGCTCTATGTATTGCCTAGACAATATCGACCGTGGGGGGGGATTATTTATAAGATGCATCGCGCTAGTCGCTAGCGTAGCCGCACTCGTAACGGCTTCTTCCTCTTCCGCGCCGTCATCGCGAAAAAACTGGTTATATAGATCGATAAACGAATCTTCGGAGGGAGGAGACGACATTTTGGTGAATTCTTTGTGTGTTGAAATTTTTTGAGTTGTATGTATGTATTGTATGTGTGAATGAGTGTGTGTATGTAGTGTATGTGTTGTAGTTTAACACATATATATATATATAGATAATAGAAGTGAATTTTTTTTTTTAATTGAAATAGACCGTTTCTCAACGGTCATTTTGACCAAACTTTACCCCACAACGCTGTTATACACACAACGGATTATGATCAAAACGGGCTATAGCGCCCCGGGGGCGGTGTGCCCAGGCGCTATAGCCTGAAAACGGCGCTATCTTGCATCCACTACACAAGGCCTAATGAATAAAAAATTGCAAAACGCAGCGAGTCAGTGACAAGTTGAATGCTATGAATACCCTCTCTGCTCTAGCCTTTCCTTTTAGCCCCTCGACTTTCTTTGTGGTATCCAACGTTACCCTTATGATCTAGGTGATGTACCAGTCGTACAAAACCTAAAGTACACATATGGCACAATAAAGCTACCCGGTATGGAGACGAAAACAACCCCCCCCCCTCTCCACTTTTTGCCCCCCGTCCCCGTCACAACACTGCCCCCTGCCCCCGGTCCTCGTCTACCCCGTCCCTCCCAAGACGCCCGGGATGCACCAATCACAAGCCACCTCTTTATTTTTATTTTTTTTGAACGTTGGTAACGGCTCTTTTCCAAAATGTAATGGTCATTTAAAAAAAATTATATATAACAACCAAAATCATCTCATTCCTTATCAAAATCCTCTCTAGTTTCTTATAAAAACATTCATATTCTCTTAAAAAAACAAACAATGTTTTATCTACCATTGGTTGATTCGTCTAGTTCGTCGAGCTAAGAAAACCAGATTTTATAAACGCGGTTTGGGAAGCGGCACAATTAATTGTGGCGGAGGATGACGAAGAAGTGAGCTCGCAACCACGAACTAGGCAAGCTGGCATAAACAGAGACTGGGAGGGTAAGTGTATATTTTTTGTTAGAATATATATAACAACTATATTTTTTTTTAGAATTTATATCGCAAATATTTTATATTTATAATTTTTATCGCCACAATAGTTATATTTATTTACAACATACGTGTAGCTGCCCATGAGCGATTAGTAACATATTACTTTGCTGAGCAACCGGTGTACACGAATGAGATGTTTAGGCGCCGGTTCCGAATGAGCCGTCGACTGTTCGTACGTAATGATAATGACTTGTCCAGTTGTGACCCGGTTTTTACTTTATGATACGATGCTAGAGGCAAACGGGGGTTCACAACTTTAGAAAATGCACAGCAGCATTGCACCAACTTACTTACGGGACAGCAGCCGATTTGTGGGATGAGTATTTACGGATGTCCGGAAGAACGACACGTGACTGCTTGTATAAGTTTTGCAAACGTGTTGTCAAGATCTATTGCAAAAAATATTTGCGAAAACCAAACTACAATGAAGTCCAGAAATTGTATGAGTTCCACCACGAAAAGCATGGTTTTCCAGGGATGCTCGGAAGCATCGATTGCATGCATTGGCCGTAGGCGAATTGCCCTAATGTATGGTGTGGCTAGTTTTATCGAGGCGATCATGGCCATCCAACAATAATCTTAGAGGCTGCTGTGTCACAACATTTATGGATTTGGCATGCTTTTTTGGTGTTCCCGGATCGAATAACGACATTACTGTCGTTAATCAATCATTGGTTTTTGAAGATGTTGTAAAAGAAACCGGTCCGGATACAAGATTTATAGTTTCGTGGTTTGAGTACAGGCATAGGTATTATCTTGTTGATTTAATATACCCAACCTACTCTACACTCGTTAAAACTGTTAAGCACCATCCCGACGAAAAAAGAAAGAAATTTGCTAGGTATCAAAAAGTGACGCGAAAGGACATTGAACGAACATTTGGGGTTCTACAAGCAAGATAGCACATCATCGCAAACCTGGCACGTGTTTTCACACCCAAAAAATTACGTTTTTGTATGTATGCTTGTATCTCGCTGCATAACATGATCCTCGAAGACGAATGCCGAGCTATTTGTGAGTACGATGAAAACTCAGTAGAGGAGAATACTATTCTGGTTGGCCCAGAGCAGCAAGAGTTAAACGAATTCTCGTTACGTAATGAGCATAGACATCATCATCTTCAAGTCAGCTTGATTGAATACATTTGGAACAATGGACACGACGAGTGGTATTAAATTTTAAACGTTTATGTAAAAAAAAATTAGTTTTAGGATGGTTTGCAATTTTGTTTTATAAAATTTAGTATTTATTTAAACATTATTTTGTGTGTTTGTTACTTTTATAGCTAATTAAAATTAATATTAAGAAAATTAAGTAATAAATGCAAGAGACATGGAGTTTTGGTGTCTCCACACCCTACTCATGTTCCAAGTAAGAGAAAAATGAAAGTGTGCTAGGTGGCATGGAGACATGAACTTTTTTATGTCTTCACACCCATAGCCTAACAAAAAGAGTAAAAAACTATGGTTAAACTAAATAGCAAGCATGCTACAAAATCACATTATACATTCAAACTTTTCAAATAAATCACATGTGCTTTAGTCACAGAGAGATTCTTGTTTTTTTGCCACCAATAGCTGCTTACATTGTACATTTTGTACACTACAATGCATATGCATGTGAATGAAAGAAAGATGCGAACAGCAAATTTGTTTAACATATTCAGCTTCTACTTGCCATCTTAATGCTTACCTTGTTCTACTCCAAAATGAACCATATGGCCGATACACAGCACAAGTAACATATATTTTGGGCACATTCTAACCTAAATGAAGTCTATAAATCCATATAAATATATAATCATGAAGTCAAAACTGAAGAGGCAAGTATTGTTTGAAGCAAAGATAACAAAGTATACAACTACATAAAAACAGATCTGCCACTTGGGTTGTAGCCCAGTGGTAAGAGGCAAAGCCTCTTTGAAGAATGACTCAGGTTCAAATCCTGGGCAAGGTGAACAATAAGGAGAAGTGAAATGAAATTAGCCGTTCAAAAAAAAAAACATAAAACAGATCTATTCAATGAGGCATGCATAAAAAATATTTCTACACCTTCCTTTTAAAGACAAAGATCACAATAAACAAAGACTTTCTAAACATTGAATTTGGTTTGTCTCTACACCTTCCTTCTCAAATTGTCATTTAAAAATATTCTAAAATACTTTTCAAAAAAAAAAAAAAATATCTTAAATGTAACGGGTCAAATGGGTTGAATGTGACCAAACTAAATTTCTAATACATGACTCATAAATTGTTTTATTTGAAGACTTAGACCATTCTTGTAGTAATATAGTCCTTCTATTCATAACCAACACATTAATCAATATTTATAATATCCCAGTAAAACCATCATTAAATAAAAAAATGCAAGTAAACCGATCACAATCATTAATAACATTTATTCAATTTGATCTTCGACAACTCTTGTTACAAATCGAAATCACGAAAAAATAGATCTATCCGAAATAAAGAAACGGTAGTGACGTAGTGTACTGATACTTGGCATACAAATATAAAAAAAAAAATAGGCAGCGAAGCTTGAATATATAGATAAACAATAGTGACCAAGTAAAATCGTGAATACAAACGATAAATTAATAATACGTTTACCTACTTTTGCTAAAAGAAATCATTGTATGAAGAAGAATCTTGAGCCATTTGTTGCTGTGATTAAGCAAATATCAATAAGTCAATGATTACAAGAACACAAAATATATAATAAGATCAAACTAAACAAAAACTGTTATGTCATGAAATTAAAAAATATCAAAAGTACTAACTTTGAAATCAAATCTGGTTGAGTCTGGTGGTATAGGGTTGTGTAATCGTATAATATAGGGGAATTGGATTTTAAGAACCTGAAATATTTGAAATTGGTCATTAGCACCACCAACTAAAAAATTGGCCATATATAACCTGAACTATTGACTTATTGGAATCTAACACTCACTAACGGTTAAATCACTAACACCGTTAGTGGGTTCGCTGATGTGGCAAGATTTGCTGATGTGGCATGCTGACGTGTCAATCCACGTGTGCACACATCATCGTGCCACGTCAGCAACTTGTGCCACGTCAGCAACTTGTGCCACGTCAGCAACTAGTGCCACGTTAGCAATCCAACTAACGACGTCAGTTAGTTGGGTGGTAGATTCCAATAAGTTAATAGTTCAAGTTATATATGGCCAACTTTTTAGTTGAGGGTGCCAATGGCCAATTTCAAATGATTTAAGTTATTAAAATCTAATTCCCCTATAATATAATGTTATCTAGAGATAGTGATCACTAATTATATTTAGCTCAATTTAATTTGACTCAGCAATCATATGCAATGAGAGATTTGAAAATTTTTAGATATCAATTATAAAAATAATTATTTTCATATTTTTCATTTTTACAATTTCAGCTAACATAAGTTTGAACGTGTTGAAAATTTTAAGTAAAAAATATATAATGTTTATTTAAAATATTAATAACTAATTTTGTATTAAATTTATTTGGTTTATAATATAATAACTATGTTTAAATAAAATATAATTATTCATAACTAAGTAAGATAAAAAGAAATAATATCTTTAATCAAAAGATAAGTAGTATTAACTAAGTGAGAGAAATAATACATTTACTTATAAGATAACTATCAAAATTAAGTAGGAGAAAGAGATAGAAAACCAAAAAAACAGATGCCTCTAGCGAATGACATATGTCAAAATTTATATTGCTTTATTACATATAATACTAATAGATTATTAGTATTATTATTTTTATTTTCAACTAGACACAGAGGGTTCTTCAATGTGTTTGAAGTTAATTAAAACACAGACCTTGATCTAAAACAACCAAACCATTAACCTTCGGCCACCACCGCACTCTTTCGACATAACCACATTTCTGACTGTCACAAAATCGTCGCCGCCATTGCTCCCAATAAACAACCATCAACTTTAACCTTCATCAAGACCACCAATAAGAAAACCCCTATAAATGGCAAATGCCAAAACCTTAGCTCGTGTTAATTGCGGAACCTAGGGAAGGTGGTTTTAGAAGGTGGCCAATAGTTGATTGTTGTTTTAGAAGGTGGTTGATGTTGGTTTAAGGGTGGTTACAGATGGTGGTTGGTTGTGGTTTTAGGATTTTGAATTTTGGTAAGGAAGTGGTGTTTTAAGGCAATAAAGTGTGGTAAAAATGTGATGTTTAATAGTGGTTTTAAGAGGTGGACAATGATGGTTTTAGAGGTGACAATGGTGGATATAATAGGTGATGGTGGTCAAATCACATGTAATTAACAGATTAAATAAACGAAGTTAGCGACTTAAATGATGCTAACTTAAATGAAACTGAAAACAAAATGCAAATCTAAGGGTCTAATTATAAAAAAATGTGGATAAATGTAGCAAAAATGCCTAAACATCATGTTCAATTTTGAAAATGTACTCTTGTGTATAGTTCACATGCTAAAACCATCAAGTTTTCATGCAATCACATACCATTTTAACATTAAAAAAAATCAACTTAACATATCACTACATAAATTGTAAATTACGTAATCTGTTCCTTGACTTTATAAACTTAAAAAAAACCCAACATAAAGTGGTAACTTATTAACTTAACTAAACGAATTAAAAAGTTACTAGATGGACATGGGTCGAGCCTAAGTACTCTCGAATAACCTTTATTTAGATCGTTAAAGATAGAACTGTTGTTCAAGAGCAATTATACGAAAACACAATAGACTTAAAAAATGTTTGGCTCTCTTATTGAAATTGAAAGTGCATACATATGAAAGGAAATGACCACAATATAAATCGCAAAACTAAGCAACGACTAACCACAAGACTAGGACTTCATCTAACAACTTTCCAACGTCCACTTATTTAAAAATTAAACTAGATAAATAAGAATTGAACTATCTAACTAGGAGCCAGCCTAACTGCCATGCACATGCATGTTAACTCCATAAGTTTGAATCAGTCTTCAACAAGAACCGTTCCTCAACTTTCAGCATAGTCCGCGGGACCATAAGGTTTGAATAGGTTAGCAAAGAATCCTTTCTTTCTCATAGGATTCATGCCCATATCTTTGCATATTTGATCATTGTACCAAATTTCTGAACCACAAAGAGCCGATACATGATAGTATTTCCCGGATACTTGCTTAATATGCTCGTCCCATCTTGCAACATCCTTCTCCATCTCGATAATACTCGGTAGCTTAAACTTACCATCTAGAAGTGCCGCCACCCATCGAGACGTTGATTCAGAGACATAAAGGCTAGAAAGGCCCTCAGAATATCCAATCACCGCTAGCTGTGGTATATGTGGAGGAATGCATTCCCTGGTAATAAATGACATTATTTGTATATCAACGGTGTAATTGTAAAGGCTCTTCGATCTCACTACTAGAAAACTAGGTATTTGCAACCGGTTATAATTTTATTTATTTACTTTTCACATATTTACAACACATATATAATTTAATTCTAATTAGTAATTTATAATATTTTGCAATTAGTTTGCGACCATAACAAAATAGTGACAAAATTTCCATCGCAATTAGTCAGTTTTCTAGTAGTGTCTATGTGTATATCACGATAACTAACCTGTAAAGACCGACTCGTTGTGAGTCTTCGATGATGCTACCAAATGTTTGGGATTCAAAAATATTTTTGAGTTTTGTTTTACCGTTAAATCCGGTGGCAAAAATAACTACTTGTGCTTCAATCTTTGTATCTTCCTGAGAAATTAAAACCCCTTTTTCATAAAAGCTAAAACTTGGCGATTTCTTCAACTTGATACTTCCGTTGTCGAGCGTATCTATAAAGTTTTGTGGGTTTGGTAGATGCATAATATAACCTGAGTGCAAATCTTGTGAAACACTCTGTGATGGCACCATGTCAAACCTGGCCAACTGAAGACTCGATTTGAGGTAGGTTTCCAGAACTTTCCATATTGCCCAACTCTGGCCATCAAACATATGAATTAGAAATCGTATTAACTGCTAAGACCACTGTATTGAATTGGCCAGCACAGTTGGCTTTAGGTCCTAACAAATAAGGAGCGCTAGTTTATTAATTTTTTAACTATATATGGGCTTGTAAGTTAATTTGGGCTGGGTAATTAATTAACTGAAATGTTGTATTTTGTAAGTAGTAATAAAAACTCTTAAGAACAACAATATTTGATGAAGGGTTGCTTTTGCATCAATGAACTTATTTTGGAGTGTTGTTTATGACCGCAAGTAATTATATTATTGTCGGTCCGAATCCTGAGGGGGTTCATAAAAATAAAATTAGGAAAAGACCAAAAGTTTCTTTTCACTTTATGCCTTTAAAATGGTTGTGCAAACTTACTAGAGGTGAGAGTAATGTGGCCACAAGACTTAGCAGAAAACCTTCACCGGGCTTATGAATCAAAAGCTCTCGAAAGCGGCTAAATACAAAACTTAAGAGTGGAATTCCCCATGGAAACAAGTTTCCTAATTTCCAGTGATCATGTCTGTACACTATTGTACATGGATATTCCGGGCCTGCATAAAGAATGATGATAACGATAATGATAATGAAAATGATAATGATAACGATAAGATGAGTAGATCCATAAGGATAAAACTAACCGTTGACTGATGCACACTCCCTTGCAATGTCAAGGCCTGTTTTTCCAAACCCCACAACCACGACTTTCTTGCCTTTCACGAACTCTGCAGCTTTGTAGTTATCCATAGCTGAGTATTCCATAGAGTGTATGGCCTGGCCTTGGTATACATCCGGGCCTTTTCCCGCAGGAAATTGCGGTATGTTTGGAACATCTTTGAATCTTCCCAAACAAAGAATCACAAAATCCACGGTGTAAACCTGCTTGATCAAGAACCTTTTTTTGTTACCGGATGAACGATTCAAGAAATGGCAAGCAAACTATAATATATTAATCATTAACATGGTCGGCTCATGTTTTTATTTTATTTTATTTTAATTTTTTTTTAGCTTGAAGCGGATAATAAAATTGAGACTCTTTTGGTCAATAAACAAATATTTACATCCTATGATTAGGGGTGTTATTCGGGTTTCGGGTCGGGTTGTTTGGGTTTTTAGCCGAGAAAAAGTTGCCCGATAACCGAACCATTTAAAGTTCGGGTTGGTCCGATTGGGGTTATACGGTCCAGGTTAGTCCGGATCAGGTTGTTCCTCTTTCGGGTTTATATGTAATATGAAAAATGTTTTTTTATTCTTTTAAAAATACCAGCAAAATTCATTGTGTTACTTAAAAGATATTATCAAAATTCAAGCATTATTTGACAACATGATATGATAGTGTTTAAAAGTCCTAAAACTTGATGTTTAAGAAGACAAATAATATAAATTTAAACGCATCTATAAAAAAAGAAATTAAATGTTTGGGTTTCTATTTAGGTTTCGGATTTTGGGTTTTTCGGGTCGGGTTGTTCGGATTTTTTGTCGGGAAAATTGACCCGATAACCGATCCATTTAAGGTTCGGATTAGTCGGGTACGGGTTTTCAGGTATTGTTTAATTCGGGTTTGGTGGCTTCGAATTCGGGTCGGGTTTTAGGTTTGGGATAAAAATGAACATCCCTAGCCCCTAGCTATGATTGTATACCATGTATATGGATACATATAAATATATAGAGGGAAGTTCACGTACAAATGAAATTATCCTACGAAGTGAAGAAAATGAAAGAAACTATATAATTACTGGGTTATATAACTAGCGTAATCATATAGTTACTCGTAATTATATAACTAGCGTAATTATATAAGGTTTTTGCCGTTATTTACAAAAACGTCACCGCTTTTTTTCCTTCACTTCGTATCTTTTGTATGATAATTCACTTTTTTTTTTAATTTTGGGCTTTTAAAATACGAAGGCCTAAATACGTTCTTTTTGTTCCATTCCGCTTGAGCAGCCCTTATACCTTGGTAGTTGCAGTCTGAGTATTTTCGACGGTGACATTCCACTTGCCTTCGGGTGGAAATGGTTCTCCTGTGCCGTTCCACAGGGACCATGTATCCGATGATGGCCCGTCGTAGCTGATTCCCTTGACTCGGGAATTTAAGTTGATATGGGGCATGAGATCGAAATGGGCCGCGTAAGAATGGATGTAATCTAGCACCTGTTGTTGGCTAGGGAAAATGTCCGTGACAGAAGGTGGCCACGGATAGTCGGAAAACTGATAAGCATATTGGGGTATTTGAAGCCTAGTGGTTCGGATGGTTTTAGTCCATACACCACCAACTTGGGATTCTAGTTCGAAGACAATGGGATTAAAACCTTTGGAAAGACAGTGTTTACAGGCAGTGAGACCTGCGATTCCAGCTCCGATGATGGCTATTTGCTTCTTATCCATATTATCACCGGAGATGGATGGAATATTGATGATTTTAGAAAGACTTTGAATGGAAAAAAGACTTGTGGTTTATGGAAACTAAAGCGTATCTATTTATAGACGGTGGATTACCAGGAACTTTTTACATTATTTTTTTTAACGTGACACACAAGATATTTATTCAGCACACCTTTGAATATAGGAACTTTCAATATCTCATATGATGATATATATGTCTCTTTCAAGTTAGCCTCATACTAATCAACACAAACTTTTTTACATGGGTTTATATATTTCCATTTGCGTCTAATCCAGGCCTGGCCCTAAGGGCTTTCAAGGCTAGACAAGGACAACATTCTCATCAGCTTCTCCATCCCCATCAGAAATTACATTAAAAATCATTAACTTGTCTTTCTTCTTTTCAATTAAATAATTATTTTGTATACATTTATCATTACATTTGCTCTTTCTTCTTCACTCACAACCACTTTCAAAAAGTATATTAAAAAATATAGATACGGTGAAACAGTATTTCCAAATATATGTTTCAACTATTCTTATAGAAATAACGAGATTATTCAAAAATTTAACATAGTAAGATGGGTGTAAACTTCAAATTATATTACAATTTAGTGTGATTGAAAATAGAAATATATCTACCAAAATCGTAGAAAAGAAAATAAGGTATGTGACTGTAACAAAAGTTTATGTTATATATATTATATATATTATGTATATTAATTACAACTAACCATGAATAGTGCCACTTTTATATATATATATATATATATATATATATATATATATATATTTATTTATTTATTTTTTACAACTTTATTTCATAATTTATAGAATTAGTTTCAATTTAAAATCAAAGTTTCTTTGGTGGTGGAGTGGTTTGATGTGCATTCTTTTTCCATGAGGTCATGGGTTCAAGTCTTTTCCAATGCATTTATTTACAACATTAATTAAAACTAACCATGAATAGTGCCACTTTTATATATTTTTTTTATTTTTTACAACTTTATTTCATAATTTATAGAATTAGTTTCAATATAAAATCAAAGTTTCTTTGGTGGTGGAGTGGTTTGATGTGCATTCCTTTTCCATGAGGTCATGGGTTCAAGTCTTTTCCAATGCATTTATTTACAACATTTTTTTACAGCTTTGTTTGATAATATATAGAATTGGTTTCAATTTAAAACCCAAGTTGCTTTGGTGGTGTAGTGGTTTGATGTGCATTCCTCTTACATGAGGTCATGTGTTCAAGTCTATTGCAATGCATTTATTTACAACATTTTTTTGCTTTTTCAGTTTTTGTACCGTAACAAAACAAATTACTTCCAATCGAATTCCTGCCACGAAGTATGGGCGAATCCCCTAGTATATATTAAAAGGTTAGATCAAATGAATAGTAACTTAACGTAGAAGTTACTATTCAACTCCGTTAAGTTACTATTCAATTTCGTTAACTTTAATAGTAACTTAATAGAGTTACCATTCAACTCCGTTAAGTTATTATTCAACTCTTTCAAGTTCTACTCAACTTCGTCAAGCTAACAAAGTTACAATTCAACCTCGTTAACTTATTATTCAACTCCGTTAAGATACTATTCAACTCCATCAAGTACTATTCAACTACGTCATGTTAACGGCGTTACTATTGACCTTCATTAGGTTACTATTCTTACTATTCAACTCCGTTAAGTTACTATTCAACTCCGTCATGTTAACGGATTTACTATTAAATTCCGTTAGGTTACTATTCAACCCGTCAAGTTACTACTTAACTCCGTCAAATTACTATTCAACTCCATCAATTTACTACTCAACTTTGTAACGTTACTATTCAACTCCGTTAACTTACTACGCAACTCCGTTAACTTAACAAGTAATTATAGTACCAAAAAACAACATTTGTTAAATTGAGGAAATCACCATACTTAACCTCCCACGTACTGGATTTCATCAGTTTGAAGTATCAAAATCGATTTTGTTGCATAACTTTCATTCCATACGTTAATCGTACAGTTAAACTAAATATAAAATTAGGTCATTGTTCAACACGTCGCAACGCACGTGGGTTATAAAGCCTAGTTTTATCTAAATAAAAAACACCAATCATATCACACTCTTTATTTAATCATGAAAACGTGATGACATTGAAAAATAAAGGACTAATGTATTCCCACACCTGTTGTCTATTTTTACCCCAATCACATAGCGAGGCGCTTTTGGTCACATCACGGCATGGGGTTGACTGAAAGTCTGAAAAAACAATTGGAAGTGCCTTGTTATGACCATACCGAGGCGCTTTGTGATAGGGGGATGAATCTAGACATTTGGGTGGATGGGTGTTGGGGTTTGTGTTAGGAGGGTTTTGGTTTGAGTTTTTTTTTTTTTTTTTTTTTTGGGGGGGGGGGGGGGTTTACAGTGTTTATTTTGTAAGTTTTTTTATTTAATTGTTATAATAATATTATTTTTTTTTAACAAAACAAAGTAATAATCTAATCAAACTATCATTAACCAAAATGAAAATTCTACATTTCTAGATTCTACCCTAAAGTAGGGTTTGAGAGAAAATGATGGAAGAAGAGTCGTCGGGGGTATTATACAGTTTTTCCTTTGGAAGGATATGTGTAAAGTTGAGAACAAGAAAATTAACAATGGTGGTGTAAAGTTGAGAACAAGTAACAATGGTGGTGTTGTGTCGGCGTACGATTTTTGTTTACATTCTCATTGACTTCAAGTATGTTCTTTTTCTTCTTCGACATTAAACTTAGTACTGCTGTGACCTGTTTTCACATCACCATACGTCTGCATCGTTTTGGGTGTTTTAAAATGGAACAAGCAACTCCCTACCTACTATCACCACCACTAAAGCTGTTGAACACCACATTCATCTTTGTTTCCTGGTGAAACTGGAGCTGTTATCTCTATTGTTCAGTACTTTCGTGATAGATACAACATTCATCTTCGTTATCCTTGGTTCCCCGTAATAAATTTCAAAGGATTATTCCTCTTCATCCAGATGATCGTTCTACTTCTGTAATGATCATGAACATTCCAAACAATTGTTCAATTATGAATCTTTTGATCAGAAAATATATTCTCAAATAATTCCTAACACCTGTTCAGTTATGGCTCTTTTGATCAGAAAATATATTCACAAACAATTCCTAACAACTGTTTAGTTATTGATCTTTTGATCAGAAAATATATTCTCAAACAATTCCTAACAACTGTTCAGTTATGGATGTATATATTCTTCCACATGGTGAATCATTTATAAATTCCATGGGTTTGTGTCCAAATGCAAGAGACTTCGAATGTGGTATGCACGTTAAATTTCATTAAATAAAAGTATGTGAAATAATAGTTTGTGTGTAGAGAAAGTAGGGTAATGGACCTAAGCACCTAAACCAGATGATGATCAATGGCAGGATAGGGTAGGGTAAGGTGTTGTGGTCCACCATCCTCAATATGTGTTTGTCATATGAGATTTGGTGTTGGACATTATTGGTTTTACTGTTTGGATCTCGTTGGTTTTACTGATTTGTCATTTGAGAACTGGGTATTAGTTCAATTACAAAAGAGTATGAGAAGTATTTGTTAGAGAGAGTGACATTGAAGGTGTCAAACGGTGACGTTTGGCAAGTTGATTTACACAAGTCAGGAGATGAGTTTTGGCAGGGATATATGTGTTCTTGAACCGATTCACATGGACAAAAATATTCTAGGTGTTGTTACCATTTTTAAATCTAGTTCTTATGTTGTTTTCTTTTTTATCAAAATCACTACTTTTTGCATCAATTATTAAGTAATCAACTTGTTTGATAAAGATTATCACTTTTTATTGTTCATTTGTTATTTATGGATTTAATATTTTTTCGTCATATATATGGCGTGGGTACTGCTGCTGTGGAGGCAGGTCGTCATATATATGGCGTAGGTACTGATCATTACCACTTTAAGCTGAAACAACTTCTGTCTTGATCAAGAACATTCCAAACAAATACACATAATAACAGTTTTCCTGATGAAACTAGAGCTGTTATCTTTGTTGTCAAGTACTTCCGTGATAAGTATAACATTCTTCCCCGTTATCCTTTGCTTCCCGTATTAAGTTTCGTGAGATTATTCCTCTTCATCTAGATGATCGTTCTACTTCTATAATGATCTGGAATATTTCAAATAACTATCCAGTTATGCATTCTTTTATCGGAAAATATGTTTTCAAACAATTCTTAACAACTGTTCAATTCTATGGATCTTTGATCATAAAATATATTCTTAAACAATTCTTAACAACTGTTCATTTATGGATTGACGGTCGGCGCAACGCAAACGGAGTTCGTATGTCGTAAATGTCACTTGACGCAAGATGTGGTACGACCACCGCCACGTGTTAGTCACCTTCAACTTCTTTACGTTAATCGTAAAGCTATCATTACTGTTCCTCATGGTTTACCAGACTTCCGTGATAGATAAAACATTCATCTTCGTTATCCTTTGCTTCTCGTAATAAGTTTCGAGAGATTATTCCTGTTCATCCAGATGATCCTTCTACTTCTGTAATGATGATGAACATTCCAAATAACTGTTTAGTTATGGATCCTTTGATCAGAAAAAATATTCTCAAACAATTTCTAACAATTGTCTAGTTATGGATCTTTTGATTTGAAGACCAATTTCAACCTGTTATTGCTCATAACTACTATGAGAGCAAATATTTATATTTTGGGTTGGATAAATGTTAATTAGGTTCTCAAGCAAACACTATCACAGATGAGTTGGTACCGAACCAAGAATATGAAGACATAACCGCCATGTATCTCAAAAGGAACACAAAAGGCATGAAAAGATCCGAGAAGCACTGGCCATGTTTGATATGGTTTATGAACCGTTTTACCAAGAAGTCTGTCTCGTTTTGGGTTATAGTGAGGTGGTAAAGTGCCTCGATATGGCTTCGAATCAAATCTAGGTCTAAAACGCCTTGCTTTGACCATAGCGAGGCGCTTTAGGCCTTTTTTTAAAAAAAAAAAATTTAATTCATTTTAAATGGTTTTAATTGATTAAAAAATATTAAATTAATTTTTGATTGATTTTACTTTCCAAGAAAAGTTCGTTTGAGACGTTATGGTTCATTTATTGGTCGTTGGTAGTTTTGAGCACAAACAAGCAAGTACCAAGAACTTTCACAATTTTATGTACGTAACACATGAATCATGCAATCAATACCATGTTTTATCAAATTACAAATTTTACATCTCTAATCGATATACCGGACTTCCGGACCTTGCTTGACGCGTTCTGTTCGTTTAAAATGTTCATTCAAAATTGCCAAAGTCTCAAACAAGAAGCTTAAACCAAGAACAAACTTCCTCTAAAGGAATTGGTGATTCCATGAATGTATGAATAGGGAACCCTAGAGCCAGTTAAGTGTTGAACTTGTTGATCACACCTTTAGAATGTAAACCCTAACAAGTTGATGTCATTGTTTGCATCATTAGTGAAGGGTGGTATTTCAAAAAAGTGGAACACTCTTTATGCCACTTTGCCTATAGCTTCCAAGAGACTAGAATACAATGTTCATGTATCACAAGTGTCACATCCCACCAAGGCGGAAACACGGGGATGCAACCATCGAAATGTTTTCAAGCACAAGGTTCAAGCAACACACATTTTTATTAAAATAGTACCACCACGAAGGATGGATATTGTCATAATTTATTTAAAATAACATAATAACATCTAGAAATTGAGATAGTGTCTAGTACTCATGGAATTGAAAACAAAACATCACAGGATTGACAAAACCCATCAAGTGGTACCACGTGGTGCATGCTCGAACCTCTCCCTCAAATCCCTGTGGCCCTCCATTAGTTACCTGAAAAACATGCATAAAGGATTTGTCAACAATAATGTTGGTGAGTTCACGGGTTTGAAGGTGACAAATAAAACCAATGTGTAATTTGTGTATGACCAATCATAGGCTAGCTAAGCGAATGATTACTGTGCAAACCATGAGTCCCATAACCAAACCTCCTGACTGTTGTGCCTCGCGCATTGTACACTAAAGACAATGTATGTATGGTAGAATACTAACACTCTTTTGTATGTAACCGGTTAGAGCGACTAACCAAGAGTGGGGGTGTCAACCCAACATATCTATTAAAGTGTTCCATGGCTTTTGATAGCTAATGGTTATAGTAAATGTTGTACGAGGACTAATGAGCTCATCAACCAATACGTCTCATGTTCCACATGGTAGTCACGATAGAATGTACACACGCTTGTAAATGACACTAGTAATGAAGCATGTTTATCCCCCGAAATAGAAAATAGTAAAATGGGGCCGTAAAACTCACCTGATAGAGTCGTATGTGGTCTAGTGAAGCCGAAATATGTAGCAACTATCGCCCGGACAGAGGTTGCCCTATGATGATTGAGTGCATAGTAAGTTGGGTGTTCTTGATTAATATATAAGCAGGGCACCCATTATTGTGAATCATGTCATTCAACGTGGATGGTGTTTTGGGTGTGGGGGACGTATTGTATATCATGAAGTGGACCCATGTGGGCCCTATGTAGGTTCATGGGCCGCACATTGTCTCTACTCCCCCGTGTATGGTTGTTTTATTATAAAACGAGTGTTTTCCCATGAGTTAAGCCTTTAATATGTTTGAACATGAACTAACGTGTATTTTAGTTGGACTTAACATGTGTTAGTGATAGGTAGCCGATTGTATCACATAATGGATCATCGTGCACACCTAGCTAGGGACTAAACTAGCTTTGTCAAGGCTCTTATGACTTATCACAAGACAATGCTAATGCATGATCTTGTGTTAGAAGCTGATTGCTCACTTTGATTAGTAGCTTTCATAACTCAAACATATATTGATCATATACAAGTAGAACAAAGTGTTTATCATAGTTTATGACCTTGAGCTAAGCCGATTACTAACACATTACGAGGATTGATGGTGATGACTAAAGGCTCGGGTTTTGGGTTCATAATGGGGCCGTATACAAGTGATTAAAGATGGTTAGTACTTACCTCAAGACTTGGTGATTATGGGTGAACCGTAGGACCTCTTGAGGCTCTCCTTGGGCTTGGAGGTTGTGGATCAAGGTGGTTAGGAAGTAGCCGAAGCTAGGGAGGAGTTCTTGGGTGATTATTGGTGCAAGAAAAATGATCTTGGAGTCCTCCTTATATAGTGGCTGATCCATAAGAGGACAAAGACAAATTTGGCAAAGTGTGCCACCTTGGTTGGAGTTTATAAGTGAATATTCCTTTCATCATTAGGTGAAAGTGGGGTGTTTCGGCCGATTATAAGAGAATTAGGAGGGATAGGGAAAATGATCAAGTCTTGGCTAACTCTACTCCTTGTCATGTTTCGAAGTTGAATGTTGATGTGTCCTTGCCTCTCCTCATTTTCGATTGGTGGTGAGTAGTTTAGGAAGCTTCTAAGTGTAAGAATGATGTTCCTCATTGTTGTCATGCTAAAAGGATAAAACTACTAAACAAACATGTGAGGAAAGGGACTTGTCTTGGCTTTCTAGTTGAGGTAAGGTAGACTTGATAAGGGATGTGTCTTAGTTTTGTTTTGGTATATACTAGAGTTTAGGATTGACAACTAATGGTGATGATGGTGTTCTTTTGGTGGCTTCGGCCGATTCACAAGACAAGAGATTGTCTTATGCTTGATAGTGATGGATCAATGGATTTCTTGTACATGATTGGTGCTTCAGTTTCCAAGAGAATGCTTCCACATGTGGGTTATAGGTTTTGAAAGGGACATGAGTGAGTAGGGGTAGGCTTCATCAAGTGATTCTAATCTCATGCTTGTTTGTTTCCCATTTAAGTGTAAGTTAGGAGAACTAGAGATGAGGCATGGTGATGTTATTATGCTTGAGTCATATAATTGTGTCATGTTGTATGTATGTGTGAGTTATTAGCATACCCTTTTGTTGGATTTGATGACGACATCAACATGTATTAGTGTTTTCTGGGTAAGAACCCGTGTGATCATGTGTTATCATTTGATAGCATTTTGCTTGTAAACATGTGCTAATGAGGGTTTACCATGTGTTGGGGGGTAACCTCATTGAATACCTTTTATTAGTTGCCCGGGTGTATAAACGGGTGATCTTTGTTGAGTTTTTTTATTAACTCATGCTTCACTAGACTGGGGGGTATAGTGTATGTAAAATGCGTAAATATGCACATATAATGATATTGAAACTGAAAAGCGTACAGATGTTGACCTGTTTTGTTGATTGTTCTCACAACAAGGAATGACCAGTCTCAGGCAAGAATTATCTGAGAAGCTATAAGAGACCTCAAAGGTTTCATATGCATCCACTCTTTGCGGAACCACTAATACTACCCTTACCGCTTTAAGTTCACAACCTGCAGGAAAATGGAGGGGATTGCTTAAATCTGAGTTAGGTTCTCAAGCAAAAACTACCATAGATGAGTTGGACCAAACCAAGAATATGAATACATAACCGCCATTGTATCTCAAAAGGAACACAAAAGGCGTGAAAAGATCCAAGAAGCACTCGCCATGTTTGATATGGTTTATGAACCGTTTTACCAAGATAACCGAGTGAAGCAAAAGAATGAAAAAAATTTCTTCATGGAGAATTCCTATAGAAGTTGCTACAATAGTTAAACAAAAGCTGAAATGGATGAATCATGCGTTAATTGTAAAGAGGAATAATCTCTCATGGTTTACTTCCCTACATTAATTGTAAATAGACTATTCACACCATCGTCTGTCAAATCATCATCATCATCATCCTTCTTTAATCCAGCCAATGGATCTTGTTGGTGAATATCACCAAACGTTACCACTAGAAGCTGAAACGACTTCTATCATGATCAAGAACATTCCAAACAAATAAACGTGATAATAGTTATCTCTGTTGTTCAGTACTTCCGTGATAGACAACATTTAGCGATTGTTACTGTTCCTCATGGTTTATCTCAAAACTTACAATTGAAAAATCAAAGCAAAGCAAAATTGAAACCCTAAATCGTATTGTGAAACACAAAATTGAAGATCGTCGGTTTCTCGTCACCAATTATGGCACATAACATAGCGAGAAGATTGAAATTTTGAATGATGTTCTGCAGTTTTTAGATGGGTTTTATTTGTCGATTTCCTAACAATTGTTCAGTTATGGATTCTTTGATCAGAAAATATATTCTCAAACAATTCCTAATAACTGTTCAGTTATGGATCTTTTGATCAGAAAATATATTCTCAAACAACTCTCCAGTGTGCGCAATACATGAACTATACAATCAATTCAATTTTTAATATTCTTGCAAACTTTACTTATCTAATCTATATTTTGTACTTTCGGATTTACATTGGGCTCGGTTTTCGGGTAAATAAAGTCTCTGTATGCATTGATTTGATCCCTGTATAAATCTTCCCAACCCGTAGCTTCTTCATTTCTATGAAAAGTCTATGTTGGGTTCGGGGGAGGCATTGGATATGATCCTCTAAGCTCTAAGTGGATGTAATGGTTAGGGTGCATGCACATAAGTAGTACCACCAGATGAGGTTCTTTGGAAGTTTCTGGGCCTAACAATAGAGGGAAAATTGTATCACTGCCATAAGGGTCGCGTGTATGAATAACAACAACACCCCACCTATGTGCAACGAAAAATCCCGCCTCCGGTTTGTCATCCAATTTTTCCCCGACTTTTCCCACCCCACGAAATTTTATCCTCTCTTTCAGACGTTCATAATGTCCCAAGTTTTCCGGATCAAAGATTCTCCTCCTCAGAGGCTCGTTATGGCACAACTCGAGTATCAGTTGTTTCCTGATAGACAGCTGCATCAATTGCTCCAACCCTAACCCCACAACTACCGACGGAACCCACAATGATCATCTGGTCTCACATGTTTATGAAGAATAACGGGTTGGATCCGTACTGTAACTTGTCAGGTGTGTATGTAAAAAAGTATGTATGTAATTATGTAAAAAATACTCATGTTTACGACCAATATCTTCCAGATGTGACTGAAAGTTTCCCAAATTATAATCATATATGGCTTCAGTCAGAGATTCACACAGAGTCAAAAATGAACCAAGAAATTCCTTCCACTCCTTATTGGTGAATTTCTTCATGTTGTTCCTGTTGATATTCTGTTGAATATGAAACTGGCAGAGATACTTGTACGCATTCGGGAAAATCTGATAACACACATTCATTAGCGCCAAGTCCCTATCGGTCACAATCACTCGCGACTCCATACAGCCTACTAGAATGGACTTTATCCTCTCCAACACCCAAACGTAGTTATCAACCTTCTTAGAAGAAAGAAACGCATGGGCGACCAAAAACGACTGGTTTGTTGACGCCATACCCACAACCTGGACAAATTCCATCTTGTATAGGTTTGTATTGTAGGTAGCGTCAATCATCCGCACATGAGGGAATGCGCACCACATAAGAAATGAATGTCTGGGAACGAAGAAAATATCTTCAACAGTGTTCATGGTGTGATTTTCGCACGTGTAATAGGTGAATTATTTCTCCACCAGTAGGTTTTCGAGTTTCTGTATTGGGTCTTCACTGACTAGCTTTTTAGCATTCATCATTTGAGCCGCATTGTGTACATCTTTCTGGATAATCCTTTTTTCCGGGTTCTTTTTTGTGAGCATTCTCCTGACGCTACGCTTTGGGATATCCTGCTCTACTATCTGCCCAACCAGTTCTCAATTCTCTAAAGAAAGCCTCCTCGCATACGCTTGACCCTCTAAGTTTTCAAGGGGAGTGTGGTTGTGTGCCTACTTTTTCACCTTTAATATCCAAACCTTACTTTGAGATTCAAGCACCCCTATCAACTCAAACGGGCAACCAATTTTTTTGCTACCCATCTTTCTCACCGTAGCCACACTCTTATGCCCCCCCCCCCCCCCCCCACAAGAGTGCATTGAAATACAACCTTCACGAAATAAGTTTTTAGAAAATAAGTTTTTAGTGACTTTTTATATAATAATTTATAAAATACGTTTTTAGTAACTTTGTAAATAATTAATTATAAATTAAGTTTTTTCGTAAGTTTTTACAAAATAAATTATAAAATACATTTTTAGTATCTTTGTAAATTTAATTAAATTATAAATTAAGTTTTTTCGTAAGTTTTTAAATAATAAATTATAAAATACGTTGTTGATAAGTTTTTAAGTAATTGATTAAAAATTAAGTTTTTTCGTAAGTTTTTCATTAATAAATTAAAAATACGTTTTTCGTAAGTTTTTAAATAATTAATTTATAAGTTAAGTTTTTTCGTAACTTTTCAATAACAAATTATAAAATACGTTTTTACTAACAACTGTAAAAATAAATTAAAAAATTACTTTATTAATTACTTTTTAAATAATAAATTATAAAAATACGTATTTATTATTTTCTTAAAAACAAGAGTGACTTAAATATACCTTCACGAAATCTTGTCCTCTTTTCTTCGATCTTTTTATAACATTTACGTAACCATTTTCCTTTCCCGTATCTTGTACCTATTCGATCAATTCCTGGCGTGTCGAAAATGTCCGGTCAGTCTTAAACGAAACTTTGACCGGGTAGGAGCCTTCCCCCTGATCTTCTACAGGCTTCTCCTCACCACCACCGTAAGCGTAGTTAGGATAGCCTTGGTGACCAAATGGTGGCTCACCACTATAACCATATTCGGGTTGATGGTAATAGTATTGTGCATACGGGTCCTCCAAGGGGGTATTCAAGTCTAGTTGCACCTTATTGTCATGGTAACGAATGCTAGACTGACCCTCCTCGACATTATCTGGTTTAGACTCGTCGTAAGAACCACCAAAAATGACGTCGTAATATGACATCTTGTATATTGTGGATAAAATTTGTATATCGTGGGTAAATGTTTAAATGTAAAACGAAAACGAACGATATAATATCGAACGAATCGAATGAATTTATAGGCAAATTCTAATGGGGTATAGCGTCTCGCTATGGCCATAACGAGGCACTTAGGGTAAATTTTTCAGGAATTTGCAGACTTTATGTCCAATCATACTTCAAAGCGTCTCGCTATAGCCATAGCGAGGTGCTTAGGGTTACTTTTTCCGACATCATCAGACTTTACGTCCAATCTGTCAACCCCAAAGCGTCTCGCTATGACCATAGCGAGACACTTTGAAGTACGATATGACGTAAAGTCTGCATATGCCTAAAAAACGTTACCTCAAATGCCTCGCTATAGCCATAGTAAGGCAGTTTGAGAAGGTGAAAATAACTTTTGGAGTTAGAAATATAACGATCCAATATAAAAGTAGCCAAATAAGAAACTGGATTGGGTATCACTGTTAAGAGGCGGCTCTTGTGACAGATATGAAATTTTCAAATGAAATTAGCTATCCAACTTTTTTGTTAGACTTTTAGTTAGAGAAATATGAAAGCATTAGTTCACAAATGTATTACGTTATCTGGTTCAGAAAAGTTTTTTTAATTAAATTAATTTGACCTAAAATGATGTGTTTGAAGAAATTTCACCCATATTATATATAATATTGAAGCCAAATAGTATTGACGTGTTAGAAGAAATTTCACCCATATTATATATAATATTGACGTCAAAGAGTATAACTGTTTTTTGAGATAATCTCTGCTGTTGAATGTCCTCAACTTTATAAATTCGTTTTCTCTTCTAGAAGGTTAACAGTTGGCGCGACAGTTTTTCTCATTTCTTATAAACTCTCTTAGACTATAGGGAGGGGGATGAAGCGCCATGTGACACTTTTGGGTCCCACGTGAAGGAGGGGAGGGGGGAGGAATATTATTATTATTATTATTATTATTATTATTATTATTATTATTATTATTATTATTATTATTATTAATGTGTGTGCGTTAAATTTAAAAAAAAAACTGAACCAATCAAAAAATGACATGTGGCCCAAAAAAACGCTCCACGCCGGTGGAGATTTCCCCGCCCAAGGGGCTTCCCCTCCCACGCCCACCCGGGGCGGTGTCCTCCCCCCCCCCCCCCCCCCCCCCCCCCACCCCTCTTCCTGCCCCACTCCGGACAGTCTTAGATGCTCCACCAGTTCTGTTTTTTCCTCCCCACGTCGTTGACCTTTATATATGATCACGCGGTCTAATTGAAGAGGCATCCACTTCATTACATACCCCGTCTTCTCATTTTCTTTAGTCGTCTCTCTTCAAGAACCATTTTTCTTTGTTTATATTAAGATAATGGATAACTTATTCAAAAAGATTTGTGAAAGCAATATAAATTAAAGATTTTGTGGAAGGATTCCATTTGACCTAGT
Source organism: Ambrosia artemisiifolia (assembly GCA_032199755.1). NCBI lineage: Eukaryota > Viridiplantae > Streptophyta > Magnoliopsida > Asterales > Asteraceae > Ambrosia > Ambrosia artemisiifolia. Next base: position 40,751,921 of record CM063516.1, on the reverse strand, counting down.
TAAAATTCAAAAAGACTAGTTAAAATCTCAGTGGTGACTTTGCTTGTTGCTACCTTACATTCACAACCAGAGATTTTTTTTTTGGTTAGTTTTACATTTAGCGATATTTTGGTATTTTTTAAAGGGTATCCTATACATAAAACTGAAAAAAAAATTGCACCTCAGCAACTTACTAAAACAGTCAAGCTCCGGCTAAACCAGCAAGCGACAAATTTGGAAGAAAGAAAATACGTTGACTTAGCTTTAGCCGACAGTCAACCTCTATTTTTAAACTTTTTTTAAAAATGTTAGTCAACATGTTTATTTTTGTGTTTTTTCCTTAGAAACACTCTTAGTATTATACCAATTAAAGTTTTTAATAGAGATTTGATTAAATGGTTCTATTGATTCATTCATCACTATAAATATTAAAAAAACAAACAAATCACCATGGGAGGAGATATGGTAATAAATATAAATTACAAATTCTATTATCACATATTCTATTATACCCTCACAGTTGAAGCGTGAGGCGACCGAATGCCGAGGTTGGACCTAATGTCTTCAAAGAGAATCCCCGGTAAACCCTTGGTAAAGATGTCTGCTATTTAGCAACGTGACAGAACGTGTAAGATGCGAACGCCACCTCATTGGACATGCTCCTTGTCAAAATGAATATCTAGTTCAATATGGTTGATAAGCTGATGTTGAACTGGATTTCCGGATAGATAGATAACACTTATGTTTTCACAGTAAACCAGTGTGGCATGAGAAAGATGATTATGTAACTCTACGACGAGATTACAAAGCCGACACACTTCAGCAATGAAGTTTGCAACTCCTCTATGTTCTGCTTCTGCACTTGATCTGGAGATAGTTGGTTGACGTTGGGATGACCAAGAAAGGAGGTTGTCACCAAAGTAGACGTAGTATCCAGAAATGGACCGTCGAGTGTGCGTGCATTCAGCTCTATCACGGTTTAAGGACACGACTATGAGTTAAACCATAAGAGGTCGTACCCTACAAGTATCTAATGGTTCGTTTTAACGCATGCCAGTAAGCAGTAGTAGGGGCATGAATATACATTTACACTTGTTGAACAGCGTAGCTAATGTCAGGGCGAGTGAATTTTATGTATTGGAGAGCACCAGCTACTCCCACGCTTCAGTACAATTTTTTATTGATTAAGTAGTTGATAGACTGTAAAAAGAATTTGCCCAAGGCTTAGGGTTTGCTTCTAAGAGACTCCAATTTTTAGGGTTTTAATCATTTTATTATCAATTTTGATAGAAAAATATTTTTAGCAATTTTGAAAAAAGGTTTCTTTAGAGTAAAGCTCTAAAAAATGTCTATGGGTGTTATCATATTCACATATGGGTTCTAAGCGCAAAAATGACTTTCTTTTATTTTTCGAAAAGAACATCGATTTTAAATTCCATTTAGACCAATGGTAGCTCCCAAAAAATGTCTATGGGTGTTGATTTTCTAAAAAAAAAATTGGTTATAATATGTTTCTTTTTGTGGAAGGATTTTATCAATGAACTTATTTTGGAGTATGTTGTTTGTCTCGAAGGTAGGGGTGTTCAGAATTCGATTCGGATTCGAAAAATTCAAAATTCAACTTAGTTCGATTCGGTTACCAAGAATTCGATTCGATTATTAAGAATTCGAATTCGATTCAATCCGAATTCGAGTCCAGTAAATCGAATATGAATCGAATACGAATTTATGATTTTAAATTCGATTCGATTCGAAATTCGAATAAAAACTGTACATGTGTATTTTTTTAAATATATATACACACATACACATTATTATATACACAAATTTACACATTGAAAAAAAAAACTTCTAAATTTTGGTGAAACTCTAAGAACCCATAGTGTTTACAACTTTTACCCTAACCATATTTTACAAGTTTACCTTATACATCACAAATTCTAACAATCTATACTCTCTACTATTTTTACTATTCCCGTATTTGACATATTGTTGGTTATCAATGTTATAGATTTGCATTCTATATCTTAAAAATAATGAGTTTGTATTAGTTTTAAAACTACAAATAAAATAGTTTACTATTTATGGTGATTTTGAACTAAATCGAATTTATTCGAATTCGAGTTTCTTATTCGAATCGAATACGAATCGAATAAATTGAATTTTAAACGAATACGAATCGAATACGAATTCAGGTAAAATATTGAAAATTCAAGAAATTCGATTCGAATAATTCGAAAATTTGTTATTCGATTCGTTGAACACCCCTACTCGAAGGTGTCCTTCCCACTCCTATATAATATACTAGTTGATTACTTCGGGAAGGTCTCGCGGTTGAAAAATCTAATATGACTTAATAAAAAATAATAAAAGAAGAAAACCTGGTTAAAGCATCATTAAGATACAACGTTGATCGGTTTTATCTGATTGTACACATGAATCACCATGCGTCTTCTGATATTCATCCATCACCTAATTAACATGTGCATAACAAATTTATTGTATGACCAATTAAAGAGCATATAATCTATATCTATATCTATATCTATATCTATATATCTATATATATATCTATATAATGGGTTCTAGATGGGCAAGATAGTAATTTTCCTTTAATTTTAAGACACATAAAAACATTGTTTTTGCATTTCATACAAGTGTTAATGCATAAATAATTTCTCATTTACAATATTGTCCCTCTACATTTAGCATTTAATATTGTAGTGTAATAAATGACAAACAATAATGTAGTGTTATTACATATAGCATTTATATTTATGATGCAATACTATTTTATAAAAGCTTGTAAAAAACTTATTAACTTATACAAAAAATAATACATAAAAATTTGACTAACATATTCAAACCCAAATAAAAGAAATAGGCATTGTCCCATTCGTGACTGACTAGGTCATTAGGAAAACTAAAATAATTGTCAAACAAGAATACATGATGGCTTTTAGTTTAAAAGTACAACAATTAAATAACTTATTAACTTATACTAAAAATAATACATAAAAATTTGACTAACATATTCAAACTCAAATAAAAGAGATAGGCATCGTCCCATTCGTGACTGACTCGGTCATTAGCACATGATGATTTTTAGTTTATTTTTTATACGTGCTTTTAATATCAAAGAACTTCCACCAAAATAATTGTCAAACAAGAATACATGATGACTTTTAGTTTAAAGTTATTGTATAAGCAATAAAAGTTTATAGTTAAAAATTACACAATCGCCAACATGAAAAATGACATATATACGTTCAGACCATATTACGAAATATACTATAAAATTGACCAGTTATTACCATGGGATGGCGAACCCATCCCACACGCCATTCTTTATTTTTTATGACTTCATTATAGTATTTAGCTACTTTTTTTTTACCAGCGACTGAAATCTTGTCTTCTTCTTCAAGTTTTCAGTATTCTCCTGCATCGCTTTATATTTTCATACGTGCTTTCAATATCAAAGGACTTCTCTTACATATAATGTGTTCAGGAGTATTTCTTTTAATCAACATTTTTCACTTATGTTTTTTTGTATTTAGAAAACTCTATGGTGTCATCTATTGTTTCAAACTATGGGTTAATTTTGCCCCGCATGATATTTAATACAAACTTAACAAGTTATTCTACTACAACATCTACACCTACTTTCTACCTAAATTGTACACCCTCCGATCATATATTACACATTATCAGTATCTTTGTATAATGTATAACACCAACAACCTAATTGACGAAAAGCAACAACCAAACACATTGCAGCCCCGCCGCAACGCGCGGATTCCTGCTAGTACCATTTAACTGGTCCTAAACCTTAAAATACAATCTATCATATACATGACATAACCTTTCTTAAGACGACATGTATTAGAAAGCCTACAATTTTTCACATTGTAATAATTATATAGAAATCAAAATCAGTACCTTAGCTATCCATTGTGTTGATAACTTAACGTTTATATAGCCAGAACCAGCCACAAAGCATGATTCGCTGGAAGATTTCACATGATTGCCTACATATTATAAAGAGCATATAAAATCATTTATCTGGTGTTAAAGCTTAAAATACAATGTATTATTTACATGACATGACCGTGAAACAAAGCTCAAGTTTTGTCAAGGCATGGCTAACCAGCAAAGACAACATCACATATGAGGTGCAAACAACAACAACTAAATCGAAAAAACAAAGAAGACCATATAGTTACGTTAAGCGAAATCTGAGTTCAAATCGCGAATACCGGCGTATGAGAGAAATTCTGGTTCCGTCAGCTTCCTTTAATCACAACATCAAAACACCCACAATTAATAAAAAATTAAATTAAATTAAAGTTTATTAATTCAAATAAAAGTCAACAGGGAACAACATACCTAAGCGACTTGATTAAAGATCCACAAGAAACAACACGATTGTCAATTAATGATTACCAAACCAAACCTTCTCTATTAGATCCCAATTTTAAAACTCTCGGAAATTGAAAGATAAAGAACAAAGTTGCAAATAACATTAAACCGTTTACAATCAATCAATAAAACAAATAGCATAAAAACATCAAATGCTTAGATTGCTAGATCCGAACAAATAATAATAGAGATGCATCTCTCTGAGGACATGGTCGAGGATAGAGCTTCGTGGAGGCACAAGATTAAGGTTAAGGATTAGTAGGGAGGGTTTAGTTCTATCGTTGCGTAGTCCTAGGAGCTTAGACTTTGTCTTTCACTAAGGGGAGGTCCGCATAGGTGACTTATATTAGTGTTTTTTATGGTATACATACCTTTGTTTGACTACACCACGCCTTCTTGTTTTCTATAAATTCAGCAACACTTTATTACTTATTTTATTTCATTTATTATTATTTAGTATTATTTATTTATTTATTTTTGTTTATTTTATTTTATTTTTGCTTGTCGTTTGTGTGTTATCGAGCCGGGGGTCTCTCTAGAAGCAGCCTCTTTATCCGTAAGGATAAGGGTAAGGTTTGCCTACATCTCACCCTCCCCAGACCCTACTCTTAGCTTTGCTAAGTGTGAGATTTACTGGGTAAGGTTGGTTGGTTGGTTGGTATTATTATTAAATCCAAATGAATAAGATGTTTTTATAATAAGAAACAATATCGTATAAAAAGATAAAAGATTTTGAAACTTAAAATATATAAAAGGAGCATTGATGAATGAATAATTTGTGATATAAATCTATTTTTTTAAAAATTCCCACAAGAAGTCATGTGGCACATTCAAATGGGGTAGATGGCCACCAATGAATGCCACGTTATCAAACACCAATTCTTTTATATATATTAATTAATAGATACATTTCTAATATTTTTTTTGGCAAGATTACAGAAATCGTCCTTTATGTTTACATCGTTTTTCAGTGGTTGTCCTTTAACTTCAAAGTTGATGGAAATCGTCCTTTATGTTGTAAAATCTTGCATGTCTCGTCCTTTTGGCCTAACCTGGTTAGTTTTTTTGGTTAAGTTTGGTCACGTGCAAGGCATGTGAGGGCATAAATGACAATTTACCCTCTGATTTCATCTCCTCTTTTATAAACCCATCTCTCTCACTCACACACAAATCTCTGTGCACTTCACCGCCCTAAACCACCCCCCTGCCACCACCTGCCACCACTATAGCCAACCACCACCATGCTATTTATTGAAAGCAAATATAACCACCTAAAGTTCCAAAGCATATTCTTACTTTTTTGGATCTGGAAGATGAACATGTTGAAGAAGCTTTGGATGCCTCGGTAATCGGGTAGGGTGGCTGGTGGTGGAACGTGTGGGTGATGGTGATGGTTCTGGACGGTAGTGTTGGTGGTGGTGGTAGGTGGTCGGAGTTGGTAGTTGTGATGATGATGGTTAAGTTATCTTTCCCCTAATTTATCATGATATGCTAGCAAATTGAGTTCCATTCCTTGATTCTCAATCAATCCGACCTGTTTTCCCTCGATAAGGCTTTGTTTTGCAATTTGTTGCTCATTATGTTGTTGTTTGGATGTCAGATTTGTGGGATTTCATGCTGTTGTTTTGGAGATTTTATAATAAAGAAGAAAATTGTGTTAAAATGGTAGGGGTGGGGTTAGGGTGTGTTAAAGAATTAAAAGTTAGGGTTTTTTTTTTTAATTATGGAGGGGATGTCAGATTTGGTAAGATTTCTTGGTGGTCGCCGGATTTGTGGGTTTTCGTAGTGGCAGGTGGTTGTTAATGGCACTTTGCCAAGTGGTGGTGGTGGTGGTGGTGTAGGGTTGTTGATGGCAGGTTGTGGTGGCAGGTTTATGGCAGAGGTGGTGGAGGTGTTGGATGGTGGTGGGGGTGGTGGTGGTTATTGAAGAATGTAAGTGATGGCGGTGATAAAGATGATAGAGATGAGGGCATAACTGTCATTTTGCCCTTATGTGGGTCCACATGACCAAACTTAACCAAAAAAACTAACCAGGTTAGGCCAAAAGGACGAGACATGCAAGATTTTACAACATAAAGGACGATTTCCATCAACTTTGAAGTTAAAGGACAACCACTGAAAAACGATGTAAACAAAAAGGACGATTTCTGTAATTTTTCCTTTTTTTTCACATGGATATTTATATTTCATTAAATAAAAAACATTACAAATTACATCAAAATAGCGGGAAGGCGGGCAACAAGCTGCACCGCCACCCTTTTCTTAATGGCAAACCCTAACCGACTAAAAACGTAACCTTGCCCACCTGGAGCTGAGACACTACTATGAATAACTCGCTGGACCCTGGTCAGGAAACGGGTAGCCTTCGGTGCCAATGAGCCAAATGTATCAAAAGCTAGGGGTACGAAAACATGTTGTTTCTCCTCGCAGGCTTTAGCATGCTTTTCTACCTCTGCTTTCCGCACCACTTGCCCTGCTACAAACCCACTATCCCTCAACCCAACTAAAGAAGATACACCTATCAGGTCAACACAAGAATGCTTCCCCCCGGCCCACTATCCCTTAATTTGACACACTTCAAAACTTTTTAGTATATTATTTTCGGTTCAAGCATGAATAATGAAAGGTTTATATAAATGAAATTAGGAAAAAGCCTCACTTTTCATTTCGCTTTCCAGCTCTTAAGCGGCCAATGAGAAAATTTGGGATTGTGATTTCTCATAGATGGAAATAGTGGCGGAGGTTGAACTTATAGATAGTCGGGTCGAAAGTCTCGAGTCCCAATTTTTTTGAAATCCGTAGGGGCCAGACTCGAAATATACAAATTTTCGAACAAAACCAAGGAAATTTACACTACTGAGCCAAAGATCGGTGAGGCCGGGACACCCCCAGCCCTCAATAAGCTTCACCCTTGCATGGAAACTAGTTTCCGACCATCGAGTGATCACACTAGTACACCGTTTTACATGGATGTTCTCAGTAGGAAATGAAAGAAAAAACAATGTTGTGTCCTAGTTTTTCCGAATCCAACGACCGCAACCTTCTTCCATTCATCCACTATGTAGCTTTGCAGTCATCCATAGTTAGAGTATTCCATGTAGTGTATGGCTTGGCCTTGGAAATCTTCTAGGCCTTTTTCCCACAGAGAATTATAGTATGTTACTTGGAATATAACAAAAGAGGGTGTTTTCGGAATAGTGCCTAAGACACATCTCTATTATTTTATTGTTTTTCTTTGACATATTTACAACAATGCCATTTAATGCTTTCATCCATAATTTCGTTTTTTATATTTAACTTTTCAACATTTAGCATTGGCATTTATACCCCTTTGTTTTCATAAAACCTCATCGCGTTTTTCATGCTTATTCTATGTACGTGAGCCGTATATAATACGTTTTTGTGCATATTTTTATGTACCATTTTTTGTTAGTTTATGTTTTGAAATAATTTTTGTTCGGAAATAAGTCGGGTTAAATATCATACGTTTTCACTAGGCGGTATAAATTCGAGTTACTTTATGTTCCGATACCGCCGCAACGCGTGGTACCATTCTTTAAAGTAAACAACACTATTTCTTACATTTTAATTTTGAGTGGTTTCGTTATAAATCCAAGTTGGTTTATGTTTTGACGTAAATTTTTTTGGCAATGAGTCATGTCAAATATAATACGTTTTCGTGTTTATTTTCATTTGTGTTTTTTGTCTATTTTTTGACGTAAATTTTGTTCAAAAAAGAGTCCAATCAAATATTTAGCGGTATAAATTCGATTACTTAAGTTTCGATGCCACCGCAACGCGCAACAAATCAAAATACTAGTTTGGAACATTTTTTAATCTTCCTTAACACAGCATCACAAAATCCATGGGGTAAACATGGTTAAACTATTTATAACGGATGTTTCAACACCCCTGCATATATACACATTATAAATCTAAAACAACGATTTATGTTAAAAGATCATTTAAATATATATACACATTCTCACATATCACTCGCTTCTTGATTTAGAGTCCCCGATCTAAGCCTGTCGTTTAGTGATTTAGCTTTCCTTTATCCTTTTTCATTCATTTGAAAAGCAATAAGAATGGTTTTTAGTGAGGCTTTTCTGTGGTTTATTATGACGTTTGAAAAGTTCGAAGATCGTAGCTACTCACTTTATGTTGTATCGTTGGTTTTGCTACTATTGCACATTCTTTAAAAGTAAGACTAAATGATTAGGGAAAAGTGTACACCAAAATTGCATGCGTCTATCACGCCTCATTAGATTAGAATAATCAAGTGAATTTAAATAGTTAGCTTTTACTTTCTTTATTTTGGCCACTTTTTTTTTTTTTGCTTTTTTTTGTTAACTTTTTTTTTCTCATTTTGTCAACCAAAATTTTTTTAAAGTTTCTTTTTTCTTATTTTGGACACACAATGTTTTTTTTTTACTTTTTGTTTAAATTTTTATTTTCCCGTTTTGGCCACCAACTTTTTTATTAAGTTTTTTTTTTCCATTTTGGTCCCAGACATAATGCGTTTTTTACCTGATTTCGCACGGGTTTGGTTGTTGTTCGTTTATTATCTATATATTTAACGACCACGAAATGAATAGTTGCTTCACTCTAACGTACGCAGCCGGCCACCGACCACATCTACCGTGCGCCATCTTCACCATGTGCCGCGGACCGCGGGAGATTCCCGGTATTCTCCGCGTAGCCGCTGCCACTTTTGTATTTTCTCATTGTTCAAGGTTAGTCTCTATGCCTTTGTCGGTTACCAAAATTCGCATTAACACGTCATGTGAAAAACGCGCAACGTGCGTATTAATACACCTAGTTTAAATTAAGACGTAACACATGTAACTATGTATATATTTTTAGTTGTTATCAATAGTTTTTTTTTTTTTTTTACAAATTCAGATTTACTTTTATTTGTACTTAGGGGTAATATGATATGCATGCTAACCTATTTTTGTTAGTCATGCATAAAGAGTATTGTATGTTATGAACGAAAAATCTGGGTTTTGATGAATTATGTAATTTTTTAAGTGTTGAAGAGGATATATAAAAGAAAAATTTACAAAAATCAACCATTATGTATGATCAAAAACTACAACCTATAACTTTCACTTTGAAAAACATTCAAACCAACCTTTTACTATTGCAATTGTTGCTAAAATCAACCTTTAGCTCTGATGCCATTTGAGTTTTCTGTTAGGACATGTGAGAGTATTTTATTCCTTTTATAAAGTTATTATTTTCTTTTTTAATACATTACAAATAACACCCCATACCCTAATTCACAAATTCAATTCATCGTCCTCGCCACACTTGTTCCTAAAACCCTAAGTCTCCAAATCCCAAACTCATGTATTTATCGGTGATTTACTACAGATGTGGGAGTGAGGCACTACTAGAAAATGAGGCTAATGCAACTTTTTAGAAGCAACCCTTTTCAAATGAGTTGCATTTGACTCTAATGCAACTTCGTTGAATATAAAGGTTGCATTAGAAGATCTAATGCAACCTTTTTGATAAAAAGTTGCAAAACTATATTGAATTTGCAACCTTTTTACTTGGAAGGTTGCAAAATTTATTTGAATTTGCAACCTTTTTACTTGGAAGGTTGCAAAATTTATTTGAATTTGCAACTTTTGTTAAAAATGTTGCATTTAGAAAAAAATTTTGCAACTCTTATTTTAAAAGGTTGCATTATTAGAAGTTAAATGCAACTATAAGATTAAAAGGTTGCATCCAAATGTACATAGAACCGTGTCATAACATAATTATACTTAATAAATTTCTAATACTATACGTTCAAAGTAGGTAGTGGGGGATTAAGAATATTTTTCTTGTGAGGTGGGAAAATACATGGGTCGTTTTTTTATTGCAATAAAATATTTTTTGTATGGTTTAGGTCGGATCCAAGTTGAATCACCGTTGCGTATCAAGTTAAATCCTATTAACAAATAATATTTGAAGTTAAAACAAGGCTTATTAAAATATTAAATAGTAAATTAAAATATTAAATAGCAAATATAATAAAAACTGAAATTCGATAAAAAAAATATGGAACTTGTAATAAATCAATTGAAATAAATGAAAAAAAAATAAAAAATAGACTAAATTTTGAAAAGTAAGATATCACCGGGAAATTTTATCAAAATCGAAAAGTTAGAAATTCCCGCTTAAATTCTACTTCCCCCAAAATCTCATAACTTCCAACCCTAATTGGCCAATTCCATAATTCACGCCCTCTTTTTGTTATTTTGGGCTGATGATATGATCAATTTACTACCAAATAAAGCATCTGCAATCATTGGAGCTTCTACCATCGGACCTTCAGGCGTCATTGAAATTCCATCATCATCGACCTAGCCGGTTCTACCTATTTCTATTTCAACCTCTACTTCAGATTTGTCTTTCTATTGATCTAAATATAACCAGGTACTAACTGATATATGACCACTAGCTTTATACTTTGAGGACTTTCAGACTTTGTTTAGTTTAATCATATGGAAAATCCTACGGTGATTAGGGAGATTGAACAAGGGCTGAATGTTGACTGATTGGGTGATTATAAATCATTCAAGAATTTTGATTTATAATTATAACTGGTTGTTGATCTCATTTACCTGTAAAACACTTTGATTTGTTACTTTGGCAGTTTGGTTGTTAACTTAGTCTTTTTCCAACATGGTAAACTACTTTGATTATGGCTTCTTTCTTTGAATCTTTGACTGACTATTGTTATGTGTTTCATGCTATTAGATTGTTAAAAGTTAATTCAGTTGAGGACTGTGGAGCAGGGCCAGTAGGCTATAGAAAATATTATTACATTGTTTACTTCTACTGGTAATAATCTACTTTGCTTCTTTCTTTGATTAATCTTCTTTTATTTGTTATTTTGCTGGTATCAACGTGCTAGACTAATTGTTAAATGGACCAACTAAGAAAAAAAGAATTAGTTAACATTTGATGAAGTCAAATGGGCTTAATAGATCCTGTTTCTATAGTTCACTCATCTATTTGTGATTTTTGATTTATGATATGACCAATTGACTACCAATCAAGAGTATGCAATTAGTTTGTCTTTCTTTTGATCTGCAAATAACTACGTCTTAATTGAACCCTTTAACAATGAATGACACAAACATCCTAAGCGTATATGTATATTGTGAACAAGTCAACACTTATGAATTCTAATTTATTTTAGCTATTCATTTTTTTTCATTCTGATTACAAATGCTTGAGGTAATGAAGTCCCGCCATTTCTTAGATTAAAAGTTTCGAGTGTGACCCGTTTATTTCGATTTAAGCAAGAAGCAATAGAATTTAAATAAAATGCACAATCCAAAATAGTGAAAATACAAATTCCTTTCTATGTTGCTGACACAAGAAGTCCTTCGTAAACTATTAATACTGAATGAAAAAATGGGTCTATGGAGTATTGTATCAGAAAAGAATCAACACATTTGGGTTTGAAATTCTAAACACATGAATCATTATCGCATTTTCAAACCGAGTGGGATATTACATTAAGTATTCCTGCTTTGTTATAATCTACTTGCAGATTTTAGTTTACATGATCCACACATACATAATATTTAATACCCTTAATAGACAATCGAGTGTGGTGCCTAACCTAGTATATTGTCTACTAAACTTTCCAATTGGAAAGTGAAAAGAAAACATGAACACCTTATAATTATATATACAGATGATGCCATTAATGATGTTTTTTTTTTCATCGGTTTTTTTTTCCTTTTTCACATGCTAAAAAAACTAAATTAAGTTAATAGTCTAGAAAGTTGAAATCCATGAGCCATTAACCTTAGACTTTTTATTCTGAGTAATGGAAAACTTACTAGCATGTTTATACACATATATACATTTTAGTTGTACTTAAAGTATGGTTCTTGTTAAATTATCAAATTCATTAGACCTATCAAATTATCTTTTTGAACGGGTAATCAATAATCACTAATTGTTTTATTTATTTATTTGTAGATTAACTTCACAGTTTTTACAGCTCCATGATTTTTTGGTTAACTTTGATTGTGAACAGGTCTAGCGGCAAACAAATGCAACCACAATCAAAGGGTACAAGGACACGGAAATGAGTATGAGAGGAGTAGACTATTGAGGGTTTATGAAAATGAAAAACAAATACAAGACGTAGGATTAAAAAAACATTGCAAATATGCACACAGCCGGCTACCGTAAAAGTTTTGCTACAATTTGTGCAGAGCTGGTAATAGGTCTTTATTTTGGTCGTGATTTGTGTTTTTTTACCGTTCCAGATGCTGCTTTATTTTGATGTTTCATGTTACCTTGAATACAGAGAAATGTTAAAGGACTAAAGGGTGTGCATACCTTGATACGGTGACACTGAAACAAAAATTGTAAGTTCCTTCTCTAGTTTATCTTTTTGTGAAGTTTGTATGAAGTATCCCGTATGTGTTGACTTTTAAAAGTCGGTTGCTTGTTCTATGGTTCGAATAACCCAAAGAAGACCCCTAAACCTAAGTGTCAAACAAATACCAAATTCTAATTGCAACCGAAATAAAACTCATAGACCTGTAAAAACAGTATTTATGTAAAAATCTATGTACAAGTGTTAGAGTATATTTTACCAGATGATAATGTTCCTACCACTCATCTTGTTTTTTGTTCTTTTCAGCAAATAGCTCGTATTGTTGGTTATTTAATTGTTTTTTAAATATTTTCTTATTATATTTTGAAGGAACAAATGAATAACTGCAAATCTCTTGAAGATGGAAGTGGTCCGGTCGATCCTTTTCCAGTTGTAATGAACAAGGAGCTTGATGGCTTCCTTCGACTTTATGGCAGAGGTATTACCAAAAATTGAAGGTGGTAATGAATAATGATTCCTGGTGGGCTTATGGAACCATTCAAAACGAGTCTTGAAGTAGAAATAACACACTTGCTTGAAATACAAAAGGATTGAAGAGAACCATCAAAGTGATAAAGCTGAGCTAGAAGCTATGTTGAAAGATTTTGATAGCTAAGGAGCAAATTTTGAAGCTATGATGAGAAGTATTTTTGAAAAAAATACCTATTTGAGTAGTTCGTAATCTTAGAGATGAATATGAGGTTTTGGTTACTTTTTATCATTGTAATTGACAACTTTATTTTAATTGCATTATTATTTGAGTTTTAACATATATTACATTATGACAAAAGACATCTATTATATTTTTGAAATTATTGCATTGGTGTAATTGGGATACTAATTATTGCATATTAATTGAAAAATTAGTACTTCAAACTTTGATGCTATAAAGTTGCATTTGACTGTAACAAAAGTTGCGTTTATTGTAAATATAATCTTAAAAAGTGTTGCATTTGATGTAAAAAAAGTTGCATTTTTCTTCCAAAAATATAATCATGGTTGCATTTGAGTGTAACAAAGGTTGCATTTAAGTGTCACAAAAGTTGCATTTAAAAGTAAAAAAAGTTGCATTAGCTTATAAAAAAGGTTGCATTATAAAAAGGTTGCATTTAAATAGTAATTGCAACCTTTTCAAAAATGTTGCATTATCTAACAAAATGGTTGCATTAGGTCTAATGCAACTTCACCTAATGCAACCCTTGATAAAAGGTTGCATTAGGCCTAATGCAACCTTTTCAGGGCCTAACGCAACATTTTTTCAGTGTTGCATTAGCTCCATTTTCTTGTAGTGAGGCAATAATCAGAATGTCATGGACACGTAAAAGTTCAGGTCGTTGGTTTTATTCTTGTCAATTATTGGGTTCACATTGTGCAGGTTTCATTGGATGGGTTCACCTTTACCAGCTTTGACATTTTTAACTTTTGTTTTTTCAAACTTTTGAGTTTGTTTATCAACCTATTGTGTGTGTTTCTCAACATTAAATTTTGCAACCCCTTCTTTGGTAGGTTGACTAACCTCAGTAGTTCCTAAATCACTAAAACATGTAACTCTGACCTTAGCAGCTTCATCCTTAACTATATTTAACTGTCTGCTTGTTTCAATTGTGTGTATTTAATAAACATCTTCATCTCATCCTTACTACCCAACATTTAACTATTGTCATTCCACAATGCCCTTTTTAGCATGCTTTAACTTTTTCTTCCTAATGTTGGCAAGGTTTTCATTAGAATCACTACAACTATCTAAGTTATCATGGTCAAGAACATCTAATTCACTATCTATCTCATGGATTGGATCATCAACAACATTTGGATCAATATGGAATCTAAAATATCTCATATCTACATTAATTTCCTCCATTTCATTCTTTCTTCTACATAACAGTCACAATCCTCATCGTTGTTATCATCACTATGTTTAGTGTTTTCTTCACCACTATAATCCTCATCACCATATTCATTGTTTTCTTCACCATTAAACTAAGCACCGACGTCATTTTTCAACATTATTTGGAGGTTCGTTCATAGAATCTTTCTATTTATCACCATCATTAAGGTTTACAAATGGGTTAAAATCATCAATACCATTAGTCAACGTTATCTCTACTTGCTCCGAGTTAGAATTAAATTGAACCTCATACATGTTCCTCAACGTAACAGTATACTCTGAATCACCTTCCTTTTTTCCACTTATAATTAATCTAACTTCATTAGTTTGTACTGGAACAGCTAACTTGGTTCCACTTGTTTCTTGATGCCAACATAAACACTAGATTTTGATTTATAAAACTCTTGAACTTTTAAAGTACCATATTCCATGTACATATCAATAAACATGCTATTAGCTCTGACAAGTTCAAAAAGATTTTTTACATCTTTATCATCAACTGAAGGACGGATTCAATTGTCTAAGTAAATTACGGGGTCACAAAAGTGAAAGTAATGAGAAACGTCATCCATGTAACCTGAATTCTTCTTGATGATTTCTAAATCAGCATAAAAAAAATTCTCAAAGTCCAGGAAATAAAAGAAATCAACCTCATCATTCACATATCTTCGATGGATCTGTGAAATAACGTCCATGATACATAATGATAAGGAAGAGAGTTGGATAATCATTTGCATTTCATTAATCAATGTAATAAAAAAACAAAATTTAACCTAGGTCGAGTGCGAAAATCAACGTATACCGTAAATTAGGTCTAGTGCTAGATCATTGTCTCATTTTCATATGAATGGGGTCGACTCACACTGTGTGAGGATCAGATTCCCACTGCATCATCGGATATTGAGTGTGTGAGGGGATTACAGCTGAGTTTATTATGAGGGAATGTGAGGGATTTGACTGTTGAGCATCTGATGTTGTTTTGGGAAGTAAGGTTAATAAACAATAAATATTAATTATGTAATACCCTCACATACAATGCATGTCAGGTGTCTTATCGGCAAAATCAATTCGCATCAGAGCTAAAGGTTGATTTCGGTACCAAAAGGGATAGTAAAAGGTTGGTTTGAATGCTTTTCAAAGTTACATGTATAGATTTTAGTTTTGCTAACACATAAAGGTTAATTTTTGTAATTTTGTCTATATAAAATTCTTTCTTGTACTTAGCTATTAATGGAATTCAAAGAATTGTTATTTTTTAGAACGACAAACTCATACACTCACTAAAGAATTAATTAATTTGTTGTAAAGTTAAGTATTAGTAAAATTCATAGAATTATTATTTTTTCAGAACGACAATCTCGTATACTTATTGTAAACTTAATTTATTTCTTGTAATGTTGCTTTTTATTTTTTACTTTTAAGTTAAGTAAAAATAATATTCTAGCACACTAAAAACCAATGTATACATATATTTTTTTTACAGGAACTGCAATTTAAGTTCATAGATATAGAAATTGTGGAGCTAAGATTATATGAAGGATGCTATGACATTAGTATGACGGTGAAATTGTCTCAATCATTGTTAATTAATTATTTTTTATTTGTTTTTCTTGATAAGGATTGTAATCGATAGGTGAAAGTTGAGATATCCATTAAAAGTTATAAATATTGATGGATATAATATAACTAGATTATACCCCGGGAACGTCCCGGGGTTGAGAAATCTATTATGATAGCTTTTATCTCGGGAGCATCTCGGGGTTGAAAAATATAACAATTCTAATAATACTAATACTAATAGTAATAATTATTACTCTTGTAATTAAATAAATAAATAAATAAATAACATTGGTATAAGGTGACACCATGTGTTGCAGTGTTGCGCAATTCTTTCTCCTAGCTTCTCTTGATGAAGTATACCTATGTATCTTTAGAAGAGTAAAATTCCAATGATAGCATGGTGATTGGGCTGAATTTCAACATCGTAAATAAGAACCTGGTTTAAAAGAAAAAACATGATTAATGAATAACCTGAACATTTTGTGTTTTTTTTCTTGTATGAATGAAACCCCACAAAAAATAGTCATTTTTTTCTCCGTTTTTTATATAGCACTATGGTACTCGTTGGAAAGATAATAAAACGCTCGTTAATTTGGTGTAATTTTTTTCTTTAAAAAATCTTGTATACAAAAGATATTAACGTTTAAAAATTATAGGAGGAAACATAAGAGAGAAAAATTTAAATTTGTTTTTAAATTCTTTTTTCCTAAAATAACTTAATTTAATTTTAGTAGATTAGATTTTATATTATTATTTGTTTTTTTTTAATTTGCCACATGGCACATTTAAGAGAGAGAATGCCTCCTAGAATGCCATGTCATTAAAATTGCTTTATTTTATTATATATATAGATTAAGAGTCAAGGCTGCGACTTAAGACTTTTATATTAATCATTTTCACACTTTAATATTGTTTGTCGTATAAAACTTGAAATATATGCACCTCATATTCCTAAATACGCAAAATTGCTTTATTTTATTATATACTAGCTGATTACCCCGGGAGGTCCCGGGGTTGATAAATCTAATTTTACGTGATAACCTATTACAAATGGCTCAAGTTAACTAACCACAAAATCTTCCAATCATTGCATGTTTATAGTATTCTAATCAGTAATAACTCATATTCCCCACAAAATCTAATTTTACGTGATAACATGAACACTTTGTGTGTTTTTTTCCTGTATGAACGAAACCCCACAAAAAATAGTCGATTTTTTCTCCGTTTTTTGTATAGCACTATGGTACTCGTTGGAAAGATAATAAAACGCTCGTTAATTTGGTGTAATTTTTTTCTTTAAAAAATCTCGTATATAAAAGATATAAACGTTTAAAAGTTATGGGAGGAAATATGAGAGAGAAAATTTTAAATTTATTTTTAATTTTTTTTTCCTAAAATAACTCAATTTAATTAAAAAAAGGAAACAATTTAAAAACACCAAAAACTCTCCATTATGATGCCACGTGGCATAAGGTTGAGGCCTCCATTGCACGCCACGTCAGCAAAGGTCTTTTCTTTTATATATATATATAGATAGATTAAGAGTCAAGGCTGCGACTTAAGACTTTTATATTAATCATTTTCACACTTTAATATTGTTTGTCGTATAAAACTTGAAATATATGCACCTCATATTCCTAAATACGCTTTACGAGAATTAGGGATGAGCAAGTTAGCCGGCATAACCTATAACTGAACCATAAACGACATAACCGAGATAACCAACATAACCACTAGTTATCATTGTGGGAAAACTGTTTTTTTTTTTTCAAACCGGTTCGGGCCCAACGCGTAAAAAAACCGGTTCGGGTTGGGAACGAAAGAAGGGGAATCAGTGGGGGACCAGCGGTTTGGATCTCGAACTGGATCTGGTTTGAAATATATCGGGCCCAGACCAGTTTGGGTCTGGTCGGTTTGCAGGGTCAGTTCCAGAAACCATATTTTTGTTCACCTCTAGTTTGGCATTTGCATGCATACTCCACAGCAACCATAGACACGTTAGAAAGAAAAAGAGTTAGTAGGTATGACCTTACTTTTATCTCTTAGTTTCTTGAAGAAAATAGCCAAAGTTTTAACAAAGAGAAATCCGCTCTCCGTGTGAAGAGCCCAACAATGTTTAATTTATAGGAAATTATGCATGTCTTGAGCGCTGCTCTTGCTTTATATCTGTAGATTATTAGCCCGGAATCTATATATATCTGTCATATTCTTGCATCAACATCTGTTATTGCAAACTAATCATTCAGTTAAACTTGATTAATTTCTTAAATATGTAAATTCCAATTGCATAGTTGAAACGATTTGGTGTAAGAATCAAAGTAAGTATAAATTTAAGTGATGAGAACTAATTATGCGCAAATTAGTAGGGGTGTGCTTGGTTTAGTTTTGGCCTAAAACCATAACCATAACCGAGATGTCATTTAGTGGATATCTATAGGTTATGGTGGTTTTGGTTAATTGGTTATGAAGATTAAGCGGGTGGTTATGCGTTAGTTAACCATGAAATTAGGCCTGACTAAAATGTGCTCAAAACCATAGTTTGTGCATTATTCGGGTCTCAAATTTTGGGTTTGAACTTTTTTTAATAAAGAATAAATTGTTAGTACACATTTTTATATATTAGTATATTATATTCCATTAAAATACATAAAATCTATACTATTAATATTGATTGTTACCAAGTACTCAAACAAAACGATAAGATATAATCTACAAATTCAAACAAACGTTTAACCAAAATGATATGATGTTATCTATAAATTCAAATAAACATTCAAGGTGAAAAGTCTAAAATCAGGCCAAGAAATACATATCGGTTCGGTTATGGCGGGTTTGAAGACATTAATAACCATAACCGACACACTACTTTCGGTTTTCAAAAAAAAAAAAAAAACAATTAACCGACCCATTGGTTTTATATTTAGTTCGGTTCGGTGTTGTTAATTAATTTGGTGCGGTTTTTTTCACACCCCTACCTTAGAGTTAAAAAAGCAAGGCATACTTGTATTATCATAACTTTTTAAGATACTTTGTTTTACATTATATGATGTAGTTCCTGATTAACAGATGATCATTTGAATTACGTTTTTCATAATGCAAAATAATGTTAATTTAAGATACTATTATCTGGTAACTTCTCTGGTTAAACTTTTATCTACTTAAATTGGCTATTTTGCAACAACTTCTATGGTCAAACTTATTACTCAAACGTGCATGAATGTAGTTCCTAATTAACACATGATCATTTGAATTACGTTTTTCATAATGCAAAATAATAATAATTTAAGATATATTATCTTACTATTAACTAGTGACAACTTCTCTGGTCAAACTTTTATCTCCTTAAATTGGCTATTTTGCAACTTCTATGGTCAAACTTATTACTCAAATGTGCATGAATGTAGTTCCTGATAAACAGATGATAATTTGAATTATGTTTTTCATAATGCAAAATAATATTAATTTAAGATACTATTAGCTGGTGACAACTTCTCTGGTTAGACTTTTATCTCCTTAATTGGCTATTTTGCGACAACTTCTATGGTCAAACTTATTACTCAAATGTACACGTAAGCATGTAAATGAACCGAACGTTTATGAACTATTCGTGAACTGTTCGGCGGGAAGTTCATTTATGTTCGTTTATTTAAATAAATGAACGAACACGAACACAATTTTTTGTTCGTTTAATTAAACGAACGAACATGAACACACGTTTGTTCGTTCATTTATGTTCATGAACGTTCGTTTATGTTCGTTCATTTATGTTCGTTCGTTTATGTTCGCTTAAGTAAGATTTACTTTATTTTTATTATTTATTTCCCTTTTGTTAAGTAACCTTAATTCATATTATATTATATACAATATATTTTATATGTTCTAAAAACTTAACCCTAACCTTAACATTCTAAACATATCAGCCGCTCTTCACACTTCACAGCCCCACCTCCCTTCTTTTTTGTAGATACATGATGGATATTTTGAATGAATCATGTATATTCAAACTACTAATTTAGATTTAGTTTTGGTTGCATTGTGATGTATTAGACTTGGTTGAATTGTGGTGAATCATTATTAACTTGTTTTTTATTGTATTCATTAATGTTCGTTTATGTTCATTTGTGTTCGTTAAGGTTTTAAATGAACGAACATAAATGAACACGAACACGACAAATTTCTTAATGAACGAACACGAACACAAAAATGTGTGCGATTATGTGTTCGTGTTCGTGTTCGATTAAAGTTAAATGAACAAACACGAACACGCCTGTGTTCGTGTTCGTTTGGTTCGTTTACAGGCCTATGTACACGAAGAGAATCTCTCCCTTTATCAGACTATGAGGAGTGGAGGGGGAAAGAGATGCATGATGTGCCATCTGACACATGTGAGGTTCATTTTTCAAGTTCAAAACTATGGTGGGGAGTAGGGGTGAGCAAAATTAACCATAACCGACATAACCGAACCATAACCAACATAACCGAACCGATTTTAACCGATAACCAACATAACCAATGGTTATGGTTATGAAATTTTTTTAACCGACTGAGCGGTTATGGTTATGAAGCTTTGGTTAACCAATATAACCGAACCGAACCGAACATGTATTGTTAAGTTTATGTAATAGATTTATGTTATATATTAACTATATAAAGGTTTTTTTACTATAATAAAAGTATGTTATTAACAAAATGTTATTGATGTAGTATTCTTTTTTTTATAATGAAATAAACTTCTAACCAAGGGGTTAAATACATTTTGTTAATATCTTATTAAAAGGGATCTCACATTGGTACTTTAACTAGAAAGTGTAGTCTTGATTATATTATAAATAATAACTCAAGCTAAGTCTATCATTGTAGGTTCTGAGTTTTTAAGATCCATGGGCTTTTAATTTTATAATTTAGCCGAAAGTTAGTTTTGGTTGATTTTTTGGTTAATAACCGAAATAACCATAACCGAATTCATAACCGATTAACCATAACCGAAGTTTGGTTATGGTTATGGTTACGAAAATCCCATAACCGAAATAGCGGTTATGATTATGGTTAATGGTAAAAACTGACCCAAACCGACCCATGCACACCCCTAGTGGGGAGTGAAAGGGGGGGGGGGGGGTGAAATATTATTATTATTATTATTATTATTATTATTATTATTATTATTATTATTATTAATTTGTGTGTAAGTTTTTTTTAAAAGAGCCAATCACTGTCGTACACCTCATTTTCAACCCCACGCCGGTGGGAATTTCCCTGCCCAAGGGGCAATGCTACCCTATATATACGTTGTAATTGTTTGTTGCGGTCCTCACTTTGAGGACTCACTTTGTGGTGAATGAAAGTTAATGTTCAGAAAAAATGTCTAATCCAATCATATTCTATATTACATCATTCACATACATGCCTAGATCCAAGTCGTATTGTTAAAAACTATAAAGTTTCCATTATGAAAAGTTATGAACATTTTGTTGATTTTTAAATAGTAAGTCATCCCATCATGCAATACACGTAGACTAACATATAATTGCCATCCTAGATCATCATAAACATCTAGAGCACAACCCACAAAGATTATCAACAAGGTTTCTCTTTTTAGTAAGTTGGGAACTATTATGTAAATTTAGAGTTTTATCAATAATCAATCACAACATATATCATCTAGATCATAAACAAGCATTACGAATACCTTTTAATTGTTAGAAACTAGTTTTTTTTACCGGCGTCGCACGTTGCAGCAACGGGCTAGCGTCCGTGATTTCATTTCAAGCGTTACAGTAATGACATTTATACGTTAGCAAAGCGACCTCAACGTAGTGCCAATTTATTATATATAACTACAAATAGCAAAGTCGGCTAAAGTCAGGTAAGGGTACTCCAGCAACAACTTTATAAGTCGAGATCAGCCTTCAGTCTAACAGATCTAGCCGGAAATGGGCTATGCAGGACGAAGCAAGCAATTGTCGCCAACTGCCGTCTTCGGAAACGACACTTAACCGTCGTCGCCACCGCACATAACCGTAGCTCTAACACCGGTTCACCACGTTTTCTGGGCGGTTTGGGGTGTTTTCTAGGCGGTTTTTTTGGCGTTTTGGCCTTTTGACACTGATCACCGGATTAAAGGACATAGACATGTGGAAGCTTGTTAGCCGTGAGATAGCTACAGTAATAGCCTCTCACAGCCGACTTTGCTATTTGTAAGTTATATATAATCTGTTTGGATGGCTTAGGGATTCATGAATATGAAATCAAATCATAAAAACAACAATTAAAGATAACAGAAATCATAAAGAACGAACCCTAGTGCTTCAATGCTTCGATTCTCACGATCCCAGACCTTGAAGATGTTTCAAGAGCTCAGAGGGAGGCTATTTTCGAGTTTAGAGGTAGTTGGTTCGTCTAAATGAGGTTGTGGTCGATTAGGGTTAAGAAAACTTGATTAAATATGTTAAATTTCCTAAATCTTGAGCTGAATAAGGGTTGGACCACATCAAGACTTTCTCGCAGACCGCAAAGAAATTAGCCCATCTTTGTGGTACGTGGCGTGTCCAGGTCATGCCCCGGGCCAATGTTTGGGTTAGTTTGTTGGCTTGGGCTTGTGTTTCATCATTTCTTTTCCTTCCTATTGGGTAGGTTCCTTCAAAAACTCTTTTGTTTTATTACTATTTTTCTATTTATTTTCTTTCAAATAATAAAGGTAACTGATAATATTTACAAAAAATAATTACTTCGAAATACAAAATACACATGACTTATGTAATTTCACATAAGTTCACCTATACATATAATTGTAAATAATTTCACACAAGTTATTTCACAGTTATATATTTGAAATGTTTCACCAACGTTCGGTGAACAAGACTTGTGTATTATCCGGTAATTCTCAAAATTACCATTACGTGAGTGTTTGTGTAACGTTCAACGCACTTAATTTAATATAATTAAGTCTAACGTACGAATGTTTGACCTAAAATTATCGGGTGTCATGCAACCTATGTAATAGACAGATACTTAACCTAGTGTATTATATAGTCTATAGATATAGATTTATAACATACAATCGTATCTACTAAAAAATAAATTGTAATTTGTTTTTATAATTTTATTCCAGCTTAACAAGTTTTCAATAAATTTCATACGCATATAACATTTTTGGTGTTAAAAGGTGCCCATGAGCTAGATATGGTGAATTCGAGTTTTTACACACTCATAGGCGATGATTAAGTCCCTTTTAAGTTACTAGTGGGAAAGCCGCGCGTTGCTGCAGTGTCGACAATACGGGACGGGAACCTAATTCAACCTTAAAATTAACGATTAAAAAATCATATATAAGATCATGTGTAGTGGTGGGGGGTTATGGGGGGGTTGTAGTATTAAAATATTAAAAAGTAATAAAAGTTGGGTTATGTGGGGGTTGTGGAAAAAGAGTGTGTAGTGGGAAGGGGGTTATGAGGGGGGTTATAAATGATTGGTAATGATTGGTTAATTATTGTTTTTTATTTAAATAAAGAATATTAAATACTTAATATTTCATTAAATATAAAAATAATAATAAAAATAAAAATTTAAACTGAAAGTTTATTAAATTAATAAAATAATAAAAAAATATTTAATTTTAAAAACTAATATTTAAAAAAAAATTTGAATTTCAAACGGTTACTGTTCCAAACCGTTTGAATTTCAAACGGTTTCCCTCCAAACGTTTAAATTTCAAAGTTTGAATTTCAAACTTTCCCCCCCACCACCAAATCTCAGTCACACCTATAAATACCCCCCCTCCCTACCAAATATCAATCACACCTCTTCCATCTTCCTCATCCTTTCCTCATCAAACACAATGAATAACACTGGCGGTTTTCAAGCAGGAGCTGCCGGACCTTCTAATGTCCGGCAGTTCACTCGACGGGTCCGGGGACGGGGCCGGTCCCGGCGACTGCCAACTCATCCTCCTCCACAACCTCCTCTTCCTCCTCCTCCTCAACACTGGCTAAATCCCCCTCCTCCTCCTGCTGTGGCACCACCAACTAATCCTGAAGAGGATGATCCCTGGAAGGATGATCCCTGGACGGATGAAGAATGGGTTTGGGCCGCGGAGTATACCATGGCTACTTATCAGGTGGACCGACTGATGTTGTCGGCACCACCAACCTTCACCCCTCCTCCTCCTACCCCCCAGAATACCCCCACCCCCTACCACCAACCTACCCCCACCCCCCATAATACCCCCACCCACCACCACCAGACCACCCCACCCCGTGAATATGGGGACCCAACCCCTGAGGACTTGGAAGTCCTCAGGGAAATTGAGGAGGAGGAGCGCCTCTGGAGCATGCCATCCCCTCGTCGTGAGAACTACTACTTCCCATCGGATGCGAGGTCTGATGGACGGGACAGCTCACGTTCCCTATCCCCCGAGTACTACTCATTCGAGGACTGGAACTTTTAGGCTTATATTATGTGTTTAATTAAGTAATTTAGGAATATGTTATGTGTTTATGTAATGTGTTTATGTAACGTTTTAATAAGTAGTTTAGGATTAGGAACTCTGTTTGTAATAAGTAATTTAGGAACTCTGTTTTAATAAGTAATTTAGGATTGTATTTTTATGTGTTTATGTATTTTTAGTGTACACATTTTGAAAATGCACCTGTTTATCTGCAGAAAAGATAAAATTTCATTCAAACATTAAACATTAAAACCTTAAACATTACAAATACAACATTAAACATAAAACATAAAATTAAACATTACACATTATTAAACATTAAAACATTAAAACCTTAAAACACTAAACAAAATCAAAACGCATCATAGTCCACGACAGCAGATTGGTGACGGTGAAGTCGGTGCCGTAACGTTCACGATAAGCGTCGTGTGTTAGTTGAATTGCCATATGTTGGCTAACGTCAGGGTGCGCCTGCACCGTCGCTTGATAGACCGTTTGCCAACGCGTAACATTATTTTGTATGGTACTAAACTTAGCGTAGATCGGGTCGACCGTACGGTGGTCCGTATCGGTAATTCGGTTGTACTCCTCCAATACATTGCGCCAAAATTGTCGCCTATTGTTCGGCGGATTTTCCTTGGTGTTGACCCACGCCCTCACCAACTCGAGTTGGTCTTGGTTCGTCCACGCTGCCATTGATGTGGTTTTGGGTTTGTATTTGGTTGGAATGGTTTGTATTGTGGTGTGAATGGTTTGTGGTGTGGTGTGAATGGTTTGTGGTATGTTATATATATAGAGATTTTGTTTAAAAAAAAAAAAAAAACAAAAATTCAATTTTTTTACCGTTTCACAACGGTCAACAACAACAATCATCACCATTTCAAACTCAAAACGGCGCTAACCATATAACCCCAACCACCCAAAACGCCCTATAGCGCCGGGGGGGGGGCGGTGTTCCCCGGCGCTATAGAGGCTCAACGGCGCCATCTCCATCACCACACAAGGCCTAAGTTGTGTGTGTATATATTATAGTAGATATAAAACTTAACCCAAATCAACCTACACACAAAATTGACACCTATACTTCTGACAATAAAAAGAAATTGCTAAATAATATGAGACTTAACCACCAAACACTTGGCAAAATACGGTACATGCACACCACCATGCTATGTTCAGCTTCATCAACATAAAGTCCATCATGTCAAACTTGCAGTAGCTTTTAGCTTTTCAATGACTATGTTTTACATATAATAAGTAGTGGTATTTCGCGCCGCGTTGCGGTGAGGATTCAATTGATATCGTTATTAGTAACGCTTCTAATATTACTAATAGTGGTACAAATGTTAAGTGGTAATCGGTTCGATTCGCCTAATATTTCCAAGCCTAATGAATGTTAGGCATCCTAGTTTACCTGACCTAAGACCTAAGTATATGAGATGTTATTCGCATCCACTAAATAGTGGGTTTGGGTTAAGAAGTTATTAAGAAAACGACAATGAATAGCACCCATAGCCACTAATACTGGAGCTGCATTTAATTCGCCTCAAGTCAAGTAAAAGCATCCATTCAACAGTAAGATGCGTGAACCCAACCATCCAAACAACATTACACTCCTAACTTTTCTTTGATAAATTTATATCTAGTTTCCATAACTTCTGTCTGTCCTAAGAATCATAAAACAAAGCAACAACAATAATAATAATAATAAATAAAATGGACATAATCCTCTGTGACTTATCCAACCACCTCCTCATCTCCCTCTCTCTACCTCCCACATAACCTCACCCACCTCCATCTCTCCATCGGCAATCATCAACCAGTTCTATATCCCAAATCATAAACATATAACAAAATCCACAACACCAAACATCACAAAAAATCGCTAACAAAATATTTTCAAAATCATTGAAACGATAACTGATTCATCAATTCAACCAAAACACCTTTAAAACTAAATCGCACAAGTTATCCGATTACTTTCAAACGATAGAAGTCACATACATATTATGTACAAAAGGGTTAAACAAACCCAGAATCAGCAAATAACACCCATGAAACCATATGCTCGGATAAACCACTAATCACTAAATAACACCCAAAACTTTTATGATATACGCTTTGCATATATGACATATGACAGAAAACGATGCAACCACTGGCGATGGTGACCACGAAAACATCATCCTTCACAATACATCGTCTACAGCCATCAAAAATACCGAAGCACAACCACCACCACTGACCACCCTCGAGGTTCAGGGTGCTACGGTGCCTTAATCAGATCTAGTGTAATAACGGAGATGCTCTAATGTCCTATCCGTGGTAAAATGGTGGTGTTAATATGGAAGGGTGTGTGGTAAAATGATGGTGTTGATATATGGAAGGGTGTGTGAACGGTGGTGATGACACGTTAGGTGTCTGTTCTGCACTATATGAAAGAGTGTATGAATGGTGGTGATGACACGTGAAGTGTCTCTTTTGTAAGTGGAGGGGAAGAGAGCTAGCAAGGTCACACGTGTAAAGGCACTCAAAAAATGGACACATGGAATAACCCTGGCTGCTTAGATAAAAAATGGTAAAACCATACCAGGCTTCAAACCCGAGATAGGTTGTTTATAACACACACCAGTACACCACCCTACCACTATACCACTGCAATAAGATGTTATTAACATTCAACAAACAGATACTTATCATATAAGAAGATAAAAAAAAAGGCACTTAAATAAATCACTGTTCAAATCAACACAGTTATTAATATAGTATAATTTGCTTTGTTAGTTTATAACGTAACACTTAATAGGGCTATCTTACAAGTTTATATAAATGTAGAACCTTCAAGATCGATAGTGAGATCGTCTATTGGAATGTTGCAAACTGTTGATTTTGAAAGAGCACCATTTAGGTGAGTAATGATGATGAGATGGACATGAGAAATATAACACACATGTTGTTATGTAGAAAACATTGATAAAGAAATAATTTGAAAGCCTAAGTTTGTTTAAGATACAAGCAGCTAAGGTCATAAAGTAGCAAGGTACTTACGGTGATGGATTATATTGGTAATTATACTGGTAATTTTACTATTCCGAAACGAGCCAAGTTTATAGCCGTCACTCACTGTGTTACCATCCAATCCGGCAATCCACTGAACAACCAACATATCACAATTTAGTTCAATTGGTTTTGTTTCTTGGTGCTAAATTGGCATTATATGATAAACTGATTGGTGTCCGTATGTAGCTTGTTGTATGATCTACTACTAACCATTTACAAAAGGCAAACTTGCAAAATCTGACCACTTACCCGCACATAGAAAATATCATCCTTTGGCCAACCTTTCAACAAACAATAACATTGTCAAAGTGTCAATTATCTAAAAACAATGTTTGACAGGAACCAAATTGATACTTTCTACAGTGACCTTTTGACCAAAACCCAACACCTAATCCAACCTGCCTGTTTTTCTGGGCTTAGGTAGATAAAACATTAAAACATAATTTGTGTATTAGAAGTGTTCAAAGAAGTGATTAAAGAATATGAACTTCGTAAGGCCTTTTGTCACTTTTATAATATATCAAGTGTGATCATAAAAATAAAAAAAATGTAACAATAATTTATTATTTTGAATAATATGAAAAGGTTTTGTGCATTAATAAACGGTTGTGCGAAGCTTTTGAGATGTAGAACATAAATTGTTTTTAGATAAAGCTTGGTTTTGTGACCCGTTTGACTTGCTAAAAATCAAACATAGCCTGAGTTGACCCATTATAAGACAAACTTTATTCCAGATTATGAATGTTCATCGTTTATATCTTTCTAGAGTGAATACATTCTAGTTTACTTGAAAAAAATAATTATTTTTCACCTCATAATACCAAATTGCATATGTTTCTTCATCATTTTCATAGACACTAACTAATCCATAAGTTCTCTGCAGGCAATCCATATCTGAACTCGAAACACAAAAAAAACAACAATTAGGTGATTTTGAAAACAAAAACACAAGGTTAGGCAGTACCAAAATGCTGGCAAATAAGAAAAGTCTATTAAAGATTCTGAATTAAAGTTTATATGGAATTTAACACTATAAGTTATATATTTTTAGATGATTTACATTTCAAATTTTCCAAGCTCTGTGGTTAAGAGTTCCCAAGTAATCATCTGAAGAAACACTGGTATAAATATGCTTAAAGATCGGATAGAGAATGAAGAGATGTTTATTTATAATTGATCTAGGCTTTTACAAGATGATGCAATAAGCACAAATAGAACCAAGCATCTTACGAAATGTATGTCTAGATGTTCTACCAACATTCTCAGAATCATTGGTACTTATACACGTACCTTTTAAAAGTAGTAGCACATGGTACTCGCCTCGCCACTTGTACATTCTTTAAAATGGTCAAATGGGTAAAGTTTTTATATAATGTGACTAATAAAGAAACAACTCAGTTGGTTCAAAACTTAAAACTAACCCAAAGCGTATGTAACAATAATGGACCAAGAAAAGAGTGTTAAGGGGTCACTTTAATCCGACCCATTTAGGCACATGTACTTCACATTGTCTTATTTAAATGATCTTTTGTTTTACAAAATCCTTATAAAAGTGTGCGTGTGTGTGTTTTGTAACTGCTAGGATTTGAACCCTAAAACATCTCATATAAGGTCAACCCACCAAACCGAACCGACAGTTGGCCGGTCCGGTCTTCAAAACAGAGGGCAGGACAGACCGACACAGGTAAGATTGGATTGGTGTCAAAACACTTTCTTTCAAGGTTTTTTTATAAATAATAAATATGATAATAATAATAATAATAATAATAATAATAATAATAATAATAGTGACAGTAATATAACTAACTAGCCGATTACCCCGGGAAGGTCCCGGGGTTGAAAAATTTAATATGATTTAATAAAAAATGATAAAAAAAAAAGAAAACTCAAATCACGAAAAGAGTAAATAACTTAAACATAATCAATCTTAGTTAAAAACATTTATTTAAAAAGTTAAAAAAATAAAAAGCATAAACCATATTAAACATAATAAAGTATTAAAAGGATAACCTTCAACATATAATCATCTTCACGTAAATTAAAATATGTTACAATTTGATTAATGACTAACCTGAACACTTTGTGTTTTTTTCTGTATGAATATAACCCAACAAAAAATAGTCGTTTTTTTTTCGTTTTTATACAGCACTATGGTACTCGTTGGAAAGATAATAAAACGCTCGTTAATTTGGTGTAATTTTTTTATTTAAAAAATCTCGAATATAAAAGATATTTATGTTTAAAAATTATGGGAGGAAGATAAGAGAGAAAAATTTAAATTTGTTTTTAAATTCTTTTTTCCTAAAATAACTCAATTTAATTTTAGTAATTGAGAATTAAGAGATAGAGAGATAAATTTAGAAAAATACTCAAAAACACCAAAAACACTCAATTATTAAGCCACGTGGCACTCTCAATGGACATATATGCTTTCTTTTATATATATATATAGATGATGAAACCAATACCTTGGTGATGGAGTTTCCAAATAGATTGTTGTAATGGTTGAGTGTTGCATTGAGCTGAGGTTTGCTCCTGGTTGTAAGAATCCTAATCAGCTCATAATCATTGTAAGCTTTGTCACAGATCTTCTCATGGAATGTTTTAGCCTCTGTTTTCGCTAACGTCATATTTATCTCATCCCCCTCATACCGGAAAGCGCTCACAAGACGAACCAAAAGCTACAAAAATCACCACATTTACATATGGCACAATATACATAACAAGTTGATCCTAGTAAACAAAGTATGATGGCATCTAACTCGAAATTTTGAATCAGCCGACCAACAATGCTTGGCGCTCGAAAGTTGCAAAAATCATAATATAGCTTTTAGCTCACCAACATGTATGGTATGTTCACTAACTTACCTCAAAGAAAAACCACACAAATACCATTTGATTGGCACTTGGTAGGGTTATTCCAACTAAGAGGTGAAGATGATCGATCAACCTTACACCTAGCACTATGGACAATTGAAGCTAATTATACAGAAGAGTGACACATTATGCAATCCAGTTTTAATATGTATTAAAAAAACCTTGATAAGTGATCTATTTGTCTAATCTGAGTATTCAAAGAAAAATGTATCATTCCACGAACCAAGAGTGTGTATTTGTAATATCAAAAAGACTAAAAGAGAGACATTTTTCATGTAAAAATATTCTGCAACTCAAACCACTTTGCAAGAAAACATCACATAATTAACCCAATGATCTTCAAATCAAGTTAATGTAATGAAAAAAATGAAAACTGATAGAACCCGCTTTACCTTCAAATTTCTAACTTGATGTGCACAGCCCGCAGGTATAAAGACCACATCTCATCATGGTCGCAGTATATCTCCCTAAATGAAGAGTAATCTACGCGATATCAAAGAGTATTTACCTGTTTATCGGTTGCTAGCGGATCAAATTGCGACGATTGCTTCTTGAATTTGCTTGCTTGTTGCAATCTGAAAACAAATTCATCAGTAAAAACATGAACACTTAATTTCTAGAGAAAAAAGAACAACACGAACTTGCACGTCTTCAACGACTGGTTATGATTAAGTCACAATTCGTCTTTAAGATCTGCCCATGTTCTTTTGTTTTTTTAGGTCTGACTTATCTAATTCGAAGTGATTGATCCTAAATCAAGAACCCATAAAACTTGAAGAAATCTGATATGTTAAAAGATGTTTAGAACCATTTTGTAATAGTTAGTATAGTTCAGGGACTGATTGTGTAATTCTGTAATAGTGTTTGAATATTAGTTTGTGGGCGGGAAAAGCTGTTGACAGCTGTTATGAGAGTTTGTTAATAAAAGGGTTAGGCAGGGGAGGTTATTCCCCAGCTTGTTGTGTGTGAATTCTTCTTCTCTTTGTTTCTTTCACTAACAAGCCACATCATTGGTATCAGAGCTCTGTCGGTCTGAGCTCCCGTGACCTAACCACCATATTCCGTCGTATTACCACCGTGAACCACCATCTTTTCCGATCAAATTTTTTCTTTTCTTTTCTCCATTCTTTTCCATCATCTTTTCATTTCTATACCTGGATTGATCATTGCTGATCAATCTATTCCTGAGTTTGATCAATTTGTGATCAGATTCTTCTTACTAACCGAATTCAGTTCTATCTTTTATGGCAACCAATACTCGTCAACAAGAAATGGAAAAACTTGAAAAAACACTTAAAGAACATTCACAATCAATAAGAAACAGTCAAACCCTTCAAGAAAACAATGCAACCGCCATAGCCCAATTAACCCTAAATCTGCAAACTATGTTTGATAATCTGAAACAACAGATTACTGATTTGCAGAAACATAATGATAATAATAGTAATCACCTACACAACAACCACAATCATTTGATTCATAATGATAATAATAATCAACACCATGATCAAAGGGTTGCAAGATTGGGGAAACTGGATTTTCCCAAATTCAGTGGAGATGATGTGGATGGATGGGTTTACAAATGTAACCATTTTTTCTTGATTGACAGAACCCCTGACCATCTTAAGGTTCATTATGCTGTGGTGAATTTAGATGGTATTGCATTAAAGTGGCATTAGGGTTATCTTTCTAGTGCTAACAGACCCATTGAACAAATTTCATGGGATGAATATGTTAGATCCATTACAGCAAGGTTTTCTGAGAACTTGTGGGAGGATGCAATGGAAGAACTTAAGAATTTGCAACAAACTGGTTCATTGGATGAGTATTGCAATGCTTTTGATTCATTAATGACCAAGGTAACTTTGTCTGAAGAATATGCTGCTAGCCTGCTTGTAGGTGGCTTAAGGCCTGAAATAAGATGTTTAGTCAAGGTTTTTAAGCCAAGAACCTTGAGAGAAGCCATTGCTATGGCCAAACAGCAGGACAAGGTTCATAGTACCTTGTTTGGGAATAAGGATGTGAAAAAGAATTATGGTGGTCAGTCTAACACAAACTATAACAACAAGAACTACTACCCATCACCTAAACCACTAAATGTGAGTGCAGCCAACCCCCCTCTTCTGCCAACCCCAAAAACCAATAATAATAATAGTTCTGGGGGGGAGGACAGTTAGAAGGTTGACAAATAAAGAAGCAGATGAGAAAAGGGCTAGAGGTGAGTGTTTCTTTTGTTCTGAAAAATACAGTGCTACCCATAAATGTAAAAATAGACAGTTGTACATCATTGAAATATTGGATGATGAGGATGATATTGAAATCAGTCAAGAAGTTGATACTGTTGAGTTGACTGAACTATGGGGTCAACCCCAGATTTCAATTCATGCTATGAATGGGATTCCATCCTATTCAACTATGAAAATTGTGGGAACTATTGGTACAAGAAAGATCTTTATACTGACTGATTCCGGGTCTACCCACAATTTCATTAGTGAAAGATTGGCAGAAAAATTTCAATGTGTCACCATTGAAGTTCCTTCTGTTAATGTATCTGTGGCCAATGGTCATCAGATTCAATGTGTCAAAATGTGTAAGGGTTTTAAGTGGATGATGCAGGGCATGTGGTTTGAAGCAGATGTGTTGGTAATTCCCCTAGAAAATTATGATATGGTTTTAGGAATTCAGTGGTTAGCACCACTTGGGGATATTGTGTGGAATTTTAACAAATTGACTATGGAGTTTATGGTCAACGGGGTCAAAATGATCATTAAAGGGATCAGTAATAATGCAGTAAATTTGTGTACAATCGAAAAGATGGGTCACATGCTCAACTGTCCAAACCAGTTGATTCAGACCCAAATGTTTAGTCTGCAACTCTTGACTGCTGAAGGGCAAAACAGTCAAAGCACCAATGTGACCAAAGAGATAATGGACCCTAGGATCCTGGAATTGTTAGAACAGTATAAGGAGGTGTTTGATGAGCCTAAGGGTTTACCCCCTTCTAGAAGTTGTGACCATAAGATTGTTCTAAAAAAGAGAACAAGGTCATTAACTTGAAGCCTTATAGATACCAATCCCTTCAAAAGGATGTGATTGAGAAGATGACAGATGAACTATTGGCTTCTGGGGTAATTAGAAACAGCCTTAGTTCATTTGCTGCTCCTGTGGTCCTTGTCAAAAAGAAGGATGGTACATGGAGGATGTGTGTGGACTATAGACAGCTTAATGAAGCAACAGTGAAGAATAGTTTCCCTATTCCACTGATAGATGAGCTGTTAGAAGAATTACATGGTGCTACTATTTTTTCCAAGCTGGATCTTAGATCTGGGTATCATCAGGTGAGAATGTATGATCCTGATATACACAAAACAGCTTTCAGAACACATCAGGGTTTGTTTGAGTTTTTGGTAATGCCTTTTGGCTTAACCAATGCTCCAGCAACCTTCCAAGCTTTAATGAATCAGACTTTCAAAGATTTCTTAAGGAAGTTTGTTTTAGTGTTTTTTGATGACATCTTGATATACAGTCAAGATGTGGACCAACATTTGGAGCATTTGAAATATGTTTTAACTGTCCTTAAACAACAGAAAATGTATGCCAAAAAGTCTAAATGCTCTTTTGCTGGATTACAAATAGAGTATTTAGGACATGTGATCAATAAAGAGGGGGTGGGAACTGATCCTCAGAAAATTGAAGCTGTAATTAAGTGGCCCCCTCCTGCCAATGTAAAACAGTTAAGGGGATTTTTGGGATTGGCAGGGTATTACAGGAAGTTCATAAGATCTTTTGGAATCACAGCAAAGCCCTTGACAGAATTATTAAAGAAGGAAGGTTTTAAATGGAACCATGATGTTGAACAGGCTTTTGAGCAGTTAAAAAGGGCTTTAACAGAGGCACCAGTATTAGCATTGCCAGATCTAACTAAGACTTTTGTGGTTGAGACAGATGCATCATCAAAGGGAATTAGAGCAGTCTTACTCCAAGAGGGACATCCTTTAGCTTTTTACAGCAAGGCTTTGTCTCCCAGACAGGT
Organism: Ambrosia artemisiifolia; assembly: GCA_032199755.1. Taxonomy (NCBI): domain Eukaryota; kingdom Viridiplantae; phylum Streptophyta; class Magnoliopsida; order Asterales; family Asteraceae; genus Ambrosia; species Ambrosia artemisiifolia. The sequence continues at coordinate 40,717,261 of CM063516.1, read as the reverse complement.
AACACTTTCTGTCTATGAAAAAGAGTTGTTAGCCATCTTAATGGCTATTAAACAATGGCACTACTACTTAGTTGCCAAACCCTTTATAATAAGAACTGATCAAAAAAGCTTAAAACACCTTTTAACTCAGAAAATAACTACACCTTTACAACATTCTTGGTTATCAAAACTTATGGGGTATGACTATGAAATCCACTACAAAAAGGGGGTGGATAATGTCACTGCTGATGCATTATCTAGACTAGAAAGTGCTACTCTTTTTCAGATGGTTTTGTCCTTCTTTGACCCTTTATTGTTAGAAAGGATTAAAGAAAGTTGGGAACAGGATATTGTTCTTAAAAGGGTTGTAGAAAAGTTAAAGATGGGTCAATCAGTGCATAAGTTTGAATATGTGGGAGGATTATTAAAAAGAAAACAGAAGTTATCGGTGGGTCTAGATAAAAAGTTGAGAGATGATTTGATCAGGCTATGTCATGATTCATCTATGGGGGGCCATTCTGGAATGCATGCTACCCATCAAAGACTGAAGTCCATGTTTTATTGGAAGGGGCAGCTTAAACACATCAAACAGTTCATCAGATCTTGTGATGTCTGTTTAAAGGCCAAACATGAGTCAGTGGCTTACCCAGGTCTTATACAACCATTGCCCATTCCTACTGAAGTCTGGTCTGACATCAGTATGGACTTCATCACTGGGTTGCCAAAGTCCCAGGGAAAAGAAGTCATTTTTGTGATAGTAGATAGGCTAACAAAATATGCTCATTTTGTAGCCTTGAGTCACCCATTTACTGCTGTGCATGTGGCACACGCTTTCCTTGATAATGTGTACAAGTTACATGGGTGGCCCTCTACAATTGTCTCTGATAGGGATTCAGTATTTTTGAGCAACTTTTGGAAGGAATTCACAAGGATTCAAGGGGTAAATCTGTCTTTATCCACTGCCTACCATCCTCAAACTGATGGTCAGACTGAAGTAGTTAACAGATGTCTTGAGTCCTACTTAAGATGCATGATAATGGACAGACCAACTTCATGGATGAAATGGTTGTCACTTGCTGAGTTCTGGTATAATACCAATTATCACACTTCCATTGGTACTACTCCATTTCAAGCCTTATATGGGTATGCTCCTCCTTTGCATGTTCCTTATGTGCATAGGGAGTCTTTAGTGGAAGCTGTGGATGATTATATGGTAAACAGAGAAGAAACTGTCAAGATGTTAAGGGAATCATTATTGAAGGCTCAAAATAGAATGGTTCAGATGGCAAACAAACACAGAACTGAGAGAGAATTTGAGGTGGGAAGTTGGGTGTATCTTAAACTTCACAATTATGTTCAGAGTTCCATCAGGAAGTCTCACTACAACAAGTTGTGCCCCAAGTATTATGGACCTTATTTGGTATTAGAGAGGATTGGGAAAGTTGCCTATAGGTTGGACCTTCCACCTGATGCAAACATTCATCCCACCTTCCATGTGTCTCTGTTGAAAGCAGCCTCTGGTCCTCCAACAAAGGTTATTCCTATTCCATCAGCTCCAAGGTTTTCTCTGCAGCCTGCTAAAGTACTGGAATCAAGGGTAGTGAGAAAGGGCTATAGAGCAGCAGGACAGATTTTGATCCAGTGGAAAGGAAAAGATGCTACTGAAGCTACTTGGGAATTTAGGGATGAATTTCAACTCAGATTCCCTGATTTCCAGTTGAATGATCTTTGAGGACAAAGATGTTTACCATGGGGGAAGTATTGATATGTTAAAAGATGTTTAGAACCATTTTGTAATAGTTAGTATAGTTTAGGGACTGATTGTGTAATTCTGTAATAGTGTTTGAATATTAGTTTGTGGGCGGGAAAAGTTGTTGACAGCTGTTATGAGAGTTTGTTAATAAAAGGGTTAGGCAGGGGAGGTTATTCCCCAGCTTGTTGTGTGTGAATTCTTCTTCTCTTTGTTTCTTTCACTAACAAGCCACATCAAAATCAAACAACAACCATAAATTAGATGAATTCACAATTAATTAATAGAAAATTAACATCCATACCTTCCGAAGGGAAACATGATTGGAATCCTTTCCCACCTGTTATGATTTAAGATTCTACGGAGCAACAGTCAATAAATTAACATCCATACCTTTCAAACGTTACAAGGAAAGACAACAATCACACAACAATAAACCTACCTAGATTTCTGTCACAATAAAGAAGTATGAAAGGCAAATACTGTGGTTAATTTGTGGATTGCGAAGTAAGTATGAAAGGCAAATACGTGCAAGTGCAATGGTGAATTTGGTGATGAACAGAACATGATTGAGGGGGATAAAGATGGATTTTCAATTGTAACCGCTAGGGGGATTCAATCGACTCATTCAATTGTATTTCATTCAAATGTGGTTTAATAACGTATTAACAGAGTAGCTCTTTCATTCAGGGAGGGTACAAAGTATGTGTGGTATTGTAACCAGTGAATTTGGCGCTAGACAAAGCACATAAACAATAAGCAACAACGGCATTAATGGAAGAAATGAGTAAAAAAAATAGGATTTCCAAAGATCATATGTCATCTTAACTTTAACACTGTTGGACGATTTTAGACATGTCTGGTACATTATAATGTGTATATATATATATATATATATATATATATATATATATATACTAGTGAGAATGTCCGCGCGTTGCCGCGGGTTTTTATATATTTTTTTACCGCACATTACACGTGGTGAGTTCCATTTATTTTATTTTCAAAAAATAATTTGCTAATTTTCAAAAAATAATTTGCTAGATGACTCGGAAGTCGTGGACATGGCTGGTCTATTGGCTGCAAGGTTGGGGCTTTACCTTTCGAATACCTTGGGATTAAGGTAGGCGCTAACATGAATTGAATCTCCAATTGGGATCCTGTTTTGGATACCATTCGGAATAGACTCCAATCCTGGAAGGCAAAGCTATTGTCCATTGGTGGTAGACTTACTCTAATTAAATCAGTTCTTACGAGTCTCCCGGTTTACTACTTCTCACTTTATAAAGCTCCAACTATGGTCATAGATAATATTGAAAAAATGATGAGGAAGTTCATGTGGTCTGGATGTAGGGAGGGTAGAAGCCTACATTGGGTCTCTTGGGAGACGGTGACTAAGCCAATTAAATATGGTGGGTTGGGTATAACGAGGCTGTCTGATGTCAACACGGCGTTGTTAACTAAATGGGCTTGGAGATTTAAACATGATTCGGATGGTATGTGGAAGAAAATTATCGAAGGTATTCACGGGAGCAGGCGCTGTTGGGCTTTTCTTCCTGTTAATAGTTCTTACACGGGGTGCTGGAAGTCGATTAGCTGTTTTCTGGTCAGATTGATCTGCCATGGTCAGAGCTTCAAATCTGTTCTCAGAGGTAAGTTAGGGAATGGAGAACATCTTAGATTTTGGAAGGACATTTGGTTTGGTGCAACCCCTCTTATGGACAGATGGCCATCGATTTATGCATCGGATAACAACAAGAATGCAGCCGTTTATGAAAGATTCAAAGCTTTGGGTGATAAAGCTGCTCTCGCAGATAACTGGACGATTCATACGTGCTCTGTTGAGGCCATTTCGGAGTTCCAAGACGTTATGTATGTCTTATCCCAGGTCAGTTTCACAGGTGGGTCTGATACGTGGAAGTGGGATGCTGATAAAAACGGTGAGTTTTCTGTTGCAACCGTTAAGGATTGGCTTTGGGATGGTCGTTTTGTGCAGCCCTCTCAGATGATGAAATGGGAAGCCTGGGTGCCTCTCAAGGTTAATATCCTTACTTGGAGGATTGAGTTAGATAGAGTGCCGACCCGTTTGGCTTTGGTTAAAAGGAATGTTTTCATCCCGGATCCCTGCTGCCCTCTCTGTGAATCAGACGCAGAATCCAGTGTTCATCTTTTCGTAGAGTGTGGCTTCGTCTATGGGGTATGGAGCAAGGTGTGGAGTTGGTGCAAAATCCTCCCGGGCAACATTGTCTCAGTTCCAGACCTCTTGAAAGTGCCTTTGGTGTCGATGAATTCAAAGTGGGGTATGAAGATTTTAAGGGGTATAATTATGATGTTGGGTCTGCTGACCTGGAGAAGAACAGATGATTGAAAGCCAAAATATTCTAAGTATTTGATCAAGAATAAAGAACAGTTGTTACAATAAAACTTCCTCCAAAGAACTGCTGATTCCTAAACTGCTGCTGCTTAACAACTGTTAGAAGACAACTGCTGCTGATGAAAAGTCTGATGGATAAAGTCTGAAGGTTAAAAGTCTGATGAAGAACAAGTACTGATCAAAGATCTGAAGAGCAAAGGTCTGTTGAACCAACAGCACTTTGGTTCAACAGATGATAAGAAGACATCAGAGCTTTAGATTAACAGAGTTTTATTATCAGTTGTTTCAATGTAACAGTAGTTTATTGTTTAACAGTTGTTAGAGTTTGTTAGTCAGTTAGGGGTCGCTTTCTAGGTGACGTCAGCAACTGATCATCAGAGGTTTGAGCTTGTCTATAAATAGAACAGTACTTGTACTGTTCTATTCATCACTCGTCATTCTCTTTTAGACAAACATTCTCTGAGTGATCAGGCTGAGGGGGAGTTAATTGTACAATTGTAATCTTTCCATTTTATGAAAGCATTCGATTAAAAACAATTATACTCTATGTTTTGATTTATTATTATTCCGCTGCACTTTCCATTTATAATTCATTCATATTCCATACTTAATCAAAACAAACCAAAACTCAGATCCTAACATTATGATTTCATGTTGGTCGATTTGGTATGACCGTAATAGAAAGGTCTTCAACGACTCTTCGCCAAATGTTATGGAGGTCATTGCACGCGTGAAGGCCCTTTCTTTTCTTTGGTGTAAACATAGAACTAGATTTAAAAACATCGATTGGAATAACTGGGCGAAATACCCGTTGTACATATTGTGAGGTTTTTTGGCGGTCCTTGTTTTGAGGACCTACTCGTTTAATGAAGCTTACTGTTCAAAAAAAAAGGAGGCATTGTTCCTTTCGTAAAAATGGAATCAGATAGAGCTTCCAACTAAAGAAATTTTATCCATTTAGTTTTATAAAAACAAAACATGTAATATTTGTGAGATTTGTAAACTGGTTGAAATGTCAACAACAAAACCGAAACTTGTAAAGGATGAGGTGAGTAAAATGTCTTTTGATATTGTAAAGGATGAGGTGAGTAAAATGTCTATATTACCCTTCTGAGTGTCTTAATAGTCACAATTATCCCCATAATACCCTTAAATTTCTTGCTTAGATATGTTGTACATGTTGCTGCTTAAGTTGACGGAAATGAAGATGACTATGTTGGCCATCACTCCTCCTTAATAAGATAATATAGATATAGATATAGATATAGATATAGATATAGATATAGATATAGATATAGATATAGATATAGATATAGATTATAGATTATAGACTAGTAGGAATGCCCGCGCGTTACCGCGAGTACTTATGTTTTTTGGCGCACATTTCATGACGCATTTCGCTTAATTGATTTTTAATACCAAATTACTAAGAAAACTAATATATCAATTCCCCGAAAACAATTGGTTAAGAATGAGTTTCTATTTTATAATGGTCAAGAATCTAGGAACCATTGTTTTCTCGAACAATTTGCCGATCTCTCTAAGGATTCTAAATGTGTCAACAACTGCTAGGGTATAAATCTTTCCCCCGTTTGTTGATTCTGGCGGTTATACTTTATCGACCTCAAAAATATTCAAATACCATTAATAAAAACAACTAAATAAGAAAAAACCCATAAAATGTATCAGTAACATAACACTCATGTTATAAGGAAAAAATGATGAACATATTTAGAAGTTGGCTCTTGTCATTGCTTGCATTCTCTCAACATATGAATCAATTTTGGGATCCATTATACCACTTTCTAAACAAACTTGACATAATGACTCATCAAATCCAAATGCAATAAGATTATCTTGGTACTCAATCAACCACCCATAATCTGATTCATTAAGAACCATAAACGTTACATGGTACCTCGCTTAGTAATCAAATCCTGTAAATTTTAACTTATTAAATAATTACCTAAAACATGTCAATTTAACTAAAAGTACTTTTAATATACCTTAGTGGGTGTATCGTACAATCTGCGATTGTAGAGACCATACTCGGATGTAACAAAGCTTTGTAGTAGCATTCCACCTGCACGATTAGGCTGACCATCTCCCACGAGCCCAAAATACATGGCGGGTCCGACAAGTTCCCTATGGAAACCACACTTACCTTCCTATTCGTAAATTACATATGAGTGGGATGACATTCACTTTATCCACAATAGCAGTGTAAATGTACTACTTGTGAGATGCAAAAAATTAAAGTGAACTGAAAACAAAAATCTTGTCCTCATGAGATTTCATATTGTATAATTTGAACAAATAACCTGTTAGTTTCACCCATGGGCCGGACCGGACCAGCCAGAAAGAGCTTCAACATGCAGACAGGTATATGGACTTTGGTACCAAAATGATGATTTTTATCTTTTAGTTTCAAAAGCCAAATCAAATATTTGATTGTAGTCATCTACAAAGTGCACATCAAGACCTTTATTCACATTAGGGTCCAACTCATTAAAGTCTCTTTTGTTAGCCAAAGGAAATATAATAGTATTCACATGACTTAGTCTTGCAGCTCTCTAGTCTTCTCCTTAACCTATATTTACACACAATAATTTCACAACAATGCTAAAATATTAAAGGTGGCAAGATGGGTCAGTCTATTTGATTAATACTCAATGTAAATGGACCCTCAAAATCTACCATCAATAGCACCATGAAGTCGATATGATGACAAGGGGCAAAAAGGTAATTTAGTTGAAATATTTGTCGTAAATGAAAATGCTAATTACTGAGATTTTCAAAGGACACCCAGAGGGTGTTTGGGATTGAGTTCAAAACAACTTATTGACTTATTGGCTTTTCCAAAAAGCCAATAAGTCAATAAGCTGTTTGTGTAACCCAAAGGCACTTTCTGTTTTGACTTTTGGCTTTTAGCTTTTAAGGGTGAAAAAGCTGTTTTTGAAAAGTTAGAAATCCTGGCTTTTGACTTTTAGAAAAAAAAATTACAAATTTACCACCCATACAACCAACATTCACAATAAGTTAAGCGAAACACTTAAAAAAATAACAATCTATTTACTTTTTGACGTTTCTCATCCCAAAAGCTAATCCAAACACTTTTTTTAAAACTCCTTTTCAAAAAGTCATAAGTCAATAAGCACTTTTGACCAAAAGCACTTTTGCACTTCCAAACTCAATCCCAAACACCCTCCCAAGAAGGGTAAACGTTATGATTTTCATGGAATCATGGGATAAAATAAGTATGTAGGTTTAAAGTTATGAGCATTCTAGATATTCACATTGATTACTTGAAAGCTATTTAGTAAGTGCATTCACTGCTTCCCTTCTTATATTTTTTCCGATGCATATATAATTTTGAGGATAAAGAAAGCTGAACATGACGAATAAGTCAAGCTAACCGAGTCGGCGATTTCTAGCTTAGGGTTAGGCTAATTGGTAAAGTTGTCGGTAGGAGGCTTTTAGAAAGGCAAGGTGGGGAATTCCATAATATCGTATCTAACATCTATGAATGGTGGACCGTATTCTGCAAAAAAGAAAATGTAAGCTATACAAACAACGAAATTGTTAATGGAAGGCAAAATCATTACAAGGCTAACTATAGTAAAACACACACAAGTAAAATCATAAGAAAAAAATTAAACAAGCCCCGGTCATAATTTACACAATAGAATGGTGTGGCAATTATAAACTATAAAGAAAAATGTAATTTATAAACTTTTATAGCCATTTGTCAGCAACATGAAAGCATGAAATGAAAATGCCATGGGGTAAAAACCAATATCCATTTACTCAGAAATAGGTTGAGTTTTATCTTAAATGGGTCAACCCAGGTTGAAAGTCGCCAAAAGTCTACTTAAAATGTTTAACCTCCTAAATCCTTTTGTTCAAAGATTTAGGTATTGGTGTAATATTTTGGTTTGTCTAAAGTATTAGTCACAAAAAATTAAAAAATATAAAATAAACAAGAATATATTTTCTACTAGATTATACCCCGGGAACGTCCCGGGGTTGAGAAATCTATTATGATAGCTTTTATCCCGAGAGCATCCCGGGGTTGAAAAATATAACAATTCTAATAATACTAATACTAATAGTAATAATTATTACTCTTGTAATTAAATAAATAAATAAATAACATTGGTATAAGGTGACACCATGTGTTGCAGTGTTGCGCAATTCTTTCTCCTAGCTTCTCTTGATGAAGTATACCTATGTATCTTTAGAAGAGTAAAATTCCAATGATAGCATGGCGATTGGGCTAAATTTCAACATCGTAAATAAGAACCTGGTTTAAAAGAAAAAACATGATTAATGAATAACCTGAACACTTTGTGTTTTTTTCTTGTATGAATGACCCCACAAAAATAGTCATTTTTTTCTCCGTTTTTTTATATAGCACTATGGTACTCGTTGGAAAGATAATAAAACGCTCGTTAATTTGGTGTAATCTTTTTCTTTAAAAAATCTCGTATATAAAAGATATTAACGTTTAAAAATTATAGGAGGAAACATAAGAGAGAAAAATTTTAATTTGTTTTTAAATTCTTTTTTTCTAAAATAACTTAATTTAATTTTAGTAGATTAGATTTTATATTATTATTTGTTTTTTTTTAATTTGCCACGTGGCATGACACATGGCACATTTAAGGGAGAGAATGCCTCCTAGAATGTCATGTCATTAAAATTGCTTTCTTTTATTATATATATAGATTTGTGGGTCAATCCAACCAGACCGCTTTTGTATTAAAAATAACATTTTAACCGGTACCTAACCTGCAAATCCTGCAACTTCGAGAAATTAGCATGAAACCAAGAGTACAACATTTAGTCACTGCATTAACCTCTATCAAAAGAAAGCATCCAAGACATGTATTCATAAATCATATACTCATGTCGATTGTGCAAACTTCTTGATCTCCTTAATTGCCTTGGGTGCATTCTTCTTGGTCATGCAAAAGTAATATATAATAGATGTGAATATTAAACAAAGTCTAGACATCATTGGATGGTAGAATTCACATAAAGGAATGATCTCATTCAATATTCCAACCTATCAATCAATATGTTGTACCAATATGGTCTCTTGAATTCAAACCCAAAAACACACACAGCCACATCACATAACTTTTTAACATTTGGCTATAGTGATTCTTATTGTTAAATAATCAAATACTGAGAGGGTAATTATATTTTTTTTAATAACACTTAAACAAACAGATCATTATCTATTTACCAGTTTATCAAACTCCAAACAAAGCCTATATAATACTATCTATTGAGACCCCGGGTGCCAACCTGCTATTCATTTTGTTAGAGCTGGCTATCTTAAGCTAAATTATTCAATATCATATAATCACCTCCAAACACAATATCAAATAGATTAAAATCACATACCAAAATAGAATTAATCACAAACATCACACATTGTTGATTTCAAGTGATATAATAAAACAAAAATGTAAAGAACAAGGTAAAGAGGCATCAAATAAAAGTATTCCAACCTTGTCCATAAGCCAGAATATGTTATGTACTGGTCTTAACATGAATTGCAGCCTAAAGTCATTTTTCAAATATAAAAGTTGTTAAAAAAATAACACATGTTAAAAGTTGCGGGAACAATATACATGTTCAAAATGATTATGCGGACAAAAAAATCCAAATAATAAATACACAAACCTAATGCAATAGATTGAAACTGAAACGACTTTGGAAAGATCCAAAGATCTGGGTTTGGATGAGAATAAAAACGGATGTGAAGAGGAATCTGCGGCATGGGAATCCTAAGATTGAAATTGAGAGCTTTCATTCATTATATATCCAGTGGGCATCTTTTGTTTTTGTGTTGGTAGACTTACAAATTTGGATGAAGTGAGTAAAATGATCCAGTATCAGTTTTAATTGGCTATGACTAAAACTTATATTATGATTCTTTTCTCATTAGGATAATAATGATTTTAAAATTTTGCTCAAGTTAAAATGTTGAATGTAACGGGTTCACTCATATACGTGGAAAACCAGTCACCACTGTTATATGGAGCTTTTTTTTTGGTTCTATTTTGATCAAGTTGCTTGTTTTACATTGATTTTTAAACTTATATATAGTGATTATGATTTTGTGTATAGTTGTGGATAAAAAATTAGAATATGATTATTTAGGGTTGATTTCAGGTGTAAGTGTTTTATATTTAGATGAATTTATAATTACCATTATTTCAAACAGAAGAATTGTATCTAAACATTGTTTTCATTAGTTTGTTTTGTTACAATTGTTATCTGGTTCTGATAAAATTTATATCAAATAGGTAGTTCCGAAACACAATAACAAAGCTCTGCCTTGGGCAAGGAGTCAGGAGGTCGATCGACACCATAGACTAACACCATAGACTAACAACTTAATAAAGCATTGCAATTAAAATTGCAAAATGCATAGTTTGAAACTGTATGAATAATTTAAAATATATTATTATGGTAACGAACTCTATAAAAGCCAGATGTTTACCTTAATAAATCCAAGAACCACAAATACAATCAGCATACGTAATCGACCAAGAAACAACTAACAATCAAAACATTAAAGCAATCAAGAACTCGATCAGTCAATAATTAGCATAACAGAACATCAAGTGTCAAAGAACAAACCTGAAATGGAAATCAAAACAATCAGCATACGTAATCGACCAAGAAACAACTAACAATCAAAACATTAGAGCAATCAAGAACTCGATCAGTCAATAATTAGCATAACGGAACATCAAGTGTCAAAGAACAAACCTAAATGGAAATAAAAATGGTTTAAAATTCTCCATAAATAGATGAAATGGAAACTGAAAAGAGGTGAAGAGGTGACTTATGGGATATTATTAGTGATTATGGTGAGTTATGGGATATTATCTATAATCTATAATACATTATAAAGGAGGAGTGATGGCCAACATGGTCATTTGTATTTGCGTACAACTTAAGAAGCAACATGTACAACGTATTAAAGCATGGAATTTAAGGGTAATATGGGAATAGTTGTGACAATTAAGACACTTAGAGGGGTAATATAGACATTTCACCTACCTCATCATTTACAATATCAACACACTTTTACAATCCTACCCTTCATTTCCCATCCCACCCTTAATTCCATCTTTTACATGTTCTCTTCTTCTCAGACTATTGATATCCCTCTTTCGGTTATAAAATCATCACCCACCCAATGAATTGGATTGAATGAAACCATTGAGTCTCATTCATTGAAATCGTTATGTCGAGATTTAATTGTGATCAGTTATTCAAATTGAATGTCGAAAGCTTCATGGAGCGTTTTGTTTTCTGACCTACGAATGGAATTTAAATCAAGCGTGAATGGAATGAAGGGTTTAATTTTGGATTTTTCATACTGATTCATCGTCTTCCAGGTTCCATTTCTATTGTATCCTTCAAACAATTGACTTATTTATAGATCTTCTTTTTTTGTTTCTTGTTATGATTGATTTTATTGGAATTAAAGGTCATGTGGTTTGATAGTAACAAGATTTGGTTTTATTATATGATATGACAGTAGAATACAAAATAAGGGTCCCTTAAATTAGGATTTTCATGATATGCTATACATGTTTCAGACAAAAGCTCATGATGTATGGTTATATGTTCCCATTTAGATTTGTGGGATCAATAATTTGTTTCAGTGACAGTGTTTTCATGTTTATTGATATGATGAGTCATGAATTAGTGGTTATAATGTTAGGCATGCACACATGGTGCTTGATTATATTCCAACAACATAGATTTGTAAATCAAGTAACCGAGGAAAAATGTGTTTTGATTTTTAGGTGTGGATTTTAAGATGAAGAGGCTTGCTGTTGAAGGAAAACGACTCAAACAGACCATATGGGATACGGGTAACTATAGCTATATGTCTTCATTATAATTGTTTTTAGACTAATAGGTAATAATTGTTAATGGGTGGGAAACTAATACCATTTTTGGAATGCGCTCTGTATTGCAGCCGGACAAGAGAAGTTTGGGACATTAATAAGCTCATACTACCGAGGCGCACATGGAATTATTCTCGGTATACCATTAGATTGATACATCATTATAATATGAGTAACAAGAACCTTCAAGGGATGGTGCAGTGGTAAACGTCTGATTCTTACTAGCACATGTCTCAGGTTTTTGTCCAGCTCCAGCTTCCTATGGTTTCTGCTGTTGACCATACATCATGAATTAATTTGCTCCATTGGTTAGTAGGATATTGATTAACAAGTGATTTATGAATTTTAAGCTACCTAGAACTTTCTCCTTTCGCTATAACATATATCTAGCTGGCTTTTATGATTATAATAATTATTTATTCTTTGTTGACTCGTTCACCTTCTACTATTATCAGGTTTGAAAAATCCTTTCAGATAGTCAGCCGTTGAAGTGTGCATTTAGTAATTGTCTGCATCTTGGGGAGCCATGGTGCCTTGTGAAACCTGACTGGGAAAGATATTAGTACTATTTCCAGTTGCTTGATGAGATCAAAATCAGAGAAGAATTTCAATTGCGCACTCTAGGAACTAAACGCGAGGGTCATGTCAGGTGTGCCCATAATCTTCTTGAATAAACATCTATTTTAGAATTTTAAGTATCAAATTTTGGCCAGTTTTGTTCAGAGAAAAGTTCTACATGTTCCACTGGTCTGTGCCAATGTTTAAAATCTTGTAAGGGCCAAGGGGGTGTTTAAGATTTGCTTATTGCCTGGGTTAAAAGCAGATAAACACTTTGGGAAAAAGCTATATCCAATAAGCTAAACCGATTAATTTTGGTGAATTACAAGTTTACTGTTTACCTTTTGGACAAAATAAGCTGATTTTGTTCTTATGCTTTATAAGTAGTAACAATAAGCTTTAAAATAGCAAAATCCCAAACACCCCCAGTTACAAGTCGCCATTCCTTTGTTTTTGCACTTGTGACTGGAGATGGCAGTTACGACCGGTTTTCTTATGATGTTTTTTTAGAGGCTCAAACGGGTAAACTCGAAAAAGTTAGCTCGAAGGGAAATGATCGAACGGGTCATTTCCAAACAGTATTGATGCACAAAACCTTGAAAATCATTTTGCTAAACTAATTTTATTATTACTATGATAATATATATTGTTTGTAATGTTGTTTTTACATGACAAAACATGATTCATAGACATCAATTTGCGTTGGACATTTTTTCCTCTTAAATCATAAGAAATACAAAAATAGTGTTTACAAATAGTCTGGTTACGGGTGAAAAAAATGAACAATTTATTTAAGAACTTTATGTTGGGTTAACGGTTTGTCCATGTGTCAGCGGGTCAAATGGGTGAGCTGGTTACGGGTCAAGAGACTAAAAGTTCCATGGGTAAAAAGGTCTTTTAACCTTGCAATTGGACATGAAGTTATTGAAGGCTATTGCTGCAAGTTTGGTGGTTTATTTTATTTTATTTTATTTTGTTAGAGTTTAATTAAAGTTCAAAATTATTTATGAATTGGTCAGCCAATGGAGATGGAATCTTGGTTCTAAAAAGCACGCCTGAGGCGTGAGGCGCAACACAAATTATATAATAAGCTTGCACCTCGGGTACCAAAAGCCCACCACTTTTGCGCTTGGCGCCTCGCGCTTAGATCTCGTTGCTTTTGTGCGCCTATCGCTTTTTAAACCGAGGATGGAAGGTTAATATGTTGACCGAGTAATATGGAGTAGTGGTTAGATTTTAGCAAGTTTTTTTACATATCCGTTGGATATTGTTGAGTCTTTTTGGCTATAACGCCAAGTCCTTTTGTTTGATAAAAAATAGCTTTGCCTTTGTTTTCTTTCTTTCTGCAACTCCTATATAGTTTCTTTTCCTTATTAATATTTGAGAGCTTAAGACACAAGCAAGTTTACAGAACAACCATTATGTGATCTCTTGGTTTGTGTATTGTGTTTTTCTAAGGCCTGAACCGCATGGTTCAACATTATTGTTTTGATCTATGGAGACCGAGGTATTTCAATTTTCAATAACCTGTTTTTGCAGGTTAGATTGTGACCAGAAACTATTGAAGTGGATGTTGAAATGTCTATTCAAGCTGATTTTATAGAATTTTGATGTTGAGATTGATGCCAAAGCAGGTACGTTTTTATTCGCTAAATTTTAATATGCGTGCACACAAGTATGAATATGTATTAAAACAGATGTTGGCCGCCTTTAAACTGTTTGACATGTGTGGCATATTTGACCCGTTCGTTACATTTTACCCATTTGTAAAGATTTTTATTCATTTTCTATGTATCTTTATGTCTGTATGCTTGGTTAAAGAAGTGCACCTCAGGCGTGACCGAGGCATGAAGGCGTTCCAAAAGACATTTTTTTGGTTGAGGCGATAATCTACAAGAAGTGCTATGAACTATGAAGCTGCGCTTCAGGTATGTATCTTGATTGAGTTATGTTATCAACCAAATTACCATATTTCCATATAGAATCCTAGATTATTGTTGACTTGACTCATTACGCAGCCTTTTGCATTTATATAGGCTGCGATGCAACCACCATGGTCTTTGTAGAGGTAACTTGATTCATTTTTCTTTATTTTCATAATCCCTAATCAACATTTTAATGGGTTCCAAGTTTAGATTCAGTTGAATTCTCAGATAGCATTTGACTCATTATGTGCACAGCTTCTTGCAGAGAGCTTGTCCAAGTGTCCCAACCATGGAATGCATAACCCAACTTTTGCTTTTACCCAAATTCATTAGACCCGTTTTATGCTTCTAATTTGTAATTTTTTAGCGCGCTTTTTACAAGAAGCACAATAAAAGCGCATTTTTTTTGGAAAATTCTGAGGCTGAGGTACGCGTCTCGTGAATTTGGGTGTTTCTATGCATCAAACTGTTGTACTATAGGTTTTTTGACTTGTACATGTATGTAAAATCATGTATAAGCCTTATTTATAACTATATTTTAGATAAGGGATGCTAAAAACCTATGAGATTAAAAAAATTGTATAAATCACCTTGTACCTCGGGTACAAAAAGCCTATCACTTTTGCGCTTTGTGTTTCGGTTGTAGACCTCGTCGCTTTTGTGCGCTTGTCGCTTTTAAAAACCAATAATAACTATCATATTTTAGAATTTTTTACTGTAAGGTAGAAATGTTTTTGCTTAAATAAGATTGTTTAGAAAAGTTTACTTTCATTATCGAGTATAGTTAGACATCCTATAATCATATTTGTGCTTTTATAGTTAGGTAACATGGGACAATTTCAACTGTCACTATTTACTCATACAAAGATAGTTTGTATATCATTGACTACCACACTATTTAGTCCCTTTAGATTGGGAAGTTGGTTTTTTTAGTACTATGAGTATGTTGTACACAGCTTTGGATGTGGATACTTGGCTATATATATTATCAAAGATTGGTATACGAATTAACTTTTGTCTTTATGTTTATTGCCACGATGCACATATTATGTTAACTGGGCACAATATACCCAAATGTAAAATCTCATTGTTTTGGTTTAGATCTTGATTTCAAGTTTTATTAGGTGTCGTGATATGGTTGCCTGATTGGGTTCGTAGGCCTTGTGGGCCCTATATGGGCTTAACTTAGGGAGCAAGTTTGTTAAACCCTTATTATTCTCTATACTTGGTTTTAAAAAGCGCGAAGCCAACAAAAACGACAAGGTTTAAACCAGGCGCAAAGCATCAAGTGCAACAGTGGCGTCCTTTTCGTAAGCGGCAGACTTTTCGTACACGAGGTACAAGACAATTATATTAATTTTATATATCCCTTAGGTTTTTACCTTCCCCTACACATAAGGTTTTTATATGATTTTTAAGGTTCTTATATGATTTACCAACATTTACAAGCAAAAAAAAAAAAAAAAAAAAAAAAAATCATGGTATAACATGTTGCTGCATAAAACACCATTAATGAGAAGTTTTGTAATGATTTACATATGCAAAATGTCTTCAATATACTTATGTTTTATGTCAATTCTTTTGTTTATACCCACATGCTCTTCGTTAATTGATATGTTATATTATCGAATTAATTTTGTAACTAAAATACATGAAACCCACCCCACAACGTGCGAAAAATAAAACATAAATACCCGCAGCAACGCGCGGGCATTTCCACTATTACTAAATAATAATAGAACGATGGGTGAGGGATGAGTTCTGAGAGTGAGGCACTGTATGTACAATAACCAAAGCACAAGAAGGGTAATTTGGGGAAGGTTTATATGACATTTGAGGTTTAAAGCATGTGGCTTTTAATTTCCTATCTTAACTTTGCCAAGTTAGACATCTTTGTCCATTGCCCCATCTTTATAATGTAGTAGAGATTATAGATATGGTACATTGTATAAGTGATTATTTAATTAAGTAATCTTACTTCTCATAATTTAATACATTTTCTATTCTCGCAGGGTCAACATAACCTTAAAAGCAACATCATAATTATTATTATTATTATCATATGTTAATATAATAATATTTCAATTTTAATTTAATATATATATATATATATATGTTTACTTTTTCACTAAATGTTCGTTTAGTAAATAAAACTGTTAAAAATGTAGCATGATACATGTTACATTAATAATATGTCAATTTGGTTTCTTTTATTTTCTTGCAATATATAAAATATCTTACATAAGTGTTGTGTTTCAGGTTTGGATTGTTGTTGTTGTTGGGCTTGCTGAAATGAATGAAGCCCAGATATGGAATCGGAACTGCTTGGAATCAAGCTTGTTTGGAAGTCTGGAGCCCAAAAGAGTTTTAAAGCCCAATGTCTACAGAAGTGATTTGTAGGCTTGTAGCCGTATGATTATTTAATTAAGTAATCTTACTACTCATAATTTAATACCTTTAATCATGATCGTTGATCAAGTCGGTGGAGGAGCTTTGAGGCTTCATATAAAAAGGCCTCCCAGTCTTCTCTCCCTTTCACTTTCATTCTCACCTGTTTAGTTTTATCTCTGGTTTTCTCGTTCACAAATTATTAGGGTTTGTTATTAGATTGTCTTGATCTAATAACTTGGTATTCTCTTCGTTGTATTTGTGTGCTGATTATCTAGTTGATAACTATCAAAGTGTTGAGAGTTTGTTGTGAGAGTTTATTTCTTTCTTGTAATCTTGTCAAGGTTTTATAGTTTTATACCATCGGGGTTGGGATCTTGAATAATAAAGTTGTTTTGCTTGGTTTTACCATAAAAGTTGACAAAAACTATGAATCTAATGCCTGCCACTAGACTTGAAAGTTGAAACAACGATCACAACACATGACCAATTCGACTATGTGAGGCATAATCTAACATGATTAGTTTTTTTTTTCATTACCCACTAAGTAATTAATATCTATTAAAAAGAATACATGCCAATACATGGATTATAAAGTTATAACAAACTCATCAGTACCCATAATTAACCAGCATTACATAAACGTAACATGCTCTAACGCCTCCACGACCTAAGTGCGAGGAACGCCTTATAGCTTGAAACATAAGAAAAAAATCGAGGAGTAGCTAGGTCTATTTAGTGAGTACATTCGCACTTTAATAATTAGTAGATCTAAATAGAACTTGGAAAAAAATATCTCAAATAAACATGTTTTGTTTACGAAAATTGGATTGTAACAATCTCACATTTGTGTTATTAGCCAGTAATAATCCCACCTAAGTTTATTTTTCCCATCAGTCTCGCTTTTTAATTTATTTTTTCTCATTGCACCCGCCGTTAACTCAAATTAACGCCGTTAGCTGGAACTCACAATTCTAGGCGATTGTTCACTGGATCTGAAACGAGAGAACAATTGCTTGGATAGCCCCTTTGTGAAGATATCAGCATATTGATAATCAGCAGTTCAACATGTTTCGTACGCTGATGTGGAACCGGGTTCTGAGACAGATATACGGCAGAGATGTTATCACAATATATAATGGTGGCTTGTTTGGTGGGAAGTCCAAGTTCCAGGAGAAGATTGTGAATCCAACTTGTTTCAGCAACCGTATTAGCGAACCCTCGATATTCTGCTTCTGTGCTTGATTTAGCAATAGTTGGTTGGCGTTTAGAGCTCCAGGAAATAAGGTTGTCCCCCAAGAAAACACAAAAGCCAGAAGTAGATCTCCGAGAGTCATGGTAGCCACCCCAATCCGCATCAGAGTAGGCGGTGAAGGAGGTGGACTTGGAGGGCTCTATCTGAAGTCCAAAAGCAAATAAGCAATGGTACCCTGAATGAGAAACTGCAAATGTGACTCGCGAGGATTATGCATAAATAGGCAAACTTGTTGTACGACATATGTGATGTCGGGACGGGTAATGGTAAGAAGTGCCCCGTGTAACACCCTAAATCCGTAATACAGAAAATACGCAGCGGAAATACCAACCGAAAAATTCATTTCTTTAAAAACAACCTTGAATGTTTAGAAACCGAATCTACTAAGTATTTTAGGTATTACATATTCTATTGTTTCTTATAGCCTTCAACAAACTCGTCTTTATTAGGTTATGTGACCGTGACCACGTACAATCCGCTCCCTCGCTCGATCTCCATCCTTTCCTTACTTCATTAGGTAGACAAGACGACCTGCAATCACCACATAACCGTTTCGTTAGTTCAATAGGTGACTTCATGTAAATTACTCACGATGCGGAAAAAAATCCAACAATACTCCGTGATCCTGTTCAAATGCCTTCTTGCAAGTTCGGGCATGATACCCCGATCCGAACCTCCAAGTCCCATGCATTCATACTTGCGTACAATTTCCCATACACAACTTATCTTGACGTGTCGTACTATTCTTTCTTCATGTATTCTCTATGACAAACATGACGTTCTCAATCCTATACTCAATCTACACATAATGACGAACCTTTACATACATAAAACTCTCACACAAACCAGGGTATAAGTACCCATACATACATCACATTCTCAATATATAAAACCATAACAAATCTACTTACCGTATTTGTTACTATGTATACACACATATCAATTTAACTACATACATACGCATCATTCCATAATTGAGTCATATTTGCAAATCCGACATTCTATTTCTTGCTACACCCATAACTAGCATTCACAAAGTCCAACGATGTTATTCGATGCGTTAAACGCGAATACGGGTTGCGCATATAAGCGAAACATCAAAATACGATAAAAACAGACAAATAACTAGTAGGGGGCGCAAACTTGCGCTCCTGGAGGGGGAGGTTGCGCCCCTAGAGGGCGCAAACCAGCCCATTTTTCCCATCAGATTCAGGTTGCGCCCGTTCAGGTCACCTTGCGCCCGGACCTGATGTGAGGTTGCGCCCAGTATGCACTTTTCATGCTTTAATGGCATATCTTAAAACCCAAACCTCACAAGGTTCTAAGATCATTCCCCATGATTTTCCTAGGCGTTACACTACCCGGATTACGTGGTATCATCGTGAATGGCGTAACATTTCCTTGATGACCCGTTATCTCCTTTATATGAAGCCAAGCATGGGTCAATCTATGGCTGACCCATCACCAAGTTTCTTACATTGGCACCACCATTAATTAATTGTTTCTTTCAAGATTCCCATACTACATTAACATATAAATTCGATATCATAATGCAAGTTAAGTTCGGGAATCACTTACCTCAAGTCCTCCAAGTTCATGCTTGTTTACTTGCCTCATCTTGACCCATTAGCTTCCCATGCTTGAGTCCATCATTCCTATCCTTTCATATCATCATGTTCACATCATTGTTAGCATACATGTTCATTCATAAACCAAGTCATATCCAACTCATATATCACATTGACTTGCATAGGTCAATTTCTAACATGCATACAACATAGCTTCCCACTCTTTTTGATTCATCATTCAAGCAATTAAACTCAACATCGTATGTGTCACATAACCAAGCTAATGTGTCTCACAAGAAATCCTCAATCTCACAATCATGCTAGAAAACATACCACATTATTTCCATGTTAGTTGACTTTCCACAAAGTCAACTTTCAACCATACAAACTTTCCTTTTTACAAACATATGTCTATATTATCATACTAGGTTTTATGAAATTCACCTAAAGCGTCATGTTCCTATCTCATTAACATACAAGATCACTCGTCATACCAATTAACAAACAATTGCGTGCATCATAGTATTTAAGCATAGTGTACATACTACTAATGCATACTCCTTACCACATCATATAATCAACTAAATCCCCACATGATTACTCTCTAAGACGCAATCCTCATGTTAACATACTATCAATTGCATAAATTATCATACTACTTTCTTACTTGTCCAATCTTGCCTACAATTTCACAAGTTAGACTAATCTAGACATTTCATCAAACACTTGGTGTGCATACAACATTTAAAACACAATGTACAAGCATTTCATGCATACTTTCATAGCTCATAACATAAATCATCATATTTCTTCCCTACATTACATACCATTCATTCAATAGTTATCAACATAGCAAATCATCACTTTCTTTTCAATGCATTCAATAATTAATTAAGAATGGTCTTGGATTACACCAAGACCAATACCCACTTCCAACATAGGTGTAAAACAATCTAATTAGCACATGAATCAAGCATAGCCTTATGTAGTATCATGAATTATGGTTCCTTTAGTGTCTATCAACATCTAGACACCTCCATTCATCCTTGATTCACGTTTTTACACACACCCTAGGTTTTCATCAACCCTATAATTAATCTTAACATCAAAATCTACCAAATAGAAGGTACCTTTGGGTTTGATTGACCTCAAATGGTCCATTTCTGGCTCATGCATCAATTTCCCCTTGTTTTCTTACTAGATTGAGCTTGGTAGTTGGGTTGGGGTTGGAACCCCTTTTTCTCCTTCTCCTGATATCGACCAAAACACACACCAAGTGTGTGTTTTTGGTGTTTTCATCATATTTGACAATTTTTAATATGGACTTTGGGTAATTGACATATTCCATCCTCAAACTTATAACCTCTTGACTCAATATCATATCTATTAATCCCGCCTATCAATGTCTTTAAATGAAATGGGTTTTCGGGGTGTTACACCCCGGCTAAGCTACGCTATAAAGTACCGTCCACAGGTGGAGATTGTTCAGAAGCGGTCAACTTGGAGCCAATTTCAACAGGATTTGAGCATGGCTTGCAATTCTTCATATTAGTGCGGGCTAAAATATCTACAGCATAGGAGGATTGAGATACAAACAGACAGTCGTCTTCATGTTCAACTTTTAGACTAAAAAAATGATGTAATTTCACGAGATCCGTCATAGCGAATTCATTCTTTAGGGTTGAGATGATGTGATTAAGAAGGTCGGTTGATGAAGCCGTAAGAATGATGTCATCCATATATAATAACAGGTAAGCTTGTTGAGTACCTTGCGTATACACAAATAGTGAAGCAGATACTACTTTTGAAACCACAACTGGTGATGAACGTTGAAAAACGATGATACCATGCCCTCGGGAGCCTGCTTTAGTCCATATAAAGACTTGTTCTACCTGCATACAAAACTGGGATTATTTCGATCAACAAAACCTGGTGGCTGCTGCATGAATACTGTTTCCTGAAGGTTCCCGTGTAGGAAAGCGTTCTTGACATCCAATTGATGGATAGGCCAAGAGTGGGGGACATCAATACTGAGAACAGTCTGTATGGTAGTGGGTTTGACCATTGGGCTAAAGGTCTCATCATAGTCTATCCCAATGGTTTGTCTTTTGCCATTCACAACGAGACGCGCCTTGTACCATTCAAGGGAACCATTTGCATGAAATTCATGCTTAAACAACCAAATACAGTTAATGACAGGAGCCGAAGGTGGCCTAGGAACATGGTCCCACGTAGTATTATCCATTAAAGCATTAATTCATCGGTCATGGCACGTTTCCAGTTTGGATATGTAAAGGCAATAGAATAAGACTTGGGAAAAGGAGAAATGGTTGTATTTAAGGTGTTGAGGTTAAGTGGAATACGGGGTTTGATGATATCCGAACGAGATTAAGTAACCATAGGGTGAATGGGAGGGTCAGTAGGATGTGGAGGTGGTGCGAAAGGTGATGGTTGAGATATTTGGGATTGGACCGTGGTGTGTGATGTATGGAGTGGTGAGGATTGGGCCGTTGGATGTGAGGTGGTGGGAGGTGGTGAGTAGGCCGAGGGGTGTGACGTGGTGGGAGTTGGGGATTGGGTCGAGGGGTGTAGAGAGTTGTAGGCCGGCAAGGGTGAGGTGTGGGCTCGTGGTTGGGTAATTTGGTTGGAAGGTGATGTGGGCTGAGGAATGTGAGCCGAAGGAAAGGTAAAGGGAATGGGAGTTGGCTGATCAGGTGGGTCGTGGGTTTGAGATTGAGGTTGTGATGAGGCCGAAGTGGGACAGGTTAGTAAGCAAAAAGTTGGATGTTGGTTCGGAGAGACGTCATCACAAAAATGAGCGTCGGGTTTATGGTCGGAACAAGTGGGTAGAGGAAACCAAGTTTCATGAATATTACGTGTCGGTAGAAGATGACTTTGCCGATGGCAAGTTCAAGGCAACGGTAGCCCCGATAATTGGCGGGGTAACCCAAAAAGACACAAAGAGAGGACCTTTCATGAAGTTTATGAGGTCATGTGTCCGATTCATTTGGATAGCACACTGACCCGAAAACACGTAAGTGTTCATAGGATGGAGCACAGTGGTAGAAAATCGTGCAAAGGGTGAGGTTGTGAAGGGTTTTTGTAGGAAGAATGTTGTGGAGATAACACGCCGTGTGTATTGCTTCGACCCAAAATTTAGACGGAAGAGAGGCATAGACAAGAAGGGATAGCATGATGTCGTTTAGGTGATGGATCATGCGTTCAGATTTTCAGTTTTGTTAAGAGGTACGTGGGCATGAAAAACGGAATTGAATACCATTAGTGTTTGCAAATTCAAGAAATTTTATAATTGTTGAATTATCTGCCCATGTCACATGGGAATTGTTTAATTTTTAGTTGGAATTGTGTTTGAACAAAAGCATAAAAGTGACAAATTTGGAAAAGGCTTCTGATTTAAATTTGAGGGATAACCTACAAGGTATGAAGAAGCCGCGAAGCACTCAAACTGGATGATTGCTAGGAAACAAGAAATTAATTCGATCGAGGGAAACAAGACTTGGTATTTGACAAAATTACCACCTGGTCATAAAGCTATCGGGTTGAAGTGGGTTTTTAAATTGAACCGGGATGCAAAAGGAAATGTTATAAAACATAAGGCAAGATTGGTCGCGAAGGGTTACATTCAAGAACACGGTGTAGACTTTGATGAAGTATTCGCTCCCATAGCAAGTATTGAAACGGTACGTTTAATTCTCGCAATTGCAAGTAGAGAAGGTTGGAAAGTTCATCATTTGGACATAAAATCCGCGTTCCTTCATGGAGATTTAAATGAAGAAGTGTAAGGCAGCGAAAATATGGTGCATCGCCTAGATAAGGATTTGTACGGTCTAAAGCAAGCACCACGTTCTTTGGATAAAAAATTAGACCAAACTTTGAAGGAACTTGGATTTGAAAAGTGTCCTTATGAAGATGTTATTTATAGGCAGCTTAATAAAAATGGAATAGTTATGGTGGCTGTGTATGTGGATGACTGTTGGTCACAGGAACTAATCAAAAGATAATTAAAGTTTGTATAAAGCAAATGGAATCCAAATTCGAGAAGTCAAACCTTGGATTACTATCTTACTACTTGGGTATAGAGGTGAAAGAAGGAGATAATGGTAATGTGTTAAAGCAATCGACCTATGGGAAAAAGGTTTTAGGACATGCATGTATGTCTGAATGTAATTCTAGTAAATATCCAATGGAGCCAAAATCGAATCTTACCAAAGAAGGTAATGGGAAGAAGGTGAACGAGACGAAGTTTAGACGGTTAGTCGGTTCTCTACGGTATTTGACTCACACTAGACCCAATCTCAACTACTCAGTAGATCTAGTAAGCATGTTCATGTCATCACCTAGAGAAGACCATTTTCAATCTGTTAAACATATACTTTGATATGCGAAGGGAAAGAGTGAGTTCGGCATTCGATATGATATAGGTGGTGGAAAGAATCTTGTAGGCTTTAGCGATAGTAGCCATAGGACTGATCGCGATAGGTAATGGACCAATAGCATAGGAAAGTCAAAAACAGAAAACAGTTGCCTAATCGTCCTGTGAGGTGGAATTTATGGCAGCCATAGCAATAGCATGTCAAACCATTTGCCTGCAAAAATTTGTTGAAGAACCTTAACGAGCTGGATGGTGGACAAAGTTAAGCTAATGATCGATAATAAATAGGCAATTGAACCGATGAAAAATCATGTGTTCTACGCGAGGAGCAAGCACATACATACTCGATATCATTGTTAGTGCACCCTACGGCTATGTCCCTAGCTTAGATATGTAGTTAGGATCTCTTATGTATGTTTTTAGACGTTATCGAGTTGATTTTAGGGGTTTAGGGGTATTTCTGGAAAAGTGTAAGAGTATCTCCATACGCCTGGCTTACTCAGGCGTATGAAGCCCCTACGCCTAGAAGCATTCAGGTGTAGGGAGCTTCATATTCTGAGTGTGCTTATGTGTGTTTTTCATATTCTTACTTTTCCTCATTCACATTTCATCTCTAACAACAATCGGTCAATTGATTCCGCCTTTTGAGTCGATCATACGCGCATGGGATCAACAAATCTTGTGCCAATCCTATAATCATTTCATTAGAGAGTGTGTGGAAAACGAGTTGATTGAGATTGAACATGTGAAGGGTGAAGAACAACGTGCCGATATCCATACCAAAGCACTTCCGAGGCTAAAGTTTGTAGAGATGCGTGATGTTCTTGACGTGAAAGAATGGAATGATTCGGGTAAAAAATTAAGGGGTGATTGTTGGCCCACTATAATTATTTGGCCCGATAGTCATGCGAAAAGAAAAAATGGTCTGTAAATAGAAAGTGGGTTAGCTAATTAATAAATCAAATCTAGAGTAAAATTTAGTTTCTAAACTTTATTTTATTGCTTCATCTGTTTAAGTATTTTAGTAGAAGTCAAATAGGTTTAGGTTTTCTTCCAAATATTAGCCTATTATATAAAGTCATGCATGTAATCGTTTTTTTCATAGTCTTTCGTTTTGGAATATATAATAAAAGAGTCGTGATAGTGTTATCACAAAAATTCTTTGCGTTTGTGTTCCATGTTGATCCAATTGAAACCTTTAGTTAAAATGTTCACTATTCGTTCCATCTGCTGAGGCATAAACTAATCGAGTAGTTATCCATTGACACATTGATAAACTTATTAATGTGGCATATAAGAGGTTCCTCCGTAGAAAATTAATCTTGTGATCCAAAAGCTTTACTGAGTAATTCTTACGTACTATTGTATGTACAGTTATAAAAAAACATTCCTTACGACTTTTAAGATTTAGGAGAATAATAAAAACAGAAAAGAAAACTACAATTCTTGCCTAACTTCCAATTAGAGAATATTCAAAAACCAGTTTAGCCAAAAAGAAATATAAAAAAAATGAAATGTAAAGCACAATTGGGAATTGGGGCTCGCAACTAAAGACTCAAATCATAGTTTACATCAACTCTAAATGTGAGAGTCTAATATAAAAAATATTGCATGGGTGGAGCAGCAAAAAAAAATGCCAAGAAATTAGAACCTAAAAACAATGTGTCAGTCTAACATTCTCATTTTCTAGCCACCGCCTAAATCAAGATCTTTGAATTACTTATTTTGATCCTAAACAATGACCAGTATATCTAGAATCATCCTTCCAAACACACACCCTAAATAAATATTCAGAAACGTACTCTAGAAAAAGTTAACCTTATAAAAACAAGCAAACAGTCGGCATCATTAAAAACTCACCAAATTTAGCTTGGATGTCATCAAAAGATGAAGTAAGATTATTCCCCATTAGATTAGAACAACATTAGCAATGGCCATGGAAGCTGCAAATCAACTATAAAGTTGCGTGGTTCTAAAAATTGTTAAAAACGGATAGTGATGATCAGGTATAAAAGGAACGATCAAGATTTGCCACCAACATAGCTAAATAGAATACAAAATAATGGTTAATGACCGTAAAAAATATATTAACAATCAAATAATAATACCATTGCTTTCATAGATATATGCAGCACCAACTATCAAACACAAATTGAAACCGAAAGGCGGCAATTTCATACCATAATAGAAGGCTTAGAAAGCAAGTTATCTTGTCTTGTGTTCCAGGCCAACTCAAGAATTGATTTCACAATTACAATTTTGAAAACAAAAATGGAACCCTAAAGGAACTTAAAATACGATCGAGTCAAAGATACATACGTACAGATAAGGGATCCTGAAGAAACTTAGGTAGCGACACCCTAGTGTGGTCCATCAATGTTCACAGTTGGAGGCAAAATTGGCTTCAGATTGTATGTGTTTTAACCAAAGTGAGACAGAGGGTTTGCAACGGTTCCAATTAATGACCTTGATTGCAATTGATGGCTGGCTATGGTTACCAACTCTTGCGCATTTAATCGTGATGATGTAAACGACTGTTTCATTGTTTATTGCATATGAATTTAGACATCAAGACGGAGATGGGATGAACGTCAACAAAGTGGAGCACAAGGGGCAAGATTGGAAACTATTATATCTTGTCTTGAGGAGGGCTTTGAATAGAGACTCTTCCTCTGCCATCTTAATTTCAGTGTGAAATTGTCAAATTATCTATTCATTATAGATAGATCTTTATTAAGCATAAGGTGTTTTCCTTAAAAGACTATTTCATGATGTATATATAGATGTCGAATTAATACTAGAGTCAAAAGGTTGGAACATTTTGCATGTATCGAAGAGTCACATTATCAATCAAAGTGCAATACTTTGTATTTTTCACTTCTCATTTTCAGTCCATATTATATATCAATATGTGGTTGAATTCCTTCTTGATTACCCACATACATGAATCAAACACAATAGCAATTAAACATTTTTTAAGGTTTGAAGAACCAAATATAATTCTATATGTAGAAAACATTCAATTTATATATAACGGATTTACTCATGAGTAAATACAACAAAGGATCACTGTACGTTGTGATCTTTATTAACATCAATACCAAACACGTACTTCAGACTTAGCTAAACATATATAATGACGATACACGATATTTATATAGTCGCATATATGTAGACGCGCACAAAGGTTTACTTTAAACGGAAACAGGTTCAAGTACTAGAGGCGCAAGCTAGCTTTTTAAGCATGTTACGGAATTCCATGTGAATTTCGTGACTTGGAATAATACTCCTAGTCACTTCACGTGACCACATACTCTTTCCCCATTGTGTAAGTCTGGGAGTTCTTTCTTCTTCGATCACATAGAGACCGAAAATTCTTTCACAAAGCTTGAGCCACCCGAGAAAAGCTCCAACAACAATATCAAGATAACCAATATCATCTCCACCGAAAAATGGCTTCCCCTTGCTCAACTTCACGAATGCTTCTTCCAACATCACTGATCCTCTGATGATCAACTTTTTTAATTCTTCTCTTCTTTCCTTATCTTGTGTTACCACAAACTCTTTTATCCATCTGTAAAACTGTCATGTAAGAAAGTAAGAACAATATTATTATTATTAGTATTATTGCTCACAAAGTAATTTGAAGGCCTTAGAAATCTGTGAAATATATATATATATAAGCTCGGTGGTGGTATATAAATGTAATTTTTGGAGGAATAACAAGCCATCCTCGTAAGTATAGAATAGTGAATACCATAAACTTGTATATATAGTTAAAAAAATATTGAGTGATGCATAAACGTTGAAACTAGAATTAAAAAGGAAAACTTGGTTGCAACAATACAAGTCACCAACACTTGTAAAAAACTTACAACCAATCATCAAAAATAGAAAAAAGAATACTTGCAAAAATCAAATGATTCATGTTATTATATTTATTTGGCAAGAATCAGTTTTAGAAAATAAAAAAAAAAAAGAAAAAAAAAGAAACATGTTAATTGCATAAAAAATTGACTTGGGTCATAAAATACCAGGGTGTCAAAGGTGTAGGCCAAGATCCGGCATTGAACCCGTTCTGAAGGGTTCGAAGGGAGGAGAGGGTGGACATTTGGTTGAATCTCATCAAGGTACTCTATTATGGCAAGAGACTCAATCATGGGCTGTTCATTTGCATGAAAAAGTACAGGGACTTGTTGAAAAGTTGGGTTCGATTTCAGTAGGAGCTCACTTTTGTTACAAAGATCTTCCTCAATGTACTCATAGTCAATAGACTTAAGTTTGAGGACGAACCTAACCCGGGTCACAAATACACTTCCAGTAGACCCAAGAAGCTTCATCTCACACTTTTGTGTCATTGTAACTTGAAGGAAATGTGACTGATGCCTTCTTGGAGGAAGATGGCTGGAGTATTTATAGTGATAAAAACTTACAAAATGACAAAGTTATCCTATGAAATAGAAAATTCTTTTTATTCAAACTTTGTAGGCAGGGATTTTTGTAATATTGGTGGTGTCACTATATAGTCTATAACTTTCCAACTTATCAGTTATCACTCTCGGCCCATTATGATGTGCATCTATCTCTTATGGTGAACCGATCAAATAATATCCATTGATTTTATTATTATTCTTAGATTTATATTTTGGGAGCGTCCCGGGGTTCAGAAATCTAATATGACATATCAATTTTACATACGAAATAGACTGATACGCTTTACAGTTACATGTAGGAAAGTTTCGGGTAGCACTTAACCTAAAACAATTAACAATGTATCTCCAATGTTAACGTCTAACCTTAAACAATGTATAACTCCTGCTAATAATTAACAATGTATCTCTAACATTAAAACCTAACATAAAACCATGTACAACTTCAATGCAACACCTGTTGTAAATAGAATTCATATTTACTCGTTTAAACATAATTAATGACTTGCTTATACATGATTAATGAATAATCTGAAAACTTTGTATTTTTTTCCTGTATGAACAAACCCCCAAAAAATAGTCGTTTTTTCTCCGTTTTTTATATAGCACTACGGTACTCGTTGGAAAGATAATAAAACGCTCGTTAATTTAGCGTAATTTTTTTTCTTTAAAAAATCTCGTATATAAAAGATATTAACGTTTAAAAATTATGGGATAAAACATGAGAGAGAAAAATCTAATTTTTTTTTAAATTCTTTTTTTTTTTTTATAAAATAAGTCAATGTCACATTACATCCTATATGTCACTCTCCGGGTGGAGAATGCATGTATGAATGCCATATAGGATTAACCATTTTCATATATATATTAAACACTGAAGTTTTCATGTGCATTGTGGTAGGAATTTGGTCAATATCCATTCGGTTCACTATAGTATTGGTACTTGGTATAGTAGTCAAATGAGAAAATCCAAAAAGTGAAGTTTTGATATGCCTAAAAAGATATCAACACGTGTTTTACATCGATAAAAACAGTATAAACGAATATTACTAATGGTTTCGACAATACAATTAATGTTATTTGGTCAGAACTGACATTGTACCTATATTGTTGAGATGATATCAATTCGGTTCGTCATGGTACCAGTACAGTACTGGCACTCGCTAAACCTTATAATACAAAAACATATTTACTGCGAATACAACTCTGTTTCCACGAAGTTATTATGGAGACTATAAAAATGAACATAAATGAAGTTGTTTGAACGGTATCGGTTAGGTTCGTAATAGTAAAAGAAAAAATCAATTATATTTGACTCGTTCGATTTAGAAATTTAAAAAAATAACAAAATATTTTTTTTATCAAAACGTTGATAAAAATAAGCAGACCATTATAAAATATTACCTTATTTTATCATAATAACAAAAAGTTTAACCCAAAAAAAAATTAATTGTGAAGTAGATTTGATCACATATACATTTGTGCTAAATTAATTACTCATTGTACACTAGCCGATTACCCCGGGAAGGTCCCGGGGTTGAAAAATTTAATATGATTTAATAAAAAATGATAAAAAAAAAAGAAAACTCAAATCACGAAAAGAGTAAATAACTTAAACATAATCAATCTTAGTTAAAAAACATTTATTTAAAAAGTTAAAAAAATAAAAAGCATAAACCATATTAAACATAATAAAGTATTAAAAGGATAACCTTCAACATATAATCATCTTCACGTAAATTAAAATATGTTACAATTTGATTAATGAATAACCTGAACACTTTGTGTTTTTTTCTGTATGAATATAACCCCACAAAAAATAGTCGTTTTTTTTTTCGTTTTTATATAGCACTATGGTACTCGTTGGAAAGATAATAAAACGCTCGTTAATTTGGTGTAATTTTTTTATTTAAAAAATCTCGAATATAAAAGATATTTATGTTTAAAAATTATGGGAGGAAGATAAGAGAGAAAAATGTAAATTTGTTTTTAAATTCTTTTTTCCTAAAATAACTCAATTTAATTTTAGTAATTGAGAATTAAGAGATAGAGAGATAAATTTAGAAAAATACTCAAAAACACCAAAAACACTCAATTATTAAGCCACGTGGCACTCTCAATGGGCATATATGCTTTCTTTTATATATATATATAGATATAGATTAGTACTCATAACATGATTTCGAAAAAAAAACATCAAGACCTACGTAGATAAAGAAAACCACACTGCTGCAGCATATTCATAATTTTATAACATATTGTATCTTGAAATCTATTATCTATTATTATTATTATTATTATTATTATTATTATTATTATTATTATTATTATTATTATTATATATAAAAGAATTGATAGTTGTTGATGTGGCATGCAATGTTGGCCTCAATCCCTCCTTAAAACGGCCACGTGGCATAATAATTGAAAGAGTTTATTGTTTTTTAATTTTTTTCAGTTTTTTATTAAAAAAACTCTCTCTCTCCTCTCCTATTATTATTCGCCTTCCCTGATCAAAACCCTAAATCCCTTCTCCTTCACAACTGTTGGATCAGTGGCTGTTTCTATGAACACTTATGTGTTTGATCAGATTTATATAAGAGTTATTAAGCAGCGGAAGGTTAAGTGTTCAAAGGTCTAAAAGATCACTTTGATGAGGAGTTATTACTCCCCCTTAACTGAATAGTAAATGAGAAACAATAAATGATCTAAGTATAAAGCAGTAATAGCAGTTTATGTTTCTCAGATGTGAAGTGGAAATTATAAGTTTAAAGCTTGAAGGATTTCAATATAATTTCAAAGATATTACACAAAATCACATATGTAAAATAGATGAACAAACTCATCTATTTATAGACTATTGTACAAAACTGAAGTCTGAAGTAATCTAAGATATTTATCAAAGATATTATGCTAAGATAAGCTTACATCAGTCTGTACATTGAAACTTGAAATCAAGACTTTAACAAAACAATATAATAGTAAAACTGCTGATCTTTCAGTCGGTTAGAAGCTTCTGATGGAAAGTGCTGATGAGTGACAAACTGCTGATGAGCAGTTTGTCTTCAGTAGTTCTTCAGTGAAATGTCTGGTTAGACTTCAGAACTTCTGATGAATTTACTCTTCAGTACTTTGTGTTTGTTCTTCAGTACTTCTTCTATTTGTTCTTCAGCAGTTCTATACTTAGGCAGATATGGAAAAGACTAAGGTTATCAAAAGGTGGTTTCTTCAATCCTCTTCGTCCCAACAATCTCCCCCTGGATTGATGAAGCCAAAACCTTATCTATCCTTTATTGTTGTCCTTTTCTCTCTTCTAACATCCTCCAGATCTCTGCTGTCATCCGGGTGGTAAGAGTACATCTTTGTTGCTCAGTGAGAGGACCAAGTTCAGGTGTTAAATGTTGAATGGTGAGAAGGTCTTTGGACGATAAAACACTCAACTCCTTTGAGTTTCTATAGACCTTACTTGAACGGTCTCTCCTGGTCACAAGTACTGAGTTGGATTCAGTAAATGACCATTTCACAATGTTTACCTTTGACCTGTCAAAGTCAGAGGCATAGGAAACCAAGCCTGTTTCCTTAGGTTGACCTGATTGAGGAATGTCTTCGATTTCAGTGACTCTCAGGTGAGACTCTTGACTTCCTTGTAATTCAGCAGCACCTTGGATTGGCATATTGGGCAGGTGATGCTCTGTAACAACCCTTGTATGTGTTTCTTCTTGAATGGATTGTTGTAACTGATAAGCATAGGTAGCCTTGTCTCTGAATTGGGTTAAGATGGGTTTCTCTTCAACATCAAAA
This sequence comes from Ambrosia artemisiifolia, assembly GCA_032199755.1. NCBI lineage: Eukaryota > Viridiplantae > Streptophyta > Magnoliopsida > Asterales > Asteraceae > Ambrosia > Ambrosia artemisiifolia. The sequence goes on along the minus strand of CM063516.1, from coordinate 40,684,900 downwards.
TCACCATGTACCAACTGATCTCCTTCTAACAGAATCATCTTGAAGTCAGTCTTGACAATGGGATCTCCATCTGCTTTTCTTTTAGTGGCTGGCTTTCTTAATGTACCAGATGGTCTTTTGACAATAGAAGTTGTTTGGACTTCTTGGCTTTCAAATTTTTCTGGTTCAGCAGCTTTCTTTGCTTTGAGTTTCTTGTAAGCCTCATAGAGAGTTTGTTCTTTCCATTTGCTGATTGAGGCTTTTGAACCATAGTCATTAGCCACTAATTCTTCAATCACTTCGGCTCTTTTGGCTTTCCTCTCATTTTCAGTTGCTATTCTGTCAGATAGCATCTGAGCTCTTCTTGTCAGTTCTTGTGTTGAGAGTTTCTTGAGGGCCACTTGTTTGGATTTGGAGTTCTTTGTAATGAATTTTATTAGCTGTGCTCTTTTGTCATCTTCAGCAGCAGCTTCAAGTGCTCTCTCTTCAGCCTCAAGCTCATCAAGTTTTTCTTGATACTTGATCAGTTTTTCATCATAGTTCAAGTCTTCTCTAGTTTCTAGGCTGTTCCATACTCTGTCTTCTTTTGCCTTCTTGGCAGCTTCTTTTAAACTCTTCTCTAATAATTCTTTTGACATCCTGATGGGAGTAGGGTTTAAAACAGCTGTGGAAGTTGTTGTAGGCAAAGGAGTGGGAGCAGGGTCTTTTTCAGTTGCCTTAGGAACTTCTGATGATGGTTTTGGAGGTAGAACTGCTGATGTGGTAGGTTTGGTCACAACTGCTGAAGGATTGTCTTCAGTAGTTTGAGAAATGTAATCAGCAGTTACCTCTGATGCCTTAGGTAACTTGAACTCTGGTGCTACTTCTTTTCCTGGTCTTTGTGTTGGTCTATCAGCTTCTTGATCAGGATTTTGTCTTTGTGTAGCATCTGTTGTTGGTTCCTTAATCATCTCCCCCTTTTTGGCTTCATCCACTTCTGGAAGCCGAATAGAATGAGATGTTGCAGCAGACAACCTTGCAAGTTGATCTTGAGTTTCATCCATTTTCTTGTTCAACTCTGCAAGTCTCGAGTTGATCAACCCAAACTGATTGTTAGCTTTTAACTCCCAAGCAGTTGTGAAGGGTTTGAGTTGATCAGTAATAATTTGTTTGAGTGCTTGATACAGGGGACCATCTGGGCTGCATAGTTGGTTCAAGTCTATGCTTGTGAGCCCAGTGAATTGGGTAGGTTGTTTTGGTGAAGGGGTGAGTTTTGGGTGATCTTCAGATTGCTCTGAAGATGCCAGTTGTGGGGATTTTTGGGCTAACTGGTCTTTAACCTGATCTTTGGTGACCAGCTTCTTGAGCTTGGAGACCTTAGATGCAGGACCTTCAATATCAACCGTCAATTCAGTTTGTGGAAGTTTTGATTCATCAACCAACTTAATGGAATCATCTGAATCCCTGATAGTGTCCTCAGAGAGGGCAGGATCAGTTATATCATGAGCTGGACCCAAACCAGTAGTCTCATGAACCTCTTTGTCTTGGTCCTGAGGTTTTCCTACTTCTGGCCTTAGGCCTTCATCAGTAGTTGCCAGATTTGAGGTCTTAGCTATGTTACTACTGTCCTCAGGTTCACCACTGGGTGATAAGTGAGTAGTAGCAGCCTCAAAAATATCAAAAGTTTGCAAGTTTGGGCTTACAAACCCTTGTTCATCCTCATCTCTCTGTGTTGGGCTAAAGAGATCCACATTCATGTCAACTTCTGAAGGCATCTCCCCAATTTGATGTGTTGTAAGGGGAGTGACATGTGGTGAATGGGTTCCTTTAAGTCCTGAGAGAAGTTGGGCAATTTCTATGGTTGTATGTGAGGGTTCAGGTTCAGTAGTTGTTATGGGTTGGTGTTCAGGAGTTTGGGTGGGTTTAGGAATGGTTTCAGCAGTTTCAAAAGCAGGGTCAACAGTTATTTGTTTCTTAAATCTTTTTCTTTTAAATATAACTGTGACAGGTTTTCTTTTGGGTGGTGGAGAAGGAGTGTGCTGAGAGGATGTTTCAGCCACTTCCTTTTCAAGTGCAGATTGCACATCAGTAGTTTCAGGTTTCTCCAGTTCCTGAACTTTCTTTTTCAGTGACTTGGTTGTTTTTGGTTTTTGTTGTTTAGGCTTTTTAGTTATCTTTTTGGGTTTGGAAGATGTGGGTTCCTTGGGGATGGGTTGTTCTTCCCCTTGGTCATCTTCAAGCAAAAGTGCTGGTTTGTTGTGCCTAGAGAATACTTGAGCAGTTAAAGGATTTAAAGTTGTTGTTTTTCCCTCAAGTACTCCCTCACCAAGTTCTTTTATTATGCACTGCATAACAAACCTTGGATACAACAAAAATCTCTTTTTATCATTTTGATGATGTAAAACCAGTTCATTGAAAAATAGTTTTGATGCCTTGAAAGAAGTTTCATTTATGATGGAATGAAAAATAGGTTGAAAGGTTGAAGGCATCTGATCTATTGACCCAGTTTTAGGACTAAGACACATAATAATATAATGAAATAACAGTTTATATTGTGGGTCAAAATATTTTTTGTAAACTGTTGCTTGTGCCAAAGTACCTTGATAGCCACATTCTGTCATGGTCAGATGAATATCTGAGGTTGGAATTTGTTCAGGTGCCTCAGAATCCTTCAAACCAAGCCTGATGCTTAGTGTTTCTGGTGAGATGGCCATCAGTTTCCCTTTTATAGAAGATTTGAGGGAAATCACTTCATTATTCACCTTCACCGTTTCTGAATTTGCCCAGAACTCATTAAGAGTTTCTTCATGAATGGGTGGATCAATGGTGAAAGCATCATAATATTGGGATTTCATGATGAGATCAAGTATCTCATCATACTGGGACCAGGCTTCATCTTTAACAAAGTAGCCTCTTTGGTTGTGTCCCTGTTTTAACACGAGAGCCATGGATATTTTTGATCGAACAGTGATTTTTAGGTTAGAGAAGGGGTTTTGTTTTGAATTTGAGAGAGAAAGAGGGAATTTTGCTTTTTGAATGGATAAGTGTTGGAACAGGGTATTTATCAGAGGTTTTTAACCGACTAGGTCAAACTTCTGACGAGTGAAAAGTCTGTTTTACCCTTTTAGTCAAACTGCTGAAGAAGAAAGGTTTCTTCATCAGTGGTTTTAGTTTTCTCATCAGTAGTTTCAACTGCTGATGCAGATGACTCTTAAAGCACTTTTCTAACTTCTGATTTTTATCAGTAGTTACATCCATTTTGAAAATATCCCAATTTGATGTTTATCAGTAGTTTTCAAATTTGTTCATCAGAACTTTCTCTTTTCTCAAATTTTTGGTCTTCAGAGGTTTATGTAAGTGAAAAATAAAATATGTGCAGAATTAAAAAGTGAAACACTTACAGACTTTCTTCTAAGTTTAACATCCCAAGCATGGATACTAACCTCTGAAAAGTTGTTGAATCAAGGGGTTTGGTGAAAATGTCAGCTATTTGATTGGCTGTTGTGACATGCTTCACCTCAATCTTGCCTTTTTCATAGCAATCTCTTATGAAATGATACCTGATTTCAATATGTTTAGTTTTTGAAAACTGAACAGGATTTTGAATGATGCTAATGGCAGATTTGCTGTCTACAAAAAGTGGGGTCTTGGTCTCTTTGATTCCATAATCAAGCAGTTGATATTGGAGCCATTGTATCTGTGAAGTACAGCTTGCAGCAGCAATGTATTCAGCTTCAGCTGTTGAAGTTGCCACAGATGTTTGTTTCTTTGATTGCCAGGACACCAGACAGTTTCCTAAGAATTGACAACCACCAGATGTTGATTTTCTTGACATTTTGCAGCCTGCATAGTCACTATCTGAAAAAGCAGTTAACTTGGTATTGCTTGAAGCAGGATACCAGATCCCCAAAGTAGGAGTTCCTTTCAGATATCTGAAGATTCTTTTGACTGCAATTAGATGAGATTCTCTTGGTGCAGATTGGTATCTAGCACAGACACAAGTTGAAAACATGATATCTGGTCTAGAAGCAGTTAGATATAAAAGAGAACCTATCATACATCTATACATGGTTTGATCAATGTGTTTCCCTTGATCATCTGGTTCAATTTGTGTGATTGGTGTCATGGGAGTGGAACATGTTTTACAGTCTTGTAAAGAAAATTTGTTCAATAATTCTTTAACATATTTTGATTGATGTATAAATGTTCCATTTGATTGTTGCTTGATTTGCAGTCCCAAAAAGTACTGCAATTCTCCCATTGTACTCATTTCAAATTTTGATTGCATGAGTTTCTTAAATTCTTCACACAGTTTTGAGTTTGTTGAACCAAAAATGATATCATCAACATATATTTGAACAAGTAAGACATGATTTCCAACATGTTTTATGAAAAGAGTTTTATCAATGGATCCCCTTGAGAAGTGATTCTTTAGTAAAAAGTTGGAGAGTGTTTCATACCAGGCTCTTGGAGCCTGTTTTAGCCCATAAAGAGCTTTGTCAAGTCTGTAAACCCAATCAGGATGAGAAGGATCCTCAAACCCTGGAGGTTGACAGACATACACTTCCTCTTTTATTTTTCCATACAAAAATGCACTTTTGACATCCATTTGATAAACTTTAATGTTGTTGGAAATTGCATAAGCTAAAAATAACCTGATAGCTTCAAGTCTTGCAACTGGTGCAAAGGTTTCATCATAATCAATTCCTTCCTCTTGGGAATAACCTTGTACCACTAGTCTTGCTTTGTTCTTGATTATCATACCAGCCTCATCTGATTTGTTTCTGAAGACCCATCTTGTTCCAATTGGTTGCTTGTTGTCAGGTAAGGGACAGATTTCCCAAACCTGTTGTTTCTTGAATTGAAGCAACTCTTCTTGCATTGCTTGCACCCAATTGTTGTCTTTGAGGGCTTCTTGATACTTCTTTGGTTCCAACTGAGAGATGAATGCTGAGAATAAGCAAAAGTTGGAGAGCTGGTTTCTTGTAAGTACCCCTGAGGCAATATCACCCATGATTTGTTCCAATGGATGATCCTTGTGTTCAATCAGTTGTTGTAAGCCTGTACTGGATGATGGCTCTACAGTTTCTTCAAATAAACCACTGAGATTGATAATATCTGGTTCAGCTGTTATTTGAACTTCAGGAGTTTTAGGTTCAGCTGAATCAGGAGTTTCAAAATGTTCATCAGTAGTTCCTGAAGTAGAAGCTATTGAAACTTCTGAAGGTTTAATAGTTGATCTTCTGACTGTGTTTGGAGTCCATGGTGCAGGACTATCATCTTCAAATCCTTGAAAACCATTTTGAGGAGGTTTGGATGATTCAACAGTCTTTTCAGGTCCGAAATGAAAACTGTCAAGATCAAATAATTCAGCAGGATCTGCTGGAATAAGAGTGTGTTTTGATTCATTGAACTTGACATTCAGTGTTTCTTCTACTATCCTGGTTCTTGAATTGAATACTTTGTAAGCTTTTCTCAATGGAGAATAACCAAGAAAATAACCTGTATCAACTTTTGCAGCAAACTTAGAGATAGAGTCTTTGATGTTGAGGATAAAACATTGACATCCAAAAGCCCTGAAGAAGGAGATAAGGGGCTTAATGCCATGAAGAATTTCATAGGCAGTTTTGGTATGTCTCTTGTTGATAAGAACTCTATTCTGAACATAGCATGCAGTGTTGACTGCTTCAGCCCAAAAATACAAAGGTAGGCCTGAATCAGCTAACATTGTTCTGGCTGCTTCAATTAATGTTCTGTTCTTTCTTTCTACTACACCATTTTGTTCAGGAGTTCTGGGAATGCTGAACTGTCTAACAATCCCTTTAGACAGACAGAATTCATCCAGAGTCTTGTTCCTGAACTCTGTCCCATTGTCACTCCTGATGATTTTGACAGATAGAGAGTATTGCTTCTCTACTTGTAGAATAAAGAACTTGATGATTTCAGCTGCCTCATCCTTGGAATATAAGAAGAAGACCCATGTGAATCTTGAGTAGTCATCAATGATGACCAAGCAGTACTTCTTCTTACCAAGGCTCATAATCTTGACTGGTCCAAATAAGTCCATATGGAGTAATTGAAGACATACAGTTGTTTTTGATTCTTCAATAGACTTATAAGAGGACTTATGCTGTTTACCTTTAAGACAGGAAACACAGTGTTCTTTGCACTGATATTCCTTCAAAGGTAGACCTCTGACCAAGCCCATTTTTGTGACTTTATTGATGGTTTTAAAGTTCACATGGCCAAGTCTCCTATGCCAGAGATCATTTTCTGAAGTTGATGCCTTTGAGAAGAAACAGGCAGTTTTGTTCAATACTTTGTCTTTTTCAATGTCCACTGCATAGACATTGCCACATCTTTTGGCAATTAGCAAAGTATGATCTTCAATGATCTTCTCTATCAACTTCTGGCCTTCTGGTGATATGATCTTGCATGCTGTCTTTGTGAAAAAGGAAGAATATCCTTTGTCACACATTTGAGAGACACTCAGCAAGTTGTACTCAAGGTTTTCAACCAGATTGACCTTGTCAAACTGCATTTTGCCTGAGGATACATTGCCATATCCTAGCACATATCCCTTGGCATTGTTCCCAAAGGACACAGATCCTTCTCTTTGACTGATAAAATTGTTTATCAGGTATCTGCATCCAGTCATGTGCATTGAGCCTCCACTGTCCACATACCATATGCTATTCAAACCTCTGGAGACTCTCTGCACAAGATAGCAAATTAGTTAGTTTTGGCAACCCAAGCCAGTTTGGCTTTGGGTTTGCTCTTGAGAACAGGTGCAGCTTGTTGTGGACCATTTTTAGTAATCCATGTCTTTTTGGCAATGGATTTGTCATTAAGAACAATGGTGGGTTCTTTTTGGTTTCCACCATCAACTTTGGTCATCAGAAGTTTGACCAGGTTTATCAAATCTTTAACTTCAGCAGTTTGTGAATCTGCTGATGAGTTAGGTGAAACTTCTGAAATTGAACTTTGAGAAGATGACCTTTGTTGAGATAAAGGCTTCTTCTTAGAAAGGGTTTTGTTTGATTGTTGTTTGTTGGGAAAAAAGGTATTTTGAAAATCTTGTTTTATCTGTTTTCCCACAATCAGTTGTTGTCTTTGTTTATTTAACTGATTTACCTTTCTAAATTTGCAAAGTTCAGTTATGTGGTTAAACAGACCACATATTTCACATGCTTTTGCCTTCTCTTTCCTTTTAGATAGATCAAGAGAGCTAGAAGGCAATTTACTGACAAAATCTGATTTTTGAAATAGGTCATCAGCAGTTTTCAGGGTCTCAACTCCTGATGTAGTTGAAACTGCTGATGGCTTATTGTCAGTAGTTTTAACTTCTGCAGTACTTCCCTTTTTAAGGAAGTTCTGATGGTAGGATGTGCATTCCTCCATATCAGAAGTTTGAATCAATTTCTTCCCATCATTATCAGTTTTGTGGGTGAAATCTGTTGGTGATTCAGTGTGGGTATATCCAATGCCAAATTTAACATTGGCTGCAGTTTGTTTGTTAAGTAACATTTGATACCCTTTACAAGACTCAACCCATTTTTCACAATCAACCTTGGTGTCAGCAAGCTCTTGTCTGACTTTTCCTAGGCTGTCTATCATGGTTTTAATTTGTGCTTCTGTTTCAATGGATTTATCATTTAGTTTGGAAATTTCTTTGTTTTTCAACATGACTTTTCTTTCCAAATCACACTTCATTTGTGTGTATTTTCTTTCCATGTCATTGGATTTGCCTTGTAAATGCACATTGGTTTCTCTTATTAAAGCAAATGATTCTTTGCAAGATTTAGTGCAAAGCTTTAACAGAGATTGTTGTGATACCTGTGTGAGAGCAGAATTTGAAGAGTATCCTTCAAAGGCCATTAAGGCAAAATTCTTTCTGCCATTATCAGGTTCTCCCCAGTTGACATCATAGACCTTATTGTCTGAATCCTGACTGCATTCTGACGTGTCATAAGGAAGACTACTCCAATCAACATACCCTGAGGTAAATAAGCTTTGTTGCTGAGGGGGTTGTTGAGTTTGTGCAGGAAGTTGAGCAGTTGGAAATGGAGGCATGAGCTGCTGTTGTTGTTGAGCAGGCATCTGTACATATTGTACTTGTGGCACATATTGAACATTTGGAGCTTGTGCCTGTACAAAATGAGCACTCCCATTAGTTCCATTATTCCTATTGTATGAGGGGTTATATTGATTTCCAGGGGACATTTGTTGGTTATAGCTAGAGCTTCTACATTCTCTAGCAAAGTGTCCCAACTTTTGACACTTATGACATCTCAATTTAGATTTGTCAAAACCAACTTTTGTTGAATTGTTTAGTCCTGGAAATTTCCTTCCTGACCTCTTGTAAAATTTGTTAGTTTTTAAACTTAACAAGGCCAGTTGGTGCAATATTTCCATTTCTTCTAAGTCATCACTGCTAAAATATTTTAAATCATCCATGATGAAACACATGTTGTCAGCAGTTTGACTTAGTTCCTCATTGTCATAAGCTGGGAAAGATCCATCTGATGAGATCCCAGCTGTTATGTCAATGTGGTCAAAAGAACCAAAATTATTAGAACAGGATGGTGAGTCATGTCCTAATAAGGCTGTGCTACCCGGAGTATAGTCATCAGCAGTTTTACCAGATTCTTGAAGCTTTTTCTTTTGATTGATTTCTCTTTCAAAAGTTAATAATTTACCATGTAACCTAGTTAGGTTCAAGGTGTTAAAATCAGAACTGGTTCTGAGGACTATTGAGTAAGTTTCCCATTTTGAAGGTAAAGACCTTAAAAATCTATGTAACATAGACTCAGTTGTATAGGTCTGATTGTTTATTTTTAACTCAGATATGAGTGAAGAAAATCTTTCAAACTGTTGAGTTAAAGTTTCACCCTCTATGTGAGTAAAAGTTTCATATTGTTGAGCTAGTATTTCTCTGATGTTGGCTATCACCTCAGCAGTTCCTGCAAACTGCTCTTTTAGGCAGTCCCACAGCTCTTTGGCACTTTCACAATGTAAAAGGCCAGCATAAATTTCGTTTGGGAGAGCCATAGCCAACATGGAGAAAGCTTTTGCATCAAGCTCAAACTTTAGGAAATCTTCCTCCGTGTATTCTTTTGGATCCTTTGGTCTTTCAGTCTTACCCTCTGGATCAGTAACAACTGGTTTGTGAGGTCCAAAAACTACAGACCTCCAACATCCAGTGTTTGTTTGAGAGATAGTATGTGCCAACCTTTTAGACCATATGTTATATTCATTTCTGACTAACATAGGAGGTTTGTTGGCAGATCCAGTATTGTAGGGATCCATTTTTAAGAAGTTTGGATTTGTCAATACTTTCTTAAAGTGATGGATTTAAAAAGTGAGCCTTTTATCCTTTTTATTGAATATCAATATTGAGCCTGTGTCTGAATCTCAATTTATTAGATTGATTTTGATCAGATTAACCAGAAGCTCTGATACCAATTGTTGGATCAGTGGCTGTTTCTATGAACACTTATGTGTTTGATCAGATTTATATAAGAGTTATTAAGCAGCGGAAGGTTAAGTGTTCAAAGGTCTAAAAGATCACTTTGATGAGGAGTTATTACTCCCCCTTAACTGAATAGTAAATGAGAAACAATAAATGATCTAAGTATAAAGCAGTAATAGCAGTTTATGTTTCTCAGATGTGAAGTGGAAATTATAAGTTTAAAGCTTGAAGGATTTCAATATAATTTCAAAGATATTACACAAAATCACATATGTAAAATAGATGAACAAACTCATCTATTTATAGACTATTGTACAAAACTGAAGTCTGAAGTAATCTAAGATATTTATCAAAGATATTATGCTAAGATAAGCTTACATCAGTCTGTACATTGAAACTTGAAATCAAGACTTTAACAAAACAATATAATAGTAAAACTGCTGATCTTTCAGTCGGTTAGAAGCTTCTGATGGAAAGTGCTGATGAGTGACAAACTGCTGATGAGCAGTTTGTCTTCAGTAGTTCTTCAGTGAAATGTCTGGTTAGACTTCAGAACTTCTGATGAATTTACTCTTCAGTACTTTGTGTTTGTTCTTCAGTACTTCTTCTATTTGTTCTTCAGCAGTTCTATACTTAGGCAGATATGGAAAAGACTAAGGTTATCAAAAGGTGGTTTCTTCAATCCTCTTCGTCCCAACAACAACCCTAATCAAATCAAAATAATGTTATAGAAAAACAGAGCATCCAGTGCCTCCGGTGTCTTCGACAAACAACAGAGCATCGAATTAGCCAACTCAATCATTCACTTAATCGACAAAACCCAACTCAATCGTCCACTTAATCGACAAACAACAGAGCATCGAATTAGCCTCCGGTGTCTTCGAAGTAATCCAGTTACGACAGTCCGGTAACGTCGTCGCTGTCCTCGCACGTATCGGCAGCGACATCCAGTGGCCGTTAGCCAAAGACGAAGCCGCCGTTAAACTTGATATGTGTTTCTGATCACTCAGGTTTACTTTTTGATTCTATATTAATTCTGATACAATATGTTGTTTGTTTTTGTAATTGATATTTGTGTTGTTATTGTTGAAATCATATAAACAAAGTAATAGAATAATATATCGTACGTAGTGGTAGTACATGATCCTGATGGTAAGGGTTAAGCGGTGTTTTTGCTCAAGGACTCCCCGTATTTATATATGGCTAGCTGAAGCTTCCTCCGTTCGTTAGCTTTTCAGAATATTACATACTCCATGGCCTCCAAATTAGTTAAGAGACGTATACATGCTCTATTCAATTCGCTTTCTCGATCGATCCTTTGTTATATAGTGGATTTGAAAGGAAGAGGACCGTGGGGTGGTGGCATATGTGCGTTGAGGAGGAGATGATCGATGCGAGCCCTTCACCAATTACTCCAAGACGATATGTTTGATCTACAGTTATAAGTAGTTGGCACTTCCCAACCTCATGAGGCGACCAGATCAGAACTTGAACACGTCCCCAGAAAGTTAAGAGCAGCTACTATCTTGTCCTGTATTTTTCTAATAATTTGACATAATAAGAGCAGCTACTATCTTGTCCTGTATTTTCCATGTAAGATGCACACCAGGATGGATTATTAACTTTGAAATATTCTAAAGGAGTAATATAATGTGTGTGTACACGAATCCAAAATACCCCAACAAGAAATACAATCCACACTTATCCAAAATACCCCAACAAGAAATACAATCCATACTTCAGTATGTAACATAAATAAACAAACCTATGAAAACATCCCACCCACCCCCTATATCCTCAGGACTAGCAGCCATTCATAGACTTGTCTGCCAAACCACAATTACTAACAAAGGTTACTGTTTTAGTTCTTTTACTAATGGATAGGTTACTGTGTACCTGTTATCTAAGAGCAGGTAAAATGAAAGTATAGTAAAAAATGGTAAGGAATCAAATGGGTTGAAGGTCATTCAAACTGGTTGTTATGCATTTAGTTGATTAGGTTAAAAATTATCGGATTCATTAGAGATTGATGAGTTTTTGAATAGTTGCAGCTTACATAAGTGATTATTTAGATGATTACTGATTCGGTTTTAGGTTAGGGAATATATGGACATGCAGTGATTGAGAGATTTTGTGGTTAGTTAACTTGAGCCATTTGCAATAGGTTATCACGTAGTGAAAATTTTTAACTAAGATTGATTATGTTTAAGTTATTTATTGTTTTCGTGATTTGAGTTTTTTTTATCATTTTTTATTAAGTCATATTAATTTTTTTAAGCATAAATAATTAAATAAATGTAATTATTAATGTTAAAGAATCATATAACTTCATGTAGGACTTTGCATCTTTTGATGATTGATAAATTTATATACAGATTATAGGCATCATCATCAATGGATACACGTATCAAACAATAGCCATACCGGACATGTTAAAATAATAAACTACTTGAAATTTTAACCAATATAATTAATAAAAGAAGACTTTTTCCGTTTTTGTAGCTAGAAAAAATAAATAAAGCCAGACTTATAATGCTACTATTACCACATACAGCTAGAATGATGCAGGATTATCTCCTAGTTTAAATTGAAGGCTATATTTATCTATTATTTAAATTTATTTACCTTTTATTTAGTTTCCTATTAGAACTATGACTCTCATCTATAAATAGAGACTTAGGGTTTTATTGTTAGTTAGTTTTTGGTTGATTATTAAATATAAAGAACTGTGTTCTTGGAACCTTTGGTTCGTTTATCGTCTTCGATTAACTATTTGTTCTTGAGCCATTTGATGCGCTTCCGAAACTGCATCAGTAGGTCCCGGGGTAATCAGCCATAAAATAAAAAAAGGGTATTGGATTTAAATAATGCAAAGTTTAGCCCATTGGTCAATAATAATTTGAACTTTAACACTGGAACAGGATAATTCAAACTGGACATGTGTGTATAAAAAATGAACCTCCGTTAAATATGAACTAACTGGGTTAGTGTAAACTGACTTGGCAGTTGACAAGGCTTGCTGACGTGTACACCAATACTGACGTGGCAGCTGAGGTGTCATGCTTACTTGAAAAAAAAAAATTAATGTCACGTCAGCAAAAAAAAGGTTTATATATTGGTCCAACGTTATAGTTCAGATTATTATTGGCCAATGAGACAAAATTTTCATTACTTAAATACAATACCCCTATAATTAATCATGTATATATAAACCACTAGTTTTTATCCCGAGAGCGTCCCGGGTTGAAATATCTAATATGACATAATAAAATATCTAATATGACAACATAATTAATAACTTGTCAATATATGATTAATGAATATTATTATTATTATTATTATTATTTATTTATTTTAAACAAATCTCTGCATAAGTTATCATATTCTAATATAAAAAAACGAATCTCTGTGCCGGGGTATAAATCTAGTGCCATTAAAAAATATTATATAATGTCAAATGAATTCGGAAGTTTGTAATCGATCATTCTAAAAAGAACTAACATGAATAAGGAAAAAAAAAGTTATTTATTGAAATATCGAACGCATTAGTCTAAGGGTTATGTAATGCGTTAAAAAATTCATGGGTATATGATCGGGTATATAGTTCGGGTATTTGGGTATATGGTTTCGGGTAATTGGGTCGGGTATCACCTAATCCCAGGCCCGACCCAAACCCATAATTTTTTTTAAACTAATCCCAAACCTGATACAATACCTGTCGGGTTACAAAAAATAATCGTTTTTTTCTCCGTTTTTTATATAGCATTATGGTACTCGTTGGAAAGATAATAAAACGTTCGTTAATTTGGTGTAATTTTTTTCTTTAAAAAATCTCGTATATAAAAGATATTAACGTTTAAAAGTTATGGGAGGAAACATGAGCGAGAAAATAATAAAGGTTTAATATTTACATTTAGTAGATTAGGTATTTAATAGATTAGGTTAAACCATATTTAAACCATATTTATTCCTTTTTTTTAATTGGTCTAGAGACATCACATCCTATGTGGCATCTCTTAAAAGAGAGATTGCATAATATTATGACATGTAGGATTATTAGCTTTGCAATATATATATATATATATATATATATATATATATATATGTTAGAAATTCGATGCCTACATGAAGCTGAAATCACGACATAGTGACTGAAGATGACTTTTAGCAATGGAGGCTCCATCTGCTTCTTAAAGATATTACTCAGGGACTGCATCCGTCAGCATGCCGAATACCGATCCCATCCCATCCGAATCCCGATCCCGTACCGAACCAAGGATGTTTGGTATCGGTACCCACATTTAGATGTTTTCGGTTTTATCGGTATCGGTATGATATCGGCATTTTAAGGTAAAATACCGATACCATACCGGTACCGAACCGATACCGTACCGCATGTTTTCGGTATCGATATCGGTATTGAGTTTTGGGATTTTTCGGGATCAGTATTTTCGGGATCGGTATCGGTTGGTACTGATACCGTCTCGAGCTCATCCTTACTCACATGTCCAGTTTGAATTATCCTGGTCCAACTTTAACGTTCGAATTATTATTGACCAATGGGCCAAACTTTAGATTAATTAAATCTAATATCCCAAAAAAATATTTCGAAATTTAACTATAATAATAAAAGCCAATGATCTCCAGCTCAGCTGGTTTGAGGTAGGGTGGGTTTTCCCTTAGGGGTTCCCATCCTGGGGGGATGTCACAGGTTCGATTCATGCACACCACAAAAAAAATCCCCGTGACGGTTTGAGCTTAGGCAAGGAGGACACCGGTGTGTGGGTAGGGATTCGAACTTGGTACCAATAGGTTAGGGTTGTACAAGGATTTCCATTGATCTAAACCTTTCAAAAAAAAACTATAATAATAAAAGATAAAGACATGTAATACAAACTTTACGTCTGTACATATACCGAAGTCCAAACGGTTGTTTTTAGAGAAAATTGCAATTTTCTTCCCAGTGGTTTGCTTAAACTAACAGGTTCAACCCACGCTTAACACCCTGGGTATCTGAGTACCTGAGGTTTGTTTTTCTAACACTTTACGTCCCTCGTCTTAACGGCCGTTACGTTTTCCGTTAGTTTGTGGTGAAAAGACTATTATACCCTTAAATGTTTGGATGAAATGACTTTTATACCCTCCCATCTTCTTCTCCAACCAACCTACCCACACACCACCACCATCACCTGCAACACCACCACCACCATCACCATCTCCTCACCATCCACCATCTCAAGCATTGCGTAAGATGTCAGGGAATGCATCTAAGGCTGGATGTACTCTTATTTTTCTTAACCAAATTAGATACAAGGTTTCCCTTTTATCATTTTAAATCTTTCTTGAAACAATATGGACCAGTATCTTGTTACTGTGTATGTTAGTTGTTTTAATATTATTATGAAATATCTTTCCATATATTTTTCTATTTTGCGTTGAAATCAGATAGGGGTTACGAGTGGAGGTATTGCTTTGAAGTTTTTCGTATCTGTTCGACTTGAAATACGCCCTATTGGGAAGATAAAGTCGGTAAGCACATCTAATTTTTAATGTGTCTGATACGTTTCATGCAATCCGGTCAACACCAAATCAAGACATCCACGTTGATGGATTGGGTGTTGCAAGTGGAGTGGAGACGGTGGAGGAGGAGAGAGGAGATGGTGAGGAGAGAGGGTGGCGGTGGAGATGGTGATGGTGGTGTTGCAGGTGGTGGTGGGTGGATGGGTAGGTTGGAGAAGAAGATAGGAGGGTATAAAAGTCATTTCACCCAAAAATTTAAGGGTATAATAGTCATTTCACCACAAACTAACGGAAAACGTAACGACCGTTAAAACGAGGGACGTAAAGTGTTAGAAAAACAAACCTCAGGTACTCAGGGTGTTAAGCGTGGGTTGAACCTGTTAGTTTAGGCAAACCACAGGGAAGAAAATTGCAATTTTCTCGTTGTTTTTATGTATATTTAATAATTTGTTCCTTTAAAGTTAAAATAGACATTTTCAACACAGTCAAAGCCTACTGATTATTCAATTCAACAAAATATAATTATAAGAGTTGAAATATAGCTAAAAACACAACTAAAACATAACAATTTTGAACACATGTTCTTGGGATGGTGTTTTAAGTTTTAAGCCTAAAATAATTTTTTTTGTGTTTTTAATTATTATGTTTGGTGTTATTTTAGCCTAAACAATTCAAAACATCATGAATAACTCCAAAAATATGTCTACATATCAATTCTTAATCATTCTCACACTTTGTACCCTAACCTCACCATATATATATGATTACGTTTAAACTCGGCGGATTTGTTATGTTTTATAAAACATTGCAAAAATAGTCTGCTTCATATAAAACACATATATTTCAGTAAAACACACCGGGTTTGCTGTATTGTTTACCCTGTAGTGTTTTATACGAATGAGTTTGATTCAATATGGTCATTTTTTATTCGTTTTGATAATCTCAGTGCTATCATCTATGTATACCATATAGTGTTTTATATGAATGCACCTAATTCTTTTGTGTTATATTTTTAAGAGAGAATTACACAGATTGTCCTTTAGTTATACATGAAATTACATCCTATGTCTTTTTTTCAAATTTTTGACACCTTATGTCCTTTATTTTATACAGTTATTACACCCTATGTCATTTAGACCAAACCCAGTTAAAAATCTCGGTTAAATGGGTCACGTGCCTCATGTGAGGGGCAAATCTGTCTTTTCACCCTCGTTAAAGGACAATTTGTGTAATAATAATAATAATAGTAATAATAATAAAACAAAAAGTTTAGTTCTTGCCTCCCTCCAACCCTCCGCCTACATCACCACCGCCTCCCTCCATCCATCCTCTGTCAATTAGGGCTTCATTCAATTAGGGCTTCATTTTAAGAATCCCAACCATCCTGTGGAGAGAGAGAGAGAGAGAGAGAGAGAGAGACTTAGAGAAGAGAGAGAGAAGAAAGGAGGAGCCGGAGGCCTCCAACGCTGCGGAGCACCGGCCGGACCCCTTCCCTACCGGCGAACCTCGGTTACTACACCCCTATAACACCCGTTTCACACCCACAATCCACCCCAACATTCTGATCTGATCGAAAGAGAAAGATAGAGACGCGAGGGAGAAAGCCAGACGCGAGGGGGAGAGAGAGAGACGGTGACAGAAACAAAGGAGGCGGCAGCGGTGTCTAGGGTTGTTGCTTAGTTGGTGATGTATGTGGGGTTCGGTGTCTGCTTGTGGCGGAGGACAGAGTACAGTGGTGGCGAGGGGTTCAAATATCACGTTCTCTCTCTCTCTCTCTCTCTCATGGTTGTGGAGGTTTTTGGGGGTGGTGGTCATGGCTTTGGAGGTAGGGGGAGGTGGAGGCGATGGTGAATGGTGGTGGTTTTGGGGGTGGTGGTCTAGACTTGAAGAATAAGAGGAGGAGTTGACTGGTCAACTTACCAGTCAATTCAGATACATAAGGGGAGAAGACATAAGGGGTGAAAAGACAGATTTGCCTCTCACGTGAAGGGCATGTGACCCATTTAACCGAGATTTTTAACTGGGTTTGGTCTAAAGGACGTAGGGTGTAACAACTGTATAAAATAAAGGACATAAGGTGTCAAAAATTTGAAAAAAGGACATAGGATGCAATTTCAAGTATAATTAAAGGACAATATGTGTAATTCTCTCTATTTTTAAGGTGCACGCGTGTGTTTTATTTGTCGATGTATAGTGTTTTATATGAATGAGTTTGATTCGATAGTCATTTTTTTGATTTATTTGATTCAATATCCTTTGAACACTCCAATTTTAATAAATGCATGATCATCCCTTTAGACAGTACACGGACCTCTACCTATATATTGAGATACAGTGGAACGGATGTTCAATAATTATTTTGGATCGGATGTCCCTTTTTTATCATAAGGGAGGAAGGGGCATAAGCCCTATGTACCCTGGGGATGCACCAATCATAGCGCCTCACGTCATTTCAACCCAAACTAGTTTAAAGTAGTCTAAACACTAAAAACGCCAAGTCTAAAGTTTTCTGGAACCAAGGACCCCACCACTTTACTATACCCACCAATCACACACACCTCATGAGATGGTACCCACCCAAAAACCCACATTTTTCTTCTTCTTCCTTCGGCAACCACAGACTAAAAACAAAAGTCGATTTACGCAGCTGATGTTGTCGGAAATGTGTAGCTGATTCGGCTACACAAACCGATCACCTCTAGCCGACTACGCCCTGTGGGCCCTATATTCAGAATATGACATTCAAAACTAATCACTACTAGAAAAACACCCTTCCTTGACATTTATTTTATGACATAAAAAAATGTATGTCATAAAAAAAATGTCATCTTTGATAAAAACTATTAAATTCTTAACGTTTTTCTCTGAATGTCAACAATTTTCCGTCATAAACTAAAAAAACATGATGGAAAACACAAATGAGTGTCATGATTTTGTGTCACGAAAATTTGAATTCCCTCCACTTTTTTGCACGCCTCCCCATAAACCCTCCTCATCTCTAACAAAACATAAACATCTGCCTTAAACACATACCACCACTTCTTCTCCTTTCGCTATACCCTACTATGCCGACATATGGTTGTCTTCCAGTGTCACCACCACCATCCTCAGTCAACTCCTCCGCCGTCCTATACTGTATGGTAACACTCAAAGATGAAACCCCATCAGCAGCGATCTTTCAGGCTCTGGCAAGGTAAGATTCAACCCTTTTAACCGTACTTTTCTTGTTATTTTACTCGAACCTGGCATATTATATTCGGATTTTGGGTTTTTTCCAGGTTGTTGGGTTTTATTGCTGGTGGTATTGAGGTAGAGAAGCCTTAGGGTTTTAATTTGTGTTGTTTGGGTTCTAGGGTTTGTTATATATTGGTAATTGGTACTGGAATAAGAGTATATACGGAGTTTTGTGATTCTTTGGAGGGTCTGAAGGGTTAAAGTTTTGTGATTTAGAAGTTTTGAAGATAACATTGTTGATTTGTTAGTAAAGGGGTTTGAGGGTTATTGCTATAATAATGCAACTTGGTACCTTTTTTTATGACGCTCCATATTAGTTATGGATAAAACTGAGCCAACATTTGTACCAGAATGGTTAAAGAGTAGTGGATGGTCTAGCGCAACGTCTCAGCAACTTACTTTGTCTTCGTCGCACTCTGGTAGTCTTGTGTTCAATGTTTGTTTTTAGACTATGTTTTCTTGAATAATTGTTGTGATTGTTTTATTGAATAGCGGTTTTGATTGTTTTGAAATGAGATGACACTTACTATTAAAGATTTCTATTAAAATGTTTGAATCATATGGTTCAGGAATAGCAAGTATGTTGTGTTTGATAAAGGAAATGCAGTTATTGTTGTTGAACTTGAACTATGTTATGCAAACACTTTCACAAAATGGTTGATGAGAAACAATTACTGTTGTTTTTGCAGGTCATCGGCTACATGGTTATTGACTCGAGTAAGCGGCATACATGGCTGGGAATATCATAATGAAACGTCACGCATAAACAGAAATCTACCAGCAGGAGATGTACAAAACAGGAAGCAAGCAGCAAGGTAAGCAGCAAGCTAAAGTCCCGGTTCTATTAGAAAAAAGTGGCAGCAGAAGTCGTGGTTATGGATGGAGTTTTAATAGTTATTTTTGACAAAGTGAAGACGCGGTTTGGGAGGATACCCGCGACTTTTGCTCAACTAACTACCGCGACTTTTGCTCAATTAACCTAAGGACGCGCCACAATAAGACGCGGTTGCCACCCGCATCTTCATATGTAAATCACCGCGACTAAAGGCTCCGTTTTGTACTAGTGTTTAGGCGGCACGATTATTCTGATGCTTTGGGTAACATTTTGCCAAGTAGATTTTAGAAAAATGGGCTAAGACGGTCGCATTCAAGTTTACCTAGAAAACGCGGTGAGCCGTGGGCCGTGGCCCACGAAGGTAGCAAGTGATTTGAGTATAGTAAAAAAAGGCAGCCACAACAATGGTGGCTCTTTAGTTTCTGGTAATGTGAAATCATCTTTTGAGAGGGATTTTCGATTTTCTCTCGTCTCGACTCTCGACTTTTATAATTGAGGAGGACCATGGTTTCAACAAGGTATTATAGTACATCACTCTTGTTAATTTTTGTAGTTACAGTTTCGTTTAGAGTTAGATACTATGTTTTATTTATGGTGATAGCAAACAATTTGGATGTTCATTAGAGAAATGCTCAAGGACATGATCTTGGCTATAATACTAGGACCACCCATTGTGGCTGCCATAATTCTAATAGTACAGGTTTAGTTCTTATAATGACTGTTGTTACAAAAATTCCACATTTATTTATTGTTTTTACAGCAACCATGCAGATTTATTTCTATTGCAGGGAGGTGATCCTTATGTTACAAAAATTCCACATTGCGTCTTGCTTATCTCGGTCCCTTGCTTTATAAGCAAAAAGCAAGAGAAAGCCCCTTGTGTTCGCCAAGGCTCGTAGGCGCAATATTCTTGCAAATTCTGCAAACTGCCGGGCTGAACAGGTTTGAAACATCCGAAATGGTATTGAACCGGTCTATACTAGCATAATACAGCTAGAAATGTATGTTTATATTGTGCGCCTTGCACATCTTGGGTCCTCGCTTGTGCCCGCAGTCCAACACAGCAAAAGCGCCTTGGTTTACCATTAGACATAATGGTTTTACATCTAAATAGGGGCTTTGATACCTAATAATTGTTGTTATACAGTAGCGAATTTCTTTAAGGAATGCACATCTGTTATTAACATGTCTATCTTTGTCGATTTACATTTGCCAATATGTTTTTTTTGTGCGACTGTCAACTTTTATTGTACATCAATTGCCATTCATGAAAATTGACATTAGTTTTATAGTTGTTTTCCATCCATCTTTATGTCCTGATTATTTTGTGGTTATGTTTAATAGGAATGTGCAAGCCCTTTGAATTCTCTGTAGGGATCCTAATGATATGAATATATGATTCTTGAAGTTTTAGCTTTCATAGTTTCATCATTCATGTTTCCTTTATTTTGTTTTACATTATGATGATATATATGGAATGAGAAGTTTCTTTTATCTTTTGTTTTAATTAATAATTATCTATAACTTATAATAAAAGAATTGAACTTTGATGATGTGGCATTCAATCAAAGCCTCAACCTCCCATTGAATGTGCCATGTGGCATCATGTATGATTTTTTAATTTTTGAGTTTTTTAATATATATATATATATATATATATATATATATATTATAATTATTTTAGGAAAAGATAAGAATTTAAAAACAAAATTAAATTTTCTCTCTAATGTTTCCTCCCATCACTTTTAAACGTTAATATCTTTTATATACGAGATTTTTTAAAGAAAAAAATTACACCAAATTAACGAGCGTTTTATTATCTTTCCAACAAGTACCATAGTGCTATATAAAAAACGGAGAAAAAAAACAACTATTTTTGTGGGGTTTTGTTTTCAAATATATTTTACTCTACTAATAAATCACAAACAATAAACATAACTTCATACCGATTACCCGAAACCACATACCCAAATACCCGAAGTATATACCCGATATACCCATGATTTTTTAACGCGTCACATAACAACCCTTAGACTAATGCGTTCGATATTTGCAATATACGTGCACCATCATAAACTAAAAACTTTATAGTATGTAACTAAAATATATGTATGGTTATTATAATACTATTTCAATAAATAACTTTTTTTTTTCTTATTTCATGTTGGTTCTTTTGTAATGGCATTAGATTTATACCCCGGCGCAGAGATTCGTTTTTTTTATATTTGAATATGATAACTTATGGCAGAGATTTATTCAAAATAAATAAATAAATATTATTATTATTATTATTATTATTATTATTATTATTATTATTATTCATTAATCATATGTATTTTGATTATGGATGACAGAATTGTATTTATAAATTATATTATGTTAAATAAAGTAATAAAATATGCCGTTACTTTAAAATATGAAATTTTTAAAGATTTGATAAAGATAATAATATTTAACATGTAAATAGATAACAATAAAACTTTAAAATTTTTAGAAAAGATTATCTTTAAAACTTTAATATATACGTAAAATTGTTAGATAACAATTAATATAGATGATAAACATTATAACGAAATAATTAAAAAACATTAAAATCTTTCAATTATGATGTCACATGGCAGTTTTATGGAGAGGGTGAAGCCACCATTGCACGCCACGTCAGCAAATGTCAATTCTTTTATATATATTATTAATAGATTAATAGATTAATAGATAATAGATTAATAGATGATAACTTATGACAGAAATTTGTTTAAAATAAATATTATTATTATTATTCATTAATCATTAATCATTTATTGGCAAATCATTAATTATGTTGTCATATTAGATATTATGTTATATTAGATATTTCAACTCCGGGACACTCCCGGGATAAAAGCTAGTTTGAATATAGATGTTAAAGATAGGTGATCCATACATAACTAATGTTCAATATATTAGGCTTTTAAAGATTAAATATGAACATTCAAACACTTGGATTGAGATAATGACAAGTTTAATGGTGATGCGTTACGATTTATGAAAAATAATTGGCCGATCTCGACTAATGTATTAATTTTATTATTGTCTCAGGTTGGGAGAGGAGCGGATCATTACGGTGATGAGGACATGGATGTCGTACGCGAGAATGGTTAGGCTACGCCGCGACATTTATTTTCAAATGATCGAAACTTGTTTGAAGAATGTCGATACAATATATTTTTGTAAACGTTAAACGTTGTCTCGGATTAGTTTTTAATTAGATAAATATGGATTATATAATGAAATGATGTTTTTATTATTAGTTTGCTAATTATTTTGCATATAATACAATGACAATAAATCCAGGAGGGTAAATATGTAATTTTACAGGATTTTTTTTAGATTAAAAAATTATGACACGCAAAGAACGTCATAAAACTCATAAATTCTATCATAAAATGTGTCGCTTAAAACTGTCATAAAAATGGTCATTAAAAAGTGTCATAACGCGTGTCAATAAATGCTGTCATAAATGTGTGTCGTAAACAGATGAGACGTGAAAATATGTTATGTTAAATTTATGACATCGCTATCATTAACATTTTTTCCCTGTCATCAGACCCCGGGCTTTTTTTTCTAGTAGTGAATGGCAGCAAAATACTGATAGGAAACTTGATTGTGCATGACTGACATGTGACTCGTGATTGGTCTTTTACTTTTCATATGCAAATATGGGAGACCAACAGAAGGTTAAGGGTTCTAGGATTTATACACCCCGTGACATCATATTTAGGGTGTATGACATCACATTCTGGGGACGTGACAGCTTTCTATTGGTTTGTAGTGTGGGCCAGGGTGTATGAATCCTAAAGTAGGGGTGTATGTATCCACAACCCCGAAGGTTAATATAGTGTGCAACAATAATAATTGTGGGGACCATGATATTCAAACTCCAAAAAATATTCAATCTAGTGAAGTGGGTATTTATTATTTTGAAACAAGTGGTAGTAGTGGGTCAACACAATTAACGGCGGGTATTAACAATAGTGGGTCAAAATTGGATGAGCAATTAATGGTTCCACAAAAATCAAAATGTTACGTTCATGGGGAGCAGAAAAAGCAAGCACAAGGATCTAGTGGAACGTCGTGCACTAATACAGAGGAGGTGGTCATCGTGTCTTTTGAAAATGCCGTTGGTGAGGGGATAGGAAGTATCATGGAAACAAAACATGTGCATGCAGATTCTCCACAGGCCGGTTCTCCACTACTGTTTAGCTTGTCCTTTGCGCCTAAGACTCGGAAGAAGGTTCGACCTAAAATTGATCATTTGGATTTGTCACTTGGCTTAGCCAGTGAAAATTATAACATGTCCAACCCTGATGTTCCTTGGGATGAGACAGTTGACGTGGTTGAAAAAGAGATTGGCAAGATCCAAGGGAGAAGCCGTCGGGTGAAAAAAGGTGTAAAAGTGTCAAGGTTTAAGTTGATGCTTCCGGTCGAGATAATTGATCGGTTAGCATAGTTTTGGGGGTCTATAACGTTTTGCTTAGGCGTTTAGGCTTTGGTAATGTCTGTTTCGTGATTTTCATTTGTTTTGGTGTACCTCTAGCTTCTTGCTAGTTTGTTGGTGGAATATAAGTTTTTCTTCTCCGTTAAAAAAAAAAAAAAAATTTCTCTATCCAACTTTTTGTTGACTTTTGGCTTGTGACAAATATGGAACCGTTAGTAAGTTATTATCCTTAGTCTCATGGTACTTTTTAATTATATCAAATTTGAACTACAACGGCACGTGTTGAGAAATTTGACTCATCGTTGGCGTGGTTCAGAGTTAATTTTTTTTGACCGGCAAAAAAAACTTTATATATATATATATATATATAAAGAGAGAGAGGGTAAGAATAGAGCATTTAACATACATGATTTTAAGCATTTTAATCCAAAAAAATCAAAAAAACGCCGAGTGGTTTTTTTTAAAAAAAAATAAAGTTTTGACTAACACATGTTAAGCGAAACTAACACGTGTTAACCATTTTTTACCCGAAGACGGTTTTTTTTTAAAACGGCTCGGCGCATTTTCGATTTTTTGGCCCAAAATGCTTAAAATCATTTATTACATAACCTAAAATTTTCATAAAAAAAAGTCAGGAAGTTAGAGTTTCTAGAGTTTACCATATAACAAGGGTTTCCAATATAACCTTATACTATATATATATATATATATATATATATATATATATATATATATATATATATATATATATATATATATATAAACCCCAGCAAGGAACTGGAAACGGAAAATTACAGCCACCAAAAAAAGGAAAAACGGAAAAAACAATTACAATTGTTCGACAACATCAACATTGATCCATACCTTCCCGGTATCGGTAACCAAATCAGCATCATACCTTCCCGGCCACTTTTGGTATCAATATTGATAGCCACCTTTTACATTTTTGGAATTGGGTTTTTGGGTTCTGTCAAAATTATTGGAATCAAGAGTCGAATGCTTTATTAACCACAAATCAGTACTAAAAGATTACAACTCAAAATCAGTACCGAATGATTACAACTAAACAAGCCTGATACAATAAACCTCACTACAAACCAACTCTCACACTCAGTTGATCATTAACAAGATGATCAACAAGGAACAAGGTTAACACAAAGATTTAATGATCAAGATGATCAGACAATCAAACCCTAATATTGAGAGAGAGACAAGAATGTTCGAGAGATAATCAGGGAAATAAAGACAGAGTTGCAAAAGTGAAAAAGGGACAAATGAAGCAGCTATTTATAGCTGCTCATTTGTGTTTCTTGATAAAGATCGACAGCCACGAATCAAAAGATCCAACGGACAAAACACCATTGTGTTACATCTCACGGACTGCCAACGTGGCAAGTCCCAAGCTGGGCCAACAACCAAAACATGAACTGGACCTGGACTCATCTTTAGGCTGCTCTCCAACACACGAACTGGGCTTCAATCACTTGGACTTATCAACCCTCAACAACAAGACTCCAAGCCCACCTGAAACACCTCATGCAAAAAATTTTATACCAAAGAAATAAAATTGAAAAAATATAAACAATGTTATATTTTTAACACCCTCCCTCAATTTTATTTCTTATACGGGTCAAACATCTTAATTGACTCACACATCTTTTGATGATCAGAGGAAGACAACCCTTTAGTAAACACATCTGCAAGTTGACTTTTTGAGTCAATTTTGCAAGTTTTAACCAAACCTTTAGAAATCTATTCTCTAAGAAAAAATATATCCAATCCAAAATGTTTAGTCTTATAAAAAAAGACAGGATTGACTGCAATAGAAATGGCAGCAGAGCTGTCACAAAACAGACTGACAGGAATATCAGCAACAATATCTAATTCAGACAATAGATTCTTGATCCAGATAACTTCACAATCAGCAGCACACATTGCACGATATTCTGCTTCAACAGATGAACGTGAAACTGTGGATTGCTTCTTACTCTTCCAAGCAACCAGACATTCACCAAGATATATACAGTAACCAGTGACAGATTTTCGAGTTTCAAGACACTTGCAACAGTGAGAATCAGTATATGCAACAGGGTTATTAGGATTGCCTTTTCTAAACATAATGCCTTTACCAGGAGCAGATTTTAAATATCTAAGTAGCCTGAAAGCAATTTTACTATGACCATCTGTAGGTTTGTGCATATACTGACTCAAGTAATGCACAACATAAGCAATGTCTGGTCTAGTATGACTAAGATAGATGAGTTTACCAATTAACTGTTGGTATCCAGTAACATCAGATAATATCTTACTATTACTAGAAACAATATTGGTTAACATGGTGTTGTTCAAGAGGATTAGTGACAGGTTTACAACCCAACATTCCATATTTCATTAACAAATCAGTGCAATACTTCCTTTGAGTAAGACATATTCCATCAAAGGTTTTAATAACTTAAATACCTAAGAAATACTTAAGTTCACTAAGATCTTTTATCAAAAAATTTGTTTTAAATAAGTTTTTGACTTTTTCAACCTCAATATCAGAACTACCAGTGATAATAATGTCATCCACATATACAAGAAGCACCAAAAACACAGATTTTTCATTTTTAATAAACATAGAATGATCACATTGACTCTGAACAAAGCCATACTCATACAAAGAATCCACCAATTTCTTATTCCACATTCTAGGTGCCTGCTTTAGGCCACATAAATACTTTTTTAACTTGCAAACTTTGTTGTCAGGAATATTAGAATAACCCTCAGGAATAGACATACAGACATCTTCTTTCAAGTCACCATACAAGAAAGCATTGTTAACATCTAACTGAAAAATGTTCCAGCCATTATTTACAGCTAAAGACATGACACACCTTACAGTTATATGTTTAACAACAGGAGAAAAAGTTTCTTCATAATCTAGACCCTCCATCTGACTAAACCCTTTAGCCACAAGTCTAGCTTTATACCTCTCTATTTCTCCATTAGCCTTGTACTTAATTTTGTATATCCACTTACACCCAATTTTATGTCTATTTTTAGGCAAATCAACAATATCCCAAGTATTATTCCTATACAAAGCAACAAGTTCATCATTCATAGCATTTACCCAGTTGGGATCATTCATGGCTTCTTTAAAGTTACTAGGTCCAGTTTAGAACCTTTATCAAGACTAGAAGCAAAACACTTAAAACCAGAAGGTAAATTGGACATGTTTACAACTTTCTCAACTCCATACTTGACTTTGCCTTCAATGACAAAGTCACTAAGTTTTTTTGGAAAGTTAACAGTCCTAGAAGACCATATATTGTTTCCAACAAAATCATTATTAATAGTGTCACCCTCAAAATTATTGATATTTTCATTATCTGTACTCACAACTTCAGTCCTATCAGGTTGAACAACAGGTGAACTAGGCTGCTGGGGATCAGTCTTGCCTAAGGTTTCACTAGGTGAACTAGGCTACTAAGGGTCAGCCTTGCCTTGAGTTTCACCTGTGTTTTCTGATTGCTGAAACCCCTGTGTCCCAGACTCCTCATTACCATTGCCCTTTCTATCAACATAGGGTTCATCCACCTTTAAGTTTTGAAAAAAGTCTGAGTTTTCAAACAAATCAATAAAAATTAGAGATGTAATGTCTTTATTTTTGAAAGGTTCAAAAGTTTTAAGAACATAAATTTCCTTAAAAGGAAAAAAAGATTCAAAGAATTTAACATCTCTTGAGTAGAACACAGTTTTACTCTCAAGACTAAATAATTTGTTTCCTTTTTTCTCATTTGAATAACCAATAAAGACACACTTTTCAGCTTTGCTGTCTAATTTATTGTGATTGTTCAAAATGGTAGAAAAACACAGACACCTAAAAACTTTAAGATGCTTAAGAAAGGGCTTAAAACCATATATTTTTTTTTTCATAAGGAGTCTTTCCATTCAGCACAGACGACGGGGACCTATTAATCAAATAAACAGCAGTAACAACACAATCAGACCAAAATGTTATAGGAACATTAGATTCAAATAATAAGGCCCTAGCCACATTTAAGAGATGCCTATGCTTCCTTTCCACAACACCATTTTGTTGTCGAGTGTAAGCACAGGTAGTTTGATGAACTATTCCACTGTTTTTACAAAACTCATTCATTTGATGATTTACAAACTCTAAACCATTATCAGATCTAATTATTTTAACTCTTTGACTAAACGGAGTTAGAATAATATTGATAAAATCTTTAAAGTTTTCAAACACTTCACCTTTATTCTTCATTAAATAAATCCAAACAGCTCTGGAATAGTCATCAACAATAGTCAAAAAATATTTATTAGCATCTCTATCTGGGACCCTATAAGGACCCCGAACATCAATATGAACTAACTGACCAATGTGAGTACTCTTATGATCACTAAGAGGAAAAAGCTCCATGTGTTGTTTTGCTTTATGACAAACATCGCAAGGCCCATGCTTAGTGACCTTATTACCTAGATCAGGTTTAAGAATAATAATCACAGGGTCAGCAGGATGGCCAAGCCTAGCATGCCAAAGATCAAATACATTACCACTATTGCAGCACATTTTAGAAGACACACTAGCATTCCCACACCTATACAAAACATCCATCTCACTACCGGTCACCAGGATTTTCCTGGTTGATAAATCCTGAATATAACATTTATTCTCATCAAAACCTATAAACATTTTATTGTCCCTAGCAAGCTTATGGACAGATAATAGATTGACAGAATATCCAGGCCCAACAAGGACATCTTGCAAAATAATATCCTCACTAAGTTTTAACTTACCAATTTTAGTAACAATAGTAAAGGTTCCATTTGGATGTTTAATTTTAATATTTAAATCAGAAACATCAACAAAATCAAACAAACCATCATCACTATTGACCATATGTTCATTAGCACCTGAATTAACAATCCATCCTATGGCTAGAAGTTGTCCATTAGCACTAGTGAAACAATAAACCAGAGAAGAGAAAGTAGAAGCAAAGAAAAAACTACCTGATAAATTACTACTAGGAGATGAATCAGAGGGTTTTTCATGCAGATGACTCAACAACTTAGCCACCTGATCACTAGTTAAACCACTAAGAGAATTTTTAGATGAATCAGAAACACTGCTATTACTCACAACACCTTTCTTGTTTTGAAAACCTCTATTTTTAGCCCATGTAGGATAACCAATTAATTGAAAGCACTTATCCACAGAGTGACCATTCTTATTACAGTGAGAACATTTCAGGGATTGGTTAGTGCTTTTATTTACCACTTTGTTATTATGAAAACTTTCTTGATTAGACCTAGCCATGAAGTTAACAGTTTGATTAGGTTTACTTGAACTGCCAACACTAGAGTTT
Organism: Ambrosia artemisiifolia; assembly: GCA_032199755.1. Classification (NCBI taxonomy): domain Eukaryota; kingdom Viridiplantae; phylum Streptophyta; class Magnoliopsida; order Asterales; family Asteraceae; genus Ambrosia; species Ambrosia artemisiifolia. The sequence goes on along the minus strand of CM063516.1, from coordinate 40,656,038 downwards.
CTATGAGATTCCTCTCTAGAAACTAAGGCAAAAGCTTCCTTTACAAAAGGAAGATCAGTTCTGAGTAACAAAGTTGTTCTAACATTTTGATAAGCACTATCCAAACCCATAAAAAACTGCATAAGTTTTATCATATTAGAATGATTATTAAAGTCCCTAGAGGCATCACACACACAAACATGTAATTCAAGAATCTGATCTAACTGTTTCCACATAGTGTTTAACTTGTGATAATATTCAGCAACAGTCATACCATTTTGACTAAAAGAATTAATTTTCTGATATAAATCTAACACAACATATCCATCAATTTTATCATAGGTCTCGTTAAGATCCTTCCAAACATCAGAAGCAAGTTTAGAATAGAACTGACCCATATACAACTCCTCAGACACAGAATTGAGAATCCAAGTAAGAACAATACTATTACACCTTTCCCATTGATTAGCAAGTACAAGATCATCAATTGGTTTAACACATTAGCCATTAATGAATCCTAACTTGTTTTTAACTCTTAAAGCCAGTGTCATAGAATTTGCCCAAATAGTATAGTTTTCAGTTCCCTTAAGTTTAATACTAATGACAGTCAGATTGGTAGAGTCACTAGCATGTAAGTACAAGGGATCACTTGCATCAAGTTTACTAACAAGAGTAACAGGAGGATTAACAATAGCCCCACCACCAGCAGCAGCATCCCCATAGTAACAAGAAAATCAAATAATCAGACATAACAAAAAAAAACCCATAGCAAGACACAGATGCAATAATCACAGATAACCCACACAAACACCAAGATCAAAGAAAATAAAAGAACAGTAAAGAAACAACAAATAACACAAAGAAACCAATCAACAGTAACGAAGCCTCGTAGGTGATCCAGATAACCAGTTCATCACTCAAGTTGCTGGTCCAGTTCCTTACGAGGGAGTTAACAGTTAATATAGACAAATCCTAAAGCTGAACAGGACTCAATCCCTGACAAACGACTCCTTAAAACAAACCCTAAGAACAAGAAGAAACAGCCTTACAGACCCAAAACCCAAGTTAGGGTTTCGCCTCAACTCGTAATCTGCAACCTTCACTTAGGGTTACAGATCAGAGAGCAAAAAAGAAAAGATCCAAGCCAATCAGCGGAAGAATACCAAACCCTAGATCTGGAACAACCAAGATCCAAGGAAGATGAACAGACAGGATCCCCAAAGATCAGGAGCTCAACCAGAGCTCTGATACCATGTCAAAATTATTGGAATCAAGAGTCGAATGCTTTATTAACCACAAATCAGTACCAAAAGATTACAACTCAAAATCAGTACCCAATGATTATAACTAAACAAGCCTGATACAATAAACCTCACTACAAACCAACTCTCACGCTTGGTTGATCATCAACAAGATGATCAACAAGGAACAAAGTTAACACAAAGATTGAATGATCAAGATGATCAGACAATCAAACCCTAATATTGAGAGAGAGAGAGAGAGAGAGACACAAGAATGTTTGAGAGATAATCAAGGAAATAAAGACAGAGTTGCAAAAGTGAAAAAGGGACAAATGAAGCAACTATTTATAGCTGCTCATTTGTGTTTCTTGATAAAGATCGATGGCCACGAATCAAAAGATCCAACGGACAAAACACCATTGTGTTAGATCACACAGATTGCCAACGTGGCAAGTCCCAAGCTGGGCCAACAGCCAAAACATGAACTGGACTCCTCTTTGGGCTGCTCTCCAACACACGAACTGGGCTTCAATCACTTGGACTTATCAACCCTCAGCAACCAGACTCCAAGCCCACCTGAAACACATCATGCAAAATATTTTATACCAAAGAAATAAAATTGAAAAAATATAAAAAAATGTTATATTTTTAACAGGTTCAGTACCGGTATGATACCAAGCTTATCCTTAGTGTGGTTATTACATCACACAACTTTTCTTTATAATCTAAGCTTGTACGAGTGGTGTATGGTTATTCTTTTTCGATGGAGTATTTGGTGTAAGACTTAACTTTGTATGCCAGTTTTCCACTCGTTATTTTTGTTTATTTATTTATATATTTTACTTTCTTGTTAAAAAGAATCTAATGCTTTATATTAATTACTTGAAGAGATTATATTATTATATAGTGGAGTACTTGTAGCATTTCCAATGTAGAAACCCGTAGTGGCGGAACTTGAACTTTTAGATGGTGGGGGCTGAAAGTCACGAGACCCAATTTATTTTTCAAATCGGTGAGGGTCGAACTCAAAATATACAAAATGTTTTTTCTTAGTTGGGCAACAGTCATGTGACGTGATTAGGTCTGAGTTTTCATTTTTTTAATTATTAGAAGGCACTGAGGGTTGTGATTCGGAATTTGACAAGTAGGTTAGGGATGGCAAAAAAAGCTTAGTCTGACAGCTTTACCCGAAACATATGGACGGGTATGTCCGAAGCTTGTCTGGCATGACGTTATAAAAAAATTCACTGGGTTGAGATTAAGTGATACCAAGTCCGATTACTCGAAACCACATACGATTTACCAGAACTATACTCCCAAATCACACAACTAAATTTCTTAAAAAGTTCTCTTATTGGTGCTTTATTTTTGTAGGCTAGTTTGTAAAAAAAAGAATTATACTTTTAGAATGTCTATTTGATATGATTACATACATTTTGTATATTGTGAAGTACACACGTAAAACTAAAATATTATAATGATATTATTTATTTATAATATAACTTATATGTATGTGATTTATCCTATTTTAAATTACAATAGTTGTTTTATAAATGAAACTAGTTGTATAAAATCACGCGCGTTGCGCGTTTTACAATCGAGATTTAGATGAGGTGTTGATCAATCAATGAATTATACAATCGAGATTCCATTTTGGTTGTAAACATTAAAAAAAATAAAGAAATGTACACAAAAGGTAACACATGAAATTTGTAACGAAATTACATAATATTATGTTATTTATACTAATAGTATATAATATAATAAAGTTTTTGAATAAAATAATATGAATAAAATAATAATGAAATTACATAATATTATGTTATTTATATTAATAGTATATAATATATTAAAGTTTTTGAATAAAATAATAATATAGTTAAAAAAAGTTTTTAAATAAAATAATATATAGTTACTATTCATTTTAAGTTACTATTCATTTTGTTTATTAATATTATAATAATATATAATTTATACAATAGGAAACAAGAAATGTCCTTGGAAATTCTAGTATGTATCAGGTATTTTTTTTAGACGAGTTAGAGTGCATTTTATATCTCACTTCGTGTTCATTTAATGATCATTTTTTTTCTCGTTATTTCTCACACCGCGTCTATTTAATGATCATTTTATTATGGTAATTGACAATTTATTCAAAAGTGTTCTCTGATAGTGAAATGCACATGTGCATACAGTACATGTATGTATATATCTAACAGTAAAATGCACATGTGCGTCAGACATGTCGTAATACAAGCCATTTTTTTTATTTTTTCGAAAGAGTAATACTGGATAAACATTTTAGTGTATTTACTTTTTTTTGTGTTTTTAGGTTATATAATATTTAGTTTTTAGTGCAGAGATTTTTGTGTTCACACTTGGTCCTTGAGTTCTCTCTCTAAATGGTGGTCCTCAAATGATTAAATTCTATATATATGCAGATGTGTTAAAATGATTGCACATACATGCATGTATATAAAGAAAGATTATGGTTATGAACATTGTTTTCTAATGCACATACTAATCTGAAAAATAAGTATCATACATATGTCAAACGATATACACATGTATAAATGCAAAAGAAAATGTTATATAAATGAGTTGTCCATAATAGTTCTCACGGTTATGAATTAGTCTTTGGTTCTCTTAGGATTCCCACCTTATATATGTATACACTCACATATAGGGGAGAGTTATTTGAAGAACTCTAAATATTGAAAAAATCATGAGAACTAACAAAAAAAAACCCGAGAACTTGATTAAACACATCCATAATTCAAAAATTCTTTTTACATTTATCATTATTATTAAAATACAATATCATAAAATTAATTTACACACAAAAATTTAAGTATATACAAAAATAATTGTTTCACACATGTGTAGGTTACCGTTTACACGTGTAAACTGTTTTCATTTACACATGTTAAAATTTTTATTCTAGAGGGTTTTTGCGAGAAGAATGAATTATTTAGAACGCAAATTCTTTTTTCAATGTTATATTTTAATTATAAAGAGATTTGGATTAACAAAATTGATTTTGATTGATTTTATCATTTGTTCTCATGGTTCTCGTGATATTAGGGTTCTTAACATAACCCTCTCATGAGTGTGTGTGTGTGTGTGTATTAAATTGCTTGTGGTATGAGAGGCATACACATTTTCAGTGATTTAGCAAGTTGTGACAAGTAGTCATGAAAATAGACGTGGAGGAGAGAGGTGTTGCCGCAACTGCAGCAAGTATTCCGTCCCCCCTCATAAAAACAAATAACCCTACACATATGTAATCCCCCACCTGTGATGATTCTTGTTGATGCCCGTATATGGAATGGCCCATGTCATACCTAACCAATTTATATAATTAAAAACTTATTAGATCAGAAGGTACCATCAAACAAGACAACATTACCGACAGTAAATTAAGAAGTTGCACTTGACATATTCTTCAACCCAAAACATACTAATTGGAGCACCTTTACCAGTTATACAATACTCACATGAACAATAAAATGAATGCTCATATTTTCTCAATAGCCGTGGTACAACCAGCTTAACATCAAACTCAGCAATAAATTTACAGACTAATCTCTCTCTTAAATTACGTTCTAGCAATCAACTTACTATTGTTATACCAACATCTTCAAACCCACCATATATCGCTCTTATAGTCATATTAAACACCTTGACTAGGCATTGTCAAAAAAAACTATGGCTATGTTCTTTAACAACATCATAATCACAAAATTGAAAATGTATATGCGGTTAACATCTCCTATGTTCCCAAGGTCTCCTCCTAAATTGTCTATGTTTGTTATTTGATTCGATAATAATGTATACTCTCTTATTTGGAGTTAGCCTTCCCATAAACACTGTCTCCCGACCTATTTCGACACACAAAATATATGTCTAATAACATCATGTTTGTAGATTTTGGTGATTTTAGCTCTATCCCTATGACTACTGAGTTTTGTCTATATTTGAAATCCTTACAATGTAAATCAACATTTGTTATAAAAAAGGAAAAAAAAAAGAGTATACCTTGAGATAAAAATACCGTGTAGAAATTTTGTTTTTGAAATATCATTATCTATACAGTAAGATGTCAAAATTGCCTCTGAGGTTTGGGCAGTTTTTTCTACATCCATTCATTTTCATTTTTCCTACAGAATATCTGAGGTTTGAATTTTTTTGCCATTATTATCCAGTTCATTAATAACCCGTTTAAACTCATCATTAATCTAGGGGATTTTGAACTTTTTAACTATTTGTTTTTCTTTTTATTTTTTCCTCTTTTTACTTAAACAAATAAAAATAACTAAAAAATATCTATAACCCCCCTCCTCTCTTTCGTTGTGTTCCGAGTTTACTAAATAAAAGAAGAGAAAGGGATACTATGAGAGAAAAGAAAGGAAAATATATAATTTTATTTCGTGTTCCCGAGTTGAAAGGAAAAAAAAACAAAATAAAGACTTTATGTGTACCCGAGTTGAAAGGAAGAGAAAAGAAACATATATTTTACAATTATACCCATGTAAGATTTTATTATAAGTTAAATAAGAGGGTAAAATGGTAAATGATATACTTTATATTTTTTTCATTTCCCTTTCTTCCGCTTCCTTCCAATTTGGAAGGAAGATTATTTGGAATAGGGGTGTTCATCGGTTCGGTTTACGGTTTACTTGGTTTATTCGGTTCGGTTTATTCGGTTTTCAAAATTTTGTACCGAAAACCAAAAACCGAACCAAACCAAATTAGGAATATGTAAACTGAACCAAATTCAATCAAACTGAATTCGGTTTGGTTTCGGTTTAAAAGTAAACAAACCGATTTCAACCAAATTCAACCGATTTGAACCGAAGTTATTTTTTCTCTAACTTATATACCTTTGTGTTGCAAAATCTGAATAGAAAGTTATCAATTAATATAAACCAAAAAATCAAACCTCGTAATATATTGTGAAAGGAAGTTTAAATGTAAAATAAAAAAACAAATATAGAAAATAGGTTTACACACACAAACATCATAGGAATACGTGGACTTTATTTTGAATTGAGCTTACATTTAATATTTGGGCTTATATATCATAGGGTCAAGTTATTCTACATAGTGTAACAAAAATGAGAAGGGTGAGAAGGATACAAAAAACACAATAGATCATCAAATATGACACAATGAACCACAAAATATAACACAGTGACGAAAAATATAACATAATGCTGAATAAAAAAGACACAATGAATTGAAAAAATGACACAATGATGAAAATAAGAAAAAACACACAATGCTACATAAAAGACACAATGATATAATATATATTCTAAAAACTACAAGCTAAAACCTCAAAAAAGGAAGACTTAACAAGTAACATCGTAGGGTTCGATGAGACGGTTCCAATGCCGCTTGAATGAGTTCAATCGGAGTCCGTTTGATACCCTTCCTACAACTTCATATTTTTCATTCACTGTGTATTTGATCATAACCCATATATTATATATGGTTTATTAAATAATATTATTTTTATTTAATAATTAATTAGTTTACCGGTTTATTCGGTTATCCGAATAAACCAAATAAACCAAATTAATAAAAAATGTAGAACCAAAAACAAAACCAAACACCAAATACATTGTTCGGGTCAGTTTTTTCGGTTACAGTTACGATTTGGTTGGTTTTTATTTGGTTTTCGGTTTTTCTGAACACCCCTAATTTGGAAGAATTTTCCTTCCTCTTCTCTCCACTTCCTTCCTTTAATGAAACCCCGGAACACAAAATTGTTTCCCTTTCTTTCCGCTTCCTTTTCTTTCCTCCTATTATTGAACTCTGGAACACAGTGTTTGTGTGTGTGTCTATTTGCATCATCACCCCTTCATTCAGCATTCATCAGTAACCACAACCACCACTGCATCTAGCCACCATACACAAACCACTGGCAACCACTCCCACCATCTTCGGCAACCATCGCCTAAAATGATCCCATCATTGCTCGAAACTGCTCCCACCATCACCTTTGATCATCCACTCGTACTCCATCCAACACCCTCATGACCACCACCTTCTTTGTTTCTCACTATTATGGTGACAATGACCTCTGTTTGATCTATGCTAAACATGTAAAGATGGTGGTGGGATTAATCAATCGATCGTAGTTAGTCTAATTTGGGCATTTCTTAAATCGGTTTGAAGATAATTAAAACCTAGACCTTTATCTACAACATCCAAGTCATTAACCTTCAATCACCACCACACCACTGCACTCTTCCTAACCAACCCCATTTCTGGCTGTCGCAAAAAATCTTTTTCTCCCTTCCCCCCAATAAACGACCATCACATTCATCGAAAGAAAAAATCCCTTATAAATGGAAATCATTGAAACCCTATCACGTGTAAATTGGTGGTTTACAGGGGGTTGGTGGGTTGTAAACTTTGGTGAAAGAGGTGGCGGTTGATGTGGTTTAGGGCAGTAAATTGTGATGGCTGATGGTGGTGTAAGAAGTGGACATTGGTAGTTTTAAGGTTACATTAATCAGTGGTGCTAACAGTGGTGTTTTAGTGATGTTGTTGGTGGTTATAATGGTGGTTTGGTAGTGGTGATAGCAGTGGTTTGTTGGTAGTGGTGGATGTAATAGGTGATGGTGGTGGTTATGTTAGAGAGAAACAGTATAGAGTAAAAAATAATACAGAAATTTTGATTTATTTTTATATTTATATTTTTGTTTTTTAATCATATGGGTATTTTTGTATAATCACATGTAACTAACAGAATAATTGTAGGAAATATGGTTTACTATTTTATTAAAATAATAATAAAAAGAAATATATTTACAATACTCTCGTTATTCATAGGAAATACAAAGTACTATACCGTTTACAAAATTAAATAAATAAAATAAGATACAAACAAAATGTACCGACTCTTGATTCAAGCAACTTCAACCGCATTATCTTCTACTAATCACCTCTCCAAGAAAAATTATTCGTTATCGTTTATTATATTTTAACCCACTTGATTATTTAAAATAAAAATGATAATTCAAAATATATATAATATATATTTCAAAAATAAATTTTAAACGGATTTATATAAGGATATATAAACATCAAATCTAAAAGTGTTATTCTCTTCAACACCTTATCGTTCGACGAAAAAATCTCAATTGTATCGTCTTGTGGCATGTTTCGAGGTACTCCCTCAGTACATTGTTTAAAACAACAAAGTTATTTATAATTAACTGCTCACATGTAGTCGAAAAAGTGAATATGTCAAAAACAACATCGGTTTGTTTTTCCTTTAAACAGTCTCTCAAGACTATTATATGGTTCAAGACATGATACTTCTCATACGAGTAGCGAACCAATTGCAAAATCCTGTTTTATTCGTTCAAAACATTTTTCGGTTTTGCATCTGTTTTAAAAATTAAACTATATTTGTTTATGCTTTGATTTTAAACCAAGATCATAAACTCAAAAATAGTTTTATTATTTAAAACTGTATCTAACTCGCTCGTTAAAAATAAAATGATTACCAATCATCTTAATTAGTTTATCATAGTAAACCCGATTCTAACCCGCTCGTTAGAAAATAAACGATTATAAATCGTTAAAGTATATGGATTTAATGATAAATTTTTTCTAATTCGCTCACTAGAATCTATACGTGTACCAAATATTAAAATATTCAGTTTCAATAGCTAACCATTTCTAACATGCTTTTTAGAATACAAATAATTATACTCATCGTTATATGGTGTTTTGGTTATATAACTAAACCGTTTCTAACACGCTCGTTAGAGATAAACGATTACCAAAATCGTTTCAAAACTTATTATTTACATAACTAATTTCTAATATCTCCATTAGAAATCTAAATGGTCTCAATATTTTGAAACCTATAATATTTTACTAAAATAATAATTTTCTAATACGCTCGTTAGAAAATGCGAATGTTTTAAACCTTATTATTTACAAAAATAATGTTTTCTAACTCGCTCGTTAGGAAATATAAAGGTTATAAAACTTATTATTTTAGAATAATAGGAATATCTAACATGGTCGTTAGAAAATATAAATGATTTGAAACTTATTATTAAAAAAAAATAAAAATAATTTATAACACGCTCGTTAGAAATAAATGTGTTTCAATACATTCGTTAACAATCACCACTTCTCCAAATAATGATCTCTAACACGCTCGTTAGATCAAAAAACGTACACCAACGATTCTATATGGGTTGCCAAAATATTTTCTAATACGCTTATTAGAAAATAGTTTACTAAGATTAATCTCTAACACGCTCGTTAGAAATAACCTCTAGCAATTATATTACATGGGTTTACAGTTTTATTTTTCTAATACGCTCAATAGAAAAAAATGTATATAATCAGTTTGAACAAAACACGACAACCCATGAACTCGATATGCAAGAATCAAAATGATCGTTTTGTAAGCACGATATTTCCGATTAAAGATTGTACTCCAATCTTAAAATTAATCCGACTTGTACTATATGAATATTTCCAAAAAAATATTTATAAGATTTTAATAAAAATCCTAATTAATATTTTATACTTTCGTAAACCCAAAAATCCTTTAATAAGAAGTTTTTAAATTGTATCGACAATCTATACGAAAGTCTGTTTTAAGATTGTAGGAAATAGGGTTCACTATTTTATTAAAATAATAATAAAAATAAATATAATTACGATACTCTCGTTATTCGTAGGAAATACAAAGTACTATACCGTTTACAAAATTAAATAAATAAAATAAGATACAAACAAAATGTACCGACTCTTGATTCAAGCAACTTCTACCGCATCATCTTCTACTAATCGCCTCTGCAAGAAAAAGTATTCGTTGATGGTTTTTGGTTGAGGATCGTGTTTGACACGGGGCCCTTAAAACAGATTCCGCGCCTCCTCTCAGACGGTCTGTCTCCCAGGGTACAACAACCGGAACAGTGATGTACTGTCCGAGATGGCTCCCAGCCAGAGATAACATCGGGTATGATAGTGATTCTTGATGTGTAAAGGAAAAAAGATAAAGTTGTCAAAAAGAATTTAGAAAGAGTACCCCTCCTCTAAAATTCTTTTCCAGAGAGATTATGTAAGAGAGTAACTTTTTAGATCACCAAGAATGAACTACTAAGTCCATACTTATAGTAACTATGAGTCAAAACTCTTCAACCCATTAATGTTTTAATTAACAATATAATTAATCTCGTAATAAAACCGTGTTTAATCTCTACATAAATGGATTTCAAGTGGTAAACGAAACTGTCATTTTAATTCATGACATAAGTTGAAACAGTCAACTAACTTGAAACATTTGCTCGAGAACGCGTTACGAGCACAACAGTCTGCGCATTATACCACGTGTTTAGAACCTGTTGCGCGGACCAGGGCACTCCCTGGTCTTCCGCCATGTACCAGACCACGTGCATGAGGTCAAAAATCCAAAGGCGGCTCTCGGCGATTGATACGCTCTACAATATACATATATTTATATCAATATTCTTCACACTTTATATAATTTTTGGGCTAGTTTTTACTAAATACTACTTTTATTTAGTTCGTATTATTTATTTAAAGGTTTTGTGAGGAAATGAGCTTAAATGGCGCATTTTAGTTAAACTTAAAACTCATTAAATTCTTAGTATTTTAATAGGTCATCTAATTAAATATATAATTTGGAATAGATTCTCATTTAATTTTTGTGTTGTAGAAACTATTGGATCTGGACCCAATACAAGATGGACATTGGACTACAACAAGACTAAATAGAACACACATCTTTTAGGCTTCATCCAAACTACAACATAAATTAAGTTTGGGTTACAAGATCAACAAAAATGTCAAGAGAAATGAATTGGGCCAGCCCACCTAAAAAAATTAGGGCATGACACTTAGGCGGCTGCAAGTTATAAAATTAAAGAAAGGAGTAAATGGCTAAATCCGTCCCTGAGGTTTGGTCAATATTGCTAGATCTATCCAAAATAAGAATTTTTGACACCTGAACCATTGAGGTTAGATATCTAGTGCTAAATCCGTCCAATTTGCAAACTCTGTTAAATACTCCTGTTAAATCATGGGCATTTTGGTCATTTCTTATATTTTCTTTTCTTTTTGCTTTTTATTTTTCACCTGCTTTCTTTCTTTAAGTCTTAACACACACAGACCACCTAACTCACCCTCTCTCTTTCTAACTTTTGATTCTGCATCTAGATGGTTCACCTTGGCCACCGTCTCCACCATATACACCACCAATCACCACCCAACTCCCCATCGTCTTCACCACCTGCACCCAACACCCATTTATCTCTCTCTCTCTCTCTCTCTCACACTCTCTCTCTAACATAATTGTAACCCAATATGTTACAAGATCTAAAAACTACCAAAACGACCGATTGTAGGTAGTAGAAGGGAGGAATGGATCTTACTCCTCGCCTCCAGTGTGTGTGTTTCTGAATCTCTGCAGATTGTTTTAACCGGCTTCCATCAGCTTCGATTTAGGGATTCTGTATGGTCTGAATCATGATATCGATTTCTGGCTTATGACTATTCAATTGTTTAGATGAGTTTTCTTTATTCATGGCGTATCCTATACTAATGCATCGGATACGTGTTCTCCACTCTTTTTCGGCCGTCTCTGGGGTCTGACGGTGACCCAAAATATGCGAACCTTGATGAAAAGGAATCTGCTCGGCGATCGCGTGCGAAGAAGCAACAAAAGTTGGATGAGCTGTTGGCGGAAATTAGCCGGTTACAGAATGAGAACACCACAATAATGAAGAAGATTGATGGGGCACTGACAGGTTGCATTCGCTAACTCGATTCTGCATATTGCGCAAGAAGTTAGTGGTATGGCTTTGGATATTTCTGATACTTCACTTGAACCATGGCAACTTCCTTGCTCTGTTCAGTCTATCAGTATCACTGCATCATTCAATATGGATATGTTCTAGCATTAATCTAGGGGGTAACTTTGAAGAATAGTAACCAACTTTTAATATTGTTCCAATTAAGTCACTCATATTTTTTTTGTGTGCTAATTAGGTCACTTAAATTTTAAATGATGTTCTAATCCTATGTTTTTTACCTACATAGTAGGTTAACATGCCTATGTGGCATATTTCTGTTATATGTTGATGTGGATTAAAACAAAATAAAATCATATTAAACAAATGATAATGAAGCTTCATCATTAGTTCTGAAATTAATATCAAATGAATTTCTACAAAATATACCCTCATACCCTCGTTAAGGTTTTTGAGTAGTATGAATAAGTTTTCTAAAAACAAAATTGTGCATCCACCTATGTCCCACGAACCTGTAACAGTCAGTAGTCTTGTCGGAAACCCGATACATTTCATCCACACGACATTTACCCAACAGAACCGGCCATACGGTAACCGTCGTTGTTTGCTCCGACCAGTTTATCCGCCGAAGAAACACCACCATCACTACGTCGCCCTCTTTTCCGATGGGTGAGGCTCAGCCTTACCCCCGCCTTCTGCCGTGACCGAAACAACCAGAAACAACTTCCATTGGAACTGTCACCTGTTGGTTGTTGAGTCGGCCACCATCGCCGGAATACCCGACTGATACCTCAAATTTCCATAGCTGGAATTGCTTCCCTAACTTAGGAGTTGTAGTCAGCATCCTATGCACGCAAAACACAATGGCCAGTGATGGTGGTCGGGGTGTTTTAGGGGTGGATGAAGAATATAATTATTACTTCTAATCCACACAGCATATGTAAAAAAGAAAAATAATATTATTGACACATAGGCATGAACCTGCTATCTTAGGTGAAAAACACAGTATTGGAACATTTCTAAAACTTAAATGATCTGATCGGTACAAAAAATAACATGAGTTACTTAATTAAAACAAACTTAAAAGTTCGTTACCATTGTATAAAATTTTCCCTTAATCTAGTATCAAAGTTTTATTTCTTGTTTTCATGAATTTGTCAGTTTGTTTAGTTTTTAAGTATGTGGTTTGGATTGGTTGGTTTATGTGGTTTTTTCCTTATTCGTGGCTTCTAGTAGTCTAGGTAATGTTTGGTATCATATAATATCTAGTTTATATAATAAAAATATATTTTTTAGTTTATTAAGATTTTAAAGGTAAAAGGACAAAAGTGCCCCTTCAGTTAATGTTAGTTTTTAACCTGGTTAGTAAAATGGACGGATTTAGCACTAGATTTCTAACCTTAGTGGCTCAGATGTCAAAAATTCTTATTATGGATGGATCTAGCAATATTGACCAAACTTTAGGGACGAATTTGGCCATTTACTCTTAAAGAAAGCTATACGAGAATCAGGAGGATGAGGCGACTGTCATATTAACAGTGGGTCAATCATCATCAATATGTAAGAAAAAAAAATATAATAATAATAAATAAAAAGAGGAAGCAAAAGACTTAAGAGGGCAGGGGTAGAGCACGTGAAAGAGGAAAACGAAAAAAAAAAAAGATGCGAACTCCAAGATTTTGGGATCTTTAGGGAGCTCAAGAGTCACAACATTTTGGTTTGATTTTACTTGTTTATTTTAAAAGGGTGATATTATTTAAACCTCTCACCTTCTATTTTCACCCTCTCAAAGCGCCTCGCTTAGGCCTAAGCGAGGCGCTTTGATCTAAATTCGAGACGGTCAGTACGAGGATCAGAAAAAGCTGAATTTTAAATTCGAAGCGCCTCGCTTAGGCCTAAGCGAGGCGCTTCGAGGGGGTAATTTATTTTGGTAGTTGTTTTGATATTTTGAGTTGGTTTTTTTATTTTTTTTAATTTAATAATTATAAAAAGTTAAAAAAATTTAAAAAACAAAGTAATAACCCTAATCATTGTCAATGACTTAAACTTGACATCATCAACCAACTTCAAAATTTCAACTTCCCGTCTTGTGTGTGTTAGGGTCCGAAATTTTAGGCTTTTTAGTGGGTTTTTCCATCTTTGTGTTTCCAATTGTTTTTTAATTAGCTTAAATCTCTCTGATCCATGGTACCTTGAAGACTAGATTCAGTGCAGTCGACGAACATCATTCAAAATTTAAACTTCCCGTTCAGATGCTTAAGTCCAACTTGAAGACTGGATTCGGTGCAATCAGACTCGGAATGCGGTATGCGCGTTAAATTTCATTAAATGCGGCATGTCAAGGTGCAGTCGACGAACATCATTCAAAATTTCAACTTCCCTTTCAGGTGCTTAAGTCCACCTTGAAGACTGGATTCGGTGCAATCAGACTCCGAATGCGGTATGCGCGTTAAATTTCATTAAATGCGGCAATCAAGGGATCCGCTTGGAGTCTAAAGCTTCGTGTGTCATCCTTGTGTTTCCAAGACACAGGCAAGTCCTCGTCTGATCCACAAAACAAAACAATAATCTTGAAGTTTTTTAATATAGCCATTTTTCCACTGGGTTTACCAGGAATGGGTTGAAGGTGTGTGTTGCACCGGCTTGAGATATGAGTTTGATTAGCTTAAATCTCTCTGATCCATGGTATCCACTTTCAGGTTGTCTTCATCGTTGACCGCTATCTCTCGGATAACAACTGAAAAAGTTGTCTTCAATGATTCTAAGAAACTTGAAAGTAATTACAAGAAGATGATCAAAGATGCTACAACATAACTTGCACCGGCTTGAGATATGAGTTTGATTAGCTTAAATCTCTCTGATCCATGGTATCCACTATCAGGTTGTCTTCATCGTTGACCGCTATCTCTCGGATAACAACTGAAAAGTTGTCTTTAACGCGCATACCGCATTCGGAGTCTGATTGCACCGAATCCAGTCTTCATCGTTGACCGCTATCTCTCGGATAACAACTGAAAAGTTGTCTTCAATGATTATAAAGAAACTTGAAAGTAATTACAAGAAGATGATCAAAGATGCTACAACATAACTTGCACCGGCTTGAGATATGAGTTTGATTAGCTTAAATCTCTCTGATCCATGGTATCCACTATCAGGTTGTCTTCATCGTTGACCGCTATCTCTCGGATAACAACTGAAAAATTGTCTTCAATGATTATAAAGAAACTTGAAAGTAATTACAAGAAGATGATCAAAGATGCTACAACATAACTTGCACCGGCTTGAGATATGAGTTTGATTAGCTTAAATCTCTCTGATCCATGGTATCCACTATCAAGTTGTCTTCATCGTTGACCGCTATCTCTCGGATAACAACTGAAAAGTTGTTTTCAATGATTCTAAGAAACTTGAAAAGTAATTACAAGAAGATGATTTTACTGTCTAGTCAATGAATGTTATATTACAATAATATTTACATTGAGCAAAAAGTTGTGTTTGAAGCCTAGTTCTTTTGGCCACAGGTACAGAAAGGTTATAAATGTTCATGTAGTTTCATTTTGTATCCACTTTCAACTAAATCTCTCTCTGTTTTCAACAATCAACCGAAATTGAGTATCATCAATCTGGTATTAGTGGTTGGAACAAGGTATGGATATGGAGAACATGGAATGAGATGGTTTCGATTTTCGTACAAAGATTCCATAAGTAAAAGTCAGTTGTTATCGGAGAGATATCTTCATCAATCTCCTTGATCTACGCATAAGTGTGAGAGTCGATCTGAGTTAGTTGTTATCGGTATATGTACAAGGTGCTATGAAAACCACCAACGATCAATTATAATATAGTCCGGAAGTCAAACATATCAATTAAACATGCAAAAATTATGTTCTGAAAAAATATGGGTATCGAATGTATAGTCGGAGGACCACTTACAATGATTCATCAAAGTTGTACAAAGCTGGATGTTTTTACTGGAAAACCAAAACGAGCAATAAACGAAACGAAACGGAGAGATATAATTTTCTTGGCTTGGAAACAACTTAAAAGAAGCAAAAATGAATTAAAATTATTTTATGGTGATTAACAGATAATTTTAAAGAATTAAAAGAAATTCAAGTTTTTTTAAAAAAAAGGCCAAAGCGCCTCGCTTTGGTCAAAGCGAGGAGCTTGTGGTCTAATCAAACCAGTCAAGCGCCTAGCTTTGGCTAAAGCTAGGCACTCAAGCGCCTCGCTTTGACCAAAGCTAGGCGCTTTGGCCTTTTTTTTAAAAAACTTGAATTTCTTTTAATTCCTTAAAATTATCTGTTAATCACCAAAAAATAATTTTAATTCATTTTTGCTTCTTTTAAGTTGTTTCGAAGCCAAGAAAATTATATCTCTCCGTTTCGCTTCGTTTATTGCTCGTTTTGGTTTTCTAGTAAAAACATCCAGCTTTGTACAACTTTGATGAATCATTGTAAGTGGTCCTCCGACTAAACCTAACTCGCAACAATTGTTTTTAATTCATTTTTAAGTGTTTTTAATTACTTTTCAAGAAATGATAATTTTCAAATATTACAGAGGTGTTACCAAGCATGTCAAGAAATGATAATTTTCAAATATTGAGAGTCCAAATCATTGTACGATGTCTTTTTTCAGAGGACCTCGACTCTTGAGATGTTGCAGGTGTTTGAAAAGTTTGAACTGAAATTGAACTGTTATTTGGAATGTTCCTGTTTTCAAATATTGCAGATCAAGGTGTTACCAAGCATATCAAGAAATGATAATTTTCAAATATTGCAAGTCCAAATCATTGTACGATGTCTTTTTCAGAGGACCTCGACTCTTGAGATGTTGCAGGTGTTTGAAAAGTTTGAACTGAAATAACTTTTCATGCAAGCAAGTAAAATTCAGTTGTTTTACTAATTTCATAGTCTTGATACTTTAAACAATCGGATCGGCGCTAACGCGCAAACCTTCGTTTTTGTTTTTCGAGACAAAGGAACTAAGTTGCAAATACGATAATAATGTAAATAATAATAATAATAATAATAATAATAATAATAATGTAAAGGTAGATCATGGAAAGTTGAACTCAAGAAACAAAGATGAAACCGATTAATGTCTTTTATATACGAATAGTGACCCTCTGGCAAACCTGCGTAAAGGACTAAAGCCACATATAGTCCTTTACACAGGTTTGCCAGAGGGTCAATATTCATATTCAAAGAACATAAAAGTTGTGTATGAATAGTGACCCTCTGGCAAACCTGCGTAAAGGACTAAAGCCAGTGAGATTGATAACTGGACAGGTTAGCCAGGTGTTTGTCAAAAAGGTAGACCACACCACTAGAGCAAAAAGTTGTGTGTATGAATAGTGACCCTCTGGCAAACCTGCGTATAGGACTAAAGCCAGTGAGATTGATAACTGGACAGGTTAGCCAGGTGTTTGTCAAAAAGGTAGACCACACCACTAGAGCAAAAAGTTGTGTGTATGAATAGTGACCCTCTGGCAAACCTGCATAAAGGTAGAGCACACCACTAGAACATTAATCGGTTTCATCTTTGTTTTCTTGAGTTGAACTTTCCATGATCTACCTTTATCATCTCAGAGAGATATCTGTCAACGATGAAAGGGAACCCGAAACAATAGAAGTCCACCACTAGGGCAAAAAGTTGTGTGTAAGTTTTATTTAGCGTAAAAAGTTCATTGTACATATACCTCCTTATCTAAAAACAAATCACATCATTGTACATATACCTTTTTCATCGTTGACAGATATCTCTCCGACAAGAGAAGATGAAGGGTTACTACTCTGCTACTTCAAGTAGAAAAAGATGAAGAAGAATAAATGAAGTCTATTATAGAGGTTAGTAGGTTACTCATTACCGTTGAAGGTAAACATGGACAGTGAGAAGTGAGATTGATAACTTCTCTATGGAAGTTGCTAAAATAGTTAAACAAAAGCTGAAATTGAACAGTTATTTGGAATGTTCCTGATATTTACAGTTTTGCTTTTTTGGTGAAATGAACTTGAAGAAATGATTTGGTTGATCTTGCATGAGTTAAACAAAAGCTGAAATTGGACGGTTATTTGGAATGTTCCTGATCATTACAGTTAGGCCTTATATTTTTTATCAGAAAATATATTCCCAACAAAATTAAAAACAACTTTTTCATGCAAGCAAGTAAAAATCAGTTTGTTGGACAGTGAGTAATATAACTGGACAGTAAGATTGATAACTTCTCTATGGAAGTTGCTAAAATAGTTAAACAAAAGCTGAAATTGAACAGTTATTTGGAATGTTTCTGATCATTACAGTAAAATTCATTAGCCAGGCGTTTGTCAAAACGAACAATTAAAATAAACTTTTCATGCAAGCAAGTAAAATTCAGTTGTTGGACAGTGAGATTGATAACTGGACAGGTTAGCCAGACGTTTGTCAAACGAACAATTAAAATATACTTTTCATGCAAGCAAGTAAAATTCAGTTGTTGGACAGTGAGATTGATAACTGGACAGGTTAGCCAGACGTTTGTCAAACGAACAATTAAAATATACTTTTCATGCAAGCAAGTAAAATTCAGTTGTTGGACAGTGAGATTGATAACTGGACAGGTTAGCCAGATGTTTGTCAAACGAACAATTAAAATATACTTTTCATGCAAGCAAGTAAAATTCAGTTGTTCGGACAGTGAGATTGATAGGTGGCAGGAAAAAGCTGACATTTTGTTTCTTGTTGCAGAAAGAAATCAACAGTCGGATCGACGATTTTGTTTACCCTCCCATTGACATAAAAAATGTTCTTTTGAAAAACGTCTGACTGCAAAAAAAAAAAAAAAACTAACTCAAAAGACCAAAAAAAAAAATGTTAAACCCTAAACTCAAAAGACCAAAAAAAAAAAAAATTTTTATCCGAAGCGCCTCGCTTAGGCCTAAGCGAGGCGCTTCGAGTAAAAAATCAGCTTTTTCTGACCTCGTACCGAGGTAGTTAAAAAGCAAAGAAAGCGCCTCGCTTAGGCCTAAGCGAGGCGCTTTCAGGGGGTGAAAATAGAAGGGGGGGGGGGTTGAAATAGACCAGGCCTTTTTATTATTCTCTTTACGGATTTTGTTTATGAACTTATTTGTTCTATTTTGTTATTGACTATGAGTGGCTAGATATATCTTTGGTGCCTAGATTTGGGATGACTATTGATTATTGTTGATTTTTTTTAGGATTTGATACTTGTTGGCACTCATTTATGTATAAAAATCTAAACTTTATTGGTTTTTGTTGTGATTTATTACCCGGATGATGTTTGCGTTATATTTTTAGATTCATATGTGGCTATAATTTATTGACTTGGTGTTTTTAAATTAAAAGTCGCATATTTTTATTATTTGCTTTGTGTGATGATTTGATGGGTTAACTTGTTGACTTAGGATCTAGAAATTGTGTATTTAACATCGTTTTGGGTTTGTCACCTACCTTGAGAACGAGAGGAGATAGGTTGTGGGTTTGTTAGGATTTATTGGTTTATTTGGTTAGAGATTGCATGAGAGTGAATTTCTTTCCCGGTATCTTTTTTATCCGCTTTCCCAAACATTTACCTTTAGGAATAGATTCACCCCTTGATACCGTTAGGTATTTGGTGATTAGTGAGACCGAGAGGAGATCTAATCTTTGGGCGAGTAAACTTGTATGTTTGGTGAGACCGAGAGGTGATCCATTCTTTACCCGGTGAGTTTCACACTGCTTAGGATTTCATTTATTGCTCTACTAAGACCGAGAGGAGATCTAGATACTATAGTGTTTCCCGAGTCGGTTATACCCGTAGATCCCGGTAGTCATTCGAGTATCCACTTCTCGTTAGCTTTCAGCTTTATCATTAGGAATCCCAGTCTAGGCAACCATCTTTCTCATTTCCGATTCCCCTTTTCGTGAGCGTTTGTTCCCTGATCTCTCGTACCTGCTGCTTGTTATTTCTTGTCTTAGTTTATTTGTTTACTTGTTTATCGTTTTAGTTATCTGTTAGTTAAAAATCATGCTCTTTTATATAGATTAGGACTCGACAGAGTTTAGTATCGAGGGCTGCATATCAGTGTCCACGAATTGAGACTCGGTCTTACCGACTTTACTACACTACGACCGGTACACTGCCGGGTTGTGTGGTTTAGCTTGGTGATACCATATTTAAAAGCAGATTGTGAAACTTAAATTTATATATATATAAACCACTACAATCAGTTTTTGGCGCCGTTGGTGGGGACATTGGCGACTTCGAGAATGACCCGAGTCGGGGATCTAGTCATTCGTTCTTTGTTTATATCCGCTTTTGTTTAGTCGTATTCTCATGTGTTGTTTGATTTAGGTTTTTCTGCGTGCCTTAGTTTACTTGTTGCTTTTGCATGAGTTTGGTTTTTGCGTGTTAGATTAGTCGTTTTATTTTATTTTCGTTTTTTAGTTGTGATTTTACCGTTTTAGCATGGCTGAGCAGCGACCACGCCGTGTGGTAGCAGATTATGCGAGACCCATCACGGGTGCCGCTAGGTCCAGTATTGGCCGACCCGCTGTCGAGGCAAACAACTGGCATATTCCACCTCAGATCATATCGTTGATTTCGAATACTTGTGTCTTTCATGGGTTGCCAATGAGGACCCAAACGCTCATCTTTCTCGATTTTATCGTCTTTGTGACACGTTTCAGATCAATAACATGACAGAGGACGCGTGCAAGTTGCGTTTGTTTCCATTCTCTTTAGTTGATCGTGCTCAGAGCTGGTTGGAGTCCCTTCCAGTAGGTTCCATTCGTACTTGGGAGGAGATGCAGGAGAAGTTCCTCAACAAATATTTTCCTCCTTCCAAGACTGCTCATTTGAGGACTATGATCTAGGAGTATCGGCAGCGTGCTGATGAGTCGTTTGATTACAATTCTGGTTGGAGGAATCATCCTGGCTTCAGTTGGAAGAGTGGAAATCCACCGGGGTTCCTACTGAGATCTCAATATGAGAGTTTGTTTCAGCAGTCCCGACAGGATATGGGCCCGAGTGGAGAAGAGAAGAAACCCACTCTAGAGGACATGATGGCCCAACAGTCGCAGTTGATGACACAGTTCATGGCTCGTGATGAGAAGAGATACCAGGAGACTCAGACGACATTCAGAGAGCACGAGGCTTTCATGAAGAGTCAGAGTACCACGATGCAGAATCTCGAGAGGACTGTTGGTCAGTTAGCAGAGCGTCTGAATGAGAGGCAAGTTGGAAGTCTTCCCCGCAACACCGAGAAGAACCCAAAGGAGCAGGTGATGGCAGTGACCACCAGGAATGGCAGAGGAGCAGTTGTGATTGAGCCGGCAGTTGTTGATGATCAGCCGGTCGATGAGGAGATTGAGATGGAGGTCCAAGGCAAGGTGCACCCAACTAGGCGAGTCCCAGCAAGTATCGCACAGCCCCTGGAGCCTTAGAAAGAGAAAGCGGAAGTGAAGTTGAAGGAACCACCGAGAGTCTACACACCTCGTATTCCTTATCCCGGCAGATTGTTACAGCAGAATTATGAGGTGTAGTATGGGAAGTTTATTGAGCTTGTCAAACAGCTCAAGGTAAACCTTCCATTCATTGAGGTGCTGCAAAAGATGCCGAAGTATGGGAAGTTCCTAAAAGATCTGCTTTCCAACAAGAAGAAGTTGGAACAACTTTCCCATGTGACATTAAGTGAGGAGTGTTATGCTATTATTTTGGATAAACTGCGGACGAAGATGACTGATCCTAGTAGTTTCACGATTCCTTGTTCGATCGATAGTTTGTCCATTATGAATGCCCTGACAGATCTTGGAGCTAGCATTAATCTGATGCCATATTCTTTGTTTGCTAAGCTTGGTATAGGAGGTTTGAAGCCCACATGGATGTGCTTACAGTTAGCAGACAAATCCACAAAATACCCATGGAGTATTATTGAGAATCTACTCGTCAAAGTGGATAAGTTTGTTTTCCCTGTCGATTTTGTTGTGCTTGATATGAAGGAAGACGACCGCATTCCGATTATTCTAGGTCATCCCTTCCTTGCTAGTTCGAGAGCAATTGTGGACATGAGTGAGGGGAAACTAAAGCTACGTGTGGGGGATGATGAAGTTGTGTTTGGGGTTGAGCACCATATTCATGAGGATCCGATTGAGGTTGTGGAGGCTATTGGAGTTCACTTGGATCATGAACTACAAAAGATCTGTTCAAAAGAAGTGTTGGATGTTCGTAAACAAGTTGTGATGAGTATTAACCATAAGTGGACTGGTTGGGGATCGAACATGAGGGTTGAGGATGATCATGCTTACGTAGTTCATGGACATGGTTTGAAGCATGACATCAGTAGTCTGGGTGGGGATTGCGAGGTCAAGGCAGTCTCCTTTCACCCTCCATAGGTTTGTTCGTTGTGATTTGTTCTCGGGTGTTGGCTCGAGTGTACATATTAGTTGAGCATATTTCTATTTTTATTTTTACTTGTCTTTATTTTGAGTTCTTATATTAAAATTAGAAAAAAAAAAGAAAAGACAAATGGTGTAGAAACATCCCCCCGTACTCAATATTCTCCATTCGGGGGAGATCGTTTTCAAGCCATATTATTATTATTATTAATGGTTTGTTTCTTTGTGTTTGCCGCGATTCGCGAGCGAGTTGTCATGCAGGTTATTACTTGGTTATGCTTGATCGCACCGGTAGTTGCATATTTGTAGGACGCCCCCACATATCAGCTCATCGCATTTTTGTCAGGGGAGTATCAGTTTTCCTCTTTTTTTTCTTATTTTAGTTTACCAACATCCCATTCCCACACTTGATAGTGAGGATTTGAGCCTATTTGATTACTATGATTTTCACTTTCATTTGTTGAGTGCTACATACATGTCGCTTGATTACAGAACTTGTGCATCATGATACATTTTTAGACCTTGGGTTTGGACTTGGCATTAGCGTGATAGAGGCATTTAGGATCACCACATCTTAGCCTTTTCCTTTCTTTTTTTTTTCATTTTTTGACCCATTTAATATACCCTTAGTCGCACGTTGAACCTTTTTCCCTTTTCGTTTGTCTACCATGTTTACCACTTTTATTTTTGTATCCGGTTTTGAGTTCTAGTTTAGTTCTTGAAAAAATACATATATATTGATTATAAAAAAAAGCAAAAAAAAAAAAAAGAGAGAGAGAGAGAGAGAAAAAGAAGAAAAAAAAAGAGTTGTTCAAGTTGTATATAAATAAATTGTTGAGCTAAAAAAAGAGAATAAGTTAGATATGGATCAAAATTACCCATCGTAGTTATTTTTATGTTTTGAGTTTATTTTTTCGGATTTTCATCTTTATTTTCTTTTTAGCCACTTTTTCCAAATATTTCCTACCCTTAGCCCTTGCCTACCCATAAGTCCTCTTGATTAGTGTCGGTCTAAGCATTTAGGTGAAGATTTAATCCTTGTACAAGCCTATGTATTTCAAGCTTCATGTTTAGGTATTGAGGGATCACTTTTATGATTTATATACACCGAGAGTTTAGTGATCTATGTGAGGGTTATTAGCTTGGTTTGGTTGGAATCTTGATAGGGAGTGAAACATGATTATGTACACCCATGGTTTTTTAAAAAAATGGTATCGCATTTGACTAGTTGGGCCATATACTTCTTGACCGTTGTAAGTCTTGTGATTTCTTTGTGTCCTCGGGAGTTGTGGCTTGCTTAGGCCTTGCTAGATGTTAGTCGTATTTGGTCTAAATGTGGGTATGATGTGTTGTTTGATATTTGCTTAGGGACAAGCAAATGAATAAGTGTGGGGATGTTTGATACGCTCTAAAATATACATATATTTATATCAATATTCTTTACACTTTATATAATTTTTGGGCTAGTTTTTACTAAATATTACTTTTATTTAGTTCGTATTATTTATTTAAAGGTTTTGTGAGGAAATGAGCTTAAATGGCGCATTTGAGTTAAACTTAAGACTCATTAAATTTTTAGTATTTTAATAGGTCATCTAATTAAATATATAATTTGGAATAGACTCTTATTTAATTTTTGTGTTGTATAAACTATTGGATCAGGACCCAATACAAGATGGACATTGGTCTACAACAAGACTATGGATCACACATCTTTTGGGCATCATCTCAACTACAACATAAATTAAGTTTGGGGTACAAGGTCAACAAAAATGTCAAGAGAAATGAATTGGGCCGGCCCACCTAAAAAAATTAGGGCATGACACTTAGGCGGCTGCAAGTTATAAAAGTAAATGAAGCTGTACGAGAATGAGGAGGATGAGGCAACTGTCATATTGACAGTGGGTCAATCATCATCAAAATCTAAGGGGGGACGGGGCGTCACCCGAATTATCCACGGGTATCAACTACCAGCACGGTAATACCGCTGCCACCCACGCTAGTAGTGGTCCCGTGGACCATTTTGTTGGTTCTATTTAATGGGCTGGTACCGTTGTTTTCTTTTATTTTTGACTTCTATATATGCTTTTGTTTTGTGTATTTACCATTTGTTTTATTTTTTTTATTTTTATTTTCACCGTTTGTTTTATAAATATCTTTACCTTATTTTAACCGTTTGTTTAAAATTTACTTAAATAATAAAAACATTAACGATAAATAAACATAAAAAACTAAAATTCATAACTATTAAACATAAAAAACTAAAAATAAAATACATTAAAAGAAATAAAAAAACCTAAGATTGGCGCAACAGTTGCCATGCCTCGACATGGTCAAAGCTGTTGTCATATCGAGCCGCATAGTCCACATGCCTGAGCTCGATAGCCAACTCCGGGTCAATGCCCGGCTCCTCCCTCAACGTGTTCTGGTACATGCTGGTCCACCGATCACACTTATTGGTGAGATCGGTCCACATCCGCTGCAGGCTGACGGTTGTCCGGTCATTGATGCCAACGTGGCGGTTGAAATCGGCCAGTACACGTTCCCAAAAACCCTGCGAACGACGTTGTTGAAGGGTCGGGTCGTTCGAGGCGTCTTAGTAGCATATCACCAATGCAATCTCTTCTTCGAGGGTCCAACGAGTCATCTTCGTGTGTGTTTCTTTGTATCTATGGTGGTAAAAGTGTGTTTTAACCCCCACGGTGTGCTATGTTTATATATAAAAACTTCAAACGGTTTGGTGGAACGGTATCAATGCCATTGAATTCGATTGAACGGTTTCCATACTGAATTCTGACCGTGAGGTTGTGGGACGGTTGAAATAGTTTTGGTAATTAATTTTAACCTTTAAACTGTGTGAAGTAATAATAATAATAAAAGGTTTAATGAAATTATAAAAAATAAATAAAAGAATAAGTGGAGTGCTGCCTACAAAAAGGTGTTTTAGTGAAGTAAATCAGTGAAGTGATTAAACTGTGTTGTAGTAGTGGTGGTGGTGGTGGTGGTGGTGGTGGTGGTGGTCGTGGTGGTGGTCG
Organism: Ambrosia artemisiifolia; assembly: GCA_032199755.1. Taxonomy (NCBI): domain Eukaryota; kingdom Viridiplantae; phylum Streptophyta; class Magnoliopsida; order Asterales; family Asteraceae; genus Ambrosia; species Ambrosia artemisiifolia. The sequence continues at coordinate 40,630,595 of CM063516.1, read as the reverse complement.
TGGTCGTGGTCGTGGTCGTGGTGGTGGTCGTGGTCGTGGTCGTAGTCGTCGTCGTAGTCGTCGTCGTGGTAGTGGTCGTGGTAGTGGTCGTGGTAGTGGTAGTGGTAGTGGTAGTGGTAGTGGTAGTGGTAGTGGTAGTCGTAGTCGTAGTGGTAGTCGTAGTGGTAGTGGTAGTCGTAGTCGTAGTCGTAGTCGTAGTCGTAGTGGTCGCAGTGGTCGCCGTCGCAGTCGCAGTCGCAGTCGTAGTCGCAGTCGTGGCGGTGGTGGTGGCGGTGGTGGTGGCGGTGGTGGTGGCGGTGGTGGTGGCGGTGGTGGTAGTGGTAGTAGTAGTAAGCAAAAGACTTAAGAGGGAAGGGGGTACAGCACGTAAAAGAGGACAAACGAAAAAAAGATGCTTACTCCAAGATTTTGGGATCTTTAGGGAGCTCAAGAGTCACAACATTTTTGTTTGATTTTACTTGTTTATTTTTATTATTCTCTTTACGGATTTTGTTTATGAACTTAATTGTTCTATTTTATTATTGACTATGAGTGACTAGATATATTTTTGGTGCTTAGATTTGGGATGACTATTGATTATTGTTTGATTGTTTTTAGGATTTGATACTTGTTGGCACTCGTTTATGTATTAAAATCTAAACTTTATTTGTTTTTGTTGTGAGTTATTACCCGGATGATGTTTGCGTTATATTTTTAGATTCATATGTGGCTATAATTTATTGACTTAGTGTTTTTAAATTAAAAGTCGCATATTTTTATCATTTGCTTTGTGTGATGATTTGATGGGTTAACTTGTTGACTTATGATTTAGAAATTGCGTATTTAACATCGTTTTGGGTTTGTCACCAACCTTGAGACCGCGAAGAGATAGGTTGTGGGTTTGTTAGGATTTATTGGTTTATTTGGTTAGATATTGCATGAGAGTGAATTTCTTTCCTGGTATCTTTTTTATCCGCTTTCCCAAACATTTACCTTTAGGAATAGATTCACCCCTTGATACCGTTAGGTATTTGGTGATTAGTGAGACCGAGAGGAGATCTAATCTTTGGGCGCGTAAACTTGTATGTTTGGTTAGACCGAGAGGTGATCCATTCTTTACCCGGTGAGCTTCACACTGCTTAGGATTTCATTTATTGTTCTACTGAGACCGAGAGGAGATCTAGATACTATAGTGTTTCCCGAGTCGGGTATACCCATAGATCCCGTAGTCATTCGAGTATCCATTTCCCGTTAGCTTTCAGCTTTATCATTAGGAATCCAAGTCTAGGCAACCATCTTCCTCATTTCTGATTCCTTTTTCGTGAGCGTTTATTCCCTGATCTCTCGTATCTGCTGCTTGTTATTTATTATCTTATTTTATTTGTTTACTTGTTTATCGTTTTAGTTAGCTGTTAGTTAAAAATCATGCTCTTTTATATAGATTAGGACTCGACAGAGGTTAATATCGAGGGCTACATATCAGTGTCCATAAATTGATACTCGGTCTTACGGACGTTACTACACTACGACCGGTACACTGTCGTGTTGTGTGGTTTAGCTTGGTGATTCCATTTTTAAAACCAGATTGTGAAACTTAAATTTTTATATATATAAACCACTACAATCAGCGATGCGAGTGTGCGAAGTGCAAAGTGCGCCATCAAAACGTCCCACTAATGTTTGGCTCAAGCTAAACAATATACAAGGAGTGCTCCTCCTTATAAACCACTTCATGTTTTGTCATCCCACCAATGTGGGACAAGTTGACAATTTTATCCATTTTCTCATATTTGGTTGTTCCAACCTACAACTTTCAAGCTTCGATATCTCATTCATCTTAGCTCTATTTTGGACATAGTTTGGTTAGTTGTGATCCTCTCACAATGTGGTACCCAAACCCGGAAATAAGTATTTATATGTCACATACATAAATATATTTATTTATGTCCAAAATTAGTGAAAAACGCATTTTCACTACCATTTTTCCAACAATAATTATACGGAGTTAGCGAATTGGATGGAACTGTTAACGAAACGCAAACCTGAAGGGTCCAATTACAAACACAAAAAAAAAACACCTTGGATGAATGTGGCAAAAATGCCCAAACATATATAGTAGACAATTTTGGTAGCCAACTCTTATGTGTATTTCACGAACTGAAAACATCAAGTTTTCATGCAATGGTATCACTACATAAATGGTAAATTACATAACATGGTTCTTGCCTTTATTAAAAAAAAAAAACAAACATAGGTGGCAACTTATTAACTTAATGAATTAATAAGTTACTAGACATGAGTCAAGCCTAAATCTTATCGAATAGCCTTGTTTAAATCATTAAGGATAGTAGTGTTGCTCATCTTTCAGCATATATAGTCTGTGGGACCATAAGGTTTAAATATGTTAGCAAATAATCCTTTCTTTCTCATAGGATTCACGCCCATATCTTTGCATATATGATCGTTGTACCAAATTTCTGAACCACAAAGGGCCGATAGATAATAGTATTGCCCGGATACTTGCTTCAAATGCTCGTCCCATCTCGTGACATCCTTCTCCATCTCGTTAATGCTCGGTAGCTTAAACTTACCATCTAGAAGTGTCGCCACCCATCGAGACGTTGATTCAGAGATATAAAGGCTCGAAAGGCCCTCAGAATATCCAATCACGGCTATCTGTGGTATCCGTGGAGGAATGCTTTCCCTAGTAATTAATTATGTTATTTGCATATCAGTGGTGTAATTATAAATAATTTTTCTCACTACTAGAAAACTAGAGATTTGCGACCGGTTATAATTTTACTTTTATTTAGTTTTCCCATATGTACAACCAATATATATATATAACTTAATTCTATTTAATTAGTTATTTATCATATTTTTGCAATTAGTTTGCGACCATAACAAAACGCTCAGAAAATTTCAATCGCAATCGGTCAGTTACTAGTAGTGTCTATGTGTATACCAGTATGACTAACCTGTAAAGACCAACTCGTTGTGAATCTTCAATGAGTTGACCAAATGTTTGGGATTCGAAAATATTTTTGAGTTTTTGTTTACCGTTAAATCCGGTGGCAAAAATTACTACTTGTGCTTCTATTTGTGTGTCGTCCTGAGAGATCAATACTCCTTTTTCATAAAAGCTAAAACTTGGAGATTTCTTCAACTTGATGCTTCCTTTGTTGAGCGTATCGATAAAGTTTTGTGGGTTTGGCAGATACATAACCAAACCTGAGTGTAAATCTTGTGAAACACTATGTTGTGGCACCATGTCAAACTTTGCCAGTTGAAGATTGGATATGATGTAGATTTCAAGTAGTTTCCAGATTGCCCACCGCTGGTCATCAAACAATTACGATAAATTTATAGGATAAAGATGGATTACATTAACTACTAAGGCCAACATATTGAATTTGCCGACCCAATAGGCTTTAGGTCCTAACAAATAAGGGGTTGGTTTATTAGTTTTTCAACTACGGGATTGTAAGGTTATTTGGGTTGGGTGTCTAATTAATCGAAAGCTTTTATTTTTTAGAAGTAAAAAAATCTTAAGAACAACAATATATTTGATGAATGTTTGCTTTTGCATCAATGAACTTGTTTTGGAGTGTTTTTTATGCATCAAAGAAAAGGCCAAAAATTTTATTTCGCATTAGGCCTTCAAAATGGTTGACCGCACATTATTAAAACTTACAAGAGGTGAGAGTGCTGTGGCCACAAAACTTAGAAGAAAACCTTCACCAGGCTTATGAATCAAAAGCCCCCGAAAGCGGCTAAATAGAAAACTCGAGATTGGGAATCCCCATGGAAACCAACTTCCTATCTTCCAGTGATCATGTCTATAGAGTATTGTACACGGATGTTCCGGGCCTGCATCAACAAATTGATAATAATAATAATAATAATAACAACAACAATAGCAGTAATAGTAATAGTAATAGTAATAAGATGAGATAAAACCAACCGTTGACTGACGCACACTCCCTTGCAATGTCGAGTCCAGTTTTTCCGAACCCCACAACCACAACCTTCTTCCCTTTCACAAATTCTGCAGCTTTGTTGTTATCCATAGCTGAGTATTCCATGGAGTGTATGGCCTGGCCTTGGTATACTTCCGGGCCTTTTCCAACAGGAAATTGTGGTATGTTTGGAACATCTTTGAATCTTCCCAAACAAAGAATCACAAAATCCACAGTGTGAACCTGCTTGATCAAAAGACTTTTGTTTTGTTAAGTAAGGTGAATGATTCAATAAATGGCAAGCAAACTATTAGATATTAATCATTCACAGGGCCGGCTCAAGCTTTTTTGTCGCTTGAGGCCGATAATAAAATTGAGGTTGTTTTCGTCAATAAAAAAAAGTTTCCATCCTACGATTCCTATACCATCTATACGCATGCATATAATTTTTATTTTTTTATTTTGGGACTTAAAAATACGACGACCCAAATACTTTTTTTTATTTCATTCCCCTTGAGCCACCCCTAATCATCTATACATACCTTGGTAGTTGCAGTCTGAGTATTTTCGACGGTGACATGCCACTTGCCTTCTGGTGGAAAAGGCTCTCCAGTGCCGTTCCACAGGGACCATGTATCTGATGATGGCCCGTCGTAGCTGATTCCCTTGACTCGGGAATTGAATTTGATATGGGGTATGAGATCGAAATGGGCCGCGTAAGAGCGGATGTAATCTAGCACCTGTTGTTGGGTAGGGAAGTTGTCCGTGACAGAAGGCGGCCACGGAAAATCTGAAAACTGATAAGTGTATCGTGGTGTCTGGAGCCTGGTGGTTCGGATGGTTTTAGTCCATACACCACCAACTTGGGATTCTAGTTCGAAGACAATGGGATTAAAACCTTTGGAAAGACAGTGTTTGCAGGCAGTTAGACCTGCAACTCCTGCTCCAATGATTGCTATTTGCTTCTTATCCATATTATCACTAGAGATGGATGGAATCTAGATGTCTAATATATATTAGTAAAAACCAAAACTTCTGTAATATATACTAATAAAAAACAAAACTTCTGTAGAGAGTGGAGTACGAGGAACTTTTTACACTGAAGGGAAAAAAGACTTGTGGTTTATCAAAACTAAAGCTTATCTATTTATAGAGAGTGGAGTACCAGGACCTTTTTACATTGTTTTTTTTTAACGTTACACACAATATATTTATTTTGCAGAACTTTAATCTAGGACTTTCCAATCTCTAATTTGAGAGATATATACTATTAAGTGCGCTAGCCTCATACTGATCGACATAAACCTTTTACATGGGTTTAGATATTTTCCGTTTGCGTCTGGTCCAGGGGCAGCCCTAAGATCTTTCAAGGCTAGACAAGGGCCTAAGAGCATCCACATCAACTTCCCCATCTCTATCAACCAAATTATTTTTGCTCTTATTCATTCACAACCGCTTTCAAAAAGTATTTTTTATAGCTTTATAATCATTACATTCACTTTCTCCTCCATTCAAAACCACTTTAAAAAATATTAAAAAATATATAGGGTGGAACAGTATCCCCAAATATATGTTTCTACTTCTAAGCATTTTTATAGAAATAACGAGAATATTTAAAAATCTAACATATTAAGATTGGTGTAACCTTCAAATTATATTACAATTTAATCAAGTTATCCTACACGGTGTAACAAAATGAGAAGGGTGAGAAGGATACAAAAAAACCCAATAGATCGCGAGATATGACACAATGAGCCACAAAATATAACACAATGCTGAAGAAAAAACATATAATGAATCGCAAAATGACACACTGATGAAAATAAGAAAAAGACACAATGTTACATAAAAGACACAATAATATAACATAAATTCTAGAAACTACAAGCTAAAAGTCCAAAAAACCAAAACCTAAAAACTAAGATCGTAGGGTTCGATGAGACGGTTCAAATGTCGTTTAAATGAGTTAAATCAGAGTTTGTTTGATACCCTTCTTACGAATTCAAATTATATTACAATTTAGTGCGATTGAAAATAGAAATATATCAACCAAAATCGTAGAAAATAATATAACTAAATAAGGTATGTGAGTGAAACAAAAATTTATATTTTTATCTAAATGAAAAACACCAATAATATCATACTCTTAAGACCATGCGTAGTGGGGGGCTTTATATATAAAGCCTCCCTTTCTGATTGGTCCACGTGGCAGCTGAGTCAGCATGGAGAGATAAAGTGAAAAGGGGGTGTAGTGGTGGAGCTTTATAAATAAAGCCCCTATTAATATTTTATTATATCTTTTAAAGTGAAAAAATAATAAAATAATAAGAGAGAGAGAGAGAATCTGATGTGACAGGCTTTAATTGGTGGGGGGATATTTGTTTCAGGCGTTACTTTTATAAAGCCCCGGTCCAAAATTACAATATAGCGCCCCTGTGTAACAGTGTTTGGGGCGCTATATTTTAAAAAGTTGCAAAAACCACGCCCCACTATAGGGGACTAATTTAATCATGAAAATATGATAACATTGAAAAATAAAAGTAGCCAACTAGGAAACTGGATTGTGTAATGTCTGACAAGAGCCTCCTGTGATATTTTTAACTTTTCAAATGAAATTAGCTATCTAACTTTTGTTAAGACTTTTAGGGGGTCAGGACGCTTATCGATTTGGTCACGGGTATCACAATATCATCATGGTAACATCGCTACAACCTATATTGGTAGTGTTCCTGTGAACCAAATTCGGGTTTTATCTAACGGGAGTGAACAGTATCCGTAGATCTTTATAATATTATTCCATTCCACCTTTTCCCCAACTATCATCATCACCACCATCTGTAACCATCACAACCACCATCTGTAACCATCACCACCACGCCTCCACCGCCACCATCATGACGCATAACATCAATCTCATGAATAACATTCTTGTTGGGTTTGAGGCTGGATTGGTGAGGGTGGGTGACGACAGATGGTGTGTGAGGGTGGAATTCGTATGGGGTGGAGAAGATGACTGTGATCATGGTGTTGTTTTGTTCACTTATGACCATCTTCACGTGGAGAAGATGATTGATTTCAATCTCATCTCCATTTATTTATTTATTTATTAAAATTATAATCAATCCACTTTGTGATGAAACGATGACTATGGTGATGGTAATGATGGTGGGGTTACGTATTTATTTATTTAAATGAAAAAATAAACGAATCAGTGGAGTGGTGCCTTTAAAAATCAATTTCAGTAAAGTGATATAACAGTACAGAATTGGTTGAAATCAGTGAAGTGAAAAATGTTTCAGTGAAGCGTCCCTCGCCTAATTAGAGCCAAATATGAAGCCGTTGGTTCACAAATGTAGTACATTATCTAGAGTTCAGAGAAGTTATTTTAATTAAATTAATTTTGACCTAAAGAAAAAATTTGACCCATAATCTTTCTATATGTTAAAACAACGACAGATCAATAGTGATATTACATTTTATTTTTAGAGGACCATATTATTTTGGATGTTTCATATTTACGATCAATAGTGACATTACATTTTTATTTTCAGATGACCATATTATTTTGGAGGTTTCATATTTACATTACATTATTTTGGCTCTTTGTTAATATTTACCTTTAACTATTTGCTTGATATTCTAAATTCTTACATTTCTCTCTACATTAAAAGAACACTTAGTAGCGGTAAGCACCACCCTTTTTGGCAACGTGCATCAATATTTATAAAACCTATTTTCCCTAACGTGCACTAATATTTATAAACCTTTTTTAACATAGTTGTAACAGTACTTTCGGTACAAGTAATGATTTGGTACAGTATCGGATTTTTCGTTGATTTACCTTTAAATGCAGGCACGAATCGGTACCCTATCGATCAATTTTGATGTCGTTCCGGGTGCCCATTCTTGCCATTTTTTGAGACCAGTAATTTCGGAATCGGTATTGGTTCGGTACCAGCATAATGATACCACGTCCCCCAACAACGCGCATGTGTAAACCGCGCCCCGTGGCAACGCACGGGTAACTACCACTCTAGTTATATATGATATTGACGCTAAAGAGTATCATGACTACTTTATGAGATGATCTCAGCCGTTGAAAGTCTTCAACTTTTGATCTCAACCGTATAAATTCGTTTTCTCTTCTAGAAGAGCAGTAGTTGACGGAAGTTTTTTCCTTTCCGATAAACTCTCTTAGGTGTTCCACCAGGTTCGCTTTTTCCTCCCCATGTCGCCGACCTCTATATATAATCCAACGGTCTAATTGAAGAGGCATCCTCTCCATCACATACCCATCTTCTCATTTTCTCTCGTCCTCTCTCTTAAAAAAACCCATTTTTCTTTTTTTTTTTAAGATATAGGAAAATTTATTGAAAAAAGTTGTGAAAGCAAATCTATTTATAAATTAAAACGTTGTCCAATGAATCTCAATGGTGACTTTGCATGTTTGAAAGAGCAGTCAACACATATGTGTTGAATTTTCTGTGGGTATGAGAGTTATTCAAAATAAGTTTGCCGGATGATGATTTGACTAGTGTGATGCTCCTCTTTCATTCTTTGAATAGTTTGAGGTTCTGTGAGGTGTGTGGTGGTTATTAGGGCATAGTGAAAAAAATAGGAAAATCCCAAAAAAAATTTACCTAACATTCGCAAACGGAGATTTTTTTTTTCTTGTACATTCATCGGTATCCTTTTTTTTGAATGGCTAAAAACTATATATATAAAGAGAGTAAAGATCAAATACAAAGTGTTTTTTTGGTAAAAACTGTGAGAATTAAAGGAGGTAAAAAATTTTATTTTTTTTTTAGAATTTTTTTTCCCATGTGCTTAAACATACTTTCTAGATACATAATACAAAAAAAAAATTAAATTTTTGTCATTAAAGTAAGTACATTAGTTTACACTAGAGTAATTATGTAATTACTCTACACGTAATTACTCTACACCAATTTTTTTTTTAGTTTTCAATATTATAATACATGTTTAACAATATGGGAAAAAAATACCCTCCTTTGATTCTTACAGTTTAAAAAAAAACACTTTGTACAAGATCTTTAATATATATATATATATATATATATATATATATATATATATATATATATATATATATATATATATATATATATATATATATATATATATATATATATATATATATATATATATATATATATATATATATATAGGGGAAGTATATGCAAAAAACCCACTTTAGATGAAAAACCCAAATAAACCCAATACTTGGTCCATATGGTGCCACATCACCCCACCCAACATTTCACCTTATTATATTAGGAAGGGTAAATTGGACATTTACACTATCCTCCTTCTCTCTCTATATATATATGTTTCCCCTCTTCTCTCTCTTTATTCTTTTTTTTTTTTCAAATTCAGATTCAAATCTCAATCCTCCCTCTCTAGGATAATGAACCACCTCCCACCATATACAACCACCACCTGCATCGCCTCCAACCACTAGAACAACCAGCATTGTCATCAAACTAACCTTCTGTTAAAAACAGAGCATCGAATACGGAGGTGACAGAGGGCATCGATTCCCAAACACAGATCTGATTTGACTTTCATGTTTCAGGGCATCGATTCTTAAACACGTTTCAGGTTCGGTTTGAGTTTTTGTTGTTGTTATTATTATTATTCATCAACCATCAACGGAACAAAACCCTTATTTTCCCTCAAACCCCAAACAAAATCTTGATTTGACATGCATCGTTCTTGATTTAATCACCCAGATATGGTGTTATTACCTAAGCATTTTTAAAAAGGTTGATTTATGTTCTCATTTTTATTATTATTATTATAATAATAAGCTAGATCTGGATCTGGATATTTTGGTGTTGATCAAACTTGAATCTTGATGAGTTTTGAAATATTTGTTTGTATTTTATGTTAGGTTAAAAAGAAGGGGTAAATTGTTAATCTTATTCTATAATAATAATAATAATAATAATAATAATAATAATAATAATAATAATAATAATAATAATAATAATAATAATAATAATAATAATAATAATAATAATAGTTTTGGGGATAGTTTTTGTTCGCATACCAAGTGTTCGATTAAATGCTTGAATGAAAAAAAAACTTATGTTAACCTTTTTTATTTTATTATTATTATTATTATTTTAGTTATGTTAGATTTTTATTAGATTGAGGACATGAGGTTGATAGATCACATATGATTGATGAATAATTTTGTAGTCTTTTTTACGTTAGTATATGCTAACACATGTTATCTGTTCCAGTGTTGGTTTTCACGAGTAGGCTATTGGAACAAGGCGGCGTTGGTGATGTGGCTGTGGTAAGTGATGTTTTTTTATAAAGATTATAATTTTTTAATCTTTTGGTGAATAGGGTTTTTAAATAATTTTTTTATTCTATTTAATAATTCTTTGGCAAGTGAAATTGTTATGAACTCGTATAGGGTGTACATGTCTATTTTTTTGCGGTACGAGTCTTGTATGCTCACACAAGTTAGTGATGCTAACACATGCTAGTATATGCCCTACTAACAGGTTTTAGGGTCCATATGACATACGTTATTTTTCAGTAAACATGTGTTTTAGAATATGCTAACACATGCCGCTGATGTCTTTTATTATATTATATATTTCATGCTAACACATGCTGCTGGTATATGGATTTGGATTGGTTCTGATTTGATTTATTAAATTTATTATTTCATGCTAACACATGCTGCTGGTATACGGCACTGCAAATTTTAGTATTGTTTATACACATGTTAGTGATGCTAACACATGCTAGTATATGCCTAACTATTGTTTGGATTTTTTAAATTTATTATTTTTTGGATTTCAAACCCTATTAATCGTATTTGAGTAGTTGTATTAACATAATTTTGGGTCACGAGCTTATTTTTTTATTATTATTTAAAAGCAATTTGAGTTTTGGGTATTTATTATCATTATTATTATTATTATTATTATTATTATTATTATTATTATTATTATTATTATTATTGAAAAGCAACGTGATTTTTGTGTCGAGTAGGAACCACTTAGAATTGTGTCTATTTTTTGCAGTCCGAGTCTTGTATGCTCACACACGTTAGTGATGCTAACACATGCTAGTATATGCCCAACTAACAGGTGTTAGGGTCCATATAACATACATTAGTTTCAGTAAAACATATGTTTTAGAATATGCTAACACATGCTACTGATGTATTGTTGGATTTCAAACCATATTAATCGTATTTGAGTAGTTGTATTAACATAGTTGTAAAATCGTGTTTAGTGGTGTTTATACACATGTTTGAGTATTATACACTTGGCACTTCAAATTGAGTACGATACACATGGCATTGCCCTTGATCTCATTACAACCACACAAATGCAAGTTGTTTATACACATGTTAGTGATGCTAACACATGCTAGTATATACCTAACTAACAGATGTTAGGGTTCATATGACATACATAGTATATGCCCAACTAACGTGTGTTAGGGTTCATATGACATACGTTATTTCAGTAAAACATATGTTTTAGAATTACACTACACATGTTAGTGATGTCTCATTATATGTTTCGGAGAGTCCAACTAACACGTGTTATCTTTTTTTTTTGTAGGTGAAGAGATGTTTCGTGTTAAAGATGAAGATGGGTATCAAGAATAAAGCATAGCTAGATCTTTTTTATGTTATGATAGTTTTTTATCATTCACAAATAATTATGTATGTATGAAAACTTTTTTGATACATTTTTAGTATTGATTGTAATGATCATTTTTATCATTTATTAAATAAATACATATTTTATGTGTTCTTTTACTATGTTCTTTTAGTACATGTCTGGTAACACATGTTAGCGATGTCTCACACGAGGTCAGAATTTTGTATCACAACACTAACGTATGCTATTTTTTCGTGATGGAGAAAGTATCATAAAGTAGGAGAGAGGTGACTTGACAAGTGTCAAATCAACCTTTTTAAACCTAGGATTCAGAAAATTAAATTATAAAAAATTCATTTAAAATGACCTTAATGCCCTTAATCTACCTTTTTTAAGCAAGTGGCCCACTTGCTTTTAAATATTATATAGAAATTAATTAAGGACCATTGATCAATGGTCACCATAGAGTTTAAAGGGTTTTTCATGAAGATGAGGTTTCTTCTTTATCCATCCCCTATATATATATAGGCCTGGCAAGAGGCTGAAAAAAGAGTACAATCACACCCCAGCAACGCCAAAACACCAAAAAAGAAACACAAGAAAGTAACAACAAATCTAGACCATCAAAATCAAGCCACTTTTCAAAGTAATTGCAGTCGCTTTCTTTCTATGCACAATCCATATATACGCATCTTCATTTATCGTTTCCACCGAATTCTTTACTGGAATGAATTTGTCTTCAAACACTTTTGCAATTCTAGCATTCCAAATCCACCATGTCGTCGCCATCACTACGGTGTATACAATCTTCTTCCAAGGTCTGCTTCCCGGGCATGGTTTGAACATGTGCAGCATCTCCTAAAACGACCCCAAATCTGGAGACCAAGGGATCCGTGTCCAAGTCAAGCTTTGCCACCAAATGCATCTCGCAAACAAGCATCCAACCAGAATGTGATCAGCCAATTCAGAAACATAAACGTATTTGTCACACACCAGATTGGTTAAATGAACTCCTCTATGTATCATACCCTTCTTTGATGCAATCCGACCCAACGCAGCCCTCGACAGAAAACAATTAGTCTTCGGCGGCGCCTAGGAGTTCCACCTCAACTCATCTTCCAAGTCCGAACCAAGACTAGCAATGACTAAGTCCCTATGCAGCACTTCGGTCGAGAGGTTACCCCCAAAACTGTTGACCCAAACCCATTCGTCTGCCCTGTCCAAAAGTCCCATTTGCTGTACCAGCAGCCCCATCTGATTTAGGCTTTGAATGTCGGCATTGTTTGATGGATCATTATTCCAAGTCCACCGCCAATGCAAACCATTCGGGCCCTTCTCATAACAATCTTTTACAACCACGTCTTTATGTTTCGCCAATTTAAACAAGCTAGGGAATGTCGCCTTCAAAGAGCACTCTCCCACCCAAATGTCCTTCCAGAATTTAGTTTTCCCACCATTTCCAACAACTTCCTTTAGTTTGTCATTAATATAAATGCCCTATCCAGCAAGGATTTCATCCATCTTCCCAATATCGTTCCAAAGACCCGTGATTGATTTCTTAACCAGAATCAATTTGCTATTCGAATTAAACGTGTGAATTGCATGAATAATTCTCGCCCAAAGTTGCTTTGGATTCTCCTTGAATCACCACCACCACTTGGACATCATGGCAACATTAAAATCATCGATTCCACCAATCCCAAGACCCCCGTACACCTTCGGCTTAACCGTTTTGGCCCAACGAACCCATCTAACTTTTTGTCTCGAACCTGTCTTTCCCCATATAAAATCTCTGCGTACAGCTTTCATCATTTTAAGAATGCATTTATGGACTGTGAAAATGGTAAGGTAATACGACGGTAGTCTCCCAAGGACTGCTTTCGCAAACATAACTCTACCCGCAAATGATAACATTCTAGCTTTCCAACTTGATAATTTTTTCTGAACTTGTCTAAAACCGGCTGCCAAAATTTAGCATGTTTCATATTCGCACCAATAGGTATCCCCAGGTAGTTGAAAGGAATGTTTCCGATTTCACATTTAATAATATTAGCGTCTCTAACCACTTCAGCAACATAGACTCCTACTGTCACACCCCACCAAGGCGGAAACGCGAGATGCAACTTCGAATGATTTTCAAGCACAAAGGTCACACGAGCATTAATTAAAATAAAATAGGAACTTCCATTAAACAACCAAATTGTCAAACATAACGTTAATTGTTTAAAATTAAAACCATTGTATATGAATGTCTAGAGTTAAAACAATACAACGGTTCAAAAGGAGGTATCCCACAAATGCTCTCACGCGACCTTCACAAGTTCCATTATCCATGCTAATTTCCTGAAAAACATGCATTTAAGGAAGTATAGGTCAACACAAAGTTGGTGAGTTCACGGGTTTTCTGTATGATGGACATGTAATCCAAAACCGACTAAATCATTGCCTAGCTAGGGCAATAATTATTATGTGATCTGACATGAGCCCATTACCAAACGTTTTGGCAAAAAAAATCGCATTTTGGTTTTCGGCAGTACGGCCCATTTTCCCACCACTTTCTATTTTTAGCAGAAAACGAGCGATTTTTAAATCGAGTCACACATCAATTTAGTGAGTAATTACGCTATTCTGCAGCTTCCAGACTCAGTTTTTATGGCCTAGGAACACGTTTTGGCAAAAAAACGCATTTTAGTTTTCGGAAGTACGGGCCCATTTTCACACCACTTTCTATTTTTAGTAGAAAACGAGAGATTTTTTAAATCGATTGACTCGTCAATTTGGTGAGTAATTATGCTATTTTGCAGCTTCCAGACTAAGTTTTTTATGGCTTAAGAACACGTTTTGGCAAACAAATCGCCTTTTCGTTTTTGAAAGTACGGGCCCATTTTCACACCACTTTCTATTTTTAGCAGAAAACGAGCGATTTTTAAATCGATTCACCCGTAAATTTGGTGAGTAATTACTCTATTCTGCAGCTTCCAGACTAAGTTTTTATGGCCTAAGAACACGTTTTGGTGAAAAAATTGCATTTTCGATTTCGGAAGTACGGGCCCATTTTCACACCACTTTCTATTTTTAGCAGAAAACGAGCGATTTTTTAATCGATTCACCCGTCAATTTGGTGAGTAATTACGCTATTCTGCAGCTTCCAGACTAAGTTTTAATGGCCTAAGAACACGTTTTGGTTAAAAATATCGCATTTTCGTTTTCGGAAGTACGGGCCCATTTTCACACCACTTTCTATTTTTAGAAGAAAACGAGCGATTTTTAAATCGATTCACCCGTCAATTTGGTGAGTAATTACTCTATTCTGCAGCTTCCAGACTAAGTTTTTATGGCCTAAGAACACGTTTTGGCAAAAAAATCGCATTTTGGTTTTCCTCAGTACGGACCCATTTTCACACCACTTTCTATTTTTAGCAGAAAACGAGCAATTTTTAAATCGATTCACGGGTCAATTTGGTGAGTAATTACGCTATTCTGCTGCTTCCAGACTCAGTTTTTATGGCTTAGGAACATGTTTTGCCAAAAAAATCGCAGTTTGGTTTGCAGCAGTACGGGCCCATTCTCACACCCCTTTCTATTTTAGCAAAAAACGAGCGATTTTTTAATCGATTCACGGGTGAATTTGGGGAGTAATTACGCTATTCTGCCGTTTCCAGACTCAGTTTTTATGGCCTAGGAACACGTTTTGCCAAAGAAAATCACAGTTTGGTTTGCGGCAGTACGGACCCATTTTCACACCACTTTCTATTTTTAGTAGAAAACGAGCGATTTTTAAATCGAGTCACACATCAATTTGGTGAGTAATTACGCTATTCTGCAGCTTCCAGACTCAGTTTTTATAGCCTAGGAACACGTTTTGCCAAAAAAATCACAGTTTGGTTCGCGGCAGTACGGACCCATTTTCACACCACTTTCTATTTTTAGCAGAAAACGAGCGATTTTTAAATCGATTCACGAGTCAATTTGGGGGAGTAATTACGCTATTCTGCAGCTTCCAGACTCAGTTTTTATGGCCTAGGAACACGTTTTGCCAAAAAAAAATCAAAGATTGGTTCGCGGCAGTGCGGACCCATTTTCACACCACTTTCTATTTTTAGCAGAAAACGAGCGATTTTTAAATCGTTTCACGGGTCAATTTGGGGAGTAATTACGCTATTCTCCCGCTTCCAGACTCAGTTTTTATGGCCTAGGAACACGTTTTGCCAAAAAAATCACAGTTTGGTTTGCGGCAGTACGGACCCATTTTCACACCACATTCTATTTTTAGCATAAAACGAGCGATTTTTAAATCGATTCACGGGTCAATTTGGGGAGTAATTACGCTATTCTGCAGCTTCCAGACTCAGTTTTTAAGGCCTAGGAACACGTTTTGCCAAAAAAAATCAAAGTTTGGTTCGCGGCAGTACGGACCCATTTTCACACCACTTTCTATTTTTAGCAGAAAACGAGCGATTTTTAAATCGATTCACGGGTCAATTTGGGGAATAATTACGCTATTCTGCCGCTTCAGACTCAGTTTTTATGGCCTAGGAACACGTTTTGCCAAAAAAAATCACAGTTTGGTTTGCGGCAGTACGGACCCATTTTCACACCACATTCTATTTTTAGCAGAAAACAAGCGAGTTTTAAATCGATTCACGGGTCAATTTGGGGAGTATTTACGCTATTCTGCAGCTTCCAGACTCAGTTTTTATGGCCTAGGAACACGTTTTGCCAAAAAAAATCAAAGTTTGGTTCGCGGCAGTACGGACCCATTTTCACACCACTTTCTATTTTTAGCAGAAAACGAGCGATTTTTAAATCGATTCACGGGTCAATTTGGGGAATAATTACGCTATTCTGCCGCTTCAGACTCAGTTTTTATGGCCTAGGAACACGTTTTGCCAAAAAAAATCACAGTTTGGTTTGCGGCAGTACGGACCCATTTTCACACCACTTTCTATTTTTAGCAGAAAACGAGCGATTTTTAAATCGAGTCACACATCAATTTGGTGAGTAATTACGCTATTCTGCAGCTTCCAGACTCAGTTTTTATGGCCTAGGAACGCGTTTTGCCAAAAAAATCGGGGTCTGGTTTGCGGCAGTACGGACCCATTTTCACACCACTTTCTATTTTTAGCTGAAAACGAGCGATTTTTAAATCGATTCATGGGTCAATTTGGGGAGTAATTATGTGACACCCGGCAAATTCAGGTTAACAACGTCGTCTAGATTAAAGTCTACCTTAGCGAGTCACGCGTATTCTGTACTTAACTGGGTTAGTTGAGTCGGGTTATGGTTCGGGAACTGTTATGTGAGTCTAGGGAATCATTAGATGTTAGCCTAGAGGATCGTTAGATGTCAGTCATTAACCAAGTGTACAAGGGGTGACGATTCGGAGAATCGTCAAAGCATAGGGAACATGCAAGTCTCGAGTCCCGGGAATTGGTGAACGAGTGTGAATGTGTTTATTTGCAAGTGTTATGTGTTTACAATCGTTATGTGACTTGTCGGTATGTGAAAATGTGTTAACACATGTTAAAACGGGGTTTAACGCGCAAAATACTTGGAACCATACCCTGTAGGCGATTAGGGTGAGCTAATCACCTACAGGGTGGCGATTAGCTCTCCCCAGGTGGCGAGTAGCTCACCCAAGGTGGCGATTAGGGGGCTAATCGCCTAAGGGGGTGGCGATTAGCAACCCTAATCGCCTGCAACGTGGGTTTCGACTAAAAACGACTATAAATACAATATTTGACCTCCTAAACTTCATAATATCAACCCTAGTCGCCCCACAACTCGTCCCAACACCCACACAACCTCTGGAACACGATTTTGGATCAAACAACTTGATTTCAAGCCTATTTCATCAATCAATCACAATCTTAAGGTGTGGTTTCCATCTATGCAATCTTTTCTAATGTTTTTATTGAATCCCTAATGGTCCAGACCTGTTCATAAACAATTGTGTCTTCTGAAAATCGTTGATAATCGTTATTATATGATTTCTAGAGATTATGCATGCTGTATGTGTATGTTTTAATTAAAAGATAGGATTTTTGAGATTCATGAAGGGTTGTTAACATGATATTAGGGTAGTTACTGATCTATGATGATGGTATGATGTGGAAACCTGATTGATTGTTCATTAGGTTATGTTTATGCATGTTAATGTGATGATTACATGATACTTGTGTTATGTTTTAGAAACATGATTGCATCTAGGACTGCTAGAACAAGGTTAAACGATGTATTTTGATCTAAACATGTTTGGGATACTTGTTTGATTGATATTGGAGGTTTACACACGTTCTAGGGTTGATTTGGAGTGTTAAACGCGCGAAAAACCGAAACTGATGTGCAGGTGGCGATTAGCAGACCTAATCGCCTAAGGGATAGGCGATTAGCAGGCTAATCGCCTACCAGAGTGGGCTAATCGCCTACCCCTTAGGCAATTAGGGGCTAATCGCCTGGTATGGCTTGTTTTTGCATGCTGCATGACCCTAATCGCCTGATAAGTTCTGAAATGCATGTCACATGACCCTAATCGCCTATAAACTCAAAAATTAGCATACCACATGACCCTAATCGCCTACTGTATAGGCGATTAGCATTCCTAATTGCCTGTTGACCAACGTAATTGCTAGTTGACTTTTCCTAATCGCCTGTACTGCTGCTGTAAGTATATTTTAGCATTCCGAGACCCGTTTTGACACCTAGGAACATGCTAGGAACCCCGTAACATGTCTAATAACTCGGTAACATGTGTTCGGGTCAATAATGTGTTAATTGAACTATGTGCTAGAACTTGTTGGACTTTAACGTATGTTAAGTGTGACTGCATGATTATGTGTTTGTGAATACTAGTGTAACACGGGAAGTCTCGGGTCACCAATGGGATGTCGAGTCTTGTACGTTGGGTCATGTTAACAGTAAACGTGTTGTCAAACAAACTTGGTTATGGTCTGGACATCTAGGGACTAACTAACCTACGGGTTATTAGTCTAAGTACTTGTAACTGTCATATGTTAGGTCGCCGCTTTACGGGGCTAGCATAGCTTGTTGACTTATTCTTTTATCTGAATTAACGCAACCTAAGGTGAGTTTACGGCCCCACTTTACTTGGTTTTCACTTTTTGGGGGAGAAAACATGTGTTAAACAACTATTTGGTAACAACTGTCATACTATGGGTTTTCAAACGGTTTACTATACGATCTTTGGAAGTCTCGGGGGGAACCATGAATGTGCTGGTTTGCACAACGGGGAAATGTGAATAGCGCTATTGGGAGTGACCAACCCCACCCGTCGGCATGGAGCGCCGGGCGGGTGCATATTGTCTCAAACAGGAACAGGTTTACTATTCGGGCACAACATCTGGTTTGCGAGTTAGTAATGGTTTTCCAATCGTAGTAGTAATGGAACATGCGCCTAGCTAGCGTACTTGGTTTACAATTGTTATAGTATGGACAGGTTGAACTTGGAACTTTGATTACAAACCTGTAAACTCACCAGCATTTTTGTGCTGACGTAAACTCTTACATGTTTTCTCAGGTCGCTAAGGTAGCAAAGTGGAACTAGGGCGCACGCGTCTGCACGGCGTCTAGTTAGAGTTGCATGGTCTTTGAACATTGAACATTTGGTTTTATTTTGGTTATGTAACGTTATTTAGCTTCCGCTGATGTTTGGGATTTTTAAACTATGTTTTTGAAATTCATTTAGTATTGTTTATTGTGATCATTGACTTGGATCCTGGTTTGTCATGCGCCTCGCGGTAAAACTCCGCAAGTGGATTTTGAGGGTGTGACAGATTGGTATCAGAGCCAATGGTTATAGTGAACTAGGACTGCATGTAGAGTCTAGTCTATAACTGAGTCGCACACACTAGATGATCACATGGTACTAAACTTTATACTGGGTTACTTATAGACTTGTCGGGGTGTCTCTAAATCATCTTACCCTTCTGTGTTACATCATCC
This sequence comes from Ambrosia artemisiifolia, assembly GCA_032199755.1. Taxonomy (NCBI): domain Eukaryota; kingdom Viridiplantae; phylum Streptophyta; class Magnoliopsida; order Asterales; family Asteraceae; genus Ambrosia; species Ambrosia artemisiifolia. Next base: position 40,611,037 of record CM063516.1, on the reverse strand, counting down.
ATTCTCTCTTACTGGGTTACTTGCTTACTAGACAGTGCGGTACATTGGGGTTAACTGTATACTCTTGAGATTGGTCCAAGGCTCGGACGTCTCCCTTTCCTACCCCAATAGAAACCCTTGTCATGAACTACCGTAGTATTACGGTGTATGGCTAAGAGTCTATGTCCGGTGATTTGAACTTCGAACTAGGAGAACACTTGGAGGACCATGTAGAGCGGTTTATCATTTTGGGTGCACACAAAATCATAAACCGAAATGCATGAAAACCCTAGTGAGCTCTGGGTTTGAATGGATAGTCCTGGGTTAGATCTAGCTTTGATCTTGTGAACGCTAGTGGTTATCATTGGCTGTGAAACTAAATTTTCTCGTCCTTTTTGTCAGAATCATGTCTGGAGTACGAGGAGGACGTGGAGGTGGCCGTGCTGGTGGGCGTGGTAATGGTGGTCGTGGGGGTGTGAACCTCACGCAGGAGGACTTGAATAACTTGCTGCAGGCTGCCTTCCAGCTAGGGCACAATGGCGGTAAGTTGATCTAACCACTTCTATCTCATCGGTGAACTTTGTTTACATTTCCCGTGGTTTTCTTACGTGTTTCTTTACAGGTGGTCATGTTAATCCACCACCACCACCCATGTGCACCTACAAAATGTTTCGGGACTGCAAGCCCCATGAGTTTTCGGGTACTGAGGGTGCAGTAGGTTTGCTCAGGTGGTTGGAAAAAGTGGAGTCTGTTTTCCTAATGTGTAACTGTCTCCCGGAGGATCGAGTCAAGTATTCTGCTGGGTTACTCCAGGATGTTGCGTTGACCTGGTGGAACGATATCACCCAGACTATGGGCATAGGGGAGGCTTATGCTATGCCTTGGGAGAACTTTGTGCAACTACTGAAGCGGGAGTACTGTCCCAGGGAGGAGATTCAAAAGCTGGAACACGAGGTGTGGAACCTCAAAATGTCTGGGTCGGAAATTGAGAAGTATACTGTGAGGCGGAACGAATTGGCCGTACTTTGTCCTGATCTACATGTGCCGGAATATAGGAGGATTGAGCATTATATCTCGGGTCTTGTGCCAGAAATCGCAGGGTTGGTAGCTGCGGGGAATCTTCCTACCTACTCGGATGTGGTCCGATCTGCTCATAGGATGACTAACTTGAAGGTGAGTGAGGGTATCTTGCCTGCCAAAGGTTCAACTGCTACGGCTCCGGAGAGCAACAAGCGAAAGTGGGATAATGAGGTGAAGAGTTCTACACCAGCACCAACTCAACAGGGGAAAAGGTTTGATAGTGGGGGTTCGTCTTCATCGGGTTCTAAGCCAAGTGGTGGTTATGCGGGAAAGTTACCAAAATGCAATAAGTGTGGACGCCATCATGATGGGGGTTGTGACAATAATCGTTGCCATCGCTGTCAGAAGTTGGGGCATTTTGCCAAAGACTGTAGGGTGACTCTTCCATCGACTCAGGCCCCAACTACTACTCCGACTTCTGCTACTCAGGGGACTGCGGGCAAACAGGGATGTTTTCACTGTGGGGAAACTGGGCATTACAAGAAGGAGTGTCCAAAGCTGAAACAGGGAGGGAACGGGAATGGTAATGGGAATGGAAATGGTAACAACGGGGGCGGAAACAGGAACGCACGTGCCTTCGTTATTGGGACTGCAGAGGCAAGACAGGACCCTGACACAGTCACTGGTACGTTTCTTCTCAACGATCGCTCTGTTAGTGTTTTATTTGATTCTGGTGCCGATAAGAGTTTCATATCTGTGGAAGTTAGTCATTTGCTAGACGTAGTACCTGTACCTCTAGAGGCTAAGAAGATAGAAGCTACTTGCATTCTTCGGGAGTGTCGCATAGAGTTGTCGGGTCTGTCTTTTCCTATCGACCTTATGCCGGTACCTTTGGGTAGTTTTGACGTGGTTATAGGCATGGATTGGTTGTCTCTGTATCGCGCTGAGATTGTTTGTTACGACAAGGTCATCCGGATTCCTCTCCCTGATGGAGAATTCCTTTCTGTGTACGGGGACAAGAGCGGCGCTCCGCTAAGTCTCATCTCTAGCATGAAAGCCCTTAAGTATCTTCGGAAGGGTTATTCGGCTGTTCTGGCACTTTTATCTGTTTCCACTACCAGCGAGAAGAAGATCGACGATATCCCGGTTGTACGTGAGTTTTCTGATGTCTTTCCTGATGATTTATCTGGTCTTCCTCCCCATCGTCAGGTTGAGTTCGGTATTGATCTTGTACCTGGCGCTGCTCCTATTGCTCGGGCCCCCTACCGTCTTGCACCTCCTGAGATGCAAGAATTGTCTAACCAGTTACAGGAACTCCTGGATAAGGGTTTCATTAGACCTAGTTCTTCCCCTTGGGGAGCCCCGATTTTGTTTGTTAAGAAGAAGGATGGCAGTTTTCGACTGTGCGTGGATTATAGAGAGTTGAACAAGGTGACTATCAAGAATCGTTATCCTCTTCCTCGTATTGATGACCTATTTGACCAACTCCAGGGTTCTAGCTACTATTCCAAGATTGATCTAAGGTCCGGTTATCACCAGTTGCGCGTAAGGGAAGCTGATGTTGCTAAGACTGCCTTTCGTACACGTTATGGCCATTTCGAGTTCTTGGTCATGCCTTTTGGTCTCACTAACGCACCGGCGGTTTTCATGGATTTGATGAACCGCGTTTGCAAACCATATCTTGACAAGTTCGTTATCGTGTTTATCGATGACATTTTGATCTATTCCAAGAACGAGACCGAACACGAGGAACACCTGCGGTTGGTTTTGGAACTTTTGCGACGGGAACAACTTTATGCTAAGTTCTCAAAGTGTGACTTTTGGTTGCGCGAAGTTCAGTTCCTAGGACATGTGGTTAATGAACTAGGAATTCATGTCGATCCAGCTAAAATCGAAGCGATCAAGGACTGGGGAGCACCAAAGACACCAACTGAGGTGCGGCAATTCCTAGGCCTTGCGGGCTATTATCGTCGTTTCATAAAGGGGTTCTCGGAGATCGCTCAACCCCTCACCACTCTTACTCAGAAGGATAGAAAATTCGACTGGGGTGAACCACAGGAGTCAGCATTCCAAAAACTGAAGACTAAGCTTTGTTCTGCTCCTATTTTGTCCTTGCCTGAAGGCACTGATGATTTCGTTGTTTACTGTGATGCTTCTATTCATGGTCTCGGTTGCGTGTTGATGCAACGCGAGAAGGTGATTGCGTACGCTTCTCGTCAACTCAAGGTGCACGAGAGGAACTACACTACCCATGACTTGGAATTGGGTGCGGTGGTGTTCGCGTTGAAAATTTGGAGGCATTACTTGTACGGTACCAAATGCACCATCTACACCGATCACAAGAGTCTCCAGCACATTTTTGACCAACAGCACCTGAACATACGACAGCGCCGCTGGGTTGAACTCCTGAACGACTATGACTGTGCCATTAAGTACCATCCTGGCAAGGCGAATGTTGTGGCAGACGCCTTGAGCAGGAAGGAATCGACAAACCCTCGTCGCGTTCGGGAGTTGCAACTCACGATCCATTCCTCTCTGCCTGATCAACTCCGTTCTGCTCAGTTAGAAGCCTTGAAGGAGGAAAACCTTAAGGCTGAAACTATGCACGGTGCCGACAAACACCTCGAGCAAAGGCCTGATGGCCTGCGCTACTTCGCAGAACGCGTCTGGGTTCCTTTATTCGGGGGACTTCGGGAGCTGGTTCTTGATGAAGCTCACAAATCTCGGTATTCCATTCATCCTGGTTCAGACAAGATGTACCAGGATCTAAAAATACTGTACTGGTGGCCAAACATGAGGGCGGATATAGCCTCATACGTGAGTAAGTGCTTGACCTGTGCTAAGGTCAAGGTGGAATACCAGAAACCGTCGGGTCTATTGCAACAACCTGAAATTCCAGAGTGGAAATGGGAACGGATTACGATGGACTTTGTCACACAACTACCTAAGTCACCGAGTGGGAATGATAAGATATGGGTGATTGTCGATCGTTTGACGAAATCAGCCCATTTCCTTGCTATTAAGGAGACCGACACCATGGATCGGTTGGCTCGTTTATATCTGAAAGAAGTTGTCTCTAAGCATGGGGTACCAGTTTCTATTATCTCGGATCGTGATTCTCATTTTACTTCGCATTTCTGGAAGTCTTGCATAAGGCTTTGGGTACCCAGTTAGACATGAGTACAGCTTACCATCCACAAACTGACGGTCAGAGTGAACGTACAATTCAAACTCTAGAAGACATGCTGCGGGCATGTGTGATCGATTTTGGCAAAGGTTGGGAAGCTCACTTACCGTTAGTAGAATTCTCTTACAACAACAGTTACCACACGAGCATCAAGGCAGCTCCGTTCGAGGCATTATACGGACGAAAATGCCGGTCTCCTCTTTGTTGGGCTGAAGTGGGTGAGAGTCAACTCACTGGGCCTGAGCTAGTGTACGAAACTTCTGAGAAAATCGTACAGATTCGCAACCGATTGGCAGCGGCACGGGATCGACAGAAGAGCTATGCTGACAATCGCCGTAAGCCATTGGAGTTTCAAGTTGGTGACAAAGTACTTCTAAAGGTTTCACCATGGAAGGGCGTCATACGCTTTGGGAAGCGTGGCAAACTTAACCCACGGTATGTCGGTCCATTTACGATCTTGGAACGGATCGGACCGGTGGCATATCGACTTGATTTACCGGCGGAACTCGGTAACGTACATAACGTTTTCCACGTGTCTAACCTGAAGAAGTGTCTGACTGACGAGTCTCTCATTGTTCCACTAGAAGAGATCAGGGTTGATGATCGTCTTCGGATAGTGGAGGAACCTGTCGAGATCCTTGATTACAAGATTCGCAGTCTACGTCACAGTAAGATTCGCATTGTTAAGGTTCGATGGAACTCGAACCGGGGACCGGAATACACTTGGGAACGCGAGGATCAGATGAAGTCTAAGTATCCTCATCTCTTTCCTAAGGAGGCATTCGAATCGAGACATGTACCACTGCAACGGAATGAATCTCGGGGCGAGATTCCTTTTAACGTGGGGATGATGTGACAACTCGGGTAATTCTCTCTCTTGGTTTCTATCTTTTGTCTGTTTCTTTTGTTCATACTCTTGGTACTTGTATAATTTTCGGGAAGAAAATTCTTTTAACGTGGGATGATGTGACACCCCGGCAAATTCAGGTTAACAACGTCGTCTAGATTAAAGTCTACCTTAGCGAGTCACGCGTATTCTGTACTTAACTGGGTTAGTTGAGTCGGGTTATGGTTCGGGAACTGTTATGTGAGTCTAGGGAATCATTAGATGTTAGCCTAGAGGATCGTTAGATGTCAGTCATTAACCAAGTGTACAAGGGGTGACGATTTCGGAGAATCGTCAAAGCATAGGGAACATGCAAGTCTCGAGTCCCGGGAATTGGTGAACGAGTGTGAATGTGTTTATTTGCAAGTGTTATGTGTTTACAATCGTTATGTGACTTGTCGGTATGTGAAAATGTGTTAACACATGTTAAAACGGGGTTTAACGCGCAAAATACTTGGAACCATACCCTGTAGGCGATTAGGGTGAGCTAATCACCTACAGGGTGGCGATTAGCTCTCCCCAGGTGGCGAGTAGCTCACCCAAGGTGGCGATTAGGGGGCTATGCTATTCTGTTTTTTTAGCAGAAAACGAGCGATTTTTAAATCGAGTCACACATCAATTTGTGGAGTAATTATGCTATTCTGCAGCTTCCAGACTCAGTTTTTATGGCCTAGGAACACGTTTTGCCAAAAACAATCACAGTTTGGTTCGCGGCAGTACGGACCCATTTTCACACCACTTTCTATTTTTAGCAGAAAACGAGCGATTTTTAAATCGATTCACGGGTCTATTTGGGGAGTAATTACGCTTTTCTGCAGCTTCCAGACTCAGTTTTTATGGCCTAGGAACACGTTTTGCCAAAAAAAATCACAGTTTGGTTTGCGGCAGTACGGCCCATTTTCAAACCACTTTCTATTTTTAGCAGAAAACGAGCGATTTTTAAATCGAGTCACACATCAACTTGGTGAGTAATTACGCTATTCTGCAGCTTCCAGACTCAGTTTTTATGGCCTAGGAACACGTTTTGCCAAAAACAATCACAGTTTGGTTCGCGGCAGTACGGACCCATTTTCACACCACTTTCTATTTTTTGCAGAAAACGAGCGATTTTTAAATCGATTCACGGGTCTATTTGGGGAGTAATTACGCTTTTCTGCAGCTTCCAGACTCAGTTTTTTATGGCCTAGGAACACGTTTTGCCAAAAAAAATCACAGTTTGGTTTGCGGCAGTACGGCCCATTTTCACACCACTTTCTATTTTTAGCAGAAAACGAGCAATTTTTAAATCGAGTCACACATCAATTTGGTGAGTAATTACGCTATTCTGCAGCTTCCAGACTCAATTTTTATGGCCTAGGAACACGTTTTGCCAAAAAAAATCACAGTTTGGTTCGCGGCAGTACGGACCCATTTTCACACCACTTTCTATTTTTAGCAAAAAACGAGCGATTTTTAAATCGATTCACGGGTCTATTTGGGGAGTAATTACGCTTTTCTACAGCTTCCAGACTCAGTTTTTATGGCCTAGGAAACACGTTTTGCCAAAAAAAATCACAGTTTGGTTTGCGGCAGTACGGCCCATTTTCACACCACTTTCTATTTTTAGCAGAAAACGAGCGATTTTTAAATCGAGTCACACATCAATTTGGTGAATAATTACGCTATTCTGCAGCTTCCAGACTCAGTTTTTATGGCCTAGGAACACGTTTTGCCAAAAAAAAATCACAGTTTGGTTTGCGGCAGTACGGACCCATTTTCATACCACTTTCTATTTTTAGCAGAAAACGAGCGATTTTTAAATCGAGTCACACATCAATTTGGTGAGTAATTACGCTATTCTGCCGTTTCCAGACTCAGTTTTTATGGCCTAGGAACACGTTTTGCCAAAAACAATCACAGTTTGGTTCGCGGCAGTACAGACCCATTTTCACACCACTTTCTATTTTTAGCAGAAAACGAGCGATTTTTAAATCGATTCACGGGTCTATTTGGGGAGTAATTACGCTTTTCTGCAGCTTCCAGACTCAGTTTTTATGGCTTAGGAACACGTTTTGCCAAAAAAATCAAAGATTGGTTCGCGGCAGTGCGGACCCATTTTCACACCACTTTCTATTTTTAACAGAAAACGAGCGATTTTTAAATCGTTTCACGGGTCAATTTGGGGAGTAATTACGCTATTCTCCCGCTTCCAGACTCAGTTTTTATGGCCTAGGAACACGTTTTGCCAAAAAAAATCACAGTTTGGTTTGCGGCAGTACGGACCCATTTTCACACCACATTCTATTTTTAGCAGAAAACGAGCGATTTTTTAAATCGATTCACGGGTCAATTTGGGGAGTAATTACGCTATTCTGCAGCTTCCAGACTCAGTTTTTATGGCCTAGGAACACGTTTTGCCAAAAAAAATCAAAGTTTGGTTCGCGGCAGTACGGACCCATTTTCACACCACTTTCTATTTTTAGCAGAAAACGAGCGATTTTTAAATCGATTCACGGGTCAATTTGGGGAATAATTACGCTATTCTGCCGCTTCAGACTCAGTTTTTATGGACTAGGAACACGTTTTGCCAAAAAAAAAATCACAGTTTGGTTCGCGGGCAGTACGGACCCATTTTCACACCACTTTCTATTTTTAGCAGAAAACGAGCGATTTTTAAATCGAGTCACACATCAATTTGGTGAGTAATTACGCTATTCTGCAGCTTCCAGACTCAGTTTTTATGGCCTAGGAACATGTTTTGCCAAAAAAAAATCACAGTTTGGTTCGCGGCAGTACGGACCCATTTTCACACCACTTTCTATTTTTAGCAGAAAACGAGCGATTTTTAAATCGATTCACGGGTCAATTTGGGGGAGTAATTACGCTATTCTGCAGCTTCCAGACTCAGTTTTTATGGCCTAGGAACACGTTTTGCCAAAAAAAAAATCAAAGATTGGTTCGCGGCAGTGCGGACCCATTTTCACACCACTTTCTATTTTTAACAGAAAACGAGCGATTTTTAAATCGTTTCACGGGTCAATTTGGGGAGTAACTACGCTATTCTCCCGCTTCCAGACTCAGTTTTTATGGCCTAGGAACACGTTTTGCCAAAAAAAATCACAGTTTGGTTTGCGGCAGTACGGACCCATTTTCACACCACATTCTATTTTTAGCAGAAAACGAGCGATTTTTAAATCGATTCACGGGTCAATTTGGGGAGTAATTACGCTATTCTGCAGCTTCCAGACTCAGTTTTTATGGCCTAGGAACACGTTTTGCCAAAAAAAATCAAAGTTTGGTTCGCGGCAGTACGGACCCATTTTCACACCACTTTCTATTTTAGCAGAAAACGAGCGATTTTTAAATCGATTCAGGGGTCAATTTGGGGAATAATTACGCTATTCTGCCGCTTCAGACTCAGTTTTTATGGCCTAGGAACACGTTTTGCCAAAAAAAATCACAGTTTGGTTTGCGGCAGTACGGACCCATTTTCACACCACTTTCTATTTTTAGCAGAAAACGAGCGATTTTTAAATCGATTCACGGGTCAATTTGGGGAATAATTACGCTATTCTGCCGCTTCAGACTCAGTTTTTATAGCCTAGGAACACGTTTTGCCAAAAAAAATCACAGTTTGGTTTGCGGCAGTACGGACCCATTTTCACACCACATTCTATTTTTAGCAGAAAACGAGCGATTTTTAAATCGATTCACGGGTCAATTTGGGGGAGTAATTACGCTATTCTGCAGCTTCCAGACTCAGTTTTTATGGTCTAGGAACACGTTTTGCCAAAAAAAAAAATCAAAGATTGGTTCGCGGCAGTGCGGACACCATTTTCACACCACTTTCTATTTTTAACAGAAAACGAGCGATTTTTAAATCGTTTCACAGGTCAATTTGGGGAGTAATTACGCTATTCTCCCGCTTCCAGACTCAGTTTTTATGGCCTAGGAACACGTTTTGCCAAAAAAAATCACAGTTTGGTTTGCGGCAGTACGGACCCATTTTCACACCACATTCTATTTTTAGCAGAAAACGAGCGATTTTTAAATCGATTCACGGGTCAATTTGGGGAGTAATTACGCTATTCTGCAGCTTCCAGACTCAGTTTTTATGGCCTAGGAACACGTTTTGCCAAAAAAAATCAAAGTTTGGTTCGCGGCAGTACGGACCCATTTTCACACCACTTTCTATTTTTAGCAGAAAACGAGCGATTTTTAAATCGATTCAGGGGTCAATTTGGGGAATAATTACGCTATTCTGCCGCTTCAGACTCAGTTTTTATGGCCTAGGAACACGTTTTGCCAAAAAAAATCACAGTTTGGTTTGCGGCAGTACGGACCCCATTTTCACACCACTTTCTATTTTTAGCAGAAAACGAGCGATTTTTAAATCGAGTCACACATCAATTTGGTGAGTAATTACGCTATTCTGCAGCTTCCAGACTCAGTTTTTATGGCCTAGGAACACGTTTTGCCAAAAAAAATCATAGTTTAGTTCGCGGCAGTACGGACCCATTTTCACACCACTTTCTATTTTTAGCAGAAAACGAGCGATTTTTAAATCGATTCACGGGTCAATTTGGGGGACTAATTACGCTATTCTGCCGCTTCAGCCTCAGTTTTTATGGCCTAGGAACACGTTTTGCCAAAAAAAATCACAGTTTGGTTTGCGGCAGTACGGACCCATTTTCACACCACTTTCTATTTTTAGCAGAAAACGAGCGATTTTTAAATCGATTCACGGGTCAATTTGGGGAATAATTACGCTATTCTGCCGCTTCAGACTCAGTTTTTATGGCCTAGGAACACGTTTTGCCAAAAAAAATCACAGTTTGGTTTGCGGCAGTACGGACCCATTTTCACACCACATTCTATTTTTAGCAGAAAACGAGCGATTTTTTAAATCGATTCACGGGTCAATTTGGGGGAGTAATTACGCTATTCTGCAGCTTCCAGACTCAGTTTTTATGGCCTAGGAACACGTTTTGCCAAAAAAAAAATCAAAGATTGGTTCGCGGCAGTGCGGACCCATTTTCACACCACTTTCTATTTTTAACAGAAAACGAGCGATTTTTAAATCGTTTCACGGGTCAATTTGGGGAGTAATTACGCTATTCTCCCCGCTTCCAGACTCAGTTTTTATGGCCTAGGAACACGTTTTGCCAAAAAAAAAATCACAGTTTGGTTTGCGGCAGTACGGACCCATTTTCACAACACATTCTATTTTTAGCAGAAAACGAGCGATTTTTAAATCGATTCACGGGTCAATTTGGTGAGTAATTACGCTATTCTGCAGCTTCCAGACTCAGTTTTTATGGCCTAGGAACACGTTTTGCCAAAAAAAAATCACAGTTTGGTTCGCGGCAGTACGGACCCATTTTCACACCACTTTCTATTTTTAGCAGAAAACGAGCGATTTTAAATCGAGTCACACATCAATTTGGTGAGTAATTACGCTATTCTGCAGCTTCCAGACTCAGTTTTTATGGCCTAGGAACATGTTTTGCCAAAAAAAAATCACAGTTTGGTTCGCGGCAGTACGGACCCATTTTCACACCACTTTCTATTTTTAGCAGAAAACGAGCGATTTTTAAATCGATTCACGGGTCAATTTGGGGGAGTAATTACGCTATTCTGCAGCTTCCAGACTCAGTTTTTATGGCCTAGGAACACGTTTTGCCAAAAAAAAAATCAAAGATTGGTTCGCGGCAGTGCGGACCCATTTTCACACCACTTTCTATTTTTAACAGAAAACGAGCGATTTTTAAATCGTTTCACGGGTCAATTTGGGGAGTAATTACGCTATTCTCCCCCGCTTCCAGACTCAGTTTTTATGGCCTAGGAACACGTTTTGCCAAAAAAAATCACAGTTTGGTTTGCGGCAGTACGGACCCATTTTCACACCACATTCTATTTTTAGCAGAAAACGAGCGATTTTTAAATCGATTCGCGGGTCAATTTGGGGAGTAATTACGCTATTTCTGCAGCTTCCAGACTCAGTTTTTATGGCCTAGGAACACGTTTTGCCAAAAAAATCAAAGTTTGGTTCGCGGCAGTACGGACCCATTTTCACACCACTTTCTATTTTTAGCAGAAAACGAGCGATTTTTAAATCGATTCAGGGGTCAATTTGGGGAATAATTACGCTATTCTGCCGCTTCAGACTCAGTTTTTATGGCCTAGGAACACGTTTTGCCAAAAAAAATCACAGTTTGGTTTGCGGCAGTACGGACCCATTTTCACACCACTTTCTATTTTTAGCAGAAAACGAGCGATTTTTAAATCGAGTCACACATCAATTTGGTGAGTAATTACGCTATTCTGCAGCTTCCAGACTCAGTTTTTATGGCCTAGGAACACGTTTTGCCAAAAAAAATCATAGTTTGGTTCGCGGCAGTACGGACCCATTTTCACACCACTTTCTATTTTTAGCAGAAAACGAGCGATTTTTAAATCGATTCACGGGTCAATTTGGGGAATAATTACGCTATTCTGCCGCTTCAGACTCAGTTTTTATGGCCTAGGAACACGTTTTGCCAAAAAAAATCACAGTTTGGTTTGCGGCAGTACGGACCCATTTTTCACACCACATTCTATTTTTAGCAGAAAACGAGCGATTTTTAAATCGATTCCGGGTCAATTTGGGGAGTAATTACGCTATTCTGCAGCTTCCAGACTCAGTTTTTATGGCCTAGGAACACGTTTTGCCAAAAAAAATCAAAGTTTGGTTCGCGGCAGTACGGACCCATTTTCACACCACTTTCTATTTTTAGCAGAAAACGAGCGATTTTTAAATCGATTCACGGGTCAATTTGGGGGAATAATTACGCTATTCTGCCGCTTCAGACTCAGTTTTTATGGCCTAGGAACACGTTTTGCCAAAAAAAAATCACAGTTTGGTTTGCGGCAGTACGGACCCATTTTCACACTACTTTCTATTTTTAGCAGAAAACGAGCGATTTTTAAATCGAGTCACACATCAATTTGGTGAGTAATTACGCTATTCTGCAGCTTCCAGACTCAGTTTTTATGGCCTAGGAACACGTTTTGCCAAAAAAAATCATAGTTTTGGTTCGCGGCAGTACGGACCCATTTTCACACCACTTTCTATTTTTAGCAGAAAACGAGCGATTTTTAAATCGATTCTCGGGTCAATTTGGGGAATAATTACGCTATTCTGCTGCTTCAGACTCAGTTTTTATGGCCTAGGAACACGTTTTGACAAAAAAAAATCACAATTTGGTTTGCGGCAGTACGGACCCATTTTCACACCACTTTCTATTTTTAGCAGAAAACGAGCGATTTTTAAATCGAGTCACACATCAATTTGGTGAGTAATTACGCTATTCTGCAGCTTCCAGACTCAGTTTTTATGGCCTAGGAACACGTTTTGCCAAAAAAAAATCATAGTTTGGTTCGCGGCAGTACGGACCCATTTTCACACCACTTTCTATTTTTAGCAGAAAAACGAGCGATTTTTTAAATCGATTCACGGGTCAATTTGGGGAGTAATTACGCTATTCTGCAGCCTCCAGACTCAGTTTTTATGGCCTAGGAACACGTTTTGCCAAAAAAAATCAAAGTTTGGTTCGCGGCAGTACGGACCCATTTTCACACCACTTTCTATTTTTAGCAGAAAACGAGCGATTTTTAAATCGATTCACGGGTCAATTTGGGGAATAATTACGCTATTCTGCGCTTCAGATTCAGTTTTTATGGCCTAGGAACACGTTTTGCTAAAAAAAATCACAGTTTGGTTCGCGGCAGTACGGACCCATTTTCACACCACTTTCTATTTTTAGCAGAAAACGAGCGATTTTTAAATCGATTCAGGGGTCAATTTGGGGAATAATTACGCAATTCTGCCGCTTCAGACTCAGTTTTTTATGGCCTAGGAACACGTTTTGCCAAAAAAAATCACAGTTTGGTTTGCGGCAGTACGGACCCATTTTCACACTACTTTCTATTTTTAGCAGAAAACGAGCGATTTTTAAATCGAGTCACACATCAATTTGGTGAGTAATTACGCTATTCTGCAGCTTCCAGACTCAGTTTTTATGGCCTAGGAACACGTTTTGCCAAAAAAAATCATAGTTTGGTTCGCGGCAGTACGGACCCATTTTCACACCACTTTCTATTTTTAGCAGAAAACGAGCGATTTTTTAAATCGATTCACGGTCAATTTGGGGAATAATTACGCTATTCTGCTGCTTCAGACTCAGTTTTTATGGCCTAGGAACACGTTTTGCCAAAAAAAATCACAATTTGGTTTGCGGCAGTACGGACCCATTTTCACACCACTTTCTATTTTTAGCAGAAAACGAGCGATTTTTAAATCGAGTCAAACATCAATTTGGTGAGTAATTACGCTATTCTGCAGCTTCCAGACTCAGTTTTTATGGCCTAGGAACACGTTTTGCCAAAAAAAAAATCATAGTTTGGTTCGCGGCAGTACGGACCCATTTTCACACCACATTCTATTTTTAGCAGAAAACGAGCGATTTTTAAATCGGTTCACGGGTCAATTTGGGGAGTAATTACGCTATTCTGCAGCCTCCAGACTCAGTTTTTATGGCCTAGGAACACGTTTTGCCAAAAAAAATCAAAGTTTGGTTAGCGGCAGTACGGACCCATTTTCACACCACTTTCTATTTTTAAGAGAAAACGAGCGATTTTTTAATCGAGTCACACTCCAATTTGGGAGTAATTACGCTATTCTGCAGCTTCCAGACTCAGTTTTTATGGCCTAGGAACACGTTTTGCCAAAGAAAATCACAGTTTGGTTTGCGGCAGTACGGCCTTAAATCGATTCACGGGTCAATTTGGGGAATAATTACGCTATTCTGCCGCTTCAGACTCAGTTTTTATGGCCTAGGAACACGTTTTGCCAAAAAAAATCACAGTTTGGTTCACGGCAGTACGGACCCATTTTCACACCACTTTCTATTTTTAGCAGAAAACGAGCGATTTTTAAATCGAGTCACACTCCAATTTGGGGATTAATTACGCTATTCTGCAACTTCCAAACTCAGTTTTTATGGCCTAGGAACACGTTTTGCCAAAAAAAATCACATTTTGGTTCGCGGCAGTACGGACCCATTTTCACACCACTTTCTATTTTTAGCAGAAAACGAGCGATTTTTAAATCGATTCACGGGTCAATTTGGCGAGTAATTACACTATTATGTCGCTTCCAGACTCAGTTTTTATGGCCTAGGAACACGTTTTGCCAAAAAAAATCACAGTTAGGTTCGCGGCAGTACGGACCCATTTTCACACCACTTTCTATTTTTAGCATAAAACGAGCGATTTTTTAATCGAGTCACACTCCAATTTGGGAGTAATTACGCTATTCTGCAGCTTCCAGACTCAGTTTTTATGGCCTAGGAACACGTTTTGCCAAAGAAAATCACAGTTTGGTTTGCGGCAGTACGGCCCCATTTTTCAAACCACTTTCTATTTTTAGCAGAAAACGAGCGATTTTTAAATCGAGTCACACATCAATTTGGTGAGTAATTACGCTATTCTGCAGCTTCCAGACTCAGTTTTTATGGCCTAGGAACACGTTTTGCCAAAAAAAATCATAGTTTGGTTCGCGGCAGTACGGACCCATTTTCACACCACTTTCTATTTTTAGCAGAAAACGAGCGATTTTTAATCGAGTCACACTCCAATTTGGGGATTAATTACGCTATTCTGCAACTTCCAGACTCAGTTTTTATGGCCTAGGAACACGTTTTGCCAAAAAAAATCACATTTTGGTTCGCGGCAGTACGGACCCATTTTCACACCACTTTCTATTTTTAGCAGAAAACGAGCGATTTTTAAATCGATTCACGGGTCAATTTGGGGAATAATTACGCTATTCTGCTGCTTCAGACTCAGTTTTTATGGCCTAGGAACACGTTTTGCCAAAAAAAATCACAATTTGGTTTGCGGCAGTACGGACCCATTTTCACACCACTTTCTATTTTTTAGCAGAAAACGAGCGATTTTTAAATCGAGTCACACATCAATTTGGTGAGTAATTACGCTATTCTGCAGCTTCCAGACTCAGTTTTTATGGCCTAGGAACATGTTTTGCCAAAAAAAAATCACAGTTTGGTTCGCGGCAGTACGGACCCATTTTCACACCACTTTCTATTTTTAGCAGAAAACGAGCGATTTTTTAAATCGATTCACGGGTCAATTTGGGGGAGTAATTACGCTATTCTGCAGCTTCCAGACTCAGTTTTTATGGCCTAGGAACACGTTTTGCCAAAAAAAAAATCAAAGATTGGTTCGCGGCAGTGCGGACCCATTTTCACACCACTTTCTATTTTTAACAGAAAACGAGCGATTTTTTAAATCGTTTCACGGGTCAATTTGGGGAGTAATTACGCTATTCTCCCGCTTCCAGACTCAGTTTTTATGGCCTAGGAACACGTTTTGCCAAAAAAAATCACAGTTTGGTTTGCGGCAGTACGGACCCATTTTCACACCACATTCTATTTTTAGCAGAAAACGAGCGATTTTTAAATCGATTCGCGGGGTCAATTTGATGAGTAATTACGCTATTCTGCAGCTTCCAGACTCAGTTTTTATGGCCTAGGAACACGTTTTGCCAAAAAAAATCAAAGTTTGGTTCGCGGCAGTACGGACCCATTTTCACACCACTTTCTATTTTTAGCAGAAAACGAGCGATTTTTAAATCGATTCAGGGGTCAATTTGGGGAATAATTACGCTATTCTGCCGCTTCAGACTCAGTTTTTATGGCCTAGGAACACGTTTTGCCAAAAAAAATCACAGTTTGGTTTGCGGCAGTACGGACCCATTTTCACACCACTTTCTATTTTTAGCAGAAAACGAGCGATTTTTAAATCGATTCACGGGTCAATTTGGGGAATAATTACGCTATTCTGCCGCTTCAGACTCAGTTTTTATGGCCTAGGAACACGTTTTGCCAAAAAAAAATCACAGTTTGGTTTGCGGCAGTACGGACCCATTTTCACACCACATTCTATTTTTAGCAGAAAACGAGCGATTTTTAAATCGATTCACGGGTCAATTTGGGGGAGTAATTACGCTATTCTGCAGCTTCCAGACTCAGTTTTTATGGCCTAGGAACACGTTTTGCCAAAAAAAAAAAATCAAAGATTGGTTCGCGGCAGTGCGGACCCATTTTCACACCACTTTCTATTTTTAACAGAAAACGAGCGATTTTTAAATCGTTTCACGGGTCAATTTGGGGAGTAATTACGCTATTCCTCTCTCCCGCTTCCAGACTCAGTTTTTATGGCCTAGGAACACGTTTTGCCAAAAAAAAAATCACAGTTTGGTTTGCGGCAGTACGGACCCATTTTCACAACACATTCTATTTTTAGCAGAAAACGAGCGATTTTTAAATCGATTCACGGGTCAATTTGGGGAGTAATTACGCTATTCTGCAGCTTCCAGACTCAGTTTTTATGGCCTAGGAACACGTTTTGCCAAAAAAAATCAAAGTTTGGTTCGCGGCAGTACGGACCCATTTTCACACCACTTTCTATTTTTAGCAGAAAACGAGCGATTTTTAAATCGATTCAGGGGTCAATTTGTGGAATAATTACGCTATTCTGCCGCTTCAGACTCAGTTTTTATGGCCTAGGAACACGTTTTGCCAAAAAAAATCACAGTTTGGTTTGCGGCAGTACGGACCCATTTTCACACCACTTTCTATTTTTAGCAGAAAACGAGCGATTTTTAAATCGAGTCACACATCAATTTGGTGAGTAATTACGCTATTCTGCAGCTTCCAGACTCAGTTTTTATGGCCTAGGAACACGTTTTGCCAAAAAAAATCAAAGTTTGGTTCGCGGCAGTACGGACCCATTTTCACACCACTTTCTATTTTTAGCAGAAAACGAGCGATTTTTAAATCGATTCACGGGTCAATTTGGGGAATAATTACGCTATTCTGCCGCTTCAAGACTCAGTTTTTATGGCCTAGGAACACGTTTTGCCAAAAAAAATCACAGTTTGGTTTGCGGCAGTACGGACCCATTTTCACACTACTTTCTATTTTTAGCAGAAAACGAGCGATTTTTAAATCGAGTCACACATCAATTTGGTGAGTAATTACGCTATTCTGCAGCTTCCAGACTCAGTTTTTATGGCCTAGGAAACACGTTTTTGCCAAAAAAAAATCATAGTTTGGTTCGC